>CM065776.1:256234355-257434355 GCA_033296515.1 Macrochelys suwanniensis | reverse complement strand
TCCGTTGAGAATCATCAGGCTATATTGCAGGGATCGGCAACATTTGGCGCAGGGATCGGCAACATTTGGCACATGGCCCGGCCGGGAAATGCGCTGGCGGGCAGGGTCGGTTTGTTTACCGGCAGCATCCGCAGGTTCGGCCGATGGCAGCTCCCACGGGCCGCGGTTTGCTGTTCCAGGCCAATGGGGGCTGCAGGAAGTGGTGGCCAGCACATCCCTCGGCCTGCACTGCTTCCCACAGTCCCCATTGGCCTGTAATGTGAGCGATACTATTTGATATCACATTAATGTGATAGGACTGACATTGATACCATTTGATAGATCCACCAGGGAGTGATGTGGGGACTATATAAAATGGCATGCTGGTTGTAACGGTATTGTTATACATCCTTTGAAGGACAGCGGCTTGATGTGAAAAGATTTGCGGGGAATGGGGTGAAAGAGAAGGGAGATTAGTAGATGTTTGGGGAACTTGTATGGTCTTTCTATATGGGATTTTCCATTACATTCCCTGTCTGGAAGGGGAAGCCTTCAGATGGTGACTGAGCTTTTAGCAGAGTTTTTGCAGAGCATGCGTAAATCTGATGTGTGCACCCACTCTCTCAAGGCTCCATGAGGGGATTAGCAGGGCTGGATGTATAAAGTAATCAATAGTGCCCCATTGCACTAGGTCCTGTATAAACGTGTTGGTACATGTGGTCCCTGCCCTGAAGAGCTTATGCGAGATGTAGGGAGGGAGCATAACGAGCAATAAGAGGGCAGGAGGAGAAGGTTGACAATTCCACCGCCATGCAGGCATGTACAGGAGAAAGGAGCTGATTTTTGCAATAGACTCCAAAGGCAGAGGCGCCAGATTCACCCCAAACAAACTGTGCTGTGCACAGTTGCAGGAGAGGAGGGTTGGTAATAGTAGCAGGTTGGTCTGACTGTGGAAAGTATCACTCTTGGAGCTGCTGTGGAGTTCTGCTCATCCAGGGTGTCAACAGGTTTGGAATCTGCATCTGCAGCCACGTTTCTCTTCTAGCTTTTCAAATGAACTGTTGGCGCTTAAAGTCTAAGGGTTGGATTTTTAGACGTGCCTAAGAGCACTTTTCGGTGGGCTTCAGGCACCTGATTGCCTTAAATGCATTAGGAAATCCCAGCCTTAATCACTGATGGGGTTGTCATTACAGCTATCAGTGATTCCCTTCCTCTTTTGTTCTTTTAGATTGGAGCTTAGACTTGCAAAAATTACAGCTGACTGCCAAAAAACAGCCAGGCAAACCTTGATGCTGAATCCCTCTGTGTTTAAATCTGGGATCTCAAACTCAAATCACCACGAGGGCCACATGAGAACTAGTAAATTGGCCCGAGGGCCGCATCACTGAAACCTTTTCATACAATGATACAAAGTATAGTCAAAACTGAAAAAAATGAAGAGTAATATAGTATTCTATTAAAAGTCAATGTATTAACGTTTTAAAAACTGTAATGCAAAGAGGGGTTTTAATAAAATATAAACACTCAGTAATGTTTGGAGCTTGGCTGCCAGTGGAGTTGGCGCCTATGGCGGGCCGCAGGAAATAACTCTGCGTGTTTGAGACCCCTGGTTTAAATGGATTCTCAAGGACCTTATTTGAGTATGAAGTAGAGTAGTAGGAGCTTTATGTAAAATCCAAGCTGCTTGTCCTTGTTACTGGCTTTCTTGGTAGCATTTCTACACTTTAATTTCTTTCCTGGGTTTTGAGTGTTCATGCCACTGAAAAGTTGACCCCTTGTGCTTCTGCGTGACCCCTGTAACATGGTCCAATGACTGGAAGTTGAAGGTAGACAAGTTCAGCCCGGAAACAAGATGTAAATTTTTAACAGTGAGGGTAATTAACCATTGAAACAATTTACCAAGGGTCATAGAGGATTCTCCATCATAGTCCATTTTAAAATCCAGATTGGCTGTTTTTCTAAAAGATTCGCTCTAGGAATGGTTTGGGGAGTTGCTTTGCTCGTGTTACGCGGGAGGTCAGACTGGATCACAATGGTCCCTTCTGGCCTTGGGATCCATGAATCTGTGAATGAAAACCTTTTCACTGAGCGCTGTCATGAAATGACGACAAAAGATGGGCTTTAAGGGAAGACTGTTCTAACTTAAAGTATCTTTTCTTTTCAAAGGCACTCAGAGGGAGTATTTTCCCCGGTAGTATGAACTTGTTCAATATTTCTACTCCCAGTTTGCCCCTGTGCAGGGGTAGTTTGGTTTAGGGGTGCAGTGGTCAGGAGAAGATACCTGTTCTGAGATTTCACTTCCCTCTACCATTCTTTTCTCCCCCTCTTTCGGGGCTTGATTCTGCAAGGTGCTGAGCACTCTGGCCTGATCCAGTGAGGCACTTTAGTCCTACTGCCTTCAACAGCTTACTCATGCGCCTCCCTTGAAGGACATGCTTACTTGAGTACTTCACTGGATTGGCTCAGGGAGCTCCACACCTTGAAGGATCTAGACATTGGTGGGTGTGATCCAAATCCCGTTGAAGTCAGTGCAGAGACTCCCATTGACTGCAGTGGAGTTCAGATGAAGCCCAGTATCCTGCGCTGCACTAAGGCTGAAGAAGGCTAGATGGGACTCACTCACAGAGTCCACTGCCATTGTTCCTACGCTGGCTAGCCGAGTTGTTGATGAGCGATGTGATGTGAGACTCCTGTGTCTAAACATCCCGCCTCAAGTTGTTAGAATCCTTTCTGGTGCAGGGAACAAGGAATCCATTTACGGAGTTTTATTCTGGGTCTTATGTGCTATTACAGGCTTTTGAGTTGGCCTAGGAATCCAGCCAGTTGAATATGCCTATGAGAAATGACCGTTGTTCCTTATGATTTGCCCACAATATATATGTATTTACATTTATTCAGTCCTCCTTTTTCATGAATTGCTTTAATGTTCTCCTCGCTGCTCCTTCTAGTTGCTTGCCAGAGCCCTGGGTACCGTCCGTGGAGGGCTGTGCCTCCCTTACTCTGTCAGGAGCTCTTCCTCTCATCTAAAGAGTACCAGACAGAGGTGGTAGGCTACTCTTCATTCCAGGCATCCCTCCCCTCAGTCACAAGAGCTTGCTTAAGCATCTCCTCTTTGGTCAAGCTGGCAAGGTAATGGAAAATGCAGTGTTGGTGGCAGTTGGTACTTGTATCGAAATCTACCAAAAGGGAGTGCTGTAAACCGCTGCCTATTAGCTGGCTTGGATGCTGTGTCCCTGAGAATTTACTTCTCATTTCATATTTATTTCCATGCCTCTCCCATCAATAGGAGAGTTTATCAGATAGGTAGCGTGAAACAAGGATATAGTCATATAGTTTAAGGCCAGAAGGGACCACGGGACCATCTTGTCTGATCTCTTGTAGATCACAGGCCACCAGTACCACTCAGCACCTGTACATTAACCCCACTAATGGAAATGAGATGAACGGAAATGAGACCCACAGGAGACTAGACTATTATGTGCCACAGGCAGAGAACAGGAGGGACCGAGGTGCTCAAGGCCCCCATAATAGCAGGACAATAATAAGTGAGCGACACCCAGATAATCCTGACAAGTGACCCTCATGCTGCAGAGGAAGGCAAACCCCCCAAAGCTGCTGTCGGCTTGACCTGGGGGAAAAATTCTTTCCTGATCCACCCCACACAGGAGATCAGTTAGATCCTAAGCATATGAGCAAGAGCCAGCCAGCCAAGCACCTAAGAGAGGATGCTCTGTGCCACCTCTGAGCCCTGTCCCACCCCCTGTCCAGTGTGTCATCTGCAGCTGTGGCCATCCCTGATGCTTCAGAGGAAGGAAATTTAAAAAACCCTCTTAGAATACATTTTGAGGTGTGGGGGAATTCCTTCCTGACCCTGAAGCATGAGCTTTAGGAACATGACATAAACTGGAAGGGACCCCCCAGGGCTTTTCAACCTTGCTCCCACCATCACATGCATCCCCATCATACAATTGCACTCATAAATATGTCCAGCTCTCTCTCAAAACTAATTGTTTGCCCCCACAACTCCTATTGGGAGGCTGTTTCAGAACTTGATCTCTCTGATGGTGGAAAAAATAAAAATGGTTCAGCTGAAAAAAGCCGAGATGTTTCACCTGGCAGGAGAAATTGGAAACACCAGCATTCAGTGGAAGGCAAAGCAGCGAGCAAGGGAAATAGTAATGAGGGGAGAGACCTAGGGTGAGTTTAAATTGTGCAACCCTGGGTAATTTCTCCCTCACTTATGTATTGGTGTAACATCAGTAGTCTGCGTGTGGCACTGAGGAGGCCATATCTAAAATATTATGTATAGTTCTCTGCACCTCAGTACCAAAAAGATGTCATCAAAATGGTAAGAATTAAAAGTGCAACAAAAATGATTAAAATAATAAACCCTAGCTCTTGTATAGCATTTTTCATCAGTAGGTCTCAAAACGTGTTTCAAAGAAGGTAAGTACAGGCAGTCCTCGACTTTACTATGTTTGAGTTACGATGTTTGAGTTATGACAAACAACACTTACGTTTATAAATTGACATCCTGTTTCGACTTTCTGATGCTTGATCCGACATTGTTCCTATGGGAAAATTGAGTTACGGCATTTCGACTTAAGACGTGATTTTCACGAACCAATTGTGTCATAAGTCTGAGGACTGCCTGTATCAATTTATCCCCATTTTCAGATGGGAAACTGGAGCATAGCGAGGGGAAGTGATTTGCCCATGATCACCAGCAGGACACTGGTAGGGCTGGGAATAAAAGCCTGGTCTCCCACATCCAGTCCGATGCTCTGTCTGTAAGAAGGCTGGAAGCCTTATTTCATAAGGAAGGATTAAATGAACAAAATATTTATCGTTTGTGTAAAGGGAGATTAAGGTGGAGAAGGGATGTAATGTTGTTTGAAGGGTATAATTACCAAGGGAATAGAGGAATTCTTTAGGGTGACTCAAGTGGGTATAGTGTTTTTTTTATTAATTTTAATAAAGAAACAATAAAATACAAAAAGGTACAGCTTGTATATGTTACCAAATACTGCACAATTCACAGGATTTCCATTCAAACTATGCAGTTACACATCTTTACAACTTGGCAAAGCTACAAGACCAGACAATACAAAATCAGACAATATTACGCAGATATACCACATTAGCGTGGGGTCACTATATAGATCTAGATATATTAAAAGGCAATGCACCAATCAGCAGAAAAGGAAGGGTAAAAGTGGAGAAGTCAGATGGAATGGAAGTCTGGCATTATTTGAGCTGTTTCAGCATTCTTTATCCAAATGAATTAAGAAATGGGGTCCAAATTTCTTCAAATTCATGCCATTGCTGTCCACGTCGATAAGGTACTCTTTCTTTCACTGCTAACTCAGACAGGTCTTACTACCACTGCTCTATTCTGGAAATAAGCCTACTCCATTTTTGTAAAATCACGTGCTTAATAATCGTTGGAGTCCTCAAGAACCAAAGTCCTTGTGGTGGAGTTAAATCCAGAGTAGCAGGTACATAACGTAGGGTATAATTTTCAGCTGAGGTTTGGTCGCTGAAAGCCAGGCGCTATTTTCACTTGTGTGTCCACCTCTTACCAAAGTTATCCGAGTGTTGGACAGTCCCACAGCTATGCATCAGGGTTCCTTTTTCTTTATTACAGAGCCAACAAACATCTGAGGACAAGGCCGCACTTCTTGCACCTCTGTCCCATCTCTGAGCCCCCCCCCCCAACCCAGAGCCCCTTCCTGCACCCCAAACCCTTCATCCCCGGCCACACCCCAGAGTCTGCACCCCCAGCCCAGAGCCCTGACCCCCTCCCACACCCCAACCCTCTGCCCCAGCCCTGAACTCCCCCCAAACCCACAGCTCCCTCCTGTACCCCCCAGCCAGAGCCCTGATCCCCTCCCACACCCCAAATCCATCATCCCCAGCTCTGTTGGGTCGCGGGCATTAACAATTTTCTTCAACTAGGTCACCAGAAAAAAAGTTTGAAAACCACTGGCTTAGGTAATTGAAAAGCAGACTGAGAATAAGAAACAGGCTATTCCTATAATTTATTATTTGTACTGTGGTAGCACCTGGGGGCCCCAAATGTAGACTGGGGCCCCAACCATAGACCAGGGCATCACTGTGCTAAGTATTCTCTCTATAAAGCTTGTGCAGTGTGTATAATTTTCAAGTGCATAGTAGGAAGCTGATATCCATGGGGGCTTTTTTTCTGGGTGGGTGGATGGTGGTTGTTTCTCCATTAGAAATGTGTATTTGATTTAATAACAAGCAGGAGTGTAAGCCCTTTCCCTGAGACTACAGGAAAAACTCCTGTAGCACTGTCAATAAAAAGATTACCTGACAGCCTAGAAGGGAAAATGAGAATTTATCAAATATTACCACCACTGTCTAGAATTGCTTGTCAAACGTGGAGGCAAGATAAGTGAGATTTCTCGCTCCGCTCCTCCTTCCCCACACTGACTTCATTTGGTAATCCTGAGAAAGGTACAAGGGGAGCATTCTGCTCTCCTGTCACTCATGTTTTAGAAAATTAGGTGTTTATTGGAGGCAGAACCAGCATGGTGTTTCAATTGCAGAACAAGAATCGCTCCCTTCAGAGCGTGCTGTCAGGAAGGACAGAAAAGAGCCACTGGATTGGACTGTGTGGATTTAAACCTAAACACAAAGTGCTCTCAATTGTATTGCAAAGATTGGATTATTGACTCCTCGGATAAAACAACGTTCACTGTCAGTTGGAAATGGAAACTTTTCCCTTCATTCTGCTAACTCACGCTTCTCTTTGTTATCAGACTCAGGCAGGATGGGATGCTAATTGGTTACCAGCAGTCTTTTTGGCTTGATCTTGTCTTCTTGCTGCATCTCTAACTTACTGTTGGCTTCCATAGTTCGAAGCCATCAAGTAGATAGTTTGACCAGATGCGTGTCCTCTTTGTAGTGTTACACTAGCATGCTGGAGCTTGAAGAGGTTGGGGTCAAAATTGTGTGCATAAGGAGCCTTTTGTATACTAGTTGCATGGTGTTTATGTAAGGTTTTTTTTTTTTACTAAGGGCGAGCTTGGGTGAGCAGTCTCGGCAGTCAGTGAAGATTGCCTTCTTGTATGGCTGCAGTCCTCTGGTCTTATTTTCAACATAGCACAATTACAATACTATAAGGCCCATAATGTAAATGTTGCAAACCCAGAATTTGACAACATTGAGGCTCAATTACAGTGTTCTCGTGATTTATTTTTCCCCCAAAGAGAACTGTTTGCATTCAAACCTTGCCCTGCAGTGTTTCCAACTCAACACCATAGCATTATGCCAGGCTTTGTCTACACTAGCACGTTTAGGACTTGTAATTGTCCAGCGGAGGTGGTAGCATGGGCAGCACTCAGGTGTTTCTGCCTCTGTGTCCTCTAGTCTGGGGCGAACTTGGAGCTGCAATGGTTGTGGAATTGTGGGTCTTTATTTTCTTAGGGTAGAGAAGGCCTTCTGGGTGAGGAAATCAGCATGATACTGGCATGAAACTGACCGGTCTGTACTGTCCAAACAGTGAAATACAAAAAGTAAGCCACATGCACTGATCCCGGGTTGTTAATTTAGATGGAGACAATTTTCACTTTTAGTAACCTGAAGTAGTCATTATTTGGTATAGGTAAATAAGGAAATGTTATTTTAAAAATTGCAGTGGGTAGGTACATGGAACACTGCAGTGAAACCAGAGCCCTCAAATCCTGGATTTAATCCAGTTAAATCAATCTGGGAACATCTCCAGTGTGGAGGAGGTATAAATTGTCAAGTAAAATTAACGGACTATGGGAGAGAGAGATAAGGTGGGTGAGGTGATATCTTTGATTGGACCGCTTCTGTTGGTGAGAGAGAGAGGAGCTCTTCTTTAGCTCCACATAGACTCTTCACTCTCACCAACAGAAGTTGGTCCAATAAAAGATTACCTCACCCACCTTCTCTCTCTAATATCCTAGGGTCAGCACGGCTACAGCAACACTGCATCCAACTATGGGAGAAATGCAGAAATCTGAGGCTGATGTACTGAGGCCTGGCCATGGCACATGTGAGCTGTACTGAGCACCAAGGGGTGACATATTACATTACATTCTAGGTTTTGTTCTTTTGTCGTACTGGATTCTTTTCCAACTTGAGACCTCCTTGAAACAGCAGAGTGCCTACTGGGGGCTGTGAATCATTTTTCTTTGGTTTGAGTAAAAGCTTCTTGTTTTTCAATCCATCACGGTGTAGACACAGCTTTGGGATCCATTTTTGCCTGGATGCTCAAGGTGTCACCCTGCTGAAGCAAAGTGCCGGGATCACTCTGCCCACCAGTACAGTGGTGGAATACAGTAAGGCCAAGAGATGGGAGGATTTTTCGAAAACCAAGGTGTTCATTAAAAAAACAACCTGTACATACCAGCGATCCCAAGGGTGAAGTGTAGCACTCTGGACAATGTACCCCAAAGACAGACACACAGCATGGAGGGGTTTCTTCCTTTGTTCCCCATACAGCGGCTTTGTTGGAGTTTCAAAGACGTTACTGAGGGGAACGAACCCTTGAGGGTCTCTACCTGCTTTCCCTTTGACTTCCCTGTGAGTCAGGACCTACTCAGCTGTATTCTTTTCTCCACCTGAAACCAAGTGAATGGTATTTGATCACCTTTTTCCAAGCACGTTTAGGAGTTTGTACGGTGAGACAAAGCCAGATCTTTCCCCTCTCGGAGCCCTAAGTGGCTTACTCCTTCACTCTCAGTCTTGCAGAGGTAGCTCACTCTGTCCCACAAGCTCAGCCCTCCCATTTTCAGGTAAAAGGTTACACTTCCATTGGGACCAGTTCTCTGGTCAACTCCCTCGAAACTGGGAACCTTCCATCCTCCTCATGCTGCAGTGAAGGACAGCTCTTATCTATCCTTCTTCCAGAGCTCTACTCTGAGGGCCCTATCAAAATGCACACTGGGAAAACTAGACAAGTTTATTCACAGAGCATTGGCTGGTTGTCTCCCAAGGTCTCTTCCTTGTCCCCAAGAGACAGCTTGACCTGTCACACAACTCCCAGTATGCTTCATGAGGAGGTATATGCAGTAGGCTGCTGAGCTCCAAAGAAGAGTTAAGTCCTTGCTCCCATTGTGTCAGAAACCATTATGGGGATGGTTGGGCCTAGTGGTTGGAGCCATGGTAGTCGGGGGTCTAGTGGTCGGGGCCGGGGGTCAGAGCTGGAATCAGGAGTCCAGTGCAGGGTTGGGGTGAGGCCAGAGTGAGAGCAGGACTAGGAACAGGGTGGGAGCAAGAGCAGGGCTTCAGCAGGCTAAGGCTTGGGGAATCCGTTGCCACGATCAGACCAGAAAGAGTTCCAAGCACTGGAGTGACATTGAGCAGACTGAGCTGCTGTTCCACCTGTGAGGCTTATGTACCTTCGTTGAGAGTCACCAGACCCGTTCCTGACTTGTGGATTGGCTGGAGCCTCGCACAGGAGTGACTCATCACCTTGCACAGTGCTGTAGGAGAGCACAGTTATTTTGACACATGTTCCATCTTGGCCTGTGCTTTTAGCGGTGGGGATATAAGCTGCCAAGCTGCTTAGTCTGCTTCATGCTCTGAAACATGCAGCTTTCTGTACTGGAATTCCTTCCTCACCTCTGTTTTCGTTGTCTGAGCAGCTCTCCTCCCCCCGTGGGTCAGATTTCCTTAATACGATTGAGAATTCAGGGTATCCTCCGCAAACCGAAGTGGAGAGTTCATAGTGGACTAGACATTTTCATTCTGGTGGAAGGATTTGTTTCTATGCGCTGCCAAACCAAACTTTAGAAGTGACAAAGGGTCCTGTGGCACCTTATAGACTAACAGAGGTATTGAAGCAGTGGGTGAATACCCACTTCATCGGATGCAAGCAGTGGAAATGTCCAGAGGCAGATATAAATGTGCAGGGAAGATTCAGGCTAGAGATAACGAGGTAAGCTTAATCAGGGAGGGTGAGGCCCTCTTCTAGCAGTTGAGGTATGAACACCAAGGGAGGAGAAACTGCTTTTGTAGTTGGCTAGCCATTCATAGTCTTTGTTTAGTCCTGAGCTGATGGTGTCAAATTTGCAAATGAACTGAAGCTGAACTTTAGCTCTCTGTAAGTAAAATGGAGCAACTTTGAAATGACGACTGTAGAGCCCAAGTTAAATGGAAGCAGACAAGGTTAACAAGCATTTAAAATGAAATTAAACCTCCCAGCCCTTGGGAGTGTCTGGATCCTAGACGTTGCCTGTATTTTTAGATGGGAAAGCAGAGTGCATAAAGTAGCCCTTTAAGTGTGGCAACGATTGGATAGAGCCTTGTCCATGTCCACTGTAGCAGTGCCTTTTTGGCTCCAGCAGTTCTCATTGCTAAAATCAATGGGGCGAACCTTTGTGTCTGAATGGTGAAAGTCTAAAGGTTTGAATTTAAAGTTAAAACTTCTCAGGTCTCCTTCTCTCACACCTAAGGCTACATTCTCCCCTCTTCCGTTCATTCCCTTTGAAGCATCTGGCACGGCCGCTGTCGGAAGACAGGCTGCTGGGCTAGATGGGCCATTGGTCCGACCCAGTGTGGGTCATTCTTATGTTCACATTAGCCTCGCGTACGCTCCCCGTTTCTGAGCAATCGCCCCCAGTGCAGCTCCCTGGATGGAAGCAGTGGTGAGCGCTGAGGTAGTGGCTCAAGCGGCCACTGGCATGTTGGCCACCAAGTCATCTAGATATGCTCTGAGCGGATTTAGAGAACAGAGATTGAAATGTGGGTGCCCATGTACGCTCACAGTACCACCAACGGGGGTGCATCAGTGGGAGGGTTTCCAAAAGGCTGCTAGTGCAGACACAGCCACCCTGGAGGCAGGAGGACGTGACTGTTACAGCAGCGCTTCTCAACCAGGGGTCAGGGGCTCCGCCAAGCAGGGCCAGTGTTAGACTTGCTAGGGTCCACGGCAGAAAGCCTGAGCCCCGCCATCCGGGCCTGAAGCCGAAGCCTGAGCAATGTAGCTTTGCAGGGGCTCCTGTGGCATGGGGCCCCAGGCAATTGCCCTGCTTGCTACCCCCTAACGCCAGCCCTGGCTTTTATATGCAGAAAACCAGTGACTGTGGCACAAGTGGGCCGTGGCGTTTCTATAGCGTGTTGCGAGCCCCTGGGTTACAGTCTGGCCAGTAGAGACGCTGTGGCAATGGCTTTAATTTTTGCTGCATACTGTATAAGGCAGGGTTTAAACCGGTTGAAAGTAACAACCCTGGACTTGCTGTGGCAAGTCCCAGCAGCTGCACAATGAGAATTTGATTCCTTTATCCCCTTCTCCACCAGCCCACCCTCCTCCTACCTTTTTGTTTCTGGAGCGTTATCGGGCTTGCCACACTTGATCTCTCCCAGCACTGTGTTCTCTCTTTCTCTGTGCTCTGTGTGAACGTTGGATAACCGCGCACTCTGTTCCTAGCTTTACAGCATACCTTGGGCAGGTATTTAATTCCTTCTTCCCTCACAATGGAGCAGCTGAGACATTCAGTTCCTCCTCCTCTTGATGATTGTGTTTGGCTCAGTGTTCAGGTTAGAACATCACTCCAGTGGAGCATCCATTCCAGTGATCACCTGGGGAAAGTGGAGGAGCGCATAGCTGATAAAAGTGCCCTGAGTCAGCGTCTTCTGTGCAATACAGAACCCGGCAAATAGACTTTGTCCCTTTTTCTGCAGTCCAGGAATCCTTCGTGCTCAAATTTACCCAGGGGGCTGACACTTCATGACTTCTTTACGGTGATGGTATGGGTTAGCGCTCCACTTTGCCTGCAAATCCAGAGCTCCCTAATGTATCCATATGTATCTATTTAGGGGTCTCAATATGCAGATGTTAATTGTATGTTAAGCACTCATTGTGACCATCCTGCCATTGCCTTGATGCCATGGAGTTAATTGATGGGGGGAGGGGGGGGGGAGACTCGGCTCCCTCTTAGTTTGTTCTTAGGATTCCCAACTTTGAAAGTCTTTGAAAGCAACTTGGGCGCAGAGAGCTGGGATGGACAAGTGTCTTCGGGGGAAGCTGTGCACTTTTTTGTCTTCCTTCCTATCCATTTTTGGCTTTGTGGAGCAATGGATAAAAGGGGGGAAGAAAAAAACCACAAACAACCACCCACAATAATCTATAGCAACTGTCACCCAGCAAACTACTCCCATTTCATACAGCTAGGTTAGGTGTCAGCATGCGATCGATGGCTCCCGTACAATAATTATAAAAACTAGCGGGTTGTGTTGCTTGAGTGAGTTTAAGAAGAGTAGGGTCTCAATCTTTCCTCTAATAGGGCTTTGACAGTCCGCAGTGCAGAGGCTTCGTCTTAGTCTGACAGTGTTGTCATTAAACACCAGGTAGTGTGGAACAACAGAGAACAAAGATTCTGAGCGCAAGGGAACATGCGGTTTTGACAGGAGTTATTTGTCATCACGAAGCTGCCCAAACTCTTCAGACTGCAATACGGACGGCTGCTTAAAGTGACTTATTGCCCCTGTCTGTGGTTGCAGTTGTGATTTGATAATCGGTAAATGTTTGTCAAAGATGAATTCCCTACCTGATTCAGTGGTGTGCTGGAAAAGCAAATGAAAAGCAGTGTGCAGGAAAACAGATGGGCTGGATTAAGGTGCAAGCAGATGATGACGACAAAAAACAGGTTTCCCAGCCAATTTGACCAACTGTCTTTGGGACGTAAAGCGACCAAACTGCAGGACTTCTGCCTCTCCCTGTTCACAATGGGACTGGGCTATACTATACTATACTATACCATCCCCCCCCCACTCGCAAATCAACATCCTGTCTTGTGTGTTGGGGGAATTGCCCCTGTTCAGAGGGTGCCTTTTGATTTGCTTCAAAGCTTCCTGGAGTTGCATGTTATGGTTCTAACCCAGTGGTCCCCAATGCGGTGCCCGTGGGCGCCGTGGCGCCCGCTGGGGCATTTATGGGCGCCCGCCCACCAACTAGTGTCCAGAATGGGAGAGAAGCTGCTGCCCCGGCCTGCCGGGGACAGAGAACTCCGGGGCTGCGGGCGCCAGTGTTCTCTGTCCCCGGCAGGCTGGGGGCAGCGCGGAGAGAAGCCGCAGCCCCATGCCTGCCAGGGACAGAGAACACCGGCGCCCGCAGCCCAGTAGCGTAGCTAAGGGGGGAGCAGGGGGAGTGGCTGCTCCCCCTGTGAGGAAAAGTGGCGCTAAGGCGCCGCCCGAGCCCGGCTGCAGGAGCCGGGCTCAGGGGGCGCTTTAAAGGGCCACCGGCTCCCCGCAGCGGCAGGAGCCGCCGGCCTTTTAAAGCCCCCCCCCCCCCCCCCCCCAGCTAGCTCCTGCAGTGGGGCGGGGTGGGGGCGCTTTAAAAGGCCGGCGGCTCCTGCCGCTGTGGGGAGCTGCTGGCCCTTTAAAACGCCTCCCCCCCCCGCCCCCAGCGCCGCTGCCGGAGCTGGGCTGGGGGGAGCGCTTTAAAAGGCCCGGGCGCTCTGCAGGTACTCTTTAAAGCGCCGCCGGGTGAGTACAGGGGTAGTGGGGAGGCGCCTTTTTATAGCGCCGCTCCCCCTGTGCTCTAAACCTGGTTACGCCACTGCCGCAGCCCCAGAGTTCTCTGTCCCCGGCAGGCCGGGCTACGGGCGCCGGTGATCTCTGTCCCCGGCAGGCACGGGGCCGCGGCTTCCCTCGGCACTGCCCCACAGCCCCGCGCCTGCCGGAGACAGAGAACTCTGGGGCTGCAGGCTGCGGGTGCCGGTGTTCTCTGTCCCCGGCAGGCGCGGGGCTGCGGCGTCCCTCTCCGCTGCCCAGAACTGCCCCCCCCCCAAAGGTAAATATAAAAAAGCAAATTCACATGGTAAGGTGAAAGAATAATTGCCGAATAATTTAATTAATACCTTTTACATGTAAAATTACCTTTTTTATCTTATGGATTCATATATTATGTAATATTAAATATGATGGTTTTCATATTATTTAATGTACAAATACAAAATAAGTCTTGAAAAATTGTTGGCGCCCGCCACACTCTTCTGAAAACATGAATGTGCTCTTGGCCACAAAAAGGTTGGGGACCACTGTTCTAACCTATATTTGATCTTGAGATACCAGCGGCCACTGGACAGCTAGATGGATGCATTCTCTCATGCTGGCATTATCTCTCTGTTTTGGTGCCCTCCCATCCTTCCAGTGTGTGCAGTGGATATTTTAAAAATTCTTTGACAAGGAGCAGAGTCCTGATGTCTTTCAGTTTGCATTGTACTAGTCAAGGTGTGGACTCTGCGTTCCTGTTAAGTATTTTTCTCTGCTAAGTGTGTTTGCATGTGTGCACTGCCAGCAAATTTGGGGCAAAATTAGGTCCCCTTTTGTTACTCTCTAGATACTGTCATAGCCAGTCCATGGCATCAATGTTTTTATTCAGAAATTCGGAAGGGGAGAATGAAAAGAACTTTGCAAACCTGCCCCCTTGTGATGTGGCTCGAATAGTGGCTGCAAAGTTTTCTTCCATTCGTAGGAGTTTATACAAGTTTTTCTGCTGATGCAGGAGTCTGTGCAGGGTCTTTTAAATGGATAGCTAGGAAAGTTAAAGGCTGGGGAAAAAATATTCTGGCCTTCAATTTGATATGCGGTTTTGGGGGTGGGGAATCCCTAATGGATTCAAAATTTTGATCATTATATAAAAAAAGAAAAAAACTCAAAGTATAAATGCAAATTAATTTTGCATCTGGCAAGTGTTTTTTTGTTTCCAAAGGTGGCGATTTGGGCGGGGGGGAGAGAAGAGACCTCTCTTCATGCCCCCGTCCATGGCCAATCTCTAATGCAAGATCCATGAACCCATTTGATTATAGCCAGGGTTTTTCTAGTGTTTGAATTGGTGAAAACGATCAAGAGCAGGAAAAGTGGAGTGATTTATTAGACTCATAAAAATTCATACTTTGTTATTCCAGTCATCTTACATCTGACGCTTGTTAGAACGAGAACCCTGGCAGCTCCTGCCGGGTGAGTGGGGGAAGGGGGGCATTTATCAAGCTTCATTCTGCCTCGGCTGCCATCGCTGTTCTCATTTAGAGAAATGGACTGGATTCCTGGAAACACATTAATAATCATTCACTGAAGGAAGGGGGAAACCCCCCCCCCTTGTTATAATAATAAGGGTTGTGTTTGAACAAGACCCAATGCTCCAGAGACCCATTCGCTCTCTTTAATGGGGGCTTTATTAGAGAAATGTGTGTTCCGTGTATTAACTGTGACCACCTCTTTGTAATCGCAGCAGAGGAGTGGAAAACACACAATCTCTCCTTATCCATCCACGAGACACTAGTTTATCTGATCCTTCCTGTTGCGTTGGTCCAGCGTATCCAGGCGACTTGGGACCTGTAGTTCTCCACTGGCAGTAGCAGCAATGGAAGCTACAGTGTAGGCAGGACTCAGCCATTTTTATCACCGTGTTTAATGTCACACCATGCCATCTAAACGGGTGGTAAAAATGGCTGCATCCTGTCATGTTACAGCTGCTACCAGTGGAGTTGGGATTATGGGTCCTAAATTTTTCCCCAGAGTGGGAATGTGTGTGACCGTCACCTTCTCCCTTGTTTGCAGGGAGAGGCAGTGAGGGAGTTTTAAGCTGGATGCAAACAAGCAAAATGTGTATTAAAATGAAAATGTATACATCTAGGAACAAAGAATGCAGGCTGTACTTACAGGATGGAAGAGTTTATCTGGGACGTAGTGACTCTGAATAAAGATTTTGGGGTGATGGATGATCCACTGAATATGAGCTCCCCATGTGATGCTGTGGCCAAAAGGGCTCATGTGACCTTGGATCCATAAAGTGTGAAATCTTCAGTAGGAGTAGAGTTATTTTACCTCTCTATTTGGCACTGGTGCTGCTGGAATACTGTGTCCAGTTCTGGGGTCCACAGTTCAAGAAGGATGCTGGTAAATTGGAGAGGGTGCAGAGAAGAGCCCCCAGAACAATTAAATGATTAGAAAACCGGCTTTATAGGAAATCGAGTCAAGGAGCTCAATCTAAGTATCTTAACAAAGGGAATGTTAAGGGGTGACTAGATCACAGTCTGGAAGTACCTACTTGGGGAACAAATAGTTTATAATAGTCTCTTCAGTCTAGCAGAGGAAGGTCTAACATGATCCAATGGCTGGAAGTTGAAGTGCGACAACTTCAGACTGTAATTAGGTGTACATTTTTTAACAGTGAAGATAATTAACCATTGGATCAATTTCTCACCGGTGGTGGTGGATTCTCCATCACTGGCAATTTTTAAATCAAGATTGGATGTTTTTTCTGAAAGCTCTGCTCTAGGAGTGATTTAGGAGCAGTTCTGTGGCCTGTGCTGTAGAGGAGGTCAGACTAGATCACAACGGTCCCTTTTGGCCTTGGAATCTGTAACTCCGTAATGATTTTTTTAGTGCTTGAAAGGGCCATTTTGTCTCTTAGGAAAGTGGTTCTCAACCAGGGGTACATGTATCCTTGGGGTACTCAGAGGTCTTCCAGGGGGTCCATCAACTCATCTAGATATTCGCCTAGTTTTACAACAGGCTACATAAAAAGCACTAGCGAAGTCAGTACAAACTAAAATTTCATACAGGCGCTGATTTGTTTATACCGCTCTATATACTATACACTGAAATGGAAGTACAATATTTATATTCCAATTCATTTATTTTATAATTGTATGGTAAAAATGAGAAAGTAAAGCCATTTTTCAGTACTGGTGTGATGTGACACTTTTTTTTTGTATTTTTAGGTCTGGTTTGTAAGCAAGTGGTTTTTAAGTGAGGTGAAACTCGAGGGTACGCAAGACAAATCAGACTCCTGAAAAGGGGACAGTAGTCTGGAAAGGTTGAGGGCCACTGTTTTAGGATATGTCTTCACTGCAATTGACGGTAGTTTACTGGGATTAGCTTTAATGTAGCTAGCCCAGGTAACAATAGTAGCGAAGATGTGGCAGCGCAGGCTTCCGCATGAGCTAGCAACCTCATGGGGGGAGGGATAGCTCAGTGATTTGAGCATTGGCCTGCTAAACCCAGGGTTGTGAGTTCAATCCTTGAGGGGGCCATTTAGGGATCTGGGGCAAAAATCTGTCAGGGGACAGTACTTGGTCCTGCTAGTGAAGGCAGGGGACTGGACTCGATGATCTTTCAAGGTCGTTCCAGTTCTAGGAGATTGGCATATCTCCATTTTTTATGTATGTATGTATGTATGTATGTATGTATGTATGTATGTATGTATGTATGTATGTATGTATGTATGTATGTATGTATGTATGTATTTATTTATAACCTGAGTTCGTACCAGGGTTCCTTGTGGGTACAAGCCTGTGCTGCATCTTCATGCCTATTGTTACCCATGCTAGCTAGATTAAAGCTAGTGCAGATACGCTCTTGGTGTGCTACAGTCACCCCTTCACTTTGCAGTGAAGACATACCCTTGGTTTCTGTTACATGTTCGATTCAGATAGATTTTAGGTATTGGCACGAAAGTTTTACCCCACAAAATGTTTGATTTAAAAAAAAATTAATGCTCTACTGTTAATATTGAACTGAATCACAGACTGAGAGCGAAGCCCAGACCTTCTCTGGAGCTGATCTCGTTGGATCCCACAGGCTAAGCAGGGTGGTTCTTTGTTAATGCCTACAGGGGAGCTTTCCCAAGAAAAGCTAAGTATGGCAGGAAGTAAGGTAGATGATTCAGAAGGTGGGACTCCTCTCTGAGTGCCTTTTGATCAGGTGCTTGGCATGGGGCTTCTGGTGGAAATGCTTTTTTTAATGAGAAAAGCAATCAGAGTTCCTGATCACTTGCAGTCATTAAAGATTCCATGGCACTTTTGGGAAGGGTTAGGAGTCCTGCTGCAGTTGGAATTCAGACAGTCACATTCTCTCCTCTATACTTTAATTGGATAAAAGTCTTTGCTACTTGACCTAAACTGCTGTGTAGTGCTGTTGTGTGCTTCTGCATTCAAGTGGCTTTATTTGTTTTGTAAATCAGTTTTAAAGCACTGTGGGTTCCTTCTGCATTAAAGTTAAACCGTTATTGCAAGAAATGTTCATTCCTAGTAACAGTGTGCTGTTAACAGGGCCTTTCTGAGGATAACTTGCCTTACCGCTGCTGCAATATTTGAGTGTACCTGTAGGTGAGTGACAGGAATATTTCCAGAATAACTGCCACTGTGACTAGAGAAGAGAACTCATCTAGGCTGTATGAACCAGAAGAGCAGTGGGAATGGATGAATAGAAGTGATGTGAAACTATAAGCAAAGACGTATGCATGGTGGATGGAGGCTTATAGAGTGCAATGTGTAATGTGCTGACGATTGGTGTGTAATGGGCCACCAATCATCTGTAAAGATCTGCGTGCATTAAATCAGTGTTAGCTCTTCGAGGACCAAAAGACATACATCACAAATCTTCAGAAGTATGTGCAAGATTTACATGCCTAATTTAGTATGATGAAAAAATTTCCCAACGGTGCAGTCCAGTGACATGGTGCTCAGACGACTAGAGGAATATTGATTATTATGCTAAAGCAGCAGGTTTCCAACTTTTTCATTCTGCAGCCTGCTTTATGGGCCAGATCCTTGGCTGGTGTGTGTGTGTATATATATATATATATATGGAACTACACTGACTTACACCAGCTGAGGATTTGGCACTGAGTCATAGAGTTGTAGACAGAAGGGACCGCCAGATCATCTAGTCTGAGCTCCTTGGTATCACAGGCCACCAGCACCCACACACTAAACCCCACAGCTGAAACTGGACCAAAGTATTACAGCCCTCGGGAGACTAGACTGTCATGTGACACAGCCAGAGGACTAGGAAGGACTGAGGTGCCCGAGCTACAGTTTTTCGAGTCGGAAAGGAAGTAAACGTGCACTGTGAATTAATATAAAATGGGTGCTATTCTCAGTGTGTTGGAAACTTTCTTCATATGTTTCATCTTTCCCCTTTCTAATGAGATACCATGTCCATGGGAGCACATGGGCTATTACACACAGTTTGCTGAAATACAGTGAAACCCCGCTATAACACGATAATTGGGGTCCAAAACATTCCATCGCGATAAATGCGGGGTCGCGTTATAGGGGGGTTACTAAAAATTACCGTTTCAAGCCGGTCTCTTCTTGCCAAAGCGGAGAAGTTTCAAGCTGGTCAGTTTCAAGCTGGTCAGTTTCCAGCAGGTCTCTTCTCTTCTGGCCAAAGTGAGAAGTTTGACCAGCTTGAAAGGGACCAGCTTGAAACCTCTCCTTTGGGGAGGAGAGAGGGCTTGAAACTGACCAGCTTGAAACTGACTAGCTTGAGTTTCAAGCCGGTCTCGCCAAAAGGGGAAGCGGCAGTGGGGGAAGGAACAGGGCAGATGGGGAGGAGATGGAGCCAGGGTCGGCTCTAGGCGAGGAAGCACTCTCTGGAAGGTTTTTTTTTTTGTTTTTTTTTTTTGCTTGGGGCAGTGGGAACCACCTTATGATCGCGTTTTAACCGAATTCCCGTTATGGCGGGGCGCGCTATAGGGGTCTCACTGTACCAGAACTGTGTTAGATCTTCAGTGGCAGACAAACTTGAAATGGTAGATTCCATAGGCAGACGTCTATATTGTACTATACATGTAGACAGACACAGACAGATGGGGAAAGTTGATTGCAGAGGAGGCTGGGTAGATTAATCCACCCATTTGTTTAATCAGAAAGACAGACAGGTAGATCTGAAGGACAGATTAATTAAATCTCTTACTAACTTCCTCATAGTGAAAATGTACATACAGGTTCTTTCACTGAGATGGTCCGTAGCTTGCAGAAGAATGCAATTGAGTAGCTGGGTTAAACAACGTAGTATGCTGATCTAGCAAGTGAGCAGGACTAGTTCTTTCTGGGCAACCCTTGTCTTGTTTTTTCCCTAATCTACTTAGAGTTGCATATTCTGAACACTAGTTTGTTGAGGTAGTTCTCGAGTGTGCCATCCCTAGTGGTGTGTGCAAGGTAGGAATAAGTCTGATCAGACATGGTGATACTATATACATTTGCTGTGCTGAATGCTGTTGAAATATTCCAATTAAAGAATGGGTAAGCACATTCAAAAGCCAGACTTAAACTCTCCTTCTCCCCGCAGAATAAACAGGAGACATATTGAAAGCACATTCCTGCTTTCTTTCAGGGAATTTTATGGTGCAGAGTGGGGGAGCCAGACTGAAGGGAGTTGGTTGGTGGTTTGGCCCTCCTGAATTTCATACAAAGGGAACATGCAGTCCTGCTTGTTTTATGAAGATGTGGACTACCCACAGTCTCCTGTTAAGGTATTCACAAGCCTTGGGCATGTCTACTCTTATGGTGGAGCGATCGATCCACCGGGTGTCGATTTATCGCATCTAGCAAAGACGTGATAAATCAACCACTGAGCGCTCTCCCGTCGACTCCGGTTCTCCCCTGGAGCAAGAAGCACAGACGGAGTCGACGGGGGAGCGTCAGCAGTCGACCTACCGCAGTGAAGACACCGCGGTGAGTAGCTCTAAGTACGTCGACTTCAGCTACGCTATTTTTGGAGCTGAAGTTGCATTACTTAGACCGACTTCTCCCCCAGTGTAGACCAGGCCATAGATACCTTCGAATCTCCTTCTCCTGAACTGTTAGTCCTCAGAGACAACAATGGGCTGAAGGGGGAAAATAGCTTGTGGGTTTATCCTTCACCAAGGACAAACCTGCCAGCATTGCTATTCAAACACTTACTAGAGATGGCTGGTTGCTCAGGTTGTACTTGCTGTATTATTCTTTCAGGTAAGTTTCTTATTGTTCTGTTTCCATTGAGCTATTATTTTCCTCATTCAAGCCACATTCCCTTTCCTTTTCCCACATTTTACACTGCTTCCTGTCAACTTTTTCTCACAGACCGTTCTCTCTTCCTCAAAGTGCTGTCACTCCGCTTCTCCAGATCCGATCCAGGCATCCATTCATCCATTCCTAATAGTCATGGAACTGCCTGGTTCCAATGTACCCGTCCAGTTTTTGGGGAGGCTGCTCCAAGCCTTTGGTTTGGAGTTTGAATAGTAGTAAGGAGAGAGAGAGAGAGACTATTGCTTGCTTTACACTGTACCAAGAGCTTTGTTACTGTCTAACATGCTGTCTTGGTTTTTAATAGTCCAAATGCAGGCACCATAATGACATTCTTTTGATTCTGCTCGCGAGCATTATTCTATTAGCCTGCATTAGCACTGTGATTCCTTATATTGATGGCTAGAGATGTTTCAGATACGGCTGCATTCTGCAGTGAATATTTGAGGTACAGTAGATGTGGAGTCGTTAGCTCTTGTGAGCAGGATAAACTCCAAAGCACCCCTATTTATATATCACTGCTTTTTTTGTATAGTGTCCTTCATGCAAACATAATTACAACTATACATATAAAATGATGAGTCTAAATTAGCTATTACTACTCAAGAAAGAGATCTTAAGAGTTATTGTGGATAGCTCTCTGAAAATATCCACTCAAT
This sequence comes from Macrochelys suwanniensis, assembly GCA_033296515.1. Lineage (NCBI taxonomy): Eukaryota > Metazoa > Chordata > Testudines > Chelydridae > Macrochelys > Macrochelys suwanniensis. Next base: position 257,412,922 of record CM065776.1, on the reverse strand, counting down.
GTGCAGCAGCAGTCAAAAAAGCGAACAATGTTGGGAATCATTAAGAAATAGATAAGACAGAAAATATCATATTGCCCCTATATAAATCCATAGTACGCCCACATCGTGAATATTGCATGCAGATCTGGTTGCCCCATCTCAAAAAAGATACGTTGGAATTGGAAAAGTTACAGAAAATGGCAACAAAATTATTAGGGGTCTGGAACAGCTTCTGTATGAGGAGAGATTAATAAAACTGGGACGTTTCAGCTTGGAAAAGAGACAGCTAAGGTGGGATATGATAGAGGTCTATAAAATCATGCCTGGTGTTAGGGTGACCAGATACCAAGTGTGAAAAATTGGGATGGGGGTGGGGGATAATAGGAGCCTATATAAGGAAAAGACCCAAAAATCGGAACTGTTCCTATAAAATCAGGACAGCTGGTCACCCTACCTGGTGTGGACAAAGTAAATAGGGAAGTGTTATTTACTCCTTCTTATAACACAAGAAGTAGGGGACACCCAATAGGTGTCAGGTTTAAAACAAACAAAAGGAAGTATTTCTTCACACGACGCACAGTCAAATTGTGGAAATGTTTGCCAGAGGATGTTGTAAAGGCCGAAACTATAACAGGGTTAAAAAACAAAAACAAACCTGGATACGTTCATGGAAGATGGGTCCATCAATCGCTATTAGCCAGGATGAGCAGGAGTGGTGTCCCTAGCTTCTCTTTGCCAGAACCTGGGAATGGGGAACAGGGGATGGATAACTTGATGATTACCTGTTCTGTTCATTCCCTTTGAATCACCTGGTACTGGCCACTCTTGGAAGGCAGAATACTGGGCTAGATGGACCATTGGTCTGACCCAGTTTGGCTGGTCTTATGCAAATTGTCTCCTAAAGTTCGTCAGAGTTCAAGGGACATTGTCAACTCAATTTTATGAGTTTAAGCAATTTTAAGAAAAATTCTACCTCCTGGTAGAGCATTTGGTGATACCTCTCTTGCTTGTGTCCAGATCACTCTACAGAACTGTCTAGTTACTCTGACTTAAAAAACACCCAAACTCTTCAAAATAATAAAAGGCCTTTAAAAATCTTGACAATGATTAGGCTGCTGCTGTGCGGAGATCACTGCTGACCAATATTATCTCATTGTTTATTTGTACTCCCCCATCTGTGTTTTTTTTTTGCTTCCCCCATGTGTCTTGATTTTTTGTTTCTTTAATCTGGTCACCCTATGCACCACAGTACTACAAATAATAAAATATGATTCAATGCTTATGTTGTCAAATGCATAAAGAGAACACTGAACAAATTGAGAAGAATATTTTTACTAACGACTTTCATTTCTATTGAACTCAGGTGTTACTAGTATCTATAGTGGGTGTAGTAGTTTCAGACAGAAATTTGATCCCCCTCCCCTCCTGCAAGTTGATGCTAGTGAAAGAGAAATAATTGAGAGAGAAGTAAAGAGACAAGGAGGAGAGGAGACTTTCTTTTTCAACTGGGAATTGAAATGGGGCAGAGGGCTGATGAAATGACTACAGTAAAATGGCAGGAGAATTCAGTGGAGGGTTTTTGCACCAACAGTGAGTGGAGAGAAACTGGAGAAACAGCAGGCCAGAGTTAGGCACATAGTCAAGAGAGGAGAAGAGTGATGTGTCAAGCTAAAAGGCTTTTTAAAGTAAGACCAGTTTTCAGCTGGATCCTGAAATGAGCAGAGAGTCAGGGGAAGTGAGTGATGTCATCTGGAAAGATTAGAATCCTCAGTTATCTGGTAAGAATTGCAATGAAATTTATTCTGATGCCCTTTTATAGTGGGATTTACTCCACCACCACTGTCCTGTTTTAATTCCAGGCTTCAAACCAATTTGTTGCCAAAACCATCTAAATGAAAAGTCCCTAATTGAAGCTGTTTTTGAGAAGTGTTATTGCTTAGTCTGTGCCCTGCAGCTAGGAAAATGTGATTATTTGTTCTCCAGTTTGTTTAAACTTGGCGATAAATACTTTTAAGCATGTTGCACTTATTTCAGGAAGATGGACATCATTACCCGTATGCTTTGAACTTGGGGAGGAAAAGGCAGGCAATCTTTCTAGTATAAAAAAAAATGCAGTGTCTTAAAATTAAGATAATAGACTTTTCTTAAACAGCTCAGCAAGTCCTGAATGTTAATTTTTCTCTTTACCATCCTCAGAGCAAGGGGAGATGGGCTTTGCAAGGTGTGAGACCATAGTCTTGTGTGTGTGATGGTAACACATGTTATAGGACAGGCTTTGCACATCCTTGTTTGGAGCCAGGACTTTGCTTTAATTATCTTGCAACAGATCTGTATTTTAAAAAGCTTTTGAAAGAATAAAATGTGCCCTTCTGTCCACTGCCTTGGCTGAATCTGTTAGCACTTATCCTGAGATTTTCACCTCTTCTCACTGGTTCATATCCAGCCAGAGTTGGTAATGAGCAATATAGTTTTGAATTGCTTTGGTGGAATATGAGAGATGAGTTAGTTATTCTCAGCCCAGCTCCTTGTACGTGGTTGTCTGAAGAGCCATCACAGTTGCCGCTGTCTGCCTAGAGATAGTGTCGTGTGGTTCTCCATTGTGTTCTCCTCCTAAAATATCCAGTACAGTAGTTTTCCTGTGAGTTAGAGGGTGCTAGAAGCTCCAGCATTCTCAGCTCTTAATAAATTACTGCTTGATGAGCTGTTGATAGCTTGGTTTGCCCCTGAACTTTGGGGAAAGGTTTCCCTGCCACAAGGTGTCCTGGAGACAGAAATCCTGTTTCCTTTCTTTAAAAGCTCAGGAAATCCATTTGCAAAACGTAACTTATATTTGCTACTTAACAGCTAGATCATAGAATCATAGAATCTCAGGGTTGGAAGGGACCTCAGGAGGTCATCTAGTCCAACCCCCTGCTCAAAGCAGGACCAACCCCAACTAGATCATCCCAGCCAGGGCTTTGTCAAGCCTGACCTTAAAAACCTCTAAGGAAGGAGATTCCACCACCTCCCTAGGGAACCCATTCCAGTGCTTCACCACCCTACTAGTGAAAAAGTTTTTCCTAATATCCAACCTAAACCTCCCCCTCTGCAACTTGAGACCATTACTCCTTGTTCTGTCATCTTCTACCACTGAGAACAGTCTAGATCCATCCTCTTTGGAACCCCCTTTTAGGTAGTTGAAAGCAGCTATCAAATCCCCCCTCACTCTTCTCTTCTGCAGGCTAAACAATCCCAGTTCCCTCAGCCTCTCCTCATAAGTCATGTGCTCCAGCCCCCTAATCATTTTTGTTGCCCTCCGTTGGACTCTTTCCAATTTATCCACATCCTTCTTGTAGTGTGGGGCCCAAAACTGGACACAGTACTCCAAATGAGGCCTCACCAGTGCCGAATAGAGGGGAATGATCACGTCCCTCGATCTGCTGGAAATGCCCCTACTTATGCAGCCCAAAATGCCGTTAGCCTTCTTGGCAACAAGGGCACACTGTTGACTCATATTCAGCTTTTCGTCCACCGTAACCCCTAGGTCCTTTTCTGCAGAACTGCTACCCAGGCATTCGGTCCCTAGTCTGTAGCAGTGAATGGGATTCTTCCGTCCTAAGTGCAGGACTCTACACTTGTCCTTGTTGAACTTCATCAGATTTCTTTTGGCCCAATCCTCTAATTTGTCTAGGTCCCTCTGTATCCTATCCCTACCCTCCAGTGTATCAACCACTGCTCCCAATTTAGTGTCATCTGCAAACTTGCTAAGGGTGCAGTCCACACCATCCTCCAGATCGTTGATGAAGATATTGAACAAAACCGGCCCCAGCACCGACCCTTGGGGCACTCCACTTGATACCAGCTGCCAACTAGACATGGAGCCATTGATCACTACCCGTTGAGCACGACCATCCAGCCAGTTTTCTATCCACCTTACCGTCCATTCATCCAGCCCATACTTCTTTAACTTGCTGGCAAGAATACTGTGGGAGACTGTATCAAAAGCTTTGCTAAAGTCAAGAAATAGCACATCCACTGCTTTCCCCTCATCCACAGAGCCAGTTATCTCATCATAGAAGGCAATTAGGTTAGTCAGGCATGACTTGCCCTTGGTGAATCCATGCTGACTGTTCCTGATCACTTTCCCCTCCTTTAAGTGGTTCAGAATTGATTCCTTGAGGATCTGTTCCATGATTTTTCCAGGGACTGAGGTGAGACTGACTGGCCTGTAGTTCCCCGGATCTTCCTTCTTCCCTTTTTTAAAGATGGGCACTACATTAGCTTTTTTCCAGTCATCCGGGACCTCCCCCGATTGCCATGATTTGTCAAAGATAATGGCCAATGGCTCTGCAATCACATCGGCCAACTCCTTTAGCACCCTCGGATGCAGTGCATCCGGCCCCATGGACTTGTGTTCGTCCAGCTTTTCTAAATAGTCCCGAACTACTTCTTTCTCCACAGAGGGCTGGTCACCTCCTCCCCATACCGTGCTGCGGAGTGCAGCTGTCTGGGAGCTGACCTTGTCTGTGAAGACAGAGGCAAAAAAAGCATTGAGTACACTAGCTTTCTCCACATCCTCTGTCACTAGGTTCCCTCCCTCATTCAGGAAGGGGCCCACACTTTCCTTGACTTTCTTCTTGTTGCTCACATACCTGAAGAAACCCTTCTTGTTACTCCTAACATCTCCGGCTAGCTGCAACTCCAAGTGTGATTTGGCCTTCCTAATTTCACTCCTGCATGCCTGAACAATATTTATATACTCCTCCCTGGTCATTTGTCCAATCTTCCACTTCTTGTAAGCTGCTTTTTTGTGTTTAAGACGAGCAAGGATTTCACCGTTAAGCCAAGCTGGTCGCCTGCCATATTTACTTTTCTTTCTACACATCGGGATGGTTTGTTCCTGCAACCTCAATAAGGATTCTTTAAAATACAGCCAGCTTTCCTCGACTCCTTTCCCCGTCATGTTATTCTCCCAGGGGACCTTGCCCTTCAGTTCCCTGAGGGAGTTAAAGTCTGCTTTTCTGAAGTCCAGGCTCTGTATTCTACTGCTCTCCTTTCTTCCTTGTGTCAGGATCCTGAACTCGACCATCTCATGGTCACTGCCTCCCAGGTTCCCATCCACTATTGCTTCCTCTACTATTTCTTCCCTGTTTGTGAGCAGCAGGTCAAGAAGAGCTTTTCCCCTAGTTGGTTCCTCCAGCACTTGCACCAGGAAATTGTCCCCTACACTTTCCAAAAACTTCCTGGATTGTCTGTGGACCGCTGTATTGCTCTCCCAGCAGATGTTGGGGTGATTAAAGTCACCCATGAGAACCAGGGCCTGTGATCTAGTAACTTCTGTTAGTTGCTGGAAGAAAGCCTCGTCCACCTCATCCCCCTGGTCTGGTGGTCTGTAGCAGACTCCCACCACGACATTACCCTTGTTGCTCACACTTCTAAATTTAATCCAGAGACTCTCAGGTTTTTCTGCAGTTTCATACTGGAGCTCTGAGCAGTCATACTGCTCTCTTACATACAACGCAACTCCCCCACCTTTTCTGCCCTGCCTATCCTTCCTGAACAGTTTATATCCATCCATGACAGTACTCCAGTCATGTGAGTTATCCCACCAAGTCTCTGTTATTCCAATTACATCATAATTCCTTGACTGTGCCAGGACTTCCAGTTCTCCCTGCTTGTTCCCCAGGCTTCTTGCATTTGTGTATAGGCATTTAAGATAACTCACCGACTGTCCTGCTGTCCGAGTATGGGGCAGGAGCCCTCCCCTCTTGCACTCACCTACTTCTGCTTCCTCCCGGTATCCCACTTCCCCACTTACCTCGGGGCTTTGGTCTCCTTCCCCCGGTGAACCTAGTTTAAAGTCCTCCTCACTAGGTTAGCCAGCCTGCTTCCAAAGATGCTCTTCCCTCTCTTCGTCAGGTGGAGCCCATCTCTGCCTAGCACTCCTTCTTGGAACACCATCCCATGGTCAGAGAATCCAAACCCTTCTCTTCGACACCATCTGCGTAGCCATTCGTTGACTTCCACGATTCGACGGTCTCTACCCCGGCCTTTTCCTGCCACCGGGAGAATGGACGAGAACACCACTTGCGCCTCAAACTCCTTTATCCTTCTTCCCAGAGCCACGTAGTCTGCAGTAATACGCTCAAGGTCATTCTTGGCAGTATCATTGGTGCCCACGTGGAGAAGCAGGAAGGAGTAGCGATCTGAGGGCTTGATGAGTCTCGGCAGTCTCTCCGTCACATCACGAATCCTAGCCCCTGGCAAGCAGCACACCTCTCGGTTTTCCCGGTCAGGGCGGCAGATAGATGACTCAGTCCCCCTGAGGAGAGAGTCCCCGACCACCACCACCCTCCTCCTCCTCCTGGGAGTGGTAGTCATGGAACCCCCATCCCTAGGACTGTGCATCTCATGCCTTCCAATCAGTGGAGTCTCCTTCTGCTCTGTTCCCTCAGATGTATCATTCATTCCACTCTCTGCACTAGTACCTGTGGAGAGAACATGAAAACGGTTGCTCATCTGAATATGCCTTTCTGGTACATGGACTTGTCTCATACTCTTTCCTCTTCTGGAGGTCACATGCCGCCAATTATCCTCACTGGCCTTTTGTCCCTGCTGCGTAGCCTGCTCTGAATCCTCAGAACACTGTGCCCGCTGAAGCCTATCCTGACGTCTATCCAGGAACTCCTCATTTTCTTTTATGGAACGCAGGGTTGATACTCGTTTCTCCAGACCTTGAATCTTCCCCTCCAATATGGAGATCAGCTTGCACTTTGTACAGACAAAGTCGCTTCTATCCTGTGGAAGAAAGACAAACATGGCACATCCTGTGCAGGTCACGACAGCGGATCGCTCAGCATCCATAGTCCCTTCCTTTGAAGAGTTTCCTCACTCAGCTGGTTCGCAGCTGACTGTCTTCTTAGAAGAGCCTGGAACAAAGCACTCCCAAATCACACTATTCAAACAGGAAATCAAACAATCAAGCACACGGTCAAACTGCCAATCTGTCCCCTCAACAGATAGTCACTCCCCCGTCTGCAGCCCCCTGGTTGCTCTGCCTCTGCCTTTAGTTTGGGTTAAAGGAGTTAGGAATGGCAAGGATAGCTTGCTCCCTTCGCACTCCAACTCCCTCTCAAACTCCCCTGTTCGCAAAGCTCCCTGGTCGCTTGCTCACTGCTTTATAAAGCCCTGGACTCCCTGATTAGCCCCGCCCCCTGATTAAGGCTTCTAGGTTTCAAGCCTGGTGTAGAAGCTCAGCTTCCAACTGCCAGCCACAGCACACGGTCCTTCACACAAACAAACAAATGATCACACAGCAAGTACCCCCAAATGCATTTCCTGTTAACAGTTTACGTGGATTTAATACCTTTGCTGCAAACATGGGTATTTCTCTTGGAGCTTGCTAGACCCCAGTGCTGTCTTGCCACTGCATTGTCATTCCTGATAAGTTATGCTATCTTCATCTGCCTGGTCCATTCAGTGTAAGGAATTAGTGAAGCAGATTTGGCACTAATTCCCCAAATGTCTCCCTCTGAAACTGCCTTGCTAGGCAAATGTTGGAGGGTATGTGAAACCCAATAAGACAAAGCCAATGCTACTATTGTTCTTTGTGGATCTAGAGTCTGAACAGCAATCCTGCTTTGGAGTCGCAGGTAAAGTACTTTTAATCATTTGGATTTATTTCCTATTAAACAGCAGTTTGTGATCTTAAACTATCGATTACACTCTGGCATAAGTAGCAGTCTCTCTTGAAAGAGCTCAGAACTGAATGAGTGTGAAAATTAAATTCCCCTCTTAAACCGAAAGATGGTCCTTTTAGAAGCAGATTCCAGTAGCAATATAATTAACCTCTCGCTGTGCCATTCTGTGTGAACATATTGAACATACTCAGTGATAATCATCCCATAATACTGGGTGTCTGCTTTCACACTGAATTCGTAACAGTATTACAGTAATCCCAAAATCCTTTTGTTAACTCCAGGGACTTGGCCAACTTGGTAACCAGAACAAAAGACATTTGAGCTCTGCCGCACAGTGCTTATGTTTTGCAGGTGTTTTTTGGGTAAAGTGAATCACCAAGAGAATTTTGCAGTTGGTTGGGATAGGAGCTCTGATAACCTTGAATCAAGTTAATGTATAAGTTAGTCCCTGTTGTTAGGTCACATGTTATAATATGATCAACAACCCTTGAATGGTCCAGTGAGGAATTTTGTGGTTCTGACACCAGGTCTGGAAATGCAAGGACACTTCTAATGCTATATAAGATGTAGTCCCATTATTGTGTGTACCGGTGATGTTTGGCTTTTTAACTGTCAAAACCCCGTTTGTAATGGATTTGAGGATGGGCCTCTCTTCTCTTCTTTTGAGCTTCCCAGGCTCAGTTTCTGCTCTCTCCTTTTGTCTTTTTCCCCCTCTCCCTTGTCTCCCCCCGTTTTTTTCCTTCTTCTCATTTTTGTATTGTTCTAGTTCTTTTCTCCCCGGTTGCTTCCCTGTCCTGTTACTTCACACCCCAGAAGGCCACATGTTCTTGGGCACGGGATCTCCTGTGTGGCTTTGTGATGTGACCTTATATGTGGTCTTGGAGCTGCGTTGATCACTGTGGAAACAGAGACCAGAAAACGTGTGCTGGTGTCTGCTGTCTGTGCCTGTTCACAGTTCACTTCTGAGAATTACTTCTGTTCACTTCTGAGAAAGGAGCATTCGGTAGAAGGAGACAGTTCCCCTTTAGTTCCATCCACCTAAAACTTTGATAGCCAAGACACAATCCCACTTTACTTCACAAAAAGACAGGATCAGATTATTATTGTGAGGCCTCAGCAGATTCTTGGCTGCTCAAAAAGTAATAGATGGTGATCTTTATAAGGGCTCTTGCAGACCATACCCAAACAACACAGCTGTGGTACACCCACCTGTCTGGGGAGAATGGTGGCGCACACACATGCATCCGACGAAGTGGGTATTCACCTGTTAGGGAGCTGTGTCAGGCAGGAAGAATTACCTAACACACCCTCGAAAGCTTATGCTCCAATACGTCTGTTTGTCTGTAAGGTGCCCATAGGACTCTTTGTCGCTTCTACACACAATAGTTACTCAGCAGTTCCCAGGTGCTGTTTGTAGCTCCTACCCCTTTTCAGCTCTCAGAGGTAACTTCTGAGAGCGCCAAACCTGTTCCCAAACCATGGCTTAAAAACAAAACTAACCCAGTGTCACTGGTGTCTGATAATGCAGTGCCTGCCCACTGCCACAAAAACACGAGCCAGGAACAGCTAGCAGCTATGAGTGGTGTTGTAGTCCTCACTCATCAATTTCTGCTGTAGCTGTTAACTGAGAGCAGAACAGTGTTTTTCATATACTCCTATAAACCAGCAGGTCCTAAAGTCTACATTGTTTACCCTTGAGAAAGAGAGAGTTCTAAGTGAGAAAATATAGAAATGCTGTTTCTTTTTAAAAGCCCTTAGACTCTCAATTTCTGTAAATAGTTTAACATTTTGAAATAAAGTAATTGTATAAAAAGTGTTAATGGCTATTTTAAAGACAGATACATCACTCTTTCCATCATTAAAGTGCTTCACCAACATTAATCATCGCGGAACTGATAGGGAGGGAGTTGAGGCTCAGCCCCATTTTACAGTTGGGAAAACTAAGTCTATGAAGGTAGAGAAAGTGGAAATCCATCTCAGAGCTGGGATTGGAATTCCAGAGTTCCTAGCTCCCAGACCTGTGCTGATACCACTAGAGCACATCTCTTCAGAAGTGAAGTTATGCTGGATCATGCAACACCATGCTCCTGTAACAGACAGTATCCAGGTTAATGTTATAGACTGTAGCTGTGTTGTATCCTCACCTAGTGGGGATTTTTAGGCTGATTTCTGCACTTTGCCATGTTGTTGCCAACCCAGGTCAGTAGTTTAGACCTTTGGGGAACTGAAAACCAGTTGGTTAAGGAGGAAGTTAAGTTTAATAGAGAGAGCCAGATCTTGTTAAGCCAGTAACCCTATGGTATCACGGGTAAATACTCCAGACGGCTGCAGAAGATCATTATCTCTTCTCTAAGTATGCAGTGTCTGTCTTTACCTATGTGGGTTTTCACTTATTCGGTGTTCGATCACACACAAGCCAATGATAGAAGCACAGACATTAGAGCAGCAGCCCAGGTTGTCCTGAACCTCTTTATGACCTTTCCTTGCACACTCTGCCTTCCCCATAGAGAACAGCATGGGAGCTTAAATCTGACTCTTGCTTTCGATTGCCCCCGTGAGTTAGGAAAGTCCTGTTATCCCCCTAATTTACAGGGGGAACCGGGGCACAGAGAGGCTAAGTGACTTGCTGAAGGTTGAAAAGAAGTCTGTGGCGGAGCAGGGAACCGAATCTGGCTTTCTTGAGTCCCAGGCTACCACCCTTACCACTGGCCCATCCTGTCAGGCATCGGATGATACCAGCGTCAACTGTAGTTGGTGAGTTGCCAGACCTCCCCAAGCTGAAAGTAGCTTCTGAAGGTAAGCTCTTGGCACTCGCTGATAGAGCTATGCCAGTGATCGTTCATGCCCATACCAATGTGAGATGAGCAAAAAACTCATTTGGCAACGGAGAAGGTGTCATTGGTATTTGGGAGGTTTTGGAGAGCTGGTAGTAAAGGTAAAGGTTCCTCCTGGCCTGAGGTTTTGTCAGGCAGATTTTCATCTGGAACAAGTATGTCTAGGGTACGGTAGTCTAATAAAAAAGTTGACCGAGTGCCTAGAAGAGTTCTGGCTTTTAAAGTACCAGAATATTAGCTATCTCAGTCTGCATTTCCAACCTTCTCAGAAAGCAGGCCTGTGCCTCCTAGCGAAACATTTGTCACCATTTTTCCAGGAGTACAGCTCAGCAATCGCAGATCATTTAAACATCAGCTATCTGACATAATCTTACATTATGCAATTCAAAGGATCAGTATCACATGTGTGCCTCTGCGGGGTCCCTCATATATTATGCAAAAATCAGTATAAATAACAATTTTGCATCGTAGTATTCACTGTGCAGAACAGTCTCTTATTCAATTTACGGCACATCTGGGGAAATTGTTTGAGATCCCTTATGAGGCAATTCTTGACTAGATAGCAAATTCTGGAGGCGTCTAAGCCTGAAGAGCTAAGTGCCGGTTTTGAAGATGCAGAGGGAGAGTCCCTTGCAGTCTGAGAGTTAGTAACAGGCTCTTCAATATTTAGTGAGTCTCCTGCTTGCAGCTATGATGAGTAAATTTCTCTCTGCCCTGTAATGCTCATGTTGGACAGTTCATTTCTGCCCCTAACGCCTATGTCCATGGGTGCTGGAAAATGGAAAGAAGGAAAAACTGGTTAAAATTGTGAGAGATTCTTCCCTGTTCTTTGTTTTGTACCTCACATACTGAACAATGTTCACCACACTCGCCTTTGTGAATTGTTTTCTTTCAAGGCTGTCTGGTTGCAAAGCCAGTAGAATTCTTCAGGTAATTTCAGGTTATAGGGGTAAGAGAGAGAGACCGTAGAGTCAATCCGGGTGTGTCTACACTGCAAAACAAACAAACAAACCCCCGCAGCAGTGAGTCTGAGCTCAGGTCTACAGACTCGGGCTTGCACTACAGTGCTAAAAATAGCTATGTAGACATTCTGGCTTGGGCTCTGAGGCCTACCCGGGTCAGGCTTCAGAGCCCAAGCCGGAACGTATACATGTCTGTTTTTAGTGCTGTAGTGTGAACCCCGGAAGCCCAAGTCTGTCGACTCGGGCTCGTAGACTCGCTGCAGGGGGAGAGGGGGTTGTGGTGGGTTTTTTTGCGCAGTGTGGACATACATTAAGTTAACACCCCTCTGACCAACCCAGGATTGTTCCCTATAATATGTTCTCTGCTGCTTTGTGCTATCTAATCTCTTGTGACCCAAGCAATAAGGCATCCACTACTTCCCCACGGGATTATTCTTCAGCTGAGAAATTGTTTCCTTGTATTCAGCCATAAAGTTTCCTTTGCTCAGTTTCATCCCATTCCTCGTAGTTATAGCCTCTTGCACAACTATAAAAAATTCCTCTCCTTGTGGTGGTTAGATCGTTACCTTATCTCTGTTTAATCGTCACTTAGCCGAGTGATACCTACTGGTTATTCATTTGCTTTCCTCTAATATAGCAAACTTTCAAGCCCTTTATATAATATTTTTGCTGCTGATCTCTGAATTCCTTTCCGTTTATTTACATCTTTCTGGTATTGAGTTGCCCAGAGTTGAACATAGGAGTCTAGGCATGGCCTCACTGGGACCTTATAAAAGAGGGCCTATCGGTTGCTTGATGCCTTTTGCATGCAGCCTGAACTTTCATTAGCTCCTGCTGCTGTCAAATTGTGGAAAATCCTGCTGAGTCTTCTGCCTCAGTAATGCAGCATTCTGCAGATCATTAACATTGCATTTACCAGCTGTGCAGTGTGGGACAACTTCTTAACCTGTTTTGCAGGTGTGCTCGCAAATGAAAATATGTGTGATCTATGGCTCCGTTGATAATGCAAGGCAAGCAGGTTCTACTTAAATGATTATGCAACAGCGGACAGTCAAGTGGGAGTTTCTAGGTAAAATGTGGACTTGATGCCCACTCCTCATGCTTGAAAAGGAGACGCAGCAGATACCTAGGAGTAAACTCAGTCTTTGCAAAGGTCCCCTTCTCCCCCACAGACCTGTGCCAGATGATGTTACAGCAGCTAAAGAAAGGAACTGTGTGCGCCCACTTTGGGCTCCACCTAAGACACCACAATTGTGATTGATGTAAAGCAGGGTAACCTGGCAAATGTGTGCCCAAGACCAACCTGTAGCACTTAGGAAATCAGCCAGTCACTAATGGGGCTAGGGGCAGTTGGGAAGAGTTGGTACTTTATATATTGATTATTATTGGTGGGTGGGGTGGGGTGGGGTGAGGATTTGAAACATTAAAATTGTCTAATTGTATTCCTCTCCCCCACATTTTATTAATAATTTATTGTCTTAATCTGTGGGCTTTTGGTACAGAGAACGTATCTTCAGATGTATTTGTACAGTGGCTAGCACAATGAGTCTTTTGGGTGCTACCATAATATAATATTAAATAACCATAGTAATGAGAAAAAAATGTCCAGCATGGAAAGAAACCCCAATTGCCTTCACTAGGAGGAGTGTGATAAGAGGTCTATTTTGGGTACCAGGGGAGCAGAGAATTCAACCTGGGAGCAGCATTGGAGGAACAAACACAATGAATTTGAGGGCTCATCTGCACGGTAGGGTAATGCATTCTATGGGGTTTTGATTTCTAAAGTGCCCTAACGTGTGGTGCATTAATTGATCCATGTTATTCCCGCTGGTGCTCACTGGTTTAGGGGTTGTAGGTTCCAATCTTGCTGGGTCCTGGGTAGCAGTCTCTGCCTCACACTCTCCTTCCTCACTGGCTCAATGCTCCTCAGCCTAAACCATCCTCCTCACTGTGGTGAGGGGACCTGGAGCTGGGTTCCATAGCTCAGGGCGTTAGAACAGTGGTCTTGGAATACAGGGGTCACAGGTTTGACTCTTGCTAGGGCTTGAGTAGCAGTCTCTGGTTCAGTCTCTCCTCACTGTGGCTCCTCGCTTCCTCCTTGCTCACATGTTGCTCTTCAGCCTTGAACAATCTCCTCCCTCTGCTGAGGGGACTTGGGGCCTATCTCCATAGCTCAACAGGATAAAGCAGTGGTCTCAGAATGCAGGGTCGCAGGTTCAAATCTTGCTGGAGACTGAGTAGCAGTCTCTGCCTCAAATAGTGTGCTTTAACTTAGTGCTGTTTCTGCATGGACCAGTTCATGCAAAGCACATTAGAGGGCTTTAGAAATCATACCCCCAGAGAGCACTAAACCCCACCATATAGTCAAGTTCTGAGAGGTGTTAGACGTGTATAACAGTGTTAACATTTCAGCAACCCTAATTAGGATTTTGAAGTGGACAGTTTATTGAAATGAAGGAGGGGCACAGTGTGTCCCTACAGCTAGAAAAATAGACCAAGGTCTTATCTACACACAATTTGTGCACAAATTTAACTCAATCAGTGAACTTTCCTACTGTGGATACTCTGAAATTGGTACAAAGCCTGGCCTACCTAGCTTTTTTGTTTAGAGGGGTGATTTTTACCAGTGTAGCTATGCTGGAAAAAGCCCTAGTGTGGGTGCAGTTACACTGGTATAACTCTGCTTATGCCTGTTGGGGGAAGGTGCCCACACAAAGCTGCACTGATTTAACTAAAGTGGTTTATATCACACATTGAGGCCTGCTCCACACTTAAAGTGGACACGAGCATTCCTGTGTTGGTTCTGGCTGTGATTCTGCATGTGTTTTACCATCACAGTCTCAGTGTAATCTTAGCTCTTGTGGTTACCCCCCAGGTGACCTCTACAATACACATTCATATTCATTCAGTAAAGAGTTTGTTATTCCCTTATTTGATTTGTGGCCCTGATCCTGCACTTAGGAATTCAGTGGAAACAGAATCAGAGCCAGGCTCGGTATCTATGGTGTATTGTACTTATCCCCCTTTAGTTTTCTTGTTCTCTGTGCTCAGCCACACATTACCTTAGGTTTGAATATAGACCGGGAATGGCTCAGTCATTACGTTAATTGAATCTATTTCCCCCCGTTAAATACCCTTAACACCTTTGTGTCAGCTGTCTGTAATGGGCCATGTTGATTATCACTTCAAAAGTTTCTTTCCTACTGATAACAGTTCCTTTCAATTAATTAGCCTTTTACAGGTGGTATGGTTACTTCCACCTTTTCATGTTTCTCTGAATGTATAAATATTGTCCCACTGAGTGTTCCATTCTGTGCATCCGACGAAGCGGACTGTAGCCCCCGAAAGCTTAGGCTGAAATAAATTTGTTAGTCTCTAAGGTGCCACAAGTATTCCTTTCTTATTTTCTTTTTGCTGACACAGACTAACACGGCTACTACACTGAAACTAGAATGGTTGTTGGTTTCATCTGTCACCTGCTTTTTCACTAGCATGTCTTCCCTGATAGATCTGTAGGCTAATGCTAACTTCTCCTTCTTTCCAGCGATTCCCCAATGCCCTGAATGGCTGTAGCCGTACCACCTTTGCCGTTCATTGCCCTCAAGGGCTCTCCTACCCTGAACTTAGTTCCAAGTAACGGAAAATAAACGCTTAACTTCTGCTATTGCCCATTTTCCACTGACTTCTGGGTTCAGTTTGGTGCCTACCCTTCCTGACTGTCTTGATGGAAGCTCCTGTGGCTTTCTCCCTGCAGGTCTTAATGGCCCCTTGTGACCCCACAAGGGGTCCACAGTCCCTCTGTCTTTCCAATGTGGATCCTCATGACCCTCAGATGTTGGAGCATCTTACAGAGCCCTACTGGCCCACTTCTGGGTCCTTGTATTTTTCCTTTACAAAGGAATTGAAATCTGTCTCTGGGAATCCCAGCTCCCAGACTTTATCCTTGCACTGTACCTTGATCATTAGAGTACTTTATTCCTCTCACTTTTAGGAACATAGGATTTACCCTACCAGTTTAGATGATTAGCTAATCTATCCCAACAATGGCTGCTAGTTTACTGTCTTTCTCTACTTAGCATGCTTGATTATTGCTACTCTGGGCATGTGCTAATGATATTGTATCTCTAGAGAAATAACATAGTAAACTAAACAAAGACCTGTGGAAATAAACAGCAAAGGGTGGTGAGTTATCATCATCTGGTCATACGTGCTGTCTTTCTATCAGTACAGCTCCTGTGTGATTGTAGGCATAAGAAATTATGCAGCAGAGAATTTAGGACTTTTTTCTGGCTCCTCAGCCCAACAGTGAGATCCAGCAGATCTCCCCAAGGAAGAGATGGAAGGCTCTTTTTTTTTTTTTTTTGTTCATTGAAAATTGTGTTGGAGAAATTGCTGAAAAATGTAGAGGAGAATCCTGCTTTGGCTGGGAGACAGACTAGACTGGCTAATGTCTTTCCCGCTTCTGATTTCTATGGTAGCTGTGGAAAAATTAAAACAAATGAAAATTACTGATGGTTGAAGACGATGGAAGATGGATGAACACTAGCCTTGAGAATGATCCTATTGTTAAGACAAAGGGCTAGGAGTTTGAGTTCTGTTCCAGTCTACCACAGACTCCCTGTGGGATGCTAGGAAAGGCTGTTTATTTTCTCCCCGCCTCCCTCAGATTTCCCATCTGTAAAATGGGGATCATGCTTCCTTAGCTCTCATGAGTGTTGTGTGTCTGAATGAATGCACAGACACACTTAGAATGTGCTGTGTAAGTGCAAAGTATATTATTGTGAAGCTTAACCAGAGAGGTTTGCCACCTTGATGTTACAGCATTCAGACGCTTTCCTAAAAGGCCGAATCGAAAGAGTGGCACGCTTTGGTTCTTTGACTCCATCAGCTCATAAGGAACCTTGGGAAGGATGCATACATAAGTATCGCTTTAAGACTTTTATGGCAATAAGGTGCCATTGTGAAGGTTAGCCATAAGGTGTCTAAGTTTCCACACCAGGTTTTTTCCTTCCTCCTTTCCTCTTCTCCTTGGGTGTGGTTGGTGTGAATTGTTCACGGGGGAGGCATGTCTGGGAGCAAAACCACCATCTCAGCAATGCACGGAGCACTCTGGTGTGCATGAGCTGTGAGCCCTGGCTGATAAATGGTGCTCATATCCCATTCAAATATGATGCAAGCAGTTTTTTTGTAGTTTGTCTTCCATTGCGGTAGTAAAGTTTTTAATTAGGAAAGCTAATGAGATCGATTAGTCATTAGAACTGACCTCTGGATCTCTGCAAGGAGCGTGCGTGTGTGTGCTGGGCTGATAACGGGAGACGCTGGGGTATTGTTTGTAATAAAAGCGTAAAGTGTTTGATTTGAGTGAAATGTGCCACGGGGAATACATCATGCGGTGAAAAAAAATTACAACCCTGGGAGCCTGTAATGAAGGGAATTAAACCAACATCCTATCTAAATAACATGATTATCTACACAAAACCCCTCAGCTAGCAAGTAATAATAGAAAACTGAGCTGCTTCGGAGAGTCTCTTTCAGAACATGGTTAATGCCAGAGACGCGTGCACAGGCAGTATCAGAAGAGCAGCTACTGTATGAATGCAACATCCAATTACCGCTGTGGAATAGAGTTTACCAGGCGCCGGTCTGTCTGTTTTGGGAATGGTGGGGAGGGGGAACTGAAAGCCACAACAATTTGGGACCTCTATTTCTTACATCACTTGTAAGTGCAAGGCAGTGAGGGATGTCAGGCAGGAGTTTGATTGGATGTCTGATTGATTAACAGTCACTAGAGTTTGTACAGGTGCAAAAAAAGAAATAAAGTTTAATGTATTTGACAAATTCCTAACTTAAATAATTGTATAAGCTCAGTACATAGGTAAAGAGTCAGCTAATGTTTCAAATATGAAAGTAGCATGCTTAGGCAAATTCCTACAGGGATCTGTACATATTACACAGTAATACACAGTATTCTTGCCAGCAAGTTAAAAAGGTATGGATTGGATAAATGGACTATAAGGTGGATAGAAAGCCGGCTAGATTGTCGAGCTCAATAGCTCGATGTCTAGTTGGCAGCCGATATCAAGCGGAGTGACCCAGGGGTCAGTCCTGGGGCCGGTTTTGTTCAACATCTTTATTAATGATCTGGACGATGGGATAGATTGCACCCGCAGCAAGTTCGCGGATGACACTAAGCTGGGGGGAGAGGTAAATACACTGGAGGGTAGGGATAGGGTCCAGAGTGACCTAGACAAATTGGAAGATTTGGCCAAAAGAAATCTGATGAGGTTCAACAAGAACAAGTGCAGAGTCCTGCACTTAGGATGGAAGAATCCCATGCACTGCTATAGGCTGGGGACCGACTGGCTAAGCAGCAGTTCTGCAGAAAAGGACCTAGGGGTTACAGTGGACGAGAATCTGGATATGAGTCAACAGTGGGACCCTGTGGCCAAAAAGGCTAACGGCATATTGGGCTGCATTAGTAGGAGCATTGCCAGCAGATCGAGGGAAGTGATTATTCCCCTCTGTTCGGCACTGGTGAGGCCACATCTGGAGTATTGTGTCCAGTTTTGGGCCCCCCACTACAGAAAAGATGTGGACAAATTGGAAAGAGTCCAGGGTAGGGCAATGAAAATGATCAGAGGGCTGGGACACATGACTTACGAGGAGAGGCTGAAGGAACTCGGCTTGTTTAGTCTGCAGAAGAGAAGAGTGAGCGGGGATTTGATAGCAGCCTTCAGCTACCTTCAGGGGGGTTCCAAAGCGGATGGAGCTCGGGCTGTTCTCAGTGGTGGCAGATGACAGAACAAGGAGTAATGGTCTCAAGTTGCAGTGGGGGAGGTCTAGGTTGCATATTAGGAAACACTATTTCACTAGGAGGGTGGTAAAGCACTGGAATGGGTTACCTAGGGAGGTGGCGGAATCTCCATCCTTAGAGGTTTTTAAGGCCCGGCTTGACACAGCCCTGGCTGGGATGATTTAGTTGGGGTTGGTCCTGCCTTGAGCAGGGTGTTGGACTAGATGACCTCCTGAGGTCTCTTCCAGCCCTAATATTCTATTATTCTATGATTCTACATGCAAGGAAACACATGTGTGAAAGTTTAGAAATAGGATGTAGGCTAATGGTTGGCAAGGGGACACAGGGAGCCAGGACTCCTGGGCTCTCTTCACACATCTGCCATTGCTTTTCTGCATGACCTCTGTATAAAATAGCTCCATGACTTTTAAGATGCATAAAAAGCTTTACTGAAATTTTAAGTGTAGTCTTATTAAATCTATGGATATTAAATGTGTGGAGCTAATATATGGGGATATACCTATCTCATAGAACTGGAAGGACCTTGAAAGATCATTGAGTCTAGTCTCCTGCCTTCACTAGCAGGACCAAGTACTGTCCCCTGACAGATTTTTGTCCCAGATCCCTAAATGGTCCCCTCAAGGATTGAACTCACAACGCTGGGTTTAGCAGGCCAGTGCTCAAACCACTGAGCTATCCCTCCCAGGTCAGCCCAACCGTTATATTCCCCTTCTAAAGGGAGAGAGGCAGAACTGCTTTCCAGGGTGGACCTCTAGAATATTGCAGATGCTTTGCCAGAAACATGTCCTCATATGAATTGTGAATGAGGCCATTCAGAGAAGTGGAGTCATTTATTTTTTTAGTTCCAACTCTGGACTTTCTTCTAGAGGACAGCAAAACATATGAAGGCCTGGTATCACTAGAGCTCTCTGTGAGGACTCTAGAGTTTGCTCCCCCACTTCGTCTGAAATGGGCCAGATCAGGGGACAGTTTAGATCTGTTAGATAGGGCTTTGGAGAACATTGAGGGTATTCATCTTAGATAATGAAGGGGCAGAAAAGAGTGTTTGTAGGTGGCTGGCTGGCTGGCTGAGCGCCTGTTGATTGATCATGTTAGTGTTGCTGAGATATTGTTAATGGTGCATTAGCGCATCCAGAGTCTTGGATAGGCATTTTTTAGTTGTTATTTACATCAAAATAAATAAATAAAAGATGTTCCATGAACAAAACAATCTGACCTGGACATGACTCAATAATATTATAAATTATGCTACAGTAGGTCTCAAAACGTGCTATGTGCTGTGTAGACACGCAGGATGACGCAGTCACTGCTCTGGGGAGCTTACAATCATTTTTAACAAGTCCCGTGTGAGAAAACTTTGATAAACATTCTGTTTAGATGAGAAACTGTTCAACTTCTGTTCTACATTTTCACTCTATGCCCTTTCTCAGTCTTTAGTGCTTGGGATATTTGCAACACAACAGGATCTTTCTTTCATAGGCCTTGTCTACACTAGGGAAATGTTGTTACTGCGGGACTTTGCTGACACTAATTTAGCTACATCATGCCAGTTAGACCCACTGTGATCAAGGTGAGATGAGAGAGTGCTGAAAACACCAATGGGACCTGTCTCTGCTAGCGCTCCCAAGATAGCTAACGTTGGTAGAACTGAACTGGTCTCTGCAATGATGTGTCCCAAGTGTAGACAGGGCCTTAGATTTCCCCACTGCCTGCAGCTTGTTACTTCCTGTTGCATACTGGTTATCTTTTTGAACTGGTTGATTTGGAAATGCTTGTCAAAACCATAAACTTCTATGTGGGGAACAAGGGGCTGGAATATCTCGGAAACAAAGGACATTTTTTTAAGCACGAATAATTGTTAATTAAGAGAGACGGAAGAGAAGTATTGGAAATATTTGATTTGATTTATAGATCCATGGGGTTTTGTTTGTTTGTTTAAGCAGAATTTTTGTACTAAAAGGCACCAGCAGCTCTTTAAGCTGCTGTCTTTAACTTCCTGGCTTTTGTGGGTATTTAATACTTAAGTTAATGTTAATGTACCCTTTTTGGTATTGAATATACTGTATAGCACTGCTGCTTTTATTAATGCTTGCTGAGAATTGCAGACAGCATTATTTCTGTAGGTCTCCCTATAGCAGAATCCTGTCATCCTGTAAAGCATTATAGTGTGTTTTGTGCTGAGCCTATTTATTAACACAACAGTAGAGAAGAATATTTCAGTGCATTTATTATTAATTATTTACATTGTGGTAGCAAGTAAGAGCCCCAATAAGGAATCAAGGCCCCTTTGTGCTCAGCACTGAACAAACATATACCAAAAAACTTAGTCTTTGGACCCAATATCCACGTCCTTGCCAAAACGAGCTGGTTTGCATCAGAAGCTGAATCGTGCCGTCTTCTCAAAGGACTGCCCACTTTCATGCTTGAACCACTGCATTTTCTGTATTTAAAAATTATTGTTTGGTCTGATTTTAACAATTTGAATTAGGGTTGTCAACCGATTTAAAGAAATTAATCACACTGTTAATAATAGAATACCATTTATTTAAAGATTTTTGGATGTTTTCTACATTTTCAAATGTATTGATTTAAATTACCATACAGCATACAAATTGTACAGTGCTCACTTTATATTTATTTTTGATTAGAAATATTGGCACTGTAAAAAACCAAAAGTAATATTTTTCAGTTCACCTAATACAAGTACTGTAGTGCAATCTCTTTATCATGAAAGTTGAACGTACAAATGTAGAATTATGTACAAAAAAACCTGCATTCAAAAATAAACCAATGTAAAATTTTAGACCCTGCAAGTCCGCTCAGTCCTACTTCTTGTTCAGCCAATCGTTCAAACAAACAAGTGTGTTTACATTTTCAGGAGATAATGCTGCCTGCTTCTTATATATAATGTCACCTGAAAGTGAGAACAGGCGTTCTCATGGCACTGTTGTAGCCGGCATCGCAAGACATTTACGTTTCAGATGCGCTAAAGATTCATATGTCCCTTCATGCTTCAACCACCATTCCAGTGGTCATGCGTCCATGCGGATGACGGGTTCTGCCCGATAACAATCCAAAGAAGTGTGGACCGACGCATGTTCATTTTCATCATCTGTGTCACCAGCAGAAGGTGGATTTTCTTTTTTGATGGTTCGGGTTCTGTAGTTTCCGCATCAGAGTGTTGCCCTTTTAAGACTTCTGAAAGCGTGCTCCACACCTCATCCTTCTCAGATTTTGGATGGCACTTCAGATTCTTAAGCCTTGGGTCGAGTGCTGTAGCTATCTTTAGAAATCTCACATTGGTACCTTCTTTGCATTTTGTCAAATCTGCAATGAAAGTGTTCTTAAAATGAACAACATGTGCTGGGTCATCATCCGAGACTGCTATAACATGAAATATATGGCAGAATGCAGGTAAAACACAGAACAGGAGACATACAGTTCTCCCCCAAGGAGTTCAGTCACAAATTACATTAACACTTTGGTTTTTTTTTTTAACGAGTGTCATCAGCATGGAAGCATGTCCTCTGAAATGGTGGTAGAAGCATGAAGGGGCATATGAATGTTTAGCATATCTGGCACGTAAATACCTTGCAATGTTGGCTACAAAAGTGCCATGCAAATGCCTGTTTTCACTTTCAGGTGACGTAAATAAGAAGAGGGCAGCATTATCTCCTGTAAATGTAAACAAACTTGTTTGTCTTAGCGATTGGCTGAACAAGAAGTAGGACTGAGTGCACTTGTAGGCTCTAAAGTTTTACATCGTTTTGTTTTTGAGTGCAGTTATGTAACAAGAAAAAAATCTACATTTGTAAGTTGCACTTTCATGACAGAGATTGCACTACAGTACTAGTAATGAGGTGAATAGAAAAATAATATACACTTTGATTTCAGTTACAACACAATACAATATATCTGAAAATGTAGAAAACATCCACAATATTTAATAAATTTCAATTGGTACTCTGTTGTTTAACAGTGAAATTAAAACAGAGATTAATCACGATTACTTTTTTTGAGTTAATCCCGTGAGTTAACTGTGATTAATTGACAGCCCTAATTTGTATATTTTTTAAATGTAAAACCTACAATATAACTGTAAAAGCTTCAGGTAGTGGAAGGGAAAATGGTAGATTAAAATTCTTGACCTAATTGTATATGCTTCAGTGTGGGAAATGTGCTGCCAGATTTGCCTTGATTTATTTACACGGAGCCATTTTCAGATTGTCACAACTGTATAGAATGGTGACATTGTTTATATAGTGCCATGAGTGTGCACAATGCTTAACAGGCAGAGTTGAAGATCTCGATATTCCTAAATATTGCTCTCTTCAGTCAGTGATCATCTTTTTTTCCATTATAATTTATGGGGGAAGTTGCTGTCTTCATTTTTATTATTAAGCTCTCCAGTGACATTTTGCACTATCGAGCCTTCTCTTGCCTATCCCATGTGTTAAAGATTTTTTACCGCTGTCTGAATTTGGGATGGGAGATTCGTGCTGCGGACCCTATTCCACCCCCAGATCTTGACAGAGGTACTGAGTTGCTGAATTAGCTCTAGGACCAGGCTTCTGAATGAACTAGAAAAATGAGTACCTGTATTTTAGCTCTGGTGCAGGAGGGCACAGGTGTTATTGCCATCACATTCTGAAAACCTGCTCTGCTTATGGTAGTACTTAGCACCGATGCGACTGCTAAACTGTGGTTGTACGCTTGCCGTGGTAGGTCTGTGCCCCTAGCACCCTTGTTATTACCACATGCTAAATTTAGCTTGTGGGCAGCACTAGTCCCACCTCTCCCAACAAGGAACACATTGGGCAAACACAAAGTGGGGTCTGGTTTTCCCCTCTCCCTCTTGCAATAATTTTAATTGGAAGATCTCCAAAAAAATCAGCCGGCCCTTTAAATCAGTTATAAAACCAGAAGATTTAGTCTCAGCATGTAGTGTCAGCTTTAATTATCTGGGCAGTTATAGCTGTATGTTATAAAAGTCAGGCAATTAGATGCATTCCTTAAAGCTGTGAAAAAAAATTGCTAACTATCAAGGAGAGGAAAAAACAGTCAAACATATAACTTAATTGCATGAAGCATTCAGCATTAAAAACTGGCGTATAGATCATCTAGCAAAATATTATGAAAATGGAAATGATTAAATACATAAATCTGTTCAGAATGGAGATGTCAGGGATAAGGTGTGTTTTCTAAATGTGTTTGAAATGTCTCAAAAGACCATTGTGCAGTAGGAAGGCTGGAATATTTGTACTACTTAGGATGCAGTGGGGAAATGCCTGTTTTGGTCAATAGTGTGCAATGATATAACCAAGGATGAAAATATCTTCTGCCTGTCAAACTGGACCGATCACTTCTCTCTCAAACAGATCTGGCTAACTAGTCGTATCCTTCATAGACAGTATTAATTCATTCATGTATTAATGACCCACTGAAACTTAGAACCTCTTTGTCCATAAGCAGTAAGGTAGAGTATGTGAGCTTAATGAGGATTGGCACAGTCAGTACGTGGTAATTACATTTTGTCCAGTTCCTACCTTGCACAGAAAAACATGAACACCCCCGTAATACATCTGAATGCTTGTGCCGTACATGTGCACGTGTGTGTATGTGCACACTTGGGGGGGCATTACTTTTTGACCAAATTGGCGATCATAAATAGCTGAAGTGCGAACAAGCTCTCCTTAGTCTTAGCTGGAAGCCACTCTTCTCTATGCAGTATGAACTAGTTATGTAGGTGGCTCTCCTCCTTCCCACCCTTAATCACAACTTTTCAGGTTGTTCTTTTGCTTACTTTCTTCCAGGGTCCAGCTTGCACCTTGGAAGGAGCCCTGTGGCTAATAAAGTCGTACAGACTCGCTATAGGATAGTGAAGAAGAATGTGGTTTTGCCTTCAAGTTCGTCATCATTCTTCAGCGTTCCTGTTCCCAGCTGGAAGACAAGGCGACTTGTGACATCCAGGTAACGTTTCTGCCTATGCTAATCTATTAGGATGCTAATAGACTTTGGTTGTGAGATGCACAATATATAGTGGTTCACCAGGGAGATACTTCTCCCATCTCCTGTCTGGAGAAGTTTGTCTCATGACACGGTACCTTGGAGTGTCCCCCCCTTTAACTACTACAAGGCCTAGAAAACATAATTTTCAGCATACTCCTCAAACATTTTCCGTACATACGTCTCGTAATGATTAAATAACCAGTGTGACAGGCTTTCAGTAGAGACCCTTACAGTGACCCCTTTTGGTGAACCCATGGGATCCCTTTACCCCATGCACCTTGGTGTCCTCTATCAGTTGGCATCAAGCAGTCCTGAGGTCGCCCTCCTCTTCTTCTCTTCCCCCCCACCTCCCCTCCCGGGAACATGCCCTATTCTCCATACTAGTCTACAAATTACTCTTGTACTTCATGGAAGATGTCTACTGAGCCATGGACCCTCCAATTCACCTTCCTTTTATGAACCAGATGTACCAACTCTTTGTGTTTAACTGTTCACAGACCAAATACTGGTTCTTCCTGCTTCCCTCCTCCCCTTCCCACATTGCTTTTCCATCAAGATATCATCATATGTTCATATTTTATCTTCTATATATAATCCACAAATACCCACAACTGTCATTCCGCGATAGTAAATCACACAGTCAAATCAGTCCTTGTGCTACTTCTAGGCTGGCCCAATTAGAACATCTCTTATTGGTGTTTTGAAGAGGGGCTTGTATACTGTGAATTTGCAAATACCCTGAGATTTTATCCTAATGTATGTCTGTACTAGAAACGGTGTAGACACTGCAGCGATGAAAAGGATTGTTCCTTTACTGTACGAAATCCACCTTT
The DNA here is from genome assembly GCA_033296515.1 of Macrochelys suwanniensis. NCBI lineage: Eukaryota > Metazoa > Chordata > Testudines > Chelydridae > Macrochelys > Macrochelys suwanniensis. Next base: position 257,387,812 of record CM065776.1, on the reverse strand, counting down.
GAGAGGTGATAGCTAGTTCAACGGAATAATGGTTACACCAACCTAGCAGTGTCTACACCAGGGCTTAGGTAGGCTTAACTACATCACACAGGGTGTGAAACTTTTCACAGCCCTGAACGATGTACTTAAGTCCGACCCAACTCTGTAGTGTAAACCAGGCCTTACATTTCTTTGCATCTCACAGGTTCATAATTTGTTGTTGGTAGTTACAGTGGTAGGTATTTGTGTGTAAATGAAGGTTTATTGCTGATAGCTCATCTTCTGTTTGATTCCGCCCTGAAATCATAATATCGAATCAAGTTCTGATCAGTGTCATGGCTGTAGACACTGGTACTGGCAGTAGCTTCACTGAGAGGGAGGAGCAAAGTATTAAAATACCATTTAATCATAGCAGAGAGGACGGGACAAATAGTGGCCAAGCAAACTGTTCAGGATAAATTGTCAGTTTTGCGCCAGTGTTAAATGTAAATTGCTCGCTACATTAAGTCCAGATGCTTCATTGTTTTGGGATTAAACTGATGGCTTCTGTTTGGCGCTGTTGCCACTAGCAAGGGGTTCTTTACTGTGTTGTCCACTATAACTGTTATTCACATTGCAATTTGTCAGGTCGTTTTGTGCATCTGCAGTTGCAATGACTACATGACCCTAGAGCAGTGGTTCCCAAACTTTAACAACCTGTGAACCCCTTTCACTAAAATGTCAAGTCTCGCGAACCCCCTCCTAAAAATGAATATTTCCAGAAATTTTCTCCTTTACCAGAGTATAAATTATAAAAGCTGTAATTTGGAAATATATATATTTTTTACATTACACACTATTTATTATTATTTATTATTAATCATTACAGTATTTTTGTTACATTATGAAAACGGCAACACTCTTCCAAGATCTCACTTTCGTAGCTTGTCACTTTGAATAAGCCTGTTATAAAACAAGACTCCTATGTTTCATCAAGGAGTATCAGATGTGAAACAGTCTGATGGTATTTAAGAAACCAACTCAGAGTTCTTCTTACACAAGTCCAGGCAAACAACACAACAAAGCTTAAACTTGTTCTTCGTAATCATTTTAAAAACAATACTCGCTGCCTATTTAATTTTAAAAACAGGAAAAAATATCCACCTCCCTTTCCATTTCTTATAAGGAATCTTGAAGTTTAAACCTCCTCAGTGGGATAGATATGCTTGCTTTGATCTGCTTAGCTCTTGGAAGTCCAGGGGCTCCGGGCTGCTGGCCCAGTGCTGCCCGGGGTCCCTAGGAACAGCTCTGTCCGCCATTAGGGAATTTTTTCCCGAGAACCCTTGTAACATTTCGTGAACCCCCAGGGGTTCCCAAACCCCAGTTTGGGAACCACTGCCCTAGAGTGAATGGTGATAAGCCCAGAAACTTGCCCCTAACCAAAGCAATTACATCCCCATCAGCCTGGAAGTTGCCCCCCTCCTATCTCGAGTTAGGTATATCTGGAAAGTGTATCTTTTCTTCCTGAACCAGCAGTTTGATCGAGTCTTGCTCTTTTATTTAAATCTATTAAGGGGAACCTACCTTGGTTGAAACAGTTGCTTCTTTCTTTATGTGGTACAGCCAGTCTTGTTAAAATGACCATTCTCCCTGTTACTGCCCAGTTATCTGAAAGCCTGAGCGAAAATTGATTTTTGTTTCTACTTTTTTTGTGACCATAAATGTTCTGTGAAGGGTCTGGACAAAACTGCCACTTCAGTGTCTCTGCATATAATGTTTTTCTAACTGGGGCCTGGAAAGAGGGTGGCACCCTTCAGATTCCATAATTGTCCCAATTTTACCAACGGAGGTAGGGGGGAATTTGCATCCTGTAAACTCTGCTTGTTGGTTGGTCAGGGTTCTGAAATCACTTTCAGAGTCAGTGGAACTTGGGGGTGTTCTGTGGTGATCCAGCGCTTTTTGTATGGAGCATCGTCGTGTTGTATCATGACATGGCATCGCACAAAGATTGATATGCAAATCTGACTCACGAGACCAATTCAGGATTAGGATCAGGCAACCCTAAAGAAAGAGGAAGGTTACTTGTATTTGTACCAAACTTTGTAGGAAAAAAAAAGCTTCTGCTCTTTGGTAAAATACCCATTTTAAATTTTACAGGGCTTAAGTTTAATATCAGTGATGTTATTGAAGGTGGGGCAAAACGAGGCTTAGAAAAGGAACTATAATGATGGAGAGACAAGTCCCTCCTCGATTTGATTCTGTTCAGGTTCTCATACCCTCCTCATTACCATGCAATCTGAACATCTAATTGATTGAGCATCTGACAGAGAGGAGGGGACTTGTGGTTTAAAATGGGGGAGGAGTGGGGCTAGAGACAGTGATTAAGACCAGAGATCACAGAGTTACACCATCAGTCTTACTCAACAGAGCAGTCATTTTATAGAGAAGTAATCTGATCGTTCCGTTTTGATTGGATGAGAGCTTCCACTTGTAGAGTCATTTTATACTTATTAATCTTGGACTTCATTAAATTGTGTGGCTTAGATCTTATGGCTGTTTCATACAGATCTCGGTAAAGTGCCATCAGCAAATTAAAACAATTATATTTTAAAGTGATAAATCTCTTATTCAGTCTTGCTATTACCTTCGTTGCGTGCGATCCATCATACGGACCGTCTGGTCAGGACATGGCAAACGCTTTTTCTGTAGTTCTGACATTTGTCTTATACTCCATTGTTCATAACATTCTCCTGGACGTGGAACAAAAAAATGATCTATTAGACTGTGAGCTACTGTCTCAGGGGAAGGAGGAGGGAAGAGCCGCTGTTCGGGTTGTTAAAAACTGGACTGGATGAAGCACTGGAGACATCTGTAGCAGGGAGCCATCCTGCACTGTTTGGAGGAAGATTGAGATGCGGATTAAGTGAGTGGATCTCATCCATCTCTAGTTTTGATGGTCCAACAGCCTCTTTTCAGTCACATTTAATCTTGTCCCACTCTTAGGCTACGTCCACACTACCCGCCCCATTCGGCGGGTAACGATCGATGTTCTGGGATCGATTTATTGCGTCTTGTCTAGATAAATCGATCCCAGAGCCGCTCCCCGTCGACACCGGAACTCCAGCTCCGCGAGCGGAGGAGGTGCTGTCGACGGGGGAGCCTGCCTGCTGCCGTGTGGACCGGGATAAGTACTTTTAAAAATCGATCTAAGATATTCGACTTCAGCTACGTTATTCACGTAGCTGAAGTTGCGTATCTTAAATCGATCCCCCCCACCCTAGTGTAGACCAGCCCTTAGAAAGTGGCTCATTGTGAAGGAGGTCTAATTCAGAACCACTGAAAAATCTGCCCGCTGCTGCCGTGTTTGCTAGTGATGTTGCAAGTGATGAAGACTGACATTGTTTTTCTCTGCGTGGAATATACTCTCTCCACCCCCCCCCCCCCCCCTTGTGTGTTACTTGGTTTAGTGAATTGTAAGCTCTTCGGGGCAGGGACCATGTGTGTGTACTGCTTTTAGGTCAGTGGGGCCCCGATACTGACTTGGACCATGCGGTGCTACTGTAACATATTAAATAACAGTTGAATAGTAAATAATACAGCCCAACATGAGCACCCCTGTTGCTGGGAATAAGCCCAGCTTGAGGCAAAGGGATCTCAGGTGTGTCTGGCTGCTGCAGCATAGCAGCAAGTGGGGGCCAGGGGGTGCTTATGCTAAGATATTGGCCAGCTTTTTGTGTTGGTGACCATGGTTAGATTTAGCACATGCCCTCCTTCAGATGAATTTGAAGCTTGTTTGCCGAGTGGCTAAGCAGCGGTGATTTATTAACCTTTTCGTTTTACGTTTTGATATGGCACCGAGAACTGTAAACATTTTTTTAATGCATGTCTGGCACTGAGCCACAGTGCTGTAAAGTATAGTCCTAAATGCAGCACTGGGTGTACGCGGCTGCTGCACGTAGGGATGGGGAAGTTCCAGCTATCAAAATCCAGCTCATTCAGGGCCTGCATGGGATGGGCAAAGGCCCTTCAGTTCTGCCGTAATCCCACTGATTTATATGGCACTTTAATGGACTTCAGGTGGGACCACATCTCTGACCCACCGAACACTCTGTAAAGCTTGACTCTGCAAAGAGTATTGCCGTGCCTCTGCAGGGGAAACCACCCTGCAGTTTGCAGCACGGGGTGGGGTCTCTGGCGTTCGCTCCATTGCAGGCAAATCCCATGAAGCAGTTGGCCAGAGACAGAAGAAAAATGTGTCTCTCAGGATTGTGAGCGGGGGTGGGGGTGTGCTGCCGCTGCTCGGCCACAGGCACCCAGTGCTAATTCCTCAGTGATTGGTTGCTTTCTCCCCTCATTGCTAGATTGCATTAAACTTTGCCCTGCCGCTGACTTTTCTGCAGGCAATAGATGGGAGTGTATTTTAAATTAATTTGACTGCACTTTTTGTAATATTTTTGTTTTAAATAGATTTATAAGCAACTTGGGGGCTATTTCTACAAATTTATGAAGATAATTTTCACTCTCTTGATAAGGTTAAATTTACACCTGCTATTTCCATATTAATTCACATTGCTAAGTGGATCTAATTTTCTTCCGTTCTTCTATCTAGTGAGCGTGGCCTTTCCTAATGCAATTTCCCCCTCACTAAATCACTGTGATCAGGAGTCATGATCGAGTTAAATTAACTTAAATTAATTTACTTAATAAGAGCTCCAGATCATTGTGAATGAGATTAAGATTTATTGATTCTCCTTTCACTCCTCCCCCTAATCTCTTCCTGCTTTGCAGGGGCGAGTTTTGGAAAGGCTGTGGTTTCTCTCTTAAATTTCATTTTTCCTGTCACATTTGGTTGTTATGTGAATCATGCAGGGACATCTTAACTCTGTCCAGATCCTTCTCTGGCCATAGATGAGCTTGAAGAACTCAAGAGGTCACCAAGTCCACCTGGAAATAAGGTGTCAATTTTGAACAGTGAGGGCACCTAACCACTGGAACAATTTACTAAGGGCTGTGCTGGATTCTCCATCATTGATGGCTTGTCAATCAAGACTGGATTTTTTAAGACAGATCTGCTCTATTTCAAACAGGAATTGTTTTGGAGATATAAGGCCAGTGTTCTATGGGAGATCAGACTTGCTGATCACAGTGGTCCCTTCTGGCCTTGGAAGCTACGAATCTATAATCTTAACCCTAACCCACATGCAAAACATGTTTCTGCATATCTGGGCTGTAGTGGCTGCTTGTGCTGGGCACAGCAACTGATGAAATGTGGCGCCATAATTATAATTATTATTGGAATGCTCCATTATGCTGCTGACGTTAATTTGTATTGCAGGAGTGCCCCGGAGCCAGTCAAGGAGCAGGGCTCCCAGGCTCAGTACCGACACCGAACAAAAAGACAACTCCCGTCCCAAAGAGCTTACACTATAACTTATAAGACGAGACACCAGGTGGATACAGAAGGGAGTGCAAGAAAACAGACACGCTATTGGTCAGCCTGACAGGCGGTGGTCGCAGCGTTGTCAGTTTTTTTTTATAGGCATCGTGTCAAAAGAAGTTTTTAGGAGTCCTTAAACTTTGTGTTATAATATAATACAATTGTGGTTCTATATAGCGCTGTACAATTCCTGTCATCAGAGGGTTTTAAGAACAGATTAGACACACACCTGTCATGGATGGTCTAGGTTTACATGGTCCTGCCTCAGTGCTTGGGGATGGATTTGGTGACCCCTTGAGGTCCCTTCCAGCCCTATGTTTCTATGATCCTATAACTGTTTTGGCTATGTGCTGTCCACACACTTAAGGAAAAGTAGACCTTGTCCTAAAGAGCTTTCACCCACCCGTCATGTTCTGTTGTAGCCTAGACTGAAACAAGCACATGGGAATTGGGGAGGGAGGTGGAGAAATGAGGTAGCTGCAAAACAAGCTTATCTTAGCACAGTGAGTGTTAGTCATGGCTTGCCGCCTGCCTAGCCATCGTCAGCTGGTACTACCTTGTAGGCATCAGGTAGAGCTTAGAACTCAGGACTTGGCAGGTAAGGGAGGGGGCACCTGTTTTGCAACTCTGTTCTTTACACATGTGTGTAATTTGCATATATACCCAGTTGTTTATTAGGGCGCTCAAGCAGTTTACTTTGGAAAGCTTTGAAGTTCACCTTGGAGAACAGTGTTAAAGAACCAGTGCTGCATGCAAAGAAATATAGCTAGGGAGAGAGAATATTTGCCAGCAAAGGATTAAATTGTATTCCCCCGCCCTGCAATTCCATTCTCTGAAGAAGAGCAGTGTGGTCCCGTGGACTGAGCACTGCTCTGGGCAGCAGGAGCTTCAGACTTCTAGTCATGCCTTCTCACAGGGACTCCCTTTAGCCTACGACAAGCCTTCACCTCAGTGCTTCAGTTTACCTATCTATGAAATGGGGTTGATGATTGATACTGAGCTACCATACGGAGTGTTGAGGATTGATTAGTTGTTTTTTCCCCCACAGTGGTTCATGAGTGTAAAGTGCTCTTAATGTCCTGGGTGTCATTATCATTTCATTGCTGCCTGTCAGTATATTGCTGGTAGATTTCTCCTAGTATCCAGCTGCCTTCTCCTGCGTGATTTATCCAGGGTTTGTGACATCATAATTCATTGTGACTGTGACTAATGAAGTCAGAGACGTGCTTGAGAGAGAGGGCACTGCCTCTCTAGCTCTGGTAGCCCTTGCAATCCCAGGGGGCTGGCGCTCTAAGCTTTAGATCTGCCAATGATACCATCCTCCCTATCTTGTTTGACTCTTTCTCTCAAGTGTCACTGTGCTTTTTTTTATTCCACCCTGCCTGGGTGCTTGGGATGCCCTTCCGAAATCTAGTCAGCCAGCTGCCTCTCTCTGTTCAGATCCCATGTGCAGCTTTGCCTACAAAAAAATCATGTTTCCACCTAGTCCCATCCTGTCTTAAACTGAGTAACCATGTCGTCTTCATAGACTCATAGACTTTAAGGTCAGAAGGGACCATTATGATCATCTAGTCTGACCTCCTGCACAACGCAGGCCACATGTCCTCCCCTTCTGGTGCATATTGTATCCTCTGGTGTCTGTAGAGTGACCAGTGCCCGGTTTTCGACTGGAAAGTCCGGTTGAAAAGGGGACCTGACAGTCAGATTTACTGACCGGACACCCAAAGTCTGGTTACTGGAGGTGGGGAGAGGCGGGGAGGTGCCGAGCCATCACCCAGGGCATCCCCTACTCAGCCGGGGCCGCCTTCTACTTGCATCGGGCGGCCGCAGCTCCCAGCCCCGGCTCTGCAGGCGAGTCCCTCCCTACCCATGCAGGGAGCGGGGAAGAGGGAAAGAGCAGCGAGCTATGAGGGAGGGGGAAAGAGGAGCGAATGGTGGGCAAGGCCTCGGGGAAGGGGCAGGGCAGGAGCGGGGCCTCGGTAATGCAAAATAATAATAATAATGTAGGCCGCCTGGCGGTTATGGGGCAGGGCAGTTTTGCGGCTGTGCTGCTTCACCAGCCACACCATGGCTGTGCTTTGTGTAGCGGGGCAGTCACCCCGCTCCAGCCCTGAAAGGGTTAAACGCTAGCCCTTGGGGAGGGCTGGGGCTGAGAGCCAATAAGGAAAGGCTGACTGGGGAAGCAGCCACAGCTGGGGCCACACCCAGTTAGGAGACAGCTGGCCCTGTAAAAGGGCTGTGAACCAGTAGCGGAGTCAGTCTCTCTCTAGCCCTTGAGAGAGAGGGACCTGGCTGCCTGGGAGCTCAGGGTACCAGGATAGAGCAGGGCTGGGGAAAGGGAGGAGGAGCTGGGGAGCTCTGGCCTGGCAGCTCCCCAGGCTGCAGGCCTTGGGAAAGGCCAAAGCAGGTACTGGGATTGCAGAAGTGCAGCCCGGGCTTAGGCCGAGACAGCAGGTCCTAACCCCTTGCCAGTTATGAGTGGTTTACAGACTGCAGTCTGCCCCAGTGAAAGGGGGCTAGATGCTGACTGGCAGTAGCCACTGAGGCAAGGTGGGGATAGAGGGTTGGGAGTTCCCCTGGGAAGGGAGTCCCAGACGGTGGGGTACTGCTGGGGGCAGAATCCCGAGATAAGGGGCACTGACAGGGGGCAGCACCCCAAGGTAAAGGGGCACCAGGGTCCGGGAGGGACATGGGTGCCAGCAGCAAGCGAGACATCGGCCACCAGGAGGCGCTCCGAGGCTGACGAGCTAATTCCCAAGATGACCAGCAGGAGGTGCTGTGCCGGTGAGTCTCGCCTCGCTACATTTGCTAGAAAAAGATTGTGATCTTACTCCAGCTAATTTCTTGCAATCCCCCCAGGGTAGCAGACTTAAAGGCTCACATATTTCCAGCATTACTCCTGTGCTCATTTGGATCTTGGCAGAGTGGTGTTTGTCCTTTATTTTCCTCACCACTTGATCTACTTTTTGCTGACATTTCTCCAGTCCTGTTATGAGCTTCTTCAGAGGAGTGAAATAGTAGTTTGCCTTCTTGAAATTGTTGTTACCGCCCCATTTAAAAGGTCAGTTTATCCTTTGCTGTAATGGAAGCAAATGGCTATTTCACACTTCCATAGAGCGGTGAGCGGAACTGCAAGACACTGGAGATTAAATGGGTACAAATTTGTTATTTTGTTGGGCGAGTTGTATTTTTTTCCCCCGCTGTCAGCTGGGACATGCGTGTTAACTCTTGGAATATTAGTTGCTAGCTCAACCCTCAAGCAACTGGGACTCGGGTGAATTGAATTCTTGTGTTTCAAGACACTGGGACTCATGCATTCTGTTGCTGTGTCTCTACACTGCTTTCCCATGCTGATAGCTCATTCTAAGTTTTGCAGAATGGAGAACCACTAGGGGTCAGTGTTGCCTACTGGGTAGAGCACTGGGCTGGCTCTCAGGAGACCTTGGTTCTATTCTTGGCTCTGCCACTGGCCTGCGGGGTGACCTTGGGCAAGTCACTTCCCTCTCTGCCTCAGTTTTTTTCAGCCGTAGAATGGGGATGACACCGACCTCCTTTTAAAGCACTTTGAGATCTACCGATCAAAGGTGCTAGATAAGAGCGGGGGTGGTGGCGTTGTCTTGCCTTGAACACAAAGCCCACACCTAAGTTGCATGTTAATTTATGAACCTTTCTGAACCTAAAACTCAATCCTCACATCCCTGTTATGTGCTTTTACTTGTCTTCCTTGATAGGTAATTCTCTGTGTCTTCTATAGTGCCTTCTATCTGAGGATCTTGCTTTGCATTGCAAACATTAATGAATTTGTCCTTCTGACCTTTCTGTAAGAAAGCTCAAGATTAGCCCGATTTTATTGATGAGGAAACGGAGGCACAGAGGGGTTAAGTAAGTTGCCCAAGATCATACAGTGCGTCTGTGACCGAGTTTAGGAGAAGAGCTCGACTTTCCTAACTACCGATCCTGTGATTTAGCTGCAAGAGGCAAAATTTTCAAAAGCACCTAAATGACTTAGGATCCTAAATATCATTAAAAGTCAGTGGAATTTAAGCACCTGAGTCACTTGGGTAAAAGTCTCAAAAGCACATAAGACCATTCTAGATTTCTAAGTGCTTGTTGGCTCAGTTAATTTGCCATAAAAACCCGCAGTTGATTAGTTTTGTGTAACCCTCCAGTTACAGGGAGTGTGTCACTGCATTGAACACGCTTTAGGCCCCATCTTCCTCTTTGTCATTAAAGGTAAGATTTTTCCTTGCTGTGCATTGCCACCATTGGGGTTACACTCTGATCCCCAGAGTAGCATGGAATTACTGGTGGATTAGTCTCGTCACTCTTAGGAGATCACTGGTATATGGGATGAAGCATAAAGAACTATTCATCGAGACACACATGGCTGAGACAATGTACTTTTAAAAATGTGTCTTCTGCAAGAAAAATAAAGAAAAGTAGTTAGGGCTGCTAGGAAGTGGGGAGAACCTTATAAAACATGTTTGGGGGTGCATGTGGTAGGTCCCAGGCCAGCTGTCACGGGTGTGGGGGAAGGGAGCTTCCAGCTCTGTTCCTGCTCCACTCCGCCCCCAGCCCAACTCTGCCCCCATCCCTGGTTCCAGCCCCAGCTCCACTTTCAGCCCAAGCTCTGTTGCTGAGGAGACCTTGGCTGTGCAGTAATGGAGGGGGGCGCGGGCAGATTCTGTTAATGGCAGCGGGGGCGTGACTGGAAAAGTTTACGCACCACTGTGCCAAAGGAATACAAATTTTAAACACGAGTCAGTGCATCTGTTAAGGATTCTAGAGTATTATGGGAATTAACATATGAATTTACCACACATTGACAATTATTTTTGAGAACTCAGGCAAAACTGCAGAGGTAGCAAAAGAAAAGCAAATTTGGGACTGAAAACGGAAAAGAAAAGTAATCCTGTCAGCTAATGTCCCATAAATCTAACTTCTGTCCGTAATAAAATTGGGACATCCAGTAAAATGAAGGGCTGTACATTAAAAACTGTAAACAGTAATGCCTTTTAGCACAATACATACTTAACCTGTGGAACTCATTGACACAATATATTGAGTTTAAGATTTTACAGGATTTGAAAGAGGATTAAACGTATGGATTTGAGAACATCCACAGTTATATTAAATGTGTGTTTATGAGAAATACACATCCTCCTGCTTCAGAGCCTAAGTAACCACTAAAGTGATGGGGGTTAAGAAGAAACCTCCCCCCATCAGCAGCTTATTCTGGAATCGTCCATTATAGGGATTCTTACCCCCTTCGTCAGAAGCATCTGGTACTGGCTGTTGTCATAAACAATAATAATCTATGCACCATTGGTTTGATCCAGTCTGGAAATTCCAATGGTCTTAAAATAATTGTATGGATGTCGAGTGCGAGAACCATTACGTGTCTAGAAGATAATGGAATTGGGACAAATAAGCAGCATTTGTTTATAAAGAATAGATCTTTACTGGTAAACTTTGTCGTTCTTTTGGGTAGAATTACAAAACTTAATAAAGGAAGGGGAAGCAGTGGGTGGTAATATATTTGGATTTTAGTAAAGCCTTTGTTATTGAGACTCAGAAATATCATTTGACTTGAAAACTGGCAGAAGGACCATAAACAAAGGGGGATAAACTACAGTGCACTAGTTGGGATGGGTGTCAGGTGGGTTGGGTGCCATAGGTTTAACAGGAGCAATGAGATTAAATTTAATCCTGTGCTGAATTTCTTAAAATGAGATCTGTGAGACTGGGGAATAATCTGCCTCAGGGAAGTGGTGGAAGCCTCATCACTTGGGACATGTTTTAAAACGAGACTGAACAGAACAGCAATAGATACGCTGCCTGGCAGAGCATGCTGTGTTGGCTGGGTGGACGTCTCCATGTGTAACCTCTCTGTGATGAACTGGCTGGCTCCACAGGGAAAACCATATTTCCAAACGAATGCCTTAGGGAATGTTACTACGTAAGAACATAAACACGGCCATACTGGGTCAGACCAAAGGTCCATCTAGCCCAGTATCCTGTCCTCTGATGGGCCAGTGCCAGGTGCCCCAGAGGGAATGAACAGAACAGGTCATCATCAAGTGATCCATCCCCTGTCGCCCATTCCCAGCTTCTGGCAGACAGAGGCTAGGGACACCGTCCCTCCTCATCCTGGCTAATAGCCATTGATGGACTGTCCTCCATGAACTTATCGAGTTCTTTTTTGAACCCTGTTATAGTCTTGGCCTTCACAACGTCCTCTGGCAAAAAGTTCCACAGGTTGACTGTGCATTGTGTGAAGAAATACTTCCTTTTGTTTGTTTTAAACCTGCTGCCTATTAATTTCATTGGGTGACCCCTAGTTCTTGTGTTATGAGAAGGAGTAAATAATGCTTCCTTATTTACTTTCTCCACACCAATCAGGATTTTATAGACCTCTAGCATATCCCGCCTTAGTCGTCTCTTATCCAAGCTGAAAAGTCCTCATACGGAAGCTGTTCCATAGCCCAAGCTTACTGAGAACATGGTTTAATCCTGTTCTTCTCTGCCATGACTGAATCCCCATCCTTCATATGCATTGTTACCCTGGGATGTATACCATGTGGTTGGCTTGTAAACCGACTCGGTAGCACAGGCTGAGAATTCCAATTTGTGATAAGCTTGGGGAATGGAATTAGGTGGAAGCATGTTCCCAAGTTCATTTTCTGTGCAAATTGTACCTTTTTGTGTGATGTGTTGGAAGCGGCGTGATGGGAGTTTCAGCTCGTGTGCACGGCGTTCTGAGTTGGATCAATGTGGGTGATAAGGGCTCGGAGCTGCCATTACTGACAGTTATGCGTTCAGCGTGCTCCAGCTGCGGTATCATTTTCTCTCCATTCACAGCCAGAATGGCTCAAGAAATATCAAGGAGAAGAATCAGCTAGAGGCAGATAAATTACAAGTAATTATTTCTTTCTGTTGCTAGCTAGTTTCTGCTCTTGGGTATTTTCTCAAATGCACCTTCTGGAGAAGCTAGTTGAAGTGGCCCCTTGTCAGCAAACGTTTCTGTGAGCTATGCAGAGCACAGCATGGAAAAGAGATCCTTCTCAGGTTTTAAAACTTGCTGTTTGTTTAAACTGATGCTCTCCGCTACGTAAATACATCTGGCATCTCTTGTCCACACCATCTCAGCTGCACAAAGAGGCATGTTTAGACACTGCATGGAAAGGAGAAGGGAAAGCTGAGAAGGTTTCCTTCTGTATTCTTGGGAGGAAGTTTCAAGCACTGCTCTATATTACTCCCACTTTGTCACTTTAGAGAGGACCTTTAATCCTGATGCAGTGAAACACTTTGATAAGGGGCAGACACGTTAAATCACGCTGAATTTACAAGTCTGGGGGTCAGTTCTCAGGGTCCTGGGTTGCAGCTGCTGAGTGTATGATTCTGGATCATAATGCACCATGGACAGATGAGATCCGGATTAATAGATTCATAGATTCTAGGGCTGGAAGGGACCTCGAGAGGTCATCGAGTCCAGCCCCCTGCCCTCATGGCAGGACCAATTACTGTCTAGACCATCCCTGATAGACATTTATCTAACCTACTCTTAAATATCTCCAGAGATGGAGATTCCACAACCGCCCTGGGCAGTTTATTCCAGTGTTTAACCACCCTGACAGTTAGGAACTTTTTCCTGATGTCCAACCTAAACCTCCCTTGCTGCAGTTTAAGCCCATTGCTTCTTGTTCTATCCTCAGAGGCTAAGATGAACAAGTTTTCTCCCTCCTCCTTATGACACCCTTTTAGATACCTGAAGACTGCTATCATGTCCCCTCTCAGTCTTCTCTTTTCCAAACTAAACAAACCCAATTCCTTCAGCCTTCCTTCATAGGTCATGTTCTCTAGACCCTTAATCATTCTTGTTGCTCTTCTCTGGACCCTCTCCAATTTCTCCACATCTTTCTTGAAATGCGGTGCCCAGAACTGGACGCAATACTCCAGTTGAGGCCTAACCAGCGCAGAGTAGAGCGGAAGAATGACTTCTCGTGTCTTGCTCACCACACACCTGTTAATGCAGCCCAGAATCATGTTTGCTTTTTTTTGCAACAGCATCACACTGTTGACTCATATTTAGCTTGTGGTCCACTGTAACCCCTAGATCCCTTTCTGCCATACTCCTTCCTAGACAGTCTCCTCCCATTCTGTATGTGTGAAACTGATTGTTCCTACCTAAGTGGAGCACTTTGCATTTGTCCTTATTAAACTTCATCCTGTTTACCTCTGACCATTTCTCCAATTTGTCCAGATCATTTTGAATTATGACCCTATCCTCCAAAGCAGTTGCAATCCCTCCCAGTTTGGTATCATCTGCAAACTTAATAAGCGTGCTTTCTATGTCAATATCCAAGTCATTGATGAAGATATTGAACAGACCTGGTCCCAAAACAGACCCTTGCGGAACCCCACTCGTTATACCTTTCCAGCAGGATTGGGAACCATTTATAACTACTCTCTGAGTACGGTTATCCAGCCAGTTGCGCACCCACCTTATAGTAGCCCCATCTAAGTTGTATTTCCCTAGTTTATTGATAAGAATATCATGCGAGACCGTATCAAATGCCTTACTAAAGTCTAGGTATACCACATCCACCGCTTCTCCCTTATCCACAAGACTCGTTATCCTATCAAAGAAAGCTATCAGATTGGTTTGACATGATTTGTTCTTTACAAATCCATGCTGGTTATTCCCTATCACCTTACCACCTTCCAAGTGTTTGCAGATTTCCTGGTGCAGCAGAGTCCAAAGTGCCATTTCCACAGTGGCCGAGAAAAGGTTGCGAAGTGTTAACATTGATAATCGCTGAGTGTGCTGGTGGGGAGGAAGCTTTGAATGAAGTAACATATATTGTGAGGTGACTTCTTCGTGTTTGTCCTCAGTAGAGGTCTGTCTCTTCCCCTTGGTCCTTGACAGCTCTCTGCAGTGTGCAAGCCTTTGCTGGAGTGGGCAGTGAAAGCCCAGACCAGCAAATCTGCCACTGGACTCCCATGTGCCAGTCCACAGTGCTAACCAGCCCAGCTCTGTGGCTAAAAAAAAAAAAAAGCATGTTAAAGTGTGCATGTGTAGTGTTTACTCGGCGACAATGAGATGAGCAAGTTGGAGCTTCTTTTCTCTGGATTCTCCTGGGTTTTGTCAGTTTTAAACAAGATTATAATGTCTTTCATGTAGGTTTTTATAGCCTGTCTGAATGATCAGAAGCTACTTCCAGGGAAGTTATCGAGAGGCTGAGTGGTGGATCACTTGGAATATTATTTTTGTTGTACTTTGTTAAATCCTTCCCAGCCATGAAACACACCCTAGCCTTGGCTAATCTGAGATTCCCATATAATTTCAGTGGGACAGAGCCAATCGCACCCCTGAATTCCTGGTGTCCACCAGAAAGAGCAGCAGCAGCACTTGCATTTTATGATGATCAGTCGTCTGCTAAGCATTTGACTTGGAAGAATTAGAGTGAATTTGGTTACTTCTGTGTGACTTGGAAGAATTAGAGTGAATTTGGTTACTTCTGTGTGCTTATCAATTGAGAGAGATGCGTATGGTTCTCTCCTTTTGGATACTCGTGCTGGCCTTTTCCTTTCTTATTGTGACTCCCCTCCTGACTTTGGTCTGTATTTGGATGGCAGAACTGTGTGATCAAAAGTTGGGGGATTAGGAGTTAATTTTATTTTATCAAGATATGCAGTTATTACCCCAGTTCTTATCCCCTCCTCTCTTTCTCCACCATCCCTCCACCCCAAAAGCTTTCAGTGCATTAATCTGAAAGGGAGTTGAAATGTGACTAATGTCCTTAAAGTTCCTGTCAATTTTTTCTTCCCAAATTCATTTGACATGAAAGTGAGAAGTAAACAGAAACCCTGTGTTTAAGCAGATAACTTGGAAAGCCTTTTCCATCACATTTAAAAATGGCCGTGTCATGGATTCTGCGAATTGGCGGGTTCTATTTTGTTTTATTTTTTTTTTGTCTGGGTGGTAAATTTTCTTTTAATAATCTCTACGTGGTTTTATGAGGTTTAGGGATAAGATTTTTTTGAAGGGATGTTAAACCATTCTCAAAAATGACATCTCATTACAGTGAAATTCATCTGCTGAGATTGGAGACATTATAGGCCGGGGGAAACTATGGCTCCAGTTTAAAAATATGATTTTTTTTCTATAGGAAGTACTTTTTAATCTTTTTAATGAGGATGGTATGAGATACACAACCCCTTATTGTTTCTGAGAAGTCCTGACATCCGGCCTAACATAATCCATTTTCTGTTCGCTACTAGTTAGAGGCTTTAAAAAACAATGTAGACTCTTTTTGGCAAAGCTGTGCATTAATCTTTCATATGCCCAGTGCTCCCCCTCCCCTAGAACGAAAGACACTTTATAATGCTCCATCTTTTTTTTTCCAAATGGAGCCGATATCTGGGTGCTGGGCTTGGCTTTCCCTAGCATGCTGCCAAGTGTTGGACTCCTGCACATTTACTGTGCCACGTGGGATGTTGAAATGACAGCATGGGATCTTTCAGGCCACAAATATCCAATCTCTGGTGACGTTTCCCTTGACCCACTCCCACCGCAGTTCCTGAAACAATCAGCTGTGAGCATTACCCACCATTGCACAGAGCAAATGGGGGGACTGAGAGAAGAAAGGAATGTGCATCTTTTCCCCTGCGTTTATGTATTTTGGATAGTTTCTATCCAGGAGGGAAGTGAGGGGGAACGTGGTTATCGGTGCTGGTTGAAATCCTAATTTCCCAGATGTACCCCCAGGCCTTGCATAAAATGCCTTCTTGCTCTCTCTTTAACACTGGCTTGTGATGATGCTTTGCTCTTGGGCTCCAGACTGCTGGCATGTACTCATTCTGGTCTGCCTGGGGAGAGAAGAACCCCCGCCCGCCCGATTTCCTCCTCCTTTAAGAGACAGCCATACTAATTGAGCTCTCCTTTGGAGGAACTAATGAAAACAAAATAAAAATGGGATTCAGAGGTTAACTGCCAGCTTTAAATGCATATGAAAATACTTAAGAATAATGGGATTTTCTTTTTTTAATTTTGGTTAATGGAGTAGTAGATTTTTGAATTGATTCTATTAAAAATAAAACTGTCAGTTTCAAACCTGGGGAGGCAATTATGGGTTATTTAGTTGACAGGGTATTGTGTTAATCTTGGCTCATTCCTTCCATGTTCATCCTTCTCTAGAGCGCTACGTGCAAGGGAGAGTGGTTGATGGAGGTGCTAAAGGACCTGGTCCTGGTTTGTAAAGCCTCCAAGAAAGAATTCGCTCCAGGTTTAAGAAAATGGAGATCTTGTGTATGCATCACATACTGTGTCGTATCTGTATGTTTCTGTTAGTGAGGAAGAAGATGCCGGGGGGAGGGATAGCTCAGTGGTTTGAGCATTGGCCTGCTAAACCCAGGGTTGTGAGTTCAATCCTTGAGGGGGCCATTTAGGGATCTGGGGCAAAAATCTGTCAGGGGACAGTACTTGGTCCTGCTAGTGAAGGCAGCAGACTGGACTCGATGACCTTTCAAGGTCCTTCCAGTTCTATGAGATAGGCATATCTCCATATATATATAAGTTGCCTGACTTTTTCCGTGCTAGCCAATAGGACCTGCAGGTTCGCAGCTCCTCTGAAAATCAGGCATATTGTGCTGCTTAAATGCATTCAGATTCCTAACATGGGGCACCCAGGCCTGAAAATTGTTTTGGCCTGTTTGTAGAGAGCTAGACAAAACTTAATACCCAGCTGCAGCCTGCCAGACTGTCTTTTGGCTGAGTTGCATGATTGTAAAAATGGAGAGCATAGCTCCTCAAGCCTTTGAAATCAAAATAATGCCTTTTTGTTTGTTACTGGTTGGGCATAGCTTTAAAGTGACACTTAACCCCCAGCAAAACACAGTTGTCTCATCAATGAAAGATACATAAGAGGCAGTTTCCTCCACTAGGCTCTTCCCCAACTGGCTGAGCTTCCATTGAGACCATCCCTCCATGCAAAATCCCAGTCTAGCTCTGGCTTTCTTCTGCCGCGACACTCTGACCTTTCACTCTTTAGGTAGCAGGGCGGATGGAAATGAATGCAGAGACCCAACCAGTCTGTAATCTGGTGAATGCAGAATCCTCTGCTCTGTCGGTTGTTTCAGTTTCTTGTGTGAATGTTTGTTACTGTAAAAATCCACTACACACACGTGTGTGTTTGTGGGGTGGAGTGTTCTGAAGGCACAAGGATGGCAGAGGAAGCAGCCCTTGGTGGACAGAGTGACTAGGGTTGCCAGCCCTCCAGGATCAGCCTGCAGTCTCCCGGAATCGGCTTCCATCTCCCAGTGACTATTGAGAGCAATTCAGGAGATTTTAATAGGAGATTTTAAGAAAATGACATTACGTCATGTTGGGAAAAATAATCTCCCGGAATAGCTTCAGTCACTGTTAGCAACCTAGGAGTGACCCAGAAGACAGGGCACCGGATTTGGAGATGGGAGATCTGGATTCTAGACTTAGCTCTGCCACTGACCTGTTAGGCGACCTCTGGCAACTCACGTCCCTGTTCTCTGCCTCAGTTTCCTCTCCCTCCCTCCCATCTGCATTGTCTGTTCACAATGTAGGCCTGGACTGTCTCTTACTATGTGTAGCTACAGCATCTAGTACATTGGCTCCAGGTTGCAGGTGGGGCTTCTAGGTGCGACTATAGCCCTTGCTCTCTCATCTGTTCATTTGGGGTTTTGTACCACACTCACCAGCATGGCCAGCATCTCAGCTGCTGACAGCAGAAGCTGAACCACGGGTTTGGTCCAACAATCAGGGATATACGTTACTGGATAAAACCTTTTCTTCTTTACTTTTTTCAGACAGGTTTATTGCTTGTCTAGAATAGACATTTCTGTTTCAATATTTGTATTAGACTTTTATAGGACACATCCAATGAGGTGAACTCATTACGTAAAGTGTATTAAGTACCCAGTAATCGCATGGTACATAGGTACAAGGAATTATGCAAACCTCTCACACTGGACAGAATAAATCAGTACTACTGAATGGTCAGAGGCATGCTAGTTAGACTTTCTGATTGACCATCTTCTGTGGTGGACAAAAAAAGTAGTCTCATGTCTAATACAGCCCCATTGCTGACTCATTGCATGTGAGAGGAAATCGGAGTACACAGCAGTGTATGGTAAAGTGGAGAAGAGAAGGTAATTAATGGCCTGTTGGACTGATTCATCTATCAAACGACTTCAGGTGAAAACCTTTCACCAGACTGTTAATGATTATGTAGTCGAGCAGGCTTATCAATGGGGTGTTATGGAGTTCTGCACATAGAGATGACGCTTATACGTTTAATTCTTGGTGGCACTGGATCTTGCATGTTAGCATATGGGCCACTTGACCAACCAGACTAACAGAGAAAAGGAACAAAGAAAAACAATAGCCCAAAAGTTTAAAAAAAGAGATAGGAAAATCTCTCTCAATGCAATGCAGTTCAGTCCAGTGGAACTTTATTGGTGTGGCATGTTATACGAGTGTTACCGAAGTGTAAGGTAAAGCCAGACTGGGCAGGTGTCTATGGAGGTGGTGGTGGGGTTTTATCCTCTATTCATTATTGTCCATTCCTGTTTCACTGGCCAGTTGCTATGAAGCAGAGTGCCATCTCTGCTGTGTCTCCTCTTTCTCCGAGGGTCAGGATAGGACAGCTGTATCTTTATTGTGGTAGGTCTTTGTGAAAATACCCTCTCAAATAAGCACTCTAGTTTTATAGGTTAAATGTGATTCTATGCCCAAGATACTACACTGAGGCATTGGAAATACCTACATAGAATATGTTTAACAAGACAACTAGCAGGCAGATTCCAGGGAAATAACCATCAAACACACAAGACAATATATAGAATCTTCTTAAACAAGGAGACTTCTGTAGGATTTAAGAATTTCTTTGGCTGGGGTGTGAACCTGCCTCTCCAAATTCCTGCCTATGCAGCCTGCATGCAAGAGCTCACCTATAGAGTATACATGTCATCCTGGCCTGAACTTTTGAAATCAGCCTCTGTTTTGGGGCAACCAACATCAAATTCCCAGGGTTCTGTTTTCAGAGGTGCTGAGCTTCTGCAGTTCCCATTGACTTAAGAACATAAGAACAGCCATACTGGGTCAGACCAATGGTCCATCTAGCCCAGTATCCTATCTTCCGACAGTGGCCAATCCCAGGTGCCCCAGAGGGAATGAACAGAACAGGTAATCATCAAGTGTCCACCCCCTGTCACCCATTCCCAGCTTCTGGCAACTGGAGTAAAGGGATACTCTGCACCTCTGAAAATCAGGCTCATTGAGCACCCCAAAAGGGGGGCACCCATAATTAGTGAGGGAGTTTTGAAAAGTTGGGGCATTGTTTTTAGCAGTTAAAGT
Source organism: Macrochelys suwanniensis (assembly GCA_033296515.1). Classification (NCBI taxonomy): domain Eukaryota; kingdom Metazoa; phylum Chordata; order Testudines; family Chelydridae; genus Macrochelys; species Macrochelys suwanniensis. Next base: position 257,368,025 of record CM065776.1, on the reverse strand, counting down.
GGTGCTTGTGCCCTTTGGAATAGGTCTGAGGCCAGGTCTACCCTAGGAAATCAGGTTGGTCTGAGTACGTCATTCAGGGATGTGAAAAATTAGTTCTGCCGATCCAACCTGTGGTGTACACAGCACTGAGGGGGGAGGGATAGCTCAGTGGTTTGAGCATTGGCCTGCTAAACTCAGGGTTGTGAGTTCAATCCTTGAGGGGGCCATTTGGGGATCTGGGGCAAAAATTGGGGATTGGTCCTGCTTTGAGCAGGGGGTTGGACTAGATGACTTCCTAAGGTCCATTCCAACCCTGATATTCTATGATTCTATGAGTCGACAGGAGAATTCGCCTGTCAACATTGCTTCTTGGGGAGGTGGATTAACTATGCTGATGGGAGAAGCCCTCCCATCAGTGTAGGTTGTCTCTTCACTGAAGCACTACACCAGTCCAGATGCAGTGCTGTAGTGTTTTAAGTGAAGACCTGCCCTGAAGAACCCCTACTGTCTTTCTCTGTGCAGTCTGTGGGTGACTTGGAGCTGGTCCTTGTCCTTATTCAATAGAGAGTCTCATGTGGAAATACAGTGCAGAAGCTAGCGCACAAGTAAAACTGGTTAATTTAAATCATTAAATTCCTATCTCCAGTAATAAGGTGAGATTTGCAGAGGAGCCTCTGTGGGAGATGATGGACGCTCCAACACTCTCCCCAAACCAGGATGTTTTCTAAGAGGCCATGCTGCCATACAGGTGAAATTTGTCATACACACAACATTCCACCATGAAATTTGATATACCTGTAGCCGTCTGTACTTCTGCACCTTCTCATTAGCTTGTGATGCCACTGTAGCCATCCAAGGGTAGAAAAATAAGGCAGTTGAAAAGACTCTTGTTTCTTATTTTATGCTCCCCGGTCACTTACAATAGCTGCAGCCTGTCATATGGTGATAGCTCATTTTTGCCAAACTGCCAGGACGTTGCGTCATGTTCCATCTCTGTTCTCCCCTTGTAGATTTTCTTTTTAAAAATTTGAATAAATGTTCCTCCCTCCCTCCCTGATAATGGCAAGTACCTGTAGGCGTAGGCTAGAATTCTTGTTCTCAGTTTTTCCCTTCTATAAAATAGATTTCCCACCTCAGCTTCCCAGGTCACCAGGCTACTGTCTGTCCTTGTTCTGAGTTCTCCATCACACATGCGGTTTTCTGTAGCCACCTGTATCTGTGACAGATGGGAATGTGTGCTGGAGTATTGCCTAGAGACCTCACCTGAGAAAGGGGCCCCATTGCACTGGATGCCATACAGACGCACAAAGCAATGGGCTAAACCCTGGAGAGTTCACACTCAAAGGAGATAAGGCAACGAAGTGCAGGAGAAAGGAAATATCATTATTCCCATTTTACAGATGGGAAACTGAGGCACAAAGTGGCTTGCATGGGGTCACACAGGATCTGTGACTGAGCCAGGAATTGCACCCAGAGTTCCCGAATCCTAATCCAGTGCCTTAACGACAAGACTATCCTCCCTCTTTTTAGTTTGCATCCAATCCTGGGGTGTTTTATTTTTAACGCTGCGAGTTTGTCATGGAGGTCATAGAAGTCACCAGCAGCAGGAATTTGGGTGAGGGGCTGGGGCATGGGATTTGGGTAGCGCTTGCCTCAGGGGGGCTCCCGGGAAGCGAGGATATGTCCCTCCCTCCCTCAGCTCCTGGCTCTGTGTGCTGCCTCCGCTCACAGGCACCTCCCCCACAGCTCCTATTGGGAGCCGGCCAATGGGAGCTGTGGAGCCAGCGCTTGGGCGGAGGCAGCGTGCAGAGCTGCCTGGCCATGCCTCCGCCTAGGAGCAGCGAGAGGGGGATGTGGCTGCTTTCGGGAAGGCACAGCGCCAGGTAGGGAGCCTGTTAGCCTTCCCTTGCACCTCCCCAGCACCATCAGGGGTCCCAGGCAGCATGCTGCTGCCTGCCCCCTCCCAGCACCTGTGGCGCCTCCCCCAGGTGGCACCCCCCTCCCCCAAGCCATGTGCCCCCCCCCTCCCCATTTAGTCAGGGTACATATAGTACAAGTCATGGACAGGTCATAAGCCATGAATTTTTGTTTACTGCCCGTGACTTGTCCATGACTTTTACTAAAAATACCCATGACTAAAACGTAGCCTTATTCATTTTTCCTTATACGGGAAATCAGAGGTTAAATGGACTTTGTCATGGCAGATGCTTCCTCCTAGGCTTCTGTCCCTTCCCAATCACCCAGATGGCATCTATGCCTTTGAAAGCCAGACTTCCAGTGCAATTGAGCATTTTTGGACAATGTGACCTAAATGGGAATATAGATCGCAAAATTGCACATCTACTTTGTGGGTATTAAACACTTTTTAAAAAGGAGTTTTTAACCTCTGGAAGCAGTTATATAAATACAATAATCCTATCTAACAGTATAAGAAGTTTGAGAATATTTTGTTTCAATCCTGGATATTTACAAAGTTAAGGGACGTTTTATTTTAAATCTGATTTTTTAACCTGACCATGAAAGCTGAATGAATGATGTATTTAATTTCTACTCCAGACTGGGAAATTAACAACGGCAAGTTTTTTTCGAGTGGTTTTTGCTACAATGCAGTAACATCTCTGGCTTTCAATTGATCAGTTCCAGAAGTTTGGCACCAATTGCTGGTGTGGAAGTTGGTAAAAAGTCCTAACATACTACAATAAAACTAACAGCTGAATGGCAGATCAATGCCCTCCAGCAATGACCCTAATCAGTTTGTATTAGCTACCAAATGCAGCTAAATAGTGGTACCTTCCTCTAAGGGCAGGTCTTCACTACCCGCCGGATCGGCAGGTAGCAATCGATCTATCGGGGATCGATTTTTCGCGTCTCGTTAAGACGCGATTAATCGATCCCCGATCGCGCTCCCCGTCGGCGCCGGCAATCCACCTCATCGAGAGGCGGAAGCGGAGTCGACGGGGGAGCGGCAGCGATCGACTCGCCGCCGTCCTCATCGCCAGGTAAGTCGATTACGATACGCCGACTTCAGCTACGCTATTCCCGTAGCTGAAGTTGCGTATTGTACATCGACCCCCTCCCCTAGTGTAGCCCTGGGCTAAGCTCCACCATGGTCTGTTGCACTGAGCCATATCCAACTGTTGCTAGCATCTGGGCTGTACCTTGCTGGGTTGCCAACATGTTACAGATGAGTGACGGGAAGTCTCAGGCCTCAAAAAAGAGCTAACCAGTTTCTGGGGGCAGTAAGGTCGGACCACTTGGCAAGTACTTGGGCTTAATTTTCAACTGATTAATTCTTTCCAGGCTAGACAAACATTTAGTCCTCTTTCAGGCTGAAAGACGGATCCATCTGTTTTTTCCTGGCATGAGAAAAATGTTATAAACCCCCTGGAAATACTCCTGGATTTGTGGATGTAAAAGAGTGATTCTGAAATGGCCTAGGCCGGGAAACAAAATGAATGTCTCTCGTCATAGGGGTACTGTGCTTGGGTCAGTGCAAACCAAAGGCTTCTAAATTACATTGAAAACAAATTGAATATAGAAGATGAAGGCTGATTGAGCATTTCTTCCCAGTTGGATTAATCAGGAGTCAAATGAAAGCAGAGTTATTTCAGAGGCTATTAAGGAAGATAAGAATCTGGATTAAAAACCTTTTAGTGGGGAAAAACCGTGTGACTGATGCTTTGAGGGATGGCGAGGTAGTTCTGGGAAGAACGGCAGATAATCGGTCCTTTTCTTGAGCAAACTCACTGGAACTGTGGCAATGATTATACACCAATAGCGCCTGCTCCCCACCAACATCCCAGAAACTTTACAATCCGGGTTCAGACTGAGCCCCACAGCTCTAGTAGTACTAACTCGCTCTTGAAGGAGCCTGTGCCCTTTAATCTGGGTTTTCGTCCATGATGGTCTGATGTTTCCTGCGCACCCATTGGACCTGATAGTACCACACCTTATGAGTGAGGTCTCTAGTTCATGCCCTTTTGACTGAGAATCCGAGTGGGTGTGAAATTCCCAAACGACTAAGACCCACGTGGCCTAATTAATATTGAAATTAATTAAGACGAGAGAGAAAAGATCAAGTTAAAACAGAAATGGTTCACATAGCATGTCTGACCGGACACTCTGAAAAAAGCCCATCTTGTTAGGCCTAGTTTAGGGTTAGTTCCAGTGAACAAATAATACCTTGCGTTTGCGGAGAATGCCTTTTCTCCTCTGGCCCTTCCTGCAGAACAGTTTGTCAGAGACCCATCCTTTGTGGCTTCTGTTGTCCCCTGGCTTTACTTATTCATAGATTCATAGATTCTAGGGCTGGAAGGGACCTCGAGAGGTCATCGAGTCCAGCCCCCTGCCCTCATGGCAGGACCAATTACTGTCTAGACCATCCCTGATAGACATTTATCTAACCTACTCTTAAATATCTCCAGAGATGGAGATTCCACAACCGCCCTCGGCAGTTTATTCCAGTGTTTAACCACCCTGACAGTTAGGAACTTTTCCCTAATGTCCAACCTAAACCTCCCTTGCTGCAGTTTAAGCCCATTGCTTCTTGTTCTATCCTCAGCGGCTAAGATGAACAAGTTTTCTCCCTCCTCCTTATGACACCCTTTTAGATACCTGAAGACTGCTATCATGTCCCCTCTCAGTCTTCTCTTTTCCAAACTAAACAAACCCAATTCCTTCAGGCTTCCTTCATAGGTCATGTTCTCTAGATCCTTAATCATTCTTGTTGCTCTTCTCTGGACCCTCTCCAATTTCTCCACTCGTACTTACCTCGTACTTACTTCTCTCAGCCCTAGTACACATTTCAGATTTCATCGTGTCTGGTTTATTCTCCTAGAACGCATTCTGCCAAAAAGAAGTGGTGTTTCCTGGGGTAGTCTGTCGCCAGATTAACTCACGATTGTGCTAGTGCTGCCGATGTCAGCATGATATCGGTTACTGCTGTCCCATTCTGATTGGCCTTGTATATCCCCAAATAGGTCAATTAATTGCCATCAGTGGTAAATAGGACCAATGGTCAATGATGGGATGTTAGAAGTTACTACAGAGAACTTTTTCCTGGGTGTCTGGCTGGTGAGTCTTGCCCACATGCTCGGGGTTCAGCTGATCGCCGTATTTGGGGTCGGGAAGGAATTTCCCTCCAGGGTAGATTGGCAGAGGCCCTGGAGGTTTTTCACCTTCCTCTGCTGCAGCATGGGGCATAGGTCACTTACTGGAGGATTCTCTGCATCTTGAAGTCTTTAAACCATGATTTGAGGACTTCAATAGCTGAGACATAGGCGAGAAGATTATTCCAGGAGTGGGTGGGTGAGATTCTGTGGCCTGCATTGTGCAGGAGGTCAGACTAGATGATCATAATGGTCCCTTCTGACCTTTGAAAGTCTGAGTCTATAAGCATCCCCTCTTCTCCAAAGCTGTCCAGCTGTGGTGCTGCCCTTACTGACCATGTTTTGGCATGTTCATTGTTTTGCCTGAGGAGGTGTCACCCTGTACAGAGCTCAGTTTTCTTTTAAAGACACAAGGCACGCAACCTTCTGTAACTGATCGTTAACATTAATTCCAGCATTTCAGCATGAATGACTCACAGACAGCTTAACTGATCTGTAACAATGAGTGGTGAGGGAGTTGCTTTCTTTAGGGTAGAAATCTAGTCATCGTCGTTGGCTGTCCCTCGATACGAGGCTGATGTCTGCCGGGGGGAAAGTCATTGATGAGACTTCAGATTGCTGAGGAATCCAGTCCGTGCTCTACAGGTTTTTCCGCATATGTCACAGGTGGTTGCTTGGAGAGAGCACAACTGCTGGCTGGGATGCTATACACATTCCTTCCTCTGCTGTTTCTCAGCCTCTTGAGCAAGCTGATTCCCTTCAAAACGGGCTGAGGCTGGGTGTGTGACGCCATTGCAGTCTGCCAGCCAGCTCTTCCCAATTCGTGGGCTCAATGCCTCCCTTCTTAAGATGTACTTTCAGGGCATCCTCGTACGTTTCCTCTGTCCTCCGCATGGACAAATGGGCTGTTGTTCCCATTTCCTTTTCTTTCACCTGTCTCCTCGTCTGTTCTTAGATTGTGAGCACCTCTGGGCGGGGCATGCTTTCTTCAGTGTTTGGAAAGTATCTAACCTAGCGAATGTTACTGTAAATGAATAATAGTAGGTTCTTTACATCAGGCACAATGGCCTCAGGGCAGAAGATCAGGATTTAGCGTTTGATCCTATGCTTTAGGGCAAACAGTTTATGCCCTTTGGGCCAGGAACACACGCTTCAAGTTGGATTTTAACAAATGTTGGACTTTTCAATGTGGAATATTTTTTCCAAGTAATTACTCATACGTTTCTGTATTATGAAAAAGAGAAGGATTGGCAGTAAGGTGAGTCAGCTGGGAAAACCAATAGACCTTTTGGATTTGTGGGGGGGATATATTTGCCTCTTAATATCTGCTTAATACCAGAGTCCCAATAATCAAGAGGGTGCTCGTATCACTCAATACACTGTGCCTCCATATCTTAGCTGGAGTCTTGTGCATGCTAATGAGGCTTGCCTCCCCGCCCCCCCCCCGCCCCCTTGGGGTTTTTTTGACGAACAATGTAATCAGCTTCCTCAGTCACTGTGAATTTATTTACTTCAGCTGCTTTCGAGATGATCAGAATTAACTTGTTTAGTATTGAATGAGTACCACCTTGAGGTGTCATAAAGATGTCTGGCTCAGTCATTTCAGGAGGTGTCTGTATCCACTCCTTATGGCTGCACTCATCTGTGGCTTTTAATCCTTGCCGTGGCAAAGTATTTTATTTTTTTTAGATGCAAATTCTCTGTCAGACACTATAGAAGTTCCTGCCCTCCAGAGCAGTGTGGTGAAGTTTTCCAATTTGTGGTATGACCTAGAGGCCTTCTTTCCTACTAGAGGAAATCTCTCTGGCTTTTATGTTTGATTGTGTTACATCAAAGAGAGCCAATAAAAAAAACGTGTACAACATATTGTATGTGTCGCTAACCTCAGATACCATGAACCTCTAAACTGATAACAATTGTCTTGCATAAGGAGTAGTCCTTTTCTGAGTCACTTATCAAACAAACTTGGGGGGTGGGGGGAGGAAAGGGTGGAGAGGCAGCAACTGATTTACCTCTGTATAGCTATAGTCTTTTGTTCCCACCCTGACTACCCATGTGAACAATGGAACTTGTCCTAGAACTAACATCAAAATCTCTTCTTTAACCAGCCAATATGTGACGCTCATAGAGGGAAGGAGGCCGGAACTGTTGCCACCAACACAGATTCCACGATGCACATGGTCTCCACTGGCCTGGTAAATGGCGTTCCCTTGAGGCAGGATCCCCAGCATGGCAGTGAAATCTGCTGAATGGGATGTCACGGATCGGGTGGTGGTCTGTCGTTAATCAGCCCAGGGCTACACTGGCGGGGGGGTCGATCTACGATACGCAGCTTCAGCTACGTGAATAGCGTAGCTGAAGTCGGCGTATCGTAATCGACTTACCTGGCTGTGAGGATGGCGGCGAGTCGATCGCTGCCGCTCCCACGTCGACTCCGCTTCCGCCTTTCAATGAGGTGGATTTCCGGAGCCGACGGGGAGCGCTTTCGGGGATCGATTAATCGCGTCTAAACGAGATGCGAAAAATCAATCCCCGATAGATTGATTGCTACCCGCCGATCCGGCGGGTAGTGAAGACAAGCTCTTAGTGATTCCTGAGTACTGGTAGGTTGGTTTACACGAGATTTACAGAATCCAGGCTAAATTTGGCACACTGTTTCATTTCCATTTGGCTAATAGCCGAACTTCAGTGAGCTGGCGAGAGGCCTCCGTGAAGTAAGTTACCGTGGGACTGCCATGTATTGGAAGAACATCTGTGGTCAGCATCTTCTCTGCTCCTTCTGTACTCCTGATATCTGACTGGGGCCCCCGGAGTGCTAGCTGACCACTGCAGCATCTGTGTCTTGCACTGTCCACCAAGCTTGTCTGAAGAAGGGATTTACAGATGGACATAGGAAGGTCTTAAAGGTCCCAGCTGTTAAATATGGGAAAGTGGAAAAAGGGCACAAGGGTTGAACTTGGCACAAGTGCAGTAGCCGCTTGTCCAGAAGCGTTGACAGTTTCCAAGCGGCAGACCATTTTGAGAACAAATAATTCTACTTGCTGTGGAACAGCTGAATTTCATAGTCCTTTATCAAATTAAAACCTAGTGAATTCAAATATAAGTAACTGATAGAGGCTCTCGTCCTCTAGAATGGAAACAGAGAGGGGAGGGAGTCTTCAAGGGGGGGCCCTAAAGGAAATGCCAATATTTTTTTCATCAAAATTTGTATGGATACATATTTTAGTATCTGGTAAGCATGAACAGTGCACTCAGGACATAAAAGAAGATACTCCCTGCTTGAAATTTTAAATCATCTTATAATCTAAAGAGATCTTAAATATTCCGTTTAAACCTATTTTTAAAAGACTATATTAATAATTTGAGGTGGAAATGTGGAAATGCCAGCAGTTCGATGGCTTTGCATGGCTTGTCATTTGCTCTGTGGAGGCTGCATTCGTAACTGAGATGGACAGTGCTGTCTTCTCAGGACATGCAGGATTGTAAACCACCCTGTTATCCTTCTGCCTTAGCAAGAGCGATTTATTGGTGCTATACTGTGAGGCAGCTCCCCGCCTCCCCAGTCTGTTAGCCAGCCAGCCAAATCCCTTAGGACTCTGCCAGTCTAACCCTGGCTGAACTTCGGTTCCCAAACTCTCCAGAAGCATCTCCCTGCATCATCCAGCCTCTGTTACTGATGCCCACAGATATACCAAGTCCGCTGTCTCCAGAGAGACAGAATATACACCAGCTTGTTGGCTCAGCTGAGGATGCTCACCTCACTTTCCTATTACAGCCCTGCAATGAATTGGTAATAAACCCCGAACAAGTTTAAGGATAAAGAACACAGATTTGAGTGACACCAAGCAGAGATAATAGAAACAGAAAATGGTCACAAATAAAATAAAAGTATAACATGCTTCTGAGAGGCTACATATAACCAGAGCAGGCTCCAAACTTTGTCTAAAGCAGTTTTCTTACCTACAGCTGCTTCTCAGCATCATCAACCCACATGGCCGGGGATCCATCGCTCAGAGGCGCAAAGAGCTCTAATTTCTTTGTTTCCTCAATGATGGATAACAAGACATCCTTTTGCTTCTCCTTATATTCCCCAGAGTTCATTATCTTTGTCTCAAGTCAAGATGGGCCCCTGGGGTTCACATTGTGGTGTGTCCTCTGGTGTGCTGATGCCATGCTGTTTCCTCATCTTCCTGATAACTGGTATTTACCTCGGTTGCAAATGAACTGCCCATTGCCTCTGGCATCACCATGCTCAATTTACATTAGAGACTGAGGCAAACAAGCAAATCACCATTCCTTTGTGTAGGACAAACTTGTTCGCAATGTTGTAGCCATGTGGGTTCTAGGATATTAGAGAGACAAGGTGGGTGAGGTGTAATATCTTTTACTGAACGACTTTCTGTTGGTGAATGAGACAAGCTTTTACACAGAGCTCTTCTTTGTGTCTGAGAGAGGTACTCAGAGGATCACCACTAAATACAAGGTGGAACAGATACGGAGTTAACACATGTTGCAAGAGACACATTGCCAAATGTATCCATTTCATCCTCGCCCATAACAATTTTACATTAAACAGCAAACACTTTGTAAAAACCATAGGAACAGCCATGGGTACAAGGATGACTGCCCAATATGCCAACCTCTTCATGGGCCACATCGAGGAAGAATTTGTGGACGCGTGCACCATGAAACCAATGAAATACCCGAGATGCATTGATGATATTTTCATCCTCTGGGGAGATGACCTAAACTCCATTGTAGATTTCCATCACAACCACCACCCATCCATCAAATTCTCGATAGAGTGCCCCCACACCAGCATCAACTTCCTGGACACCACAATCAGCTTCAGTAATGGAACCCTACGGACAACTACAGACAAGAAACCCACAGATCACCACCCTTACCTTCACAGATCCAGTAACCATGCCAAACACACCAAGAAATCTATTATCTACAGCTAAACCCTCGGATACTACAGAATATGCTCTTAGGAGAAAGTCCAGGATACACACTTTAACACAGTTAAAACTGCTTTTCCCAAACAAGGACACTCCACCAAAAAAGTAGATTGCATCATGGAAAGGGCCACCCAAATATTTTGAGAGAACCTGCTTTAATACAAGGGGGGGAAAACCTTCCAACAGCACACCCCCTAGTTGTCACCTGCCACCCCACACAGGAACCCGTACAAGTTCTCATTAAGCAATTACAACCCATGCTCCATGGGGATCTCATCCTGAAAAAAAAACTTTCCCAACCCCCCTCTTCTACCATTCTGCCAAGCTCATCATCAGAAGCAAGCTCTCCACAGACAGGACCCACCAACTAACTCAAAGCAGCACCAGAAAAAAACATACACAGACAAGACCTGTAGATATACTCACAGCAATGGAGATATCAACAACCCCCACAATACACCTTTCAAGATCCACGGGTCCTACATGTGCCTGTTGCAACATGTGGGGTATCTCATCCAGCACACTAAATACTCCAATAACAACTGTGCGGGTGAAACCAGACAATCACTGTGCTATCAAACGAACTTGCATGGAAATATAAGACAAAAATAGCATATCTCCCATGGGTGAACACTTTTCACAAAACAATGACTCCATATCTGACCTCTCAGTCCCTGTCCTAAAAGGAAACTTACATAACACCTTCAAAAGACAAGCCTGGGAACTTGAATTTCATAACTCTGCTAGACACCAAAAATCACAGACTTAATAAAGTCACTGAATTTATGGCTCATCCAACAATCTGTTATCCACGAAACCTATGACTGTAGTGGTGATAACTGCCAATTTCACCCTGAATGATCTCTTGCAATGTGTGTTAACTCCTTATCTTTTTCACCTTGTATTTAGCTGTGACATGCTGAGTACCTTTTGCAGTCCCGAGGAAGAGCTGTATATAAGCCTGAAAGCATGTCTCTTTCACCAGCAGAAGTTGGTGCAATAAAAGATATTACCTCACCCACCTTATCACTCTCGGACAAACATGTTGATCAATTCTGTCCCCAAAACATATTTTAAGAACATATTTTCAGCACACATACGGAACTCTTGACACACCATCTGTATATATATCACACAATGATGTTAATGACTAGAGTGTCACCAGCTTTCATTTGCTATTTCACATGACACTTTACAAAGAAATACTATGACAGCAATGCATTAGGTATAGTGAGTATGTCAGGCCAGCTAGGTGTTACAGAAAAGTGTGGGTCCTCTCCCAGTTGGCACTGAGGGGCTCTTGGGGTCACAGTCAGGAACACTTTCCTATTGATTTCAATGAGCAACCACTTAACAAACTCTACACCCCTTCTGCCCATAAACCAGCCAGCCAATTACATTTCAAACAGAACTACGCTTACCCACAAAAACAGCTGATGTACACTGCGATTTGCCCAAGCACAGCAATCAAAGTTAACTGCTGTCCTCACGCAAGGCTACGGGGGTTTGTTTCCACCCAGTGTGAACTGCCTACAGGACAAACAGCAACTTCTGTGGAATGTTTTATTTTATTTTTTTAAAAGCCCTTTCCATTGTTGTTGCTGAGAGTGGATGGGTTTGAAGCTTTGCCTTAAAAGTGAACAAGAAGAATGAGAAGTCAGGAAAACAGCTGAAGATGTTTTGAGGCAAGAAGAATAGAAGACCAGAAGAAACAAGACGTCCTGGAAAAAGTCACAGTACACAACATGGCAATTTTTCAGTGCACACAAACCCCTCTCTCTACTCTTCAATCACTAGTATCTCAGACCCTTCCGGAGAGAGGGGGAGTATTTTGTAGACTGTGTATGTTGTTGTCTTTGTCAAAGACACTAAGTTAGAGTTTCTGTGAGATCCATAACTGAATTTCCTAGAGGGTTTGTGCATTTAAAAAGGGGAAATGTAATCAGGGGACTTGGAGCTGGGCCTCCTGGATTCCATTACCAGCTGTGCCCAGCCACTAACCTGAGTGTCCTTCAGCAAATCACTTAACTTCTCTGCGCCTGTAAAGTGGGGTGAACATTTTCCTACTCCATGGAGGTGTTTGTAAATTGCTTTGAGTTTCATGAATCAAAGGTGCTGTAGAAATGTGTTTTATAATAACCTTGACCCTGGCACTGCATTTAATTTCCAGAGTGTTCAAAAGAAAGGATCCAAACTTAAAAAAATAAAATGCTCCCACCATGGGAAACGTGATTAGAGCCAGCTAAATGCTCTGTGTGTGTGTATTGAACATGCAGTCACTGAACATCAGCGCACCTTTATTGTTTGTTTTTGTATTCCGACAGCCCCTCCATATACTGGTTGCTGCCCATACACATATGAAACTATTGTCCCGCCGCTAAGATCTCACAATCTAAATATTTATTTCAGTGTGCAGCACTCCAGACATGCTCCGGCTGCATTCTGTACCATTGCACTATAAAATGGTGTGGCATTAGGACAAGCTTATGAATGATTTTTTTTCAAACTGTAGAAAACCACCATCCTGGGGTAACTGAAAGGCTTGAATAGACTCTTACCAAACCATCCAGAAAAAAACAAATCACTTTGGATTGAGAAACTTCAGCCCAATGAGTGTATCATTCCCTCTTTGGAAAGTTTAATCTGCAATTGAAAGCAGGAGCTGGGCCTTTTCCTTGACCATGCTAGACATTGCAGATATAATAATGCCCAGAATATTCCAGAGGTTTGGATCTGAAAGGAATGCTTTGAATAGCCAGTGTCTCCATCTGCAGAATTCTAGCATCTGCACGCAACTAGGTAGGAATCAGTTTACCCTGATGGGACACTGGAAATACAAAGGTCACACCATGAAAGTACTAGTGAACCTATAGTGTGTTGAACTATAACCTGTGAAACAGCAGAGAGCCCAGGAAGCCTAGGATATGTGTCTGTCTGGCCTGGTCTACACTAGAAAATTAAGTCAGCTTAACTGTGTGAATCCACACCCGTGAGTGGCATAGGTAAGCCAACCTAATCTCCAGTGTAGACAGCACTAGGTCAATGTCAGAAATCTTCCACTGATCTAGCTACCGCCTCTCTGGGAGTTGATTTTACCTACGCCACTGGGAGAAACCCTCCCTTCAGCATAGGTAGTGTCTACACTGAAGCGCTGCAGTGGTGCCGCTATCACATTTCCCATGTAGACAAGTCCAGAGTGTGTGTCTGTGGAGTGGGGAGCAAAAGGAGTGTAGGCGTGGGCAGTAATCCTGTCTGGTGGAAGCCTGTCTAGCTGTGCCCTTTCTTGTCTGAGGGGTTTGTTCTGGGTGGCTGGGGAAAGAGGTAACCATGCTGAGAAAGTGCAATGTGGGCTGGTGGGAGAAATCTCTGCCTGTATTTTTAAACTCTTGGCTCCTACTTTGCTTTTCTGTTGGCAGTGCTGAAGCAAGGCTTCCTCCGGCAGGTTTTTTAAAATTTTATTTTATGAGAATAGTCGGTTACGACTCCCCAAGTGCTGTAAAAGTTAATGTGATAGTCTCTTTGCGCCTGTGCTCATTTTTATAATTTTTTATTTTATGAAACAGGACAGGGAGCTTAGTGACTTATTACTATTCATTTCGTTTCAATGCAGTAAATATTGATTCAGTTGGGGGTTTTCAATTTAAACCACTCGGCGATTATATAAAATATTACTAGCCTCTGAAATTATGCTTACCGATCTCTTTGGCTGCTCATTAAGGAAGGAGTGCAATTTTTAGATCCCTTTGCTTTCATCATTCTAATAAATGGGCTGAGCTACAGTTTTGCACGGAAGGGGCTGTAGACTCAGCTAGCAGGGGCTTGACAGCATGGATGCAGCTCTTAATTTGGAACCACTTTCAAAGGATTTTTTATTTTTTAGTTTGAGACATGTAGGTCTCTTCCTTCGATTCTTCAGCCGCGGTGGAGCATGTGAATGACAGCCAGGATAAATAGAGCTGGCTTGCCATTGCACAGTTAGAAGTGAGATAACGTAGGCTTCTCCCTCCGTTGAGTCCCAGGATTTTGCATGAACTAAAGGGTCCTGTTTACAGGTGTCAAGGGGAACAAGAGAGGAGGCACAAAAAGAGAGCGAGAAATCTGACCGGCATAATTAGAAATTGTATAACGGCATCTTTAGCAGTGGAGTTATTGTTTGCTGCAGGCCACATACTGGCGATCAAAATTTTCATGACAAATCGCTACGTGAAACCAGTTCAATCAACTCCTGAAGTGCTGCTTCAACATTGTGCTGAGGCTGTAGAAGGGTATCTAGCTGGGAAATGGAGTTAAATAAGCATTCAGAATATTTCTGAGATGACACCAGGGACAGGTGTGTAGTCGAATAGTGTGAGAGTGCCATTTCCTGTGTGGTGGAGGGGTTCCTTGGAGTCCTATGGGACCTGGCATTTCCACCTGTTTCACACCCCTTCCATCCTCCAGGTATCCTGGTGCACCCTCCTGGAAGAGCACGATGCTCTTCAATGCCTCTCAATATCACTCAACTGTTGAACCACGAGGCCCTTTCATTCACACCCTGTCTAGTCTCATGCTGCTCCCCCTGCTCTCCTGTCCCTAGTCGACCCAGTGAGCTAGTACGCCAAAAAAACTGAACCAGAGTCATCTGCAGAGCATTGTGAGGGGCTGTTTCCGTTCATTCCAGCTGTATGCCAATTTCCTCAAGGTAGAGACATTTGCCACTTTGAATGGAATGTTTCCAAAGCACTTGTTCCTTTTAAAGTCTTCTGGAGCCTTCTGGCTGTGCTTGGTTGTGTGATGCTGGAGAGGAGATCATGAGTCAGGGGTTGTTCCTTGACCAGTCTTTGGATCAGTGATGAGGAGATTTAGGCCGACACTTTCAAACTTGGGTGCCTAAAGTGAGGGCTGAGGCATGACACGAAGCTTTCTGAATATTTTTTTTTTAGCGTGGAGAAGCTGGATGGGAGGAACTTTCTTGATAGCAATGCCTGCAAGGACCAGGGTTTGTGTGGAGTTCGGCGACGGGAAAAGTGGCCTGCTCTTTGCGTTTATAACACTTAATTTCTTTAGCATGTGGTCATCTCTAAACCTGTTGGAGAGATGTCAATACTTCCTGAATGACAATTGAGTCACCTGGGTTATGGCAAAGCTGTGAGCCCTTGTTAAGCCACTCTGGACTCAGAAGTATGATTTCAGGTATAATGTGTGTGTATGTGCCCCATGTATTCCTTTTTTCCACTGACCTGCTAACTAAAATCATGTTTCTAACTTCCTTGTCAGATATTTACATTTTATAGTGTATACAAAACCTTGTGTGTTATGAATGTGAAAATCTAGGGAGCCGTGCCCCTTGTAAATTGGTGCCTGTGGAATTCTTAATCACCGTTTCAAATGCTTCAGGTTGGGGCTTATGTATATCTCCACTGTGCTTGATTATGAAGTGCCAGTGTGGTGCTCATTTGAGATCCAGATTTCTGTTTCTTATACACAAACCTGTTGTGCTCACTCTTCATTATTGTGGATTACCAATCAGAAGTGCTGAATCATGGAACTGAGGGTTCTTGAAAACTTTATACATGTCAAAGGAATTAATTCTACATTATTTTAAGCTCCCTTCTCTGTTTTCCATTGTGTCACTCATCTGATGTCTTTGCGTTACATTTTAAATGCCATTGGCACAATATGGGTAATGTTAAATGCTGCTTGGGATAGAGAAGGTTTCTAGTGGCTGTCAGATCATCTTGATTATACTTTGTCCCCCTTAATTTGTGCTTGGTTTTTTGAAAGGATTTCAGAAAGAGCAGATCTGCATTTTAAAAACCATTTAAATTTCTCGGTGACACTGATGGATTTGACCTGGACAGTCATCCCTGTAATATAGCAGTCAAGATTTGTCAGCCTTTTTGATCTATCAGTTTGATAGCGAGCACAGAAAGTGTTAATTGAGGAAGAAACCATCCATCTGGGGCAAAATATTTTGACAAATATGAGGGCGGGGGGGGAATTCAAATTGGTCTCCCATTCTCTGCTTCTTTTACATGCAACTAGGAATATTTGATGACCACAAGACTTAGGGATGATCAATTGGATTTAGCCAGAGCTGCATTAATTGAATCAATATTAATATGTGATTTAAAATATGTTGTCAATTGGAATGGAGTGTTTGGCTAAGAGTCCAGAGTGACACATGAATTATTATGTTTCAGATTCTTTGAGGCAAGGACTTTCTTCACTTTGTGTTTTGCACAGCAGTGAACACACTGTTGGCATTTAACCAAAAATAAGTAACGAAATAGCTGAAAAGAACCCAGAAGAGACTTTACCAAAAAAATCCTGCAAAAAGAGAGAACAGAACTTGTTATACACACTGCTATCTAGCCAGCTTACATAATTAAACACTGTTTTAAATACCATTTTACTCTAGTTTTAAGGATAGTAGTAAACTATGTTTAAGGTAATCAATAGAATGTTAGACTACTTGCATATTTCAAGCTTGCTGACCTAATCTTGACCAAAATACGATTCACTTTTCGTGGCCCTGCTTATCAATTCATTGGAAAGCAGAGGAGACCATTGCATTAAGTGACATACAAATCACTTCCCCAAATTCGTTTGGTGTTAGCAGTGGGAGATAGGTGGGGTGAATTCAGCGCATATGTCTTGCAATTGATTTTCACTTCTTAATTTTTAACTAAGACTCTGCTGAATATGCCCCTGCCCCAAAGCAGGCTGCTTGATAAATATTGCTGAGGTGGAGTGAATCTTTTTAAAAATTATTGGAAGGTCATTTTAAGAAGCCTTTTTACGCCGTTCCTCTTAAATACAGCCCATTCCTGTTCATCCGAATGGCCCGGGGGACAGCTGAGACTTTTGGAGGACAGGCGTTTGTTTTGGGCGGAGCTACAGGGCTCCATGGTGGGAGAGCAGAGCTGACTAGAGGTGCAGCTGTGGATACAGCTAGTTACATGGGCTGCCACTTGCCCCGGACACGGTGCAGAAGCCACGGATCACCACATCTGGACAGTGGCGTAGCCAGGTTTAGAGCACAGGGGGAGCGGAGCTAAAATAAGGCGCCGGGAGCAAAAAGCGTCGGGAGCAAAAAAAGGCGCCGGGAGCACACAAAAAAATGCTCCGCTCCGGCTGCAGCGCAGGAACAAAAGGCATCAGAGCACAAAAAGGGCGCCACTTCTGCTCAGTGCGGGAGCGGCTGCTCCCCCTGCTCCCCCCCAGCTACGCTACTGCATCTGGAGTGGGTACATTGCACTGGTGTAGCACAGATTAGACACATTGCTGTAAATTGCTCTCGTAGTTATCTGAATACAAAGTGTTTGCAGAGGGACGACACGTGGATTCGGAGAAGTAGCATTTTGGGATAAATGGAATTTGGATAACAGTGTTCTGGGAAAGATTAGCTCAAAATATTGAGACTCTTGAGGTGCTGTTCAGGGACTGGGTCAGGGGAGAGTGTGTATGTGTGGATGGATGGATGGATGGATGGTTCTGGTGAAAGGGACTGTATCCAGGACCCCTCGACCCACAGAGCGGACCTGTCACTGGCAGTGGAATATGAGCGAGACACCTTAATAGATCTTTCCCATAGCTAACTCCAGTGTTAATGTAAGCTTGCTCCGTGCTCATCACTGTATTTCAGCCCTCGTCTGGTGGGAGGATAGATTCAGTCCTTGTGCCCACTGCTGAGGCTGCCTCCGATTGTCGGGTGGTGTATGTCGATTGGGTGCAGCCTACAAGGGACTGCGTTGAAATCACCAGCTCGTGTGCCATAGGCCAATGGACAACCACTAGGTGGATTGTCCTTTTGGTCACTAGTAGCAAGGGCTGGCTTGGATCAGAACTAGGAATCTAGAGGTGAAAGCCTCTGCCACCTGTTACCGCTCCCACACCCCAGCCCACCTCATCGTTTCTGCTCATATTTTCAAAATAGCCTGGATGTGACTGTGGGTTCTCTAATCAGGTATTGCCACATGAATGCCTGGGGTCTCCCACAAACCGTCACCATGCTCCACAGTCTTAAGGCTTGAGAACACCTTCGCCTGTTTGCTCAGGGCACGTGGGAATTTTGGTCAGGTGAGAGGCCAGAGAGTGTACTGCCTCCTTCTGTGGAGGAGAAGGGGGAGGCAGGGAGCGTACCAGGTTGGAGTCGTGAGGGGGAGGGATGAGGAAGGGAACAGAGTGGCTGGAGAGTTAGCTCCTTTTGCAAGGACAGGGGAGGAGCAGGGGGAGGGAACAAAGTGACAGGATATTGAGGTGGGAGGACAGAGTGACTGGAGGACTAGGACCTCTTGCGTGTCCAGGAGAGCAGCAGTGTGATTAGCAGCGCAGCAGAAGAGACTTGTAGTGAGGCAGGGGGCCAGACTCTATGAATTTGGTGGGGAGGATCCCAGAATTGATTGATTGATTCAGGGACAGGATGGAGGGTGGAGATCCAGAATGGATTAAGTGGCGGGGGTGTGAAGATGTGGCAATGTAAGTTAAATAGACATGGTTTCAGGGGTCATGACAGCACAGGAACTCAGCTGAGTAATGTTCAAACTCTGCATACAATGCGGATCAAATTGAATAGATCTTTACATATGGCATATAAACCACACTAGCACTGATGCCTCCTCAACTAACTCTCAAACTTATTTTAAGAGCACTGCCTTCCCAGATGTGCTTTCTCCCATTAACGTTCTCTTCATACCCACAGCGGGTTGGGTTTTTCAAAGGGACCATTGGAAATCAGTGGGATTTAGGTACCTAACTTCTTTAGATCCTCTCGAAAATCCCTGGTGCAGACTCCGAAGTCTTGCCATCTGATTAAGCCTTTTGGGATAGATACTATCACTGGGGGTGGTTCTGAGAGATTTCTGTTGGTGACCCGTATGACATGGCATTCTCTTCTAACTTTGTTTCTTTGACTTCTTAAAAACCATGCCCCACTTAGGGCTGTAAGAACATGAAAACATTTACCCATTATGTCTTGATTCCTTCTATCCCAGTCAGCTATTCTGAATTATTAGTAATAATAATAATGCGTAGTCCTTTGTAACGTTCATCCATGGGTCTCAAAGCACGTTACCCAAGTGGGTAAATATCATTAATTTCCAGGCCAGCTAGGACACCGGGGGTATCTCCTACCTTTTTCAAAAGTGCCCTAGAATCCCCATCTTCCAGTTCCAAACATCTCCTCGTAAGGGCAGTATCTCAGGGCTCATCTATCCTTGGAAATTTACCAAAATAGCTATTCCAGAATAAGTGTGTCCACACAGGGACTTATACCTGTATAACTATTCCAGAATAGCTATTCTGGTAAATTTCCAGGGGTAGATGAGCCCTGAGACAGTGCAATGCCCCCTGCAGTTCCATCGTAGTATCATCAACCCTAGCCAGGAGTCCAGATCCTCGGGTAATATGTTGAGCTATCTACTACATCTGTAGACATTCTGGTCACCCCTAATTTCATATAATCCTTTAGGACATCAGGACATTCAAGAGATGTTTTAAATTTTGTTGTAAAAATAAGTCCCTGGGCAGGCAGGGATGTTAGAAGTTACTACAGAGAACTCTGTCCTGGGTGTCTGGCTGGTGAGTCTTGCCCACGTGCTCAGGGTTCAGCTGATCGCCATATTTGGAGTCGGGAAGGAATTTTCCTCCAGGGTAGATTGGCAGAGGCCCTGGAGGTTTTTCGCCTTCCTCAGCAGCATGGGGCACGGGTCACTTGCTGGAGGACTCTCTGCATCTTGAAGTCTTTAAACCATGATTTGAGGACTTCAATAGCTGAGACATGCGTGAGAGGATTATTCCAGCAGTGGGTGGGTGAGAGTCTGTGGCCTGCATTGTGCAGGAGGTCAGACTAGAATGATCATAATGGTCCCTTCTGACCTTAAAGTCTGAGTCCAGCTTCTTCAGTGCTCATTCAAAACCTCGTAATGGTTTTCTCATATGTGAACATGTAGAGCGTGTCTGCTGAGAGTGATCTGGAAGTTTTGTGCCGACCAGAGAGCTCCAGAAGCAATGAGGAAGGATCTCTGCTCGTAAGGGCTCAGTACAGTGCTGGAAAGGAGGCCTCTCAAAAATAGTCTTTGTGGTTTTTTTAAAATTTCTTCTCTGATCTTGTGTTGCTGGGCGTTGGCTCTTTTGAATCTGTCAGTTGCCAGCAGTGGGCCCACCAAAAGGCACCGCGCAGTCGAGACTTGTATGGCTAACATTTTCAGAGCAAGCATCACCTGCTGCTGAGGAGATGAGTTAGTGATTTGCTGACAGGAGCCTGGAAGAGCCCCAAGCATCTATAGGAATGCCGCATGTTGCGTGACAATGAGGAGACATCACTGCTCAGCCTAGCTGGGCGGCTTTACTGTCCAGATTGCATCGGACCTTTAATGACCACCGGTATGCAGCTAGGTCTGTAGTGATCTCCATCTGAATGGGGAAAGCCCACCCGGGCCGGTTTGGGGTAGGATGCTCTACCGCTGGACCTTTCGGGAAAGCAGGCCCTTTTTTTGGTTGTTCGTTCTTTGCTTTGTTTTATTTTTTTCCTCCCAAGTCAGCAGGGTTCAGTGGTCTGGCCCGGCACACCACAAAGTGTAAGAAACCCCCAGTTTAATTTGTGGTTAGATATCTGTTAAGATTGCATCCACTTCCCCAGTCAGCACTTAATTGGCAAGTCGCTTGATTTAACAGCGTGGGAGCCAGTACCGGAAAAATGGCTTGAATAAATCACCGCCTGACGCTAGAAAATAGATATAATCTCAACATTAACTACATTAATAGTAGCAGGAGCTGAATTAAGAAAGCCATAAAGTATAGGCAGGAGAGTATAAATTATAGCCATCTCACTGTCTCCTCAGTCTCCATTCTCCCTCCTCCTTCAGCCCCTCCCACACCTCAGCCCACCCATTCACATGGGGTTGTGCCTTTACCAGCCCTGTTTTATGATGAAGGACCCAGGCTGATGTGCACAGAGAGGAGCGGTCTTCTGAACTGCACCTTTACCAATTTGTGTCGTCTGTTCTGGGGCACCACCAGACTTGGCCTAATCAGTTTTAGTGGCTAAATATTGATTTCAAAAGGATACAGAAAGGAAGGTAATTGCTCTGCTGTTGCAATAATGCATTTCATTTCCCCCCCCTCCCTCGGCTGGTGGAGGCTGTGCTCTTTTATGACTCTCTGATCGCACACATCTTTAACACGATTGTTTTGGGGGTGGGGGGATGGAAGAGAGGGGAGAAGTGCACTGCTGTTTGCAAGATGCTTTCTAATGGCACAAAGGGAAATCTTCACTGAAGCCCTGGCTTGCATGCATGCATGCAACTGGTCACATTTGGGGAAATGTGGTTTTTATTCCCCCAATGGGAAGTGATTTAGTTTTGCTTGATGGACTAAATTAAGATAGATGCCCGAGTCTGGGAAGATAAAGGAAACTAATTGAGTTACACCTTGATGGAGCTTAATTAATTTGTGTCCTGCAATTGCTTCATAACCTTCTTTTTTGGGAGCACTCAGAACTGAGCCCAGAGAAGTTGGGTTGTAGTGTAAAAGGAATGTGTGTGTTTCCTTATATGCAGTCTTGGCCTATTTATATACAGCACTGTACAACTTTCTTTATACAGCTTCTTGCATGCATACTGCATCCCATAATGCTTATAGCATTGAAAGGGGACGAAACCATGGTCTTGAGGTTGAGGCAAAGGACGGGGCCCCAGGTGACTGGGGTTCAGTTCTGCCACCAACTTCCTTTGTGACCCTGGGCAAGTCATTTAATCTCCCTGGATCTAAGCTTGCAATCCTGTAAAGTGGGCATAACGCTCCTTCAGTTCACATTGGTATGAGAATAAAATTCATTAGTGTTTATGAGGTGCCCATATGCCACGTTAAAAAAACGCCCTAGGAAAACCTGTAAACAAACACGAAAAATAGCAGCAGGAGGGAGAAATCAAAGAGATCTGGGCAAGAAAGAAAGTTATTTAATCCGATGAGGTTTGAAAAAAATGGAACCATTGTAACTTTTGTGCCTCAGTTTCCTATCTGAAAAATCAAGGCTTGTAGCCATAAGGGCTCTTCTGAGGATTAATGTTTCTATGGTGCTGTGAACATACAGAAAGCTAGATAAGCACCCAGTATTCGTCTAGCAACTGGGCCAGGACCACCTGATTTAACACCCCTACTCTTGGGGAAAGTGTCGCAGGATTTCTAATGACTGCTAGTAGTCTGGACCTCACCCAAAGGAGGAATCCTAGTGAAGAACACAGGTAGCGTCGCTGGGTCAGGATGCCTGGAAATCAAGCCAGGAGAGCAGGGACAGGAAACGCAAGGCACACAGTCCAGAACAGGGCAGAGCCCACTTGGGTGGGCAGCTTCCTGTTCCTGCTGCTGGCTTATGTAGGGTCAGCAGGCCAGTCAGCTGTTCCAGGACTCTGCCAATAGGACTGCAGGGGCAGAGCCTCAAACTGGGGCTAAGCATCAGAGGGGTAGCCGTGTTAGTCTGGATCTGTAAAAGCGGCAAAGAGTCCTATGGCACCTTATAGACTAACAGACGTTAGTGGGTGAATACCCACTTCTTCAGATGCAAACTGGGGCTGGGCTTCATGGGTCCCAGGTAAGCAAGCCTCAGCAGGCTGCCAGATGGAGGGTTGGAGCGTGGCTGCTGCAGACCTGGTTCGGCTCCAGGGGTTATGACAACCGTGGACTTTTGAAACTCACCGATTTGGTATAAAAGGCTCCTAAATGCCCATAGCCTGGAATCCTGAGCTCTTCTAACGGAAGTGCTTCTTGGCACAGACTCGGCTAACCTGGAATCTTTATACCAGACGAGTATTTCCTTTCTCCCCTGGAGAGAGGCAGTGGTGCCCATGTGAATTTCATGTCCGTGTGACTGCATGCTCCCCTGTCACCCTGGTGCTTTTCTTCCCTTGGAGCTGGATTGAAGTGTTGCACCTGGTTCGTTAGGCAAGCCTTACATACTGTCCTTCCTTTCCACTGCGGCCTGAGGAAAAGCAAACGTGAGGGGCCTTCTGGAGAAGACCTCATGCTAATGAGATTCAGTGCAGTCCGTGGTGTGACACAGCCCTGCAATCTATTAAGCATTACCACAAACGCTGCGGCGATTGTTAACTCTCGCAGAGGGATTTCTCTCTGGAGGCAGCTGCGACTGACTCGCAGCCCCTTTCTCCCTTCACTCAGTTGTTCATCCTCCAGTCTCAGCTCTTGTCCACGTGGGTTTGTTTTTCTGCATTCCCCACGGTGCTTCTCACGCCGCCCCAATTTCAGTGCCCCATGCACCACTGCCTGCCAGCTGACTGACTAATGGTGTGTCAGATGGGGCACTGAAGGTTGGCTTCTGGCAGATTTGATGGTGCTGCTAATTCCAATTCCTCCGAGACCCGCTGAAAGCAGTTGCACGGTCCAACCCCCTCTGACATGCACAACAAAGTTTCAACATACAAGGAGGGGAAGGTAAGAAATCAGCACACTTGCTTTGGTTGTGCAGTTCCCTTTATGGAGAGTGGCTTGGTTTTTTTCCTATCTACCATACGGTTTTCAATGTAGTATCAAAGTGCTTTTTACCAGTAAATGTTTAATGATGGATCTGCCACTACTCATAGTGCTATATGAAGTTGAGTTTTTGTTTGTTTGTTTGTAGCTGTCAAGGTCCATGCAGGAAGAGTTACGATTTTAGGATTGATCTAAGAAGTGAAGTGTAGATTTGGATCCACGCTTTCCCTGGTATCAGGCGTGTTGGGATCTGGAGTTTTGCTTCAGGATCCTCTTTAGCTAAAATACTTATCACTTTCTTCCTCACATATCTGCCATTATGTGGAATTTTATAACCTAAGATGTGGTCTAATTATGCTATAGATGTGGCTGTAACTGTAAATTAAAGGCTGCTTCAACAAGACATCATCTTTCCACCATCCATCATGTCAGTGCACTGGGCTGGACACTACAATCATGAATTCCTTTAGTTTGTAAAGCTTTGCGGTGTGCTTTGTTTTTTAATCGAGTTGCTCTCATTCTCTTCCAGCAGGGGGAGACGGCTCTATATGAGTCATCCTCAGGGAAGGCTGAATAATTAATTTAATTTTAATCACAGAATCCCTGTGAATTTCAGGTTTGTTTAGGATTTTTGTAGGTGTTAAAACACACAATAGCTTAGCAGCACTGAGATCCTGAAAGTGGGGTTTTCATCTTGGGGCGTGCTAAGCAGAATGCTTGCATGATCAGGTGGCCTCATTAGAACGGTTTCCCTTAAATTGCATGAGTACCTGATAGAGCCCTAACACAGCTGGCTTTTGCAGACTTGTATTTCACAGGGAACGTCACAGTCACTACATCACTTTGCTCCTGTAGTTTCTGTTGTCGCCAGAAAGCCCCTGATAAAATACATCCCTAAATCATTCAGAAGGATGAAGTTGCTTCTCTTTGGTTCTCTACCAGGGCTTTATATATTAGTCATGTGTGAGTGGTGGCTTTAACGAAGAGTCATCTAAAGACCTTGGGAACGTATCGAATGCCTGTTCTGAACAGCCTGTACAACTGCAGCATGTGCTTTTCAAGGTCCCCGATAAGCAGGCCTCAGAGTTTAGAGTTCCAGTAGAGAGAGGTACAAGGAAACAGCCTGCTAGTTGCATAAGAACATAAGAGAGGCTGTACTGGGTCAGACCAAAGGTCCATCCAGCCCAGTATCCTGTCCACCGAAAGTGGCCAATGCCAGGTGCCCCAGAGGGAGTGGACCTAACAGGTAATGATCAAGTGATCTCTCTCCTGCTATCCATCACCCCCCTCTGACAAACAGAGGCTAGGGACACCATTCCTTACCCATCCTGGCTAATAGCTATTAATGGACTTAACCTCCATGAATTTATCCAGTTCTCTTTTAAACCCTGTTATAGTCCTAGCCTTCACAGCCTCCTCAGGCAAGGAGTTCCACAGGTTGACTGTGCGCTGTGTGAAGAAGAACTTCCTTTTATTTGTTTTAAACCTGCTGCCCACTAATTTCATTGGGTGGCCCCTAGTTCTTTTATTCATAGAATCATAGAATATCAGGGTTGGAAGGGACCTTAGGAGGTCATCTAGTCTAACCCCCTGCTCAAAGCAGGACCAATCCCCAATTTTTGCCCCATATCCCCAAATGGCCCCCTCAAGGATTGAACTCACAACCCTGGGTTTAGCAGGCCAATGCTCAAACCACTGAGCTATCCCTCCCCCCCAAAATAGAAGGCAGCTTAATCATAGAATATCAGAGTTGGAAGGGACCTTAGGAGGTCATCTAGTCCAACTCCCTGCTCAAAGCAGGACCAATCCCCAATTTTTGCCCCAGATCCCTAAATGGCCTCCTCAAGGATTGAACTCACAACCCTGGGTTCAGCAGGCCAATGCTCAAACCACTGAGGTATCCCTCCCCCCACCACTTGTTTATTATGAGAACAAGTAAATAACTTTTCCTTATTCACTTCCTCCACACCACTCATAATTTTATATACCTCTATCATATCCCCCCTTAGTCTCCTCTTTTTTTCCAAGCTAAAAAGTCCTAGCCTCTTTAATCTCTCCTCATATGGGACCCGTTCCAGACCCCTAATTATTTTAGTAGCCCTTTTCTGAACCTTTTCTAAGGCCAGTATATTCTTTTTGAGATGAGGAGACCACAATTGTACGCAGTATTCAAGATAGTTGATGTAGACGTTGCAGGCACCCGTGAAGTCTTCCTTTAAAGAGCAACCCCACTGGCAGAAATTATGCAGCAAGGTTCCCAATACAGCCAGTAAATGACTGATTCAGCTGTAACATGCCTATTGGCCACTTCTTCTCTGCAGGTTCTTGCTTTTGTGAGTGCTCTAATTTTTTTAATGGTTCTTGGAGGTGGTAGAAGCACTGGGGAATTAGAAACAGTCCCCTAAAGACTAACCGTTGGTTTGCTTGGGTTGATGCAGTAAAAAAATGCTCGAGTCCTGATCTGAAAATCCAAGTCTGCTATTTTCATGCTGGCTGGGATCAGCTGAACTATTCTCCTGACCTCATTGAAATGGATCGTGTGTGCATAAACAAACTTCATTAGACAGCGGTTGTCGCAGATAATCTATTGTGTTGCTTAATTAAGTTCAGACTTTTAAAAAAAGCAATTCGGTAAACATACGAACCCTGAAAAAACCAAAACTCTGTGATCCAAGCAGTGCGAAGATGAGTGCATTCCAGGAAATACCTCTGCCCTTTGGCATGTGGATTTGGCATGATTCCTGTATTCACTTCAGAGCATGAGTCGGATTTGAGATGTGTTCTGTAGTAATTGTGCCAGCCAGTTTTCTGGAGTGATGCAGTGTGTTAACTGCATGATGCTTGTCTGCATTTTCAAATTTAGGAGCTATCTGAGATTGTGAGTTCTTTGGGGCATGGACTGTCTTGTTCCTTGTTTGTACAGCGCCTGGCACAATGGGGGATGGTCCGTGGCAGGGGCTCCTAGGCGCTCCCATAATACAAATAATATTTGAATTGAGACCCTATTCCTCTTTCCGCTGATGTCAGTGGGAATCTTCACTTCATTCTCTTTGGGGTGGCAAACATTTCCCTTATTCCTGTGTTCTGCTAATTAAGTTTTGTTCCCCTCATAGGGGAATATCCAGCGTAACCTTTGGAAGCAGCTCTGCAGAGTTACATTCTGAACTCTCTAACTTCAAGAGCAACCCCTATCTCTTTGTGGTTGGTTGCTTTGCAGCCTGCGTTGCAAAGTACCAATAGCTCCAGCTGAAATGGATTTTTAAAAGTGTCATATTATGGAGAATTTTACTTTCCATCTTGTTGTTTATTAGGCTCTTAAAGGGAAAGCTTGTAATGCATCCATTGATCGAAATACCAATTGAATAGATGTGAGCACATAAAATTGTCCCGACCCTTTAATAATGGAGCAATATCATTTGTAATGTAGGCAGTGCAATTAGTATTGCCAACCAATACACTACCCCTTGATGGGTGCCTTTGAATCATTTTTATACATTATAGCATATACAGAAACCAAGCAGACTAACTTGCTTTAAGTATCTAGCCAACGAGTAATGAAGCCCTCAGAAGCATGCAATTCTCTTTCGAGGTTACTATATCTTTTTTTTCCTCTTTCTTTCCCTCTGAAGTGGAGCCTAAACTCCCTCTATTTTTTTTTAGATCTTGGTTAGTGTAAGGGTAACAGTATAGGCTAAGGAGCCAGGAACAGTGCAAGATAGCATTGAACAAGCTTTCCCCAACCCAGCTCTGTTGGTACAGTTTCAACTTTAGGCTTCTTTGTATCAGATGCTCAGCTAGTGCGATGCTGGATTTGGTATAAGGACTACGTGTAAATTTGAAGAACAAAATCTGGGACAGAAGTGTGAGATTCCTAGAAGTTTAAGACATAGAAAGAGCAACTGTCCCAGCTTTCTTGGGGAATCATATTGGTGTTTATAGAGCACTTTGCATATCCAAAGTAGTCGTCAAACTTTAATTAAAAATTGTACATTACTACCTGATGTCAACACCAAAACTGATGTGATTTACAGAGCAAAGCAAAGTTTATGTGAAGACCTAGGAGAGCCAGGCTGATAAAGTAGAGATAGTTACAATTTTCTGACATGTGAGACAGCGAAAAAATAACTGAAGGTTGCAAGAGGTAAAAAGATAAGCTACAAGAAAGTCAGGATCCATTTTTCTTTAACCAAAGTGTATGTGTAAGTGGTTAAAGCACAGGACTAGGGGTCAGGAGATATGGGTTCTCTTTCTGGATTTGCCTTATGTGACCTTGGGCAAATTACTAGGGACTGTATTTTGCGTGCCGCCATTTTTGGGAGCCCAACTTGAGACATGTTGAGTCTTCCTGTAAGAAGTACTGATCCTCCCAAATGTTAAACAAAGTTAGTGGGAGCTGCAGGTGCTAAGCACCTCTGATAACGAGGACCCAAGAGGTCAAAATTTGGGCACCCGTGTTTAATAGACAATTTGAAAATGTTGACCTTAACCTTTGTGTGTGTGTTTTGTGTCTGTAGAACAGGGATAGTACTTACCCTGCCTCACAGAGGGGATGAGGTTTAATTAATTAATATTTACAAATCGCTTTGCCATCCTTAGATGGAAGGCGCTATAGGAAAGTGAAGTGTTTGTGGGCAGGTATCTTTGCCAGCCTCCTCTAAAGCAAAGTCCTCACACTGAGTAGAGTTAAAAACTTACTAGGGTGTGACTGTTAATTTCCTTGTTATTACAGTTCAGTCTCAAACCTTCTTCCCAGGCTTGGTGACCCCTTGGTTCATCCCTAAGGACTGCTCAGCCCACACACTGGATCCTCTCATCAGGCAGCCACTCTCAACTACCTCCTATCTGAGTGTGGTAATGAGTCCCTTTTTACACAAATCAGCAGAACGCTCTTAACCCTTTCATAGCAGGATCAACACCTACCAGGAGGGTGTGGGTTATAGGCAAAAACTGCTGGCCTGTTAAAATATGATTTATTTCTATTAATGAATACATTTAAGTTACATATTTTTTAGGTTATGGGGAGAATGGCATTCAAAAAGAATTCACTTGTGGAGAAAATGAACGTGCTGAGTCATGTTAGGAAACTGGAGAAGAGGGGGAAACATTGATTTAGGGTATCACTTTGTCTTTGGCTGATTATTTTGGAGAACGTTTGCAGTTGTTTCTCAAACATGGGGTTACATGCAAGTCATTTGGATTGGTTACTTTAGACATTATAACTGATCCCTTTAAACATTTCCAAGATTACGCAACTGCCATAGATACAGTGTCAAAATAGGTTCCTGTCACAGCACTCTAGTTTATAGGATTTATCTTGCTGTTTAGGATTTTAAAAGGTAGTTTTCAATTAGGCTTTGCAAAGTGGCGAGTGTAGCTTGAACATAAAAATACGCATTGATGCAAAATCACATGAGCATCTGTTTTCCCACAACGTATTGTTGAGCGGGTTTGGATGCATACTTCATCAAGGTGGTAATAACACTTAGCACTGACATAGCACTTTACAGAAGGAGACTTACACCTGTCAAAATCCCAGGCTCATTTTACATATCAGTAGATTAGACGGGAAGCAGCAAAATACAAATTCTGTTTCATGAGCCACCCCAGTTGGAACATATCCAGAGGACTGAAATATAGGCCTTGTCTACACTGACATGTTTCTGTGCAGTAAAGCAGCTTTCTGCGCTGTAACTCCTGAGGTTACACACTGCCAAGCCACTTAGTGCGCAGAAACTTGCAGTTGCGGCGCTGTAAAAAACCACACCAACAAGAGAGGTACAGCTTTCTGTGCCGGGCTACAGCACCACGGTGCCAGTGTCACCCTGGTCAATTACAGCGCTGCGATTGGCCTCCAGGAGGTGTCCCACAATGCCTGTTCTTGCCTCTGGCCATCGCTTTGAACTCTACTGCCCTGCCCTCAGGTGACCAGCCGTGAGCCCCACCCCTTAAATTCCTTGGGAATTTTGAAAGTCCCCTTCTTGTTTGCTCGGTGATGCATGCAGTGGTCTCAACGCATCTTTCCAGGTGACCATGCCTGCTGCACACACCAGGCATAGGAATATTGTCATCGGCCAGGTCCAGACTCCCATACAGGCAGCGCCAGAAAGCCTTTAAAGAGCCAAAAGCACACTCAACAGTCATTCTGCACTTGCTCAGCCTGTTGTTAAACCGCTACTTGTTGCTGTCAAGGTGCTCTGTGTATGGCTTCATAAGCCACGGCATTAAGGGGTAGGCAGGGTCTCTCAGAATCACAATGGGCATTTTGACTTCCCCTACAGTGATCTTCTGGTCCGGGAAGAAAGTCCCTGCTTGCAGCTTCCTAAGCAGGCCAGTGTTCTGAAAGATGCAGCCCGAAAGATGCCCAAAAGCGACGTTCCACTGTGGTCAGCACCTCCGTGAATACCACAAGCAATCTCGTGTCGTAGCCACTACGCGTGGCAAGATCAGTGTTGCATTTCTGTTGCCTTTGTAGGTTAAGGAATAACTCCACTGCCGCTCGTGATGTGTTAGTGAGACCGAGCAGCATATTGGTCAACAGTGCGGGATCCATTCCTGCAGACCGAAGCGGCAGAGCACGCACTACACAAACCGTTGAAAGATGGCGCCAGATGCGAATGAAAGCACAGGGATTGCTGGGATGCGAAGCAATGCATCACGGGGCATTGGGACAGGACCCAGGATGCCCTGCGACCCCCTCCGCTTTCCCACAACTCTTAGCGGCAGAAGAGGAAGAGATGCTCTGTGGGATAGCTGCCCAGAGTGCACCGCTCCGAATACTGCTGCAAGTGCCGCAAGAGTGAACACGCTATTGCGCAGGCAGCTGACAGTGTGAACACACAACGGCAATTTCCCTTCAGTGCACTCCGAGCGGTGCTGTAACTCTGCCAGTGTAGACATACCCATAGTTTACTAGCCTCTGGCATTAGTTGGTGGATAAATGTCATTTGTGTGTCATTGTGGAAGAATTTCTTTGCTTTCATTTTTCTTCTGACTCTATATTACTAACCTGAGTGAGTTAACATGCTACTTAAAAACAAACTCCTACTCCCAAGTAGCAGATAGATCCAAAGAGGCAGTTTATTGTGGTTCTCAGAGCAGACGCTCACATGTAGCAGAGTGTATTTCAGAAATGCTCAGAAGCCAATAGCACCTGACTGCAGCATGTGTCGGAAAAGATCCATTTAATGTAATCGGAAATAAACCATAATCAACTTCTGAGCTGAGCTAACGGGGGTAAAAGAAAGCTAATTAAAGGGGATGGTACTCCCCTGGCCTTCCTAGCAGAATTACTGATCTGTTATAGTATTAGAACTTTGCCTTTGCAAAGCTATGTATTAGGGAGTTGTCATTATTTCCATTCTAAATCTTGGCTTAAGTAGTTGAATGGGACATTGTCATGGGTTTTAGGCTAAAAGTTGACCTACCTTGAAAATGATTTAGTCTAGACAGTCATACCTGCTGGAGTCTTTCCATCTTTTTCTCTCAATGACTATTGCAATGGCAGAGAAGCTTTTTAAAGTGTTAAGACTTATAATTTATTAGAAGACTCAAGTAAACTGTGAACCATTTTAAAAAACCATTTCCCTGAGTCCAAACAGTGGGGTCAGAAAGTTCATGGACAGCAGTGTGTGTGGATCCAAGGGTATTTTAAAGACAAGGAGTATAATTTTGAATTGGATCCTGAAATGAATGGAGAGTTAACATAATGGTTTGAGGCTGGGATGTGATCATACAGTTTTGTACATGTGAGATGATGGAGCAGCTGGGGTCTGCACATGGGACTTTGGGAAGCTCCAGAGAAGGGAATCGCTATAGTCAAAGCAAGAGGAGATGAAGGCATAGAGGAGAACTTAATCAAAAGGCCACGGCATACCCAGCCAGCGTTGCAGACTTGGAAGATGAGATTAAGCAGGAGAAAGTAGCTGATGCAATACCCAAGATACTTTATGTTCACTCCTTACTTGCCTTCTTAGTACACAGCTTGCTTGCTGCAACTTTAACTTCGCACGTGCCCTTCCCTTCATGGAGCCTCTCACCAAGAGCGTAGTCTCTAGACGTACAATAGCTTCCAAACCCTGGGTGAGGGGGACACGAGAATAAGCTCTTGGTGAGAGGCTGCACGAAGGGATGGGCACGTGTGAAGCTAAAGTTGCAGCAAGCAAGCTGTGTGCTAAGAAGGCAAGTAAAGAGTGAACATAAAGTATCTTGGGTCTGAGACGCTCTGGTCACGAGGTGTTGAATAAACCAAGTTGTGCAAGATCAGAGGAAAGCTGAAAATAAGAGGGTTGACATGATCCCCGTTACCCCTGAGGAAAGCACGAGCCACAAGAAGATGCGTGATTGAGATCACAGCAGCTGTTTGCTTTCAAGAGCAATGATGAAATATTAATTACAGGTAGAAATGGCATCCTGCAGAGAGCAATGGTGTTCTACGAATACATTTGGCAGGGTATTGCAGGCCCCCTCCCATTGCATTAAAGTGAGAAGGAATAGAAGAAGCACAGAGATACCGTGGTGATGGGTTCTGTAGAAAACACAGAGAGACAAAATAGTCCTGAGGCCTTGCCACCGATGTCTAGAAAGGGCAACTGAAGAACTGGAAGAACTATTCAGTCTGGAGAGGAAGGCGATGATATCTGTTGTCATTTTCTCTTTACATAGCATATGTAATTTGAAGGAACCACACAGCTGCGTCGAGGGGCAGGGTGCTCTGGCAGGGTTCTGCTGGTGGCCTCTGAAGCATAGAGGACAACAAGGGCCGCTAGAGGGCTCATAAAGTATTAAAGGGATTCTATCCTAAGCTAAGAAAGCTAAGGACGACTGGGGACTGCCCTTGGGACTGCGCTTTCACCAGGGTATCCGTCAATCCCGCTAGGGGAAGGAGAGACCAGAAATCCCCAGAGAAATGCAGTAGGCTTTGTAGAACATTTTCTCTCGTTTTTCCTTGTCCTAGCTCAGAGGGGAGCCTCAGCACAGGTAAATCTGCTAATGCTGCAGCACATGTTGAGGTGAAAATGATCATGTATCTGAGATGTTGAAAGCTACTCGCTTGGGGGTGAAATTTGCCTCTGTGCAGAGGGGCCAGCATAAGCCCTGAGAATCATTGAAATCCCGCTCAGTCCTTGTTTGAAAGGCTTAGGGAGGTACATAGGCCTTGTTCGGTTTGGTGCAAAGAACTATCTTAAACTAGCTTCATGACTTTAACAACTGACAATCAGTAAATTATGCCTGTCACTGGAGTTCGGTTGCCCAGTTCAGGTTGTATTAGACAAGATCATTGAAATTAAATAACTGATATTCACAATGCTTTCAAATTAAGAGGAAAAACTCCCTTGTTATTAACCCCCTGTGTCAATATCCTTCTAAAATACTCTGCTCTGACTCTAACAGTGGTTTCTGTTTACCTGAAAACTTACTGGGGAGCCGTATTTCATTGCCGAAATATTAACTCTCTGATGCTTGGTTCTTTCACTTCCCATTGCTGCAGCCTCTTGCAAAGATTGGGATTTAAGATCGCCTCAGGACAGGGTAGCATTGCTGACACACAGGTTTGTTATTTAGACTTGCAAAGTCCTCCCTGACGAGGAGTTCAGAGATGGTAGTTCTGGGTCAGCTGGCAGGTGATGTCTGAGATTAGTGTATCAAGTACACAGAATTCACAACCAGAACTGTACAGCGCTCAGTTGGGTTTGCTTGCCTGTCGGCCTCTCACCTGCCTTCATGGGTTTGACTGGATAGGCAGCAGTCTCCCTCCCTAAGTGTCTTCCATTACCCACATTACCTTAGTTTCTCCTCTCCCACTTATTGACAATGGCTAGGTAACTGGTGTTCTGAGAACACGGTTTATCATGTTGACCAGTATTGTCTCATTGTTTCCTTGTTCTCCCCTGTCTGTCTGTTGGTCTGTAGCTACCTGTTGTCCCTTAGATGGTAAGCACTGTGAGACAGGGACCGTCTTTTACATTAAAGATTGTGACATGTTCAGATACTGTGGTAGCGGGCTGTACAAGTACCATAGACAGCAATAGATCCAACACCCTGTGGCATTTATGTGAGCATTATATCCCCACTGAAGGGGAAACTGAGGCACAGAGGGGGTCACAAAGCGAATGGCAGACCTGAGAAAAGAACTCGGGAGTCCTGACTCCCAGTCCAGAATTCTATCCACTAGACAACATATAGAGTTTTTTGTAGAAAGCATCTTCCAACAGATTTAATACATCTGTAAATCAGAGCGGGGCCCTTGTTTTGATCTTTAAGGCAATCTGGAGCATTCCTGTAAATTCCCCAAACATACAGTTCAGTCTGCATGGGATGCAGCTGGGGGCACTCATAACAGGAAAATTGCAGGGATTGTCAAAAGCCTGTTGACACACAGCTGTCTTACATAACTGTTGAAAATACAGGGGCTATAAAAGAACCATGGTAGTGAGGAGGTTGAACATGACATGGGACATTAAAGGTTATCTGCGCCTTTCAATTTATTTTGCTGCTCAAGCTATTAAGCTCCCTTATACTCTTTGGCTATTATTGACCAATAAATGATACTGTGAACAGACACGCAGCCTCAGGTTAAAATCTTTCTGGAGCATGTCTGCTCATTTTTTCCCCACAGTGGAGAAGGAAAAGGGAATGTAACATAGGATGACAGGTCTTGCATGTGGTAAAATATTGTTCACTGCGCCAAATTAGTAATCTCAGGCCTGATCTACACACATCATTGGGCAGGTTTAACTGAAGAGGTGATGTTTTAAACTGATTGTTAAATCCATGTAGCGTTGTGTATGGACACTATTAAATCAGTTTACACCTGGCTTACGTAGAGGTAGCTGTAAAATTGATGTAGGCAAGCTAAAGTGGTTTAATTAAAACTGGTGCAAGCTTGTGTGTAGACAAGCCCTCATGAGTGACTTATTTGTAATAGGGCAACAGTCGTTCACATAAAGTCTGTTCCCTAATCACCTGGCCAAGGTTCTTGGCGCTTCTGTTTTGAGAGAGTCTACAAGGGCCCCATTGTCCAGAAGCATGGGAATGTAATGAGCTGGTGCACCACACTGCGGCAGACAAGCGGGTGAAGTCTTGGCTGGGAGCACAAAGCAGAGTGCGTTTGGTTTTGCTGTAATCCCTGTACTCTCACCTCATGGAACCCTTGCACAGACTCATACAATTCTGTGCAATTGCCAGCTTTCAAAGCAACCTAGGCTTGATTATGGGTTTTGGGTCCATTGGTTAGAGCTGTGTGGGGAATGTTGGCACAGTGCTTACCTATACTGAGCTTGCTGGAAGCCACTTCTCTTCCCCCAGACTTTGTTCCAGAGCCTTTCATAGTTCGGTTTTTAGAGGGGCTTAAAAAGCACAAAGTTCCCCCCTGTGGATCCTCGCGTCTCTTTTGGGAGCGCTGCCCCCACCCGGAATGCTCAGCACTCCCCACGCACATACAGCTGATGCTGCATCCACCATCCTGCTGGTGGAGAATGATTGGAAGAGCCTCACTTTGGGGAATCTCAGTGCCTCTCCTTAACCAGGCATAAAGGACTCTGAGCACCAAGAGATATCGCTATGCGGGGAGGAGAGTGTGTGAGATGGAACAGAGTAATATGAATAAGATTCACATGATGAGTATCGAGGGTAGCGTAAAGTTGAAGTCAGCAATTCGCTGGGTGGGGCTAGTTATGATCAATACTTTGTAAATTCTCCCTTGGACTAAACCATGTAAACCCAACTTGCTGTACTAGCCCTCCCTGGCACCCCCCAGATGGAGACTTCAGGAACCCCACCAGCTTCTTAACAATCCCACCCTGGTATTTTCAAATGCTATCGAAATGTGACTAGCTGCTCATTGGGGGGCACACTCTGTCCCTCCCCCAGTGACTGTGGAGGGTCTCAGGTGTGGTGAGACACTGTGTAGTCATTGAAAACCATTTCACGAGGCTTCCCTGGACAGCATGCTGTACACAATGCTGTTTCTACAGCCAGGCTCTATGCAGCCTTGTATAAGAAGGCATTTGTGTTCCTCATGATCAGTGGAGTTGCAAGCAAACAAAGGGAATTGACCCCAAGGCCTCGATCAGGAGTGATTTGGGGTGTGTTGGTGTGTGCCCACAGTTTCTGTGGGGAAGGGACCATGTCTTATCTCTGCTTTCTAAAGTGCTATGGCATGTAGCATCTCCACCACAAAATGGCAGAGGCGACTGGTACGTTCTCGGGCTTGGCTGTGCTTGTGAGGTCTCAGCACACAGCGATGCTGCCAACTGCAGTTTAAACTCTGCGTTGTGATTTTTCTCAGGAGCAACAGAGGAATTAAAGGGAAACGCCGTTGTGGAGCTGAAACGTATTTAAGAGAGAACTTGAAATAAATCCAGTGGGAACAAAGCAGCTGGATTATAGCTCACGGCCAGCAACCTAGGGGGAATGGAAGAGCTTTAGTGGGGGGTGCAGCTGAATGTGACGTCCCTGCTTCCCCCCACAGTCAGACACTGCCATACGGGGGGACACTGGATTGAGGGTCACGTTTTGTCATCATAGCTGTGCTGTATTTTTATTTCTTTTTTTAGACCGAGGGTCTTGGATTCAGTTGTTGCCATAACCTAGGTGCTGATGGGGCAATGGAATATCGATGCCGTGGCCAGGGGGTTTGTAACTTCATTTTGGGTGAATAAGTAAGAAAGAGGGAAGCTGTTTGGGATAACTATTTTGTTTATGTGCAGACAACTTTTAAACTAGGAAATGCTTGGAAAGATTGAGAGATTTTTCAACCTGGACTTTTAAAATACAAATCTTCCCAGTCAGTTTAACATAAAACCTCACAGTAATTTGAATGTGACTTCAGAATCTCTAACCCTGCATAATGTATCAAATATCTACATTTAGTGAAAGTCAGCAGAGATGTTCCAAAGCCTTGTTCCTTTTATGGGGGGCTGCGTTGCTCGATCCACCTAGGAAAACTCTGTGTAAATGCCTGTATATTAATGGATTGATTGGCCTCCTTTTTTATTGGGATGAAGTGTGGTACAGTGGCCCATTGAGCAGGAGAGCTGGGAGTTGGGATTCCTGTGTTCTAATTCAATCTCTGCAGCTGTTTGTGACCTGCTGCAATTTATGTAACCTCTCTGCCCTGTCTGTAAAATTTATCTAATGACATCAACCTACCTTGCAGTGGTGTTGTGACTTAACTATTTTGTGTGAGGCCCTTTGAGGTCTTCAGATAGAAGGCACTGTAAAAATAGTGCAAAGTACAGAGACCATAAGAACGGCCAGACTGGGTCAGACCAAAGGTCCATCTAGCCCAGTATCCTGGCTTCCAACAGTGGCCAATGCCAGGTGTCCCAGAGAGAATGAACAGAACAGGGAATCATCAAGTGATCCATCCCCTGTCGCCCATTCCCAGCTTCTGGCAACAGTAGCTAGGAACACCATCCCTGCCCATCCTGGCTAATAGCCATTGATGGACCTATCCTCCATGAATTTATCTAGGGTTTTTTTTTTTAACTTTGTTATAGTCTTGGCCTTCACAACATCCTCTTGCAAAAAGTTCCACAGGTTGACTGTGCGTTGTGTGGAAAAATACTTCCTTTTGTTTGTTTTAAACCTGCTGCCTACTAATTTCATTTGGTGACCCATGGTTCTTATGTTATGAGAAGGAGTAAATAACACTTCTCCACCTCTATCATATCCCCCCTTAGTCATCTCTTTTCAAGCTGAAAAGTCCCAGTCTTATTAATCTCTCCTCACATGGCAGCCGTTCCATACCCCTAATCATTTTTGTTGCCCTTTTCTGAACCGTTTCCAATTCCAATATATCTTTTTAGAGATGAGGTGACCACATCTGCACGCAGTATTCAAGATGTGGACGTACCATGGATTTATATATTTATATTAGGAAACACTGTTTCACTAGGCGGGTGGTGAAACACTGGAATGGGTTACCTAGGGAGGTGGTGGAATCTCCATCCTTAGCGGTTTTTAAGGCCCAGCTTGACAAAGCCCTAGCTGGGATGATTTAGTTGGTGTTGGTCCTGCCTTGAGCAGGAGATTGGACTAGGTGACCTCCTGAGGTCTCTTCCAACCCTCATCTTCTATGATTTTGGAGGCAATATGATATTTTCTGTCGTATTATCCCTTTCTTAATGATTTCCAGCATTCTGTCCACTTTTTTGACTGCCACTGCACAGTGAGTGGATGTTTTCAGAGAACTATCCACAATGACTGCAAGATCTCTTTATTGAGTGGTAACAGCTAATTTAGACTCCATCATTTTATATGTATAGTTGGGATTATGTTTTCCAATGTGCATTACTTTGCATTTGTCAACATTGCCATTTTGTTGCCCGGTCACCCAGTTTCGGGAGATCGTTTTGTAGCCCTTTGCAGTGTGCCTGGGATTTAACTATCTTGAGTAGTTTGGTATCTTCTGCAAATTTTGCCACCTCACTGTTTACCCCTTTTCCCAGGTCATTTATGAAAATGTTGAATAGGACTGATCTCAGTACAGACCCCTGGCAGACATCACTATTTACCGCTCTCCATTCTGAAAACTGACCATTTATTCCTACCCTTTGTTTCCTATCTTTTAACCAGTTACCAATCCATGAGAGAACCTTCCCTCTTATCCCATGACTGCTTACTTTGCTTAAGAGCCTTTGATGAGGGACCTTGTCAAATGCTTTCTGAAAATCTAAACACACTATATCCACTGGATTCCCCCTTGTCCACATGCTTATTGACCCCCTCAAAGAATTCTAGTAGATTGGTGAGGCATGATTTCCCTTTACAAAAACCATGTTGACTCTTCCCCAAGGAATTGTGTTCACCTATGTGTCTGACAATTTTGTTCTTTAGTTTCAACTATTTTGCCCGGTACTGAAGTCAGACTTACCGGCCTGTAATTGCCGGGATCACTTCTGGAGCCCTTTTTAAAAATTAGCATCACATTAGCTATCCTCCAGTTAGTAGTTCTGCAATTTCACATTTGAGTTCCTTCAGAACTCTTGGGTGAATACCATCTGGTCCTGCTGACTTATTACTGTTTAGTTTATCAATTTGTTCCAAAACCTCCTCTGACACCTCAATCTGGGACAGTTCCTCAGATTGGTCGCCTAAAAAGAATGGCTCAGGTTTGGGAATTTCCCTCATAGCCTCAGCCGTGAAGACCAATGCAAATAATTCATTTAGTTTCTCCACAATGGCCTTATCATCCTAGAGTGCGCCTTTAGCATCTTGATCGTCCAGTGGCCCCACTGGTTGTTTAGCAGGCTTTCTACTTCTGATGTACTTAAATTTTTTTTTTGCTATTACGTTTTGAGTCTTTGGCTAACTGTATTTCAAATTATTTTTTGGCCTTCCTACTTATATTTTGACACTTCATTTGCCAGAGTTTATGCTCCTTTTTATTTTCCTCACTAGGATTTAACTTCCACTTTTTAAATGATGCCTTTTTGTCTCTCACTGCTTCTTTTACTTTGTTTAGCCGCGGTGGCACTTTTGTGATGCTCTTACTATGTTTTTTAATTTGGGGTATACATTTAAGTTGACCCTCTATTATGGTGTCTTTAAAAAGTTTCCACACAGCTTGCACAGTGTTACACTGCTGTACCTTTTAATTTTTCTTTACCTAACTTCTTCGTTTGTGGGAAGTCTCCCTTTCTGAAATTAAATGCGACAGTGTTGGGTTGCTGTGGTGTTTTCCCCGCCACAGGGACGTTAAATGTAATTATATTATGGTCACGATTGCCAAGCGGTCCAGCTATATTCACCTCTTGGACCAGATCCTGTGCTGCACTTAGGACTAAATCAAGAATTACCTCCCCTCTTGTGGGTTCCAGGACTAGCTGCTCCAAGAAGCAGTCATTTAAGGTGTCAAGAAACTTTATCTCTGCATCCTGTCTTGAGGTGACATATGGGGAGAGTTGTTGTGGAAACAGCCAGGTAATAAAACTTGTACCTGTTTGAGAAGAGAACTTCTCCAGCATGCAGGAAAAGGAGGAGATGTCATATTTCATGTGGATAATGTGGAACCACCATCCTGCTGTCCAACCCACTCCCCCCCAAATCTGCATTGCAGGTATAATCAAGTGTTTGTTATACAAGAGTCAGCCATGAAAATGACTACGATAGTTTTGATTGCAAGATTAAGTAATAGGTTGAGCTGCAAAGAAGAAACCTCTTTAGATAGCTTCAATAATAAGTATTGGCAAGGAGAACACAGGAAATCTATGAAAGGTTTTAAAAATATGAAGAAAATATTAGATGCTTCAGAGGCAATTTGTATTATTTACAATTGATCCCAGTGGTTCTGCTCTTGTGGCCGGAGTTCCCTGTTAGTGTTAAACCCCTCTACTGCTAGCAGCTGGGGGCTGTACGTGCCTTAAAGGGGGTGCTTGGAATGGATGTCATTGAAATGGGGGACCCATTTTTCTAGTCTCCGCCAGAGAGAGGCATGCATCTGAGGGTCTTACAGAAAAGGGTACCAACCTGCTTTGGTAACGTGGAAGAGCAAAGCGTCTGTTGCAGAGTCTTCATGAAAAAAACCAGTCGTTAGTCAAATGGCCACCGAGGGAAAACTTTCTGCTGAAATGCTGGTTTGCTCCACAGACAACTGCTGAGTAGACTTACCCTGTTATGCAGCAGCCAAGGGGATTTGGTGAGGGGCTGTGAGCCTTCTGAGCAGTTTACTCTCTATAAAGAGCTCCCTTTCCAATCCCTGTGAGGCTACGTGTGGTTAACAAGAAAGCGGCCGGCGCTGCTGTGGGAGGGCTTTTAGGGACCACCCTCCCCAGCAGCTCTGCTCTCCTCTTTTCCAAAGTGAATTGTGTGCTGGTGCCAGGTGCCAGATTGACAGCCATGAAGGCTAATGCCTCCAGAGTGGAATCAGCCTGGGCAGCTGTGGTGCCGGCTCCCTACATGCTGCCTCGTGAGCCTCCATCGGGGGAACTAACCGTAAGGGTGAGAAGGGAGTTTGGGAAGTGTGGCCCGTTCAGTCCTTGGCCTCCATACTGACGCTGCCAGTAAGGGTGCCCACTGAGATCAGGGGTGTTTTATGGCACAAATAAAGCCTAGATCCTCCAAACACTGAGGGCTGCTAGTCGGGGGTCCCCGCCAAAATGTCAGTGTCCCTGCCCCAAAATCTCTTGTTCTCAGAGCCTAGAAGCTTTCTTCCTCTCCAAGCCCCCATCTCTCCATCCCTTTACTGTGCTCCCCAGTCACTGAAATCGCCTCCTCTCCTGCTTAAACTTTCCTCTCCTCCCTGCACAGGGGACTCGACATTGCAGGCCTACAACATTCCCTCTGCAAGGTCCCTCCTGGAGACCAAGCCCTGTCTGGGAAGCCTCTACTGCTTCACATCCGACGCTTTGTCATGCGTGTAGATGTGAGAGGTGGAAGGAAATGAGCTAGGTGACAGCTAGCCCATTTCCAGGGGCTGCTGCAGGTTTGTTTTCTACTGTACGGCTCTGGGTGCGTTTTCCACTCTAGTTTTGGCTGCCGCGAGCACTGCAGCTCCCTCCCCTTCCCCTTGGGAGACTGTTGCATAGTCTGATCACTCTCACTCCAAGGAAGTTTTTCCTAATTTTCCCGTCTTAATTTAATCCAGTACCCCAGTTATACTCAAAGGACCATCCCAAATAATTCCTCTTCCTCCTTGGTGCTTGTACTCCTCCGTACCCCAAGAGGAGACCTAAAAGAGTCATATGAAGAGTGAATATCAGCTTCTGGCTCTGTCATGAGGCTTTTGTGTACATGCAGCCTGAACTCAGTGTTGGTTGGTTGGTTGGTTGGTTGGTTAGGAAATTCGTAGATTCTCAGGTCAGAAGGGACCATTATGGTCACTTAATCACACCTCCTGAATAACACCAGCCATAGCACTGCCCCAAATAATTCCTAAAGCTGATCTTTCAGAAAACATCCACACTTGACTTAAAAATGGCCAGTGATGGAGAATCTACTATGACCCTTGGTAAATTATTCCAGTGGTTCATTACTTGCACCTTATTTCCCATATGAATTTCTCTAGCTTAAACTTGCAGACATTGGATCATGTTAGACCTTTCTCTGCTAGCCTGAAGAACCCATTATTAAATATTTGATCCCCATGTAAATACTAACAGACTGTGATCAAGTCACCCCTTAATTGTCTCTTTGTGAAGCTAAATAGATTGAGCTCTTTGAGTCTGTCACTATAAGGCAGATTTTCTAATCCCTTAATCATTCTCGTGGCTCTTCTCTGAGCCCTCTCCAATTGATCAGCCTCCTTCTTGAATTGTGGGCACCAGAACTGAACACAGTATTATAGCAGCGGTCACACCAGTGCCAAATTCAGATGTGAAATAACCTCTCTGCTCTTACTTGAGAGTCCTCTGTTTATGCCTCAGCTCTTTTGGCTACAGCATCACATTGGGAGCTCATGTTCAGCTCATAATCCACCGTGACCTCCAAATCTTTTTCAGAGTCACTGCTTCCCAGGAGAGAGTCCCCCATCCTGCAAGTATGGCCTACATTCTTTGTTGCTAGATGTATACCTATACATTTAGCCATATTACTGTTTGCTTTCACCCAGTTTGCCAAGTGATCCAGATCTCTGTATCAGTGATTTGTCCTCCATTATTTATCATTTCACCCACATGGTGTCATCTGCAAACCTTATCAGTGATGATTTTGTTTTCTTCCTGGTCATTCATAAAAATGTTAAATAGCGTAGGACCAAGAATCAATCCCTATGAAAACACACCTGCTTGATGATGATTCCCCATTTACAATTACATTTTGAGACCTATCAGTTAGCCAGTTTTTAATCCATTTAACGTGTGCCATGTTATTTTATATCATTCTAGGTTTTTTTAATCAAAATGTTGTGTGGTACCAAGTCAAATGTTTTACAGAAGTCTAAGTATGTTACATCAATACTGTTACCTTTACCAACCAAACTTTTAATCTCATCAAAAAAAGATACCAAGTTAGTTTGACAGGATCTATTTTCCATAAACCCATGTTGAGGTGCATTAGTTACATTACTCTCCTTTAATTCTTTATTAATCAAGTCCTGTCTCAACTGTTCCATTATCTTGCCTGGGATGGATGTCAGGCTGACAGGCCTATAATTGCTTGGGTCATCCCATTTGCTCTTTTTAAAAATTGGCACAACATTCACTTTCTTCCAGTCTTCTACAACTGCCACAGTGCTCCAAGACTTATTGAAAATCAACATTAATGGTTCAATGAGATCCTCAACTTGCATCCAAGAGTTTTAAAAGAGCTGACTGTCTCGACATGCTGATTTTAAAATGTCTCACTTTAGTAGCTTCTGTTTAACATTCTCCCGAGATACTAGTAGAATGGAAAGAGTGTTGTCATCACCATATAGTGAGACTATATCATTTGTTTTTCCCCTTAAATACAGAACAAAAATATTTATCAAACACTTCTGCCGTTTCTGCATTATTATTGATAATTCTACCATTTCCATCTAGTAATGGACCAATACTATTTTCAGGATTCTTTTTGTTCTTAATGTTTTAAAAAACTCCTACTTATTGTCCTTAACTCTGCTGGCCATAGATTTCTCCTCGAGTTCCTTGGCTTCCCTTATCAATTTTCTACAATTCCTAGCTTCTGACTTGTATTCCGATATATCAACTTCCCCTGTTTTCCATTTGTTATTTTGATTCATTTATTTTTGTAATAGCTGCCTTCACTCACCTTATAAACCAGGTCATTTTGTTAACCAGCACAGCCTTTTCCCTCAATTGTGGAATTGTATATAGAGCATAGATGGGAGGGCCTTACAGGAAGGAGTCTGTAGCAGGGGAGCTCTGCTTTGAATGGGCCTTGTAAGGTTTGTTGGAGCAGGATTCCTTTCATATGCAACTCACACACCAACCTAATTTAATTGGTGATGTTCATTCAAAAAACTTAGGAATTTCCCAAACCAAAAACTTTTTTTTTTTTTTTAAATAGTAATAGTGAAGTATGGCAGTAAGGAAAAGGCTGTATCCCTCGTCTGATCGGCTATTTGGAAACATGTTTTTTAAGAAGGAGAATTTTTGTAAAGCAAGTTTAACATTGTTTTTGGGTCCATCCTTAGCTCTTTTCAACCAAGTTTGTTTTGTTTGCAAGTAAATAGTTTGGACGGTTCATTGAGCCAAGCAATCTGATTAGCTGACCAGACTTTAGTGCTGCTTAACGCTACGTTGTCTTGCTGAGTCCTTTGCTTTCCTGCTAGCCTGGACTGACACCTGAATCTTTCTGGTCTGTTGGCAGAGAAAGTATATTTGCAAGAATTCAATCTTACAGAAAACAAGTGAGGAAAAACAGACTCTTAAGTGTTTTAAGTAGAGAAAATGGAAGAAAGAAAATCAGACTTGGCCAAGTGTGTAATTTATGATGGGACAGACTAAAATCTCAGGTCACTAGTGAAGTTATTACTGTTGAGTAGTCAGTGGATTTAAAGGGGAAAGCCCACACACAATCATTGCCTACCTCTCAAGGAATCAAACATTTTCCTAGAGCAAGGCTTGCGCTCTGACCATTGTTAACACAGACCATGGGATTCTGCTTTTGAACCTCACTGCTATTGGCAGCTGATCTTTGACAGCTGCTACTCTGTTTTTAAACATATATTTTTGTAGTGTCCCTCTACTCCCTTTTTTCATTTAAAATTGTATTCCCTCCTCCCCCATCTTCCCCCACGCAGGAGTGGGGGAAAGACAACCCTCAACCTTGTGTAGTCAAGGTTATGGCGATAAATTCTGTTGCATTGTCACTTCTATTCGGAGTAAATTGGCTGGCC
Organism: Macrochelys suwanniensis; assembly: GCA_033296515.1. NCBI lineage: Eukaryota > Metazoa > Chordata > Testudines > Chelydridae > Macrochelys > Macrochelys suwanniensis. The sequence continues at coordinate 257,323,731 of CM065776.1, read as the reverse complement.
GCTTTCGGGCTGAAGGGAAGATAATTTGCTGTAGTATTTCAAATGGATTAGAAATGGATTTGAAGGGAAAGTTCATGCCTCCCATTACAAAGGCTAGAAAGAAGACTATCTTAAGGCACTGTTCCCTCTCTGGCCTTCATTATCCACGCTTAATACCTTTCCTATTTTCCAGCGTTAATGAAATTTCCTGCCGGAGCAGGCCTGCTGGACGGATGGGAAAAGTCTTTAGATCTGAGGGCTTGTGTTGTAGAAAAGGAATTACAAGCCCCTTGTGTTGAGGGCCGGCGTATTTTTCAGGTCCTTGGCCCAGCTATTATCTCATTAATTTTATCCCCTCTTCTCAATACAGTTAGTTTCCAAAGGCCATCCTTTCCATTAGGGTAACCATTGAGTACAGTGCTGTGAATTAAAAGCTACACACTGTTTTTAGAGGCACCCTGCCCTTCTTTAGCTGTGTCCTCCTTCCTTCACGCCCCCGCTCACCCCATGCTGCCCCCGTCTCTGCCTTTTGTTCACACTTTTAGCCGGTGAGGCAAATGTCACTTTAAGCAGGTGGAGGAGAGACAAGCCGAATATTACTGCCAGAGCTAGATACCCATTTGGAAGACCAAAGAATCCAACTTAAATCTGTAGAGCCTGCTTTAGGAAGGGAAGGCGGATTTTATAAAGGCATGATCGGGACAATTAAGGTCTAGGCAACACCCTCTCCCTTCTGTATGGGAATGGCTTATATGTGCTCAGCAAATTCACATAATTATTCTCTCTTCCTCTGGTGCATGGCGCATAATGGATCTTTTTCCAGTCAATTTCTGGATATCTTATGCCGCCTGAAAATAAGATAGCTGGGGCCAGAGCTGAGCCGAGGTAGGCAGTGTCTGAGCTTCCCATTCCGATCTCTCACAGCGAGATTCAGGCCTCCTTGCACACAAACCTGTGATCTTGGACAGCCCCCTGTTTAAGAAAAGACCTGATTGTGTAAAATTGTGTTGCAGACGCGTGTCCACTAGAGACTAGATTGACTCCTCCAGGCTCATTTGACTGGTAACCCAAGCCAAATGAAAACCTAGGATTCCTGAGGGTGAAAGGCAAAGGAATTAACCTCCTTGTGCAGCGTGAAATGCAGAAATTAAAAATAACTCCTGACATGTTTAGTGTAGCCATAGGTTATCAGGGTTCCCATGGCCAGTACTCTACGTACGGTAAGGTGAATTCAGGCAGAGAATGTATTCAGTCATCTGCTCTCCCACCCCCATCTCCATGTACAGTAGGTATTCTGTAGCATTCCCTGCACCAGTCTGGACTGTATCTTTTGCAAGCAGGGTGAAGACAGATAATAAAACTGCTGAAGCAGTAATGTAACTTCCTGGCGCCTTTCCCTCAGTCTTTCTGTCTCCAGCGGGGGAAACAGCTCTAAAGGTTATTGGAGCAGATTACAACTCCATTTGGGAATTTTTCCCCCCATTAACTTTGACTTTTCTAGAAATAAACATTTTTCAGGTCATAAGCCCTTGCTGGTAGGTGACCCGGTCTTCCTAGGGTCCTGGAGCTGAAGGGACAGGTGGAAGCCTTGTTCAGGGAAGTCACTATTCAGAGTCTTCCTGGCACAGAGAGAATGGGAACAAAGGCAAAGATCAGTCACCGCTGTGGCACAAAGCTTCCCTGTCATGCCCTCAGGTTAGACTTTGACTGTATGTATCTTGTCCCCACAGTGTCTTCAGATGTGTGTCACCCACATTGGTAGCACAATCTGTGGGTTTGCAAACACAGCATATGCGTGCGTGTGTGTATGTGTGTGTATTCAGAGTGCTACTGAGATTTCACTGCTAGGGACTTGGGAAGACCATGTTATATTCCGAAATGGAGGAGCTAAGAATACAGTATAAAGGCCTCTCTGTGTGGCCTATCTGTTACTATGCCACTCCTACCCCGCTCTAAGTGCGGCTCCGAGTCTCTAATCTCAGAAAAAAGATAGATTCCTGTAGCACTTTGAAATATTATTTGGTCCATTGGCTATGAAGCTTAGTCAGTTCCAGGATCTCTCAACCCCAGCAGAATCAGACACGCCCAGCCACCAGTCCCAGAGATTTTCTCCTAGCTGAATTTGAATGAGCCCCACACTTAGGCCTCAGTCCCACAAGGGGAACAATGCAAGCACGTGGTCTGCCTGTGTAGTTCTACTTAAACATACTGAGCCTTCATCCTTTCAAGTTCATTCAATTTTTTCCCAAGATTCCAGCAGTCTGGCTAGCGGCTCTGAAAGCAGAATGAGGAACAGGGCTGGTGTCCTGTTTTGGGATCTCTCATGTGATGTCTGATTGTCTTTGGCCTGGTGTTCTCTTCAGAAGCCCTCAGATGTCACTGTGGTGGAACATCTCCAACTGGGGGAAGATACCCCGTCGGTGGTTCTGAAGCCTACATCCCAACCTCTGCCTGCTAGTTAAGAAAGGCAAACCACGCTGAGGAACTCTCCAAACTGTGACACTATCCATAGCATTTAATTAGGGTTGTTGCTCCCAAGATGCTAGCCTGGTTCCGTCGGATGTTCTGGGCGCTGACTACTGCTTTCTCTTGATAAAGAATTAAATATTTATAAACTGCAGTGGTTGCTATGAAAGAGTTCGTATTTGCCAGCAGGTACTGTACAACTGTTCTCTGCTCAGATACAAGGGAAACCAGTGGTGTTCTTCATGGAGTGGTAACTATTGGGCAAATGGTGTCTTTTGAACAGGGACCACTGTAGTTTGTAAACATTGAACAGCTTGTAACTCTGTGATAAAGAGAGAAAATCATTGTCCAGAATAGTCAGGGAAACTGCTGGAACTCTGGGAGCAACAACTGGGCTTAGACTGGTTGTCAGTAGCATGGTTTGAACTGCATTGAGCGCAAGCCCTTCGGTCTTGTCTGCCCAGACCCTAAAACTGTCACTTAACCCCGTTTTAAACGAGCTCCACTTAAACGTAGCTTAGCCAGCCTGTGTGAATAGGGCCAAGTAGGGGACAGAAATCCGTGCGCTTGTCACTGAGGCGGCATTTATTCTACAGGATTGAACTGATGGGCTAAAAGTGCTTTAAACACAAACGGCTCACTGTGCGCACAGAACCATGCGGGCGGAAGTGCTGCAGCTCTTGGCTTTGTATTTAGGATGTTTATCTTCCAAATACATATGAGGTATAAACCCTTTTTTCCCCCTGACCTGAATGAATGTTTTGGGGGTAAAAGGATTTTACTCCCAGTGTAGCCAGGACTCTGTTCCCCTGTAGTTCTCTCTCACTCACCTGTGTTGTATTGTGTGTAAGTGGATGTTAGTTTTTCAGACACCAAGCAGTGTACAACACAGTTCAGTGATCGTTGATCTGCTGAATTAACCAAGTTACTTGTCAGAAAAGAAAGACGGGGGCCACAAGTGATTCCACCGAGATTAATACGCTTTCAGCATTCAGTTCCAACTCGCAGGTAGTGGCTTGGCTTATATAAATTTTTTTTTCCAGTGAGAATTACCTAGTGTCTTGACAGGGACAGCTTTCACTTCAGCAGTTTGCATACACACAATTTGCTGCTAACACAGGGGGAGAAAAATAAGCGTAACTTTCAGTAAGCGTCTCTTAGTGTGCTTTGCAACATGATAGATGTAAGATATTAACACAGCAGCGTCTGTATGCCCTGAGCACTGCATCAGCTTCACTGAATTCCGTGCATCTCGGCTGGCAAGCCGGAGATGGAAATTTAAATGAGCGTGTGGGGTTTTTTTCTCCTACCAGAGACTAAAAGAAAATATTGAAAGTTCCTGTATCAGAGTAATTTTGTACTGACCAGGCCTTGTGTCTCGATCAGTGATGTTTTATAGGCATTCTTCGATGTTTTATATGTAGAAATCGAAGTAAATAAATCCCATTTCGCTAACCATTCCCACCATGCTGCTTGTATATAGGGATTAGGGATACATCCCTATCTCTCCGAGCAAGCAAAAACTCTGTTTCTAACAACATACAGTGACAGACTTAGAATCATAGAATATCAGGGTTGGAAGGGACCTTAGTAGGTCATCTAGTCCAACCCCCTGCTCAAAGCAGGACCAATCCCCAATTTTTGCCCCAGATCCCTAAATGGCCCCCTCAGGGATTGAACTCACAACCCTGGGTTTAGCAGGCCAATGCTCAAACCACTGAGCTATCCCTCCCCCCCTTTGATAGTGTCAAGTGTGCGTAGTTCTTAGTTTCTTGTAGGCAGATCTCTTGGGTGGAATTGTCTTGTAAGGATCTTTGCTGTTATACATGACTTCCAATTAAGTTGTGGGAAAGCAGCTTAAGTACTTTCAAACAACGTTTTGCTAACTTGAAGGTTCCTATATTTGATTAGTTTTTACACTTGGGTTTGGTTTTAGCTCAGGTGGAAGTAACTCCATGTTCTGTTAAAAAGCTGTTTGTCTGTAGTGGTTAGATTTAATCACAGCTGTAGCATATTACAACTATCACAGCTAGTGAAACCATGCAGCATTTACCTTTTAGCTAGCATACTTTATTTAAAGGAAACTAACTGCACCAGCCACCTTAGGGTGGATAGCTTTAATGAGGCCTTTTCCAGGCATGTTTTCCAGAGAAGGGTTTACTGAGTCTCTGTATTTAGAACAATACTGAATGCAGGTGTCTGTATTAAGGATCTTCCTAGTAAAACCCTGCAATCTAATGCAAATAGAAGCAAAGAGCCCTCAAAGTACAACAAACTAATTGACACATTAAGTACAGGCCTGTCTATGCAAGCCATTGTGTAGCTCTGAAAGAGGCTTGTGTTCTTTGAAGGTGGTGTTCTTTTATAGGTACACGAGAGAGATGCTTTGAGCATCTATTGTGCTTTTCATAGAAGGATCTCAAAGCGCTTTACAAGCATTACAAAATGTAAGCCACTCAGCCTTCTTGTCGGTACAGATGAGGGAAACTGAGGCACAGAATGTAAATGATGTCTGCAAGGTCACATAGTTTGGGGGCAGGAATGGGAATAGACCCCACATACCTCTTTCAGTCCTCTAGCCCCCAAGTCACCCTTCCCCTGTAAATTCAAATCTTCACTTTAGCTTTGAGTTTCCAGTGCCCCATGCAGGTGTGGTGTGTGACTTCAAAGAACCTATGGTTTTGCAGTGAGGAAGTTAGTCTACCAGCTACAAATGCCGTATAAATAGCATCTAGCTCTGAACTCATTTCATTTTGTGCAACGTGGTTATCTTTAATATTTCCTGGATGGGGAAAGTAGGCGGCGTCAGTGGAGATGTAATGTAGATGCCATGACTCAAAATGTGTGTTGTTTTTTCTATTCTGAGCCCCTGCAGTCTATAAATGAATACAAATCTGTCAGTGGCTGTGGTCCACGGCTCAAGACTAACGCAAAATGGGAACGTAAGAATGATTAGCATGTAGGCCCACTTGACAATGCGTCTCTCCAGGTTAAAATATGGAGCTGTTAGAGTGAAGGAAGTGGAGGTGTGTCGTTCAGGTGGTCTCTCTTGCCCAGGGTCTGTTGATATTGCTTTATGATTATGAAAACTTTTTATGATGTGTTTAGCATAATGTATTAAAGTGTTAACGTAATAAGGTGTCCATCACTAAGGGATCAGGGTCCATTCTTAATGAATATACACTATAACTCTGTGCATCCTCTCACAACATCTAGTTCGATTCCCTTAGACCAGACCGAGGAGCTAACCAGCCCCGGGGACCAATTTCCAGGGAGTGCTGCTACTCATAATTTTGCTAAGGCCCACACAAATAGATGCACCTTGAAGATAAATCTCTGGCTCTGATATGTCTGTGCGGTGAGTGAATTCGACATCTGAAGCCCTGCCTCTGAGAGGCCTTTACCGCAGGTCCTTGGAATTCCACTCTGGGAACCAACGAACAAAGCCTTGGCTATTTACCCCTGCCATGATGGGATTCGGGAGGAGGAGAGGTGGCTCCTGAGACAGGCACTATGTGCCTTTTAGAGGCTGATCAAGGTCTTGAATTGCACCAGGAAGAGCATGGGATTAACATGCAATTAATATGCTGTGCCCTATCTCCCCTGCCTAAAAGAGTAGGTCCATCCTGCACTGGCTGACCCTTCCAGATGGCCCACCAGGGGAGTGCCACATAGCACACCTTGCAGTGTAGTGTAGCTCGGAGGTGAGGAGACGAGGTTCACTCCTGCCAGGTCTTGTGAATTTCAGGCTCTGCATTGATCTCCTAGGGACGTTAGAGAGGTTTCCTAAGAACCAAACATTATGCAAACCAGGCACCTCTGATCTATAAAGAATCCTGTTCCCCACAGACCAGTGGAACTAGATCTCTCTAGAGAGAAAATTACTTTCACGTTGATTTTCGGTATGGATGAGCCAAGAAAACAGATTGGAACCAAGCTGACAAATCTCTGAAATGCAGAAGATAGGGGTTATTATTTCCCATCTGCAGGCTGATCACTAGGCTTTGACCTAGCATAGTCAGGCTTATTATCGGGGGTACTTAAATCACCCCCTTTACCATAGTAATGGAGTGCCGCATAATCTTAATGCATTTATCTTCACAAAACCGCTGTAGGGTGGGGAAGCGCATTTATCCCCATTTTACACACAGGGAACTGAGGCAAAGAATGATTGACTTGTCCAAGGTCACACAGCAAATCTGTGGTAGAGCAGGGTCTTGAACCCATCTTTCCCAGCTCCCAGGCTACTGCTCTAACCACTGGGCCGTCCTCCTTCTCACCGTATCACAGATTTGCACATTAGGACGGCAGAGGGGAGAAGCTCCGTGGAGAGAATCCAGGAGGAAATCAGGTGCAGCTCTCTTTCATTCTGCATCATGATCCAATCCAGACACAACTGTCTGTTCAGTCAGAGATCCCACCGCTGGGCTTATGCTATTTGTAGCCCCATTAGAAATGCTAACTTCACTGTACAAGAATGACAGGGAAGTTCCTTTCTCCATTTCATGCAAGTCCCTTGCTGTAAACACAGATTTTTAGACCTTTAATAAGACGCGTAAATCCCAAAGGCACGTTGAAGGGCTTGCCAAAGAATCCGATTGCAGAATGCTGCCGCATAACCGTTCACTCTAAGCTTTCTCCCGCCCTGCGTCTGTGGAAACTCGCAAGCAGATATGTAAGGTTGGTAGCCAGTGGCAACAGCCATATTAAATGAATAGACTGTCAAACTAAGCACTAATAAATGTAACTATTACATTTTACAATTCTCTTTCTTTGCAGCACATCTTCATTTAAAGGTAATGCTCCCAGGGTTTGCGTTCTGCTGATAGGGTGCCAGCCTTAATTTACAGATATTCTTCAGTAATGCGCGGTTTATATACGTTCTGTTAATAGCATTATGAGCATAAATTGAACTAATACAAAATTAGAGCTGTAATTTGCATAAACAAATTACTGTTTGGATTAGTGGTAAATGGTTAAGAGGACTTGATATTTGAGTGGATTTGATTTGGCCGCAACAGCTCTGTGTGCATAACAGCATATGTACAAAAATGAGGCGCACGGCTTTACACAGATTGAATGCAAGCTGGCATTACATAGCAAAAGTCAGTCTGTCAACTGGAAGGGTTTCCTGCAGTGAATGAGCACATGGAGGGTAGAGTTGGTACTAAGGTGTTAGTTGACAGCCTTTATCAGCTGCTGTTCATCTCATGCAGCTGTCAACAGGCCCTAGATTAATTGTATCTCAGCGTCCTAAAAGTACCAGGACCATGTGATTGTGCTACACCTTTCTCCCTCTGACTGCTGGGAAGTAAGGGGTGTGTGGCAGAGCTCCGATCTTGTCCCTGTGGGTCCCGCGCTTCTAGGCGGTTTATACTAGCCTCAGAGGATGGTGAGAGAACTCCCACAGTCCCTGTTGTCCCTCTGGGCTTATTGCAGAACAGTTTAGCCTCCTGTTCTGCCAGAGGCCTGTCTTCTCCTTGTAGTGGCAGGGTGGTGGGGGGAACCCAGGCCCGCCCTCTACTCCGGGTTCCAGCCCAGGGACCCTAATGGTAGCAGCTGTTGGCAGCCAACCTCTCACTGCCAGAGTTGCTACAATTCCCTGGGCCACTTCCCCACAACTCTCCTGCTTCTCACTTCTTCACCCTTACCTTAGGGCTCCCTTACTGATGGCGCGAGCATGTCCTCATTTACTCAGTCCTTCAATAGCAACAGCACTTCCTCTCCTCTGGCTCTTTTCTAGCCTGACTGGAGTGAGCCCTTTTATATGCTCAGAAGAGCCTTAATTAGGGTCAGGTGTTCACTTCACCTTAATGGCCTCACCTGACTCTTTGCAGGTTAATTAGAGTCAGGTGTTCTCATTAGCCTGGAGCAGTCCCTGCTCTGGTCAGTTAGGGAACAGAAAACTGTTAACCCAATGGCCAGTATATCTGCATTCTGCTATTCTGTTGTACCAAACTGGCCTGGGTCTGTCACAGGTGTCACTCCATTCTCCTCCCTCTCGCTGGCTGCAAGATCTGCTCTTACAGCGTGGGGGAAGGGGGCGGGGAAGTTGGTCCCAGTAGCTGTCCGTGCTCCCACGTCTTTTGGTTCCCCGTCTCGGCTCTCTGCTACGTAGGCCCTAGGCAGGTCAGTGTCTGTGCCTGATGTTAGGCAGAGCACTGATTAGATATGCAGGCCCCGCAAGAACCACACGTAAGGCCCTAAAGAGGTGCTGAAGGGCCACAGTTTGTGGATCACTTTCCTACAGCTTTAGAGCTCCAGTAAGTTTGGTTAGACTCTGTTCAGGTGCAGTAGGGGGCACAATCCGGTTGCTGTTTGTCCCACCTGTCTGTGGAATTCCAGGCGTACATCTGTTGCCAGCAGCTTATGATTGCAGATGGGTCTTGGGCTGCCGGCCCTGTCTGGGATGCCCCAACACTTCCGTCTGGCTAGGAAGGACATCCTTTCTTGGGGAGAGTCTTCAGAGAGGGCATCTTCTCCGGCACTGGTGCAAAACAGGGACAACTTGGGAAAAGGGGGCTCCGCAGAGAGAGCCAACTTCTGGCTTTAAAGGAACTATTGAGCTTGGTTTTCCTGCCCTTGGCAGCTATGGATCATCCATGAGCCAGCGCTAGGGACAGAATGTTCCAAACCACTGGGCAGCTGAGTGCTCCTGTGCCCAGTTTCACTGGGATGGCTGTGTCCACACGTATGTATTTTGGTAGCAATAAAGTCGGCTCTGTGTTTAGAAGGCACACAGAAACCTCGTTGTGCTAGATGATCATAACGATCCCTTCTGACCTTAAAGTCTATGAGTCTATGCTGTCATGCACTAATAGCCATGTATACAGCCCAGGTTTGAGTGTACTTTGGGTTCAGCGTTGGAGGTCCACGGTATCAGTCAGCAATATTTAGGGCCAATGAGCAGGGCTGGGTCAACCAAAGCCAGGGTGCCCTGGGAAGCCATTTAATGTCCCCTAGTGCCCCTCAGCCAGCTTCAAGACCCAGAGTTCTCTTCCCAGCAGCACTTCCCCCAAACTTCTGTTCCAGCGTGGGGTGGGCGGGGCTGCTCAGGCCTGTAGGGAAGAGGGAATGAAGATGTACTGTGTCCTGAGCTGAGGAGCGCAAGGGCCTTAAAGGAAGTTGTCAATCAGTGTTAAACAAGAGGAGTGGGGGACCCATGATTTTCCTCCAGCCTGGGCTGTGAAACAGCAGGAGAAGAGCGCCCCTGATTCCTCTAGTTATTGGAGCTCACCATCATTCTGGTAGTATGGAGCATGAGCAGGAAGAGTCCAGCTAGCACAGCAAGTGGCCCTAGGTGGGGCTGGATCCCATCCCCAGGAGACTCCCTGTATCTGTAGGTTTGTCCATGAAATCTGAAGCAAAGTGAAGCTTCATTGGACAGCTTTATGGATGCAAAGCTCACCTCTTCTCCCATTTGTGGCATTTCATTGTCTTTGCAGATCTCTGGTATTAAACCAAATGCGCCCGTCACCCCTCGGCAGCAAATCCCAGCAGCTGCAGCCGAGATGGAGGAACAAAGGCTTTTGCTGTATAGGAGGCGTGATGTACAGGGTGTCAGCCAATAAACTCTCCAAAACCTCCAGCTCCCCGGTCAGGGGTGGCGACCTGAGTAACAAGCTCCACGGTAGAACAGGTAGGTGATGATGCCTTTGTGTTCTGTGCTGAGAGTTTGCATGTCTGTGTGTGTGAATCCCCAGCGAGACAAACTGAGCAACATTTGTCCACATTCACATTTCTCCAACTCCGTCGTGTGGCACATTACACGGCGCTTTTATCCCCTGCTTGCTTGTGAAGGGTCCCAGTCACCAAGGGGCCAGTAAAAAACAGAAATCAAAGTGGGGGAGAAGCGAACTAATGCAGCCATGCAGGCCATGGATACTGTGTCCTTTGGTCTGATTGAATGAGAAATATGCATGTTCCTGGGCTGGGCTATGAGATGGTAAAAGCAAGGTGAAGCGTACAGAGATGTATTAAAGCTCGCCAGCCCGGAAGCGTTCCTGCAACTGCGGCTTCTCCCCAGACACTCTTTCTGCTACTCGGTGTGACTATTTTAACTCTTCCCAAATGCATCAAAATCCTCCAGGAGCATGTGCCTGAACGCTCATTTGGTTGCCACCCTGCCTAGCCTGCTTGTCAGCCCTACCCATAGCCGCTTTACCAGACAAAGGGAAGACTGCCTGAACTCAGGTGATATCATCCCATTCTCCTAAACACCAGAGTTGCTGAGATACTACTCTGATGGGCACCCTATAGCTACCTATGATAGTGCTGCCCGTAAATGGCTCATCTAGTTCAAAGGCATCTGTTGGGTTCACCAAATTAAACTTAATACTGATCTAAGTAGATCAGCCGTGGCTGCTTCTAGAGATATTTGTCCCAATAACATTGGCTTCACGTCTTCATCACTATTGTTATAGAAGTGTCAGCTGTTGGTTATTGCTGGAGGTAAAATGACAAACCTAGATTGACCAATATCTTAGTCTAGAATGGCCTGTGTTCCTATCCCAGTTGTATTTGACAGCTAGTCTTATGTACTTCTCTTAAGCAATTCAGGGCTTGAGGCCCTGTTGTGCATTTTCCTCCATTTCTATCTGTGCTCAGCAGGTGTTTATTCTGTAACCACTGTCATAAAGAACAACAGGGATAATCTGGCTGTCTGTCTCAAGTATTTATGTGGCCCCATCACCGTAATAGCTGAGCCGCTCTCAATCTGTACTGTATTTATCTTCACAACCTCACTGAGGAGTTGTGAAGTTCCCTTCTCATTGTACAGGTGGGAAACTGAGGCACAGCGGCACTAAGGCTATGTCTACACTGGCACTTTTGTCAGTTGGGGGTGTGAAAAAACACGCACCCCTGAACGACATAAGTTTCACCGTCAGAAACGCCGGTGTGGACAGCGCTGTGTTGGCGGGAGATGCTCTCCTGCTGACATAGTTACTGCCGCTCATTGGAGGTGGTTGAATTATGCCGATGGGAGAGCGGCTACACGGGAGACCTTACAGCGGCGCAGCCAATTCCAAAGCCAGTGCCCTAACTGCTGGACCATTCTGCCTTGCGAACTATAATAAAGCTCGGCTAAGTCAAGTGGTTGGTATGTAGCAATTTTGGTGGGGCAGGGTTGAGTTTTGGAGAAATGGAGGGTGAATGTGTAAATTAATGTTACTATACTTGGATCTGACTTGGTGCCCCCACTACAGAAAGGATGTGGACAAATTGGAGAGAGTCCAGCGGAGGGCAGCAAAAATTATTAGGGGCTGGGGCACATGACTTATGAGGAGAAGCTGAGGGAACTGGGGTTATTTAGTCTGCAGAAGAGAAGAGTGAGGGGGGAGTTGATAGCTGCTTTCAACTACCTGAAGGAGGGTTCCAAAGAGGATGGAGCTCGGCTGTTCTCAGTGGTGGCAGATGACAGAACAAGGAGCAATGGTCTCAAGTTGCAGCGGGGGAGGTCTACATTGGATATTAGGAAAAACTATTTCACTGGGAGGGTGGTGAAGCACTGGAATGGGTTCCCTAGGGAGGTGGTGGAATCTCCATCCTTAGAGGTTTTTAAGGCCCGGCTTGACAAATCCCTGGCTGGGGTGATTTATTTGGTGTTGGTCCTGCTCTGAGCAGGGGATTGGACTAGATACCTCCTGAGGTCTCTTCCAACCCTAATATTCTATGATTTGATACAAAGGTGAGTTTTTAATTTTAAATATAATTTAAAACACTGGGAGATTGACAGGTTAAAAAGAGAGCTCAGGACATGTGAAAGTGGATACAGTAAGCTTATTTGAAAGGCCTAGGCTACTGAGGGGGAGGACATCTCAACTGTCCAGATGCTGGTTGGGATAACTAGAGTGGAATCAGTTACAGGGGAGACATTCCCAGAGGATCTCATACAGTTCTGTTGCCTGGCATAGTTGGGGGAACATCCCATCATTTTAGGAGGGTTTTTCCTCTCCTCTCTCTTGGTCAATGGAAATAACCGAGGTATGATAAACAAGCTAGAAGTTCGTGAGCACCTGGGTCCTGCTGATTACAGTGTAAACAGAACTGAAATGCTTCTCTCACTGTATCTGAGAGTGGCATTTCGGCAGCGCGCCCACAACCCCCGACTTCACAGAAGTGCAGGATGAGGTGAAGGAAAATCTTTGGAATCGATTATTGTCCAAATTAACTCAGGAAAAAATCAATCTACATCTAATTTCCCTCCCCCACCCCCCCCTTGAAAACAACCCAAAAGAGAGCAAAAGCCCAAGGCAAATGAAATATTTAAAAGGGATACTGGCAGCCACTGCGGTTAAACAAACCCATAAAGAACAGGATTAGAGAGTGAGCCTTGAATAGGCACAAAAATCCTGTCAGCAGAAGAACTGAGCAGCCTCGGAAAGTTTTTAAAAATGGGCAGAAATTAAGAGCAAATGGCAACATCTCAACAAAGAGTAAACACCCTCCCCTCTCCCCCTCATCTGACATGCAGACAGTAAATGTGAGAGAGAGCAAATTGAGAGTGGGAAATTAGGGATAGGCTAGAGAAGTAACCGCGGCGATGAGAAATGCTTACGGCACATCATCTCCGTAGGTGAAGAGGGCGGAGATTTAGCTTAAACCAGGGATTAGCTTCCCAGGCCCTGCTGATGGGAAATGAAGAAGTGTGCAGATAATGCCAGAGATGATGATGTTGAGGAGGTCAGAGGGGTGGAAAGTTGATGAAGCATCGTTTCCAGGTAATCTGCCTTCTGAGAGCATTAAAAGAAGTCTGGCCAGCAGTTTGGGAAGGAAGCTTGCGCTGGCATTTTCACAATTTAGGCCTGTTCAGGACAGAGACCCACCCTGTGGCTGGCTATGCAGGCAGGTTCTGTACAGTGTCTTCCCTGCTGCTGTTTCTGCACCCACACGCACCGGTTCTTGTTTGTTTTAAAAGCACTTGATCCCACCTGTAAGCTGTTGACCCATCGCTTTGCTACTGTGTGGGGGAAAAGGTACGGGGGAACTTGGTGAAGGGGGAAGCAGGTGGGCCAAACCACAGAGCGAGCCAGGTTAGCCAACAAGCGTTGATGCGAAGATTTTTGACATTTAGGGGATGTATTTTCTAAAATGCCAAGCGCCTAAATCCCTTAATTCCCATTGACTTTCACTCGGAATTGGGAACCTAACTCTAAGCAGTTTAGAAAATCCCAGTCTAGAGCCTTTGCTTAGGGTGGGAGATACCAAGATGCTTGGTTTTTAGTAGTGGTAGAAAGTATAATTCTAGGCAGCAGGGGTCAGTTAGTTTGGATTATAAAGTGGCGGAAGGGCTGGAAACAGGGATACACTAAACTGGTACGTTCCATATGGAGGGAGGTTACCAGTGTTAGAGTAAAAGCTCTGCTCTGTTGTGGACCTGCTTGGAGATGGCTCCTCTGTATCTCTGAGATTTGTGAGAGAGATGGAAGTAGGTGTGGTGGTGGCACCTATCACAGGTACTCAGCACTTTGCGATGGTGGCCCACGGTGGAGTCGGCTAAGCTTCCAGGGCTCCTTCTAATGTTGGTCTGAAAGGAAGGGCTGATTCAAAGACGGGGTGATTATTGTATCAGGATGTCAGGGGAAGTCCATCCACCAGTCAGAACTGTCCTTTCTGTGATCCCAAGTGAGCGTGCAGGGCTAACAGCTGTGATGGGGAAAGGCAGCCCCAGCAAGCTGGAGGAGATCCTGGTCCACTATTCTGTCTGGCTGACGTTGACGGTCCCTTAGTCTAGGTCCAGAATTCAACCTGCCGCAAAGGTCTGTGAAGAAGTCGTTTTCAAATTCTAGATACTTTCTTTTTAAGGCAGCTGTCAAATGCAAACAAAAAAGTAGTAATGTTCCACGGCCCCTCAACAAGAGGGGCTGTTGTTATAATATGCCTCCGGCTTCATTGCCATCACTCTGCTGCACACCAGAGACATTCAGTGCTTCACACTGAAGCTTCTTTGAGAATACAGCGTGGATCCTTCTGCTCCCTTGCCACTCAAGTTCAAGGAGAATCCTGATTAGCTGTGAGCAGTATAGGGCCTATGACACACAGCGGAGCAGTCTTGATGCTATCCAGCAGAGTACAGCGGCACACACAGACACACTAGCCAGTTCAGAATAATCTCCTCTGATGCTGAAAGTTAACACAGATTATAAAGTAAATGCGTAAGGATACCCCTTTAATTATCACTCTCATTAGGATGGCACTTCTTTATGGCTCTCTAAATACTTGGGATCTCAGAATAGTCTTGTGTAGGAAAGTGGAGTGTTTTGGAAGGAAATAACGTAACGTTTTTATTCTTGGATCCATTTTCTTTGACCGTGTTAGCACAAGCTTCTGATGAGCCTGTTTGCGCCATCAATCACGGCAAACAGTAACTAACGTAGTTCTGCTAAAGATGAACGAGGGCTTTCCACCCAGTAAGGCCAGTGTTCAGAATCCATTGTTTCCTCTGATGAACACCTGGAGCAGCACAGGGTGTGCTGAGAGATGCTCTGCCTGTAGGTGTTTACGGGTCAGTAACTGTTACTGAAGAAACGTGGAACCCTGAACTTGGGAGTTGCTAGGCAAGAGGTAAAGGAAATGGCTTTGAAGTGCGCTAGTTTTTAAAGGTGACCTGTTGTAACTCTTCTGAAAAGAAAGCGAGGGGTGGCTCAGGGACCGAAGTCAGAGGAAGAAACCAGGCAGGGAGACTTTGTGCATCAGATGCTAAGGTTTTGCAAATATTTTTTTCTTCTAACATTTGAAATTAGATGAGGGTTTGCAAAGATTTGCCACCATCTCACTATAATAAAAAAGGAATGAATGGAGCTTGCCATGGGCCACGTCTCTGCTTCAACGGGTACCCTAGGACTTGTGTTGTCAGCCAGTACAGTGAATGCTGGGGGGAGTGGGTGATCTCTAATTTGGGGGAACCCAGCACTAATAAAGGGCCCTTAGTTTTGAATCCCTTCTGTTCTGAATGGCCCTCTGACTCCTGCCATTGGGGCCATTCAGTTTATACCCCTATAGCTCTGTCTCTTTGTGTGACTTTTCAGCCCTCCTTTGGAATATAGCCATATTTTCTCCTGCTTGGAGAGGGTGAATTTTCGTTGAATATCAGAATTCCTTCCTTCAGGACAGGTGGAGCTGTCAGGCTGCAAAATCGTATTTATTTGTCATGTAGAAGACGCCACACATGCGCTTAACCTTGATCTTAAGCACTTAAAAAGGTATATTTAAAAGAGAGCTTTTCAGTTCCCCTTCAGTGCAAAACACAGTGTATTTTGGACTAGCAAGGAGATGGGAAACACTCTTGACAATTTAATAGCTTGGAATTTACTTAAGGTGGGTTATAATTTTCCCTTGTGATTCTCTTCTTCGTCTGAATTTATTGGGTCAGTATTTTGTCTCCTCCAGTCATGGCTACAATTAGAGTTATGATAAAATCCTGACGTGTCCCTATCCGCAAATCAGATGGGCCACTAATCTTGTGCTGTGCGCCAGATTAGCTTCTAGCGAGCAGATGCTGAAATCTGAAGAGCAGAAGGGAAAAGTTCTTCTTCGAGTGCTTGCTCGTATCACAGTTAAGTGTGTGTGCGCGCACCGCATGCACGGCTGTCGGAAACTTTTCCCTAGCAGCTACCTGTCGGGCCGGCTGTGTAACCCCCTGGAGTGGCGCCGATATGGCGCTCTCTATACGACCCTGCTGGCCCGACCCCCCTTCAGTTCCTTCTTACCGCCTGTGATGGGTGTTGGAACAGTGGTCTCTTGCTCACAAGTGCTCCGCTCTTCTGCTTATCTCTGTATATAGTTACCCATTGTTAATTAATCATTCTCTTACTAGTTGTTAATTGTAGTCTTTAGTGGTTGGGGGGTTTTCCTCTTCAAGAGTGCCCCGCGGGGGCTCCGGGGCATGCCGTCCCAGGGGTTCAAACCCTGTAGCTCCTGCACCAAGCCTATGCCCACGCGCGACCCCCACATCTCTGGTGTCTGGCAGAAGCCCATCAGGCAGATAAGTGCAAGATCTGCAAGGCCTTCAAGCCTCGCACTAGAAAGGAAAGAGACATTTAAGACAACTCCTCATGGAGTCTGCCCTCCGCCCTCAGCAGGACCCAGCCCCGAGCACTTCGGTGCGGAGCGCTCCTCTGGCGGTGCCATCTACGGAAGCAAAAAAGGACTCGGCACGCCCTCCCGGGGGTCAGCGGTCTCCTGTCGGTCCAGTCCCTGGTATGTCTACCTCTCGTTAATATATGAAGATATGCCTATCTCATAGAACTGGAAAGGACCTTGAAAGGTCAAGTCCAGTCCCCTGCCTTCACTAGCAGGACCAAGTACTGTCCTCTGAGCTATCCCTCCCCCCTGGTTGTTCCTGACCTCATCTCACAGAATCATGGCCGCCTCCTTCACCTGGACCTTCAGTCGCTCCACCTCATGGCCCGGAAGATCCGTGGTTGAACCAGGCAGAACTCGCCTGTTCGGACCCAGTGAGGCCGGTGCTTCTGGAGAGCCGCAAGCCGTCTACTAGGGCCACTTACAAAGCGAAATGGAAGAGGTTTCTTATCTGGTGTGCCCAAAGGCAGGTGCTTTCACTCCAGGCTTCAATCCCATGTATCCTGGATTACCTCCTGCACTTGAAAGACCAGCAGCTAGCATTCGGTTCTCTCAAGGTCCATTTCGCAGCTATATCAGCTTTTCATCCTGGCGTTTCCAGGCGCACAGTGTTTGGGATGTTTCCTGAAAGGTTTAGAAAAGATTCATCCCCCCGATGAAGCCCCCTGTTCTGGCCTGGGACCTTACTTTAGTCCTTTCTCACCTCATGGATCCTCCCTTCGAACTGTTAACTTCCTGTTCTCTCCTCTACCTTTCTTGGAAGGTTGCTTTTTTGATGGCCGTCACCTCGGCATGATGCATGTCTGAGCTGCGGGCCCTCATGTCTGTGCCTCTGTACATGATTTTTGATAAGGACAAGGTGCAGCTTAGACCTCACCCGGCCTTTCTTCCCAAGGTCGTGTCCCGCTTTCATGTTAGCCAAGACATCTTTCTGCCAGTTTTCTACCCAAAACCGCACGCCAGCCCTCATGAGCAGCAGCTGCATTCGCTGGGCGTTAGAAGGGTGCTCGCCTTCTATATAGACCGAACGAAGCCCTTCCGCAAAACAACCCAGTTGTTCGTCGCTTTAGCAGAGCGGATTAAAGGCTTGCCAGCATCTTCCTAGCGGATATCATCCTGGATCACGGCGCTTGTTATGACTTGGCGAAGGTTCCTCCGCCTGCCCTTACGGCTCACTCCACGAGGGCGCAAGCCTCGTCGACAGCCTTCCTGGCCCACGTACCTCTTCAGGAGATCTGCAGGGCTGCCACGTGGTCTTCAGTGCACACCTTTACGTCGCACTACACCATCGTCCGCCAATCTCGGGACGATGCAGCCTTCGGCAGAGCGGTTCTTCGCTCTGCAATACCGTGACTCCAACCCCGCCTCCGAGGTAAGGCTTGGAAGTCACCTAACTGGAATTGCTATGAGCCAGCACTCGAAGAGGAAAAAACGGTTGCTCACCTTTTTTGTAACTGTTCTTTGAGATGTGTTGCTCGTATGTATTCCGTTCCCCCCCATCTTCCCCTCTGTCTGAGTAGCCGGCAAGAAGGAACTGAAGGGGGGTCAGGCCGGCAGGGTTGTATATAGAGTGCCATATCAGCGCCGCTCTGGGGGCTCCACAGCCAGCCCGATGGGTAGCTGCTAGGGAAAAGTTTCATAGACTCATAGAATCTCAGGGTTGGAAGGGACCTTAGGAGGTCGTCTAGTCCAACCCCCTGCTCAAAGCAGGACCAATCCCCAATTTTTGCCCCAGATCCCTAAATGGCCCCTTCAAGGATTGAACTCACAACCCTGGGTTTCGCAGGCCAGTGCTCAAACCACTGAGCTATCCCTCCCCCCTGAGCTATCCCTCCCCCCTAAGTTTCTGACAGCCATGCACGCGACGCGCACACACACCTAACTGGAATAGATACGAGCAACACATCTTGAAGAACAACAGTTACAAAAAGGGTGAGTAACCGTTTTTACTTTGTGCGAGATGCTCTGGGAGCGGGTGCCACAGGTCTCACGTTCAAGGCCGTGGTTTCTCAATGTTCGCCTCAGACAAGAAGCCAAATATTGAATTTCAGTAGCTAGTTCATGCTAAACAAACCAGGCAGGCTACTGCTTTATCCAGGAGTCCCTCCCTTTGTACGCAATGTTGCCACACTGTGATCCTTTCATTCCATCATGTCATCTACCGCCACTGGATGACAGCAACGGAGAAATGTTGCTGAGTATTGTTTAGTCCGCTTTGTTCAGACTGTCTCGTTATGTGCTCTGCCAACCTTTCCCCCCAGGCAGCTGGCCCATTCCAATTCTCTTTTGCTGTCCAGGCCAAATGCCTACTTTAGCCACTGGAGCAGGTTCGTATTTGGTCTTGGGGCTGCATCTATTCCAGCCCTGTACAATCTCCGTGGCCAATCACAAGGCTGCCAGAAGTGATAAAGCAAGTCATCTGTCTCCCTAAGTGAGAGGGAAACCAGGAGTTTTACTGCTGCTTGTCTGCAATCCACCTCATTACCATGAAGACGGAGAGTGGTAAGCTTTGGGCCATGCACTGTTTGGGCAGGAGAGCAGAGGAGGGGTGGGTATGTGGGTTTCTGTATGCAGAAACCTGAACTGAATGCACAGAGGCAAGAACAGGACTGGTCTGCATAGCTAAAAATGACCATTAGCTCGCACCCTTCCATTAAAAGAGATGCTCTTGCATCCATACGGTCCTGCTGACTTCAGCAGAGGCTGCACAAAGGAAACTGAAAGCAGAGTCTGGCCCGTTCCAATTAACTGCTATCAATAACGCTGCGGCGTCTCACGTGTACCTAGCTCATGCTCCCTCGATAGTGGAGCGGCAGTCATACCTGCACGGCGCTGGATTTCATCCACCCTTTCCCCTTTCAGCCATCTCTCAAAGGAGCATTGAACTTCTAGCAACTTTCAGGGTTCCCTTGCAGTTTTTTTCACAACGGGCATGTCGATGCCAGTAAGGAGAGCGACTGGGGAGTGTGAGAGAGAGAGACCTGTCCCCCCTTTCTCCTGGACCAGTGCTTTGTCATCGATACAGCAGCTAAAACATCAGGAGCTGCTAGAGCTCCTGCCCGCGCAGCTCAACTGGTGTGAACCCAGGAGGAAGTCATTTCTGAAATTCCCTTGTGTAGATGTGGCCTCTGGCAAGGGAATTGCAACTTTTCACCCTCAATCACATTTTTAGATGTTCCCTTAGCCTCCCTTTATTATGGTGATGTATTATTGATTTGTATGACAGCAAAGTGTAGAAGGCCCCGTGGTGGATCAGGGTCCTTCTGTGCTGGGTGCTGTACAAACAGAGCACAGATAGACAGTGAGCTCTTTGAGGGGGGGCTAAGTGTAAGAGGCCTCCCCAGAGCTCAGAGAATTACGTTCCCTTCCCTCTGGAGTGCCCTGCGCTATTAGAGGCGAGAAGTCGCTAGTAACTCAGAGCAGATTGTTTATTGAAGAAACTGTCAAACAGAATGAACATGGGGAGGAACGGAAACCCAAGTAGCTCAAACCACTGCAGTAAATGTACCTAGCTACCTCCCAAGGCTAGTTACAGGGATACCATTAAGCAACATGAAAGCTCCTTACATCTCAGGTAGTCTTTTTTTCTTTGCCTCACTGGGGAAGACTTTAAAAATAAGACTGAGAACTCCTGTCCATGTAAAGCCCCGCTTTACTGCTCTGTTGTTCCTTGCAAAAATACCGAGGACCTGGGTAGGGGAATCCACTCCTCGTTGCAAGAAAAAGGTCATTTTGAAGGACAGGAATGTCACACTTGCATTTTATTTTTTATGAAAGCTCTGCAAACGTTCGCCTGCTAATGGTGAAATAATTGTGTAATTTTTACCTGTAACCCAATAATAATCCCTTGCGTTTACAGAGCACCTTTCACCCAAAGATCTCAATGTGCTTTACAGACAATAATGAACTACCGTTCCCCAAGCTCTCCCTTCCAAGTAGGCAAGCACTCAGCACCTTTGAAAATCAGGCCATTGAGGTAGGTGCTGACATAGCTATGAATTTGGCAGCCTAACATTAAGTGCCCAAATTTGAAAACTTTAGCCAAAGTGTGAGTAAGGTCATGGAGGAAGTTGGTGGCAGAGCTGTGCCTCCCAGTCCTGTATCTTAACCATCAGGCCATCATTTCTCACCCTTCTAACTTTCCATTTGCCTTTCATAATTTCCCATTCTCAAAATCCACGGGCGCAGAGTTCTGATCATACAAAGTAGTGATAGCCCTGTGATAAAGTACTGTGGTTCTGATTGTCACAGAAATACCATATGAAGATAGTTTAGTTATCTTTGCATTTGTCCTGAGACTTACATTTTACCATAAAATCTTAATATATCCTAGACTGTAGGTGAGTATATATCTGCAAAGCTTTCTTTCCCTTGTCTGGTTTGGTAAATTATTCCAGTTTTCCCATCCTGGAATCAGAGGAAGAGTTCAGCAGTTTAGGAAGCATTTTGGAATTGTTATGAACAGAATCATGATAAACTTTAATGCACTTGTTGGGTCCATTGCCAACTGCCAAAACTTGAAGTCCCTGGGAATTGTGCATCAAAATATTAGCCCTAATTTCCAGTTCCCAGATATGTCTTCTGTTCAGCTTTTCCCTCTTGCATCCTAATTCTGTATTGAGCACATCCTTCTAAATCTTTTCCTGTTGGGAAAGACTGTGATTTCATAGTCTCTGATGACCCAGTTCCAAATCCAGGGCTGTGTCGCTGCAGAAGAAATTGGGTTGAACTCTGTTAAATGCACAGTTATTCAGTAATAGAATGGAAGATGCAAGTTAGTGACCAAGTAAACTATTTGTATCAAAACCCCATCTACACAGCTGATTTGGAATCTACAAAAACTGTTTAGGCGACAGCATCATGCTGCCAAGTGGGCAGAGCATCACTTCATTTCAGGCTGTTTTTTCAGCCATTTTAACAACACAGTGACTAATCTGAAGTGTTAAAATGTTTTCTAAAGTGATGTCCAGTCCACACATGCTAGCTAAACCTGCTGAATTTGTGTATTTCTAATGGGCTCTTAAAGAGCAGTTCTGCTCTCTGTGACTGGGAAAGTGCCCTTTTGGGGTTCCATCTTTGTGTCTTGACTCCAGATCAAATTTGCTCAGTTTAGAAATAAAGAAGTGTTTTCCCCCCAGTGCCAACTCTGCAAATTCAGCCTGGGATCTGAAAGCCAAGCTGGGTTCTTTCTGGCTCATGCATTATTGCTGTTAGTCAAAATATGTGTAATTGGAACATACATAACCATTTCTTTTGCTGATACACAAGCCAGAATAGACCGTCGCTCCTTATCCCATAGTGGTGGTGGTTCTATAGGCTTGTTGTTGTTGGCGTCCGTTAGTCTCGAGAGACGATGGATATGCACCCATGGGGAATGTTTAGTTGATGGTTGTGCAGCGTCTGTTGTGGCTATAGAGCCCCACATGAGAGTGGCAGTCTCGATTGCATTTGCTGCATTGTCAACTGTGGGTTGGAGCCGCTGCTTCCTTTTTCGTTGAACCCGCTTTTCCTCGGCAAGCTGCCGCAGCTTGTCTTCACCAGTTTTCAATCCAGTGGTCAGAGCGTGTCTCCATCTGCATCTGTCCTGGGCGAGCTCTTCCCAGCTGTTGATGTCGATTTGAACAGTCTTCAGGTCCCTCTTACAGACATCCTTGAAGCGAAGGTGGGGCCGTCCTGTAGCTCTGTTTCCGGAGGCAAGTTCAGCATACAACAGGTCTTTGGGGATCCGTCGATCTTCCATGCGACTTAGATGGCCAAGCCATCTGAGGCGGCGTTAATGGAGGAGAGTGAACATGCTGGAGATCTTGACACGTTCCAGCACCTCGTTGTTCGTCATTCGATCACTCCAAGTGATCCCGAGTATGCGACAGAGGCAGCGCATGTGGAAGGCGTTCAGTCTCTTTTCTTGTGAAGCGTAGAGGGTCCAGGTTTCGCTGGCGTAGAGAAGAGTGTTTAGCACACATGCACAGTACACAGCAACCTGTGTGTTGATGGTCAGCATGTTGTTGTTCCATACTCTCTGTGACAAACTGGCCAAAATTGTGAAGGCCTTGCCGATTCTACGGTTGATCTCAGGGTCCAGTGAGAGGTTGTCCATGATGGTAGATCCGAGGTAGGTGAACTGACTAACCACCTCTAGCACGTAGTCATTGATGGCAATGCTTGGATGTTCTGCATCCTGGGCCATAACTTTGGTCTTCTGAAGACTGATTGTCAACCCGAACTCTTCGCAAGCTCTGGAAAAATGGTCAATCAGATGCTGGAGATCGGTTTCTGTGTGGGTGGCCAGGGCAGCATCGTCTGCAAACAGCATGTCTCTGATTGTTGCCTCCCGTACCTTGCTTTTGGCCTTTAGTCGAGCCAGATTGAAAAGTCTCCCATCAGACCGGGTGTGGAGATAGACTCCCTCTGTGGAATTTCCAAAGGCACATTTCAGCAACGCTGCGAAGAAGATGCCGAAGAGTGTGGGAGCGAGAACGCAGCCTTGTTTTACTCCACTGTGGATGTCGAAGGCATCGGAGGACAAGCCATCATACAGTACTGTGCCTTTCATGTTGTCGTGAAAAGACTGGATCACGCTCAGCAACTTCGGTGGGCAGCCAGCCTTTACCAGGATCTTGATCTGTAGGCTTAGGTGAAGTGAAAGCTAATAAAAAGCATGTTTGTGTGGGAAAGTCATCAGATCAAGTCTGTTAGTCAACAGATCTGACCTCCAGACTGCATGGAAAGTGCAGTATTTATGATAGACCCTCATCTGACTGTAGTGGCATTCTAATGTTCTTTCTCAACAAATGTGATTTTTTCCTTTGAACTAAGATAGGATATGCCTATAAAGGAAATGGATTCAATGACCACGCTCAGTGTGTGTGTGTGTGTGTGTGTGTGTATGCACTTACCACACACATCACTCTCAGCTTTCTTTTTTGTTTGCTTAGCAAAGTTCTCTTACGAGATCCATCTGCCAGCACAGATCAGAACATGGATGTAACATGGTTAAACCATTGAGGTAAAAGGTTCAGGGGGGAAAAACATGCAAATAAAAATGCTGACCTAGTTACAGAGTCACTCTGCTACTCTGTGGCACCCAGTGCCCTGTTGGAAACATGCCAATCAGAAATGAACAAACCTTTAACCTTGCAGGGGTCTTGACAATTCAATTTCATTTCATTAGTAGCCACCTCAAAGTGGTGGGTACAGAGATTATTTCAATGCTGCCTCTGAAACAAAGGAGTATGAACTGGGCAGCCTGTTGAATTAATATGCACCCACATATTTTGCAGCTAGATGTCTCTAATTGGACAGGCTGATAAGTTTTATTTGCTCACAAAGAACCTTGCCTCTGCTCTTTTCACATCTTACAAAACAAAATTGAGGCACTTAAGGAATTTCCATGTCCCACTGTGGAAATGGGGAAGAGGTCCTGGAAAAGTACCCTTTGTTGTTTTTTTTCATAAATTCTAAAGGAAAAAAGAGCAAGCCCGGTACAAGATTGAAAGCAGCAGAAACAAAATTAAGGTTTGACTTTGTCCGGAAAGCAGCCCTGACCCCAATCTATTAAAGAACTGCTCCTGGTTACAGTTAAAGCTATTGGTAACATGATGGAATTGAAGGTGCATAGAGGCATCTGTGGCAGGCAAACTGATTTCAGACTCTCCTCCATGCACTGTTTTGTTTCTGGGTCTCATCCTTGTAAAGTCCCCCTGTCCATATTTACCCACTTGATGCCCTTTGCTAGATATGATTGAGTGAGTCCGCACTCATCCCTACTACAAATTCAGGAGGCAAAGTGAAGCAATGGCCAGTGCTTGCAGTTTTGTTTAAAGGGCAATTATAGGTGGAACGTGATTAATGAGAAATGGCCCCTTTTGTTGTAGTTAATGCTAATTAAATAGAGCCTGAGTGAATATATGCAGTACATGCACGAGAACACTACAGGGAGTTTGCGAAAGGAAGGAGTCAGAGCAAAACAAGATGGTAGAGCTGTGATGGTTTTGGAGCACTCAGACTATACCCAGTGGAGCACATATTAAAGTATAGCAGCTTGAGGACCACCTAATTTACCTGGTTGGGAACAGGATTGCAGCCCCTTTCATCTGTAATACAGAAGGGCAGAGGATGAGGATTGCAGTCCCAGCATGCAATGCTCCATTTCCATCTTACTCAGATCAGGATGCATATTTGCAGGCTGGGATGTTTAGTCATGGGCCTGACGTGTACTAAAGACACAGAAGTCAATTGGCTGGATTTGGCCTCTGGGCATGCCAGAACCCCCTCTTGGCCAACCGTGCAAGATTTTAAACCCTACTTAATTCCTCTAGAGAGGTCTTGCAGGGTTTTCTACAAGTTAACATTTGGCATAGATTTCCAAGCCTGGGAGTCAGAAGATATGATTTCTAGTCCTTCAGCATCTTCCCCCACAGGGAAACAACTATGAATGAACCAGTCTGTTTCATTCCCACCCTAAATGGTCCAGAATCATGAGTCAGGACTAGAAAAGTCATGAGTTCTTGTTTTTAATTCATTCTTTTTATTTGCCTTTTGAATTTCAAGCTTTTCTCTGTAATCACGAAGGCTAGAAAGTTATCTTTTTAATTTTAATTCTACCATTATGAGAAGATTCCAAGAGCTGAATTTTTAAGAAAAACAGGAAATATCACGAGACTCAGAATAAAATCACGAGAATTTGGCAACAAGGCAATTTCTCCCACGAGGAGAGGGGGAAAATATTTGTAAATATTTGGATATGTTCCAATAGTACACAGGTGCTAAATACTAGATAGATTTCCAGCCCTTCCACTGGTTTGCTGCATCACATTGGGCGTGCCACTTCCCCTCTGTGGGGCCTCAGTTTCCCCATACAGAAAAGGAGGATGACGATACTTCCCACCCCCACAGTAGCATTAAGGAGTCAAGACTCATTACCATTTGCAGAGCACTTTGAGACCCTCAGCTGGATGGTGCCAGAGGACGACTAATAATAATAAACATGATTTCAAACCCAGCAGGGGAACTCCATACTCGAGTGAAAGGAAGGGGAAGAGAAAAAATTCCAAGCCAAGCTGTCAGCTTCCGTAGCAGGGAAGAGTGCATTTGAAGAAAGTGCACTATCTGCTGGTTGTTTACCAACTAATTTTAGAAGTGCTGAGCGCCACAGAAATGCAGTTTCCGCATTTGCACAGATGATAAAGTGCTCAGCACCACAACCAAGCTGGTGATGTCACCAAGGGCTTGTGTGAACAATCCATTCTCTAGTTAGCTCCTTGGCTTTAGGCCAGCCCATCGAGTTTAATTTGTTTTAAAAAAAAAGAAAAGAAAAAGGTTTAAAAAGCTGAAGTGCTTTTGCCACAACATGCCCCCTTTTCTTTCTTCTTATTAAGGTCTATGAGTTGCTGCTCTGACATGCAGAGACACTTTCCGCAAATGAATTGTGGGCTCCGTGCAGTGATTTCCCTACACACACCCTGAATTTCCCCAACACCCCCCCAGTTTTGTGAACTAGTTACATGCCAATTTAGTGACACCCCCAACCCCAGTAAATTCAAACACCCCCCCTAATTTCAATTCCTGGGGAGGCCACTGGCTCCGTGTCTGCTCCTGTTAAATATCACCCTAGCCCCGATTGTGCTTTTTCGTGCAATACCTGAATTTTTGCTCTTACTGATTTTCTGAGCCCAGGAACGATGCCAGCCCCGCAGTCACAGAGACAGCACAGTCGACCAGTGAGCTCATGATTCCTTGTTCTAATCCCATCTCAGATGCTGACTACCTCTGGTTTGGGGCAATTTACTAACTTCTCTGCCTCCCTTTCTGTAAAATGGGGATAATACCTATTATGGGAGGGCTAAATGGATGTAGAGTGCTATGTAAAGGCGAAATGTTCTTATTAACTCTGAGCCATCTCGCAAAAGAATTGTTGTCCAGTATGATTTGCCTTTCAGTGCTCATCTGTCTCTAGTACCGCAAACTTAGGCACCCAGCCACCCTCATTGGATGCAAGAAATGCCGAACTTGTAAGGGTGCGGTACTACAAGCTCTCTGCTAGCAGATCCCCAGTTGAAGTCAATGGGAACTCTGTGCATGGAGGCCTTTCCAGCTCTGGCCTTGAGCTGGTAACATAAACCCGTGTCCGCATCTCTTCTTAGCCACAGCCAGTGTATGTACTGCATAGGCGCTCTCATACCTGCAGGAGGCTGAGTACCGGGCAGAAAGCAAGAAAACCCTTTAGTTTCTTATACATTTCAGTTTCGGGGAGAAGCCTGATGAATTGTGCTGGTGTCGGAGTGAGGAAAGAGGCTTTGTTACGAGCTCCTAAATACACTAGGAAGAGCTGAAAATAGTCAGACCCGTTCGCCCCTTAGCGATTTCACTTTTTAGAGCCTCATGCAGACATGCTTTGGCATCACTTCTGCTGGGCTCAGCCTTGCCTCCCAAGCCTGCGGTTTTGCTTTGAATTGATCCCAGAAGGGTTTAATCAGGGTTTGCTGACTCGGGGCTGAACCCGTCATACCCTGGTCTATGCTGAGTGGTAAATTGTGCTCAGCATCCTGCCAGCCAACTTGATGTCTCACCATCTTATTCCAACACAATGAGATGTACTAGAGCCAGTACCCTTATTGCAAGCTCTTGCGGGCAGAGACCTTGTCACCTAATTGTCTATAAAGCACATGCAATTTTGTAGTGCATCATAAATAATAATCTTATGGCTGGATGTGGCCCCATTTGGCGTTTGCCCTGAAATCCTGAGCATTTTGGGTGGTTTGGGAGTTCCTTGCCGAGATTTCCAGAGCCATAATATTAATAACCTGGAAACAAACAAGTGTTTTTTATTAACTTAATCTCAGGTGTGTTTCTGTAATAACAAAATGCCCCGGGATGTAGTTTGTATCAAGGACATTCGTGCTCCTCTTACGACTCTGTATGCAGCTCACTTAGGTCAGCAAGGAGGAAAGTGTGGCTGCTTGGCTTTAATGGTACCTTCTACCTTGTTTTGTCATTACCTTGTAGGGAATGAGGCCTCTCGCTGTCTGGTGAGTAAAATAAATGACCCCCAGCAGCCGCTAGTGCTGATCATCTGAAATGGCGGAACCCACTTAAATGAATAATAATTAAAGAAATAAATTTCCTCGGCACCAACCTAAAAACTTTTTGTTCAGCAATAAAGCCAGAGCCCTATGCAATGACTCGTTCGCTGCACGAGAAGTAGGGCTGCCTGTGCAGCAGAAGAGAAAAGTACAGTGATAATGTGACCTATTAAAGGAATCATTGTGGTTAAAAGAATACTCTTCCTGGGTGCCAAGGTCATGCATTAAACAGGTTTAGCAGAACAAATTGCGTTTAATGGGGCAGAAGTACTGTACGGGGAACGGATGAAAGCTGCGCTGTTTGGTGGGAGCTGCATCAAAAGCCCTTTCCCTTTAGAAGTAGGCAAAATAATGGAAGCCTTGGAAAAACCCATTAAGGTAATCCAGGGAGAAGTCCATCAGAGGGAGCATCCGCCAGCTGTGATCACCTGTGCGGAGTGCTAATCGCTCCTGGTACGTTAATTTCGCTTTCTTTGTGGGGATTTAAACAAATAAAATGGATTTTGTGCTGGTGAAACATTGTAGGAGAAAGCGACAGCCCTGGGCACCAAAGTCCTCTGTCCACAGAACAGGCATGGTGGAGCACTTACTCCGGCCACCCTGCCTCCACTCCGACCTGGAGCATTCTGCCTCCAGAGGTGAGAGCCGAGTGCCGTCTGTGGCCCATTCACTCCTTGATCTCTGCTGCAACTCTATGTAGTGACCAGCTGTGCTTTCTGAACGTGCTCCTACCAAGGGACTCTCCCAATCTTCTTTGGTAAATGGGAATGTTAACTTTATATGGTACCCTCCTCCAGTGCTGGGCATCCCTGACTCAGTAAGTTCTCCATCTGCTCCTCTCTCTCAAGCTTTTTCTATGGAAAATCTGATCTCCCTATATATATAAATCATTAGCGTATACAAAGTGTCCTTCACATCTTGTATGCTGGCATTCTTTCCTTCTTAAATAATTGGACTGATAATTAACCAAGCTAACACCATGCAATAATTATCTAATATTGGTGCAAAGGAAAATATTCAATTTGCCTCCAATTTATGTATATATAATATATGAATCACTTTCAAAGATTATATATGAATCATAAAAACATTAAGCTGACATCTAAACATCTCCCCCATTTTTAATCTGTTGATTGCCACGGACTCCTGAAGTGACGTGTTAATTGACCGTCCATCTATTCTGATCTATTCAATATCGGTTCCTATACTGCACTCATCACCGTAGTGTCTGAGTGCCTTCCAGTAGTGTGTTAAGCAATGTGACTATATATCTGTCACGTGTGTTTTGTTCCCTTAGTCTTTCCTCAGGAGAAGCAACATGTGCAGTGGAGTGTCTTGTTTGGGGACTTGGTGTGGTGAGGTTTGTGATGGGCCTTTAGTTCCTGGGTGAGTTCATTCCACAGTCTCGGATCAGCCTCTAAGAGGGTTCTGCATACAGCTCTCTATCCAGCACATTTTGTAAGACACTGAACATTTTCGCCCAGACTGCACTCGTGTGGCTATGTGTGAAATAATCCAGGGCCCCTCCCCAGGGGATATGGAGATGAGGGTAATAGATGCAGGATCTCTTGATTGTTGATCAGTTGCTGTGATGACCTTAAGGGCAAAGGTCGTCATTGATGTGATAGTGTCGGAGGAGAAACCCTGTCTTGGAGCCCGTTGGTTGTCAATATGTTTTGTGGTTGCAGAACAGCTTAAGCAGGACAAAGAAGCCTGGATTTATCCCTTTTAAAAAATTCCCAAAAAGTTCAGAGGGAGATGCTTTGTGATGGACCCTGTAGAAAATCCTTGAGTAGCTGGATTGATAGGACAAGGCTGCTGTGCAGTTTGGCTGATGATTCATTCAAAGGATTGAAAGAAAAGTAGTTAGGCTCTCGACCCCGCTATTAATCATAGCTGTAATCATGCATTTAATGAACGTGACAGCTCCTGTTCCCTCCGGAGAGACGCGCGGCGTCTCGCAGCTGGGTTAGGTACAACAATCACTTTTCAGCGCACTTGCTTGATAACGCTGAGAACTGCCAGAGCAGGCGGTGTCAGGTACAGATGATGTATTAAGAGGAACAGCCCTTTTTCATGGGCTGTGTATTTTCTTACAGATGATGTGCCGCAGATGGACAAAATCGTTAATTTAGAAAAAAAGATAAACAGTAGCCCCTTATGCAAGATATAAAATATCAAGCCCACTGCGGCTGTGCTGTGTGTAATCAGTTAAAAACTCCTTAACGTGCAGTTCCTTGATGCAATCTGCAGCCGCCTTTTTTATTCCTTGTGCTCACTGCTGCCGTCTGAACGTATGCCTGGGAAGGAGTGCTTTAGATGCATCTATTTACATCGGTACATCAGGAGAGTTCCAGGTGATGGGGGGGGAACAGAATCTGGCACGCGTGACTTGCCATGCAGATCCAAGAGCAGTATTTACTCCTGCATTTGAAGTTAGAGCAATTGTTGAATCAGCTCCTTGCTGAGAGGCGCATGTCGTTTAGAGAGAGGCCCAAATCGGGATCTGATCTTCTTATTTATTAATTATTTGGGTGGGGGGTGGCGAGGGATAGCTCAGTGGTTTGAGCATTGGCCTGCTAAACCCAGGGTTGTGAGTTCAATCCTTGAGGGGGGGCATTTAGGGATCTGGGGCAAAAATCTGTCAGGGGACAGTACTTGGTCCTGCTAGTGAAGGCAGGGGACTGGACTCGATGACCTTTCAAGGTCCTTCCAATTCTAGGAGATTGGCATAGCTCCATATATTATTAATTACATCTGGGAGCCCTAGTCTTTTCCCTGGATCTAAACCCATCACTACAGCTTTGTGTTCCTAAAACTTGAAGGAACCTGTTTCTAATACAGCTCAATATGCAGAAGTTTTGCAAGGCCAACTCTGATTTCATCACACACACACAATGCTTTGGATGGGAAGGAGACATGTCAAATGTAGTCCAGTCTCCACCCTGTTTCTGTCATGCTCTGACCATCGGCACTAAGCAGCCTTTGGGTTTCTTCCCTTCCCCCCCCCTCCCGCCCGCCTCCACCAGTGAGGAGGGTTTATGACTTCAGACTCTTTCAGAGACATCTGAGTAGGTGAGGGCAAGCGCTGTGTAAGAGTTTGCACCGTGATCACCAGCATTAGCAGGTTCTTTTAGCAAGAGTAGTGAGAAGAATCAAGAAAGTAACGACTTGAGTCATTACCACTGTTTACTAAATTAACCCGGCCCTTGCACCTGCTGTTGATGCCACTCAAGCGGCTGGAATGTGTGGTGCAGCGGATGGGCGTGTTCTGTGTATACTCTGCAGCATTTGCAGTGGCTATGGCTTACCTGGGGCACCCTTTGGGAGCCAGGAACTGCTGAGTTCTAATTCTTGATCTTGCACCGACTCCCCCTGTGGCCTTAGACAAGGTTCTTAATCTTTCCCCCTCAGTTACCCCATCTGCAAAATAGGCATAATCTATCCCTTGCAGCAGTGTTGGTAGTGTCCATTAATGACTGAAGTGCTTTGAAGATGAAAAGTGTCGTGTAAATACTAAATATTAACAGCCCAAACTTTGTGATTTTTTTTTTAACTGCCTCACTTTTTGGTCGACTGATTTGAGATACTTTTAAAGGGCTTGATTTCCAGGGGGCAGGTGCTCAGGGTTTGTCAGACCCCTTTACATTTGCCTAGACAAACCCCTGCCAGGAGTGGCCAACGTATACTTAATCCTGCCCCGGCACAAGGGGGCGGACTAGATCAGGGGTTTTAAATCTTTTTCTTTTTGAGACCCTCCCACCCCCAACATACCTCAAAACTCCACGGCCCACCTGTGCCGCAACAACTGGTTTTGTGCATATAAAAGCCGGGGCTAGGGGGTAGCAAGCAGGGCAATTGCCCGGTGCCCCACGCCACAGGGGGCACCACAAGGCTAAGTTGTTCAGGCTTCTGCTACAGCCCCAGGTGGCAGGGCTCAGGGCCCCAGGCTTCAGCCCCATGCGGTGGGGCTTTGGCTTTCTGCTCTGGGCCCCAGCGAGTCTAGCGCTGGCCCTGCTTGGCGGAGCCCCTGAAACCTGCTTGGGGCTCCCGAGCCCCTGATTGAGAACCACTGGACTAGATGACCTCTTGAGGTCCCTTCCAGCGCAACATTTCAGTGATTCTGTGATAAACGGGGCTCTAAAGTCAGTAATCAGATTTGAGAATCTGGGCCAGCATTGTTGCCTAGATGGATCCACTTGCAGGATTGTGGCCACAGATTGTATCCCCGACATGTCTTATTTTTTTTTTTTTTTTAAAGATTTGCCAAATATGTTGCATGTCTGTTAAAATTCTTTTTGCACAAGGGACAAAGGGTCCTGTGGCACCTTATAGACTAACAGATAAGACTAACTATAGACTAACTATAGATATAAGATATAGACTAACTATAAGGTGCCACAGGACCCTTTGTCGCTTCTACAGATCCAGACTAACACGGCTACCCCTCTGATACTTTTTGCACAAGGGAAACACTTCAAAAAATTGAGATTGAAAAACATTTGTCCTGGGTAAAAGCCCAGTGTATTAAACCCACTTCCAGACTGATAAATGTTAAAAGGCTAATACATACCGATGCAGTTTTTTTAACCAAGAGCATTAAGTAAGCAATGGACTGTTTCCAACTGTGTAAATATTTAGGCAGTTCTTAAATATTTTTCAGAGCAGGTCCAGTTTGGGTAAATAATTAGGCAGCTTTCTAAAATGCAAGTAGCGCTATGAAGCGATTTCTGTTCCAGCTATTGGTCTATTGGTTTTTGTCCTGTCAGTTAAAAATTCCAGCCACACATTTTTCTAACTTTTGCAATAGACCAGAAGGACTCTGGGTTTTTGTAACTCTGTGTTTAGGATGTTAGTTATTTGTAGTAAAATCCCTTAAGGGAAAATATGCATTGTTCATGCATCGTAGCACATTTTTAATCCTTAATCTCTTGACAGTTTTAAATGTCCATATAATGGTGTGGCTTCTTGCCAGACCGCATGTTAGAAGGGTACAAAAGTTGTGTAAATAGCATTAGTCCATAGATAGATTTTTTTGCATATAGACATTTAAAATCAGCTACATGGAAATTGTTAGCTCTATCTTTTCATAATGACTCTTGGCGAAGACTTGGTGGGTCAAATTACTTCAAACAGCAAGCTGGTTTGCAAGCACAGAAACTCATATGCAACTGACAGTCTACATTTGCATTCGATTACAAATGAGAATCAAATGGAGGCGTTTTATGCAGCATTGGAGAGATCGCTTTGTCCGGTTCTGGTGTCCACACTTTAAAAAGGATGTTGAAAAACTGGAGAGGGCTCAGGGAAGAGCTACAAAAAATCCCTCAAGATCTGAAGAGCAGGCTTTACAGATCTGCTTAGCTGATCGAAGAGAAGGTTACTAGGTGACTCTTGATCCTAGGCCAGGGGTGGGCAAACTTTTTGGCCCAAGGGCCACATCGGGGTTGCAAAATTGTATGGAGGGCCGGGTAGGGAAGGCTGTGCCTCCCCAAACAGCCTGGCCCCCGCCCACTATCCGCCCCCTCCCACTTCCCACCCCCTGATTGCCCCCCTCAGAACTCCCCACCCATCCAACCCCCCTTGCTTCTTGTCCCCTGACCCCGGTCACTTGCTGGAGGATTCTCTGCATCTTGAAGTCTTTAAACCATGATTTGAGGACTTCAATAGCTTAGACACAGGTGAGAGGATTATTGCAGGAGTGGGTGGGTGAGATTCTGTAGCCTGCATTGTGCAGGACGTCAGACTAGATGATCATAATGGTCCCTTCTGACCTTAGAATCTATGAGACCCCCCGCCCCTAACCACCCCCCTGGAACTCCACCCCCTATCCAGCCCCCCCGCTCCCTGTCCCCTGACACCTATTCACACCCTGAGACAGGCCCCCCGGGACTCCCACGCTTATCCACCCACCCACCCCCGTTCTCCATCCCCTGACCACTTCCCCCATCCTGAACCTCCACCCCATCCAACCGCCCCTTGCTCCTTGTCCCCTGACTGCCCCCCGGGACCCTCTGCTCCTTATCCAACCCCCGGCCCCCTTAACATGCTGCTCAGAGCAGCATGTCTGGCAGCCGCGCGGCCCGGCCGGAGCCAGACACGCTGGCGCACCCCCCCACCACCCAGAGCGCTGCCCGCGCGGCGGCGAGGCTGCAAGAGAGGGGAGTAGCGGGGGAGGGGCTGGGGTCTAGCCTCCCCGGCTGGGAGCTCAGGGGCCGGATGTGGCCCGCGGGCTGTAGTTTGCCCACCTCTGCCCTAGGCTGTAAGCACCTATGCAGGGAGGAGGGAGCTGATGTCTACCAGACATCGCGAGAGCATGTCACTGGAAGATGAAGTTAGACCCATTTAAATGGGAAGTAATTTAACAATCCAGATCAGGTGTCTCCAGCTCAACCATAACTTATTCGTCTGGATGCAGGAATCACTGGGTGACGTTCTCTGGCCTGTGCTGTGCAGGAGGTCAGACTAAATCAGTGGTTCTCAACCTATTTACCAATGTAGGCCGCATATGCAGCTCTCTATGTATTATGTGGGCCGCATCCACACAATATATATACTACCCGTGTGGCCATGAGGAGGTCACATGAGCCGCAGCTGTGTGCTGATTGGGCCGCAAGTGGACCCCGGGCCGCAGGTTGAGAACCAATGGACTAGCCGAGCACGATGGTCCCTTCTGGCTTGAAAATGTGAGACTCTAATGGTAGATCAGGAAACTTAGGTTCTAGTCCCAACGGAGCCACTTATTTGCAGTGTCCCTACAGCCATTTGCCTCATCTCAATATCCCCATCTATAAAATGAGATCATAAATCAATACCCACTCTGAGGGTGTTTTGAGGTTCTTGGATGAAAGACATTCTCTAAGTGCCCTGTGTTCTTTATTATTGATGAGAAACATTCAAGCGGCTATTCTGTGTGCGCAAGCTTCCAGTAGGCTTATGTGGTTGTGCGTGAAGGGAAGTGCTCAAATTTAGCATTGTTCGTCCCACAAATGGGCCTTTCATTCCCCAAGTAAGGGAACCCCCGCAATTCCTTGGGCCTGGCTGGCAAAAGTCAGCCTGAGTTGGATTTGTCCTCCTGTCTGATAAGCGTGATTTCACTTGAGAGCCCCGTGGCTGAACTGAGAATCTGTTTTGCCTCTGAATAGCTGAAGGTCCCTAGGTGATCATGTGCAGTTCACCGCCTTCCCTCTCATATAAAGTTGAGCCTGAGAGAGGTAAGGGGGGAGATTGAGAGAGACAAGAGGAGAGTGGCTCCCCGGATTGGCTGACAGCAGGCGATGAAGAGCCTGGCGGCCTGACCTCCCCTTTCTATATCACTCCGTGGCCCAGGGCACAAGTTCGTTCCACATCCTAGGCTTGTCACTTAACAGCTTAGTATATGGCATTGCACTACCAGGCCCAGTGCTTTGTCTGGTTAAATAAATATAAATGGAGATATGCCAATCTCCTAGAACTGGAAGGACCTTGAAAGGTCATCGAGTCCAGTCCCCTGCCTTCACTAGCAGGACCAAGTACTGTCCCCTGACAGATTTTTGCCCCAGATCTCTAAATGACCCCCTCAAGGATTGAACTCACAACCCTGGGTTTAGCAGGCCAATGCTCAAACCACTGAGCTATCCCTCCCTCCTAGGCTGAATCCCATTTGTCTCTGTAAAGTCAGTTCTTACAATGTAAACTGTCTCCCTGCTAAGAGACGCTTGCATCCACAGCTGCTATTTGTCGGCACTGGACTGTAGTCGCATGTCAGAATGATCCCTTCAGAGCTGGCCACTGGCTTTCTCCCAGCATCAGGTTTGTTGAGTCAGATGCTTACCTGGCTGCTGGAAGCCTCACAAGGTGTTCGCTGGTTGCAGGTGGTCTGCCTTTCCCAACCTGGGGCTCAGCATGTGGCCTTGGTGAAATCAAACCAATTGGAGAGACCTGCTTCTGGTGGTTAGAGTCAGGGTCTGGACGCCAGGACTCCTGAGTTTTATTCCTGGCTCCCCTGTTGACTCGCTGTGTAACCTTGAGGCAAGATATGTAACCCCTCTTTGTACCTCAGTTTTCCCCTTCTGTAAAATAGGTATGATAATGTTTCTTAGTTGGACGCCTCTGTGGTGTTTGTAAAACCCCTTCGATGATTGGATCAAAGGTGCTATAGAAGTGCAGAGCAATAACACTTCATTAGCAGATAGCATTATGCAGGTGAGGAAAAGGGAAAGAAAAATGAAAGCTGTAAATGGGCTCCCGACCTCTTGGAGAGGAGAGAGAAAAACCATAATACAAAACTCTGGATACGTAGTATGGCATGGACCTCCCAGGGTCCATGCCACCATGTCTTCATGCTAGCTAGATTAAATCTAACATGGGTAACACACTCTCACTGCAGTTACACCTTCGGTTGCAGGGTAGGCATACCCTAAAATACCGCACGAGCTCTAGTCACCCATTCAGCAAAGCGCTCAAGCATGCTCGTAAAGTCCAGGCTGCTTCAGCAAAGCATTTAAACGCTGGTGTAAAAGTATGCAGTTGGCTAAGTGC
Source organism: Macrochelys suwanniensis (assembly GCA_033296515.1). Classification (NCBI taxonomy): domain Eukaryota; kingdom Metazoa; phylum Chordata; order Testudines; family Chelydridae; genus Macrochelys; species Macrochelys suwanniensis. The sequence goes on along the minus strand of CM065776.1, from coordinate 257,287,603 downwards.
TTTGGTGAATCCATGGCCCTAATCTTAGGATACGTCTACGCTGAAATTAGACGCGTGCGGCAGGCCTGTGCCAGCCCAGCCAATTCAGGTTCACAAGGTTCTGGCTAAGGAGCTGTTAAATAGCGGTGTAGATGTCTGAGCTCTAGGACCCAGTGAGGTGGGAGGCTCCCAGAGCTTGCCTGAACGTCTACCACAATTAAACAGCCCCCAAGCTGGAGTCAGCCGGCACAGGCCAGCGGTGGGTTTTTAATTGCAGTGTAGACATACCCATGGCAGATTCCAAGGACTGCTCTCCCTGAAATGTGCAAGTAACTTCAAAAGGAGCGTGTGATCTGTGTGTATTCTGCTGTAAGTGTCCCATCTCCGGGGACTGCATTATTGGGGCAGGGAATAAAGTACTGTTCATTATGTAGGTTCAGCTTCATTCTAGTGTTGGTACCATGTACAGGCACTCAGGAGCCTCGCGTAGGGATCCCTATTAAACTAGAAACATTCAGGAGGTGTTTTATTTATTTATTTATTCGTTTAGTTACACATGGATTTCTTTTTTTAATTCCCCAAGAAGTGAAAGTTCTGCAAAATGTTAAACACCTTCTGCTCTTTAGGTTCAGTACAGATTTGCTTGAACTTCTTAGCACCTTTCCACTCTGACATATTTTGGTTTTAGTGCCTCTTTTCAAGTAAGCTAGTTTATGTGCATTTTTTAACACTGAAAACTATTTGAAAAGGTGCCTGGCTGTTCTTGTCAAAACTCCCACAGAGAGGCAGGCTCTGCAGAAGGGGGAAGGGGGAAACGAGCAGAAAGTAAAGGTTTTTTAAAAAAAAAGAAACTGAAAAATAAATGCAGCTGCAACGTAAGCGTCCGGTTCATATTTTGTTAGATTGCGGCAAAACCAAATCCAGTTGTCGGCAAATTGCATCAGTCTGTTAGCCGGCCAGATGTTCGCAGTGACTGACTGCTTTCGTTTTCGCCCCGTGGCTGGGATGGTTGATGCCTCTGATAGACAGGCATGTGACACCCACTCCTGGATTGCGACTGCGCCAGCGTTTTATTTGCACACGGAACAGATGGGGCTGTGCCGTCACCGGCGGGCCGAGTGACAGCTCGAGTGAAGGGAGAGCTCATTGACACGCTATCAAATTCCACTCGCTCACTCGGTAACACACTCGGGCTGGCAGGTGAGTGACTGAGCTGCACTCTTACCACCTGGAACTCCAAGATACAGGACTCTTGATTTGATTTTAATTCCCTCTTTCATATGCCAGTCAAGGGCAATGTAATTATGTGTGTACACGTACACGAGCCAGTCAGTCTGAACATGAGGGAGTGCGGGGCATCCCCACAGCTGCTACAGCAGGGATTTGGAGGGCTCTGAAGCAGCACCAGACAATCTTACTCTCAGGCACTTGGCTGCCTGGTTCTTGCTCACATGCTCAGGGCCATGTGTGGGGTTAGGAAGGAATTTTGCCCCAGCTCAGATTGGCAGGGACCTTGTGGGGGTTTTGCCTTCCTCGGTAGCACAGGTTGTAGGTCACTTGCTGGGATTTACCTGGGTACTTAATCACTGAGCTGCCATAGCGGGGCCCTAAGGCACTGGTGCCCCTTACACAGGCAGGGAGGGGCTTACTAGATCAGGACTGTGTCCTTTAGGAGTCAATTTGATACCCTACCTGCTCCTCCGAGGAGGATTTGGCGATGCTCCTTCACACCAAGCTGAAGGTCCACTGGTTTTTGCTCCAGTGCCAAGTCAGCCCTCTCCCAGGTTCCTTGTTTCCTTCTCTCTCGCTGTAGAATCTCCTGAGGCACCAGCAGCATCCAAGCCCACAAAGAGCGTATTCACCCCTGTGTGAACTTTACATGCCACCTCCTGTATGTTAATCAATAAGATATTGAGTGTCTCGTGAATTCCAGCTACATTCTTGGCTCTGAATGAATTGTAATGAGTGTGTCTGTTTCTTTTCTCTCTGAACAGCAAGGTTGGATTGTACAGCCAGCAGCCTCGGTTATTCTCCTCCCAGCTGTCTGCACAGATCAGCTACAAGCCGATACATTGCAAGGTCTGTACTCCCAAGAAAGAATGGCAAGATCCCCTTTTGCAGGGTGCCCATGATGTATGCACATATTGGTGCAAGAAGCCTGATATCCAGCTGTTTAACTGGCCGTTTAGTCGATGGGGCTTCTGATTGCTAAGCTGCTGTTTTTCTCCTGCCGTCTGCTATGAGGTTGCAATCCATGAGACAAAATGACATGGTTTCTGTTTTGGAAGCTTGCATGTTTTCTAGTGGCAGTGTCCTGTGCTGAGACCCAACTCCTGTCCTGGGCACAGAAAGCAAAGTTACCTGTCCACCTCCTCTGGATAACCCCTTTCACAATGACTTTCCTCTAGGTCCAGGTTGGGCGTTCTCATGGGACAGCTGTATATCCCTCTTGAATATTTCAGTAGTCGTCATATAGTCAGAATATAGCAGTAGGGATATGTTACCGACCACCTGACCAGGATGGTGATAGTGCCTGTAAAATGCTCAGGGAGATTAGAGAGGCTATAAAAATAAAAAACTCAATCATAGAATATCAGGGTTGGAAGGGACCTTAGAAGGTCATCTAGTCCAACCCCCTGCTCAAAGCAGGACCAATCCCCAATTTTTGCCCCAGATCCCTAAATGGCCCCCTCAAGGATTGAACTCACAACCCTGGGTTTAGCAGGCCAATGCTCAAACCACGGAGCTATCCCTCCCCCCATAATAATGGGGGATTTCAACTATCCCCATATTGACTGGATACATGTCACCTCAGGACGGGATGCAGGGATAAAGTTTCTTGACACCTTAAATGACTGCTTCTTGGAGCAGCTAGTCCTGGAACCCACAAGAGGGGAGGCAATTCTTGATTTAGTCCTAAGTGCAGCACAGGATCTGGTCCAAGAGGTGAATATAGCTGGACCGCTTGGTAATCGTGACCATAATATAATTACATTTAACATCCCTGTGGTGGGGAAAACACCACAGCGGCCCAACACTGTCGCATTTAATTTCAGAAAGGAGAACTACACAAAAATGAGGTTTGTTAAACAGAAATTAAAAGGTGCAGCACCAAAAGTGAAATCCCTGCAAGCTGCATGGAAACTTTGAAAAGACTCCATAATAGAGGCTCAACTTAAATCATAGAATCATAGAATCTCAGGGTTGGAAGGGACCTCAGGAGGTCATCTAGTCCAACCCCCTGCTCAAAGCAGGACCAACCCCAAGTAGATCATCCCAGCCAGGGCTTTGTCAAGCCTGACCTTAAAAACCTCTAAGGAAGGAGCTTCCACCACCTCCCTAGGTAACCCATTCCAGTGCTTCACCACCCTACTAGTGAAAAAGTTTTTCCTAATATCCAACCTAAACCTCCCCCTCTGCAACTTGAGACCATTACTCCTTGTTCTGTCATCTTCTGCCACTGAGAACAGTCTACATCCATCCTTTTTGGAACCCCCTTTTAGGTAGTTGAAAGCAGCTATCAAATCCCCCCTCATTCTTCTCTTCTGCAGGCTAAACAATCCCAGTTCCCTCAGCCTCTCCTCAGAAGTCATGTGCTCCAGCCCCCTAATCATTTTTGTTGGCGTCCGCTGGACTCTTTCCAATTTATCCACATCCTTCTTGTAGTGTGGGGCCCAAAACTGGACACAGTACTCCAAATGAGGCCTCACCAGTGCCGAATAGAGGGGAATAATCACGTCCCTCGATCTGCTGGAAATGCCCCTACTTATACAGCCCAAAATGCCGTTAGCCTTCTTGGCAACAAGGGCACACTGTTGACTCATATTCAGCTTTTCGTCCACCGTAACCCCTAGGTCCTTTTCTGCAGAACTGCTGCCCAGCCATTCGGTCCCTAGTCTGTAGCAGTGCATGGGATTCTTCCGTCCTAAGTGCAGGACTCTGCACTTGTCCTTGTTGAACCTCATCAGATTTCTTTTGGCCCAATCCTCTAATTTGTCTAGGTCCCTCTGTATCCTGTCCCTACCCTCCAGCGTATCAACCACTCCTCCCAGTTTAGTGTCATCTGCAAACTTGCTAAGGGTGCAGTCCACACCATCCTCCAGATCGTTGATGAAGATATTGAACAAAACCGGCCCCAGCACCGACCCTTGGGGCACTCCACTTGATACCAGCTGCCAACTAGACATGGAGCCATTGATCACTACCTGTTGAGCACGACCATCCAGCCAGTTTTCTATCCACCTTACCGTCCATTCATCCAGCCCATACTTCCTTAACTTGCTGGCAAGAACACTGTGGGAGACTGTATCAAAAGCTTTGCTAAAGTCAAGAAATAGCACATCCACTGCTTTCCCCTCATCCACAGAGCCAGTTATCTCATCATAGAAGGCAATTAGGTTAGTCAGGCATGACTTGCCCTTGGTGAATCCATGCTGACTGTTCCTGATCACTTTCCCCTCCTTTAAGTGGTTCAGAATTGATTCCTTGAGGACCTGTTCCATGATTTTTCCAGGGACTGAGGTGAGACTGACTGGCCTGTAGTTCCCCGGATCTTCCTTCTTCCCTTTTTTAAAGATGGGCACTACATTAGCTTTTTTCCAGTCATCCGGGACCTCCCCCGATTGCCATGATTTGTCAAAGATAATGGCCAATGGCTCTGCAATCACATCGGCCAACTCCTTTAGCACCCTCTGATGCAGTGCATCCGGCCCCATGGACTTGTGTTCGTCCAGCTTTTCTAAATAGTCCCGAACTACTTCTTTCTCCACAGAGGGCTGGTCACCTCCTCCCCATACCGTGCTGCGGAGTGCAGCCGCCTGGGAGCTGACCTTGTCTGTGAAGACAGAGGCAAAAAAAGCATTGAGTACACTAGCTTTCTCCACATCCTCTGTCACTAGGTTCCCTCCCTCATTCAGCAAGGGGCCCAAATAATTACCCCCAAATTAAAAAACACAGTAAGAGAACCAAAAAGGAGCCACCGTTGCTAAACAACAAAGTATTAGAAGCAGTGAGAGGCAAAAAGGCATCCTTTAAAAAGCAGAAGTTAAATCCTAGTGAGGAAAATAGAAAGGAGCATAAACTATTAGCCAGGATGGGCAGGGATGGTGTCCCTAGCCTCTGTTTGCCAGAAGCTGGGAATGGGCAACGGGGGATGGATCACTTGTGATTACCTGGTCTGTTCATTCTCATTCAGCTCTGGGGCACCTGGCATTGGCCATTGTCAGAAGACAGGATACTGGGCTAGATGGACCATTGGTCTGAGCCAGTGTGGCTGTTCTTATGTCCTGGATGGCTATTGAATGCTGCCCAGTTTGCTTTAGCATTGTCGATGTCGACCCTCCCCCCCTTTCCCTCTAGCTCCCTAATGAAGGAGTTGGGTGGCATTTCCAAGCCATGTTGCGTTTGTTGGTGGAACCTGTTGGTCAGGGTGCCAATACGTGGGGTGTTGCTACCAGTGAATTGCAGGTCATTAGCCTTGGCAGTCAGAAAGCAAAGAGTAAAGGGAATGAGATTGCCTATTCTAGCCACGTAATGCACTGATGACCTTGGTTGTGCCTGTCCTTTCGTTTGTGCAATAGACATGCAGTCTTTCATAGACTATTTAAGCATTTTCAACTGCAGGCAATGCTCTCCTTGCTTATAATAGATTAAAATGGCTTCAGAGCTGCGTTGATTCCATGGTATAATTCCTAGTAGTATTCCTGGCTGCATCTTGTTGTGACCTTTCTTGAAGGCGAGTGATGCACCAGTAGTTCTCAGCGCTCTGTTGGATAGTCCATCAGGTGTCTCACTGTTAGGTATCTGCTGCGTAAGAGAGATTATCCTCTGAAAAATTACTCTGGGAAAAGGCATTGTGGGGTTCCTTACTGGTGTCTTGATGACTCCAGAATAAATTTCCTCAGTGTGAAAATTAAAGCGTGGCTTTTTAGTCTGCCTAAAAAGCTTCCCCTGGGATCGGAGAGTCAAGCTGGGTTCATTTCTTGATTGTGCGTCACTGCTATGAAAAAAGAAATCCGCTATCAGAATGTAGCCAACAATAGAATCGAGCTCACCAACTGCGCTGTGACTGTGCAGGTCTCATTGGAAGAAAATGAAACAGTCACTTATTTAGGTCAGTAAATTCAGCAGCTCTGGCTAGATACACATGAAGGAGATCTATTGAGTGAGAAGGAGCTGTTTCTAAATCATCATTTTCCGACCAGAGTCTCGCTAAAGAATTGTCTCTTTTTGGATGCTCCTAACGCCAAACAGTCACTTGCCTTGCAGCAGTCATTTGGGGAACCGTGCAACAAATCTACAATTGCTAGTCTGCCTTGGCACATGTGTTTTGAGGACAGCCATTTGCAGCTGAAGCGTTGACGACGACTCCTTCTGCTGCATCAAGGAGCTGATGTGGGGCAGGGGGAGGGGAGTTTAACTTCAGAGAACACCAGACAGCAAGTAAATGTTGACTAAAAATGTATTTTCCCCAGGTAGACTCCTTATGTTAGTGCTGATCCTGGGGGATGTCAATGTTATCAGCCTAGTACATACTCTGGCACCCCGTGGGAGTGGGAAGTCGAGACTGTGGAGGGATATGGTTATCCCTGCTCTCTGAAGAAGCAACACATGCAAAATGGGAAGAGAATTGGAGGAGTCTAGTTTTGTGTGGCCCATCAGATGTATTGTGCCCTCTAAAAGCTTCGTTCAGCTCTTTGCTTCCATGTAATTAGCTGCACGCAGAGAAATCAAACATCAGCCCTCTCACTCTATTTTACCAGAGATGGATCTCGATGCATCCCCTGGACCTACTGATCTCCTGGAACATGGGGACTCTGTAGTCACTGGCTAACTACAGTAAAAGCTGTGTTATCCGGCACTTTACCAGCCATAAAGCTCTAGAAATCGGCATTTCTGATATCTCCATTAAAAGTCCAGTTGGTGCAGAGCCAGCAGTCTCCCTACCTGGCTCCGCGTGGCTCCCCGGAAGTGGCGACATGTCCCTGCTGCTCCTAGGCGGAGGAACGCTGCTCCGTGCGCTGCCCCCTCCCCACCCTGAGCGCTGGCTCCGCAGCTCCCATTGGCCGGGAACCATAGCCAGTGGGAGCTGCGGGAGCAGTGCCCGCGGGTGGAGGCAGCGTGCAGAGCCACCTGGCTGTACCTCCGCCTAGGAGCAGCAGGGACATGTCGCAGCTTGTGAGGAGCTGCCTGAGGTGAGCACCGCCTGGATCCAGCACCCCAAAACTCCTTCCGCTCCCCAATCCCCTGCCCCGAGCCCCCTCCTGCACCCAAACGCCCTCCCAGAGCCTGTGCCCCGCACCCCCTCCCATGCCCCAGCCCTGAGCCCCTTCCTGCACCAAAACCCCCTCCCAGAGCCTGCGCCCCACACCCCCTACCATGCCCCTGCCCCGAGCCCCCTCCTGCACCCAAACTCCCTCCCAGAGCCTGTGCCCTGCACCCCCTCCCATGCCCCAGCCCTGAGCCCCTTCCTGCACCAAAACTCCCTCCCAGAGCCTGTGCCCCGCACCCCCTCCCATGCCCCAGCCCTGAGCCCCCTCCTGCACCCAAACCCCCTCCCAGAGCCTGTGCCCCGCACCCCCTCCCATGCCCCAGCCCTGAGCCCCCTCCTGCACCCAAACCCCCTCCCAGAGCCTGCACCCCGCACCCCCTACCATGCCCCAACCCCCAGCCCTGAGCCCCCTCCTGCACCCAAACTCCCTCCCTCCATTGGTATATAACTAACTCTTAATTAACTGGAATTTTTTACTAACCGGCACCCCCCATTCTCCCAACATGCTGGATAACAAAGCTTTTCCTGTACCTGGATATTTCTGTCTCCTCAGCTGGAAGTTTATCACGGACTCCAACTGTCACAAAATGTGGGCTACTTGAAATACTTTGAAATACTTGCTAGCTTCCTCTGGTATCTGCAGGTAGTGGGTTGTTCATTGATATTTGGTGTTACCGTGTGCTCCTACAAGGAACATGTAGGTCCCAATTCTCTGAGGCCCTTAAATATGTGCCTCATTTTAAGCGCATGAGAACTCTGTGGAACATCTCTCATGCTTAAAGTTAGTCATGGGCTGAAATACCCTCTAAATCAGGACCTTAATTATTGTTTACATGCTGTGTTGTATAAGCATAGAGCATGACTAGATGTGATCTGTGCTATGGGGTGTTTGGAAAAATATGTTGTTGTTGTTCAAAGCTGCATCAATTCTTCCCCTATCCCAGATGCATCGTGCAACATGGACTTCACAGTGCCATTTTTCAGAAATACCGGGTAAAATTTCCAAAGCACCTAAGTGACTTAGGAGTCTGAAGCTCATTGACATTCAATGAGACTGAGGCTCCTACGTGTTTAAATCACTTTTGAAAGATGGATTGGGCTTTTGAGTCACGTAGGTGCTTTTAAAACATTTACCCTAGACTCCTGTGTTTGATGGAAAGAAAACTTCCCAGTATGTTGTAAGGATGCTGCCTTGAAGTTAGGAATGTTATCTAAATATCTCTTTCTCCCTCCATTTAGCCGAGCTGTTCAGCGGAGTTTAGCCATCATTCGTCAGGCCAAGCAGAAGAAAGTGAAGAAGGAGTATTGTATGTACTACAACCGCTTTGGCAAATGTAACCGTGGGGAGAGCTGTCCCTACATCCATGATCCGGAAAAAGTAGCTGTCTGCACCAGGTGGGCACATGAACACGTAACTTTTCTCGCCGCAAGCGCATACTTGTGCTTCATCTCAATATGGTTGGACACAGAACTCACCTGCTGTCAGTCTTCCCTCTGTCACCTTGCCTCTGTCACACGTTTTAGTGAAACAGACCAAACGGTAGCAATACTTTGAACTAACATAGCATTTTACATTTTCAAAGTGCATGTCACACCAGTAGAACATTTGAACCAGGGCATGTGCGTGTGAGAGAAAGAGAGGGAGAGAGATTTGCTTTATTAAATGTAATGATGGCCTTAAATCCGGGGATTGCCTTTCATCCCAAAGGATGCCAGAACATTCTTTGGTAAGTTTTTAACAGGACCCACAGACTCTCAGATTTCTGAGAATCATAGAAATGTACGGTCGGAAGGGACCTCAAGAGGTCATCAAGTCCAGCCCCGTGTGCTGAGGCAGGACCAAGTAAACCGAGACCGTCCCTGACAGGTGTTTGTCTAACATGTTCTTAAAAACCTCCAGTGATGGGGATTCCACAACCACCCATGGAAGCCTGTCCCAGAGTGTAATCATCCTTATAGTTGGAATGTTTTCCCTAATATCTAACTTAAATCTCCCTTGCAGTATATTAAACCAATTATTCTACCTTCAGTGGACATGGAGAGCAACTGATCACCTTCCTTTTTATAACAGTCCTTCACATATTTGACGACTGTTATCAGGACCCAGCCTCAGTGTTCTTCTTTCGAGATGAAATGTGCTCAGGTTTTTAACCTTTCCTCCCTAGGTCAGGTTTTCTAAACTTTTTTTTCCATTCTTGTTGCTCTCCTCTGGACTCTCTCTGATTTGTGCACATCTTTCTTGAAGTGTGTTTTCCAGAAGTGGACACCGTACTCCAGCTGAAGCCTCACCAGGGCCAAGTAGAGCAGGACAATTATCATCAACACTGACATGCCTGGTTTAAATACACACTAGTAATAATTCCAGCATGTATCCATAAGCCTTGATACACACCAAGTACATACATCATGCAAGAATATTAATGGTTGGTGACCTATTCATTTTCAAATGATGCCTCACGTGGCATATTTTGTACAAAGATTATTCCCGTAGTATGTCAGGTGTGAATACAGGGGTGCATCGGGTCACAACCCCCCAGAATGGTACTATCTTTTTCACAACTGCTTCACATTGCTGATTCACATTCAATTTGTGATCCAATATAACCCCCAATCTATTTAATGAGTACCACTGCCCAGCCAGTTATTCCCCATTTTGTACTTGTGTATTTGATTTTTCCTTCCAAAGTGCAAAGTACTTTGCACTTGTCTTTAGTTAATTTCATCTGGTTGATTTCAAACCACTTTTATAATTTGTCAAGGTTGTTTTGAATTCTAACCCTATACTCCAAAGTGTTTGAAACCCCTCCCAGATTGGTGTCATCCACACATTTTATAAGTGTACTGTCCGCTCCATTATCCAAGTCATTATAGAAAATTATTGAATAATACCAGACCCAAGACAAACCCCTGCAGGACCCCACTAGATATTTCCCTCTCCCTCTCTCCACTCCCCCCCCACACACACACTTTGACAGTGAGCCATTGATAACTACTCTTTAAGTACAGTCTTTCAACCAGGTATGCACCCACCTTTTGTAATTTCATCTGGACCAGGGGGTCTCAAACACGCAGCCCACGGGCCACATGCGGCCCGCAGAGTTTTTCCTGCAGCCCGCCATAGGTGCCGACTCCACTGGCAGCCAAGCTCCAAACATTACTGAGTGTTTATATTTTATTAAAACCCCCCTTTGCATTAGTTTTTTAAAAGTTAATACGTTGATTTTTAATATAATACTATATTACTCTTTTTTTTTTTCCATTTTTGACTATACTTTTGTATCATTGTATGAAAAGGTTTCAGTGATGCGGCCCTTGGGCCAATTTGCTAGTTCTCATGTGGCCCTCGTGGTGATTTGAGTTTGAGATCCCTGATCTAGACCACATTGCCCTAATAATAAGTTGTTTTACTATGGCAAAAGATCAAAGTAATAATTCGTGTAGCCCATCTAAGAATCAGCATTAATGTTAAATCAACATGAACACTGGCTAGTATGAAGTTCTACATCCCTTAAATTTAATAGTAAAGCTTAGAACTTACTGACCAGCACTGATTCTTCTCATCTCTATGAGGCTAAGTATTATCTCCGTTTGGTGGCTGGGGAAAGTGAGGCAGAGAGTAAATGATTTACCCAAGGCCACAGGGGGAGCAGTCCCACAAGGGTAAATTCTTTCATCAATCCTGTTCAACGTGTACATGCCGCCACGAGGCGAACTGGGCAGGTGACACGGGCATCAGAGCAGTGTGGGGTTTTAGCTGCAGGACTGGTTAACCTGCACTTTAAACCTTAGGCACAGCTATAAAAGTCTACTCTTTTCTTCCTCCCTTCCCATGTTTATTCTATTCCAATGGCTTTAAACGGATAATGATCCAATTTAGCAGATCGATTATAAAACACCTCTCCTTGGGAGCGTATCTAGAATTCAGTAAAGGAGCCAAGAGCTTCTGGTGTGACATGTAACAGGCGTGAGCGTCTCTGCCTCTCGGGTTAGGTTTTCCGCTCGATGGAGCATGGGAAGAAGTAAGATATTTGGACTCTGTTGCAACCACCCTCCTCTCCGCCACGCTCCGTCTGCCCAAGCCTGCTTTCAGCCCAGGCTTTTTTCCTGGAACTGAGATGTTGCGCACGCAAACACATGTCCTAGCGCCCCTCACTGTGGGCTACGCCCTCTGAACAAACCCCTCCTTGGCTCTGAATCTTGAGGTGGGATGTTTTGAAAATGCCTCTGAGATGGGAAAGAGACTGTTCTGCAGTCATACATTGTTTTACAGCTGATCCCCGTTAACAAACAGTTCAGGTTGCTTCAGGACGTGTCCACTGGCCCAGGCCTTTCAGAACAGGGGAAGGCCAAGCTAAGGGAGAAGTTTCCAACATTCCAGGCCACCTGGCCATCTCTGTCAATGATCCACATGCAGCCATCACTTCTGCTTCCACCTCCGACCTCCCCTGCTCATCACAGAGCACCGACAGAGCTCGCTGCAGCTGGGTGCTCACACATCTAGAGCTGCTATAGATTGCTGCTGCGGAGGTTAGAGCGAAGGTTTGGCGATCGTGGTTTGCTTTCTGTCGCACAGTGGTTGTGCTGACTCCAGCCCTGCTTATTGTCCTACACGCGCCACCGAAAAAACCGATTTTACAAATGGCTGATTAGACAAGTCGCATGTTGCAGACCAGAGTTCGTCATGCCTCCTCCTGGGGCCCAATCCTGTGACATTCTTAAGGCACTCAGCACCTTGCAGGATTGAGCCCTATGATTCTGGGTGCCAGCAAATGAGCCATGTGGCATTAGATGCTGGGCTGACCTGTCTGAAATGAAGACATGAAACATTTTTAAAATCAGGGATCTGTGGTGCACCTGTCTGATACTCCACTTCCAACCTATGCCAGTACTGTGCTTGTTAAACATTTAAGCCATGGTCCGGGGAGTATCTTCCCCGGGGTTAGTCTGACTTTATAGAAAACTTCCAGTCAATCCATTATTTTTTTCCTCAAAACACATGCTGCCGTCTCCAGTAGGGTATGGCAGCCCATTTCTGTCCTAAACTGGGTAATTTTGAATGCTGCTGCACACTGTGATGTTCCTCTCCAGAGGATGCCGTCTCCTTACATATCCTTTTGTAGCAACGTGCCAGGAGTGGAGACTAATAGCCAATGGATGCAGGGGATCATACCCCAAACTTTGCTTGTGTGGATCTTACTTACCACTGACCTGAGGAGTCGTTCTCCATGGCAACACTCGTGGAGCTTGGCATGCCAGTAAAACGTCATTGAATTGAACTGAATTGTGTGTGTCGGTTGCAATCTGGAAAGTTCCGGGGGATGCTTCAGGTTGAGATGCTGTGTAGCCGGGAAGGGATATTACTTTATTACAGAGAAGCATTGAAGACTGTTCCCAGCTCATCTTACCTTGTCCCTATTGCTGTAAAACGTTTGAAAAATGAACAGTTTTGATAGTATCATTTCTTACCCAGCTGTTAATGTTATGATATTCTTCTTTTAAAAAGTCATCTTAAATCATTTCTCCTTTAAGAAAATGCCTCTTCAGATCCCCACTCCTACTGCTAGAAATCATTTGGGGAGCATCCGTAAGCGTACGCTGTGCTTTACAGAGATTAAGTGATGTTCCCTGCTGCAATAAATGTCGTTTAAGTCCTAGCGGCACAAGCAGTGCTGTGTAACTCCAAGAGGGTGCATCACATCTAGAGACTGTCTTTGGAGGATTCCGGTAACTGACAGAGTTGGGTCTGAATGTGTCTATCTGAATTTAAAAATCCACTATTGCTGTGGTGTTTAAATACTGATTAATCGGAAGACGCTGGCTCTAAATGCCTACATATATTTTAGGGGGTTCTTTTCAGAATCTTGAGCTCCGATCTTCCTCCAGAGTTCATATCTGATCCCCCTGTCTTTTGAATCCAGACCGTAAACACCCCTGGACGGGGGACCAAGCCTTCCTTTGTTTCTGTTCAGCACCGGGCACAATGAAGCCCCAGTGTGACTGGATCCTTTGGGCACTGCCAAGGTATAAATAATCCTCCGGATAACTGCAGGGTTTCAAACACGACATCTGAAGTTTGTAGCTCCGGTCCCTCTGGTTACTGATCAGTAACTTAGTTGTCTAGAAATCTTTCGTGAGGCATCACTTGCTCTTTTAGGGGGAAGATAAGTACTGATTTGGTATGTGAAATGGGCTTTAATAGAAAATGTATGGAGCAGTAATGTAATATTCACTTGAACTGTGCCTCAGGCCAATACAAGTATGAAATGGTGATATTCTCTGTTTAAAATAGCATGTTTCTGTGAACTGTTTGTAATACTCTGTATCTGTCTCTAAACCCCCTTCCGGTTCTTTGGCAGATTTCTCCGTGGCACATGCAAGAAGACTGATGGGACATGTTCATTTTCACACAAAGTTTCTAAAGATAAGGTCTGTATGGTTTTCTAATGAGCACATTCCCGCTTTATGAGAGAGCTGACCTAAGGAAGCAACGCTTCTGCTGGTTGTAGGGACGTCTATGCTAGAGAGTGTTTCAAATTGAGTTCATTTGCAGTTTGCTTGCCAAGCTGTTCAGGCTCATTACAGGGTCACAGCTTATAATGAGAGAAGAGAGTGTCTCTTAAACCAACTTGGTGAATCAGTATATTAGTGCATTAAGCAGCGAATTTGAGACTAGAGCACCTGGGGCTGTTTGCAGTACTGGTAACGTGCCTGGTTAAGGGGTATTTAAGCTCTTGAGATCAGAACACAAGCACATGGAGTCAGAGATGCCATCTCTTTAAGACTGTGCCTCATTCTAAATCACTCCACAGCTGGGGTCAGACCAAGAGAATGTTGGAACGTACTGCAGTTAGGAGACATAAATTCACTTAAAAAAAAAAAAAGGCTAGACAATGAAACTGTCTGGCAGAATGATTTTTAATTTCATCATTTTCACTCTGCTTGGAAGTGTTCGGAGCTCTTTCGTTTTATTACACAGACTAAGGTTGAGAGATAATTAGATTTTCTTTTAGCGATTATTGGCTGATAATTTAGCAGGTTAATCTTCATTCGCTGGATAGGACTTCACATTGGAAGTAACTTCTGAGGTCCCAATCCAGCAAAGCACGTAAGCACATGCCTAAATGAAACCCTGGGACTTAAGAATGTGCTTAACTTACATGCTTGGGTTCTTTGCTGAAGAGGGAAAGACTTTGCCCCTGTTAGCAAACCACTTAGTATGTGCTTGAGTCAGGGCCTGTATGAATGAGAGAGAAGTTCTTAACCCCTAGACAGTGAATCAGAACAAAAACTCGAGGGGCTAATGTCCCAGCCAGAAGGGTTTATTCCCCTAGGATCCCACGCTCCCACAATAGCAGGGATCACGGTATCAGAAGCAGTTCAGTCTTCGTGTTCCACTCTAGTGGTGGAGGTGCAAGAGACTTGGGTGTGAAAGGGAAAAGATCCCTCCCCGAAAGTCCATGAACACTATGCCTCACTCCTCCATCATGTCACTCAGGGATTGTTCCAGCCCCACTGGGTATAATTCTGGCATGTAGTTTGCCTGAAGCAGCTTTAGTGCAACTTTAACTGCTGTGAGCCCGAGGCACTACAGAAATCGAAGCACCAAAGAGCTGTCAGATCAGGAAGCATTGCTTTTGTTGCTTGTCCCACAGATCATCCAAAGATACTGTCATAAATCACTCTGGAGATGCCACCTTCCACCGTTTCCTTTCTCCATTCCCTATTAGTTAAACGTCTCTCTGTTCCATTCATAGCCCATCATGCCATTTATGTAATGAAAATGTATTACATGGAGCTTTAACTAACCCAGCGATACCTCCAAAGGATTTAACTACCAGCCCCCCCCATGTCTAACTAGGGTGACCAGATTAAAGAAACAAAAAATCGGGACACATGGGGGAAGCAAAAACAAAACCAAACCACCAGAGCAGAGTTCTCCGAGCAAAAAAAAACGGCAGAAGCCCCGATATCGGGACACACAACCAAAATTGGGACAGTCCCAATTTTATCGGGACGTCTGGTCACCCTATGTCTAACCAGTGTTTGAAACAGAACCATTTTCAACTGCTGTCACCTTTGGATGCAGCGTACAGTAACTCCTCACTTAAAGTCGTTCCGGGTAACAGTGTTTCGTTATTAGGTTGCTGATCTATTGGAGAACATACTCGTTTAAAGTCGCGTTCCGTTATAAGGTGGTTTGGCTCGTCCCACTCCACCCACCCACTGACCCTCCTGCCGGGGAGCGGGATCGGGGCACGGGGGCTTGCCCCACTTTGCCTGCCCGGCGCTCCTGCCGGGGAGTGGGGTCAGGGAGTGGGAGCTTGCCTCGTTCCACCCACCTGGTGTTCAAGCTGGGGAGCAGGGTCGGGGAGCGGGGGCTTGCCCCACTCCGCCTGCCCAGCATTCCAGCCAGGAAGCAGGCAAGCCCCCGACCCTGCTCCCCGGCAGGAGCACCGGACGGGCGGAGTGGGGCAAGCCTCCATACCCCAACCCCATTATGCCCTGCCTCAACCAAGCTTCACAATCATCATTGATGAGTACAGTATTAGTTTGTTTAAAATTATTTAAAACTTATACTGTATATGTATAGAATGTCTCTTGTCTGGTGAAAAAAATTTCCCTGGAACCTAAACCCCCCTTTTACATTAATTCTTATGGGGAAATTATTATTAATTAGTATTATTAAATTAGTTATTAATATTCATTAACTATTAGTTTATATCATTAATCAATACATTGTTTATTTACTTATTAAATATTAATTATTATAATTATTATTGTTATTATGTAAACCCCCATTTACATTAATTCTTATGGGGAATTGGGTTAAAGTAGCATTTTTCAGGAACATAACTACAATGTTAAGCGAGGCGTTCCTGTACTTGTTTCTCTTTCTCTCTGGCTGTGGGGAGCTCCAAAGTTATCCTGAAGGCCATCTGACTCGCATTCTGAACTATTCACCAGAGTGCCATGTGGGGCTTTTTGTGCAGAGAGCTCTTGTAGAGCAGTCATTTAATCATCGGTATGTAAAATTGTGTACGGTCTAGAGAATGGAGATCAGGATCTTCTGTTCTCTGTCTCAGAACACAAGAACAAGGAGAGATTTGATGATGTCAAAAGGTGGGGAATTCAGAACGGATAAAAAGCGATTTTTTTATACAGTGTGTAAGCGGACTGTGGAAGTCATCGTTGAGACCAAGAACTTAGCAAGATTCGGAAAGGGATTGGGTGCTTATCTGGAGATCAAGACTATCCAGTGTTACAGTTAAAGCTAACAACTGTTTTGGAAGGATGTTACACTTCGTGCTTTAGAGCCTGACCCAATCCCCAACTATTAGAGATGAGAAAGAGACCGAATGTGAAGGGAAGTTTATCCCACATTTGCTATTGTGGGATCCTGACAACTTCATTTGAAGTATCTGGTGCCGATCGCTATCAGACACCGGACAGTGGACTCGAGGGACCTGGGGTCTGATCCAGTCAGGCAGTGTATTAGCACTAGTGTATCTAGTAGAACTCTCCAGATCTGTAGTCATGCGTGCGTGTGCGTGCGTGTCCGTGCGTGCGTGTGCGTGCGTGTGTGTGTGTGTGTACGTACAGCCTGCGGTGCTTAGGGGTATGTTGTGAAGGCAATGCTAATATCTAATCACACCTAAAATCTCTGCTACGTTGTAAGCCTGGAGCTGTAACGTTTCCTAGCGCTTTCCCCCTCCACTACATGCCCGCCCTGACCGAGCGCTTGTCTCTGGGCTCTCGGGAATGCTGGAACAGTGAGGGTTAAAACAGGCAGCCTTATTATTATTATTATTTTTTTTAAGTGACTGTTGCAAGTGTTTCAGTGGAGGCCTGTGAACACCCCAGGGCAGCATTACTGAACATGTCCAACCTAAGAGAGACCCCTTAGGGTGAAATGTCTGGAAATGATCAGTTAGTTCCCCAGAGCCACCCTGTTCCCTCCATCCAATGCACACCCCCACCCAATCTGAACCGTGCCCCTAAAATAACAGCTTGACCTTTTGCTGCCTGTTTGCACATATTAAAGGGCAAAGGTGAGAATCTCCCATTCCCAGAGCAGGTAGCACACCTCCATGCCACCTCCAGTCCGTGTGCCTCTCATCCACTTCCCCCCCACACACATTCCTGCCCCTCCACATGTCCCCCTCTGTCCTGCCCACTCACCCCCAGTCCATGCCTTGAGGCAGGAGCAGGTCAGATTTTATTTCTAAACACAGGTTAAAATTATTGGACCTTTCTGGGTTGAGATGTGAAGATAGCTCAGGATGATGCCGCGCGGGCTAGAGGCCGCAGGAATGGGATGGGGGTGAAACGAGAAAAGGGAGTAAATACTGCCTGGTCACTTTAAGGTGCACACAGTCCTGTGCAGGGCATTTTCCCTACCCTGTCCTACCGAGGATCAGGACCTGGGCTGTCTTCAGCCTGGCCCAACCTCCCCTCCCCCAGCAAGCAACATGAAGCTTCAGCTGTGTCAGCTGGGAAAGTCCACAGTCCTTACTTTACCCAGTCTCTTCCTCCTGGCTTCCTGGCCACTTCCTCATCTTTCCCTGCTCCCCTCCCCCACATCAGCATCCCTGTTTCCTCTACAGGCCTGCCTCAGCCATCCCTGTTCCAGACAACACGGGAGCACAAGCTTATTCTCTCGGACTCCAGGGACGGGACTGTGTCCTGTGTTCGTACAGCTCCCAGAACAATCGGGCCCTGATCCTGAGTGGGGCTTTCGGGGGCCACCACAGTCGAAAGCATAATAATGCTTAAAGTTAAGCACGTACCTAAGTGCTGTCCTGAGTGATGACACTTTCCTGATTCAGGGCCTTCATATCCCCCTGGCCAAAATCCTGTCCCTATGTGTCTTCATGCAGGGTATCACAAGCGGTTTTTATTACATACATTTGGGATTTTCACCACCTCCCACCCCACCCCCGAGGGCTGGGCAGCTGGCATTTTTTTGAGTTAGAAATAAATAGTATTCAGGTGTTAGAGAGCGGAATGACTTCAAAGGGAGTTTGTGTGAGGAAAGGTGGCAAGATCATTACCACAAAATAGTGCCCTGATGGAAGAACAGGATTGTAGACTGCTGTTGGACTTTGTCCACCACCTGTAGGTTTCCTTTACTGGGGATAGTTTACCCACCTGTGTTAGCAAAGCCTTCTCTACACCCAGAAGCAGTAACTGTCATAGCGGTGAGCCTCGGACCTAGAAGAGTAGCCAGCATGCAGGGTTTCCCGTACATCTGAAAAACCAATATTGTAAGTACATTTCCAAAAATGTCCATTGTGCTACCAAAGGGGGAAAGTGACTGTCCCCAGCATTAGTCTCCCTTAAACGGTTCAAAGGTCCCCGGTTGCCATCTTGTAGTCAGTGTGGGCTGGAAGAGAAACAGCCTTCTTTGCTGAGTTCAGAGCCCATTCACTGTGATTTATGGCTGCAGGGAGCAGGCTCCCCAAAGCAAGAGGAGACGCCGGCATTCACTTCTGTAGCTTCCTGTTAACCTGTGTGATTACTAGCAAAGGTGATGTTAGCCTCATTTATCAAACACAAACCCAAAGAGAGAGACAGGTGAATTCGTTCAGCAAAGGAAGGAAAGTGGTTTTCTGCTGCTTGGAGGCTTTGCTATGACCAGGCAGGGCAAATTCCACTTGCTCTTCAAATGAGCCATTTTGGGTGGTTAGTTATTGTTTTAACTGTTCGAGCTGAGCTTTTGTTTGTTGACAATGTGACTTTCTCTTGGCATTGTTAGCTTCAACGCAGGGTGTGGGTGAAGAGGTACCAGTCTCTATCCATATCAGATCAGGGGTTGATCACCTGGGCAGATTCCACACTACAAGAAGGATGTGGATAAATTGGAAAGAGTCCAGCGGAGGGCAACAAAAATGATTAGAGGGCTGGAGCACATGACTTCTGAGGAGAGGCTGAGGGAACTGGGATTGTTTAGTCTACAGAAGAGAAGAATGAGGGGGGATTTGATAGCTGCTTCCAACTACCTGAAACGGGGTTCCAAAGAGGATGGATGTAGACTGTTCTCAGTGGTAGATGATGACAGAACAAGGAGTAATGGTCTCAAGTTGCAGAGGGGGAGGTTTAGGTTGGATATTAGGAAAAACTTTTTCACTAGTAGGGTGATAAAGAACTGGAATGGGTTACCTAGGGAGGTGGTAGAATCTCCTTCCTTCGAGGTTTTTAAGGTCAGGCTTAACAAAGCCCTGGCTGGGATGATTTAGTTGGGGTTGGTCCTGCTTTGAGCAGGGGGTTGGACTAGATGACCTAGAATCATAGAATCTCAGGGTTGGAAGGGACCTCAGGAGGTCCTAATATCCAACCTAAACCTCCCCCTCTGCAACTTGAGACCATTACTCCTTGTTCTGTCATCTTCTACCACTGAGAACAGTCTAGATCCATCCTCTTTGGAACCCCCTTTCAGGTAGTTGAAAGCAGCTATCAAATCCCCCCTCATTCTTCTCTTCTGCAGGCTAAACAATCCCAGTTCCCTCAGCCTCTCCTCATAAGTCATGTGCTCCAGTCCCCTAATCATTTTTGTTGCCCTCTGCTGGACTCTTTCCAATTTATCCACATCCTTCTTGAAGTGTGGGGCCCAAAACTGGACACAGTACTCCAAATGAGGCCTCACCAGTGCCGAATAGAGGGGAATAATCACGTCCCTCGATCTGCTGGAAATGCCCCTACTTATACAGCCCAAAATGCCGTTAGCCTTCTTGGCAACAAGGGCACACTGTTGACTCATATTTAGCTTTTCGTCCACCATAACCCCTAGGTCCCAGCCATTCGGTCCCTAGTCTGTAGCAGTGCATGGGATTCTTCCGTCCTAAGTGCAGGACTCTGCACTTGTCCTTGTTGAACCTCATCAGATTTCTTTTGGCCCAATCCTCTAATTTGTCTAGGTCCCTCTGTATCCTATCCCTACCCTTCAGCATATCAACCACTCCTCCCAGTTTAGTGTCATCTGCAAACTTGCTAAGGGTGCAGTCCACACCATCCTCCAGATCGTTAATGAAGATATTGAACAAAACCGGGCCCAGCACCGACCCCTGGGGCACTCCACTTGATACCGGCTGCCAACTAGACATGGAGCCATTGATCACTACCCATTGAGCCTGACCATCTAGCCAGTTTTCTATCCACCTTACCGTCCATTCATCCAGCCCATACTTCTTTAACTTGCTGGCAAGAACACTGTGGGAGACTGTATCAAAAGCTTTGCTAAAGTCAAGAAATAACACATCCACTGCTTTCCCCTCATCCACAGAGCCAGTTATCTCATCATAGAAGGCAATTAGGTTAGTCAGGCATGACTTGCCCTTGGTGAATCCATGCTGACTGTTCCTGATCACTTTCCCCTCCTTTAAGTGGTTCAGAATTGATTCCTTGAGGATCTGTTCCATGATTTTTCCAGGGACTGAAGTGAGACTGACTGGCCTGTAGTTCCCCGGATCTTCCTTCTTCCCTTTTTTAAAGATGGGCACTACATTAGCTTTTTTCCAGTCATCCGGGACCTCCCCCGATTGCCATGATTTTTTCAAAGATAATGGCCAGTGGCTCTGCAATCTCATCGGCCAACTCCTTTAGCACCCTCGGATGCAGTGCATCCGGCCCCATGGACTTGTGCTCGTCCAGCTTTTCTAAATAGTCCCGAACTATTTCTTTCTCCACAGAGGGCTGGTCACCTCCTCCCCAGATCACACAAAGTGAATGAGTGTTCTCTTCCCTGTTTCTAAAAGCAGTGAACATTGTTATGAACACACTCTGTGACTGATTAATCTGGAATGACTATGAAGGCTTAAGAGTACATTTGAAATATAAAATCAGCTTAGCCATACAGATTGAGAACATGTGAAAGGGAGAAGCGCTGCAGGCTGTATTCCAGCACAGTTCATGGTGTGTCCAGCAAGGCAGCGACTCGCCCTCACTACAAAGGTTTTGCAAATAAATGTCTGGCAAAGTTCAGGGCAGATCACAGCACCTGTGACTGGAAACCTGGGACGGGCACTTTTCAGTCCCAAGTTCCGCGTGAGGAACAGGGCCCCGGGGCTCTGCGGGGGGCTGGGCCCCCCCGGGCGGGCTGAGAGCTCGCGCCGCCATCGGGCGTAGGGGCAGCACTTTAATGTACCGCGCGGGGCCCCAAGCACCCGAAGGGCGGCCCTGGAAGGGCCCTTTTCAGGGGGTGAAGCGGCTGCCCGGTCCCTTTCTCGCCGGGTCGGACGGGCCCTGGGGCGGGGGAGGGGCGTTGAGTGGGGCCGGTAATACGCCCACCCCCACCCGGGGGACCTGTCATCGGAGCCTGCCCGGGGCTCCTTAACCTCTGACCCCCCCCCGTACCCTCTAACCCCTGCCCTCTGCCCTCTGACCCGCTACTCACCGGAGCGGGCTGTTCCCCTCCATTCTCCTGCTCCCGCCGCCCGGGCTCTGCTGCTGCTGGCGGCTCCGCTGCCCCCTCCCACCAGCGCGGAGTCACGCCCCTCCCCCCCCCCCCCCCCCGAGGTCCCTTCCAACCCTGAGATTCTATGATTCGAAATTACCAGGAAATCAGTGTAAATCATCCTAAATTGTAGTGTAATAAAATTATTTCCCTCTCGCACCCTCCTCCCCACAAATCAGTCCACCCCTAAATATCTGTGCTCTGGACATACACAACACTTACTGGTACCCTCTGAAGCTGGATTGCTTGGTAAGCTTCTTCATAGTCATATCCTGCTTTAGCCAGCAGGGATGGTGGTCCTCCAGTGCCCTTACAGAAATGTACAGAGCCTCAGACAGGCTGGTTATATACCCAGTTTAGAGCCTCAGTCAGGCTGGTTATATACCCAGTTTAGAGCCTCAGTCAGGCTGGTTATATACCCAGTTTAGAGCCTCAGTCAGGCTGGTTATATACCCAGTTTAGAGCCTCAGTCAGGCTGGTATATACCCAGTTTAGAGCCTCAGTCAGGCTGGTATATACCCAGTTTAGAGCCTCAGTCAGGCTGGTTATATACCCAGTTGAGATTGTGCTGCTTAAATCATCTGTTCGCGGTGCCACTACATCCATTTTGCACCTTCACGTGTTTGCGGCTGTTACTGGTGGGCATTCATGGCTATTATTCAGAAATCACTAACTCACCACTCTCAGCCACTGATGCTCCCAACTGCACCTTTCCCACCAGCTCACATGGGAGTAGTATGTCTGATGGTTCCCCTTAGCATGAGTGAGTGTAAGAGCACCAGGATGAGGGCAGCTAATGTGGTTTACTGTAACTGAGCACATGGATTTTATATCTCGTTGGAGCTCTATATGCGTAAAAGTCACATAGCTTTGCAGGACAACAGGCGCACAAATCCAGGCTGCTTAAGCCCTTGAAAATCCACCAGTTTGTCAAGGTGAGCAGAGCTTTCCTTTACCTGCTGACGTCTCCAGTGGCAACTCTAGGTCAGCATGTTCGGTGGATGCTGTGGCGCGTTGTAAGGAAGCGCCCGTTGGTCCTTTGCTGCAGCGGACAGGTTAGTCAGTGGAAGAGTTACTGCAGCTGTGGAACCCCCTAGTGGAACATGGACATGGGCACGATATTCTCGGGACAGTGGAGCAGTAGCTCTGTCTGTATCCTTCATGTGGAAGGAGCTGTTCTGTTGAAAGCACCTTAGTGCATTGTTGGTTGCTTACCCGATAATAAGCAGTCTAGTGGCTGTGAATGGTGCAGGGATTTTGCAGCCGGTCTCTTTATTTTACTCTGATTTACCTTTTATTTTTCTGAGTGAGAGCGAGAAACTCAGGGCCCCACCAGAGGAGCCTTGCTCATGTTCACATGTGAGCCGTTGTCCCGTATTGGTCTGAGGTAACGTGAAATCTCCTTGGGGGCCTTACCCAGAGGTTGGAGAATGGGCCAGTGCTTAGGGCATGGGGCTGGGATTCAGGATACCTGGGGTCAGTGTGTGGCTCTGGCACAGACTTCCTGTGTGACCTGGGGCAAATCACTTCATCTGCTTTGTGCCTCTGGCCCCCATCAGATGACCTTCTGTACCCCAGAGGGGTGCAGCAAAAGTTGCTCCATTCATTATTGTGAGATGCTCTGATAATGCGGCCATAGAAGAACCTAGATAGTTAATTAGACGCTCTCTTCTGACACGTGTGGTGCACAGTGACAGGCCTCTACAGAACAAATAACCAGGACCATTTTTATTAACCTTCTGCTCAAAATTTGTCCAGCCCTTTGTGCCTCATGGTGGGCCGGTGTGACACTTCAGGGATATCCAGGGCTGGGAGGCACCTCACTACCACCTGCCCTTAGCCTGAGGAAGCCTCGTCTGTGCTTGCCTGTCGGGGTCAATTCCCTAGCTCCACTAGCCACGGACAATACAAACACTCCCCTCTAAGTCTCACCAGCCCTGCGCTCTCTCTGCCGGTTAGCAATCGGCACATTCCAACCCCTGAGCCCTCCGAGCATCTCTCTGGAGCATCCAGCCCCTGGTGTGCTAGACCCTCTCAGTGTTCACACATTCGCTGCTTCAAAAGAAACCACGCACCCCAGCTCACCAGTTCCACCTCAGATCACCGCTCCGCTTCACATGTAGCCCTTAGATATGTTTGTGACGGGTTGGACTCCCCGTCTGGGATGCCACCTGATATACTGGGATTTCACTGTTCCTGCCTGCGCTCCCTCTCCCTGTTCTGCTGAATCAGGCTCTTCAGCCTCCGGCAGCACACACACAAGTAGGGACACACCAGCTGTAGAATCATTCAGAGTCTGCAAGCAGCTCTCTCTGAGAAAACTCATCTAGGAAATTGCCCAGCACTCAAGTGAAGCTCCCCTCTGGAAAGTACACCCAAAATAATATTGTCTTGCACCATAGAGAAATCTATCCAACGTAAGCTCATAAATTTGCCCCCTCCCTCAATATGGAGGAAGATATACACAACTTCTTGCCGGCCCCCCAGTTATAAATTGCACAAACTGGGTTTTATAATAAACAAAAACAAGTTTATTAACTACAGAAGGCAGATTTAAAGTGATTATAAGAGAGAGCAAACAGAACAAAGCAGATTACTAAGCAAATAAAACGAAACATGCATACTAAGCTTAAGATCTTAAACAGACTGGTTTCAAGAAGTAATTTCTCACCCTAAATGTTGCTTTTGGGCAGGATACAGAAAATCCTGAAGGTTAGCTACCCTGCTTGCAGCTTAAATCTTGAGACACCATATTCACAGACCAGATCCTTTTTCCAGCCTGGGCTCAACTCCCCACTTTTCCCCTCCCCCTGTCTTCATTTCTCAGATCTTTCCAGCTGTCATCCTGGGTGGGGATTCAGTGAAGAGTGAACCAAGATAAACTTACTTACCAGCCTTAAATAGGATTTACATAAGGTGGGAACCTTTTGTTTCCCAGTCTTGACACCCCACCCCTCCCTTTAGTGGAAAATCACTAGAAGTCCAAGATGGTGTTTAGTACCAGGTGACATGACCTTGTAGTGTCAAAGCAAAGTACCCGCTTCTCAGGAAGGAGAGACATTAGTATCTTAAAAGTCTTATAGTTTCTTCCTAATGGCCCATCAAGGCTGATAGCCTGCTGTCTGGTGGGTGTTTCCCAAGTAACACACACAGTTATAATTGTTACATAGTCAGTAATTCCTAACTTTAGATACAGAAATGATACATGCATACAAACTGGTTAATCACATTCAGTAAATCATAACCTTTCCAATGATATCTCACATGACCCATCTTGCATAAAACATATCTTAGTTATGCCATATTCATATCCTAAAGGCTGGTCCACACTACCCGCCTGATTCGGCGGGTAGAGATCGATCTTCTGGGATCGATTTATCGCATCTCATCTGGACGTGATAAATCGATCCCAGAAGCGCTCCCCCATCGACTGCGGAACTCCTGCTCACCGAGAGGAGGAAGCGCTGTCGACGGGGGAGCCTGCCTGCGCCGCGTGGACCCGCAGTAAGTATAATTAGTTCGATCTAGGAAACGTCGACTTCAGCTACGCTATTCTCGTAGCTGAAGTTGCGTTTCCTAGATCGATTCCCCGCCCCAAGTCTTTCTATGAAGAATATGGAGTGTAACGTCACAATGTTTATAGTGAAAACAGGTATGCGTTTATTTAGCAAAGCACAGAGATTCAAGTGATACCAAGTAGACGTATTGGAAACAAATGGCTACATATGAAATAAAATGATAACACATATTCTATAACCTAGACTTAGTTAACTAGCTACTCTCATGTCTTGTAGAATAGTGCTCACACTAAGTCCTTGCAGCCTTTTACAGCCAGGCTTGGTATGGATCCTTCTTCCATGAGACAGATACAGGGACAGCTTGCCTCCTAGGTGAAGGACCCAGTGTGTTTTTTTGCGTCCCAAGATATACAAGCCCCATCCTTTGTCTTCATTTGTAAAGAGGGCACCTCCCTCACCTACTGTTTTGTTTCTTCCTAAAGATTTTCTCTCTTGTAGATTTCACAACTTTTTGACTGGCACCTGGCTCAGTGTGCAAATAGGCCTCCACTGGGAGGCAGATAATACACATATAACCGGACAGGGAGATCAGTGTCTGGCATCTCCTGCCGGAAAGGAACCTGTCTGAGATATGTCACCTCCTGGTAACGGGCCTTGACTCCATGATGTTAAGAACATCATTTTCATGATAGGTACATAACTTCTGAATCATATCCATACATACGTTTTGCAGGGAGAATAATGGATTACTGGCTCTCTGCAGAGACCTCTCGTGCCACCCTTTGGTGAACTATTATGTATATATCTGACCCAGGGGATCCCTGTAAAACCCTCTGTGCCCTCTGCCAGTTGGTACCAATTGGTCCCTGGGTTCTAGCAGATTCTTCTCGCTGGTCATAAGGTATTCTCCCTCTAGCCTAGATCACTTGGCAGGCACAAGATGAGGCTGTCCAAAGCAGAGATTCGGACGATTTTGGTATTTTGCTGTCCTGGTAAGGGGAGAATCATAGAAATGTAAGGCTGGAAGGGACCTCCAGAGGACCATCCCCTGCATTGAGGCACCTAGTCCATCCCCTGCGTTGAGGCAGGATTAAGTAGACCTAGAGGGAGATCAGTTTCATTTGCCATTGGTACCCTGCGTGCAGTCTGAAAAGCAAAGCTGCCGTTAGAGTCTCAATGGCAGAGAAAGCAAGGGAGGTATTGACAGGAGGGCAGCTAAAGGTGTGGGATGAAGGTTCAGCCGCAGCGCCTTTGAGGAGCAGGCATCCAGAACAAAGCCGGCTTGGTCAAGAGTGGATCTGAAATTACCCTCATGTTGTGGGGCTGTGTGGAGAAGCGGGCCCTGCCTCTTCCTGGTGATTTAGGGAGAACAGTAAGTGTGAATGAATGGGTTTGCGAATGGAGGTTAGCGAGAGGCTAGGACTTGGGCAGAGGCATGCTGCTGTTACAACAGCTTTTCCCCTTGAGGAACTTGAAAGGAATCAGCATTTTTCTCCCTAATAGAGCTTCAAAACTCGGTGGTGAGCAATTTGGAAATTCACGTTGAGTTTCGGGTTCATTAGCTGCCAGCTCCAAAGTGTGTACATATTCAAAGCTGTCTCATATGGAGGCCCCGCACCAGTGCCTTGAATTAATGTTATTGTTATTTGCGTGGACGTAGTGGGGTGCAAACAAGGTTAATTGAAATGAGAATGTGGCTTCCTCTTGATAATGGTTCAGGGTTGACAGCTAGGAGGAGTTTATTTTTGTATAAGAGCCGGCTTTATTATCCCTTTTTATTAGAGCTAATTTGGGTTCTATATCAAAAACTACATTAAAGGAATCATTTATGGTCACACCACCACCAACAAAAAAGATAGCCCTAGAGCCTTGTCCTTTATGTTAATGTCTGCAGTTAAAAGACAATTAAAAATAAACTCTTCTCTTTTGTTTTCTTTCCTTTCTGCTTCCCCCACCCCCACACCCCTCTGTGTGTCTCACTCAAGTGAGCCAATTTACTGAAAACCCTAATCTGTCCTTCAGGGAAATGGACTTTTCCGTAGAACATCAGCTGCAGTTATTGCAGAATTGTAAATATTGGTTTGGGGATATTTGAACCTGCAGGACTAAGATGAGACCCTCGAACTGAGGGATTGATATGCTGCCGTGCAGTAAGTAAATTTTGCATTTAGGTGAGCGGAGTAGGGGCGGGGATCAGGAATGAAGAGCAAAGCACGGGGAGGGGAGAACAAACGGACCATAACAGCAGCTTCGGAAACTACGCATTGCCATCTGCGAATAGGGGATCGGCACAGATCCAAAGGCTAAAGCAGAGATTTGTAACTGGCTAGTCAGTTTTGGAAGTTGTATGCAGTAGCCGGTGACTGAAAATTCTGAAATATCCCAGCAGGCCGGTCATTTGTTTTTAATTATAGCAGCTGGCTGAAGGTAAAGTTTGTGGTTTGAGGCATGACCATAAAGATCCTTGATTTCTCACTATTTCACTTTGCTTGTAGTATCGCAAAACGACTGTAAATAATGACTTCTGGAATGTGCGTTCTGTTGAGAGCTGCCTGCAGATCTGAGGCACCGGTTGTCTGACACGCTTGTATGTCATTGCAGAATGAGAGAGAGCCCCAAGGAAAGAATCAGACCAGTCCTTTTCCTTTCACTGTTCCCCATGGCTTTCTGCTCCATGGTCACCTTTTAAAGCAAAGAAACATACACTGTAGTGGTGTATCCTCTTCCTTTTCTAGCCAACACAGAGACTTCCAGTGGCCTAGGTCACCCCAGGTCACACACCTAGGGAAAACCCTTCTGAAATCTGGGTTTGAAGTGAGACAGTTGCTGGTGAAAGAAAAATAAAAAATGTGTTAGAAGAGTGATTTTCACCCTTCTCCATCCCGGGACCCCTTGATGGGGCCCTTTCCCATCTAGCCAAGCCCCTCATTCCTGATTAGCAACAGGAAAGATCAAGGTGAGACACCTCTGTTTCAACCCTCTGGGGGTCATGACCCTCGGGTTGAGAACCTCTGTTTTAGGACCGAGCTGTCTGAGGTTCTTGAAGTTCCATCTCCAGGGAATGCCGGACTCGGTGCTGCCTGAAAATGAAGTTTAAGCCCCGGACAGTGAGACTTCTGCTTAAAAACGTTGAAAGTGGAAGAATCTGGAGAGCAGCTACCTGCTTCTTGCCAATTCAAGGTTACTCAGGAGCTTTGGCAGCTTTATGGTGGCAAAGGAAGTCTGACACGGAGCCTGTGCCAGTAAGGCCCCGCCAGTGACGTTTATGAGTTTATTAGCGACTCCCCCATCACTTCACTGTGTTGGAAAGTGTCACTTTCCACCACGATTGCAATTTCATTAATTCCACTCCATTCTGAGCTAGCCCGACGGATGCTAAAGCAGTGCGTTTGCCCCCGGCATGTATACACTGGGACCATGTAATGTCAGAGAGCTCTGTTGCAAGAGACCGATAGAAGATCTAAAAATACCCCCGAGATCAGTGGCTGGCATGTCATGGTTTTATTTCAGTTCTGGGTTTTGGAACGGCTCCTAATCTACGCGGGAGGGGTAACAGTTTGATCATCTTCTACCCTTGCAGATGCCAGTGTGCTCATACTTCCTGAAAGGAATCTGCAACAACAGCGACTGCCCCTACAGCCACGTCTACGTGTCCAGGAAAGCTGAAGTGTGCCAGGATTTCCTCAAAGGCTACTGCCCCCTGGGCGAAAAGGTAAATAGGTGACTCGCTCTCAGCGCGTCTCTCTCGGTTTCAGTTGACTGCCGTGATTGATACGCGGCTGCTGAGTCCCTGCAGGAGGGAAGGTAGGTGTGTTGGTAACCCACAGGCTGTTTTTCATAGTGGTTATGACACCGAGGGGAGTAGTAGAGCTGAACGCTGTGGAACACCTGGCCGTGATGAACAGCAGTCCTGTGCATTTCAAAAGGTTTATGGGCAAAATGGCTGTTTCCTTACACAGAGAAAAGAAGCAAAGGGGCTGCAGCATGGTGCCATCCGCGTATTCTCCTATCAGATCCACCTGGGTGGAATTCTTCAGGGGTTCTGCAAAGCTTCCAACGCTTAGTGCTGTTTGTTGTCGGTTGTATAGTATTACCGTTGCACCTAAAGGCCCAGCCGAGATCAGTGCCACACTGCGCAAGGTGCTGTACATATAGTAAGAGGCAGTCCCTGCTCTGAAGAGCTGACAATTTAAGTAGATAAAACAGACAAGGGGTGGGGGAAAGGGAGGTTTTATTTCTTCCCTGTTACAGACAGGGAACCTAGGTATCGGGGTTCTATGTGACTCGCCAAGGGCACACACAGGATGTCTGTGGCAGAGGTGAGAACTGAAGCCCTGTCTCTTTGAGGCCACCCTTCCTCGTTGAAAACTCAGTGCTGTGAAACATCATAGAACTTGGGAAATGTAACTTACATTTCTAGCTATCTGTCTGCCCGTTTTGTCCTGGTGGCCATAACCATCCTATCTGGATGCCTCCCATGTTAATCAGATTGACATAGTGAGGTCCCTAGTGGGCATCATAGATATCTAGAGTGGATGTGCAAAGCTCCGGACACTTCAGCTGATACCCTTATGCGTAGCAAGAGCAGCAGGGTAAAGGAACATGGCCGTCCTAGAGAGAGACATGGAGAAGTCTCAGAAACTTCCGTCTAAAAAGGAGTGATTTGGGCATCGTGCAATAGAAATAAAAGTTGAGCTTGGTCTGACATCTTTCCACTCTGAGACTTTCCACGGTCTCTCTGTGCTGCTTAAGGAGTGTGTGCTACCCAGAGGTCCAAAGTCTGCTTAATTTCTCAGTTACTTATAGCCTGCCTCGCATCTGTTCCCCACATGCTGTCCTTGGCAAGGGTGAGGATTCGCTTGGTAAATCCAGAGCTTAGCAGAAATGCCTGGCTTTGGGGATGAAAGGTGAGCCCCTCCCTCCACCTCCCAAAACCTGCTTAAAGGGCTGGACTGGAGACCGCGTGAGTCAGTGAGATGCCCTGGCTGGTCTTCAGAGAAACCTGTGCTCACAGGCAATGCACAGGAGAGCACTGTTCTTCAGATTCTGTCCCTGAATAGCTCCTCTTCACCCAGATTGTGCTGTTGGTTAGAATAGTCACCAGGAACTTTGCTTCACAGCTTTATAGAGCTTTCTTTTCCCTGTGGACATTGCGTGGTTTGGTTGAACTAAGTGAAAAAGGCAGTCAGTATTTCCCTTTCACCACTGTGCCAAGACACGTGGCTTTACATACTACTATTTTTTTATCGTACCGTAGTTCTGTTCATTCTGCTGCTGCTTTGGATAAAAGCTGCAGTGATTTTCAATGGGGTCTTTGCAATTACATGGCTCAGTTACACAAATAACTTTTAAAAAGGCATCTTACCTTGGCCTCCACTTTGTGCTAGCAAATCACCGAGTCCAATTTCGCAGGTGCTTGTGAAGCGCCATCAGCGACACTGTATTTACTGTGTTAATTGCAGGCACAGATGCGGACACGAATACTTTTAACTTATGTTATTTGCAAATGAATTTGCACCTGCAAAATTGTACCAGCAGCTATTTACAGATGCAAAAATAGAAAGGAATTTAAGTCAGGTCTCTAGTATGAGAGCGACAGTCTAAAACGAACTAATTATTGTTAACAAAGTAATAATTATAAGATCATTCACAAATGCACGTGATCTTCAGTCTTACCTAAAGGTCTGAACACTCTGAACTTTGATACAGTTTGAGCAATGGAAATAGAAATTAAAAATCAATCGGAGGAAGCTGTAAAAAATAAAATGGTTGTGATAGAAGTGTCACAATTGAATGTATGAATTTAAACAGGGTGATCAAAGCTTTCTGAATAAGCTGTGATAAAACCAATGAGCTCAGTATTCAATCCTCTAGAAGTCTAAAATCTCCTGCCAGATAATGGCTGTTATAGTCTAGGGGATCCCAACCATTTCCGTGGTCTAACCCATGCTGTAATAGAGAGCATCTCTCATGGACTCCAGCTCCTCCCATCCAACATCTCACAGGCCAGTGCCCCCTTCCCGTCATCATCACATCATTTGTAGGAGACTGCCTCCCCTCTGATCCCATAACATTCCTCAGGCAACTTCTGCAATTGCGGGAAATTAATATCAAGGAAGTATTGACTATGTCTATATATGCTCTTAAAGTAATATAGCAGCTGAAAATAAGGAGAGCCAGTATCACGTGACCAGCTAGGACTCTGTATAACTCGTGGTTCATGGACCATGGCTTGGGAAGTACTGAAATAGACCGACATTCTCTCACACCTTCTGTAACTATAAGGTATTAATTTGTTAAAAGGTTATAGACTTCAAACTGATGCCACATTGAGGTCACATCGTATCTGTGTGATCAAGAGATTCCCTTTTTTCAGATTTCACTTTTAACATGACTCACGGGTTTCCCATTGGGTATTTAGCACTTTGGCCTGGAGCGGGGCAGACAAACAAGGATGGACACTTTGCCTCAAATAAGACCAGACCTGATCATTTGTCCAGAACTTGCCCCAAACTATTTTTGAAGTTCAGAGTTATTCAGGGTACATCTTCTGTTTAGAATTTGGTATGCTTGTGTCGGCACTTGCTAGCTTGAGCTGGGGCATAAAGTAGAAATACTGACATGCTAAGAGAAGAGGTCGTTTCTATGGTATTTCTATGCTTGAAATTCTGGTGAGAGCCTGATCTTGTGAAATTTCCAGCTGCATTTCTAGACCCTAAATTTGCCACAGTTTGGGGAAACTTGAACCTCTGAACTGTTTGAGGTTCAAC
Organism: Macrochelys suwanniensis; assembly: GCA_033296515.1. Taxonomy (NCBI): domain Eukaryota; kingdom Metazoa; phylum Chordata; order Testudines; family Chelydridae; genus Macrochelys; species Macrochelys suwanniensis. The sequence continues at coordinate 257,255,617 of CM065776.1, read as the reverse complement.
GTTCATTAGACAGAAAACGAATGTGTCTTTCAAAAGGAGCCCTCTCATTTAGCCCAGGGCTACGCTGGCGGGGGCGGGGGGTGGGTCGATCTACGATACGCAGCTTCAGCTACGTGAATAGCGTAGCTGAAGTCGGCGTATCGTAATCGACTTACCTGGCCATGAGGATGGCGGCGAGTTGATCGCTGCCGCTCCCCCGTCGACTCCGCTTCCACCTTTCGATGAGGTGGATTTTCAGAGCTGACGGGGAGCGCTTTTGGGGATCGATTAATCGCGTCTAAACGAGATGCGAAAAATCGATCCCCGAAAGATCGATTGCAGTGAAGACAAGCCCATAGAATGTTGCCTGTAGCTGTGGCAGATTTGTTGGCTGGGAAAGGCAGGTTGGTTGTAAAGTGTCTCAATTCCTTTCCCATCCATTCAGTCATATTGCTTTTCAAACACACTCTTTGTGGGATTGGAGACATTTCCACAAGCTCCAGCCTTGTAGAATGCTGCAGGGTGCCTCCTGCCATACTAAACCCTTATGGCTTTCTAGCTTGAGAGCTAGATGTATGGATATCTGCTAGAGATCTTCAGAGATCTCCTTTTTTTGTTTAAGGTTCCCTGCAATCTACTCACATTAATTCTGCGGGCTTTGCTTCACCTTTTACTATAACAGTTTCCCTTTCATCTCCCATCTCTGAGCGAGGATATGAACCGACATTTCTGGTCCTCTAGATCTCATCTCAAACCCTTTTAGGCAAGACCATGCTTTCCAAGGATGTTGTCCTGTGAGAGCCCTCCCTGCTTTGGAAGCAGGAAGTCATAGTTCATAAAGAATTGGCCGGTTAATTTGCGAACAGAATAAACAGCATCTTTGGCTGGAAAAGGCAAAGATTCTGAAAGACATCCAGCCCCGGTGTCGTTATGCCCTGTCGCTATGAATCTGAACCATTTGCCTGTTCTGTTGTGGCATCGGCTACTGCGGAGGGTTTTCTGACAGTCCATTTCACCACTGTCTGCATTGTGTCCTTCTGTCCTGTAGAATCCTACGCCTATTCAGTTAGCTCTGTTCATCTAGGCTGCCAAGAAAAGTCATCTACTCTTGTCCACGAAATTTCCCCATAATAATTAGGACATGTTTTGTGAGCCTTTGGTAGAGAAAAGATGTCAGATAAGTGCCTCCGGAAGGGCTTTTTCTCTTGCCACAGCTGCTTTCGTTCATGAAAAATGAGGTGTTGTATATGCTGTCAGGTATGAAGTTCAGGGAAAAGCCACCTCTCCCAGTTAGAGAACCTAGACACCATATTTAAACCTGACAGGAACTTTGCAAACACTTTGCACTGGTTTTTGCTTTGCACTGGAAAACAAACTACTAATGAAGTAATAATTTGTTGATAAATTATTAAATTGTCTGCCAAACCTCAGGGCGCCATCCCAATAGGGTGACATTATTTTATTGCATTTCATAGATACACGTGAATAAGTGTTTGCCTAGGCACAGTTTTGCACACTGGTTTTTCCCCCTTACATTTTAGGCTGCCATCCATTGGGGACTTGGCCATTGTGTACTTGAGCATGTGCTGCTCTGCAGTGGAGCCTGAGGAGGCCTGTTTCATTTTTCCTGCCCTTTGGTCGAGGTTACAACTCTCGCAGACAAGGCTACAATCCAGAAATTTGCTGCTCTGCTCTGAGATCGTTATTTCCGCAGCAGTGGAGTCCAGCCCCACAGGGACGAAGGCTCCAGTAGATTTACTCACAGGTAGGGTGACCAGATGTCCCGATTTTATAGGGACAGTCCCGATTTGTGGGTCTTTTTCTTGTGTAGGCTCCTATTACCTCCCACCCCCATCCAGATATTTCACATTTGCTGCCTGGTCACCCTACTCACAGGGCATAACCCCACACCTGTGGCTGTGGGCTTTTCTCTCGAGGGTGGGTAGAGATACATTTTGTTGTGGGGATGTGGGGAGCAGAGGCAAAGTTGGAGCAACAGGTCCTCAGATTCTACGGTGAGGGGAGGGAGTCATTTAAGTACCTGTGTGGCCGTCTGTTTCCCCATCAATGGAGCAGGCACATGCACTGTCGCAGACCATGTGGCTGTTCGACTGTGACATAGGATTGTGCCTGATGGATTTGCTAAAGCAGCATGAAATATACAGATTCCATAGGAGAGACAACTGCAAAGCAGAACCATCAAAAGGGAGGAAGAAAAGCGAAAAGGAAAAGCTATAAGGTGAGCGGAATATCAGCAGCAGAGGAGAAAAATGCTAATAAATTAACCTTTTGCCTAATTACGTTTTGTGGCAGTACAGGGAGGGGAATGGGTGAAGAGTAAACGTTCCCTCCTAGGTGAAATAAAGTAATCTGGCAATCTCCCTCTAAACGCAGTACTAGCCATTCAGGCACTGTGTGTACAATTATTTTAAAATATTCCAATTTAAATGAAAATATAAAAGAGATATTTAGAATATTTATTCTATTAGTAAAAGTGCTTACCGCGTCACTTTTGGAGTGTCAGAAAAGCATTCTCCTACAGATGATGGATAGCAGCCTGTAATTATATATGGGGGGGAAATTGCTGAGCGTGCCATATTTAACTGGGGAGGAGTAATACCAGCTTGGGCCATTGAGGGTTAATTTTATTCTCTAAATAATATAAAAAGTGCTGAGTCTGTTTCTTTTGCTCGAAGAAGAAAGTCCTCAAATGGACCCGAGAGAGTTTATAATATTCTACTGAATCAAGTAAAAATGTTAACCTTGCTTCATAAAATGATGGCTTGTTAAAGATGCGCAGTCCCTTTTCTTTTGAATAATTTAGGACGGGAGTAAATCGCTTCTCGTTCTGTGTCCGAGATGCAGCATAGCCCAACCGTCTGCAATTTTAACTGTAAAAGGACAAGGCAAGAAAGGGGGTGGGGATTGATGTAGCATCATGTAAAAATAAACTGATAAAAGGATGTTCAGTGATTAGAAAATTAGCTGTTTGGGTACCGAGGTTCTAAGCTGCTTCTCCTGCTCTTTCCTGCAGTCATGTGTACCTCACAGTGTTTCACTGAAGAAGTTCCACTTCTGATTTTTATTAGATGCCCATAAAAATATCCATTATTATTTATAATTTATTGCACGCTGTTTCCAGTGTCTCGTCGTAAGTACTTTTCAGAATTTCGTCCAGAACACTCAGGATGTTAAGATCAACCTTTGCTCATCTCCCAGGTTATAGCTTTGGGCGGCACTCTGTGCGTACACGTACGAGCTTTTAATGAAAATTATGCCGGTTGTTTTACAGTATCTGGGCACTATGACTTAAACAGTAACTGCTAAGAAATGAGATGGGATGAGGGAGGCCTAATCTTTCTTTCCCAAATTGCCAACATGTTTTCCCTTTTATAGTAGTGTAAATCGCAGAGATTAGAAGTCATCTGATCTTTTAAAGATAGAACAATTCTTATATAAATGTACACACAAGTCCTTAATAAGGCAGCATTATACACACCATTAATAACATACAGGATGGAATTAGTAGTGAGTCTAGAACCGGGATCTCAGATGTCTTAGCCAATTGCTCTGTCCTCGAGTTAACAAAGCAAAGGCATTAAGTCATGGTGCTGGAAAGACCTATGCTAGGGTGAACATGTAACTTACTAAAGGGGAGCACAGAAACAAATATCGTGGTGGCTAAGCAGTCAGTGGAAGTGTAATTGTACATACTTTTCTCTTCTGATTTCATGTGATCCGTAGCGCTGCTGGAATAATTTATATAGTGGGGGTGCTGAGAGGCATTGAACCAAACTGTGAAGCCTGTATATGATGGACACCGCTTCAAGTCAGGGGGTGCTGCTGCACCCTCAAACCCCTAGTTCCAGCACCTATGGTGATATGAGCTCTTCTATCTGATAGTACAATCCGCTCTAAACACGATGCTGGATGTATCTTAACTATACACTTTGTGATATTATTGAGACTCTCTCCATATTACACTGTACTACCTTAGAAACTAGACCTCCTCTCTCTCCATGCCCCGTCATGATAGCTGGCATCAGCTGAGTGATTCTTAGAGGTGTGCTCTTGAGGCCTGGAGACCAGAATCTGTATTTACCGGCCTTCTCAGCAGGGTGAAAGGTGTATCTTTTTGGCTAGCTACTTGTTTGACTATGGTTCATAGCTGCAGGAGGGTTTTCCCATGACAGGTTTCTGTGGAGCAGGGGGTTGGAGGTTGAGTTCTATTTCTCTCTATTGGGAACAGTTAAATTAAACACAAAAGCAAGAAGCCAGATGCCAGAGTGCTGGGTGCCTGAAAATAATGGACTACAGTGAAGTTCTGCTGAGTCCTGATCGAGTGAAATGCCATTCAGAGCAGAATGCAAGTCTGTCAGTGTATTGCATTGTGTAGAAGGGACTCTGGAGAAAGGGTATGGTGACTGGAATAAAAAATATTGCACATGCATATTTGAGGTCTTAAATCAAATCTTCATAGACAGACCCCAACACCCCTGCTAAGCCCAATTGACTTCAGTGGGACTCTACATGGGCGTAAATCAGGCTGAAGGATCGGCACCTAATGAGGGTCATGATGTTAACAGAACAGCCTGGCAGCTTCTGAGGTCACTTCTGAGTTGTGTGCAGTTGCAAAAACAAATAGAAAAGGCTAGACGTTATAACTGACATGCATACAAAGATCTGCTTCCGAGGACGATGGACTCAACATGGATCAGCCTGAAGGGGAGTCTTCAGTGGCCCATGTAACCTTTGGGCAAATGGTGAGTCTGTCAGGGCTGGGACTAGAACTCAGGAATCTTAATGCCAAACTCTCTGCTCTAATCATTAAGCACCACACCCTCCTGTTCACTTTTCTTACCCTTTACTGGGCTTGGGGAATGAAGCTAGATTGATAACTTTCACTTCCTGTTTCTAGTCCATCTTACTTCCGGGATTCCAGGATGAGCATGAGGCCACTGTATAGATTTGCCACACAGCAAGGGAATGTTGAAATTTAAAAATACAAATAGTATGAATTGAATTTTTGAAGTCCTGAAAACGTCTAGTCATATAAAGTTTTGTAAAGCACTTCTTCTACCCTTAGAAACCTTGGCACCTGAACACAGGTCCATATAATATTAAAATGAACCCCCTCATTCTGGTGGCTGAAGGCAGTTATAGCTAAAACTGACCTGTGTACGTGACATGGGTAAGTACCCAAGTGCACGGTTCAGTGCGTGAATTCTGATGTGTTTGTTGGCCTCATAAGAGCAGAAATGAATTTGTAAAACATGTTGCCAGCTCTCATGATTTTATTGCAAATATTGCAAAATGTCGTGTTTTACTTAAAGCCCCAACTCCTGGAGTCCTGTGAATATGTGAGAATCTCAGGTCCCCTTTTTTAAAAAAACACGCAAGTTTCTAGTCTTCGTAATTGTACAGAAAAGTTTGAAAACATGAACCCTACAGGCTCAAAAACTAGAAGCCAAATGCAAAGAACCCAGATTATTAAAAAAAACAAACTCATAAGCCAACCTCATGATTTTGTGGGTCCGTCTTATGATTTTTGAATGGTTGAGGTTGGCAATATGGCATCTGATTGCTTCCATCCCTTCAGATGCATGTTCGTTCACTCTGAAGGCATCCTTCCTGAAATGTCTTTGTGTCCTCTACCAAGCTTGGTGCTAAGCACAGCTGTGTGGCTAGGCCATGGAAACACTGGCTCTTCCTTTCTCTGTTTTCACACATGCCGGAATAAGTCTGTCATGTGGGGATAGAAGGGATTGACCACCCTTTCTCACAGTTTGACCCCCAATCCCTTAAGAAGCTAATTTGCTGTCTGGGTAAACTATGGGGGGGTGGGCAAGAGTATGCAGATTTCTGGCTCCTGCTGGTAGTCTTGTACTGGTTCCAGTGGGTCTCTAGTAGGTTTCTGCAATCCTACTTTAAACTGCCACTATACCAGGGTCAGTTCTCATTTCCTTCCCTTGGCTGCCCCCACCACATGTGAAAAATAAATGAAATATGAGGCCTGTACTGTGTGATCGTCCCTTCCATCTCTACCTTTCGTCTGTCACAGACAGTTGGCTGATAAAGCGCAGAAAGTTCATAGTCTGCGCAGCAGTTTAGTGGAGAGATTGTCTTATAGAATCATAGAATATCAGGGTTGGAAGGGACCTTAGCAGGTCATCTAGTCCAACCCCCTGCTCAAAGCAGGACCAATCCCCAATTTTTGCCCCAGATCCCTAAATGGCCCCCTCAAGGATTGAACTCACAACCCTGGGTTTAGCAGGCCAATGCTCAAACCACTGAGCTATCCCTCCCTTTGTGGATCCTTCCTGCCCACTCACCTCTGCAAATCTCTGCCATTCACCGTTGTGCAGCTCACACATACACATCTCCCAGCCCCTTCATGATTGCATAACGCCAGTCCTCATGTAACACGCTTGCCAATCGTCCTCTCTTGGTACATGTACAAGGGCAGTTACTGCTGTTCCAACCAGTTGTCATATACTTGGGAGTAAACCTCAACTCTAGCCTGATGTATCGGCCTCCCCTAGAATACCTGAAAATGAAGATCTCTTTCCGTGCTGCCTTGATACGAAAACTGTCAGGAACTGCCCAGCCAGCAGACCCTTTGGTCTTTCGCACATCTGTATTGGCCCTGCTGTTTGCTCCAGCTGTGGCTGCTCTGTGGTCTGGGGCACAGTTGCTACACTCGGTTTGTAGACACAGCTGAATTTGGCAACCTGTATTATTATTATTATTATTTTATTTATTAGTGGCCCCTTGAATTCTACCCCAACCTCCTGTATGTGCTAGCTCACAGAACTCCACCCGACCTTTGAGGAGATGCCATTACTGTTCAATCTGCCTGGAGAGCTGTGACAGATGGAACCAGCCTGCCACATTTCCTGTTGACCAATGCCGCATTCTTGGACAGGAAACAACATGCAGTGCCAGCTCGTAGGTCTGCTCATATTCAAGGGAGGAATCCCACTCATGCAGACAGGGGTGGGACTCCACGGCTGAGCTCTCCACCCCTTTGCTACAGCAGCTCACGTACTCCTGGACAAGTGCGCTTCCGGCCCTTTCCCATGCACGGACAATCAGCAGCTCCGAGGAGCTGTAAACAACCTTTGTATAGATTGGAAGCATAGCTGGGAAAGAGTCTAACACACTAAGCACATTCAGGAGTCCATCACTGCACTGCCTCCTTGTTCACTTGATTGTCGATCCTGGACCAGGCTCAACAGGCTCTGGCTCATCCGAAGTTGCCACAACTGTGCACGGGATTGGCCCAGTTTCCTCTCCATGCTGCTACTATGGTGCAGCGTTGCAGGCAACAACTCACATGGTGGAAGAGTGCCCAACTCAACATCTGGGGAGCGGCTTACAACACCTAGCCTCCCTCGATACAGAGGCTGTCCCCTGGTTACGGAACCTGGACATCGAACTCTGAAGTCTGCATACGAGAAAAAGAATGCAACACTCACCAACTTCCTTACTCCAGGATTTGAGGATTTCCAGGGAGCTGCTCCTGGCAATTAGCATCATGTGACTCCACATCTGGTCTGGAACTTTTTATGATGTGATAACATTCCGTGGTAAACTCTCTGCCATGGTTCACATTCTCTCCCATCATCGGGAATGTGCTGGCTTTCGCTGGCTCTCAGGAACGTAGGAATTGCTACATCGCACCAGAGTTGATCCATCCACTCATATATTGTCTCTCTGACAGTTGCTTCTACCCAATGCTTCAGAGAAAAATGACAGGGGAGCAGGAAACAATTGTTCCATGACCCCTTTACACTCTCAGGGCTGGAAAAGACCTCGCAGGGCATGTCCAGTCCATTGCATGTCATTCCTTAGAGATTGTCAAGCTATAGTTCATATGTCATTCAGTCTGAACTTCACTGTGGAACTGCTTCTGTCTCAGTGGGGAAGAGTCCATCACTCTGCAGGCAGAGATGCTTTCTGCTAGATACAGCCTGGTCCCGGAAAGTCTTTCCAGAGACTGTTTTAATCAAAGAATCCAAAAGCCCTTCCCTGCATGGTTTTGTGGGTTGTTGCATGTCAATTCAGCCATGCTCAACCTGGGCACCGAGATGAAACCCAGATGAGAGAGGGCAGGAGACACATGGGGAACAGCTCAATGACCCGGAGAGCTGAGAGCAGGAGGGCTGCAGACCACAAGGTTAATAAATGTATTAATAAAGGTACCCGAGGGAATAAGCAGGTCAAATGCTGTTAAAGATAAATAAGAAGAGCGGCATAGCTAAAAAGCCAGAATAGTCACTGCTTAATGCTGTCCCTTCATTACATCATAACCAATCACCCTTGTTGCCTACACGTAGGCTTAGAGGTTGGGTGGGGAGGTTGCCACAAGAAGACCTCTCTCATGAGAATATTAGCCAGTGGTGAATGTGTGTGAAAGGCCCTGCTCTTCACCCACCCCCTCTGGGCACCACCTAATCTCTTTATGAACATTTCCATTGATAGGGCCTGAAAGCCTTCCCATGGCAGCCATTCTGGCGGAGGTGTGAATGGAGCTGATCCACGTACGGGCTGTCCCATTATCTGAGCCCTTGACATGAACATCTTCCTGACCTCCAGCTCGAGTCTGGCATGTCAGGTTATGGCAGGCTAGTCAGGACGTCGGTATCCACTGCTACCACTCCAGCAGGCACCATTAGTATTATAGCCTAGCATTGCTCTGTATGCCTGGCACTGTGCAGCCATAGAGAGAGACTCCAGCCTTGATCAGAGGAATGTGCAGTCTAAATTAGACCAGACAGCGCTGTTCCAACAGATCTTCTTAGGCGTTCATGGCATGCTAGCCACTGAGGAGTTAGATGCTGGTTTGTATGCTACGTATACTGAGAACCATAGCCTCAGCTGGTGTAAATCAGCATGGAAGGAACTATACTTATTGCACACACCGAGGGTCTGGCCCTGGATGACTAGTCGTAAGTGATATGTTTATAAATGTGTGTGTCTATGGACGAATGTTGTTTAAATACAGGTTTCAGAGTAGCAGCCGTGCAGGAATAGAATAAGATGGCAGTTCTTAAACTGCGGTCCAAGGATGACTTGCCGGTGGTCCAGAGAGCGGGCGAGTCAGATGGCGCCGACTCTCCTCATTGTGTCCACCAGTTGCATCACATTAAAAGCTGACTCACGTGTTAAATACTTCCCAGGTGGTGCTGCAGTTGCAAAGGAGCTATTATGCAATTGTGAATGGGCTGGTGTGGGTGTGTGTAGGGAGGGGGATCTTCACGTTTGTGAAGCGGTGGGGAGCGACCTGTGAGACAACCTCTGTGTTGAATGGACAGCAACATATTTGGGGACCCCTGAAATAAGACCCAGTATCAGAGGAGTTTACAATCTAAACCAGTGGTTCTCATCTCTTCATATTGTTTCCATCAGCTGCTTTGAAGCCCTGTGAGTACATTGTTCCCCCTTGGGAACTGTTAAACACTGGTGAGATTAAACTACCAGGCTACTGTGAAAACACACGGGGAAGTGCATTGGAATACATCACGGTGAAGTGGAGAGCTGTGCGCTTTGTTGTTTGCCAGCTACGCTTCCTGTCCAGAACAATAACACTATTTAAAACAGATTGCCACTGCTCATCAGATACTATGGGCAGAACCTAACCCTGAGGCCTGCCTGCAAATTCTACTGTGGTAGAAGATGCTAACTGGCAAACCATGCTGGAGTTTGATGAAAATCTCCGAGTTCGTTCTTTCTTGCACCTGGCCTGTCTGGTAGCATTGTGCTGTCACACTAAACACAGGTTTGATTTCTATTGTGACTAGTAGAGATTGGAAGTGTAGTGGTGAGACCCTAAGATAGCCAGAGGGCAGTGGAATAGTAAAGCTACTCTAAGGGTATGTCTACACTACCCGCCAGATCGGCAGGTAGTGATTGATCTATCGGGGATCGATTTATTGCATCTATTGTAGACACGATAAATCGATCCCCGATCACTCTGCCGTCGACTCCTGTACTCCACCACCGCGAGTGGCGGAAGCGGAGTCGATGGGGAGCGGCGGCAGTCGACCCCATGCCGTGAGGACATGCGGTAAGTCGACCTAAGATGCGTCGACTTCAGCTACGCGATTCTCATAGCTGAAGTTGCGTATCTTAGGTCGACCTCCCCTCCCCCCCAGTGTAGACCAGGGCTAAGTTGATATTGAAATGCATTAGCAGAGCTGTATAGAGTGTCCAGGACAAAAGTGGCCTTAGTTCTGCAGGTCTGGATTGAGGTAGAGCAGCTTGATGTACAAATGCAGCTCTTGAAAGCTTTTTACCCAATCAGGTAATTTTAGGTCTTGGAAACCATACCTTGATTTACAGTACACCAGAAAAGTCCACACTCACCTTTTTAAAAAGGTCTAGTTTGAGTTTATATCAGAGGCCAGCTATAGATGTTTGCATTTCAATTTAGAAATGCTGGATTCTGAAAGGAGTCACCCAAGTGATGTGTCTCAAATTCCTATACAGGATTTTATTTACATAAAACTATAACAAATCACCATTGTCCAATAAAGTTTAGTTAACCAGTGCTTCCTAATTCAGGGAGCTACCACTTCTAAAGAAAACCATCAACATCCCCAGATGCAATGTTTTATGGTTTAACAGCAAACTGCTTTATTCTCTGCAAACAATTTCAATACGTGACTTCCGCTGTGGCTCAAACCTCAGTCTATTTTGTATCCATTTAGTTCCATTAATTCTTAGCACAGTTTTCCTGTTTTGTTGGAAGTTTCACAGATTCTTAATAACATTTATCAGATGCATCTAACACACTAAATTTAAAATCGCTCCACTTACAGGAAAATCAGCCCTAGCTTAATTAGTCGCAACTACCAGTAATATGCCTTAACAGTGAATTTTTAAACAAATAACCACTGTTTGGTTCAAGATGGAGCACTGCATGCTGGGAACCTCCAGTCTCTTTGGGCGGCAAGATGAAGATGGTTGTGGGTTACATTGTCCCACCGCATTTTGATGTCCTCTTCTGTCAGCTAACTGGAAGCATTGTCTCTCTTTGGTCATTGTATTATAACTGTCAGCCAACAACATTGTCAGATAGTGCTCTGTTAGTATAAATTTCCTTTGTATTCATTCATTATTTCTGTGGCTTGCAGGTATTCCACTGTGTTCTATAATGTGTTGAGATTCCACAAGCTTAGCAGTGCTGTGCTTTATCATTATCTTTGATGGGAGATCATCAAGGAACACCAAAGTTCTGCAGGAAGTTGTGTTCCTTTTTTAATAGGTGACAATTTTCCTCTGCACTGGTTCTGAGTTAATTCCTCAGCCTGCTAGCATGCACTCTGCTACTGGCAGAGACATCTTTTTCTTGAGACATAAAGCCACGGCCCTGGGCATGTATGCTCATTTAAGATCCCATGGTACTTTTTTGCAAGAACAGAGATGTTCCTGGCCAAATTCCAGCTCTGTAATTACATTCTCCCTCCCTAATTTCCTCCTGCAGTTTCATTTGGATACATTATTTTTCACTTCCTGTCCTAAAGTATTGTTATTGTTGGGCTCGGTTTCACATCTGTCATATTCCATCTTGGAGATGGGTGAAGTCATCCCCATCCATTCCAAGAGCATCGGGAGACCTGTCTAATTATTGTTGGTAAAGCACTTTGAGATGCTTAGATGATAGAAACTCCACAGGTATAATGAATAACAATGAATTACTATTAATTAATAAGCTGCTAATTAGAAATCTGTTTTAAATAATTTGTTGCTGCTGTTTCTTGCTGTTTTCTTTTACCACCACCTTTGATTACCCTGGTGGTGGTGTGCACCATTCCTGATCATCCCCAGCCCCTTGATGGCTATGCCAGCCCTAAGATCTCTGCCTCTGCCCTTTTGGCTAATGGGAAAGCTAGAGCTCTTCCCCTCCTCCCACCCTCTGCCATTTTAGAAGTAGGAGCATGCACCCTATCAGCAGAAGCCAGAGCTCTTCCCAGGAACTGTTTGCTTTCCCGGATGATGTTGTTATTTCAGAGGGTTCTGACTGAGGCTCCAGGGTTTGGAGGTGTTGGTAAAGTGGGAAGGAAAGTGCACCTCAGTTTGCAGCAAGAGACGATGTCACACCCTCATCTGGTGTCCTGCTCCAGGTTATAGGCTAGTTCTAGCATTTGGACAGGCTGTGGCTTAGAGTTGCAAAGAAAACAACTGGGGAATGTGTTGTGTGTGTGTGTGTGTGTGTGTGATTGCACAGTGAGCATTAATGTACCTGCAAATGTGCTTTCCTTAGGGAAGAGTTTGTGCTGTATATGTGGGACTTCCTGCTGGGGTGGGGATGGTGGTCAATGTTCCTTTCCCTGTGGCATTTTGGATACTTGATGAGACCATAAACACTTAACTGTCTAGTGAATTATTTGGCACATCTCTTTACGCTACACCTGCAGCAGCTGTGGATCAACATTCAACTGGGGATCGGTGAGGAGAATAGCTTTCCTGTCGGATCTTGCTGCCACTTACACCAAGAGGTTTGTAGAGAACTCAGTGCTGTAGCCCCGGCTTCCTGAGTTGAAGTCCTTGCTAGCAGATATTTCAGAGCTACCTAAAGCCATGATGCTGAATAATGCCAAATTCCATTGAAAATAAGTCTCTCGGTGCTTGTGTGTTACAGGGGGCGTCCGAAGTGCTATAATTGTTAATGCACCAAGTCTTAGCAAAGTGCGTGCGCAAAGGGGATTAAGTGCGGAGCGTCACCTGAGTATTGTATTTCTTGACCATTTCCAAGTTTTTTCCCGCCCCCCATGATGCCCATCATAGTGGCTTCCTAGTTCTGCTCTTCTTTGATGCAGAAAAAGCCACTGCAGGATAGTGTGTGCTTGCGTCTTTCACCAGCTAAGAGCTGTTATCTTTGGGAAGCTAGTGTTTGGGAGGTCTGGGAGCGTTGTAAAGCAAAGGAGGGTCACAGAAGCATTTCTCTTGTAGGATGAATCCATAGACCTCCTGACTTTACAGCAGTCTGGAAGCAAGCTAGCTTGGAATGATATTCATTGATGTTGTAAATCAATTTAGCGGGTGACCTGGTCAAGGGGTGAGGCATAGGCCTTGTGCTACTTATTCCACTGCTCGGATACACATTCCTTCTCTCTTCCTTTCCTGGCAAAATCTTTAAAGATAATCAGGATTACAATGGGCTCGCACAACTCTGATGCATTAATCTGGCCATTCCATAGCTGGCTGTCACCAAACGGATCCTGAAATTGGGCTAAAATCCACTACGATCCTCTAAGAATTAAAAAACAAATAGTTGAACTGTCTGCCTCTTTTGAACCTTGGTGGCTAGGCATTCTGGGATCCATACCTCTGCGAGTTGCCTCTTCTATGAAGGTAATTTCTGTGATACACTTCCACAAGGAGACAGAGAGATTTGTACAAGATCACTTTGCCTATTCTTCATTAAGCCTAAACTTTAAAAAAAAAAAAACTCAGTACAGTGAAGCTGCCAGATTGGCAGCTATGGGATCTGACATCCTTCAGTTATCCACAGAACAGGTACACCCCAGACAAAAGCTGTGCAAGCAATGCCCCACTACGGACCGTCACCCTGACTGCGACGGTCCACCTTGATGCGGTAGAGGAGAATTCAGTCTCCATGGTTTACTTAGTCCCTTTGATTCCAGGCTGATCCTTATGTATGGCCCACCCTTCTTCTCACCTCATTCCTACCACACCTAAAGACCCACTTCTGCAGCATCACCTATAGTGATCTCTTTAAAAAAATGAAAAAATTGACCCCCTAAAACGTGCACATCTGGTGAGCAACTAGGTCAGTGTATCTCTGTAACCCTTCCTGGCCTCTCTGTTTCCTACTATGTGCTTTTCCCTTCATGTCCGTCACTGAGATTGTAAGATCTCTGTAGCATGTTCCTATTTCCTGTATGTTTCCCATGATGCCCCAGATGCACTTGTAGGCCATATCCTTGTGTGTCTCTCTCCCAGCAATCAATCCATCAGCATACTGAGTGGCTATAAAAGAATAATTATTAGTCCTTGGCCTTTTTGCCGAGACTGCCACCAAAGGGACAAATTAATGCCCATGTCCACTAGGAACTGGAGTAAATCCCATTAACTCCTAGGCCACCGAGCAGCTGTCAGAGGGAATAATGATTTTGGGTGATTAGGGGCCTGGGTTGGATTCTAGCCAGTGGCCAGGATCCAAGAGGCTCTGAATCCTATTATTATTATTATTCGGCCATCCAATCGTTAGAAATATTGTAAAAGCTACCCATGAAGATGTGCTTTTAAATCATCTCCCTGTGATCTTGAGTAGGAAGCATTTCCCCTGAAAGTTGCAGTGAGTAGCGGAGTTGGGCTGATGACAAGTTATGCAGCTCTTACCAACAATTTATGAAGATTAGCGGTACTTTCCTAGGGATACCATCGGAGGTTTGGGCCCTGCATTCGCAGTTGTACAGAAGTAACTGATGTATAGCGCTGGCTTTGATAGCTTTTATAGTCCAGTGCAGCTGTATGAAAATCAATTACAAAGGCAACTTAATTTTGTTTATCTTTAATTTTGGCTTTGGTTAACAGATGTTTTCTGGGTACTATAGTAGCCAGCTTAATTTGTTTTTCCTACAGTGTGTAGCAGATATCTTCAGTCAACGAACTGATTTGTAAGTAAATTCTCTATATTTTTTTTTAAAAGGAATAGGCTCCTTAATGCTTACAAATGTCAGCTCTCAAGAGCAAGAATGTTAATGAAGCTGGGTTTGACTTGTCCACTTGTGCACCCATTGGCTTGCTATAGAGCGTGAATTATTCTGTGTTGTCCTGGGAACATAAGAGGGAAATGTACAGACTGTCACCTCTGGGTGGGTTAAAATGCTGGTTTAGGACACAACACACAGAAAGAGCTTGGGGGTTTCATCCTACTGGCAGTTTGTCCACCTCTTAGCCTTACGGCTACAGTATTAGGCATAATTAAGGGCAGGTCTTCACTACCTGCCGGATCGGCGGGTAGCAATCGATCTATCGGGGATCGATTTTTCGCGTCTCGTTAAGACGCGATTAATCGATCCCTGATCGCGCTCCCCGTCGGCGCCGGCAATCCACCTCATCGAGAGGCGGAAGCGGAGTCGACGGGGGAGCGGCAGCGATCGACTCGCCGCCGTCCTCATCACCAGGTAAGCCGATTACGATACGCTGACTTCAGCTACGCTATTCCCGTAGCTGAAGTTGCGTATCGTAGATCGACCCCCTCCCCTAGTGTAGCCCTGGGCTTAGACTGACTGGCTGTCTTTGCTCATGAGAGACTGAAAGTATTGCAGCTCAGAACAGAGGTGCGTTAGGAGAACTGTCATAGAACTGAAATAGCGGAGGCTGTGGGATGCTGATAGACTTGCGTGGAAGGGCGTACACGATCCCCGCTTGCACTATGCTTATCTCCTGTAAACTCTGCTAGTCATTCCCTTTTGAGCACCAGATTGATTCTCAACTGTACAAAATTAAACCAACCACAACAATTGTATTACTGATAGTAACAGATAAACCTCAGTATGGGCAATGAAAGCTTTTAATTTAAAATGCTTCGTAAACTATATAAGAGTTTCAAAGACTAATCAGATTTCTTGTTCATCCAATCTTATCTTTGTATCTCTGCAGAAATCTTTGTGGGTTTCAGTTGCATCTTATTTTCCATATGTTGTAATGGTATAATGAGTGTTCCTATTGCTACTTTAATTTAACTGTAGTATCTTCTACAACGTTCAGCTGCTTACATTAAAGATGTTGCTTATCAGGGCAAACTTGAACCACTTAATAGCTTGGGCTAGTTTGATAAAAACATTTTGACAGCAGTCTGATTTTTTTTTCCTCTTCCAGCATTGTAGTATCCCTCTAGGAAATGGTGTTCCCCACACACTGATAGAAACACTAAACTGTAGAAGTTCTGACTGTCTAAAAATACTTTTCCGAGTAAGGGTAGCCTCTGAATCACAGCTGCTTAGTAACTGGGGAATGTACTAGTGTGACACAGGGTTCTTGATATCTACCTTAACGTCTTCGTATCTGTGGAGAGACAGACGCAAATATGGCTGACCCATATATTTTGTGCCACTAGGTTTGAGGTTAATAATAATACTTCTGTAGAACTTGTGGTCAATAGATTTCCTAACACTTTGCCAAGGAGGTCGTTATCGCTCAGTTCCGTCTCCTTCCCATTCTTCAGCTTTTGAGTCCCATCAGCCACGTCGAACTAAACGAAAAGACATTGCAGAAAACATTGGCTGCATGACACCTCACAACCACTATCCCAGCTGTTTTACAAGCATTGCTTGACCAGTTCCTTGCACCACCTGGGAAAAGGTATTTGGCTCAACTGGTGCAGTTTGGGATGGTTTCTTCCCATTGGGAGGAAGAAGCTGTAAGTGATGTAGCGGCAGCTGTTCAGCTGATCCTCCCGACTCCATCCCACGCCATGTGCGTGGAAATGAGTCCCTGCTCCCAATACGGGTGCTGGGTGTTACTGATGGGTACTTCAGGAGTCCCAGAGTGCACTGGTGCCACCACAATTGTAAGGCATGTTGGGCGAATGTACCAAAATTGCTCTGGCGGAAACAGTCGCTGAAGAGGTGTGTGCTGAACAAAGGGAGGCAACAAACCAGTTCATGCAATCGTTTCTGCACCGATTTTCTTGTTGAATGTCACTAGTTACATCCCACCAGATAGGGGTCTCACTCTGGCTGGTTTCTCCTTCCCACCATACATCCTTAGCATTCGTTACAGTACCCAACGTGTGCAGTGTTTTAGAATTAGGAGTGGATGTTGTCATCTTTGGTCATTGGTGTGCCTCTGTCCTTTTGGGGTTCTTGTGTGTGTGTTTTGCTTAAAGTATAGGGGGACCCTTGGAAGGGGTATCTAGACAGCCTCCTAGACTGACAGATAAATATTAATCTGACCAAAACCAAGCAAAGAAAGATCCAGATTGTGAGCCTTGCACATTAGAAACAAAGCAGTTGAAACCTGCTAGGGATTGGATTGAAGCTGTAGTATTAGCCTGGAAAGTATTCCCAGCCAAGAAGATATGATGACATTTTGGCTCTTGCTCTTAACATATCCTGTATGTGTCATGTGCATATGCAGAGGAGGTTAAATGAATAATCATCTTCGACATAGTTTTACTATATGGAACATTCCAGCTACAGAGGAATTTGTTAAGGGCCATAGTATAAAATTGGCGGATCCAGGTTGAAATAGTCATAGTTGGGCAATTCATCAAAAGGCTGTTATCATTCCCTCCCGCCCCCTGTGAGTTTTATTGAGCCTCCATGTCACTGATCAGTTTGTTTCTAAAATCTTGAAACCATTTTCCCCTCCCCTCTGCCAAAGATGCATGTTTGCTTGGGAATGGATGGAGTGACTCTCAAGTATCCCTGAGTTCAAGGGACAACATGCAGTTTAGCCTCAGAGTCATCAATGTGCCACACAGATTTGTTATCTCCACACTTACCGCTGAACTTTATTTAGAATCATGAAGCTGATGTTCTAGAAAGAGTTGTTGACACTAGAGGAAAGGGATTCCCAGACACTTTGTTTCCTGGGTAAATAATTATTTGTGTGTCCCTCGTTTTGGGTCTCTGTCACTCATTGCTTCTCACTTTTGGGCCTTGTCAGGCTGAGATCTGACTGGAAATAGGAATCGTTTTCTGGAAAGTGTCCCTGGCAGACAAGCCATGGAGATGAAAAACAATACAATAGAAAAAGCCATCCTAGATCAATAGCAGCAATCCGATGCCCACACACCAAGCTGTACAGTGTGTTCTTCAGCAGTGAGACCCAGCTAGGGGACACTGTGCCCTGTAGATGCTCTATTAGCACAAATTACTGTACGGAAGAGTCAGCAAAACACAGATGCTAAAGAGGCTGGAGCAAGAGGGAGGCAGAGCAATTACGAGGGGCAACGGGAGAAATAATCAAAGGTTTTGACTGAACATCAGGAAAGATTTATTACCAGGGAGACACTAGAATAGCAAAACAGATGAAAGCTCCATTGCTTTGGCCAGCTACATCTAGACTGGACAAAGCCCTGGAGAACATACTGTGAGGAGAAGTCCTGCTTCTTTCCCCAGGGAAAGCTGCTAGGTGTCTTCCATCTCCAACTTCTGTTGCTCATGGAGATTTTTAAAATAGCACCAAAAGACTAACAGTGAGGATGAGGCAACTTCCCTGTGCCTATTGCAGCTCAGAAGGTCTTTAATATCATATGCTGTTTTATCACCAGAAGATACCTACGCGGAGCCCAGGGGAGCAGGAGGGTGAGTGGCAGCTTGACTGGAGTGTGTTTGCCTTTGTCAGTTTAACTCAGGACTCTTAGTGCTTCGCCAATGTCCGTTTGATGTGTACAACATCAAGGGAACATCTAATCCAACGAGCAAAAGATTCCCTGTGGTAAACAGAATGCTAAAGCACTCAGTCAACAAAAGGAAGTATTTCTTCACAGTATGCACAGTCAACCTGTGGAACTCTTTGCCAGAGGATGTTGTGAAGGCCAAGACTATAACAGAGTTAAAAAAAGCACTAGATACATTCATGGAGGATAGGTCCGTCAATGGCTATTAAACAGGATGGGCAGGGATGGTGTCCCTAGCCTCTGTTTGCCAGAATCTGGGAATAGGCAACGGGATGAATCACTTGATGATTACCTGTTCTGTTCATTCCCTCTGGGGCACCTGGCATTGGCCACTGTCGGAAGACAGGATACTGGGCTAGATGAACCTTTGGTCTGACCCAGTATGGCCGTTCTTATGTTCAATTACAACACAGAATACAAAGCCATATATTATTTTTATTACGAATATTTGCACTGTAAAAATAAGAGAGAGTATTTTTCAATTCACCTCATACAAGTATTGTAGTGCAATCAATCTCTTTGTTGTGAAAGTGCAATTTACAAATGTAGGGTTTTTTGTTGTTACATAACTGCACTCAAAAACAAAACAATGTAAAACTTTAGAGCCTACAAGTCCACTCCGTCCTACTTCTTGTTCAGCCAATCACTAAGACAAACAAGTGTGTGTACATTTACAGGAGATAATGCTGCCCTCTTTTTATTTACAATGTCACCAGAAAGTGAGAACAGGCATGGCACTTTTGTAGCCAGTGTTGCAAGGTATTTACACGCCAGATATGCTAAACATTCATATGTCCCTTCATGCTTTGGCCACAATTCCAGAGGACATGCTTCCATGCTGATGACACTCTCTAAAAAACTGTGTTAATTAAATTTGTGACTGAACTCCTTGGGACTGAACTCCTGCTCTGTTTTACCCACCTTCTGCCATATATTTCATGTTATAGCAGTCTCGGATGATGACTTGTTCATTTTAAGAACACTTTCGCTGCAGATTTGACAAAACACAAAGAAGGTACCAGTGTGAGATTTCTAAGCGACCCAAGGTTTAAGAATCTGAAGTGCTGTCCAAAATCTGAGAGGGATGAGGTGTGGAGCACGCTTTCAGAAGTCTTTAAAGAGCAACACTCCAATGCGGAAACTATGGAACCCGAACCACCAAAAAAGAAAATCAACCTTCTGCTGGTGGCATCTGACTGAGAGGATGAAAATGAACATGCGTCAGTCCATACTGCTTTGGATCGTTATCGGTCAGAACCCATCATCAACATGGACGTGTGTCTTCTGGAATAGTGACTGAAGTGTGAAGGGACATATGAATCTTTAGCACACCTGGCACGTAAATATCTTGCGATGCCGGCTACAACAGTGTCATGAGAACGCCTGTTCTCACTTTCAGGTGAGATGGTAAACAAGAAGCCGGGGCAGCATTATCTCCTGCAAATGTAAACAAACTTGTTTGTCTGAGCGATTGGCTGAACAAGAAGTAGGACTGAGTGGACTTGCAGGCTCCAAAATTTTACATTGTTTTTATTTTTTGTACGTAATTCTACATTTGTCCATTCAGCTTTCATAATAGAGATTGCACTGCAGTACTTGTACTGGGTGAATTGAAATATACTATTTCTTTTGTTTTTTTACAGTGCAAGTACTTGTAATCAAAAATAAATATAAAGTGAGCACTGTACACTTTGTATTCTGTGTTGTAATTGAAATCAATATATTTGAAAATGTGGAAAACATCCAAAAATACTGAAATAAATGGTATTCTATTCTTGTGTAACAGCACAATTAATCGCGATTAAGTTTTTGAATCGCTTGACAGCCCTTGTTGATATCTGACCTGATTGTACAGAGATGCTGTGCAATGCAGTTGTCGTTAAATCCAGTTGAAGCTCAACACCTCTGGAAACTCAGGTCTGTTGTTCGAAAGTAACTATTTGGTTACTGCTGGAATCTACGTAGTCACCTAGGCCAGGGCTATGGAACTGGATTCTGTCACAGGTTAAAGCACAGGCATGTGGTCAGAGAGATGAACAGTGTCCGTATTATTACTTATTTGTATTAAGGTTTTACCTAAAGGCCCCAAGCAGGGATTAGGGTCTTGTTGTGCTAGGAGCTGTACAGACACTCGTGTGCACACACACTCACTCACTCACTCACTCCCCCAAAGCTCTGCTTGGGTTTCACATTTTTCTTTGATGCCTTGTTTTGGTATCGACTTAAAAAAGACAAGTAAGCCCCAAAGGTACCCTTAGTATAAAGGTTAGATTTCAACAAAGCCAAAGAGTGGTGTCTATGTTGAAGTGCCCTCAGTAATGTAATCCAGTTGTGCCCTAGTCCAGTAGTGTAGCTAGGGCGGGAGCAGGGAGAGCGGCTGCTCCCCCTGAGCACATTTTCCAAAAGTGGCGCCTTTTTAATTTTTGAAAGGGTGGAGATGGAGTGGACGGAGGTGGAGCGACATCCCCTGCCTGCCCCACCAAGAGCCCGCTGCGGGCCTGGGTGAAAGAACCCAGACTGGCAGCGGGCTGAGAGACCCCTGCTGGCAGGAGCCCGCGGGGGGAATCCTAGAGCGGCGGCTGGCTGAGCCGCTCAGCCCGCCCCGCTCTGGGATTCCCTCCCGCTGGCTCCTTCGTGTTACTTTTCCCAGCACAAACCCAGCTCCACTGCCTTGTATTGGGTGATTACGTGGGTCCCAGTGGTAACTAATTAGTTGTTTTCAAAAAAGGGCCAATGGGGGTTGCACTGTAAAGTGGAAATATTAACGCACGCATCGCACCTTATTACTCCTGCAGCCTCCGGAGTTGAGCGCTCAGAGTGCTGTAAAGAGGTGTGGTTATAAATAATGAAGGTAATTAACGCAGTCTATTGTAGCTGGCCACCAAGGATAGAGCTGGCTGGGTGCTCTAACAGGGAACCTTTAACATCTCCCAGCGGTTGGTTTTTCAGCTCCGTGTCAGGAAGAAAGTATAAAATAGTGTCGAAAAACTAGGTTTTTGCTGTTTGCAGCTGAAGATGAAAAGGCACAAGCAATGCTCCATGTGTTGGATACATTTCTCCATTATTATTCCACAGACTGTACGATGTTCAGATGTATTGTCTTCCAGGTTTTAACGACAGGGAGCTGGAATTTTTAAGGCTGCTTCCATCTGCACCCAATTATAAAAAAGCCATCAAAAAAGCTATTTACTAGCTGTCAATTCAGAACGATTTCAGAAAGCAGCCCCTCCACCTCCAATGATAGCTTCCCAACAGCCACTTAGCGCTAGGAAGTTGTGGGTAAGAGGTACATTAAAACAGCCTGACATCAATCCAGCCAGTTAATCCTGTAATTTGGAGATGGTTCTACCTGTAACAGCTCAGAAAAACTTTGAGGGTGTTTGGTGTGGCTTTTAAAAGCACTTCAGGCACCCAGATTTTTATTTAAAGACACAGGGAACTTTTATTATGGTAGTACTCAGTGTCTCCACTCAGGATTGGGGCCCCCTTGTGCCAGGTGCGTTGTGCAAACATACAGGAAGACGTGATCCCTCCTGCAAAGAGCATATGGTCTAGAGACAGATGCAGGATGGGGGAACGGGACATAACCTACAAGCAAAGTGGCTTACTAATCCGGACTTGGTACTCCATGGTTTGTGTAACACATTAAGAACATAAGAATGGCCATACTGGGTCAGACCAAAGGTCCATCAAGCCCAGTATCCTGTCCTCTGACAGTGGCCAATGGCAGGTGCCCCAAAGGGAATGAACAGACATGTTATCATCAAGTCTTCCATGCCCTGTCACCCAGTCCCAGCTTCTGGCTAACAGAGGCTAGGGACACCATTCCTACCCATCCTGGCTAATAGCCATTGATGGACCTATCTTCCATGAATCTATCTAGCTCCCTTTTGAACCCCGTTATAGTATTGGCCTTCACAAGACCCTCTGGCAAGGAGTTCCAGAGGTTGACCGTGCATTGCATGAAAAAATACGGAAGCCGTTCTATACTCCTAATCATTTTTGTTGCCCTTTTCGGAACCTTTTCAAATTCCGATATATCTTTTTTGAGATGGGTCGACCACATCTGCGCGCAGTATTCAAGGTGTGGGCATACCATGGATTTATATAGAGGCAATATGATATTTTCTGTCTTATTATCTATCCCTTTCTTGATGATTCCCAACATTCTGTTCACTTTTTTGACTGCCGCTGCACATTGAATGGATGATTTCAGAGAACTATCCACAATGACTCCAAGATCGCTTTCTTGAGTGGTAACATAGAATCATAGAATATCAGGATTGGAAGGGACCTCAGGAGGTCATCTAGTCCAATCCCCAACTAAATCATCTCAGCCAGGGCTTTGTCAAGCCTGACCTTAAAAACCTCTAAGGAAGGAGATTCTACCACCTCCCTAGGTAACCCATTCCAGTGCTTCACCGCCCTCCTAGTGAAAAAGTTTTCCCTAATATCCAACCTAAACCTCCCCCTCTGCAACTTGAGACCATTACTCCTTGTTCTGTCATCTGGTACCACTGAGAACAGCCCAGCTCCATCCTCTTTGGAACCCCCTTTCAGGTAGTTGAAAGCAGCTATCAAATCCCCCCTCATTCTTCTCTTTTGCAGACTAAATAATCCCAGTTCCCTCAGCCTCTCCTCATAAATCATATGCTCCAGCCCCCTAATCATTTTTGTTGCCCTCCGCTGGACTCTTTCCAATTTATCCACATCCTTCTTGTAGTGTGGGGCCCAAAACTGGACACAGTACTCCAGATGAGGCCTCACCAATGCAGAATAGAGGGGAATGATCACGTCCCTCGATCTTGATACTGGCTGCCAACTAGACTACCTAGCTAATTTAGACCCCATCATTGTATATGTATAGTTAGGATTATGTTTTCCAATGTGCATTACTTTGCATTTATCAACACTAAATTTCATCTGCCTTTTTGTTGCCCAGTCACCCAGTTTTGTGAGATCCTTTTGTAGCTCTTTGCAGTCTGCCTGGGAATTAACTACCTTGATTAGTTTTGTATCATCTGCAAATTTTGCCGGACATTTACCCCAGATGTCTTACCATGGAGTTGGGACAAGGAAAGGATTGTGGGGGGAAGAGAAGGGAGCGGGACACTGAGTTGGAGGAAATAGGATGAGGAGAAGGAGAGTGGGGTTGGGCCGCTGAAGGGGCTGTAGAGGAAATAGGAAAGGGGTGGGAAGAAGCTGGTGATACCACAGCCAACAAGGAAAGACAACCTAGAGTCCACATTGCAGAGGTGGGGGAATCATGATGTCAGACACCTGGGAAGGCTCCTCCTGGCTTCTGCTGGTGGAATCACTGTTCCGGGAGGGTCCCGGGGGCGTGTAGGCCATGGGGAAATGAGAAGCTGGGAGGCCCCGAATTCCCTGCTTAAACTAAAGCGAGGAGCAAACGCTCACTGAAACCAGACATACCTTGCTCTGCTTCCCACACACTCCCTCTGCCTGTTAAAGGGTAGGACAACTGGCCAGGGCGCTCAGAGCCGTACTGTCTGGAAACACATGCTTCTGTTGTGGCCCCTTTTGGGGAATATGCACAGGGAAACCCAAGGCTTAGCACAGGGTGCACAAAACCAATGCGACTAATACATCTCAGTCCTGCGGGACAGACCAACTGGGACCCCGTGAACCTTGGGGGACTGTGTATTTCAGCCGGATCAGTTTTTTGGGTTTGAGGGGGGAATAACCAAACGATTACAAACGTAGGCTGCCGTGCTGCCCGTGTCTCTGTCCGACACCTCCCCACACGCGTATGCTGGGCCGTAGTGGCGTTCTGAGCCCACTACCAACGCCAAAGCACTATTTTGTCAGTATTGTATTTATTTGTTTCAGCCATTTGTGTGGCAACCATCACCACTGCCTCTGGGCACCTTGTACATGGGTTATATGAAGGCATCGGTCATTCCCATACATAAGGAGCTAATAATCTGTAAACCCCTCACCCCCACCCCATTGGCACAAGGAGTCTAACATGGACAAATCAAGAAGGATGTGGCCAAAGGTGATGGGGGAAACTACGCTAGTGGCTATGTGAGGATTTGGTCTGGAGTCTTGAACTGCAACAAATTACAGGTGGAAGGGGGCTCCCAGGATAAATAAGAGCTGGCCATCAAGTGCATCTGGCCCCCTCCAGTTTCTTCCTTGGGAGGGTTTGCTTAAATGCTTCAGGGCAGAGGAAGAAGCAGACAGTCTCCGAGGCAGCTGCGCCCTAGACCGTTTAGGCTTTGTGCACAGCGAGCAAGGCCTTGAATTTCACCCAGAGTTCACGGGTCTCCAGTGTGAAGGCAGAGTCCCAGCTGTGACGCACAGTGGGCCCAGGCTGGGGATGCGGCAGAGGCAGAAGGGCGAGGGAGCCTCACGTGGCTGACCTTCCCGACCAGTTCCGCAGGGAGCTGTGTCTAGTTGGCCTCAGCAGACTGGCATGAAACGCGCTAGGGAAAATACTAACCTACAACTTGAGCTGGGTCTGAGCTGATACACCCCCAGACCGTGGAAGTCTTTAGAGGCAAGGTTTTGGTTTAGGTCATATCTCCACATGCAGTCCCTGGTGATTACAGTGCCGGAGCCTGTCCTGCGTCGGCGCCCTCGTCCCCTCTGAGACCAGAGTGGGTGTTTTAGCCCCTCTGTATTTGTCTCTCTTCCCCACTTCCCAGCGACTTTTTGGGGAGGCCTCTGGTTTTTTGGAATCTCCGAGGAGCTCTTCTGAGAATGACCAGATCATCTTCTCTTTTTATGGTACAACCTGCTAGTTGGCCGGGATCCCGCTGCGGGTATAATTAGTTGCACTGACAGGTGGAAGGGATCGGATGACCTACGGAATGAGGTTGCTCCCTTGCCATCCTAAACCCAGTCCTCCTCTTCACCTCAACTGACATGTGCCGGGCAGCAAGCAGGTTTACTGTAACCCGATCCTTGTGTTTTATCTGGCTCTAATACCCCGAGCGGGGTGCAGAACATCTCACGTCGCTCTTCTCCTCCCAAAGGGGCTTCTCCATACCCCACCGTCCTCAGATGGAAAGCGAGCAGGGCTTTGCTCTGCGGATCAGAGTGCACAGAACTTCAGCATGATCCCTGCCCCACTTCCCTGGCCTTCTCCCTGGCCTGTGGTCACAGGCTAAGCTGATTGACAGGTGCACGGACAGAGGGCCAGAGCAGGCCTGCTGTGCTGTGGAAAGGTGGCCAAGCGTGGTGTCACAGCCTCGCACAGCCAAGCTAAGAATGGCTTGGAAAAATCATTAGAAACCTGAGCCCGGGACCCACCCTTGGAATTAGTTACATGCGGTTTGTTTTCTTTATAAAGTGTATACTGGAAAAGGCGCCAATCGGCATACCCTAATGCAATTATTAGCGTAGAGATTTATAACTGGAGGGGTGGAGGGTTATTTGGGGCGGTGGGGATTTAACTTGCTAAAGTAAACATAGGGAGTTCCTTGGCCACAAAAGTCACCTTCTCTTGGGGTTACCCCAGTAGGTGACAAAAGACATGAGGTGTCGTTTGCAGTTGGGAAGTGGAAGAGAAGGGGTGAGAGCCTTGCGACTATGCCGTCCCCTGGAGGTATTTTGAACTGCGTGCTGGGAAGAAATGTCCATATTTAGAGGCTGTTAAGAAGAGCTCATTGTTCTTGATTCCCAGCAAATAGCGGGGCCCCGAGCCATTGAGGAGCATGCTAAAATGACCTGTACACTACTGCAGATCTGGATGGGCCCAGTGGGGCTGTGAGCTTTGTAGCTCTCGTCGCCTCCAAAAGACTGGACCCAGTCCGCACCTAGCTGAGAGACCGCCGAGGAGAACCCAGGTGTGGCAGGAAGGAATTCAGTAGGTGGTTCTCTTCCCTCTGTCGCCACTGAACAAGTGCCCTGGCATAGCACTATGGGGCACTGTACTGGCAAGACATAGAAGGGGGTCCCAACCACTTGTCGTCCTTAAAGATCCTATGGCATTCTTCACAAGCGCTGGGGGTTTGAACCCTGCTATCGTGCACATTCCAGCTTCAGTCATTGACGCTGCCATTTCAGTTGGGTCCTGTCGTTTTTCACATTCCCTCCCAAACTGTTCCGTGCTGCTACACTTGCCACCACATTCCACCTCAGAGGTGGCTGCCCTTCAGTGATGGGTAGAGATGGGCAAATGAGGGGGACGGGAGGGGATACAGCAGGGTTTAATTTGAAAAAAAATAATGAAGTTCATCAGATTGCTTCTTTGATTTGGGGTGACCACATGGTCCAGTGGGTAGGATACTGGACAGGAGGCCTGGGGTCTGTTCTGAGCTCTGCTGCTAACCAGCTGTGACACCTTATATAAGTCATGTCACTTGTCCGTGCTTCCGCTTCGCCTCCCACCCTCTGACTGCCTTGTCTGTTTTGACTGTACATGCTTTGAGGTAGAGACAGTCTTTCACTGTGTGTCTGTACAGCGCCCAGCACAAGGGGCCACAGTCTCGGTGGCATCTAGATGCTACTGTAATACAAGTGATTATAACTAATAATGAATGAATATATTTGTAAATAGGAGAACACTAAATAATTTGAACTGTATATGAAATTGACCGAGTAAATGGAAAAAATAATGTTCGATGAGCAGCAGTGATGTGTGAAGTGAAAGGATTCTGCTCTGTCTATTATGAAGCAGCATGGGATCCTTGGGGATGGAATGCACTGTATAAATGTAAGAGAGAGTGAATGGATCTCAGCCGGACACAGTGTTTTTCGCCTTCTGCAAAAGAGTTGAAAGGCCGTTCTTCATGGTAATGGCATACCATGGTTTCTGGGTATGAAAATCCCTGTGGTGATCCTACAGAGAGTGAATTGGCAAGTGAGAACACAACACTTCATGTGTATAAAGCACTACGTGGGAATTTAGCCAAAGGGATCTCCTGGCTAACTCTCCACGTGCACTTCTTGGAAAACATACTGCATCCTTTACGGTGGTGAGATGGGGAGTAGAGGTCTTGCTTTCTGATGCCCTCTAGCTATTCCAGTCCAAGGTCTGCGTGTTGGCGGAATGCGGATCTCCCAGTGCAAAGATGTGATGGTGGCCAATGGCAAGTAACGCACTGGCTTGAAAGCAAAGTGTGGCTTTCACGGCGGCATCATCCCCAAAACATATGGAGAGCAAACGGATGAATATTAGAGAGAGAGCTCTCTGCTAGTGGGCATGTACTGTAGAGCTGAATGAACCAACAGGTAAACTTCGGAGCATTCCTTTATGTAAGAGTGCCAACCAGCCAGGAAATGCTGTGTCCATACGTGAATTAAAATAACGGAAATAATTTCCCATTATCATCAGAGTCAAAAATGTTCATTCCTTAGCTCCAGTTTTGATACGTCCTGAGAGTTCCCTTTGTCTCTCTTTTGGTTGAGATGTAAAATCCCAGTCCTGAACCTTTGCCGTTGAAGATCCTACGGTATTTTGTGTAGGAGTAGGAGTGTTAGCCCCGGAGTTCGGCCGAATGCCAACTCCAGTAATCTCATTCGCTCTACATCCATTGCCACTGCAGTTTCATTTTGATACCATATTCTTCGCTTCCTGTCATAGTCTGATATGTGGATGTTTAAACAGCGGCTGTGTTCCTCCCAAGAACTGGTTGCATTTCACTGGTGGGCAAAATGACCTGTGCGTAGCATTTATTTTACTTACCGCCTAGTAATGTTATGAGGTTGAATGTTAGTTTTGTAAAGCTCTTCGAAATCATCGTCTGAGACTGTCTACACGCCACACGACGGGCCGCAGTACGGAGGGAATGTGTCGCAACGCGCCGTGGGGAAAAGCAAGCTGTGTCCACGCTGCGGTGTAGAGTTACGTGTGTCAATGAAAGGCTCTGGCGGGGGCAGTGTGGAAAAGCTTCAGCAGTTCCTTGCTGCCAGAGCCTTTCACCGCAGGGGGGAAACACTCTGGCCAGGGGAGGGCCGCTGGAAAGGGCTCAGGGGGGAAAGGCTGCAGAGCAGGACAAAGATAACAGTGTAGCCGGGAGGTTAGGGCGAGCAGAGAGCCGTGTAGGGTGTGTACTCACGTACATACCCACATCCTTATGGCGTGTCTTTAGTTTGCTGTTCATACCTGTGCTAGCGGCCCATGTGTGTATGTACTCAACATGCCCCCCAAAGAAGCCTGCAGTGTAGTCGTACCTTGAAAGGTGTCGCAGAGGAAAGGAATTTATTGTTACCTTCTCTAGCATTGGCTGGAGGGCACTGTCAGCTGCTACAGAGGATGGCCTGGTCTTCGAGGCACCCCGCCCTGCTCACCTTGATTTTCCAACTCTGTCATCTTCAATATAATGCATAGCTTTATTCCTAGGAACATCCTTTCCAGGGGATGGGAGGTCAGGGTGTGCCCTGCTGGATAAGCACTGTGCCTGGGTACTTCTGGTACTGTCATGGTCAAGAGCTGGTATTTAAATGGCTTCCAAGTGAACACCCTAATGAGATGAATGGGGTCTGGGAGGAACTAAACGGTGGGAAAGTCTGTCAGCAGGAGTAAAGGAAGCCCCACCGTGGGACAATTAGTACAAGCCTGGAGGATGCACTGCAGGGAACAATCTTGCACTGGTTCCCTGGCTACGGACCAGATGAGCTACGGCCTAAGGGTTTTTTTTCCGGCTCTAATCTGCGTGAAGTTCATGCCCTCTCAGTGCTGCTGTTTCAGTCAGTTTGGCTGCGGGCTCAGCATTTTAACAGGGTGTCAGTGATGTCACTGTGGCTTTTGGCAACCAAAAGAGGGAGGGACTTTTTTAGTGAAACTTTAGATTCCAAGGAAATAGAGCAAAATCAGCAGGCAGCCCCTGATGATCCAGCACTTCAGGATGCTGCATGAAAACGAGCTGGTGGATCCTCACAACACGTCTGGACAGGGAGGGTTTTTATCCCCCATTTTAAAGCCAGCGAACTTGGGGCCCAGAGAGACTAGGGGATTTGCCCAAGGCCACATGGCAGGAGCCTGTCAGAGCTGGGATTGAAATACATGAGTTCCTGGTTTTCAGACCGTTGCTCTATTCAATAGACCGTTAGTACCCTGTCATTTGTGGCTGAGCAGTACCCTCCACTGTGATCTATCAAGCAAAAGCCATTGCCTCCAGACCGAGTGGTTAAAAGTACATGACGAGAGAGAGACTACATAGCTTGGCAGAACTGCAAGGAGACTGCTGATGAACAGAGCGTAATGGGTGGGAAGGGATAGCAGGATTCAGAACCCAAGGAGCCCGTAATCCGGCGTCTAATGTCCCATTCATACAGACAGTCCACCTTCAGCAAGACACAGACTGGAGCAAAGGCTTGGTAGCCTGTTGGTTAGTCGTCTTAGTAAATACCTCTGGATTTTTTCTTCCCCGACCCCCACTGGTTAGTAACCCCCTTGCCTTACTTTACTTATCGCTTAGATTTCTCACGGGATGCCCGCAGGGCAGGTTCATGGCTAATTTTGCTTCGCTTTATTCTAAAGCACTACAAGGACTGACTTTCCTTTTCTTTCTTCTCACTGATCCACGATTGGCTGTCCCAGCCTGTCCAGAGCACTTTTGATATTAGCCCGTTCCATCGAATTCCAGCAGCCAAAGTCTCAGGAACGGCACCAGTTAGAAGGAACTGTCCCAGGTCATTCGGAAGCTGGGCTTCCAACTCCGAGCTGGTTTTAAACCTTTGGTTTCTAGCTCCAGGGGCTCAGGAGGTAGCAGCTGCTAAAATGTTGGAATTGAAGAAGTTTTATAGCCGAATGGGAGGTTCCTCTTTGAGGGATGGTCCCTGTGTGTATTCCAGTGGTGGGTGTGGATTTTATATGTCCAGCGTCCTGCCTCATACCATGACTAGTGTTGTTGCCAGCTTTCACCTGTGAAAGGATTTGCGTCTAGCCCTGGCAGCACATAGGATCTTACTGCTCTGTCAGCCCAGCATTGGGTTCTCTAGTGCAATGAGACTGAGGCTTGCGAGCCAGAAGTGACTCTAGTTTAATGTGTCTCCTGCAGCTCTTTGCAGCATGTGATATTATAACCCTGTGTGATTTAATTATTAACCAATCAGGAGGCTTTTACTAGGTTATTAACGATACTTAGTCATTTTGCTGTGAGAATAATAGATGTATGTATAAAAACTAAATATTTCCCCTGCCAGGATTATATAGCACTCTAGTCAATGAAACACTGAATTCACACTACTGTGGCCCTTTTGGGTAATGTTGATTGCTAATGTGGCTGCTGAACCACTGAGGTGTGAGTTTCACGGCTCTAGTGATGCTTTTACTGCACTGGTCCAGTCCTGAGTACCGCAAGTCCTGGATCTTGGACCAGTGTAACCCCGCGCTCCATTTTGCAGGGAGCCTGTTGCACTTTAAATGAACCACCAAGGTTATTTTTTCCTTTGTCAGAGAATCACTCTGAGTTAGAGTGAAAAACCGTTTCTGTGGCTTTTACAGTGTCTGGGCTTGTAAAGTGGATCTGCTGCTACTCTGCCTTATGTTGTTCCTTCAGGGGGTTCCCCTGGTTTTCATGGTTTTAATTTCTGGCCATCTTTCCACTATAGCTGATGTCTGTTTCATCCCAGATCCCCAGCTCTCCTGCTGTTTGACAATATCCGCTGCCTCTAGTTGACGACCTCTTCGGTTGCTTGTCAACGGCAGCAATCCCTGCTGGACTGTAGAAACACAAAGCCCCTCTTCCCTTTCGAAGAGACACACCCTGGATCTGTCACTGCTTGTACCTGTCGAATGGACTGTTGAGTAAGTCCAGAGGTCAGCAGTGAGGATTGGCCTAATACCCTGAAGTCTCGTGGAGAAAAAGGGCAGAAGCTTTGTTATATCCTACTGAGGGGCATGGTCACATGCGAACACGGAAGGACCTCCTTAGAACTCAAATGCAGCTCCATTCACGGAGAAGGGAACAGGGCCTGAGGAGATTCCATTGAGTGCAATGTGCAGATTGTAATCCTGGTTGTGGGGAAGCCTTTTGCTACTCTATGGATCTGCCCCAATGAGAGGTGAGATCATATTTTGCTGTTGTTGCTAATCTGTTGTCAACCACGGTGTGGACAGAAGGTGTTCTGGGGGAGCAAGGGGATGACTTCACTATAAAGAGATATATAGGACTTCGCTTTAAGAGAAGAGGCTGAGTAAAGATATTTGAAATGCTGCTGTGTTGTGTATTATCTAGCTCCGGTTGCTAGTGTGTATTGTTGTTTAGTGTGTGTTTGAGACTCCTGAGTGCACCGGACTACTTGAAATGACAGCAAAAGAGAAGGTAAGAAAACATGTTTGGAACCCAAAGGCAGAACGTGACATCAAATGGCCACACGCAGTCAGGATTTCCGCATGGCGGGCATGAACAAGGCTTGGATGGCTCCGGGAGACGTTCACGCTTTGCTTCCCCGTTGGCAGCATTCGAAGGCTTTTTCGATTAGCCCTGGCCAACTTTTCTGTTGACTCTTTGAATAAGTGAATGTGTTAGCACAGAGTTACAGTCAAAGGGAGGGGCGTTTGCATGGAGAGATGTAAATTAGGAAGATGTTAATCCACCTGACTGACTAGCCCAGCCACCTATTTGGAAATCTCTGAAATGCTCTCTTCTGCCATCCTGGGACCTGCGAGTTCCTCTCTCCCTCTGCAGCAGCTTGTTGTTTAACTCTGGAAACTGAGGGGGACAGCCTGTGTGAAAGGGAGGGATAGCT
Organism: Macrochelys suwanniensis; assembly: GCA_033296515.1. Taxonomy (NCBI): domain Eukaryota; kingdom Metazoa; phylum Chordata; order Testudines; family Chelydridae; genus Macrochelys; species Macrochelys suwanniensis. The sequence goes on along the minus strand of CM065776.1, from coordinate 257,223,591 downwards.
CAGTGGTTTGAGCATTGGCCTGCTAAACCCAGGGTTGTGAGTTCAATCCTTGAGGGGGCCATTTAGGGATCTGGGGCAAAAATTGGGGATTGGCACTGCTTTGAGCAGGGGGTTGGACTAAGTGACCTCCTGAGGTCCCTTCCAACCCTATGATTCTATGAAAAATGCTGAGGTATTATTACTGGGGGACACAGGGCTTGGGAAGGGGCATTGTCCCTAGGCTCAATAGGAGAAGGTGTTTTTTGTCCTATGTGATGCAGCTGCAGTCAGACCAGTGGACTGTGTCCTTTCCACTTGGCCAGGGCTTTTGAACATGCATTCTTTTCACCGCAAGTGTGCTCAAAGTTCAGCCCACCAAGTCCTCAAATGAACGACTCTGTGACTGCCCTTTTCCTCCTCGTCGGGTCAGCTGCACGATATTGTTGGTGAACTCAGGTCTGGGTACAGGGCCAAGTCAGTACTGGAGGGCAGGTTATTTTCACAATGGTATATTTTTCCTCTTACGATCTGTAACCATTTTGGACAGGAAACATACTTCTTAAAGTGGTTGTTTTAATGGCTTATCTGTATATAATCAGTTGTAATAATGTAAACCCTCAGTACAAATGCTGAACTAAAAATTGCATTACGTTGCTCTACAGTATTATGGTCACGTGCAGCCATCAGGTTTGCAGCCCTAGGGCTTCTCTCTAGTCTAGACGCGATAAATCGATCCCCGAGCACTCTCCCATCGACTCCTGTACTCCACTGCCGCAAGAGGTACAGGCGGAGTCGACGGGAAAGTGGCAGCAGTCGACTGACTGCCATGAAGACTCTGCAGTACTCTAAGTACGTCGACTTCAGCTACACTATTCTCATAGCTGAAGTTGTGCATCTTAGGTCCATCAATCGCTGTTAGCCAAGATAGTCAGGGAAGTCACCCCATGCTCTGGGGTAACCCTAAAACTCGGAGTGCCAGCGGGGAAAGACAGGAGTGGATCTCTCCAAATTACCCTGTTGTGTATGCTCCCCTTGAAGCTCTGACACTGGCCACTGTCAGAAGACAGGATACTGGGCAAGATGGACCATTGGTCTGACCCAGTATGGCCGTTCTTATATGAGACACATGGACTGCATCTCTATTCCTGCAAATACTGGAGATAGTTCACATTGTCCATGGGGCTTAGCCAGGCTCCTTGCACCAGATTCGCTGCTTCTGGTGGCACAGAAAGCACCACTACTCAGCGCTCCCCACCTTATCCACTAGCATCCCTGCTTGTAAAGCGTATTTGGGGCAGCTGTGAGCCAGACCTCCCTCTCCACACCCCTACAGGATTAATATCTAGAGTTCTGTCCCCAAAATGAGACTAGCCTCTCAGGAGCTGCAGAAAATCTGCCATGGAAATCAGTCAGCTCCCGGAAACCTGATGTGCCGGCTCTTCTGAACAGCTTAGATTTGGCCTGAGACTTTCCACTTCTAGCTTCTCAGCTCTAAATTGGGCCACAAACCCAGCTTTGTTCAACTTTCTGCTCAGTTTCCTGATGGTATCAAGGTTCCCTACAGCAGCATGTCTATCCAGGCCCTCATTTCGGACTGTATTCCTGATCTTTGATCTACCCACATTGCCTCAAACTCTCACTGCCCATTCCTTTGAGCCGTTCCCTGTATTTTCCTCTCCATAAAGACGTGCTTCCGGGCCGCAGTCTCCTTAGCCAGAAGTTTCTGAAATCGTTGCTCTTAGAAGGCGCAAGCCTTCCTGCAAGGACAAGATGCGTATTCCCAAGTAATTCCTCAACGTTAACTCTTCAGTACCTTCCAATAAATTACTCTGCCTTAGTTTCCCCCAGAGCTTCAGCACCCAAATGAAAAGGGGTTGTATGTGCTAGATGTGAGAAGAACTGTTAAGATTCACCCTAATAGAACTGTCCAGTAATGTATCGTCTTTGTTTTCTTTCACCCCCAAATACCTGGTCTTGAAAGCACCTGAAACGACAGTAGCTAGAAGGATCAAGAGCTGCGTCTCTAAAGTCTCTAGCTATAGACACTGATTTCATTACACAGTGCTTCTCAACCATTGCTATTCTGGAACCCTTTTTTCCATATCTTGAGTCCCCCCCCACCCCGCCTCCAGACTATCCTGAGACCCACTTTCCATCTAGCTTAGATTCCCATCCCATTTAGCAGTGTAGGAAGGGCGAGGCAGTTTTGAGACCACCACCCCCAGTGAGGACCCTCCATAACAGATCAGAACCTTGCCAGCAGCCTTCTTCGGAAAGCGGTCCAGGCAGCAGACCCAAACTAGGTGAATTTTAAGGAGGGGGACGCTTATTCTTCCCTGCTGATCACTCCTTCCCTGGTCACTTTTCCTCGCTGCTCATTGAATCCCAGATGTCCGACTGAGAGAAGAGGTCACGATCCCAGAATGGAAAATTTGTTTCCTAATTTCCTTTCTGGGACTGACCTCTTCCCCAGCTCACCCCACCCAAGTTAACTTCTTCGGGTCCCTCAATAATAGCCTCTTCCTGGGGAAGGCCTGGCAGTCAAGAGTTTACCATTAGCTACGGATAAAGTTCAGGATGTCAATGACTCTGCATTTGGAACTCAGTGGACAAGTCTGAGCTTCGCACCAAATTTGCAGGAAAAGAGGGACAGCCCTATGTCTTGGCCTGAAGAAAGGAAATCATCAGGTAACTCACTTTCCATTTTCTTTAGTGATCTGTTGGTGCCACCTGAAGGAAACAGCCTCTATTAATTAACATTCCTTGCAGCTATTTTGCGAAGCGAGTAGTGGCGTTCTGTTTGTTTACATCTCTGTATGTAGCTGCAGGGCCAGGCTGGTTTTCACAGAGTTGTGTAATTTTCTTTTCAGTGCAAGAAGAAACACACACTGGTGTGCCCAGACTTTTCCAAGACCGGCATCTGTCCAAAGGGCGCCCAGTGCAAACTCCAGCATCCCCAGAAAAAGCATCACCTTAGACAGCCCAGTACCGCAGGTGACTCCAACCAGGGCAGGTCGTCACCGAAGTGGAGGAGGCTGGGAGAGGAGGCAGTGAGGTAAGGGGAGTTAAAACACTCCTATTCTTTCCTTTGCGTAAATCCCTTTCATCTGTGGTTCATAGAGGAACAATCTAGGTTCCTGTTCATCTGCACATGGTGTGAGGCATTTACCCTGCAGTTTCAGGAATCTGTCTGTATCCTATTTCTTGGGGGGCTTGGCTAAACCAATTTCCTGAGTGTCGTTGATTCAGATTTGCTTTGGTGCCTGAAATTCCAGCTGCTCCTTTTGAGTTCCGACCATCGCAGCCCAAACTACAGATGCCAACGTCAGGACACCCCTAGCCAGTTTGTCAAAGGTACCGCAAGGCTTCAGAGAGTTCCACTTGCTCTTTAACTCTGCAGGGCTGACAGCAAAAAGCGTTGTTTGAGGTGCTGGGCTAGTGATTGTGTGTCTAACAGCGCTGAAAGGGCTTTCTCCAAGGTGTGTAACAGATTGGGGCTGCTGCTATGGCAACCTCAACAGATCCTATCAGCCAAGCCGAGTCAGTGCTTGGGCGGGAGACATCCAAGAACGCTGCGCAGGAAACCGCTACTGATTAGTAGGGGTCACTCTTCTCTCTGAGTTAGCACTGACCCTAACAGGCATTGTGCTGCTAGAGTTACTGTCTTTCAGGAGAGATGTAAAACTGATCCTCAACCACCTGTAGTTAGGAAGCACCTCTGGCATTTCTGACCAGGGTTCAGGAGTATTGGCTCTGATGTCCTGGCTAATTATTTTCTGTCCACCTGCACTCTTGGAGTTCCAGGTGGAGGCTGTATTCTTTGCTTTCCTGTCCTCAATATGTAGCACCCCTGCGAGCTGTTACTGGCTCCCTCCCTGCAGTGGGGCTTTGTTTCATCGGCGGGTGAAGTGCTCCCCGTGTATGTGTGTAGTTTATATTCTGCAGTTTGGGCACATTGGCATCTGCGCCTGGAAGGTGCTCTAGAGATGTTCTGGTCCCGAGCAAAGGTGAGTCTTGCCAAGCTGTCCAGTACTTTCTTCATGTGTATCACAGTCTCTGGGCTCCTGAAGTTCAAAACTGTCCCTGGTTTAGGACTTAGGCCAAGTTTGCACAGAGTTGTGCTGAAGTGGAAGGCCTGTGTGTTAACCCAGTGCACCCACCCCTTTCACCGCACACCCATTGCAGCCCATGTCTTCCTGAAGGGCAGTGACCCGCTCAGCTTCAGTGTCCTCTTGTCGCCAGTGTGTCCGGTGCACGTGGGTGTCCAGAAATCCCTGCTCCTGCTGTGAAGGTGTCAAACGCCAACTCGGTGCGGACGGCATCTCCCCGCCGTCAAGCAAGTTCACCTGTCTTGGGGGCAGCGGGACAGCTGTCCCCTCTGAATCCGGCTCTGGTGCACTCACACGTCTGGGCTCACTTGCACCAGTGTTTGGACAGCGTCCCCTCTGCAGCCTTCTCTCCCTGGGGGAGATCTCATGCTGTCAGACCAAACCCACTGCCACCTTTATTGTTAGGGACGAAGGAAAACGAGCTCTACAGCCTGTCCCCAGTCCCTCGGACACGTCGGTCCTATCGCAGAGCTCTCCAAGTTTGGCAGCCCCCGCTCCGGAGCATTCCAGCGGGTTATTGTAGGTCAGGGCTGAAATGCAGCGGCAGGGCTGTATGGGCTGGAGCCATGCGCCGTCTGGCTCTGTCTGGTGCTCGTAGTCCCCTGGTTTCAAATGCACTTAACTCACTCCATGTAAAAAAAATAAATAAATAAATAAAAAATATGGCAGCCTCACTGACACCCTGAGACTGGATCAAAGAACTTGCCAAAAGAAGAGCAGTTTGACCTCTCTGATCTGGAGTGGGGATGAGTTGCTGTGTCCCTCCTGGAGCTCGTCAGCTATCTCCATAGTCTACCAGTGGGGCTATGGAGTGACAGGAAGCACCCCATCCCCTGCCATGGGGGCCGAAGGTTGGTGGAATCTCAGGCCTTTCTTTGGTTCTCACCACATTAGTACTTGAGCACTGCCCCAAAATTAATGGATTTATTGACTTCCCCCTGGGAGGCAGGGAAGTATTATTGTCCAGATGGAGAAAGTGAGGCACCGAAAGGGGAAGTGACTTACCCAGGGTCATGCAGGAAATCTGTGGCAGAGCTGGGAACTGACCTCAGAACTCCCAATTCTCATAACTACAAGATTATCCTTCCTCGCCAAGGCTTCTTTGGCACTCCTGCCTGCTTGGGAAGTGGTAGGACTCTGCCTTGAACCCAGTTCTCCTGCGTGCCAGTGCAGAACATGAGCGTTAGATCCTGATCACTCCACCTTATAAGTTAAGGCAAGGAAAAGAGAACAATCCGAGGTCTGGGGCAACTGCCTGCCTCCCTCCTACCCATGCAGAGGCAGCCGTTAGGGGAGGCAGAGGCGGAGAAGGACGTGGAAATATAATAGGTGTGCAGAATGTCTTTGCTGTTGTGCTGGGTACTTTGTTAATCACATCAGCAACTATCAGCATAAAACGACTAGCTCATTCTTGTAGAGGTCATTGTCCTATGTGCCCTTGGGGGTCTATTGATTATTCAATTTTAATAATGCTGTGTGGCTGCAAGCTACCTAACTGGGCAATCCACCAAGCCTGGCACCCAGAGGTTTCTCCAGTGTTATTAACTCCCGGAATTGTAATAGAGAGGAGAATTGTTAACACTTTGCCTGCCGGGGACTGGGCACTCAGTACAATGCTGCACACCTCCACCCCAGTGCAGGAGCTCCAGAATTGGCCACAGCCAAGAAGCTGGCCTTGTTTTTGAATTACTCAGATGCCGGGAGTTGGCTGGCTGGTAGGCAGCTATGGTGGCTGAAGCACTTGCCTTTCCTTGCAGGGAAAGAGGTTCGCGTTGAGACTGAGGACACATGAGTTTGGGGGTCTTGTCTCTGTGCCATCACTGGGCATGAATCCACATCGCAATACCCATCCCACTGTTGGGCGCGGGTTAGCAGCCTCCACTCAGGAGACTGACCGAATGTGAAGAATGAGCGTCTTACCTCTATGGGAAATGGTCTCGTGGGACCAGAACTGAGGGCAGCTGTAGGCCAGCCTGAGGAAGCGTATATGGGCCTAGGGTGCAAGGGACAATATTGTTTCCTTGCACTCCTCCTTCGAGCCGTCTGTATCCATCTCTGGGCTCATGCGTAGACTATACGTTCTTCGGGGCAGGATTGGTCTTTTTATTCTGTGTCTGCACAGCGCCTGGCACAGGGGCTCCTAGGGGCTGTGGGAATACAAGTAATAAGAGACAGAGGACCCCGGCAGTGGAATATCTTCCCAGAGGAGACCAGATGGAGCCTGTCCCTGATTGTGTTCAGGGCTAAGTGCAGCAGCTGCCTCTCTTCCCGAAGCAACGGCATCTTCCTAGGACTGACCCCCACTTAGGGACCTGGGACAGGAAAGTAGAGGGCAGGGCAAGAAGCAAACACAAGAAACCAGTCATGCCAGGAACGAAGGAGGCTATGAGAATATTGCCTTTAAGGTGCGAGGTGCTTACATAACGCCAACAGACCCCGGTCGGCGGCGGGCAGGATCGAACCGGGGACCTCTGGAGCTTAGTGCATGAGCCTCCACTGCATCAGCCAAAAGCCAACTGACTGCTAGCTAAGGGTGTAGAGCAGACTCATTTTATCTCTCTCTTTAAGTGGTCGCAGTGCCACTAGATGGGACAGAACGCCATACCCAGGAGATACTTAGATACCACAATATCTACACAATGTGTTACAGCTGCCTAGCTGCATCTGCCCAGTGTGGGGCAAAGGGGAGGCTGGTTGTCAGGCTGGGTATGGGCAGACGTGTGTCTGGCTCGTATAAGAACGGCCACATTGGGTCACACCAAAGGTCCAGCTAGTCCAATATCCTGCCTTCCCACAGTGGCCGGTGCCAGATGCTTCAGAGGGAATGAACAGAACAGGCCAGTTTATCAAGTGACCCATCTCCTGTCCTCCAGTCCCAGCTTATGTCAGTCAGGTGTTTAAGGACACCCTGAACATGGGGTTGTGTCCCTGAGCGTCTTGGCCAATAGCCACTGATGAATCTAACCTCCCTGAACTTATCTAGTTCTTTTTTGAACCCAGTTATAATTTTGACCTCCCCCCGTCATCGTCTCAGCCCTGGGATGACCGTACTCATTCTCCTGGCGTTTCTGGGAAGGTGCTGGCACAAGCACTGGGCGCAAAACTTGGCAAAGCCCTGGCCCAGCCAGTGCCAGGCAGGTGATGGGAGAGGGTTGTTCTTGCCTGTAGGGTTTGCTGTGAATTCTAGGGAGCGAGGAAGCTGAAGAGTGATTCCAGAAACAGCCGTTGGCGGCGGCTTTTTGTCAATGAAGGTAGCGCTGGTGAAGAGGCCAACCCAGGATGCTGACCCTTCAGAACAGAAGGGCTGGTAGCCGTGCAGGCTTCTCTGTGTAGCTGTCTGGGGAGTCCAGCTTCTAGTGGGGACAGGGCAGTGTTCAGACTCAGTCACGCCTTAGCCTCTCGGCTAGCGTTGCCTACAGTGGTGCCCTTCAATACCCAAACTGAAGGGTGCCTTTTGTGTTAGGAATATCTGTCTCCATAGGCCGCTACTGAGTCTGCGATTGCACCCGGGGCTTAGGGATAAAGGACTCCACCCCGGGGCTGCCTAGCCCTGCATAAATAGTCATTTTAAGGGCAGAGCTAATAGACCTGACTAGAATAGAAGGGGGCGGGGCGGTACGGCACTAATTCTGGCTGCAGCCCTCTGGGCAGGACTCGCTTTATCCATCACTGTCAGCAGCCTGTCGTCTGGGTCCATCAGGGCCGTGGCTCCAAACGCTTCCTGGCTCCAGCTCCGTTTGTGTTTTTCTCTTGCCGTTTGTGTCACTCCTGGGGAATGTTTTGTTAACAACCCCCAGTAGGTACCTGTGAGCCGGCGGAGCAGACGCTCCGCGCAGAGGGGGGCTCAGCGGGGGAGAATCTTCATACGCACAAACCCCACGAGGTCGCTAAGCAGGGAGAGAGTCAAACGGGGATCAGCCCAGCACGCAGAGCCTGGGCAGGGAACCCTGCCTCCCTCCTCCTGTCCCTCCAGCAGCCCCCCTGCACTGTGTGTGGGGCACTCCCCACATCGGCATCCTGGGCCTAGGCAGTGCGGCCTCCTCCGTAGTGGTTCCTGGCCGCGGGTCACTGACTGGTCTGCCGTGGAAGTGATGGAAGCTCACCGCTTACAGCAGGGGTGGGCAAACTTTTTGGTCCGAGGGCCACATCGGGGTTGCAAAATTGTATGGCGGGCTGGGTAAGGAAGGCTGTGCCTCCCTCAACAGCCTGGCCCCGCCCCCTATCTGACTCCCACCCACTTCCTGCCCTCTTACTGCCCCCCCCAGAACTCCCAATTTATCCAACCCCCCCTGCTCCTTGTCCCCTGACCGTCCCCTCCAGAGACACCTCCCCCGCCCCTAACCACCCCCCTGGGATCCCACCCCCTAGCTAAGCCCCCCTGCTCCTTGGCCCCTGACCGCCCCCTCCTGAGACCCTCCTACCCAACCCCCCTGTCCCCTGACCACCCCCCCACCCCGAACCTCCTCCCTATCCAACCACCCCCTGCTCCCTGTCCCCTGACTGCCCCTCGGGACTCCCTGCCCCTTATCCAACCCCCTGGCCCCCTTACTATGCCGCTCAGAGCAGCGTGTCTGGCAACCACGCGACCCGCAGGAGCTCGCAGCCCCGCCCCCCCTTACCATGCCACTCAGAGCAGCAGGAGCTCAGGCCCTGCCGGAGTCGGCCACGTCCCTGCAGTCCAGGAGCGGCGAGCCAGAGCGCTGGCGGCGCGGTGCGCTGAGGCTGTGGGGGACGGGGAGCAGCAGGGGGGCTAGCCTCCGTGGCTGACAGCTCAGGGGCCGGACAGGATGGGCCCACAGGTCGGATGTGGCCCACGGGCCGTAGTTTCTCTCCTCCCCCCCCCCCCCCCCCCCCCGCCCCGGCTGGAGACAGGCAGAGCTGAGAGCACCAGCGCTCTGTATCCGGCCCCGAGACACGTCCCAGCAGTACCAGGCCCGTCCTTGTATGGTAGCACCAGGGAGTGAATGTGCAGCAGGCTCGGCGAAGCTATCTAGGGTGACACAGTAAGCTTGGAATGACATCCAGCTCCCGGCCCCTGGACGAGCGAGGTGTAAAATATTTCCTTGCTCCTTTTAGGTGGGAATGCAAAGTGCAGAGCTGGCCAGCGGGGAGGAGAGCTATGCACAGCTCTTGCCATCCCCTTTTCCTGGAAACGCCGGCAGCAGCCTCTGCCCGAGAGAGAGAAGACGCCGGGTTCAGAGAAGCTTTAAACTGCTCCAGCGTTTTTCCCCGTAATTAGCGCCATCAATGTAGATGTCAAGCTAGATAAAATGTCCCATTAGCCATGTGTGCACTGAGGAGTGAGCCAAGAACACTGACGCAGCCAGACCTGGAGCTGGAGACGGCTCAGTCCCTTATGCACCTGGCTCGCCCCCATGCCTCATGCTCCAGCCCTGCCACCTTAAACCCACTCCCCTCTTGATTGGCTCAGATCTGTGACCCAAATGAACGTAGGTGATTCTGGCCACAAGCTCAGCAGCACAGATCTGAAGGGCGGAAGCTTCCTTCCGGGGAGAATGGGGATTTTCTGGCATGTAAATAGGAGTAAGGGGATCTGGCCAGCCAAAGAGAAACTAGCAGTGGGATGGATCAGGCGGTGGGATCATCCTCCAGGTGAAGGGGGTAGGCATGGCATCTCTTGGGTCATTTCAACCTGGAGAAGGCAAAACCTTTGGTGCTGGAACTAGACCATCAGGTGCTAGACCGTCGGGAACAATCCTTGCCTGGTAGCTAGAAGAGCTAATGAGTCTCTTCATCTCTATCACCTGAGTCTTATCTCGCTAGAACCTATTTTAATGTTTGCTGATTCCCATGGGATTCACTGTTGTTCTCATACTGACATGGGTGTGTTTTTTAGGAGGGATGCAGCCCACCTCCAGGATGATGGGGAGATTCCTGGACCCTCCAGCGCAGAGCAGGGGGTAAAGTTTCGGAGCGACACGGACACCCCAGCATGCAGCAGACTTCAGAAGCTCCCGTCTTTCATCTCTCTCCAGTCACCTACCTCTCCGAGTGAGGTGACATGCACCGCTGACAGAGACAAGGCAGGGGAGGATACAGGTACAAGGCTGGTGTTCTGTGTTGCATTCTCACAAGCTCTGGGGCTCCCTGTGGTTCATCCGCCAAAGCCGAGTGAGAGCCGGGTCCCAGTTGGCACTTCTCTAGCTGCCCCTGCCCTGGGCACAGTACACGCTTCAGGACAAGGGGCAGCCCGGCTGTGTGAATTCAGGGCCCCACAAAAGGGAGAACTGGAGTAGAATTGGGATGGTGCAGTCACGCATCCCTACGCCGTTCTGCTGGTATTCTCCAGCTCTGTCAGCGCACCTTAATCCCGGCTTCAGCTCCTGCTTGTCCACTCTTGGGACACACACAGAGCTCTGCCAGGGCAGTGCAGTCCTGACCCGCAGCAGCACCCAGGCCTTAGGGAGAAGATATGATCAGCTAGAGAATTGCGTGCTAGTGTCTGATGGGACCAAGAGTCCATTGGGCTCCATCAAATACATTTCACTTGAAGCCTGAGCCGGGGTTAGAACCCAGGTGTCCAGAGATGAAAGGCACCTGTAACCCATTCCACCACCACCTTCCCTCGAACGGCATGCACTGAGCTTACAGCTGCGTTTGCAGCATGACTGCTTTCTTAGGCCCCTCCCTCCCAAAATCTAGTCCCGTATGTTACCTTGAATGACCTCTCCAAACTGCAGTCCCATCTCTGGGGTCCCACCATCATAAGCTCCAATCAGGCACCCTTCTGTTTTAACTCGTCCGCTTCCAGTGTGTGTGAGAAGGAGAGACAAGGGTATATGCTCTCCAGAATTAGGGCAGAGATTTGGTAGTTCAGAAAGTTACTTAGCCCTTCGCTGTCCTTTACAAATCTCCCAGCATTTACTATGGGGGCCAATGCCTGCTTTGTGAAAGAGAAACAGCCACTTGTTCGGTCGGAAGCCAAGCAGTAAAACAGGAGGTGAACAAACGGCGTTTCGTCTGGTGTTTCGGGGCCTGTATGAAGTGAACAGGGTCTCAGTCTGGTTCTGTGTGGAACAGCATGCATAGCACTAAGACTAGCACCACCTCTTGTTGGCCTCCCCCTCCCCCTCCTTCTTGGTCAAGGACTGAATGGATCATGGGGCACTTCCCGGATTTGAGGAGCACTTTCAGAGGTGAGGACAGGGCAGTGTGCTATCCTGCTGCCCCAGGCTGTCCCTCACCTTTAGGTAAACCCAAGACTCCAGTCTCCAGGGCCGTCCATCATGCACCTTTCAGCAGCGTGAAATTGACTGAGAAACTTGAGAATAAAAACAGTGATGGGTGGGGCTTTCAGCAGCAGTTGGTTCAAATGCCAAAATCAACTTGCTGACTGACGCGAGGCAGCCCCGAGGCGGAGGGAAGTGAGAGTTAAGGGTCACCCAGCTGCTGATATGGGAGCAATGTTGGCTGGCTCCTCAGTGAATCCCGTCCATTTCTCCTCTGCTAGAAACCGGCCATCATGGCCTCGAGATTCAAGGTTGGGAGTGGGGGTTACAGTATCTTCCCCTGCCCTCCTCCCATTCCCTGGAAAAGGGAGGAGAACACACATTTCTCTTGGACTAATTTCTACTTAGTCTGAACCTCTTCATTGAAAGGTTCTTTATTTAGACGCAGCCACATGCAGGGCTGCTGGAACAATTTTTATAGTGGGGGTGCTGAGCGCCATTGGCCAAACTGTAAACCCTGGATATCAGGGTCGGCAGCCTTTGGCACATGGCCCATCATGGTAATCCACTGGCGGGCCGTGAGACGCTTTGTTTACATTGACCGTCCGCAGGCACGGCCCCCCGCGGCTCCCAGTGGCCGAGATTCACCATTCCCAGCAAGTGGTGCGGGCCACGGGGACATGCTGGCCGCCACTTCCCGCAGCTCCCATGGGCCAGGAACAGCGAACCGTGGCCACTGGGAGCGGGGGGGGGCCATGCCTGCGGACAGTCAACATAAACAAAGCGTCTCATGGCCCGCCAGTGGATTACTGTCATGGGCCGAGTGCCAAAGGTTGCCAACCCCTGCTGTATATAATGGAAACCATTTCAAGCCACAGCACTGCTAGTTCCAGCACCTATTGCCACCGCTGGTCTGTTGTGCTGTGTGATCAGGTGTGTGGTAGGTTAAGGGAGGCGGAGAGACTCAGAAGAGAACCAGACTTTCCTCGGAGTGAATGATGATGGTGATAATGCTAGGTTGAAATGGGGGGATGAGATCTCCATTAAATGCACTGAAAACCATCTGTGTGGGATCACTCCATTCAGAAAGCATTCAGCCCCGTTCCCCTGGCTGGGATGCGATGTCTTCGAAACAGCAAAGCAGCCAGCTCTCCTGTGACTGGCAAAAGCTTCCCATGTGAGGCAGGGGATTTTGCCTTTATATGTATATTCTCATTTTGTCTCCAGTAAGTCATTTGTAGCGATTCCTTACTCCTACTTAGCGCCCAGCTCCTCTAGAGAGAGGACCTGATTTCGCTTCCTTTGGTGTGTCTCACACAGTGCAGTACTTTAGAGATGAGAGGTGATTGGGGAGGGCACAGGGGGCCAAATATTCAAATGTCCATTTAGGACCCTAACATTAGAGCTTGTCCGAACTTTGTTTTTAACTGAAAACTTTTTTCGATGAAAAATGCCGTTTTGTCAAAATCAAAGTGTTTTGCGAAGACAGGCTGATTTCAGTGAAATGTTTGGGGGGCTTTTTCAAGGTAAAAATATTTTTTCACTTTGAACTAAAATCGAAAACTGAATCAAAACAACATATTTTTGTTTTAATTTTGAAAAATGTCATCAAAAATTAAAAATTTCCACAACCAAAAAAATGGAGCTAAACGTTCTGTGGTAAAACAATTGAATTCTTTTGACCATCTCTGCCCGAAGTGGGAAATGGCCTGACTAATGCTGGCACTTACCTGTAGGCACCCAGGTTTGAAAACAGCCCCCAGGGATGACACTGTGCTAACTCCAGGGCTACGGACGTTGTCTCCAAGAAGGTCCCTGGGTTTTCTAGTGCTCTTTGAAGGTCCCTAGTGCATGCTGGGGTGCGGAGGGGGAATAATGAGAAGGGAGCAGAGCTGCAAAAGTGTTTCCACTGGGCAGCGGGAGGGAGAACAGGGGGCCCAGAATGCAGCATAGGACAAAACCCAGGAGGCACCTTTTAACCTACTTAGATTGCACGTTCTTTGAGATGGGGATTGTTTCTTCATTGTGTGTGTTTGTACAGCACCGAGCACAATGGGGCTCTGGGTGCTTGTGCAACGCCAATACCAATTTAGCCTGCCTAGAACTACTTGGCCACTGTGTCCGAGTGCTGAGGGTCCCCTTTGGCATGCCGTCTGTGGGGATGGGTGGGACATACCTAACTCAGGCTTCCTTTGATCTAGGAGGAGGCAGGGGTGTAAATGGTGGCTGCTTCTGCCATGTTGGCTGCTGCTGTGTCTCATTCCTGCACCCTTTTCTGTAGTATCTGATCTAGGGAATGAAACCAACATTTTCCAAAGCGGGTGCTTAAAGTTAGGTATCCAAGTCCCCGTACAGCGGTATCCTGACGTTCAGAGGCGCTGAGCCCCGCAGTCTCCCGTTAAGTCGGTGGGAGTTGGGTGGGGCTCTGAAGCTTTGAAAATCAGGCCAGTCGGTTATAGCAAACTGGCCACATGCCCCAGTTAGATCCCAGAGTGGGGACAGGCTGAGAAGTCCCAGCAACACGCGAACCCACCCAGTTCACTAAAACACCCACAAGGGAACCACCTCCTGAGGATGCTGGAGAACTCCACCCGTTGGCTGCTGATTGAGAAAGCCCTCTGGAGGTCACCCAATCATACCCACCTAAAACAAGACACAGCAGGAAGGATTTACGGAGCCAATCATGCCAAATGCAGCTGCTGGACTGGATGGCCCAAGGCTTGGGTCTTAGTATGAAGAGAAGGGACACAGGGAAACAAGCCATGCTAGAGCACAAATCCATTTCTTTAACTTTTCCTCTCTGCTCCGTGTCATGCTTCCGCAGTGCCTGCTGTATCTAGTGTCTAATGGCAGTGAGATCACCCTGGGTCTGGGAGGGGAGAGGGCCAGCAGAAAGCTCCCATGAGCCCCCTTCCAGCCTCCCATGCCGGAGAGAAACGTCTCTTCTCCTTAATGGAACGTTGGAGCTGCGATCAGCCTGGCAGTGAAGTGTAAAACCCACTTCAAGGCTGGGAAGTTTCAAGGCATCTTGATGTCGGGGGGGGAAAAGAATTCCCGGGATTAGCAACATGTTCCTTAGGTCACTGGTGAGCACGTGTGTTCAGAAGAATGGCTGCTTGGCTGCGTGCTATTGAAATGCTAAGCAATGGGCGCGCAGGGCAGCCGGTGCCCTTTCAGCAAGGATCATTGCTGCTATAAAGGCTTTTCTACGCACCATGGAGAGGAGTGCTTGGCTTCCCTTTTGAATCACAGTGATTTCTTCCCCCGCCTTCCTCCTCTTGGCCCCGTTTCAACTCCTTTTGATCTCAGTGGCAGGGCGGCTGCTGTCTGCTGTGGGAAGTGCTCTTGAACCAGTGAGTTAATCTGGCTTTTTTATCTCTGCCGTGAAGATGGAGCAATTAATCCGCAGAAAGAAAGCTGTTGAAATGCCATGAATTGCACTTGTCAGCCTGGAGTAACTCAGCCTCTAATGGGTCAAGGGAATGGGTGTCAGATGGAGGATAAAGATGCAGTAGCGGACAGGACATCGGGGAGGGGAAAGAAGCATTTTTTTTTCTAACTCCTGTTTTTAGTCATCCGTGGGAGGAGAGCGCGCGGCGAGAAAGTAGCTGGTGCCATGGCTTGGCTTCTCTAGTGGAAGCACCATCCCAGTGGAATAAAGAGCTCACACGTGCTCTTGACACGGGTTAGCTGGCCCCTTCCTCCTCTTTCCCCGTCTAGCCCCAACGTTCGCAAAAGCATTGGCTGTGCCACGCCGCACAGTGCCTTACACATCGTTTCCCGCTTACCTTCTGTGGAGACGAGGGAGCAGCGTTCGTAGCGCGCTCGAGCCCCTGGAAATCGGCATCGCCTGCGTTAGGAGATGTGGCTGTACCAGAGAGCCAACCGGGAGAGTTGCCAGAGCTGGTGGAGACAGGATGCGAGGGTAGGAGATCCAAGTGCAATAGGCTGTAACTGGTAGCCCTCTCTCCGCATTCCTTTCCCTCTGAGGCAGACACCCGCCCCTCCTCCAGATTTCAGGGGGGAAGTCCCTTGCTGGAGGTGAGGCGCACAGACTGGTGGGGCGGCTGGAGACTCCTTGGAGAAAGCGTGGGTGTTGAGGCTAACAGGAATTGCAGATGTATAGAAACCATTTTGAGGGGCCCTGCGTTCTCCTGCCAGAGATGAAGTGATCGCCATGCCGTTGATCCATAAAGCACACAGGCCTTGCTTGGCACATGGGCTGGGGAAGGAGGGATGGGGCTGTCCTCTGGCTGTGGTTGTCACTGAGGGACTGGGTCGAGGACTCCCCTCCGTATTTGCTGCCCTATCCCTGCACTGTCTTGTGGTGAGAACTGCATTTCAAAGGCGATCTATGCACAGAAGGGTTCCTCAGCCAGTTACAGCGGACCAGGTTTGCTGACTGAAGAGACGCAACTTTTGTCATTGCTTCTGTTCATTCACAGGGGGTGTGTCCTCAGCAACCACTCGAGAGACCAAAAACTCCCTTGTTTAATGGTGGATGGTTGTCTTGTCAAGGGGGAGCAGACCTGTGCTCTGTCCACGCTTACGAAACCACCTCAGCTTATCCCCCAAGATAAGAGGTTGCCCAGTAGGGTGGTCAGTTCCACGGGCTGCCATATGTGTCTAATTATTTGATAAGCGGTGAACTGCATTTGCCATGCCCCTTTGGCCACCTTCCCTTCTCTGTACTCACTAATCCGATTCCCTGAGCCTTCTTCTAACATCCCTACAGCCTTGGGGAACTGCAGGCAGCCATCCGACACCAGTAGCCCCCCAGTTCGACTGGTCTGGGAGACAGGAATGGCAGTAGTTACTGATTAAAGGTCCAATATCTCTCAACCCTGAAGGTCTAATCATGGACACTTCATGCTGCTGAAGAGGGGAGATAGAAACTGGCCATCAACAAGTTTAGGCTCAAAATTAGGCAAAGGTTTCCAACCATCAGAGGAGTGAAGTTCTGGAACAAGCTTCCAAGGGGAGCAGTGGGGGACAAAAAAAATCTAACTGGCTTCAAGAGCTTGATAAATGTCTGGAGGGGATGGTACAATGGGACAGCCTACAATGGCATGTAGCCGGTCTGCGACTGCCAGTAGCAAAAATCCCCAACTGCTGGAGATGGGACACTAGATAGGGAGGGCTCTGAGTTACTACAGATAATTCTTTCCTAGGTATCTGCCTGGTGGGTCGTGCCCACAAGCTCAGGATCTAACTGATCGCCGTATTCGGGGTTGGGAAGGAATTTCCCCCCGGGGTAAATTAGCAGAGACCTAGGTTATTTTTGTCTTCCTCTGCAGCATGGGGTACGGATCCCTTGGAGGTTTAAACTAATGAAACTGGTGGATTCTCTGTAACTTGAAGTCTTTAAACCAGGATTTGAGGACATCAGTAACTCAGCCAGAGGTTCTGGGCCTATTACAGGAGTGAGTGGGTGAGGTTCTGTGGCCTGTGATGTGCCGGAGGTCAGGCTAGATGATCACGATGGTCCCTACTGGCCTTAAAGTCTATGAGATTCTCAGCTGTCCAGTGGGATACTCGGCTCTTGCTTGTAGCCCTCGAAGGTCCCCAGAGAGAAAGCCAGGACGTTTTTGTGTACAGAAAATTATTTCAGGCCATTTTTAAAGGCGCTTTAACCTTGTTAGTTTATATCTTCCTGGTGACTTATCGGTAGAGGGCTATAAGAAATTGTGTGTGTATCTATATCTGTATTTTAAAAATGGTTAGATACTTTGAAATGTAGGGAGGATTTTTTATAATAGGTGGCCTATGTGGCATACATGGGGTGAGGAGAGTCAGAGAGACTTGATTGATATGAATTCGGGATGACTGCTCGTTTGTAATGCAACAGTCTCAAACATGGGCTAATAAGATCTTTATCACACCACATAATCATAGGTTCTTTATTAAATGTGTTTGCGCATATATATATGTGTGTGTGCGCATCTACGAAACATATAATTTGGTGCATGCTCTTTAAAAACTCTTCCAGCTGGAAAGATCGTAATGGAATTCCCCATTTTAAAGATTTTGAAGCTGCCACAGGGAACGTTTCTGAAACCAGCTGAATTTTTCAAACTAGGAGAATTTCTTAAGCACATCCACTGTGTGTGGAAGATCTGTCGGTCTACACAGTGTACAAGAAAATAAAAGCATTTGTGCCTCTGCAGAAGCGAGTGGAGTTGGGAACAAGTATATCACCACTCTAAGGGTACGTCTTCTCTACCCACCCAATCCGCAGGTAGCAATCGATCTTTCGGGGAACGATTTTTCGCGTCTAGTGTAAACGCAATAAATCGATCCCTGATCGCTCTCCTTTCGACTCCGGTAATCCACCCCGGCGAGAGGCGGAAGCAGAGTCAACATTGCGGCGTCCTCACGGCGCGGTAAGTCAAGCGAGGTACGTCGACTTCAGCTACGTTATTCACGTAGCTGAAGTTGCGTACTTTACATTGACCCCCGCCCCTAGTGTAGACCAGGCCTTAGTTCAGCCCAGGTGGCCTCTGTTGTGAGCATGCAGTTAACTTGTCGAGCAGCCGTTGAACACCCAGATAAAAGTAATGTGTGTGTATTGGGTGTTTTGAGAGAGAGGACTGAAGGCTCATGTGCCTTCAGTAGTGTGGTTTATGACCTGAGCCCCAATCAATTTAATAGGAACGTGCATGCTCCAGGGTGGACAATATTATGCTTGTACTAAAAATCAGGACTGTAAGAAAAATGTTGTCGTATTTATTTTCAGTGCAGGGCCTTGGGCCATCAGATTGCAGGCTCTCTTCTCCTCTGCTCTGTCTCAGTTTTGCAGTTTAGAATTTGGAAGTGCTTTACAAACGTCCATTCATGTATGTGCTCCCCTCCTCTGAGGCAGGTTAGCTTTGCTGTCCCCATCTCACTAGCTGGGAAGCATAGGCACGAAGAATTGAAGTGATTTGCCCATGGTGTCACACGGAGCCAGCTGCAGAGACCGGAATAGAACCCACAAGGTCTTGGGTCCCAGTCAGCTGTTCTAATCCCTGGTCGCATTGCCTCCTTTCCAGGCCTTCCCAGGGAAAGGGTGGAAGCTCCATCTCGCGAATCACTTATGGTGGAGTGGAAGAAGTTCTGGAGTGTGCTGGAGGGAATAACCCCACACTGACGGGGTTAGGGAGATTCATAGATTCTAGATTCTAGGGCTGGAAGGGACCTCGAGAGGTCATCGAGTCCAGCCCCCTGCCCTCATGGGAGATGAACTAGATATCTCCTTAGGTGCTCTTGAAAACTCCACCTCATCCCTTTTCGTGCCCTTTCCTGTGCACACTCGGGGAAGGGTTTGGTGTGGTCCATGGCCCAGCATGGACTCGGTGCTCAAGGGGAAGTGACCTGTCCCTACTAATATGGTCTCAGATGTTAGAGACTGAACAGACCTCTGGGGATATCTAGTCCCTTTGCCCAACCCTCGCAACGTGGGATTGTTCTCTCCAGTGTACTCCAGACATGGGGAAAGGTGTCTTCTAAAACATGTCAGCTAACACATTCTAGCACTCTAGTGTAGACATGGCAAGTTGTATTGAACTTGTATGAGCTGGTAGGGGTCGACCCTAGGTGTGGGGGGCCTAGGGATTAGCCACAGCTTTCATGCTAGTCTAGGCATGTCCAGTGTCATGTTGAACCCGTCTCCTGTGCAGCATCTCAGGCTGGCACAGAACGTGGGCTGACCCATACCAAGAGCCTCTGCTCAATGGTGAACAATGCGTTGGATCTTACAGCTGCTAGTGACCATAGCTCATCTAGCTCTGGAATGGACCTGCTCTCCGCTCCCCGGGAGTGGTGTGAATGGGGACCAGTGCGCCTTGCAGGACTGTGAGATGGGGCTTTCCCCAGCAGCCTGCTCTGGGACTCCAGGAAGCGGGCGTCCTGCTCCATTGCGCTGGACGCTGGCTGTAAGCTGTGCCCCGTTATGGGGCATCATGTAGCGTACCGTACAGGCAAAGCACTCCTTCCTCCCCGGTCTGTGCCGACGCAGCAGCCGATTAGTGTGGGGTGCTATTTCCAGGCAGTGCAGCCCTCCTGTGAATAACTCTGCCCCGCGCAGAGCCTTGCTGCTGTGTGAAGGGGACGGCCTGGCTCTCATTGGGCAGCCTTCCCTTCCTGTGTGCGGCAGGGGGCACAGAGAGAGCAGCTGCCCTCTGAATTTAGTTGCAACATTCGTGTCCTTCACCTTGTTTTGTTCTTACAAAACTGGGGAAGCATCTGTGTGTGTGTGGTGGTGGTGGGGGGTGGGGAGAATAAATCTATCCCACCCTCCCCTCCTGGAAGTGTTTCCGGAGGGGGGATAAATTTAGCCACCCTCCCCTCCTGGAAGTGTTTCCAGGTAATGTGCTTTTCCATATTTCACCTTCCAGTTAAATAGCCTGCGCTGGAGTTAACTATCCTCCCTGCGATAATTGTAACCAAGCGCACCAATGCAAACCATTCCAATCGAGTGCTAATTTAATTAGAAAGCACCCATTTTAGTTAATTTGTTCGAGAAGATCACTGAAAACTCCTGGAGAGAACAGATGTTCCCCTTTCCCCCGATGAACATTCAGGGGTTTGTAAATGGCTCCACTCAGCCTTGTTTAGGAGAGAAAAGAGGATTTTATAGCTCCAAACGACCCTTTCTGTAAACATTTTACAGCTCTCTGCACGTTTGAGTGACGATAAACCCCTAGCAACTCGGCGGGCTGCAAATTTGCGACCATACGGCTATCATTTTATTGTCATATTTCACGGTCGTAACGTTAATGGAAGATGCTCGCTACAGTCTTTTTTAATGGCTCCGCTGAGCACGCTCAAACACTTTTGCTTTGGAAAATTCATTGAGGTGCAGTGCCTCTGTTTTTGTTTACAGCTTTCACTTCTGGAGGAATAACTTTTGAAAACACGAATCCCCTCCACGCGCACACCTCCCGGCCATATTCATATTTCCGAACCCAGTTCATATTTCCTGGCTCCCCGCCGCTCCCAGGGTTACACACACCGGCGCTGCCTTCCTGGGTTAGTGTTCCCATTTCTCGCTGGACCAGCCACATGGTCCCTTCACCTGCTGCCGCAAGTGAGGGGTTGCAGTGGTGAAAGCACGAGCCCCCAGGCTGTAGCAAGTGCAGTCTCCCCGAAAACTTTATTGACCTGCTAGAGATCAGTAGCCCTGAATCAAGGAAGGTATAGAAGGGGAATATGCCTGCCTGTCTGTCTCATTGTATTCATCAGGCCCCATCATGATGGAATGTACAATTTTAAGACAGCAAACATCTTTCTCTCTCTAAGCCACTATCTACTGTTCAGTTCAGTGGCTATTTTTTATTTCTTCTTTCTCTCTCTTTTTCCCTCATCTTGCTCAAGGAATAATGTGATTATTTAAAAGACCACACACCTCCTAACCCTAAGGCCATACTTCACGTACAGCTCCAGGCAAGCAAATCGCCATTAGTCTGGGTGCTCCGGGCGCCCTCTCGTTGGTCATGTAGAAATGCTAATCAGGATTCCCCCTGCCTGCAGGCATTCCTGAATGCCATACTCACCAGTGACTCTCCTCTCAGCTGGGCGTGTACATCCGGCGCCCTCGCAGTTTGCTCGGTGCTGGGTGGGGCAGGCCGGCAGGTGAGGCAGTGGTAGCAGAGGATCAGCATTGAGACCCAGGCCTTGGTCTCCTGCTTCCTGCCAGGCAAGGCCTGGGCATGTTGTGGAGCCAGTGTTTTCACCCCGGGGAAGGATCTCACCTGTGTTCTCCTCTAATGACCCTCCCAGGCCACCATAGGAAATAGCATTTGGGAGTCTCTCTAATGCCACTTTGGAATATCTTTACCTCCCAAGAACATGGTACTGAGCGCTTCTCATCTCCCAAGCACCACAGGCATTAACTAACCTCCCAGCAGGTAAGCGTTCTGCTTACCTTGCTTTAAAGTACAGCGCTAAGCCCAATGGGTCCTGGTCCGTGACGGGTGTTCTTGAGCACTACAGTAATACAAGGAATAAATAACAGGCTTAAGCTAAACTGATACGACTCCCTTAAACCAGAGCAAAAGTGTTCACACTCGAGGAGTGGCCCCAGTGTAACGCAATCAGTTTCTAAACCAAGGTAGTTAAACTGTAGCTTTTTAACGTCAGCAGCAAGGAAGCATTGTCTAGTGGGTAAAGCACATGACTCGGGACATGTCTACACTACAGCCCTAAGTCGACTTATGTTAAGTCAACTTGCAGCCACCGCAGTGATGACTGCAATGGCTGATGTCCTCGCTACCCTCCTGGGTTAAAGACTCCAGGGTTACACGCACTGGGTGCACGTCCTCACCAGGAGCGCTTCCGCCGACGGAAGAGGGGCAGTGTGGGGGGCTGAGAGGCAGGGCTTCCTGCTCCCGGGTGGGAGTGGGGGGCAGCCGCCCGGGCTTCTCTACTCCCTGAGCTGGGAGCCTCGAAGCAGCAGCCTGGCTAGGAGCTAGGGAGCCATGAAATTGCTAAGACAGCTGACAGCCGATGTGCCTACCACAGTGTCTGTCGTCTTAACTACACCAGCGTAAGCCCCACACCTCCCGCGGGAGTGGAGTAGTTATGTTGGCGTAGGAGGGCACTTACATCAGCGGGACAAGGCTGTCGTGTGTGCGCTGACGTCATTAGGTTGACGTGACCTGTGTAGTATAGACCAGGCCTGAGAGTCCAACGATCTGAGCTCGCTCTCACGAGCTTCTCTTGTGACCTTGGGCAAGTCCCAGGGATACCATGGACTTAAAATCGAATTAGTTTAAAAAAATGAGCTCAAAGTGGTCTTGAGTCCTAACTTGGGGCTTTGTTCCACTGCCCATCACCGTGGCATCTGAGCGCCTGTCCCTGAATCACTTTGCCAATTTTATGACTCTCTTTTTGTTAAGAAGAGCGGGGTTTTTGCCGCTTGCTGCGTGAACCCCACACAAATTGGGGCGGGTGTACGCGTGAGGTGAGCGGACTATGCCGGGGGAAGAGCGACCCTGAGTGCACGTAGAGTGCACTCAAATGTTCTAAATAAACACACTGCCAGGTCAGAGTGAGAGCTGCCCTCACCTCTGCCCGTGCAGATGGAAGGGTGGCTTTTAACGTAAAGAAGACGTGCATCTGACGAAGTGGGTCTTCACCCACGAAAGCTTAAGCTCCAATACGTCTGTTAGTCTCTAAGGTGCCACAGAACTCTGTCGCTTTTAACATAAGTGACTCTGTAGCTGCTGTGACTCAGTTTCCCCTTTCTAACGTGGCAGGAATATTGAGGCTTAATTCTGTAGGGGCAGTGTGCTTAGAGACCCATGGTTAGAGGAGCGCACGTTGGGTCTGTCTGTATCTCAGGTAGGTAAGAGCGCTATCTGCTTGCCAGTGACCACGTGCCCTTGGGCATATCCCCTCCTTGCAGGGGGCTGCTGCTGCCCTTGACTCATGTCTTCCACCCTAGTCTGGGCTTCTGAGCCCACTGACAGGGGTGGCGTCTCTGCACGGAAACATATTCCTTACCTTGTTCTGAGTACTTGGCCTCCGTTAGGTGTCCCCCGACCCCCAGTTTGCGGTGGGGCCTAGCCTCTCTGGGAGCCTTCCAGGCACGAGCAGGAGTGTGCTCCCGCTTCAGGAGGAGTCTGGGGCCTCCTGCAGCCGGAGCCGCTGGGCAGGCTGCCATAGCCCTGTGTTTGTTCACCACGCTAACGCCGTTGCATCCCTTGTGCCATCTGCCTCCTGTAGCAGCGTAGGTGCTGGCAGGGGAGCAAGCTGGTACCCCGGGGGCTCCCACGACTGAGATCTGCTGCAGCAGATGCCGCTAAGGGCCATAAAATGGAGACGGGGGAAAGGAAAAAAACCCACCCAGCATCCCTTAGGGACCAGGCCCTGCTCCCATTGAAGGCAATGGGAACCTTGCTGTTGACGTGATGTTGCACAGGATCAGATCCCAAGCATAAAGGGATGGAAGAAACTGTGCCGTGTCCATTCGTGGTCCCGGCCGTAAGCCCTCACTCGCGCCGGCAGATGTGTCTGCAATGAACTGCCTCTCAGATCCCCACCATTGCACTCGCTCGGGGGCAGCTCCGTCTGCAGCTCAGCTCGGCTCTGCAGCCAGGTGGGTGAGCTGCTGTGCCGGGCCAGCCCCTGGGTGTGCTGCCTCTGTACCCCTGCCAGCCCCTACCCCTGCGGGGACACAGGCCGCTCTCTTTGGGCCGTTCATTCTCCTCCAGCAGGCTGATCAACATCTGCAGCCCCGCGGCCAGAGGGGCGCGTCCTGCGGAGAAGATGCCCCGATGGGCAGAGGAAAGCTAAAGTAAGGGCCTGTCCCCCTGCGGGCTGAGAGCTCATTGTCTACTCACATCCACCGCCCCAGTTCTATAGCTGTCTCTTTCCAACAGTGCAGAGGATATGGGCGTGGCCGGCGTTGGACCCAGCCGACAGCCCTCTTTAGCAGCTGTGAGACTTCCCCGTTGGAAGGAAGGACGGACAGTCTGGTGCCTCATCAACCCTTCGGACAGACCTGGGTTCTATTCCCCGCTTGGCCACTCACTTGCTGTTGTCACTCACCCTCCCTGCCTCTGTTTCCCCACCTGTAAAATTGGGCTAATACTCCTCTACCTCGTGGGGCGGTTGTGAGGCTTTCTGCGAAGCACAATAAGGTCTTTGCATAGAATGTCCTCTCCAGCTGCAGGATGTCCTGAGGGGGGTGGTGGTTTCTTATTTCAATAGAGCCTGAGACCCTGAGTTACAGACCAGGATCCAATCATGTGGGCGCTGTACAAACCCAGAACACGGATGGTCTCTGTCCTCAAGAGCCTGTCTCTAACGAGGAGACACTGGATAAATGCATCCGATTGTGAGGTGCTCAGGTACTGTGGTAACGGAGGCCAAATAAGTACCCAGACCATCAGAAATGGAGGTCTCCCCTTTAGCATCACAAGTCACTGGGCCGGACAGTGCCAGGCTGGCCTGCTACACAGGGAATGTCAATGGCAACACAGTGAAATTGGCCGAGGTTGCTCCTGAGTAGAAAGTTTGAGTCCGAGAATAAAGGAGCTGGTCAAAGTGGCAGCAGATTGGACCAGTTGGAGCTTCCCCTTGCTGGGGAAGAAACAAAGTGCTGAGAGCTCGGTGGGCACTTCAGACCCAGGCAGCTGGAAAAGCCATGGGCTCTGCCCACCGTGCAGCTGTTCTGTAAGGAGGGGAAGCGAGCATGGCGCTGGGGAGGAGGTCCAGAGAGGGCAGAGGAAAGGGGTCGCTGAGGGCAGTGGTGGCCCATGGTGTAACTCCACTCCAGCATCTCTAGGGACCAGTGTGGGCAGATGGTCTTTTCCCCTTTCAGAAACGGGAGTTGGGTGCATCACTGCTTCATCTGGAATCTCCAGCAGGGTCGCAAAGTTTAAGGCCAGGAGGGATTGTCCGATCATCTGGTCCAACCTTCTGTACATCACTGGCCACCAGCGCCCGCCCACTAAACCAACAACCAAGTATTACAGCCGGCTGATCTCCCACCCTTTGCTGCCTTCTCCAGAGGCCACCTGACTGGCCAGGATGGTTTAGTGGCGTCCAGAGGCAGGGACTGAGCTTATCAAGGAAACCACCCCAATCTTGGTGCCCACTACCCCCACCTGAGAACCTTCTTCAATATCTTTCTGGTTGCAAGCAAATTCCACTGCGGAGGACCCTTGAGCAGTCCCTGATCTCGCCGTCCCTGATCTCGCCGTCCCCCTTAGCGTGTGCACTTCGGGACAGCCGCCTTTGCAAAGGCCTTAGCAGGGCTGGCGGTGGTTGTTCAATTGCAAGAGAAATCTTCTGTGGTCAAGTTTATCCTGTTAACCGCCCACAAGGTGGTGGGATGCTCATGGGTGCCTCCCAGCTTTGCTTACCCCAGTTGCACTCCAGGGAACAAACCCCCATCGGATGTCTCATCTGGCTTCTGCGGGCAAGTCCCAGGGAACCCAGGAAAATACGTGTCCCATCAAGCATTCAGACCGCGCTAATTGGAAAGCCTCAAAACTCCTTTCATAATTGAATTAACAAACCTCTAATATAATTGCTTTTCTAATGCAAAACCTATCGAGTTGCAGGTAGCGCGCACATGCTCCTTCCTACGGCCAGGCACTGCATGTCAGTCTAATTGGTTTCTGTTCGGCACGCTGGGTTTGTTCAGGTCATTAGTGATTGCAGCCTTTAGTCCTGCCATCAGCAGGTGGCTGAAGTGGTTTTTGGGGGGGCCTGCCAGTGTTCCCCAAAGCTTTAGGGGTTTAGCTGCTCTGAGTGATTTTCTTGGTTCCTTTGGTTCTGGATGCTAACTGTGAAAAGAGCTGGATAATGGGGGCTCCCCTCTGGTGGAGAGAGACGTATTTGAGAGGAAGGCAGGCCTGCTGGCTAGCACACTGGGCTAGGACTCAGGAGAGCGGGGTTCAGTTCCCGGTTCTGCCACGGACTCCTTATGTGACCTTGGACAAGTAACTTCCTCGATCTGTGCCTGAGTTCCCCAGCTGTAACTGGGAAGAGCAATACGGCCTTTCTCCCAGCCTTTGTCTTGCCTGTGTAGACGGTGAGCTCCCCATGTGTCTGTACAGTGCAGATGGGCTACTGTCGTATAGTGCTGAGGCCTGGGTCTCACTGCACCTTTGCAGTGCTGGGAAACTCCAGAAGCAAACTGCGCTCACATCGGATTTCGTTGTTGCAACGGACACTGAGTCGCTCACTTTAAATGAAACTTCCAGTCATAAACTAAACGCAAAGGACATTTTGATTCCATATTGGTCTGAACCGGAGCTTTCATTTCTTATCCCACAGCAAGACGTTTGCAAATACGCTTGCTGATTTATTTTTTTGCAGGGATCTAATTGTCTGCAGTTTTCCAGTCCTCTTGCCTTATTGATTTGCAGACAAGTTTCAGACCTGCCAAGTCTCGCTTATTTGCTGGGATTGAGACTCACTCCTTCCGGATTAATCTTCTACAGGTGTTTAAAAGCCTTTTCCTCTTGTGATGGAGGGCCTGGCGAGGAGACCTTTTAAAATCTCACCTGGGAGCTTTGGAAATCGCTCTCGCTCAGATTCTTACAGCTTGACAGCCCTGCAATTTCCCCACCTGAGTTATTTAGTCTCATAGTAATTAGAGATGGAAAGGATCTCTGAGATCATCAAATCCACTCCCCTTTCAGTATAAAGTATCGCCCCCTGGTACAGCATATGTCTGATATTAAATTAATACTATGCTTGAGCCTAGACGAGAAGAATTAAAGTGACTCGCTGTGTACTGTTCAAACAGAACATAAAAATACCCCAGTATTGCGTTCTCTCTTAGGGTTCCCTGATTCGGCGGGTAGTAATCGATCTTCTGGGATCGATTTATCGCATCTTGTCTAGACGCGATAAATCGATCCCGGAAGCGCTCGCCGTCGACTGCGGAACTCCTGCTCGCTGAGAGGAGGAAGCGCTGTTGACGGGGGAGCCTGCCTGCCGCGTGTGGACCCGCGGTAAGTGCTTTGAAGTTCGAACTAAGATACTTCGACTTCAGCTACGTTATTCACATAGCTGAAGTTGCATATCTTAGTTCGATCCCCCCCCCCCTCCAGTGTGGACCAGCCCTTAGATGTGGTACAAGGAAGTCTCACCTGTAGCTTGTAAGCTTCATATTTCATCACTGATAAATCTGGTGCGATGTTGCGGCTTTTGAGAACTGATTTGGACAGGCGGATGATCAGTGTACTTTTGTGCTACCATAACCCACAAAACTGTATTTGTAGGCAGGCTCAGAACTCATTTGCTCTGGATTAAAGCCTCCTGCGTGAATCTGAATCAAAATGTTGGAGACATTAGTTTAGTGTGTGGGGGCTGGGGCGGCAAAGGCTCTTGAACTGGGCAGACAGGTCTCCGCTCCATGTGCCACAGGAGGTTGAGTGAAATAGGCTACTTCCCAGAGTAATCAATAGCTCCTGGGTGTTTGCTCTGGGGATGCTTTATGTCAGATAACAGGGAGATAAGAGGGTGCTCATCTGCCGGCTTTTCTGGTCACTGAGTCGCAAAACGGAACCATTGTGTTTGTGAAAGAGTTGACAAGGAGAATTGAGAGGCTGTGAAGCATTCAGACAGTTCTGCAGCAGACATGTGCTCTCTCCTCTCCCCCCTCCCCAATCAGGAAATAGTTTTAGGATACAAGAAAAATACCTGTGGCACCTTAGAGACTAACAAATTTATTTCAGCATAAGCTTTCGTGGGTTAAGAACCCACTTCATCGGATGCATGGAATGGAACATACAGTGGATTTCCACTCCATACGGCTAAATGCAGTGCCTTGCATAATGACAGGTTTCAGTGTAGTAGCCGTGTTTTAGGATACAATCATTCTACTGGGGATTACCCTCTGTGCTTGGTGTGAAGAAAGCTGTGTGCATGACAATGAATCCAGAGCCAGCGGAGTGGTCCCATCTCAGGTTGGAGGGCCCTGAGTTCAGGGCTCCAGCTTAATCTGTGGTGGATGTTTTTAAAAAACTGCAACTTAAATTGTTTCTCTCGTGTGTTAGATGTTACACCAGGGGGGGCAAACTACCTCCCATGGGCCCGTCCTGCCCGGCCCCTGAGCTCCCGGCCACGGAGACTCCCACCTCTCCTCCCCTCTCCCACTGTCCTCCCACCCCCGCAGCCTCAGCGTGCCGCGCTGCGAGCACTCTGGCCCGCCACTCCTGGGCAGCACTGCAGTGCCGGGGCTGCGAGCTCCTGCCACTCTGAGCGGCATGGTAAGGGGGTGGGCTGCGCGCTCCTGAGGGGCCTCGTGTCTAGCTCCGGTGGGCTGCAGTCAGGGGACAGGGAGCAGGGGGGGTTGGGTGGAGTCCTGGGGGGGGGCAGTTAGGGTGGGGGGGTCTCGGGAGGGGGCGGTCAGGGGACAAGGAGCAGGGGGGGTTGGATGGGTCGGCGGTTCTGAGGGGGGCAGTCAGGGGGCGGGAAGTGGGTGGGAGTCGGAAAAGAGGGCGGGGCCAGGCTGTTTGGGGAGGCACGGCCTTCCCTACCCGGCCCTCCATACAATTTTGCAACCCCGATGTGGCCCTCGGGCCAAACATTTTACCCACGCCTGTGTTACACTCTGTTTATAGAGCCCTAGAGTTTAAGGCCAGAAGGGCCCCCCCAGACCATCCAGTCTGACCTTTTGTATCTCACAGGCCACCGACAGCACCCGGCACCCGCACACTAAACCCAACAGCCAATATCAGAGCAAAGTATCACAGCCCCCGGGAGACTGGACTGCTCTGTCCTACAGGCAGAGAACAGGAGGGACCGAAATGCACCAGTGCTCAAGGCCCCCGCAATGATTAAGTGAGATATTGCCAGATAATTCTGCGAGTGACCCGCACCCACATGCTGTAGAGGATGGCGACACCCCCTGCCAGGTCCCTGCCAAAATTCCTCCCTGGCCCCGGCTATGGTGACTAGCTAGAACCCTGAGCATATGAGCAAAAATCAGCCAGCCAAGCACCTGAGAAAGAGCATGCTCAGTGCTACCTCAGAGCACTGACCGAACCCCGCTCAGTGTCCTGTCTTTAGCTGTGCCATTTGTTCTTGTGCCTACTTTGTCCTCTAGCTTAAATAGCTCTTCACTTTCCATGGTATTTACTCCCCTGCTTGGGTATCAAATGCAAAAATCTAAAGTTAATGACACATTAAGGTTGAGAAATCAAGTGCACAAGTCAGACAGATGTCTATTGTGCTAACTTGGTCTCGTTGCAAGACCTGTGTATTTTTGTGGCAGATGTTTAATATCACAGAATAATACACTGTTTATATCCAAAGAAAACTCTTCCCATGTGCAGTGTGGCTCAATTGGGGTTGCCTTAGGAAAATAAAACTTATCATTTCTGACTTCTCAGTGTCGCATTAACAGTGGGTTTTATTGTCATTTAATCTACCTAGTTTTGACAAAGAAACGAAAGGAGGATTAAAGATCAGTGGGAAAGTGGACGACACATTAAGGGCAGATGTCCTGCACACACCCAGCTCTGAACCACAGTAGCATAAAAGCTAGTAGAAAATATTCTAACAAACAAACCAGTTTTAAACCTCCCTAACTTTTAAAATACTGAACAGGTTTTCTTCACATTTGAGCTTTTTTCCTTCCTTCCTGAGTACTCTGAAACAAGCCAGCTTTGATGTTTCTGGCATGAACTATTTGAATTGCAGAGGAGCGGTAGTTTTAATCCTAGCAGGGTATTTTACTTTATGGTGTTTAACAAGTGTGTAATTCAGAAATGGCTGAATTGATTTAGCTCAAATCTTCCAAAACAAAGTCCACCTTTGGGCTGACCCCATGGATGGAAGCTTTTGACCCAAAAGCAATTTGCCTGAGCAAGTTTTAAAAGCAACCGAAAATGGTGGGTGAGATCGGAACGCAGAACTCTGTCACTCGCTCCCCGTGAACGCTGTGACTGCCACCTGTGTATTTATTATCTCCATGTACAGTGTATCGAGACCATTCCTGTTTGTGTGCGATGATTTATAATCTTCTGCCTGCCTTAACTATATACAACAGTGTGTGAAATTGCTCCTGACGCCTTCTAGCGCTCTTTGATGCAACTCTCATGTCTCATCATTCAGTGTAAAAGCATTTACTTTTCTACGTTGGGGTTATGGATGGGGGGGGGTTCCCCTTCTTCCCCCACTTCCCCCACCCCCTTTTCCAGTGGCAAAAAAGAAAATTGAGGAGAAAAGACAGGGGGAGGGGAAATAAACAGGAGAGGAAGTAGAACAACACCAGTAAGAAAAACCATAACATTCATGGAAGATAGATCCATCAATGGCTATTAGCCAGGATGGGCAGGGATGGAGTCCCTAGCCTCTGTTTGCCAGAAGCTGGGAATGGGCGATGGGATGGATCACTTGATGATGACCTGTTCTGTTCATTCCCTCTGGGGCACCTGGCATTGGCCACTGCCGTAAAACAGGATACTGGGCTAGATGAACCTTTGGTCTGACCCAGTATGGCCGTTCTTATGCTTTTATGGAAAAGATTTTGCAGAAAACTCTTAATTTTCACCCTTCCGCTTCTCTTTGCTCTTCCTTTTTATTTAAAAGGGCCTCAAGCCCTCTCTGATCCAAACTTTTCCTCGCCTGATTTGGCTGTGCATTTCACTTGAGAAAGTAAAGGCTAGTGCCTCGCCAAATTTCACCTTGCAGCTCCCTGCAAGTTAGCCCACAGAGTGCTTTGAAAAAGATGTTTCAATAATGGGGAAAGTGTGTGTGTGCGGGGGGGGGCGGGGGGTTCCTGGAAAGGTTCAAGAAGTGCCGAGTGACTGTGAATAGAGGATCCGCTTGGAAACTTGTGTGTCACCTTATGCTACCTTACGGAGTTCAGTGCTGCTCTCACCACAATAATAATGTGAGCCTCGTTTGGCTTACTCTGAGCACTGACTGTTAATTAAAGTCATCTCATTAGCCAACTTCTCCTTCAGGGAGGGGGAGTTGTTAAGAAGATTGCAGAGATCTTCTGTCTGGCTCACGATTGGCCAGGAAGGCCTAAAGGGAATGATACATCAATGGAGAAGCCATGTTTCTGTCTGGAGTGCTGCAGTGACTGAAAGAGATTAGCAGGTGGGATTCTTTTCCAGTGTGTCTCTGTCTGTTTTATGCTGCCTCCCATCACCTTAGCCTCTGGGCACCTTCCACATAAAATCATTAGAGAAGTCCCTAGTGGTGGACTTCATGGAGGCTTTGGCGCTTCTCCCTGTTGGGTGGCCCATGTCAGCGCTTTGGTCTGTCAGGTGTCCCTGCTCATCAGGGGTCTTTAAATCTAGCGTTGAGGATGTCACTAGCTCAGCCAGAGGTATGGGGTCTGTTGCAGGAGTGGGCAGGTGAGGGTCTGTGACCTGCGGTGTGCAGGAGGTCAGACGATGATCAGGATGGTCCCTTCTGCCCTTAAAGACTGAGAGTCTGAGTCTTTCACAGAGCAGCAGGGGAGAGAATAGTGTTTGAAAACACAGGACGATGTACTTACAGAAATTGGCCCTGGGGTTCAGTAGCAGGTGTGGGATCCAAAGCTGCTGCCCGCTTGGGTTTCTTTTCATTTGTAAATTGACTAGCTTTCATGTTGGCAGTGTGTGTGTGTCGTTTCCCCCCCACACACACACACACAGACACACACACACCCATCTCCCAGCGTCTGTTTGAAGTGAATTTTGTTTAACTTTCCCTTTGGCGGCAGATGAAGAAGCCCTTGTGAGCGTCTAAAGGATGTGTCTGAAGAAAGTAGTTTTTTATTGAAAAATATAATGGTGCCACCTGAAGTGTGATTTACTGCAGGGTCCACTTCTCGGACTTGATAATATATTTCTATTAGATTCCTTTCGTTTGCTCTCTTTCCCTTTAAGAGTGGCAAGTTTCTCTGTCTGCCTGACACCTTCTTAGGCTTAGGCAAAATAAATGTTGATTTTCATCAAAAGTAAGAGCATTGGAAGTACTAATTCTCCAGCGCTGCTGACAAGCTCAGCAAAAGCTGCTCGGGTTCCCACAAAGGGCTGGCGATCCAGCCACGCTCCTCTTTGGAAGCAGTTCAATCATCATAATGAAAAAGGGGCTTCTTATCCTAGCTTTCGCTAACTAGAAATTATATACCTGGTTCCCGGAAGATAGATTGCATTGCTCCCGAAATACGGAGGGTGGTATAGAGTGAAGGCACGCACAATGCGGCACAAGATTGATCACACAATTTGCAGAATCTACCATGCACAAAAAAAGAGAATATATTTTTGTTTGCAGTTGTCGGGCCTCTCTGTCTCTGGGCAAAGGGGGCAAGATATGGGAGAGGACAGAGGTAAAATTCAGCCCCCTTTGTCGAGTTTTGACCAATGTGTTGTAGGATCACACAGAAACTATTGATTAAAAGAATGACTGTGGAGCCTGTCGTTCCAGTCAGTGCAGGCTTTCCATCCTCTGGATGTTCCCTGATTTGGCTGAATTCCCCATGTGCATTAGATTACATTGTATTTAAAAGCAATTGTTCATTTCGATGGGTTAGGGGTTTTAAAAACTTTTTATTGCTTTGGAGATAATTAATATACTTCGGGTTTCTCAAGGTAGAAGCAAAACTTTTTCAATGGCCCCATGTGTCTCCTGGAGAGGAATTGGGAGGCCCGGGTTCAAGTCCCCGCTGTGCCACAGACTGTCTGTGTGACCTGTGGGCAAGACATAGGCCCAGAACCTCAAAGGTATTTGGGTGCCGAACTTCCAGTCAGCTTCCCACGTGTACCCTGGGGATAACAGCACTGCCCTGCCTCCTGGGGGCGTGGGGAGGGGAAATACATGAAAGATTATGAATTGCTTTGAGATCTACCAATGAAAAGCTCCATAGAAGAACAAGGGATTACTTTGTAATTTATCCCCTGACAGATTTGAAGCCTGTCTGACACTGATTCACATACAGGCTTGAGGGAAGGCCAGGGCTAGTACATGTAAGAGAAAACCCTCTCCCCTGTGGTCCTAGGGAGGGCTGAAATGTATTTGTGCAAGGACCGACCTAAGCAGTGAATGGGGCAAAGGGGCGCAGATACCCCAGAAGCTCTAAAGAGAGCGCCTGTGTCCTACGGGGAACCTACCTGTAGGTTTCAGTGGGGCTCCATGGAGGTGTTACGGGTCCACCTGCGTGGATTGGATTGCAGGATAGGAAGGATGGCCTAGTGGTTAGGGCAGAAGACTGGGGATCAGTTTTCTGCTCTGCCACAGATTTTCTGTGTGACCTTGGGCAAGTCCCGAAACCTCTGTGTGCCTCAGTGTCCCATCTGTACAATGGGGATAATACCCAACCGGGGTGCTGGGAGGGTCAAATCCATTCATGACTGCGAGGTGCTCAGATGCTGTGGTGAAGTGAGCCACGGGAGCACACCCCTCAGGGCCTGACAGTGCGTTTGAAAAGTGGTAGATTGACAGTTCCAATGCCAACTCAACACCTGAGGGGGAGGTGTTCCAGCTAGCTTAGCCGAATGGGGATGTGTTGGAAATGACTGGTCTTGCCATTCACTCAGCAGTCATAGGCCTATGGTGCCTGGTCCAACTCCCGTTAAAGTCAGTGGGAGTCTTTTCTTCTTCAAAGCACTGTGCCACGGTTGAACCCTCACAGAGTCCCTTTGAGGGAAGCAAATATTATCTCCCCTCCTGCTTCTCGTAGCTAGGTAAACTGAGGCAGGGAGATGAAGAGTTTTTTCTCAAGGCAGTGGCTGGAGTCAGGGTCGGGATTGAGAAACTGGTTTAAACCTAAAAACAGCTTCTCACCTGTTTTGAGTGTTGTGTATTTTGAAGCACTAGCTGAGGCACTTGTGGATGCTAAGTTAATTATATAATAAAATTCACACAGGAAAGCACCAAGTAATCTTTACAACCAAGTATATGCAATATAGAACCGACAATAAACCCAACCAACCAATTTAAAAATCAGCACAATGATCTGGAAGCTCAATGTAGTCAACAAAAGTTTTGTAAAGATGTTTTCAAAACATCTCTAAATTTCTCCATCCATTATATTTATCATTTAAATAGCTCTTTGCGCGTTCAAAGTACTGTACTGGTATTAGCTAACAACGTCCCACAACCCTGCTCTGAGGTAACTGGCCTGATTGATATTATCATTGTTTTCCTTTGAAACTGATCAAAGGAAAAACTTGTATGCACAGCACATTGTTAACTAGTAGGACTCACTGCCACAAGATATTAAAGTCATGTTCTATTCAAGTGGGTGCTGGGGAAAATATAACAGAAGAAGGAATGAAAGTGAAGGTTGGAGAAGAGCCCTAAACAGGTGGGGAAAGGGATGGGGGAGAGAAGAAGGAAGGAAGAGTGAGTTAGACAAATAAAAGCCATCGAAGAGGGTATTCGGAGGTCCATGGATGGCGTGCAGCCATTTTGGTTGGATGATGCGTAGTACTGGATGCCTTGGTCTCATGTCTTCCTCCTTTAGGTCCTAGGTTGCCCAATCAGGAAAACAACGTTTACTCTCCGTGCCTATGTAAAAAATGCCATGATTGGCTCAGAAATACAGTGAGTGAAACTCACCACTGCTGCTCTGTCACTGTATGAGATGGGGGAGCCTACCTGCAGGGGATTGGTAATTAGGCCTTTAACCTCAAGGTTGCAGGTTCAAATCTGGCTGTGGTCAGTTCTGACCAAAAGCGATTGCCAGGACTGAGCGCCATTTCTGGCAGATCGGCATCCATGTGATGGAAACCACTATTACGATGCACATTTGGAGTCGCCTTGCTGGTCGTTCGTTCAAAGGTTGAATGGGTCATGGAGACTGAACTCTCCTCTTCCTCTTAGAGTGGGTTCAGACAGTACTGGGTCAAAGTTCCTTGTTGGGTTAGCGTTGGGCAGAGCATGCATTGCCTGTGTTGTACCAACCACTTCACTCTCCAGAGCCACTAGTCTGATACCTTTTCTGTCACCAAGGCGCTGTGGGGAGAATCAGGTGCTTTATAACTGCCAAGGAGTTCCGTGACACATTGGGAAGAGACGGGCCACTGGACAGGAGGGCAAGTGGAGACACAGACTGGGTTAAAGCTTTCACCCCTGTCACTTTTGGAATTTTAGTAGCAGTAAACATCACTTCTCTCACCATGTGCCTCTTCAGTCCCCCTGCTGCCTGGGGAGACCAAGTAGAAATAATTTCACTCATCGTGGTGGTTTCTCTGATCTGACTACTACTAATTGCAGCGGCGTAATTATGAGTTAGCGATCATCTGAAGTGTTAAGGCTGGAAGCCACCTGCTCTTGTTGGGATCACCTTATACCTGCCCATGCTGGGCTAGTGGGAGCTATTTACATTCTCAACTGTGTCCTTATTTAAAAAAAAAAAAAGATTAACAGATCCAGACTAACACGGCTACCCCTCTGATACTTTAAAAAAAAAAAAAGTTTGTCCCAGGTCAAAACTTCCCTGACTCTTGGATTGTTCTTGCTGTGCTTTTGCAAGTGTGTTAAAGGGGATGACACAGAGCCTTTATTGGGGAAGACAGGATCTCAGATCAGTAAAAATCTTATGGAAATTTTTGTCCCTCCAAGATGACGAATAGTTTTTCCTGGTGGTGTTTTGGTTTTAATTCCCCTCTCCTCTCTTTGAGATTCATAATTAAGATTAAGCCGCACGTAGATAAGAATTTTCGCGATTAACATCCCATCAGAGCCTCTTGGGGGGAAGTGACAGGTGATTTTACAACATGCCTCTAAGAATTTCATAGCTCCTCGTAAAAAATAAATAAATAACCCCCCCAGAATTTATGGTGGTGGGTCTGACGCTGGATGCTGTCCTTCAGCAGAGGAAGGAAACATACCGCATGATTAAATATCCCCCCCGCTGATGGCTAAGAAAACACAGCTGACAGGAATGGTAAATACATTCTCTTAAGGTAAGTATCCTCTATGGACTGACTCTCTCGAATCATGTGGTCTTCACTCAGTTTATTTTATTCTACACCATCTTCCAGCATAAACTAACCTGCCAATATTATCGTTCAGAAATATTGCCAGGCTAGTTTCGCAGCAATAAATCTTAGTTTGTTTGTTTATTTATTTAATGTCAAGTCTTGGATTGGCGGGGGGGGGGGGGGGGCGGGGGGGGGTTGCCTCTGCTCTTCCCCTCCATCCCCCCTCCCCAGCTCCCTCTCCACCACTAATTAGTCCATCTGAAGTGGCTTGACTGCAGTTCCAGTTGGAGGCTCCTGATTTTAGTCCTGAGTGGTGCTGATTCGCTGAGTTCTTGCAGACTCTGCTTTTGCCATCGGATGCTGCTTGCCTCCACCTTTCTTTCCCCCAGTAAGTGCAGTGCTTGTGAGTTTCACAGATGGGTTTCCATTCAATCAACGCTGTATGTTAATTGTTCTTTCTTACTCAAGCATTGGAAATGCGGACTTTGCAACCTACGTGCCATTCTCCTCTTCGCCCCCTCCCTCCCCGATGATCCTTTTGTCTCCGTGCCCTGACCAGTCTGGTCTTATTTGGGCTATCTAAAGGATTGGCAAGGAGGCTTCTGGTGGCTTATCTTCCAACCAGGAGAGAGCAGACCTTGTGGTGTGGATGTTCATAGCTCAGGATCGGATGGTGAAGGGCCCAATAAAGTGTGGGCAAGAAGTTTGATCTGGTAAATCAAACTCCTGGAATCAGGACTCCTGCGTTCGGTTTCCAGTGCTATCGGTGACTCAGCGTGTGACCGTGGGCAAGTCACTTCCCCTCCCTGTACCCGTGAAGCGGGGATAATCGTCTGTCTCCCAGAGAGAACCAGTGTTTGCAAATCACACTGAGATCCTTGGATGGAAGATGCTACATAAGCACCAAAGTAGTATCATTTTAGTCAAGTGCTTTTAGGGTCTTTCTGCAGTAGGGATAGACTGGAAAAGGAGCCCCTATGCAAACTTGTAAATGCCCTGGTATATAATACTGCCTTTTGGAGGGGAGGCCCGTGGGGTTGGTTGTTTCTCTGTCACTGTGCCTTTAAAGCTGTCTTAGTCCATGTCACAGGTGACTAATTGCCGAGTCCCCAGTGACTGCCGTGCGTCCCTCTGATGTATGGGTGTTATATTAAGGGTGGAAAGGTGCTAAATGAGCCCTCTTTGTTATACGTAAATTAGCTCAAAAGTCATGAATCAATGCCACTGACACCCCGAGGACGTGTGGTTGCCAAGTTTAACAGGGAAGACAAATAAGACTTCCCCACCCCTGGCCACGAGAGTCACTGGGGAGCCAAGTGGGCTGAGGCACCTGATGTGACCGGTCCCATAATCATTCCCCCCCCCCCACCCCCATCACATGAAATCCCAGCAGAGTCCGAGGGGAATCCCCCGAACGCAAGGTGACATTTTAGTGGACGTTCTTCCAGGGGCCATGACAACCTGAGCTCAGGTTAAGGTCTGTTTTGTAAATGGTTCGGGGTCTCCTGCCCTTGGGGCGTGGAAACCTGAACCCCTGTAGCATCGGCCTGCTAAGAAATTTAAACCCGCTACCCCTCCAGGGGGTGAGCTCCAGGGCCTGGAGCCATCTGCTCCCCTTGCCTATGGGATTCTTAGATCGCCAGTCTCCTGCCGTCTTACCTGGTGCAGCCTGCGGGCCCACACAAACCCAACCATCCCATTCCAATTGTGCATTTGTCTAATGAAGCAGCAAATTCCTGACCGCCCCAGAGACTCCCTTAACCACGTCCATCCCCGACTGTGTTCCTGCGGGAGGGCCATTTGTTTCTACATACTCAAAACCTTGTAGTTGTCTCATTCCCCCTCTGGGCTCGCTGGCTTGCAAGCGGTAACACGTTTTTAATCGGCATCCCGAGCGCTCTCTTGTGTCCTCTGGTACAGGAACGGGCAGCTGTACAGCCCATCACCCATGGTGCTTGGGAACAGGGTAACTGTATCCTACTGGCTTCCAGCGGAGAGGCCCGTGAGAGGAGCCTCATTCCTTGGGATTCCTAGAACTCCGCAATTCCAGCCAGCAGGCTGGAGCTGGCGTGTGCCGAGCTGAAGCGTGGCAACTTCGTGCCCCATCTGAAAAGCTGTGGGGGCAGGGAAGGGAGCAGGGAGGGCTACAAGTGAAATGAGGTCGGGGGGGTCTGGAAGTCCTTCGCTATGAAAACGCTGCTCCCACAGGTTAAGCTTAGCGCTAAAGCAGGGACTCCAGGAGCGTGGCCTGCAACCTAAATGCAGCCTGCACCTGCCCTTCTCTTTAATACTCAGGGTGCAGCTCAGGATGGGGCGTTGCACGGCGGGACTGTGGTTTCTGTGAGCTGCACCCACACATGGAAGGCAGGACAGCTCCAGCCTGCTCCATTATGTGCCCGTTGGGTGCAGCGCTTGCTTGGGCGTTGGCTTTGATCTAATACCCCCTGTCTCTGGGGATGGCCGGTCTCTGGTTTGGTCTAAAATGGTCTCATCTCTCTGGTTCCAAGGGGACTGACTTCACCAGGGCAGGGTGAAGAGGGGACTTTCCAGAAGGCGCCACCAGCGATATTGGCCCTCCTTCTCCCCGGGGGGCGGGTCTGTTACCCAGTACGGTTTGGAGCTGTCTAAGCATTTCCAGGGCGAGCTGGCTGAGAGGCTGTGTCGCCCTGGGGACGTTCTCTGATGTAGGGTGAGACACTAGGGCCCCAAGGCAATCTTGCTCCCATGGTTAATGCAGGGTCCGGAGAGGTACTTTGGGAGATTTCAGCTGATCAGGAGGGGTGGCCAAACGCTTTTAGGCAGTAACTCACGCCAGGTCTCAGAACTCTTGGCTCTTCTGTCGCTTCCCAAGTGGTCCAGGAAGTGTTGAGTGGCAGAGCCAAACTATCCCAGTGCACAGATGCCGGGTAATAGACTCCATACAAAATGCAGAGGACTGTGCCCAGCCCCTGACATCCGGAAGCAGATCGTTCTCCATTCCTGTCCCTGATCTCTCCTCCTCTTCCAGCTCAACAGCTGTGGTCTCGCGCATCTGGCTGACTCACAAGGGGCGCTGACACCAGACCAAGAAGAGGCCACAGAGCAGGGGAATGGCCTCTTGTAGGGGTGCCTGCAGACTGAGGCCTGTATCCTGGCCAGCCGTGACTCTGAAGTGGATTTGAAGGGTGATAGTGGACGAAGAACTGAACACGAGCTCCCAACGCAGTGCCGTGGCAAACAGAGCTAATGCTATCCTGGGAGCAGGGAGCGGAGTTTGCAGACAGCGTTGGTGAGGCTAGTGCTGGAGACTGCGTCCAGTCTGGCATCCGCATTTTTAAAAGGGTGATGAAAAATTGGAAAGGGTTCGGAGAAGAGCCACAAAAAGGACTCCAGGGTTGGGAAAATGCTTTACAGTGAGAGACTTGGAGCTCAATCTGTTTATCTGATCAAAAAGAAGATCAAGAGGTGATCTGATTACATGGGAGGAAAATACCCGGTACTAAAGCATTCTTTAATCTTTCAGAGAAAGAACCAGTGGCTGGAAGCTGAAGCCAGACACGTTAAGTTAGGAATAAAGCACAATTTTGACAGCAAGGGTGATTAACCACTGGAATGAACCACCAAGGGAAGCAGTGGATTTTCCATCTCTGGGCTCTGTCCTTAGTCCCCTTCTCCCTCTACACCTTGTCTCTGGATAATTTCATTCACAAACACAAATTCAACTACTGTCTCTGTGTGGATGACTCAGATCTAATTCTCTGCTCCAGGCCTGCCACCTTCTGTACAAACTAGTCTCAGCCTGGCTTTGTCCATCTTGTAGATGTCTAGACGTGAGC
Source organism: Macrochelys suwanniensis (assembly GCA_033296515.1). Taxonomy (NCBI): domain Eukaryota; kingdom Metazoa; phylum Chordata; order Testudines; family Chelydridae; genus Macrochelys; species Macrochelys suwanniensis. Next base: position 257,184,127 of record CM065776.1, on the reverse strand, counting down.
TGAAGCTCAATGTGGCTAAAGCAGAGTTCCTAATCTCCCCCCTCCGCCCCTCCCCCTACCCAAGCCCTCCCTGCTACCTCCTTTCTTGACCACTGTGGTCAACATCCTGCCTGTCACTCGGGCCCGGAACCTGGGCGTCATCTTCGATTCTGACCCCTGTGTAGGTCCAGACATCCACTCTATGTCTTAAGCCTTGCAGATTCGCTCTGCACAACACCTGTAAGGTCCAGCCTTTCCTATCCATCCACACAGAGAAAGCTCTTGTCCAGGCTGTCATTGTCTTGAGTCTCCGTTCTCTGGCCTTGACGAAGACAACCTTGCCCCACTCCTATCAGTTGAGAATATCCATTCTCCTAGGCCGTCGCATGGACCATCCATGAGCCCTTCTCTTTGCCTCGCTCCACCGGTGACTCCCCCTTCTCTAGTGCTTCAAACATAAGCAGCTTGTCTTCACTTTCCCTTCTTGGCCTGTGCCCACCCTACCCAACATCTCAGTCAGTAGCGCAACACCAGCATCTATTGCCCAGTTGCTAAATTGTCAAACAAGCCCCCTTAGAGCTTTCTCCCATGTTGTCCCTGACACCCGGGAGGAAATTCCTGTAAACTTCTGCAAAGCCCCTTCACTGTCCACATCCCTCCTTAAAACTCTCCTTTGCTGTGATGCCGCCAAGAATCACGACAAGAGTTAGGCTGCTGGTGTCCTGAGCCCACTGGCTCGCACGCTGACCAATATTGGGTCATGGTTTCATTGCACTCCTCTCTGTCTGTCTCCATCTGTTGTCTCTTTTCTTATGCATGTCAGCTCTGTGGAGCAGGGGCTGTCTTTGTGTTCTGTGTTTGTACAGCGCCTGGCACAATGGTGTCCTGGGTCAGGACCGCGACTCCTAGATGATACAACGTACAAATGACTGTAACTAATCATCTCCCGGTGTCTCTATGGCAGGACTGTTTGCCTTTCTGGAAGAGATGCGTTAGCCAAATACAAGTTAATGGACTCAGGACAGGGGTGAAATTCTGGGCCTGTGTTATCCAGGAGGTCAGATGAGCTGATCTATTGGTCCGTACTGGCCGTAAAATCTGTGAATACCTAGCAGAGCTGATGAAGAGCAAAGGGTTCCACAGCTGTGATGCCTCAGGACCAAACTCATCTCTCACATCCTAGGGCAGTGGTTGATTCATGTCTCCTAATCCAGTGTTTCTCAACCCGATACCAGGGACTGGCTTGCTGCCTTCCTAAACTGCGTCAGGGAGATCTCCGGGACCAGCGCCAGTCCACGGACCGGCCATCGAGAGACTGTTCTGGATGGAGCAGGACACGCGGGCTCATATGGATCAGTTGGAAGGAATCCATCTAGATCGGGGTTTCTCGAACTTCATTGCATCGCGACCCTCTTCTGACAACAAAAATTACTACACGACCCCAGGAGGGGAACCCAAACCTGAGCCCACCCGAGCCCCGCCAAAGCCTGAGCTCCACCATCCCGGGCGGGGGAGACCAAAGACCAAGGGCTTCAGCCCCGGGCAGGGGGCCTGTAACCTGAGCCCTGCCACCCAGAGTTCGGCTCTGGCCCTAGGCGGTGGGGTTCAGGCTTTGGGCCCCAGCAAGTCTAAAGCCAGCCCTGGGGACCCCATTAGAACGGAGTCACGACCCACTTTGGGGTCCTGACCCCCGGTTTGAGAACCACTGATCTAGATACGCGATAGAGTTGCTTGATTTGCACAAACAAAATCCCCATCCCCTGTATTGCATCCGAAGCGTCAGCCCGATGTTCTAGAGGCGTTGGAGTTTTATCGCTGAGCTGTCATTGCTGTGCAGTAAAACAGATCAGACACTCAGCCCCAAAATCCCTGAAGCGCCACCTCCTCCCAGCTCTTCCTACAGGTGAGCACTTTTGTGCTGAGCTGTTCTCCCCTTTGCTGCGCAGCCGGGGGATGCATTTAACCGATCGGCTTTCTGCTGGGTGTTTCCTGGGGTATGCCCCGCAGCTGTTCCTCCTTCACCAGGGCGCTGGCTTTCAGTGGCAGGGTGTGGCTGGGGGCAGAGCAGCAGGATTTCCCCCAGGTCTCTGTCCCGTTAATTGGAATTGAGATAGGCCCTGTTGTCTGCTTACCCCAAGCTGCCTTTGTTACACCCCCCAGAACACCCTGGAGTTAACTCTTTGCTCGCTGGTGCTCAGGTGCAGCTTCCTTCTCAGAGCACTCAGACAATGTTAGTCCCACCGTTGGCAGGTGCCCCCGACTTTAATTCCTCTTTGGAGCATTTCTCCCCATGCTGGTGACCTGGCGTGCCCCTGGCCCATGGCAACTTCTCGGGGACCCAGATCCCTGGGGGAACTGGAACGGGCAAATGCTTTGCTGCCCTGCTTGTCAGGGCTTGGTGAACCCATTGATCCTCTTGTCTGGGATGAGTAGGGCCAGGGAGCAGAACTGGCGGGGAGGGGGGAACCTGGGAGCATTTGTAGGGAGGTGAGTATGGCGGGGAGGGGGATGCAGATAGGTGTGTATATGCCAGGGTAGGTGTGTATACCTGTGAGTGGGCGCAGATAGGTGTGTGTATGGAGGTGTGGAGTGTGTGTATGAGTGGGTGCAGATAGGTGTGAGTATGCAGGGGAGTGTGTGTGTGTGTGTGTGTGTTCACGTGAGTGGGTGCAGATAGGTTTGGGGGTGTGCGTACATGTGAGTGGGCGCAGGTGGGTGTGTGTATGTGGGATGTATGTGTGAGTGGGTGGGCACAGCTAGGTGTGTGACTGGGAGGGAGTGGGGGGACGCATTTTAAAAATAGCTCAGAGCGCAGCGAGATGGCTCTTTGGGGGCGGGAAACAGGAGGGGCAGGAATACGGCAGAGCAAATACAGAAACCAATGTTAGCTCCTTGTGTGCTGGATACATAGGGAGAGTGTCTGTTCCCTAGGCCCGGGGCTGCACCCTACCCTGTATGTAATGAGCAGAAAGGAGGGAAGCAGGCAGGGTTGATAAGGAAAAGAGGGAAGAACACACGTTCAGACACGGCAGAAAATGACATGGGTGTGACAGTGTGGAGAAAAACAGAAAGAAAAGCCCATCTCTGTTTGCAGAGCGTAAGAACCAGCAAGCGGACTGGTAATGTACCGTTAAACAGAGCAGTACACGTTGCAAAGGTGGGGACCTGTCGTTTCACCTGGGCTAGCAGGCTTAGTCCTGGGGCTAGCAAGTGCTGTCATTTGCATTCAGGCTGCTCCATCTTCCCCCTCCCCAGCCGGACTACTCCATGGCAGCACAGAACTGCCGGCAGTTGCTTCTTGGAAGCTGGAGGATTTACACTCCGAGGGGCCCATGAAGTCACTCTTATAACGTCCTTTTTGAGTTGTTAATAGATAATTGGCCATGGCATGTCAGCCTGCCCCTTGGCAAAGGTGAGCGTCAGCTGTTTGATGTAGCAGCAGATGATTTGAAATGAGGTGGTGCCTTCTGATGAGGTTGATTGTCTTGTACCTAAAGTCTGGGAGTACTGGCCCTATGCAATGATTGTGTGGTGAAGAGATGGAAGGGGGAGGAGGGTATGGAAGAAGAGGGACTAGCTACAATCAGTATCCACGTAATGGCTTCTCGGTGAAATATGCCCTCGAAAGTAGAGAACTTGTCTCCCCCTGAGTCCGAGAAGGGCTTTGAACTTTCCAAAACGGCCTGTCTCGTCCTGTGTGATGAGCAGGTGAATGCATGTCTCTAAAGCACTCTGAGAGCACTCTGAGAGCCTCAGGTGGGAGGGACGAGAGCAGCACAGTGTTATTGCAAACCACTTTCCATCCCACTCCATGGCTGGTGTTTGCTTCCTAGCGCTCTCATGCAGTGAGAGCAAATATTGTTTTCAAACTGAAATGAGGAAATACCCCCCCCCAAAAAAACATTCCTGTGTTCATTGTGCAGCTAGCCCAAGGGCACAGGGGCGTTGCAGAGATGGGGGGTTGCTAGGTTGCTCCGGGGAACAGAGAACATAACTGATGAGAGGACCCTTAAAAAGCTTGTCTCAAATGTAGCAAAAGGAAGGCTGAGAGGAGGCCTGATTGCTCTCTGTAAATACATGCCGGGGGGGCGGGGGAGGATGCTGGGGAGGAGGAAGAGCTATTCAGGCTGAAGGATAGTGTCTGCACAAGAGCAAATGCAGATAAACTTGGTCATCAATAATTGAGGCTGGAAATTAGAAGGAAGCTTCTAACCCTCAGAGCGAGGTTGTGGAGCAGCCTCTCGACACAAGCAGTGGGGAGCAAATAACCGAACTGGCCGTAAGATGGAGCTTGGCACATTTCTGACCAGGAGGACCTGACGGGGTGGCCTGCGATAGCAGGGGACTGGGTTCAGTGACCCAGCAGGTCCCTTCCAGTCCTCGGTTCCAGTGACGGAAGCAGGATTAGAACCCAGATTCCTTCCCCTGTGTTCACACCACTGGCCCGAACCCTGGTCTCTCACTAGCCTCACAGCAGAGGCTCCCTATTATGGAGAATCTCGTTTAGTGATCGTGAGCTTGGCATTGCCAAGACAGTCCCTGCCCCTGGCTGCTTACGGGGTAAGGCCCTGCCGGGTAAGACTAGACGCATTGGGAGACCCACGTTTAGGGTTATTTCAGTTTTCCAATCTCCCTCCTTTCTCTCCTGTGGTTTGAAGTTGGGTGGGGAAGAGGTTTGCTGTGGGGTGGTGGTAGAAGCCAGCCTTTAGGGAAGGTTTGCTTGAGGAGAGGCTGGGAACCCGGCGTGCCGGGTTTGGGAGGTGGCTCATGGATGGAGACAGCGTGGAGGAAGGCATGATGATGGGAGTGGAAGGAAACCAAAGGGGTATGAGCAGCAGAGCAAGGGGAGCTCTAGGCCCAGGTGGGACTGAGCGGGACCCTGGGGGCTGGGCCGAGAGTGCAAAAGGATGTGAGCTCTCACTCCTCGCCCCTTCCCCAGTAACACTGCCCGCCCGCCCACCTCCAGCTCAGTGAAAGAGGCTTAGTCACACTGGCTTAGCAGCAGCTGCTGCCCTCCAGCCCCACTGAATGCCACTAATTTATTTTGTGAGTCAACCGGATGGCATCTGCCCAAGCGTTGGGATTCTCCAGTGGTTCACAGCTGCCAAGAAATATGGGCTAGTGCAGTGTTGCGTGTGTGTGTGTGTGTGTGTGTGTGTGTGTGTGTGTGTGTGTGTGTGTGTGTGTGTAAAATACATACACAATCCCTAGTCAGAGCTGTAACGTGGCCCTCGGTGCTCATCTAGGCAACCTTCCATGTAAGGATTCCAAAGCGCTTTGCAATCACTAACGATGGCAAGGGATGGAAATAGGATTTCCAGTGTATTGATGAGAAAACTGAGGCTGAGGAAATAATGGTATTATGTTAAGTGATGTGCCCAAGCTCAAACGGCAAATGAGTAGCAGGGCCAACAACAGAGCCCTGATCTCTTACCCCTCGTCTTACCCACTGGACTGTCTAAAACGCACCCTGCATTGGCGCAGCCCACGTGTACACAGTTTGCTCAGAGTATAGTTTGCTCTACTCTCTGCTCTGCCCGGAGTATCAGTAGGCCCGCTTCATAGCTCACATGAGAGACCCCACTTTGGAAGCCGTGATTCAGTTCCCTGGCAAACAAATTGTCGGGTTGGCTAGCAGTGGGGGTCTGACGGCTGCTTCCTTCTGTGCTGGGCGTCGCTGCGAGGCAGCTGGTTCAGCCAGGGGTATATTGCAGTGTGCTCGGAAGGTGAGGTGGCCCCTGGGCTAGCAGCGTCCTGGCCCAGCGGAGGATTTGAAGACGAGAACAGGGAGCTCTCGCTGTCCTTAGATCTAGGCTAGCCCCTGTTCTTATCGCAGCTCCATCGGGGGGTGGAGATCATGGCCAGTGGCTGTGCTGAGAAGATGATCCCTTGGCCCCCTTGTAAGATCCCTTACTATGCGTGGCCATGGAGGGAGCTCCCGCACGGTGTCCAGGTGGTGCTCTCCGAATCCTGTTCCCCCGTGCAGGCAGGGGTCTGGCCTGGCCACGGATAAGGGAGCAGCGTTTGCCCCTCTAAGCCCAAATTATACCTCTAGCATGTGTGCATAGCTATCCTCTCCGGTGCTGTGACCCCTCCGTCCCTCCCACAGTGCATCTGGGGCTCACCTCGAACCGCTTCCTCTGCCATAAATGTATATTCCTAAACTGCCAGCTACTACCATCACCGCAATCCTCACCTTCCGCTTTCTCCTTCTCCTTCCAGGGAAGCCGCTGCAGATCAAGCCCAGGCTGTGAGGTCAGCTCCCGGGATTCAGCATCTCTCTGGCCGCCTCATGCCCTGGTCCATCCAACAGTCCAGCAGCCGAACGCCTCAGGGAACGCAGCGGCCAGGCTGGGCCTGGCACCTACCTCAGGACAGCAAGCCGGGAGGAGGCCTCCTCCTGCTTTGTGTTCCGTTTCGATACGTTCATTTGACCCGGAACCCGGTAACAGTAAATGTCCCAGGTCCCCCCAGCCCCATCACGCAGGGAGGCAGCGTTGTAAGCGTTTTAATTTTGGAATAAATGATCTTTTAATCTGGTTTATTTAAAACAAACCCCTTCCCAAGCCCCTGTTTAACTTCAATTTGCCCGGTCATTCTTGAGTTAGCCCGAATGAACTGCTGTGATCAGATTAGGCTAAACGGGGCCCATTGATCATACCTGCAGCCCTTTGCACCCGGGTTCTTGGTGCTGTGTTTGGAGCTTTGCAGTTGCAGTAATTCTCCTCACAGAGATTTGAGGAAGGGACAGGGATTAAAGAAACCGAACTCTGTTTCTCTTTAGTGCCGGGAAGCCGCATTGCCCAGTTGGGTGTATTTCAACAGCACTGTCTGGTAGTGAGAAATGATACTGCCTGATGTGAGGCTGGAGAACTTCAGCCAGCCAGGAAGTGCAGCAATTGCCTAGAAACGAGGGTGTGAGCATCTTACAGCCATCAGGATAGGAAGTTGTTTTGTGGGTGAGGGGTGTTGCTTTCTGTAGCCATGTGCTTAAGGGATATGCGTGACCCAAACAGAACAGGGGTGAGCTCTGAAGCCATTTCAAAGGCACAGTTATGCCCTTGGGCCAGGAAATTGGGGGTGTGTGTGTGTGAGGGGGAGAGAATTAGAGGAGTAACCTCTGTAGCCGCCTTGGGACGGGGGAGGGAAACATTTCTGAATTGAAATGTAAGCCCCCTAATATCTAATGCACATGGAGGAGTCTGTTTGCTAGTGATTTGTCTGCAGCTGGCAGGGCCCAAGAAAATCCTGTGATCCCGCAGTGTGCGGTGGGGCTTTGCAGGGCGATCATCTTCCCCCATCCCTGTACCCCTCTAAGAGGAGAGGAAACCACAAGGAGATGCGGTGAGACTAAGGGGACAGAAGGTGAAGTCCGTAGTCAGTGTTGATTCCTTGTGATCCAGCTGCCTTTCCCGTCTGTGTCTGATTCACGCAAAGAGACCAGGAAAGCAATCTGGTTCAGTATTCCAGGATAAAACACTCGGCTTGTAAAAGCCAAGGATGACAGAGTGTCTAGTCGGGAAAGAGAGAGGAGCCGAGGACTCTGAATTAGACTTTCGTTAATGCTGATTTCTCCTCTTCTTCGCTGTGGTAATGGCAGGGTGCAAGGAGACAGGTATAGATGGAACGTAGGATTCAGTGCCCTTCTCAATGTGTGCTGAGTTCCAGCTCGTTCAAGTCCGGGGAAAATAACCTGTTTCCTTGGTTTAGAAGCCAGCATGCTCTAATGATCTGACAGGTTCATATAATGATTGTTCAGTGCATCAGAGACGCTGTCTGCTTAGTTCCCAAATGTACAGGCCAAATGCCCACCTGGATAAATCCACCTCCACCCCCGAGAAGAGTTTATAATATTCACAACTCCTTGGTTTCTTTCTTTTTAACTGGTGTGTTGACTGTGGTCAGACTGTAATGAAATGGAGCCCCAGCACTGTGCTGAGAGATGATATAAACACAACAAGCATTTAGTTTAAATCTAGAGCTGACCCAAACCAGACCCCCAGAGCCAAACACCTTTGCACCCACTCTGCCTTTCACATACGGCTCCTATTCTGATATTGGCCCGAGCCAGACCCCTGGGTCCAGATACCCCGAACTTGGGAACATTCCAAATCCAAAGTGTGATCTGGGTCTGACTTTCACTCTCTCTAAACAGGTCCAACCAAAACCCAGCTTTGGGACCTTCAGAATCAGGATCCAGACTTAGCAGCCTCCACCTGTCTCTAGTTAAAGCCAGACACATTTGCTAAAGCAGTTTGCAACTTTTCAGCCTGCGGAATGTGGGTACTAAATCGCTTGATTTTGACACATATGATGTCACGTATCCCTCTCGCCCCCTGGAGCTGGAAGTCCAGTTTGCATTAGGATAAAGGCACAGTTATCACGTGCCGATACCTTTCTCTCTCACAATTTCTGTTCATCCAAAGTTGCTCCAGCAGCACCCTCCTGAAGGGTGTTAGTTACTCCCCACGGTAGCATCGCTCAGTCACTTTGCATGTGAAGCCAGCTGCCACGGAGTTTGATTGAAATTTTTGCGGTGAGCGGTGAAATTTCCCCCCTTCTGTGAATCTGCCTGGCTCATCTCCTCCCTTCACCACAGAGCAACAAGCTAATAAAAGATTGATTGTAACTATAATTGCAATCTGCCGAGGTCAGCATTTCCTCCCCGGCTCCTCGCTGCACTGAGGGACGCAGGGAGCATGAGGGGGGTCGTTAGCAAACACCCAGTTGATTGGGCTGTTTTTATTTTCCCCACTCTGTTTCTTTATCTCCATGATTTAGCATCCTGTCGGTGCGTGTTCCCGCAGAGCTGAGGAGTGCTGGCCGGGCACCTTACCGAGGGCGCTGCAAGTGGAGAACTGCAGGTGCAGTTTTTCTCTTTTTTGTCTCCCTCATTTTAAACTGTAGGGGGTGGAGGTGATTTTTAATGGGTGTCACTAAGTTTCCTAGGATAGCTGCAGAAATTCCTATCAAATCCAGACATTCCCATCAGATTCAGCATGCAAAAAGCGCTGAGAACCCTATAAGGCATCCCAGTGACATAACATACTCTGACGTATCCATACAGGATACGTCACATCATGGGAGCGCTAGGACCTCAAGATTGAAAGCATCTACAGCAGCCAGGGAGATCCCCAGTGAGACTTCACACGCAAGGAATGGTCAATGAGAACGTTGCTTCAGTGGGGTTGCCTGGAATTAGGTCAGAGGATAGTCTAAGCATTCGGTGATCATGAACCTTGGGGCCAAATTTGTGTCTTGGTCACACCTGTGCAAGACAATGAGGGCTGAATGGGAGTATCTGAAGGCAAACTTTGGCCATCGTTGCTGCTCAAGAGATAGAGGCTGGAGAAGTAAATATTCTCAAGGCAAATTCACCTTATGGCCAGGAGCCAGCCTCAGTTTCCCCATTAGACCTTCCTGGCGTGGGGAGATACAGAGGGTACAGGGCAAAGGAAAATCCTGAACTGAATGGTCCCAGGAAAGCACCAGGAGCCCTGTCTCCTTCCAAACTCCTCCCTCTTCTAGTAGGATGTCATAGTTAGTAGCTCGGTATCGTTAAATGGAACTCTGGGATAGGTGGTGATGACAGTTTCATATCAGGTAGCTGGTTCCGTTCTCACTCCTCAGACTGGCAGCATCCGTCGACACACGCAATGGGAGGTTAGCAAAATCTCACACCCTTGCGCCTGTCAAAAGCATACGGACGGCTGTGTGTACATAAAATACAGACACGCACCCGTGCCGGCCGAGTGCTGCCTAACTTGCCGCATATACAGGGAGCAAACTGTGCTGTCCCGGCATCGCCAGTATGCCCCCCGTTGAAGCCCCTGGATTGTGAGGCGTGCACAGAGTTTGGCCAGCGTGTTTATCAGCGAAAGGGAAGAAATCAGAGTTAACGTGTGAACTCTGAAATCCAATAGCCAGGCACTTTTTATTGTCAAGGTCTTTTGGCAACATATTTCCCTGGGGGAGCCGTGCTCTCAGGTGCAGCGTCCTCGGCTTCGCGGTGACAGGAGAAGGGGCTGTAACATATTCTCTTGGGGACAGTCAGCCGCCAGATGCATCACCCTCAGGCTTGCAGTGGTTGCAGAGGGGTCTGTAATGTCTCTGTGTCTTTCCGCTAAGGTTTCAACTGCTTTTTACCCCATTTTCTTGCAGGGGTGACAGAGATGGTAGGAAACTGAGGTCACGTAGTAAGTCAGTAGCTGGTTAAGGTTAGATCCAGGGAAGTTTCTTGCCTTGATGTATATTTTATAGCCAAGCTGTTCCGTGTTTTGTACTGTAGAGACTTCCTTGGCTCTGTTGGTGTTCCAGGTCCCTGCCTGGACAGTGCTTGTCTCTTTAGTGTAACTCTGCTCTGCAGTGTTCTCCTTCCTTGACTTTATCGGGTAGAGATGGTGGCTATCCCGGTCTGTACATGCCTGCCTGCATTACAGCCACGCGACGTGTGACCCGTGAGTCAGCATTGCTGAGACGTATGCCTAGGAAGGTTCGACCCCGCTGGTGCACCATCCAGGCTGAGCAAACTCCCAGGGCGCCTGGCTGTCTCATCCATTCATTTGCTCTGCTCTAGGGTAGGATGAGGTAAGGTTAACGATCCTCTTTAGGGACAATGGGCTTGATCCTGCAAGGTTCTGAGCACCCTCGACTCCTGGTGACGGCAGCAGGTGAGGAGGGTGCTCGGCCCTTCACAGGTGGTGCTCCCCACCTTCAGCACCAGGCCCATGTTCTGCTCTAGCTCCCCGCTCTCGTACATGGCAGTTGGAATTGTGGGCCTGTTAGATTCCTCGGGAGCAATTCAGTTCAGGTGTTGGGGTGGGGACTGGCTCGTTCCTCTGCCAGGGCTTGGGATGGAGTTGATATCCTGTAACCGCGTCGTTCTGATCTGGTGCTTGATGTGAACGTCGCTGTATTTACTGCCAGGGCAGGGCTGAAATTCCTGTAGGGGGGAAATTAAATATGGAGAGGCTTGGAAACCTGTAATAGCCCAGAGAGCTTCTGACTTTTCAAAGTACCAGCTGCCACTCTGCAACTTCCAGGAAGAAGCGTCTCTTTAAGGGGGCTGAGGCTGGTTGTTTATAGGGTGTGAGTTACACCGCAGGATTTGTTCCAGGAGGGACCGACAGATAGTGTTTCGCTCCACTGCCCAGCGTATCAGCTCTCGGATCGTGTACGTTCACTGGCACTAAGTACAGCCCAAGCAGCCGTGTAACTCGTTTCCAAACCCGAACGCTTTGGCACGCATCGCGGCTGTCTCCGTGGGCTCGCTCTGCGCTCAGTAGCGGCAGGGAGGGAGCATAGTCCAGTGGGTAGGGCAGGTGACTGGGAGTCGAGAGACCTGGGTTCTAGTCCCAATTCTGACGTGGGCACGTGACCCCCTCAGTTTCCCCATCGTGATGTTACGCACCTTCGTGAAACACACGACAGCACGAAATTCAACCATTTGGGAGTCTCAAAAGTTCTGTGATTACTGTACAGCTGCCACGCGGACCCGATGGTGCGGTCCACTGGACAGTGGTGTCACTGCGCAGTGTTTCAAAGGACAGATGAGAACGTCGGGCAGAAGATTCTTGAGTGCTTGACAGTTACACGTGAACCCACCCTTAATCGTGCCGTGTATTAGAAGCCACCAAGAAGGGTCGTGCTCAACCCACCTAGCTCCAGCCCCCAAAAGCAAACGCCATGCTCCCTCCCTGGTGAACTGGGACACTGAAAGGAAAGCCAGACATGACTCCAGCTGTCTGTGCTACCCTCGCCCGCTGACCCAGGCAGGCAATGTGGAAATGACTTTGAATTTCCCCCTTAAAAAAAAAAAATGTCCTTCCTCCATGGGTATGTCTACGCAGCAACTAGACACCCGCGGCGGGCTTGGGCTCGGGTTGCGGGGCCGTTTCATGGCTGTGTAGGTATCTGGGCTCAGGCTGTAGGACCCAGAGCTTGGGCTTAATGAAACAGCCCCACAGCTGGTGCAGGCCAGCTGCGGGTTTTTCTTTGCCGTGTAGACGCACCCTGTGAGAGCCACTTGGCATTTCCTAGTTTGCTAAGGAGCACCAAGGTTGGGGGTAGGGCTGGTCCGGAAGATCTTTAGCAAACCGGGGAGCCAGTGGATTTCAGAGGGGCAAAGGCACCTTAAAAAGCCTCTATGACAGCCGGACTTACTTTGAGGCTGCCTGCTCTCCCCTTCCACGCAGTCTGGTTGTGGGGAGGGAGAGGGTACCGGTGCGTGGCTACGTTCGGCACATAAACGAATGGGAGCAAACCTCAGCTGTAAGCGCTGGAGGCTGCAGTCAACTCCCTGCCACTGCTCCTCGTTCCGGTGCCAATGGGAAGCATCTTGGAGCATCCTCTGAATCAGGCAACTGCGCTTCTCAGGCCGGCTCCTCGGCACAGCTAGACGCGTTGACACCAGCTGAGGATCCAATTTTAATTTTGCTCTTAGTGTGTTTAAGCAGCCCAGCCTTATTATACTGTTTTGTTTCAAGGGAGTGGAGGAAATTAGGCCCAAGATTTTAGAAGTGAAGTTCTATAACCGCCTGAAAATATGGACCCCTACCAAAGAAGCAATTACGTCTCTCTGAACTAGCAGGCATGGGAACGTAGTGCCACTCCTTGTGAAGGGTTGTGCCCTCGATGGCAATGTGCTATCTTACCCGCTTGCAAAATCAAGACGAGCCAGGGCACTGACTTGGGCAGCATAGGGTTTAAGGTAGCAGTAACTGGCTTATGAAGCATGAGAATCTGTGTCCGTCACCGCTAGGGTGATATTCCTTGGAAGAGCCATGAAACGGAGTATGTTCAAAACTACCTTTCGCTTTGTGGTCTCTATGCTCGTGCTGGGCTTTGTTTGGTGTGAAGCTCTTAGCTATGTGTTAAAGGAAGCTATTTTTAATAAAGAATTCCATAGTCACTGTTGATACTAAATGTTTTTTGTTAATTGGTGCTTTTTGATATTTAAATAAAGGTGAATGAAGAGTTTGTGCAACAAATTGCTGCCTTGTGGCTTTGTTCTTTCTCTGATGTGTGATCAAAAGTTTCTCCTTATTCCCAGCATTACCAAGGTAGTGCCTGGCTGAACATTTTTCATCAAAACCCCTTTTTTTTGGAGGTGGGGGGGGGGGGATGAAGCAGAAATTTTTGTCAGCACCGTTCCATTGTTGACATTTTTCAGGTTTTTATTGACAAACCAAAAACCTGAAAAAGGTTTGGCTTTTGGCAACTGAAATCCCCAAATGTTCCAGTTGGGGGGGGAGTTTTTGATGAAAACCAAAGTTCCATGAACATTTTTTGACAAAAATTTCTGTTCTGTACATTTTTAGCAGAAAATAAAATAGTCACTTGCACAGCTCTAGTTAATGGTGTCTAAATATCTAATTTCCATGAGTGTTTAGGAAAGGAATGCGGAGGACTTTATGGGAGGGAGGGAGGGATAGCTCAGTGGTTTGAGCATTGGCCTGCTAAACCCAGGGTTGTGAGTTCAGTCCTTGAGGGGGATACTTAGGGATCTGGGGCAAAAATCTGTCAGGGGATAGTACTTGGTCGTGCTAGTGAAGGCAGGGGACTGGACTCAATGACCTTTCAAGGTCTTTCCAGTTCTAGGAGATTGGCATATCTCCATTTATTTATATATATATATATATAGTACATTTGCCTAGAAGTAATATACACATACTTTACGTAGATATTATAGAAATGTCTTGAAATTACCCAATACACAGAAGGCATTTTCCTGGGGAGACGATGTGTACATGGTAAGTAAATCCTTCTCCCTCCAAAGAGATTCCCTTTAAACTTTGTCGTTCTGAACTTATTGACACCATTTATATTTCATTGGGCTCCCTCTCTGCCTCCTCTCTCTTCCTGACTGATTCTGGGTTAGTTTTTGTCTCCTGCGTGATTGCGAGGGAATTGTTAAATGGCAGCATGGTGACGGGGTCCAAACACGGGGCTGAGAGTCTAGAACGCCTTAGTTCTACTTACCGCCCTGACTTAGGCATTATCTATATTGGGGGAAATCCTGGGTTAGGAAACATATTAATTAAACCATTGGAATCAGCACAGCATAAAAGCCAGTTTTCAATGGTTCTTGGATTCACAGATTTCAGGGCCAGAAGGGACCATTGGGCTCATCGGGTCTGATCTCTTGCCCAGTGACTCCTGCATCAAGCCCCTCGTTTCTGTTTAAGCTAGAGCAGATCTTTTAGAAAGACGTCCGGTGTCAGTTAAAGACTCCCACATGGCAGGGGGGGGATCCACCACCTCCCTGGATAAGTTGCTCCAATGGCTAATCACCCTCACGGTTACAAATGTGTACCTCCTTTCTAGTCTGGATGTGTCTAGCGTCTGCTTCCAGCCCTTGGACCGTGTTCTGTCTGTCTGCCAGATCAGATCACGATTTGCCCTTTTGGGGGACGACAGTTGTGTTAAAAACGTATTCGCTGGTCATGGTTAACCTACCAGCTACCACATTGGACCCCAAGTCTCAGCACCACCACCAGCTTCCACGTTTTTAAACACAACTGTCCGCATTCACACTAAGGGCAAAATCATCGTCTCTTTGTTTTGTCTGTCTTGGGTTGGATCCTGTACGGTGCTGAGAACCCTCCAATTCCTTTTGACGTTTAATTAGCTGCTCAGCACCCTCCGGGATGGGGCCTTTCAAGGATGGAAACGCAGGGGATTCTGTAAGGCCCCAGGTCATGTTGTGGGATTGTGTCCTGGATGGCTCGTGAGCTGAGATTCCTACCTTTGTGTCACCCTGCGTAGTGCAGCTGGGACGCTTGGACTGGCCCGGCTGGATCTATAAACACAGCTCAGAGGCAGCTTGAGCAGAAGGCACCGCTGGGAGCAGCCGTGAAGGCTCCTTAAGGAGCAGAGTAATGGGGATTAAGAATCATGCTGAAATAATTAAGCTAGGAAATTACTCACTCATTTAGTGCAGCAATTCTACCGCCCCCGGTGCCTCCACTCCTTTCCCAAGGAATGGTGTAATTTATTGCCGGCTGCCATTAAATAGATGCTTGGAGGTGATTAATTTCAGCGCTAGAGCAGGCGAAGTCCTTTGGGCTGTTGCTGGGCCCGGAGGATACCAGCTACTGGATGTTTCTTCCCACTTTTCCCCCACTTGTCCCGTTCCAAGTGGATAGAGCCCCACTTGCTAGGTGTCCGCACGTGGAGATGACCCTGTGGCCTATAGCCCTTGTCTAGTGCAATGAGCTTTTATTTTGTGTGGCTTATAAACTGTACTCCAAAGCCCTTAGTGGAGCTAAATACGGCGACCAGGCTAAAGATTCAGCGTCCGTCTATTCAGGTTATACCAAGCCCATCACCAAGGTACCTGGGCGACACAGAACTGAACTGGCCAGGGAGATCCAGGTTTGGACAGAGGCGGAGTTCATGAGACCGAGAGAGCGGCAAAAGCTGCCGAGAAGGTTTCTTGTGATATTTCCACGGGGGCTTGTCCTGGGGGGGTGGCGGTCATGCGTTGCCAAGCAGCAGGTTGGTCCTATCCCATTGAAATTGGTGTTTAGGATGGAGATGCTGACACAGTGCCAGGGGAGGTGGTAGCAGTGGGAATGGTTGCATGGACCAAAAAGAAAAAAAAAATCTCACTGCACCTGAACCGGTCATCGCAGGGAAAGGTAGTATGAGTGCGCTTTTATTAACAATAATACTTAGCGTTTCCACAGCACCCTGCCTCCATGGATCCCAAAGCACTTCACACATTTAAGCCTCTCACCCCCCCATACGACTGGTATTCCTGTCCCCATTTTACAGATGAGGAAACAGAGGCACAAGGAGGCCGAACTAATTCATTGGATCCACTGTAATAGGGATCGCTGTTATCAAGGCAGCCTCGAGAGGCCTCAATCAGAGATCAGAGCCCCATTGTGCTAGGCGCTGTACACACGTAACAAAAAGGAGGTCCCTCCCCCAAGGAGCAAACATTCGTGACGAGACCGCAAGAGGCCACGTCCAAGATGGGGATGGGGGATGTGGAAAGACAAGGTCCAAGCAGCCGTCTCTGCACAACCATCTCTTCTATAGAGGCATTTCTGGGGCACTCACTGCCGTAGCGTGCAAAGTGCATCACAAACGTGAATGGGTGAAACTCAAGAATAAGGGACTTGTCCAAGGCCAACCAAAGTTCTGTGGCAGAGCTGGGAATGTCTCCCAGCCTCGGTGCTGGGCCTTAACCACAAGCCTGTCTGCAGGATGTTCGCTGAGTGTGTTACAGAGCAATGTGCATGTTTGTGTTAATGGGAAAATACCACCCAGGAGCTTCTCATTAGCGACCATGGCCGGGACTCCTAGAACTTCCCGGCCGGAGGAACTGCTCTTTGCTAGCATAAGGAGTGTGATTACCCTGCCTTGTGGGGACAGCTGTACTGCTGCTGCCCAGCAGGATAGGTGGACCATGGGGACTGTACACCCCTTGCTGTTGGGAGCGGGGGGGAGGCGGTCCTTAAGTGCAGGCAGGGAGCCCGTTGGCTGGAGGAGGTGTGCATGGGAAGTTTGCATTGCAGCTACCTCTGCTCTAGGAATACACAAAACCGCATAGGTGCATGACCTCCTGCTGTCGATGGATGGAGAGCAGACCCCTTATTCTCCTCCTCCTGGGCACCTCAGCGGTATTCAGCACCGTTCATCATGAGACACGGTTGTCCTGCCTAAGAGAGGTGGCTGAGGTCAAGGGTAATGCACTACATTAGTCTGAGTCCTTCCTGGGGAAACACCCCCAATAAGTAGTGATGGGAAACTGTACCCCTACAACTAGACCCCCCGCCACGACTGTGGAGTCCCACAAAGATCAATGCCTCCCCGGTCCTAGTCGTCATCTGCATGCAGCCCCCAGGTGACCTGGTGAGAGGACACGGGCTCAAGTGCCATCTGGATGCAGGTGAGACACCGCTCCAGATGAGACACAGCTCGACCTATCCTTCACCGCCTACGGCCACACCACGGCCAGCAAGGCGGCCCAGTGCTTGGACGAGATCAGCTTGTGGATGAAGAACGGCTGGCTGACGCTGAACCCGAGCAAGACAGGTGATGCTGGTGGGAAGATGAAAGCACTTGGAGGAGTTTGCAGCCGTGGTCTCTTGGGGTTGAAGGGACCCACCCAGAATTGGTCAATTCAGTCTGTAGTCAAGGACCACTGAGTTGTCACACAGCAGCTTCTTCTGGGTATGGCTTCTGGCCGCACAAACAATGCATTAGATGTTGGGTAAACAGGGACCTATCAAGAGCCTGACGTCCTCCATTAACCCACCACCCCAGGATGGGGGGAGACCACCCCTAACAACATGGCTATTGTCACTCACCTAGCAGCATCCACAAGTAACACTTCCTACCCCGCCTGGTTGATCAGGAGACTCCACCCCATCCTGGCCTCAGTGAGATGCCTTTGTGCGTCCCATCTGGCCTGCCTCAGTGCAATACAGCTGGCATGAAGCCACCAGCTCTTAGGAAAAGCCAGCTGGTATGGAACCCCGCAGAGCATTCACCAGCAACCAAAGGCTCCAGTGAGCACGTCACACCTGTTCTGCCCTCTCTGCTCTGGCTTCCCATTGACTAGCAAGCCACCTGCAAGGTCTCCAACCTTCTCTTTAAGGCGCTCCATGGGCTGGGCCCGGCATGTCCAAAGCTCCGGGACGAAGACCATGCTGGGCAGCTCTGCTCCTCAGGCCCAATCGGACTTTCTGCCCTACGGGTAAAGCTGGTCTGTGCGGGAAGCTGGTCTGAGACTGTGGAGTGAACTTCTCCAGGAACTAGGCTCATCACAGAAACCACCACCCCTTCCGCTCCACGTGCATGGTGCATTTCCCTGGCCGGTGCTCTGTCGTGTGACCACAGGGCCGTCTGGCCATGTAAAAACACACACCCCCCCCCCCCAAAAAAAATCAACCCCTCCCAAAACAAAACTCTCTGCTGCACCCACTCTTCCCCCATCACTGGGTGACAGTGGCCTTGGAGAAGGAAGAGGGCAGCGCACCGGTGACTCACCAGCTGGATTTGAAGAGAAGGCACCTGGGCCCTGTAAAGGACTCAGCCAGGGAAGGGGAAGGCGAGCTCTGCCTGGGGGTGACAGGTCGGCAGGTGAGAGACCAGGAGCTGTAGGATGTTCCTGGGGGAAAGCTGAAGGCAAGAAAGCAACAGGAAGGATTTGTCGGCTGACCCCCAGCACCGATTGCTCTGCTTGCTACCGGCAGAAGCTCCTTCTGGCTGTTCCAGGCCCCACATCTCCCCCTGTCATCCCCTCATGCTGCAGCCCCTCTCTGACTCCAGGAGCTGCAGCTTCCTCTTCGGGACGTACCCCATAATGACCTGGCTGGGGGGGATAGAGTCCTGCTGTCCAGGCACTGCCACTCCGTCAGTGGCTGGTGGGGGAACCCTGGGCCCACCCACCCGCTACTCCAGGTTCCAGTCCTGGGACCCTGCAACATGCAGCCAAGGTCTGCTCAGTCCCCGACCTTGCTGCTCTCCCAGGGCTGCTTCCTACTTGCCTCCCACGGGCTTTCTTCTTCTCCCTCTTCTGGGTATGCCCTCCCTCCGGACCGGGGTCCTACTCTTGCCCTGGGTTCCCTCCTTCCTTCTCCAATGCACAGACTCTTCCAGTCAGGGGTTGCTTCTCCAGCCTAAACCCCTCACGTGGGACCTGTCTCACTAATTGACCCCCTTTGCGCTTCCTTCACTCTGGTGGGGCAGGGGGTGAACACCCCATCACACTTCCCCGAGCCAGGTCTGGAGGGATGAAGACCAGGGAGCCACACAGGGACCTGCCGGCTGACTTGGAGAACTGGAGTGGGCTGAAGGCCGGGGAGCCGCGGAGGGCCTGGAAGAGAGCTACCCTCTGACGCCCTCTCTCCATGCTGGAGAGCTGCAGCCAGAGGGCTGGAGAAGTCTGAGGGCTGGGGAAGGAAAGGAGGCTCACCTGGTGAAGATGAACTCCCAGCAGAGAAGCTGTGGGGGCTTCCCGGGAGAAGAGCGGGTTTGCACCCAAGCCGGAAGGGCTGTCCTAATGAAAGGCCAGGAGAGGGCTGGAGAGGAGTCCAGGGGCGGTGGAAGATGCTGGAGCAGGCCACGTGACACTTCGATGGACTGGAGGATTTTAAGGACGATGTTCGCTGGCTGAGAACTGAATTGTTTAGGACTTCAGTGGTGGAGTATTTGAACTAGGGTTTGGTAATGAGCCAGTCCCCAGGAGGGCGTGAGTCAGGAAAGCTCGCGGGGAGTTACCGGAGGCTCTGAAGGAAGCCAACTGAGGCAGATGTACTTGTTGTGCCGCAGCCTACAGAAAAAGGCCGCTCCAGTCTGGGCTGCCCTAGGACATGCCCCAGGAGAGAGAACGAACCACGTGTGACAGATACCCGTCGCTACGGTTACCGCACGACGGGAAGGTGCGGTATCCCACGGTGACGCAGGCAGGATGAGAACCTGGCCGGGAGAGGTGGAGGCCGTCCATCTCCGGGCCGTCAGTCCAGCCCCTTCACCCAGTGCTGACGTCCCGGTAAGAACATTCCTGGCTCTCAAAGCCACCCAGGGGAACCCACCTGCCCCCGCCCTTTCCTAGAAGTGAAAAGTCACCTGAGGAGATCCTTGCCACCTCGTGATCAGCGAGCCAGATCCCCGCCCCTGCGCTCACGCAGCCCGCGCGGTGCTGGCAGGTTCCCAGGCTCCATCCGATGGCGGGTGAGGTCAGCTCCTTCATTGGCCCAACCTCTGCCGGTGCAAGAGACGAGTTTTCAAGCTGCACCCAGGTTCGGGGGGGGGCTGCTTTCCAGGGAGGGTGTTAGGTGGCCGGCGCAAGCCAGGGTGACCTTTCGGGAGCTTCCTGAGACCTTGCAGCCATCTAAAGAGATGCCCTGTGGGCAATGCTGCCTTGGGAGGGATCCCACCTTCCTCGAGGCCCCTCGGTATGAACCCCGATGCCGCCCCTTGGCCTGGGAGCTGGATTTCAGGCATATAAACGAGTTTGGGCGCATCGGCTTGCCAGCCAAAGTACCGGCTGCGGCTGTTTGGCGCGCCCCCTCCGCGGCAAGCTCTCCCCACCAGGCAGAAGGAGGGGCCAGGCACCGGTACTGTCAGGAGCCTCAATGCTCCTGCCAACAAGCTGGCAGTGGCTGGCCCTTGCTGGGAGGAGTCGCGTGACCCTACGCCTCTCAGGCAGGGCTGGGTGGAGACGCAAAGGCAGTAGGCAGCCGGCCCTGGTCATCCTGGGCCACAGGCAGGTTGGAGGCCCCCTCTTCTCTCCCGTCTGTGTCTCAATCCTGCTAATGTCCCTGTGGGCAGGTCACTTAGCCTCTCTGGGCCTCCATTCCCCACCTGTGAAATGGAGATTGCAGCACTGCCCTGCGTCACGGGAGTAGAGAAGATAACTGCATTCAAGAATGGGAGAAGTTCTGATACCACAGGGCCTGGGAGTCCGGTCAGTATTAGGGGGAGGTGGATCTTCGGTTTCCTCCTCTTTGTTCCAATCATGATTGTCCATGTTCACGTCACAGCCTGTCAGCATCTGCGAACAGGAATTCTCTACCAACGGAGCGCAGCCACCTCTGGGGTGGAACACTACAGTTCTTTGGCACCCCCACAGCAACGCTGCACCACCGTTCGGGCCGCAAGCGAAGGATCTTGTAACCCGTTGAAACGGGGCTGGGGGGAGGAGGTTTTAGGGAGGCAGAATGGAATGACCCAGAGCCTGGCTAGGACACGAGGAACAATAACCCTCCTCGAATTTAAAAAAAAAAACGTGCTCGGAGTTCGTTAATGACACTTAGCAGTCAGGACCTCGGCTTGAAGCCCGGTGCGGCCGCACCTGCAGCACAGCGCCCCCTAGTGTGATGCTGGGGTGTTGGGTCCGTCCTGGCTCAGAGCAGAGAACTCCCCTTATCAAGTCACTTGCAGCGCTCCGCGCAGCCCGGGGTCCCCTCTGTCCCAGAACAGCACGTGAGCTGGAAGGGAGCCGCCTGCTGAATCTCCACTGCCACTCCAAGCGGTCTGGAGCGAGGAATACAGGCTGGGATGTGCCCAGCGCGGCCGCTGTGAGTTCAGGTCCGGCGGATTCAACGCGGTGTCCCGAGGGCTGTGCGTCGGTGCCGCCGTCTTGCACCAATCGCCCAGCGGAGCCCAGGCCCTGCCCCCCGGGCCTATCTCAGGCCAGTGTGGCAGGAGCAGGCATGGCCCTATGACTTCCAGGACGTCTCTTACCCGTCCGGCGCTGGGCTGCCTCTCTGGGAGTCGGGGAAGAGATTGAGAGGTGCGGATGCTCTCGTGGTGCCCTTAGCAGCTTTGCTTGCCAGCCCTGGGCAGGAATTAGCTGTGGGGACCCAGAGCAATTCTGGGCTGTTTCTTCACCCAGCTCCGTGACTACAGCCCGCGTCAGAAGGCCTGTGTGTCCAGCGAGCCCGGGAGAGGCCGCTCCTCCTTGCATTCAGCATCTGAGCTACCTGTGGCCCCAGCAGGCAGGAATCCAGCCCCCCGAAGCTCCGGGGAGGTTTCTCGGGCCTTTGGGGTCACGTCCCCTCTCTGGTTCTGATCGTCTTCCCCAGTTGCCTTGGCCGCTACTTCAGACACTTCCGCAGCCTGTGGAATTCCCCGGTGTTGGGGGATTGTGCCGGGGTCAAGGGTCCCCAGGTCTCTCCCATCATCCTCATTTATTGTTTGCATTAGAGGGGGGCCTAAAGGCCCGTTTGGGACACCCCAGAGTGCTGGACAGACGTACCCACAGACAGTCCTTGCACCGAAGAACGTACAACCGAAACGGGGGGCGCAAACAGGGAGGGGGAAGGTGACGGCGGGGGACGTGTGGCTGCAGCGATTCTCAGCCCAGGGACCCATTTAGAAGCTTCCCAGTTTGGGGCCCCCATCCTCCTTAGGCCCAGCACAGGGGAGAGGTGGCTCTGAAGATTGGCAGGGGGGCAGGGTGGTGGCTGTTCCACTTGATCTGGGATTGGGGCGCACGTTTACATAGAGGGGCCCAAAGGGGTTGGGGGGAGAAGCAGCCGAGCAGGCCGCTGCCACTGACAATGCGAAGGGGGTGGGGCACGCTGCGGTGGGATGAGATCGGATAAGGAGGGGGAGCTTCCCAGGACTGGGGGTTTGTTTGCTGCTGGGGAGATGGGGGAGTGACGGACCCCACGAGGTTGCACTGAGCCTGGAAGATGCAGGGCGATCCCCCATGCGCCCACCCCTCTGCCCTCCCTCCATTCTCCCCTCGCAGGTGGAGAAACTACAACGGACTCATTTTCGTTCCCAGCCAATTAACTTGTTCGGCGCGTCGCATGCCTGGTGCCGGGTGCGGTGCACCAGGCCCAGCGCCAGCTCCGTCTGCAGCCAGCGAAATGCCTCTAATACGCGGAGTGAAGACCAGCCTGTTTGGCTAATGATGACTGGGAGACCTGGCCATGAGGTGAGCATGGAGGGAGCTTAATGCATCTCTGCTAGAGAGGACAATTGGTTCCTGGGGTAGGCAGGAACTGAAAGGGAAAGCCCCTGTTTCTTTTGTAGGGCGGTGGTGTTTATGGGGTGGAGCCCCCTACCGCCCCCTGCAGCATCCTCCTTTCGACAGCGTCCCCAGGCACTTTGCAAATAAGGCAGCAAAACTCCCAAGCCTGTCAGCTGTTTTAGCTCAGGCCTGAGCAATTTCCCTAGGGGATCTGGCCCTGGGTGGGCATTTTCAGGCCCAAAGAAATTGGCGGTGGAGGGAGTTCTCGACTCCAGAAAAAGGGAGTTGGCATGGAAACGGTTTCTCCGCTTTTTCTAGCAGTCACAATATGCCGCAGCCGCCGCTGGGGTGGAAGGGAGCGGCCAGCTTGCAGTGTCTCTGCACAGGCGTTCGGGACAGGAAGTGAAGGAGAGCCCTGCATCCCGCGGGAGCTTCAGGCTGGGAGTTAGGCAGGTGGGATGTAGCCAGGAAACCGGGGGACTCGCGCTTGCCAAAAGTTCCACGGGATAGCGAGTGGTTGAGGGGTGAGGATCTCGGCTCCGGAGCGCGGGGCCTTCGAGCGCCAGGCCGAGGCAGGGGCTCTGCGGGGAAGCGAAACGTGTGGTGAATGCACAGAAACGTGTGGTGAGTGTCTGGCTTCCAGTCCCAGCTCTGCCACAGACCATAGAATCATAGACAATTAGGGTTGGAAGAGCCCTCGGGAGGTTCTAGTCCAACCCCCTGCTCAACCAATCCCCAACTACATCATCCCAGCCAGGGCTTTGTCAAGCCGGGCCTTAAAAACCTCTAAGGAAGGAGATTCCACCACCTCCCTAAGGAACCCATTCCAGGGCTTCACCATCCTCCTAGTGAAATCGTTTTCCACCCGTCTGCTAAGCGGGTCTCGGAATCTCCCTGGGCCTGTTTCATCAGCTGTGTCATGGGGAGCGGGCCTGTCTGAAGTAGGGTGACCAGATGTCCCGATTTTATAGGGAGAGTCCCGATATTTGGGGCTTTTTCTTCTATAGAGGCCTATTACCGCCCCCCTACCCCCCCCCCCCGTTCTGATTTTTCACACTTGCTACCCTAGTCTGAAGGACGGTTCTGAGGCTAAATTCATTTGTGTCTGGGAGGCACATGGAGGGGCTCTGGAAAGGCCAAGTATTATTTTCGTAGGCACAGACTTGGAGACGAGAGCGCCACCTTCTGTACCCCGTCACCGCTCCCTTGCACCCCACTGGGGTTTGCTTTTGAGTCTCCCATCCAAACACTGACCCCGGCTTCATGAGCTGGGCAGAGCCTGACCCGGCTCCCGCCCGGTCTCAGCAGTGCAAGGCATGGCTGGCCGCATCCCCATGCCCCAGAGACGCTGGCTGGGCTGCCCAGGGCAGGCATCGTGGTGGGCTTCGTTGAAGACAGATTTAACGAGGCGCCATCCCATCGTTTCCCCTTCTTTTGGCTGGCTCGGTTTCTTGGTGTGGGAGGCTCTGAGGAATCCTGTCAGTACCTGGGTCACTTTTCTCCCATCTCCCAGTCTGCTCTCGATGTGCCGGGGCTGGGGGGGTGAGCCAACCCTCCTCCCCGGGGCCATAAGGGGTGGGGCTAGGATAGTCGAGTCTTCTGGATGCTGTGCCCAGCTCCTGCTGCCAACGTGGGAGGTGAGTGACGCGGGACAAGTCCTGGCCTCGCGCAGTGCCTCAGTTTCCCCCGCTGTATGCGGAGGGTAACGCCCACCTCCTGGGAGCGTTGCGTTACGGCCCGTAGAGCACGGTGCTGAAAGGGGCTAGAGCAGATGGCGATCCCAGGTGGGACCCACTCCAGGACTGCCCCGCTGTTAACCCGCTGATGGGCTGCTGTGGCCAGGGACACTTGTGGGACCCGCGCAGATGCAGCAGGAGGTGCCAGCTGGGAAGTTTATCCCCGGGTTTGAGTCACGTGGGTTATTCCCTTCCGCACGTGGACACCGCGTCCAGCTGGCACCAGCGGCAGGTGCATGCGAGAGAGAGAGAGAGAACAGCGGCTCCTCCCGCTCTTCCGATTCCGGGCTCCTCCCTCTCGGGCGGACACGGTCCATCGAGCCAAATTGCGGGGTGGGTTCGCGAGGTGGGGAGAATGACACGCCGCCTCCCAAGCTCGTGTCACCGGTGACCTGTTCCAGATGCTAAGGCAGCTGGCCAGAGGTTGAAAGGCGCTCATTGTTTGGCTGAAGCTTCCCCGTGTTGCCTGGGGAGCTTTGGAGAGAACTTTGGGTGGAAACAGCTAAATAAAAAATGCCCCAGCTGTTTGACTTCAGCGCCGGGTTTCCTGGAGGGAGACATCTGCAGATCTGGGGGGAGTGCTGGTTCACACGGGTTTCTGATGGGAGGGGGCAGAAGAGTGTGGGGTGGACTGGGAGCTAGGGGGGTTTCCAGGCTTGGGAACACAGCCCCGCCCTTCCAGTTAGGCCGGGGTATGGAGCCAGAGTTGTTTGGCTGATATTAATTCTGATGGTTATTCATTGGATTCCGACACATTGATAAAAGCTCCCGACTGATCATCTCGCGACTGGGGACGCGTTTATCTCATGATCTGAACAAGCCAGGACAGGCCCGGTGGGCGGCCGAAGGGCGTGAGTGGAGAGAGAGTCACTCGTAGTGATGTCCCGCGGATGCCGCCGGGGCTGGAAAACGCAGGGAAGAGGTTAGAGTGGGCGTGCCAGGCTGGACAGCCGGTGATTGCCCAGGGGGTGGGTGGGGAGAAGAAATAGGCCCCCTCTGCGTCGGATGGGCCACGTGTGTCTGAGCTGGGCTCGGGCTCTCGGG
Organism: Macrochelys suwanniensis; assembly: GCA_033296515.1. Classification (NCBI taxonomy): domain Eukaryota; kingdom Metazoa; phylum Chordata; order Testudines; family Chelydridae; genus Macrochelys; species Macrochelys suwanniensis. Next base: position 257,158,927 of record CM065776.1, on the reverse strand, counting down.
GGCCGGGACACGCGCTCTGTGCATGTCAGGACAGAGCAGGCTCTTGCCACGGGGTCGCTAATGCCACCGCACTTGAGTGAGCATGTCAGTGTTGAACTGCTCAGCTGTGTGTCCTAAACCCCATACTGCTAGAGGAAAGTCTCCTTGATTCTAATTTAATCTGATGGTAGTGCCATGGTTAGGTTACCCTAGGGTAGCCAGATGTCCCGATTTTATAGGGACAGTCCCGATTGTGGGGGCTTTTTCTTATATAGGCTCCTATTACCCCCACACACACACACACCCCGTCCCGATTTTTCACACTTGCCCTCTGGTCACCCTAGGTTACCCCATTGCGCTTGGCATACCCCAGATACAGAGCCTGGGATGGCACCTGCTGGTGCTTGTGAAGCAGAAGGCTCTGACTTCTGTACTGCCGGGAAGCTCTGAGTGGGTGTAGTGATAGCGGTGAGGGTCTGGACTTGTTGTCGTGTTACAATCCCAGGTGGGGAAACTGAGGCACGGAGCGGCGGTGCATTTTGCCCGGGGAGACGGAGCGAGTCAGCGGCCCAGCCAGTGAAAGAACCCAGGCGTCCTGGCGCACAGGACGGCTCCAAGAGTTCAATCCGCGCACTTGTTGGCCTCTCTAAAAGCAAGGGGATGATGCAAGCCCTCTGCCATCTCCGGGCCTCCAACTGGTTATGTCACTCTCCCTCCTGTGCGCAAACTTAGATAACCGCTTGGCTCTTGGTCCGGGGCGGGGGAAGAGGGGAGATGCCACTGGCTGATCACCACCGCGCCTATAAATACACTCCCACTCCCCGGGCCTAGAGTGACCGAGCTCCTTGGAGCCCGGCCCGGCCCTAATCCTTTAATGTCTCATTTCCATCCAGGGAGGCAGCTGTTACACAGCTCTGGGGGAAGGTGCTGACGTGTGTTCCTGTCCCGGGGAAAGGAGCTGCTAATCTCCTTGTGTTACTGCAGCACAAGGAAGGGGATTCCGGGCTCGAAGACTCCCAGCAGCCTGGACGCCATGGGGAGGAGTGGAGGGAGGCATTACCCTGGCTCGATTCCCCCGTCCTTCCTTATCCCCGGATTCCACATCCCAGGAAAGGGAATGACCCCATCCCTGGGAGCCTCTTCTCTCGGCCCCTCGTGCGCCAGAGGGAAACTCTTGGCTCTGGCCTGGCCACCACAGGGAAAGCAAAGTGCAAATCAGAATCCGGCCCCCCGTCTACGATATTCCACCCCGGGGGAGCTCACCTTTCATTCGAGCCTTTCGGGCCAAAGGATCCCAAGCAGCCCGAGGCATTTCAACTGGCACACGAGCCGCCGCCTGTCCAGGGATGGCTTTTGATGGCTGCTGGAATGCAGCCACCTCTGGGGGGGGGATGCAGCAGCTGTTCAACAGCACACACTGTGAAGAGTGTAGCCAGCAGGGGGATTTTGGGTGGGGTGAGATGTTACTTGGGCGGACGGACACCCTCTGTTTAAGCACCGTAGGGTCTGCGTTGACCGCCGGCTGCCAGGAGCGGGCGTTGGTGTTGCATCGCGGATGCTCTGGTGGTTGTGGGGCCGTAGGACTGCCTAGGTAGATTCGTCCGAAAGACGGCCCCCGCACCAGCGCAGCACAAGCGAGTACCACGTGGAGGTGGTGTGTCCGCCTGACCTCTGTGAAAAGAGCTCCCCGACCTACGGAATCACCTGGGATTCCTTGCAGCACCTTGGCGGTCTCCCTTCCAGGCCGCGGGTGTGGCCAAGCCTGCTCAGGGGCGGGTGCAGGCAGAGGTCCAGTAGTGACACCGGGTGTCTTCCAGCTCATCCCCATGAGGACAGCTTCATTGCTGGTGTCTCGGGGGAGTTGCTGTTTCCAGCACAGGCAGGATTTGCCGTGGTTTGGCTGGGCATGTGCACATGGCATTGGGCCAGCCGGGAAGACATTCGGGAGCTGTCGTGGCATGATGTGCTGGGGTGGAACGGGGGGGTCAGGATCCAGCACTCGGCCCACGGCGTTTCCGGGAGCGAGGCATTGGATGACTTCGGGCTTGGGTAGACCGGCGAAGCTGGCACCAATATAACGAGGTCAATGTAGTTTGGTTGGTGCAAACCGCTCTATCTTAGGAGGAGGGATAGCTCAGTGGTTTGAGCATTGGCCTGCTAAATCCAGGGTTGTGAGTTCAATCTCTGAGGGGGCCATTTGGGGATTGGGCCTGCTTTGAGCAGGGGGTTGGACTAGATGATCTCCTAAGGTCCCTTCCATCCCTGAGATTCTATGATTCTATATGTCTCTGGCCCCCTCTGCTGCAGTGCCCGAGCCCCTCACGTTCTGTATCCTCACAACGCCCTTGTGCAGTTGCGCTGCTCCATCAGCCGCATTTTAGAAGGGGAAACCGAGGCACGGCGCGGCTAAAGGATTTGCCCAAGGTCACAAAAGAAGTCTGTAGTGGAGCAGGTGCTAGCACCGTAGTCCCAGGCTAGCGCCGTACTCGCGGGAGCATCCTTCCCTGCAGATCTCTGTGGCCGACTGGCCGCTTGCCAGCTGAGCTGCGCTTCGGGGTGACGGTTCGTCGCACTCCATAGGGCGGATGCCCCGACTCAAGTCATGCCCCGTGACGTGGTTTCAAACAGCCCCATTGGAGGTGCCCAGGGACAAGCTTGGACCCGTTATTGTTCCCTGCTCTAGCTAGCCCCATTGGCACGGTCCAGCTAAACCTATTTCTAGCCTGTGCAGCCAGCCCTCCCCCAACGCCCCCCACCGAAAGGTAGCCGCCGAGTTTGAGCCCATCCTGCCCCCTGTGGCAGGAGCATCCCCGGCCCACGTCTCCCTGAGCTACCCCAGCCTTGCGTGGGATGGACACATGCAGCATCCTGGCCTGGCCCCACGCCCCCTGCTTGGGAAGACACGGGAGCAGGCCCGCCGGCTCCTCACACGAAGCTCGTGGCAGGGAGTCTCCAGGCATGACGCCGCACAGGGCCAGGGCTGCGAGGGGGCACGGTGGGCGGCTGCAGATCCGTGTCGGCCTGATCTCCATCCGCCGCAGAGGAAGCAGGCCTGAGAGCAAATCACCGCGGGCCAGGAAGCCGACTGGGCAGGGGAGGCAGTTTTGTTCCCTTTCTAAGAGTCCCTAGCATTGTTCACCTCACGTTTAAAAACAAAGTTTGGGGGTCATTTCCCCCCTGGGGGCGGGGAGAGAAAAGGGGGAGGGGGAAACGTAACAAAACATGTCTTGGGTTCGAAAACCTCTCAATTTTTCATTTCGTTCTGTTGGAACCTCCCTTCCTCCCCCCTGGCCCTATCTTGATGTTTACAGGGAATGTTTATTTCCTTTGACAAGCCATTGATCGTTTGAAACATTTTCAACCCGCTTCAGGATTGTCCCCAGCCTGTGCCTCGGCACCCGCTAGTGGCAGAGCGGATCCTTTCGCTCGCACGCCCGTGTGTGCTTGGATCTGAAAGCCCTGAGTTCACAGCTCCTGAGTCTCAGCTGCCGGGCCAGTCACCAGGCTGGCTACTCCTACCTCCTGCTGTTTCTCTGTTGGCCCCTGTTTAGATCTCTTCCTGTAACTGGCACGGGCACGCTGCTGGGTTGCCTGGTAGCTTCTCCGAGGTGCCCTCGCCCCAGGAAGACTCTGCATGAATCGCTGCTGGTATCTGAAGCTTGGGTTTTTCCTAACTAGATTCTGGTGTCTCCGACTTGGGTCATTTGGGGTCATCCGTCCCCCAAAATGTGGATGCTTCGGTGAGTCAGCCAAACATAGCTGATGACCTCAGCACTGTAGCACACGCTCTCTGACTCCAGCTGCCGCCACGAGACCAGGGGAGCTTGTCTCTTTCCCAGGCCCAGGTTGAATGCCGAAGCCCCGGGCTCGTCGGTACCGGAAAGGTGGAGTAAGGAGACAAACAGCCAAATGACAAGAGGCTGGAGCCGCTGAGTGTGATGGAAATTTTTTTAAATTGGAATTTACAATGATCGAAAGGCTGAAAGCAGCTTAAGGAAGCCTCTTGAAACGAATCGAATAAAGCCCTTGATTGGTTTCAGCTGGTCAAAGAGAACTAGCTGTGTGAGCTAGCTAACGAGTGCCCGGAGACGCCCTGCCAGCTGATCCTGCGTGCTTAGAAATCTCCCCCACCTTCCGCTCATCCCCGCTGCTCCCTGCAGCGCTAAAAGAACCTGTAACGAGCAGAGCAGGACAAACGGACACCCAGCCCCGCGGGGAGGACGCATGTACCAGCCTGGCCGTTTGCCCAAGTCACCAGACCTCACACCCGAACTGTGTGTGTGTGTGTGTGTGTGTGTGTGTGTGTGTGTGTGTGTGTGTGTGTGTGTGTGTGTGTGTGTGTGTGTGTGTGTGTGTGTGTGTGTGTGTGTGTGTGTGTGTGTGTGTGTGTGTGTGTGTGTGTGTGTGTGTGGCACCGCTGCCCTCTGCTGGATAGAATGGCAGACCTGTTTGGGCCGGCGTGGCTGTATCGGGTTGGGTGAGGGGCAATATCAAGACCTCAGGTTCGGGGTCCAGAGGTCCCATGCCTTCGTTTTCATCCACCAGGCAATGCTCGCTCTCTCTCCAAGACACCTGGCTTCTATCCCTGGCTCTGCTGCTGACTCAATTCGTGACCCTGGACAAGTCACTCGGGGCCTCAGTCTCCTCATCTTTATAATGGGATTAACAATAGCCACCTCCATGGAGCAGGGGACGGATTTGGGAGGGACTCGTTCATTATGGTTTGCAAAGCCCTTTGAGATCTGTTTGCTGGGCAGCGCTAGTGAAGGGCAAAGAATTATTGGGTTGGCCTCCAGGGGAACTAACCCGGAATGAGATTCTCCCTTAGCTCCAGTCATGAGGGCCTGTGTGTGGGGAACAGAAGACTCTGATTTCTCTCTCTGCCGTTGGCCATGAAGGCCACATGGTCACAGTGTGAAGGGCCGTGTAGGCTAATCCGTCCATGGAGTCAGTGAATCTAGGGGTCTCTAATGACCGTCTGATGTTATATCTCATCCAGCACCTCAGCTCACAGGCCAGGGCACGAGCTAACTGCTGACTCGGAGAAGTGTTCCCCGTCCTTCAGTCCCTGGGCTTCCCTGGAAGGCCCCCATCCAAACAGGGACTCAGCCTGGGCAAGATCTGATGTGGGGGTTGGCCCGTCTCTAGCTTTTTTGCCAGGTTGGAAGCATTTGTTGATCCCTCTCTCAGCCGGTTTCTTTCTGCAGTGTCAGTCGGTGAGCTCTGCCTACGCCCCCCGCCCTCCCTTCCCAACAGTAGGCCGGTGAAGTGAAGGCCTGGGGCTGACGAGTGCTTTCAGGCTGCCCGGCGCGTTGTTTGCTCCGCGTTGTAAGCTCGCTCCCGTGTGGAGATGTCTCAGCCTGTCGGGAACTCGGGGCAGCCGTGTCAGGTGTTGTCCTGGGAGGCGCCCGCTGCCTCTGACGGACGTCGTGTTGCGGTCTGAGCTCTGGCGGGGTGACGCGCCGAGGGGAAACAGTGTGGGGCTGTATTCCCTTGAGGACAGTGTCCGTGTCCCGCCCTGGCACAGTGCCCAGGATTGCTGGATCGTGTGCGTGGGCCAGTTGCAGGCCGGGAGGGGACATCTCGCCGACGCTCTGTTCTAAGGGGCGGTCAGCGAGTGGAAGAGATGAATGCTTGCAGGGTGAGGGGCCTGGGTAATACAAACCAGGGGCCCCCACCTTGCTGTTGGAAAGGGGTTGCTGTGACAATGGAGCCATCCTGGTGGAGGGTCTCTGGCTGTTGAGTCTTGCATTGGCCCCCTCTCTTGGGGGGGGGGGGGGGCACTGGGTGCAGCATGCACTCAACCAAATGTTTAGTTTGGAAGAGAGGAGATTAAGGGGGACATGATAGCGGTCTTCAAATACATGAAAGGCTGCCATCAAAAAGAAGGAGAAAAGTTGTTCTCTCTTGCTACAGAGGGCAGGACCAGAGGCCATGGGTTCAAATTACAGCAGAGCAGATTTAGATGAAATATTAGGAAAAACTTCTTAACTGTAAGAACAGTAGGACAGCAGAACAGACGCTTAGGGAGGGTGTGGAAGCTCCTTCACTGGAGGTTTTCAAAAGGAGGCCGGAGAGCTGTCTGTTTGGGACGGTTTAGACACAACAAATCCTGCATCTTGGCAGGGGTTAGACTAGATGGCCCTTGTGATCCCTTCTAACCCTGTGGTTCCATGAGGATGTGTGACCTGTTCCTTTAAACAAGGAACTTTATTAGACTAAGTAAAACTACGTCTCTGTACAACTTCTGCCTAGAACCTTCTCCAGCCACCACCTGCCCGGCTTCCTGCTATAGATTTCGAGTTAGAAAGTTACTCCTGTGATTCGTCACCATAGACATGGGGTGCTGCAGGCAGGACCGAGGTGCATTGGCAGAGCTGGGGGGGGGGGGCGTTCGGGCTTGCACGACATCGGGACTAAGGCACATCAGCAGAGCTGCCTGTATTTGGTGTGGGGCGATTAGGACCGCAATAGCCGGGGGCTGCACGTCGGATCAGGATCGAGAGGCATCAGCGGGGTGTGGGGAGCTCAGGACTGGAATAGCAGGTGGGTCTGGATCGGGGTCGAGGGGCATCAGCAGAACTTTGCCCAGTGCCAGCTTGCACCATGCCTACCTCTAGCTAGTGCGCTGAGTTCCAGACATCCTTAGCAAAGACCCTTCTGTGTACTTGGTGCATGAGTGTAGTGAGGCTGGATGGATTCCAGCTCCGAATTCCTTCTGAGGAGCAAATTGGCTGGGAGTCCTTGAGCTCCTGACACTGGGGTGTATCTGGGGTACTCCTGGCTGATGTTTTCTACTTGCCAGCTTTCCCCACTGCTGCACGGGTCGAATCATCGGTAGTGGGTGTGACACTGAGGAGTGATATTGCCAGTGACTATGCAGCAACACGTCAACACGTCCAGGTGTCTCCATTGCTGGCTCCGTGCACATATACGTGACTTATCGCCCTCCAGTGGCGGAGGAGAACATAAGCCCCAATAGCCATGTTACCGGTCTGTAATAACTTTCATTTATGTGGCACCTTCTCAGCCCAAAGAATCCCTAATCACTTGGTCACCTTTACACACCGAGTAATCACCTTCCCCACCACCCAAGTGCAGCCACCTCTGGGGTGGAACGTGAGAGTCATTTTCGTAGAGCCCCGCATCGGCACAGGTTGGGACAAGAAGTGAAGGAGTATCATGGGGCCACACTGGGAAATTTGATCAAGGGCCTGGTACATTCTGTTGACCTCAGTGATCCTTTCTGTTTTTTCCTGGGTCAGTCTGCAAAAGCCATTGCCGGAATAACCACAGAATGAGACTTTTCCGACAGGACCGAGTACTGTGATAGGCAGTCATGAGTGAAAGAAGAAAACGCCCCTCTGGGGCAGCATTCAGAAAAAGAAAGCAAGCAAAGGAAGCTTTTCTATCTAAGCAGGAAGGAGCTCTCCTGAGACACATAGACACAAATGTTCATGGTGAGCCTTCCGGCCCCAGTGAGGATGTGAGTGGTGAGGAGATGCCTGATCTTCCAGTTAGTCAGAGTGCAGGTGACCTGGCAGCTACTGCAGCATCCATATCTCCATCTCAAATGGATGGAACCATGCACATTCCTGAAGAAAAGTGTAGATCAGAGAAGAGTGTGGTGAAGGCGCAAGAAACAGCTGCTCTTGAGTTTAGTTCCTTAAGTCTAGATGATCCAGGACTGTGGACCCACTTGAGCAGTAGCTGGAGGGACTTCCTAGTACTGCATGGGCCACAGCAGGTGAAAAATTTCATGTTCCCCAAAGACAATGAAAATAGAAGTTTCCATCCAACACGTTACTGGCGTGAAATCCCCAATGGTGATAAGTGGAGAGGCCATGGCTTATGTACTCAAAAACCCAGAATGCTGCATACTGGTTTTGTTGCAAACTCTTCCAGTCTAATGTTCCAGCCACATTGGGTTCTACAGGAACAAAGGACTGGAAAAATCTGGCTAGAAATCTGGCATGCCATGAGAAGGCAGCAAATCACAAGAGAGCATTCCATAGGTGGAAAGAGCTTGAGATGAGACTAAGGTTAAAGGCCACCATAGATGATCAGTATCAAGAGAAGATTGCATCCGAGTCTTTTTACTGGCAAAATGTTCTGAAAAGGCTCGTTGCCATTGTGATAATGCTTGCTACCCAAAACCTAGCACTGCGTGGCACTTCAGATCAGCTGTATGTGCCAAACAATGGAAACTCTTCCTTAAAGTTGTGGAGCTGATGGCTGAGTTTGATGCTGTACTCCAAGAACATCTAAGAAGAGTCACCACCCAAGAAATGTACACACACCACTACCTTTGAAAAACAATTCAAAATGAGATCATACAGTTACTGGCAACAAAAGCCAAACAGAAGATTGTGGCAGATCTGAAGTCAGCAAGCTATTACTCTGTTATTCTGGACTGCACACCTGACATCAGCCATACGGAACAAATGACTTTAATGGTGCATTTTGTAACAACAACAGAACCTAGTGAAAATGTCCCTGCAATGGTGACTGTCAGAGAGCATTTTCTAGAATTTATTGACATTGATGATACTACAGGAGCTGGTATGACAAATATGCTTCTTAAAAAGCTGGAAGATACGGGAATTGCGATAGCTGACATGAGAGGTCAGGGCTACGATAATGGTGCCAACATGAGAGGAAAGAACAGAGGCGTGCAGACACGGATCCGAGAGTTAAACCCTCGAGCTTTTTTTGTCCCATGCAGTTCTCTTTCATTGAACTTGGTGGTCAGTGATGCAGCATCAGCTTCTAGTGAGGCTGCTGAATTTTTTAATGTAATTCAAAGCATCTATGTATTTTTCTCTGCATCAACTCATCAATGGCAAATTTTGACGCAACATCTGGGAACATCCTCTCTGACACTGAAACCACTGAGTGCCACACGATGGGAAAGTCGGGTGGAGGCGATAAAGCCTATCAAACACCAAATTGGGAAGATAGATGATGCTATAGTTGCCATTATGGAGGATAATGCTATGACAGGAACTGTTCGTGGGAGAACAGTGGCAGAGGGAAATGGAATCACCAGAAACATACGTAACTTCCAATTTCTGTGTGGCTTAGTGTTGTGGCATGACATACTGTTTGAAATAAATGTTGTAAGCAAGAGACTCCAAGGTGTTGACCTTGATATATCTGGAGCAATGGAACAACTGGACAAAGCAAAGTCATACCTACAGTCTTACCGGTCAGATGAGGGATTTCAAAACGTTCTGAAGAGTGCACAGAAGTTGGCAGAGGAACTTCACACCGAAGCTATTTTCCCACCCATTCAAAAATACAAGAGTCACCGAAGAAGAAGACATTTTGATTACGAGGCAAAGAATAATCCCATAAGAGACCCCAAACAACAATACAAAGTTGAATTCTTTTACCAGGTGCTAGATTGTGCAATACAGTCAGTTGAAGACTGTTTCATGCAGCTCAAGGAACACAGCAGTATATTTGGGATGTTGTAAAACTCCTCACTATCCCCGAAGAAGACCTACACCAGCAATGCAGGGCACTAGAGACAGTGTTGACATATGATGATGCGAGTGATATTGATGCGAGTGATTTAGGTGATGAACTGAAAGCCCTTTCAAGATGCATTTCAGCAGGATCAACTCCAAAGGCTGTTCTGGAATATATGTGCACAAATAAGATGACCACCCTCTTTCCAAATGCTTTTGTTGCTCTGAGAATACTTCTAACACTTCCTGTAACAGTTGCCAGTGGAGAATGCAGCTTCTCCAGGCTGAAGTTAATAAAAACACATCTACATTCCACAATGACACAGGAGAGGCTGGTCGGCCTTGCAACCATCTCAATAGAGCATGAGCTGGCCCAGACTGTGGACCTTTCAGGAAGCAGTTCAAATCTTTGCAACCAAGAAGGCACGGAAAGCACCACTTTGATTATTCAAACAGATAAAAATGCCAGTGTTTACTATGCAGACAAGAAAAGTTATTTGCTCTTCTGGCGTTTGAAAGTTAAGTGTTACTTAAAATTTTTGAACAAGGCATTTTAAGTTGTTAGTTCTCCTTTATTGGGGTAGGTAGCAGAGCAGTCCCATGAGAGGAGTAGAACAGGACGAAGGCAGAATTGAGACCTTTCAAAGTTTTGGCCCAAGCAAGGCGGCATGGGGTCGTCATTTGAGCTCCCCGCCTCAGGTGCCAAAATGTTGTGGGCTTGCCCTGCTGACGTCAATGGGAGCTCAGCAGGACTGGGCCCTCTGTGCCTGGTCTTTTATAGACTGGGAGTTTTGGGGGCAGCTGGCTATGGGCTTGACCCTTGACAAATCGGAGCTGCTCTGTTTCTGCAACGTTTTCCTACCTTGCAGTTTTTGCGGGGGGAGTGGAGGAGTGGAAAGTCGTCTTACAAAACGGGCTCAATCTCAAAGCTCCAGGGGGCTGCTTTATTTGGTCGCCGCTGAGTGTATTTGGAAAGTAGCCCCCCCCCCCCCCCCCCCCCCGGGAGTGCAAGGGAGCGGTGACGCTGAGAACCCTCCTACTGTTGTCCCGATGTGGGAGGGAAAGAGTTCTGTGCGTCATCGCACTCTACCTCTATGCAGCCTGCTAGCCAGGTAACGAGCTGGCCCCCCGTGACCTTCCCAGCGGAGGGCCGGTGCCTTTAACAAAGAGCGCAGCTCCTGGCGCGCCGTGCTTAGCGGGACTGCCCCGGTCATTACACACGCTAAGGGCGGAGCTCGCCGACAGCTGTCGGAACCCGGACACAGGCACTCGAGGGGAAAAGGCTCCCAGCAGAAAGCGGGGAGGAGGAGGGAGAGAGGTGGCGGCTGGTCTGGAGAGGGTTAATGCTCTCCGAGGAGAAAGCCCCTGAGTGACTGTCAGGTAACACTCCTGCCCTCCAGTTCCTGGGGAAGGCAGCAGGACTCCTGGGGTTTGGGCTGGGTGCCCGCTCTGTTACTGAGACGTGTCATGGGATCCGCCCTGTGATTTCCTGAGCACTGGAGAGTGCTGCAGGCCAGGCAGTGTGCCCCCCTGCGTGGGGGCGGGCAGGGGGGTGGATGGGCACAGGTGCATCTCTGCCCCACAGGGCTGCGTTCCGATCGTGTGCATGCTTGGGTGTGCAGAGGCAGGGGTGTGTGTGTGTGGGGGGGGGGGATGTGCGCACCCCCACCCCCTCCCCGGGTCTATAGAAGTGTGAGGCAGGTTGTGCAACCCACTGGCCAGTGTGAGTTACATGTCGCCCCTGAATCCATAGAGGACGTGGGTCTGTTAAAACCCTCAGCGACGGAGCCTGGCTCTGCAGATCGGTCTCTGGAGGCTCCTGATTTTAGCCCTATGAAATCCCCATTTCAGTCCTCAGTGCGTCGACCAAGATGGTGGCTATGATGGTACCTGGGGACCAGGAACCCCGAACCTGGCTAGAACACCTATGAATGACATTATAGGGTTTAAAGGTCCTGGGAGGGGGTGTGACCAGAGACGAACAGGGATTTTACGTGTACTGCCTCTGCCAAGGACAGTGTCCGAGACTATGGCAGTAAGCTCAGGAGGAGGGTGTGACGTTGCGCTCCATATGTTTTATGGAAAACGCTTATGAGTGTGAATATGATGCAACTGGAATATGCTTTATGCAAAAGGTCTCTTGTAAGGTATAACAAAGGTTATAACCTACTGAATATATTCCTCCTATTTGCATGCATGTATCCTTTTTGTATCTGAAGCTAGAAATATGAAGTATAACTCTCAGGTCCTTATTGTAATTATGCAAAGTGTGGGCCATTCATGGTGGTTTAGAATCTTGAGGGCTCCCATTGACGAGGACAATTGGTTGTAAATGGTTTATTTACCTGCAAGCCTTCCTGTGCAGGTGTGGGCCAACCCAGGAAGAAGGGAGACTAGGGGGTCTTACAGTGACCTGTGACCATGTCACATGATACTGGAATCCATCTTAATCCTTGTACTTTTCCATTGATGAGGCAGGGGTGGGGACAAGCACAGACAAAAGATTCCCGCCTTATGCCAAAGCTATAAAAGGGGGTGGAGCAGGACAAAAGGCGACCAGTCATGAGAAAACCCCTGCTTACCACCTGAGATGCCTGCTGGAACTAACAAGGACTGTACCAGGGGAAAGGACTGGGCCCAGACTAGGAAGGAGTCTAGTCTGTGAAAGAAGCTTATTGGAACATCTCTGAAGGTGAGATATTACCTGTAATCATTTTCTTAATGTATTAGGCTTAGACTTGCATGTTTTTGTTTTATTTTGCTTGGTGACTTATTTTGTTCTGTCTGTTATTACCTGAAACCACTTAAATCCTACTTTTTATACTTAATAAAATCACGTTTGTATATTAATAAACCCAGAGTAAGCGGTTCGTACCTGGGAGAGCGAAAGACTGTGCATATCTCTCTATCAGTGTTAGAGGGTGGACAATTTATGAGTTTACCCTGTATAAGCTTTATACAGAGTAAAACAGATTTATTTGGGGTTTGGATCCCATTGTGTGCTGGAGACAGGAAACCTGCTAAGCTGTTTTTAGTTAAAGTGTGAAGCTTTGGGGGCGTGGCCCAGACCTGGGTCTGTGTTTGCAGCAGGCTAGCATGTCTGGCTCAACTAGGCAGGGTTCTGGAGTCCCAAGCTGGCAGGGAAAACGGACTCAGAGGTAATTTCAGCACATCAGGTGACAGTCCCAAGGGGATCTCTGTGACCAAACCTGTCACAGTGGCTGTCTCCATTGCACGCATGGGGGTGCACGCCCAAGTGCTGCAGATTGCACATGGGTGTGTGGCCATACTCACATGCCGGAGCGGGGTTAAGGTCCTTCGCATTTCCTCTCCTCTGTTAGAAACATTTCCTGGTTCTGGCTGCCTTTGGTGTCTCATCAGCTTCTTGCTCTCCGTGGCCAGGAGAGGGAACCTGCGCTGTTGGCTGCTGACGCAGAGAGAAGCCTGGAGATGGGTGGTGACATTGCATTTGCAGCAGGGATCCGAGCCCTTCAGATCGTGTGGCTGGTGGAAAGAGGGTGCTGTTCCAGTGGCAGCAGATTGGGGGCGCTCTGGAAGGGGCATTACTCTTAGGGATGCCTGTCACTACAGCAGCAAGGTTTGGGGTCTGTCTGCGCCCACCTCTCCCAGCAGCTGCCATCCTGGTCTCCCATCCCTGGCTCTGCTGATGCCCCAAATGAATTAGGGCCTCGGGGCTGGTAGAGTTTGGGGCACCTTCTGACGGATGGTGTCCCTTCCCTCGAACTCAGTCATCCTGGGTGATAGCTCAGTGCTTTAACACCCACCTTCCAGATGGGGAAACTGAGGCAGGAAGGCTGAGTGACTTGACTAAGGCCACGATAGGCAGTCAGTGCCAGAGCTAGGATTAGAACCCAGCTGTTGCTTAATCCATCCTGTGCTTAGTCCACTCAAACCAGACTGTTGCGTTGACAGGCCGCCCCGAAGCGTTGTGGCTGGAAGTGACACAGGCAGCAGGTAGCTGGCTGTCAGCTTTGTAGCACTAAAAATAAGAACAGGGGACAGAGGTGAGAAATTACCCACAGGTCTAATGAGGATCAGTGAATTTCTATAAACCGGTGCTAATTTCCTAACCTCAAATTGTCATCTCGGATCCTCCCTCCGTATGGACGCCGCCCCACCCCCCCCATGAATTCTGATACACAGCACTTAGCATGTCAATAACTGGCTGGTTTTCCCCTTTAAATGAGGAGGAAATGCCAGTTTTTGTTACAAATTGCCCCAGGTGCGAAGTGACTGAAATCTTCTTCCAATTCATCCTTCGGATGAGAGCAGGGCTCAAAGCAAATGGGATTTAGGCAAAGGAGAGAGAGACCCTGACTCACTAGTGTTGTTTTATTTACTCAGAAACAAGTCTGGTCTTCGGTTTAAGGCCTGGGACGGAGGCTTGAGAGATCTGGGTTGGATTCCCGGCCCTGCCATTGGCTTCCTCTGTGACCTTGGGCAAGTTGCTTCATCTTTCTGTGCCTCATTGTAAAGTCCTTCCCTCCCTCACAGGGGACTGGTGAGGAGAAATTCAGAGATGCTCAGAGGCTGCAGTGATGAGGGCCCCAGAAGACCCTGGATGTGCAGAGATTTGATGGGAGGAGATCCCTGGCGACGAGCTTTGGGGCGCAAGCCGATCCTTGCTAAGGGGAGCTGGGGCAGTGTGCTACCCGGGTGTCCCCTCAGAGTCCTGACCATTGTGGTCAATCTGCATAGCTGACACTCGATGGCTGTCCCGAGGCGCCGGCGCTGTACAAACCTGAGCCTGAAAGCTGCATCGGCAGCTCACGAGGGCTGAGCCCTATGGGTGTGTCTACACCAACACTGCATTAGAAACAGTTGCTGGACCTGGCTCCCACAGCCCTGCCATCGGGTTCATACCGCACCACATTGCCCTTCTGTCTCGGGGCTGCCGCTTGGCCTGCGTCCACCCTGAAAAGTGGCAGGGCTTGGACCCGGGTCACAGCAGGATTCGGGCTCTGACCCAGCGCCTCCCCCCTCCGCCAGCAGGGTCCTAGTGCCTCCTGACCAGAGTCAGACTGATTTGTGTGTGGACGGAGCAGGGGCTTGCCCTTGAAGCTGAGTTACAGCCCGTGCTTAGTGTGCCCTGTAGACATACCCTTTTAGAGAGCTGAACTGACGGGTGCCTCTGTGGAGCCGAACATACTTGGAGATTAAGAGCTACTGCTGGCCCAGGAACCCTTTCTCACGATGGTTTCCTTGTATTCTGGATCATTGTTGCGCTCGCCCGTGTCCACCCCTCTTGTCCGCAAACGTTTGTGTGCATGGGATTGGTGTGCACGAGGGTTCTGCATGGGAAGACCCCGTGTTCCTGTGCAAATATGCAGGTGTAAGCAGGGTCTGAATGAACCCTCCCCTGACAGCCATTTGGGGAGGGGGAGAGCCTTCAGGAGCAAACTGTATTTATATGAACACACCTACTTTGGGATTGGGTTACAAATTACTGTAGTACTGAATGCAGGGAGTGAGATGTTATCAATGTTGTTGTCTTTATTGTATGAGGAAAGGGGAGCAGAACTTTGCAGAGCCTGTCCTGATTGAGGGGGGCACCCTCAGGTGAAAGGGACTCACTAAGCCAGGGGCTTGACTGCCAGACCCCTGTGAAGGGAAGAGGGGTGGGGACAGGTGTCCCAGCTAGGAGGTGTGGCCTCTCCGGTCTGGTTTAACCTGTTCCTGCCCCACTGTTCAAAGATAGAGCTCACTAGAGCTGAAAACACTTGGGGTGGGACAATGTTCCTGCCCAGCCTGCATCACTAAGAGCTGACCATCACTAAGAGTTGGGTGGACTCTCAGGAAACTGACCTGCGGCAGTCACAGCAGAGAGGCAGATGGCAGGTGACTGGCAAGCGGAATGAGCGGCTGGCAGAGCGGCGAGTGAAGAGAAACCGTGGCCGGCAGGGTGGCCAGCAGAGAGGAACCGCGGCGGGCGGGGTGGCCAGCCACAGCAAGCGCTCAGATGGTGGAGCAAGCCAGGTGTTTTCTTCCCCGGGTGGGAGGGGAACTCACACAGACGCACCTCTGAACCCTGGGACCTCGCTGACCAAGGACAACCACTGTGAGTTGAGCAGGCAGGGGCCCAGTAAAGGCACTTTTGTTTGTAGAACTCAAGAACATGAGGCGGGAGGCTCTGCCCCCCGCACTCTGGGGTGGGCGTCCTGCTCACAGTTTTAGGTTTATGAATCCCGCTTGTGGCATTTTCCCTAATTAATGTCGGGAAACTTCCCTCCTTTCATTAAAAGTTTATTTTCTACACTCAGACTCTATGCTGGCGAGAGGGGAAGTATTGCCTCTCAGAGGCGCCCGGGGGTGGGGGGTAATTTTCCCAGGTGGGGGCTCGAGCCGGTTCTGCGTTGTATTGTTAGAAAGGAACCCCTAGATGTTGAACCTGGCCCTGGCTGCTGCTGGCTCCACCTGGCAGAAGGGTTACATGGACTTTGGTGCAGGCAGCTGGCTACCTGCTGCTGTTCCAGGAGCTTCACCGAAGCAGGGGCGCTGGATCGCAGGAGGTTTTGGGGCTGCCAGAGACAAAGCAGCGTCCATCCTGGCAGAATGCTACATCTCGAAACAGCCACAAGATGGCAGTGCTTCCAGCCGCTCCGGCCACGTCAAAGGCCAATCCTGCACGGTGCTGAACGCCCTTCAGGCCCACTGACTTCGACGGAAGGCGCTGAGGGCTTGCAAGATTGGGCGGCGACTCTCTCCCACAATCCTTTGCTCCCTTCTCCCCTTTGAAGCTGACGCTTGTCCTTGGACAGCAGCTTGCGAAGGGTTAATTTAATAGCCAGGGGCTTAGCTGGGCATGAAGAACTATGGGCAGAGTTTCTGAGGTGGAGGAGGGCTATGGACATACATCTTGGGCTCTGGATCTCCAGGCAGCGTGGAAAGGAGTCTCCCATTTCCGGGTGGAACCGTTGACTTGGGGAGATTGCTTTTTGGGGAGGCTTTCCCTGGCGTAGCTGGGAACTAATTATACCTTGGCCCCGGGGCTGCTTCAGGGGACTGGCAGGCTAACTCCGCATTAGTCGGGCCAGCGTGACTCCTTTCAAAGGCCTCTGCAGATCTGCTCGGGCCAAAGCGAGTCATGGAGGCAGAGCGGCTGGGGTGGGGGGAAGAGGGGGGGGGGTCTGCATGGCTGCTTGCTTCAGGCTGGGTGAGAGCTAAGCTTGGATCTGAACTCGGGGGGCCCAATGCTACTCTCATGATGCCAGTGGAAATCGCCAGCGCCGCTGACGTTGCATTGACGGTGCAGCTCAGAGCAAAACTGCCCCTCTCTACCCTTCACGCTGGAAGGCCCTGTCCACCCTGTGACGTCTCAAGTTACCAGCAGCTCCGTAAACCCAGAGGCTGAGCCTGGCTGGTGAGATGTGCCAGTTGTCTCTGCACCGCATGGGTATTCACACGGCGCTCACTGAACTCCCAGAGTCATGGCCCAGGGTGCACTGAGCTCTGGGAAACGCCAGGAGGGATTCTCTGGGGCGGTCACTTCTCGGGCTGTTGCAGTCCTGGAACATGCATTGCTACTCTGCCACCTAAGGGAAGCAGCGTGCCTTTGAGAGGGTTAATACAGTTTACCCACACTGCTGGTTTCTTACAGCTGAGCATGTTGTATCCTGTAAGAGCATTGCCTCTCCAGCGCGGGGCTGCTGAGAACCGTGATTTACTTGTAGCATGGACTATGCTCTTATAGGTCACCAGCAGATTAAAAATGTGGGGCTGGATATTCGTAACAGTGCGTGTGGGTATGAAAATCTAGCCCACACCCTTCGAAACAAAACAAATGTCCTGAGGCCTCAGACTTATTTATACCTGAAGGCACTTTAAAAATCAAATTCCCTTTTTTTGCCACCTGTGCTTTATTGTATTTCTTTCTTTGCCTCTCACGCAGCCTGTAGCAATGATCGCTTTCCCTAGAGCGTCTAGTCTTGCCGATCCAATTGCCGGGTTCAGTGCTTAGAGGCTACAGCGATGGGTGAGAGGATGCGGGCGCTGTTTCTTTAAATCTGTCCCAGTGGGGCTGGGCAGGAAGGGCTGTGGGGTGAGCTCTAGGCAGAAGCACTACAGGGAAGTGGAGCGGGGAGCAGCGGAAGGAATGACACCATTTTCCTTGTTCTAATAAAGTTCCTCGTTCGGTGCTAGATGAAAGTGACACTTTCTGTGGAATGAATTTCCAGAAGCGCTGAGCAGTCAGTTCCTTTGGACTTCATAGATTACCAGGCCAGAAGGGGCCACTGCGATCATCTCGTCTGACCCCGTGTGACGTAGCCCGGAGAACTGCCCCCAAGTCGTTCCTACAGCAGGTCTTTTAGAAAACAGCCAGTCTGGATTTTAAAATAGTCAGTGATGGAGTATTCACCATCACGCTTGGTAAGTTGTTCCAGTGGTTAATGACCCTCACTGTTAAAAATGTACATCTTATTTCCAGTCTCAATTTGTCTCACTTCTACTTCCAGCCGTTGGATCATGTTAGACCTTTTCTCTGCTATATTGAAGAGCCCGTTATCAAATACCTGTTCCCTGCATAGGTAACAGACTGACTTCAAATCCCCCCTTCACCTTCTCTTTGTTAAGCTACATAGATTGAGCTCCTTGTTGGGTCTATCGCTATAAGGCAGGCTTTCTAATCCTGTAATCATTTTCGTGGCTCTTCTCTGAACCCATTCCAATTTATCAACCTCCTTCTTCAATTGTGGGCACCAGAACTGGACACAGGATTCCAGCAGCGGTCACTCCAATGCCAAATAAAGAGGTAAAATAACCTCTCTGCTCCTCCTCAAGATTCCCGGTTCCACATCCAAGGATCGCATTAGCTTTGTTGGCCGCAGCATCACACTGGGAGCTCACGTTCAGCTGATTATCCACCACAACCCCCAAATCTTTTTTTAGAGTCCCTGCTTCCCAAGATAAAGTCCCCCATCCTGTAATCATGGCCTGTGTTCTTTGTTCCTAGACGTATATATTTACATTTAGCCAGATTAAAATGCGTATTGTTTGCTTGATCCCAGTTTACAAAGCGATCCAGATTTCTCTCGATCAGTGACCCGAGCTCTTAATTATTTACCACTCCCTCCATTTTTGTGTCATCTGCAAACTTTATCAGGGACGATTTTATGGTTTCTTTCCGGTCATTAACGAAAATATTAAATAGCAGAGGGCCAAGACCTGATGAGGATGACCCATGTACAATTACATTTCGAGACCTATCAGTTAGTCAGCTTTTAATCCATTTAGTGAATGTATTAATAGCCTAGGCGGTACTCTTGATTCTGATTTCTCCTGCTGCCTCTTTACGTGCCCAAATGCTGTAGCTAATGTTCCAAAGCTCCAATTAATAATGCTTCAACTGGAGCCGGGCATGCTCAGTGGTGTGTCTTTGGGGGCCAAACTACCCTAGACTTGTCCGTTTGAAATGGCTTTTGAGATCTGTTCTGATTTGTAATTAGTGTGGGTGGCACATCATAGACTGGGTAGCTCCTGAGAGTGGATTTCTGGGGAAGGAGGCAGGCCTTTTGAGGGTTCTTCTGCACCCCCATCTGCCAGAAGATCTTGTACTTTGATTGTAAACTCTTCTTGTTCTGTGTTTGTACAGTGCCTAGCACAATGGGGTCCTGCCCCATGACTGGGGCTCCTAGCGGCTATGGTTAAACAAATAATCCATCCCCATAATGCAGCAGCTTGTCGCATTAATTGAAGAAAACCCATCGCTGCGCCCACCTGCCATTGCAGTTGCTAGAGAGACGGAGAGGTTGGGTTTTTTGGGAACAAATCCCAGGGACCGGAGAAGAAAGAACAAAGATCCTTCCTCTGGCACCTCACCCGAGCTGAGGTTGGAATCAGGCTTCTCGCTGAGCCAACCAAGCGCCGCGTCCTCCGCTGCTGAGCCAGCAGGAGCTGTGCAGAGCCTGGAGGCCTTTGCTTTGCAGATACCTCACTCTGTATCAAGGGGCGAGTGAAAGCCGTGGGGCGGAGGTGCTTCTCCCTCTCTGAATCCAGGCCAGCCCGTCTGGCGGGCTTCGGGGAGAGAGCCCTTACTTTTAAAAAGCCATGCGAGTGTTCTTTGGGAACACTTCTAAACCACACACCCTGCAGCAGCGCTACTGTCG
Source organism: Macrochelys suwanniensis (assembly GCA_033296515.1). Lineage (NCBI taxonomy): Eukaryota > Metazoa > Chordata > Testudines > Chelydridae > Macrochelys > Macrochelys suwanniensis. The sequence goes on along the minus strand of CM065776.1, from coordinate 257,139,351 downwards.
GGCTGGCATGGGGCCCTTAAGGTAGGATACCGGAGGATTGTTTTAAAGGAATACTGCTGAGACTGGGTTCGTGCAAGGTTACTGGAGTGGCTGCATCGTTAGACTCTGCACGGATCGGACTGAGTGTCGCCGGTCTTTCATATCCCAGGGAAGCCTTAGGGACATAGGAATTGCCAGGCTGGTTCATCTAGTCCAGTATCCTGTCTCTGACACTGCCCAGCACTAGATGCATCAGAAGGATGTACTAGAAACGCCACAGTGGACAGCTATGGACAGTGGATCAGACGCCTAGGGAGGGTGTGGAAGCTCCTTCACTGGAGGTTTTCAAAAGGAGGCTGGAGAGCCCCTGTCTGGGATGGTTTAGACACAACAAACCCTGCATCTTGGCAGGGGGTTAGAATAGCTGACCCTTGAGGTCCCTTCTAACCTGATAAAGGAATTTCCCTCCTTATTCTCATCAGTTAGTGATTGGCTTATATCCTAAAGCTTGCAGATATATTGTTCCCTTATTTTTACTCTGACCTCATGTGACTATTCTCCAGTCTGTTTTTGAATCCTGCTCAGCTCCTGACCTTGGCGATATCATGTAGCAGTGAGTTCCACTGGTTAATGAATTAAAGTGTTTCCTTTTCGCCATTTAAAAATTTCTGCCTTCAGTTTCATTAGACATCCCCTTGCTCTTGTATATGAGAGACTAAATAGGAGGAGTGGCCAATTCACCACTTTTCTCTCATTCATTATTTTGCAAACCTCTATAGTGGCCCTTCTTATTTGTCTCCTCTCTAAATTAACCTGTCCCCATCTTTTCAATCTTCAATACCTTTAATCTATTAATAGTTTAGTGTTCTTCCATCTGTAGATCTCAAAGCACAGCACTTTATAAAGCTGGGTAAGTATCCCATTATTCCCATTGTATAGGAGGGGAAACTGAGGCACAGCAGTGACGTGACTCTCACAGGGTCACGCAGCCACTGGGCAGCAGAACTGGAAGTAGCACCCAGTTCTCCTCTTCTCTCCTCGCCAGTCATTCTGTCCACCGGGTTCTCCATGCACCGCAGTATATGGCAGAGCAGAAACTACTCAGCTCTTTCACAGTGTGGACAGCTTTGCAAGAATAAGAGCCCTCAATAGACCATCAGCCCCCTCTCCCACAGTCCCCTGCTCTGTGGTTTTCAATCCGTTTTGTTCACGGGCCACCATGGTGAGCTCTGAGGCTCATCCGTGCAGCATGGATCATGGCTGGAGAATGGATAAGCTACATAAACAGTCCAGAGGACCCTGCACCTTCCAGTAGTGATGCTTCAGGGTTCATGCGATCACCGTAACCTGGCTTGGGACACACTGTGAGGGATAATTTTCCTCCCTCAAGGTGGGATCCTTCCCCTAAATTGCGGAGAAACTCTATCGTAAGGTCAGACCTGGGAGCTTCTGGTCATCGTCCCATTGATGCGCTTCCAGCCCCACATCCTCAGTGCGGGCCAAAGGCTCCCTCCCTGAGCATGGTTGCTGGGAGCAGAGTCCAGGTATGCTACTGCTTGGCCTCTCTGACACCAGGACCCCATCTCATTGCTTGTTCTGCCTGGCCTGCAGGGCGGGCACATGCCTGGAGCGAACGGGCACTCTTCCTGGAGCAGCAACGACAAGGGCTTCCCGCTGGGGTTCGGCGTCTGATCCTGACTCAGCCGTGTGGTGTGCGCAAAAAGAGCTGAATCCTGACCTCGCCGGGGCGGTGGTGGGAAACGAGCAGTGACTCGCCCCACTTGGAAATCCTGCTGTTATCTCTGTGACCGTGTTGATGGGAATGGGAACTGTGTGGCTGTGTTTTCCCCCCCTCTGGCTAAATCTGGGGCTGTGGGATTTTGGCCAGTGGCTAGAGGTTTTTTGGCACAGGATGTGGGGGCGTGCCAGCCAGCCGCGCCCGGGGAGCGGGTTTGGTGCTGGCCCAGGGAACGTGGGACTGATGGAGAGACGACAAGCCCTGCAGCGGGATGAGTTGTTAGACTCTAATTCATGCGAAATCTGACACTGCAGATATTTGAAATCAATAAGCCACGTTCTGGGTTTTTCCCTTATCTTTGGAGGGAAGGTTTTTCCTTTTCCTTGGCCAAGCCCTGGTAGGAAAGTTACAATTTGCTGAGAGCAAAGGCAGGGCATTTTAACTAGTTTACAACAACTCCAATGAACCCCCCTGCCAAGATGTATGACATGGGAACTGACTATCTTCAGGGGGCTAAGCCTTTGGTTATTGCAGTTTGTCAGCCTGTATGTGGTGGTTGTGGGATTTGAGGCAGGGGGACTGGAGGGGTGTGTGTGTGTGTGTTGCTTGCTGCCCTTTGGGGTACTGGGAAAAAGTACAGTATTGTGGTGTGTGTCAATTGGTGTGGCAGCTAGTGTGTATTGAAATGTCTTGTATGTGTGCAATTTGTGTGTATTATAGAATCATAGAATCTCAGGGTTGGAAGGGACCTCAGGAGGTCATCTAGTCCAACCCCCTGCTCAAAGCAGGACCAAACCCAACTAAATCATCCCAGCCAGGGCTTTGTCAAGCCTGACCTTAAAAAATGTATTAAGATGTATGTGATTCATGCAAGGCAGATATCTCCCAGTACACCTATGGGGCTAGATGCAATGTGTGTATTGAAGTTTGTGTTTTTATTGTACAGAGCTCCAGGGGGAGGGAGGGAGGGAGAGAGAGAGAGAGTGTGTGTGTGTGTGTGTGTGTGTGTGTGTGTGTGTGGTGGGGGGATGCATTGCCCTGCTGTGTGCACCTGTGTTGTGGTGTGTGGTTTGTGTGTCATTTTTACATCCTCATAGAAGTGTTGGGAGAATTGTGGGGTGTATCAGAGCAGGTGTCTTTTGGATTATAATTATTATGGGTAACAGCATCACACTGCGTGGACAAGCTTGGGGTGTGCCTGCCTGTTTATGTATTTGCGGTAGTGGGGAGTGGCCAAGGGCCAAGACATCTCTCTTTATTATCGAACTTATTTCTTGCCCTTGGGGCTGATTAATTCAAAGGGAGACAATTATTAGAATAATCTGTGAATTTTGCATACAGTAAAATAAAGATGCCTGGGTTTTGTGGGATACATTTAAGGCTCAGCTAATTGTTCAGAGGATCTCCTTGCGCAAGGAGCTCTGGGTTTGCTGTGAGAACCGAGGGTGGGGGGGGAAGCTGGGGAGCAGCCAGCCGCCCCTTACACTAGAGTAGATTCCTTGCTCTATTTATGCTATTCCCGTGCATGGCCACTGGAGGGACTTTTTCCCTGTCCCCCCTTTCCCCTCCCTTACAGCTGTTCCCGCAGGAGACTGACAGCTGGCCCCAGGGTTGCTATAGGGATAGGCAAATCGCACCGGCTGTTATAGGTGGGGAGGCGGCTGCCCCCGCCCGGGGAGGCGGGGCCAGGCATGGCTCCCTATAAAAGGCCGAGTGCTCCATTCAGCACTTCAGCACTTGCAAAGCGGGAGAGGTGCCGGTGGTCGCGGGAGCTGCCGCTGCCGAGTGTGGGGCGCAGGGGAAAGGTGGGGGGGGGGGGCCCGGGCAGAGAGACCCTCTGCGGCAGGTGTCCGGTGTGCGTGGGGGGTGCATTGCCCTGAGCAGTCGGGCCAGCGGGCCGCTGCCAGGTGGGGCGGGGGTTGCAAAGCAGGACTCGGGGGGGGGGGGGGGGGCAGCCGGAGGCGAGAAGCGGCAGCAGTTGCCCGGCGTGCGGGGACCCGGCGCCCTCGGATCCGGACTCCGGGGCAGCGCAACTTTTCTGGGGAGCCCCCCCCCGTCCCCCTCGCCTTTCTTCCCGCGGCTCCCCATGCGCCGGGTGCCGCTTCCCCCCTAGCCGAGCCACGGGAAAAAGCCCCCCCCCTTTATTAACACCCCCCCGCCGCCCCGTCAAAGCCAAGCCGGGGGCGAGAGGCGCCCCGGGCCCCCCTCGGGCGGGCGCCGCCGGTGCATGGACTGAGATGGCCTCCGAGCTGGCCATGAGCGGCGAGCTGCCCACCAGCCCGCTGGCCATCGAGTACGTCAACGACTTCGACCTGATGAAGTTCGAGGTGAAGAAGGAGCCGCCGGAGGCCGAGCGCTTCTGCCACCGCCTGCCCCCGGGCTCGCTCTCCTCCACCCCGCTCAGCACCCCCTGCTCCTCGGTGCCTTCCTCGCCCAGCTTCTGCGCGCCCAGCCCCGGCGGGCAGGCGGGCCCCGGCGGCGCCCCGCCGCACCACCCGGGCAGCGCCGGCAAGGCGCCGCTGGAGGATCTCTACTGGATGTCGGGCTACCAGCACCCGCTCAACCCGGAGGCGCTGAACCTCACCCCGGAGGACGCGGTGGAGGCGCTGATCGGCAACCCGCACCCGCTGCACGGCTACGAGGCCTTCCGGGGCCAGGGCTTCCCCGGCGAGGAGGCGGCCCCGGCCGGGCACCACCACCACCACCACGCGCACCACGCGCACTACCACCACGCGGCGCACCCGCACCACCACCCGCGGCTGGAGGAGCGCTTCTCGGACGAGCAGCTGGTCAGCATGTCGGTGCGGGAGCTGAACCGCCAGCTGCGGGGCTTCAGCAAGGAGGAGGTGATCCGCCTCAAGCAGAAGCGGCGCACGCTGAAGAACCGGGGCTACGCCCAGTCCTGCCGCTACAAGCGGGTCCAGCAGCGGCACATCCTGGAGAGCGAGAAGTGCCAGCTGCAGGGCCAGGTGGAGCAGCTCAAGCAGGAGGTGGCCCGGCTGGCCAAGGAGCGGGACCTGTACAAGGAGAAGTACGAGAAGCTGGCCGGCCGCGGCTTCCCGCGGGAGCCGGCCCCGCAGGCGGCCCCCAAAGCCTCGGCCGAGTTCTTCATGTGAACGGGGGTCCCCGCGGGGCGCGTCCGCGGAGGAGGCCGGCTGCTGTACATAGACTTGTGTCGTGCGTCTCCGGGCTGCTCACCACGCGGGCGCGCACCCCAATGCAGGGCGAGGTCCCCCCCCCCCCCCACGCTTCCCTCCCCGCTTGCGTCTCCTTCCCCCCCCGTCCGGGCTGCCCTCGGAAGCCCCAGCCCGCTGCGAGCTCGCCTTCGTTCCAGCCGGCACCCCGCGGGTTTCCCGCCCCAGCGCATCATCCTGCGTCTCCAGGACACGAAAGCCCGAGCTGGGCCCCGGAGAGGCGAGAGCAGCTTCCGGACATCGTGTCACCCTCACTCCTGAGTCTTAAACCGTGTGATCGCGAAAACTTTAAAACAAAACAAACCCCCCACCCCGACCAGACAAAGCGTTGGCCGGTGGGAAGGACAAAACTGAACTTTAAAAGACTTGAAGCAATAGGGGAAAAAAAATAAGCAAAACCTCTGAGTTTTTTTTGTTTTTTTCCCTCCTGGAAAACTGGGTAACAAACCAAAATCGTTTTGGGAGAAAAGGTGCATCCTAATGAAATCCTCCTATATACTCTTCTTAATCATCCTACTCATGAATAAAGCAGCATCCAAGGAACTGTGCAACTTAACTGTGGTTCTTAGAAGACTTTTTAAGCAATCCTGCATGCAGGACATGTATGGTATTTCAATAATCTCCCCTTCTTTTCTACTAGAACAGATGAAGAAAAAGCATGACCCAGTTTTTTTTTTCTTGGTAATATTTTTTGTTTGTTTTCCCCCCCCCCCCCGACGGTCAGTTTTTAGTTTGCAGCACTCTTTTTGGGTGCATCTTAAATAACAAATAGTCTTAAAATGTTTGCAAAGTGATGTTTTCTCTCTCAGTGGAACAGTGCAGCAAAATACTCACAAAAGGGACTGGAATATATATCTTGGGACTTCAGACTCCAAAACAGAGTTGAGTTTACCTGCTTTTTATCTCCTTCCTTTTCTTACTAATAATTCTTGTTGTTTTAAAAAGGAACCCTGAGCCAGACTTAACTTATTGAAAGGTGTCCACTTGTACATATGTAGAATTTAGTTAGTTTTTTTTTTGCCTTTTGTTTTCTGAGCCTATATTTTGCTTGGTGATTTAAGAAAAAAAAAGCTTAAAAAAATCACGAGTCTTAATGAAAGTTTGTATGTAATAGCATGCAAATAATATAAGAATTAATTAATTTAATTATGTTGAAAAAGCCGAATGCACTATATACAGGAATCAATTGGATTAAATAATACTGTTGTTTTATAGAGATTTAAAATTATCTATGCTGTTAAAATATTGGAAAAAAGTTAACATTCTAAGATGACCTGAAAGGCAATATAGTAATATATGGACTGCAATCAGTTGGCTGCTATATCACTATGCACCAGATTTATTTATTAACCCCTGGGAAACAATATTATTTTAACCTTGATGATTTAAGAACAGAAAAAAAAATACACATTATTTCTTGCAAAAAAAAAAAGCGATCTTGCAATTATGCTTTGTGTGAAAGTAAAAAAAAAAATATATGCATAGCAGTTGGGGTTTTTAACAAGTTGCTTATTTTAAAAAAGGAAATCTTAGGGAAAACTGTAAAAGTCTTAAAAACCAACCAACCATGTGTGAACTTTGGCAACTGGTGCATTTTAGGTGGTGCTTGTGCCGAGCATTTTAAATAACCAGAGTGTTTCAATTTCTGATGGTTTTAACTCTGTTGCATCAAGATAGAACTTATATTCATCTAGAGCTTCAGTTAAGTCTTTTTATATAAACTGCTGTTGAGCCATGCGGGCTATTGCAACGTCAAAACCACTATATCTTTATTTTTGTTTGTTCTTTGAATTGTGTTTCCTTTGTGTTCAGGCATCAATGCAAAAACTCATTTGAGCTTTCATTTGCTACAGACGAACGAAAAATAAATCTCTTTAGACATACCTATCTTTTTTTGCCTTCCTAGTTTTTGCAGGGAGGGGAAATTTGAAATATTTGCACTGGTGACAGTGGTGATTCTCTTTTGGATTAGATGTTTGGGGGAAATTAAAGCACACCCGTTTCTTTGCTTTGTGTACCAGAATGAAAGGTGATGGATTAATCCAAATGTGAGTCTGAGTTTAAATACAAAGACAGGGAAATATAGGCAACTGCAATCCTTGGACTGAATGAATAGTTAGGGAATTATTTTAGCTTTGTTTTGGTGGGCTCTAGATGAACCTGTGTAAACTCCCACATTAAAAATTCGTTTTCCAGTTTAAAAAATTAACCCCAAAATGGATATATTTGGAAAGCATGGTAAAAATTGATAGGTTTGTTTTAAACAAATGCATCAATATTTTGTCCATTTTTAAAGATGCATTTTCTTCTTCTGAGTGATGCTTAGCTTTCTAGTTTAAAGGAGCGCTTTAAAAATACAGTTGGGGTGTTTGGAGCAGCAAGATATTAATGGTAAACAAATAAGTTTAGGCTCATAATTTTTCTTCCCAAGTTTTCATCTATGGGGGAAAAAAATTGACAGCATTTTAGTGCTATTTTTGGTACTTTTTCATTTCAAAGTTTTGGTTTGAAATAATTTTAAAACCTCACAATTTATTATCCTGATTTTTTTTTTGTTTAAATGCTGAAAATTTAAAATTTGAGAGGGATTCCTTGGAATTAAGTGGTGGTTTTACTCTTTTAAATCTGAAACACTTTTATCCGAATCATTCAATATATGGGATATGCTTTATTTAAAAAGTTTGTTTTTACAAAGGACTATTAAATTGAACATTTTTAAAGTGCATGTTTTAGACCTCCGTTTTAATTTTCAGAGTGCTGAGATTTAGAATGATAAAGGATTTGATCAGAAATCGGAGCATTTTTTCCACACTTACCAGTGAAATCATTTTCTTTTTAAACAAAGAATTATTTCCACACCAAACGAATGCTCTCAATAGCGTTTAATGCTGTCTCTCTCTCTCATACCCAAATCAGTCCATTGACTGACTTTTATTTTAAATGGCAATAAACGGTGTTATTTCCCCTTTTGGATATTGTTTAAGAATTTTTAATTTAAAAAAAAAATCCTCCCCAAACCCAAACTAATATTTTAAACTGCAATTTAAAAATAGAAGAACAAGCAGTGAATGACTTTAAATTAGTTCAAAATGACTAGCAATAGAGTGGATTTAATTTGTTTGTTAAACATGCCTGTGGTGGCGATCCTCACGGGAGGGAATCTTTTGGGTTCCAATTAAAATCCCCAGTACTAATTTATTTTTTTTCTTTTGCGCTAAACAAATGGGAAAAATCTGAGTTTCAAATATTTGAAAAAATAAACCAGAAGGCTTCTGCTTTGGCACAACCCCCCCCCCCCCCGTCCCTTTTTCAGAGTCTGATTTTGAATTTCCCCCCAGTTTCTCTGGGTCTGGCGGGCTTGCTTTAGACTTTGTGCTACTCTCACTTTGCAGATGCGAAATGGATTGCTGGCTGGAGGCTTTGGTACCATTTCAGGGTGCGGAGTCGGAAAGCCGTTCCCCGAGGAGAGTCTCCTTGGCCTGGAGGAAGAAGGGGTGGTTGTTTTTTTTTTTTTATTTGCTTGAGGGGAGCTGAAATGGACACTTGGCATCTGTTCGGCACCACACCGGTTTTATTTAATCGGAGGGGGAAATGGCAATAAATGCGACGCTGAGGATGGAGGGTGAATGGGAGAGCAGCTGCCTGCCTGGCACCTTTTATAGATCAGTCACAGAAGTTAAAGATGGAAAAGTCCGATTAGCTCATCCCGTTCATTCTCTTGGCCAGGACAGGCTTGGTCTGTATTGTACTTTCTTTTCCCTAGTGCTTTGTTCAGCCTAGTTTATCTATCCTAAGCCACGGGGCATCCACCCTGTCTCTGATGGAGACTATATCACAACTGGATAGATTTCACTGTCTGGGAGTTTCTCTGAATACTGAGCCTAAATTTCTCCCCTTGTTAATTTCCCTTCCGGTTAGATCCCCTCCCACCGTCCTAAATAATTGTGGGCATTTCTCTCCCCAAATCGGTCAGCTCCTTTTTAGGCAGGTATTCGTTGCCTCGTGGTATTGACAGTTGGGCGAGATTCCTGACTTCTCAAAGCACGTTTTTTGTGTGGACTTGCAGGCGGGCGGTGTGTGTGTGTGTCCGTGTGTGTCCGCTACAGACTAGATTGGAATCTCAGAAATCCAGAGGTTTAGTATTGAGAGAGAGAGAGATCGATCCATATGCTGTATAGAAGGGCATGATTCTGCTCTGACATCCTGGGGAATTTTGCTGCTGCCTTCCGTGGAAGCAGGATTGGGCCCTGAATAGATAAAAAGGCGCTCTCTATGAGCGTAAAAATGTAAGATTCCTGGAAAACCTTCCTGTGCCGGTTGAGCATGTGAGGATCCCTGGCAAAGATGGGAGGGGGAGGGGGAACGCGTCAGTCCGTCCATCCCAGAATTTTTTTCTGTCTTCTTGTTGTCTTTTCGCCGTATGGAGATATATATTTTTTGCCATGGGTAACCCCAAGTTTTCTTTTTCCCACACCCCGTGGGGATTTGGACACTGTTAATGGCACAGTTTCTCTCCAACGGGCAGGGCCTGGGTAGGATTAATTTGTGCTGGACTTGGGTCAGTCATTCGGATTTGATGAACGGCCACAAGTGTTAACAGCGAGGAAGCCGTTCGGGAAGGAAACTGGCGCTGTTTCTTTTAAAGCAAGGGAACAGATACCGTCTTTTATCACTGAAGTGATAAAGTAAAGTGCGCCACTCACTGCTCCACCTATTTTGTTTGTTTTTATTTCAGGGCCCTTCCCTGGTGATGACCCCCGAAGCCTTTTTTTTAGGTTTTATTCAATTCTAGTTTAATTTCCCCATTTAATTGTGAGATGGTGCCTACGGGTTGTCAGACCCCCAACGTTTACTTAGTCTATGCTGGGTCCCAAGCCCCTGCAGTAGAAGTTGCTCTTAATTCCCCTGCATCTTCCCACCCTTAACCCCCACCTCTGCGTTTTTCAGACAGCCGCCCTGGCCCAAGCCAGCGGGTGTTACTAAATAAGGAGAGCAGAAAAGTTGGTGAGCGAAAGGGGTTTCGCTCTAGGAGAGGGGCCTCCCCCTCCCCCCCCCATAATGACTTGAGACTCATTAGCTTAAAAGCAATAGCTCTTTAGGCAAGTGACTGAAAATGAAGCTGCGTGACAGCAGCCCCATTGGAGTAGATAGAACTTTAAAAGTGTCTCTAAAAACAAAGGCTAGGAAAGTTTTCGCACCCACAAGAAGGGTCTTGTAATATTGCCCGTCTCTGGGCTAGATCGTCTTCTGGTGTAAATTAGAATGGCTCCATTGTGGATCTGACCCTCTGTTTGGATTGTGTCCCATTTGATCTATATGGTTGGGGTGTGTGTATACGTACATGGTCCTACGTGAATCATGTACACTTGCACTCCACTGAGATCAGTTAACTTCACATTTTGGCAATTTTTCTGTGGGTGCGTGTGCGCATATGATATTCATGCATTAATTAACTCCATGGATTCCCCATTACAATCCGGTCTTTTTTAAGTAGGATGCCGGTCATTCAGCTGGCTATAGACCAGTCAATAGTCACTTAGTCTAGTTGCTTATTGAGTGAGACTATCTTGTGCTCTGGTAGGCCCAGGAACTGTGGCTACTTCTTCGGCAGAAGGAATAGTTGGGTTGCTTTTTGGCTGTTCTTTTGCTTGAAATCTATAGGTGACCATTTCTCCCCTCCGTTACATGCAATTTACTATTGGCATGACTCTCTTCACTCCCCTCTCCGACCCCTGCTCAAGGGCCTGGCCCACAGTAGCAGAATAAAAGACCAAATACAATCGAATACGGTTCAATCCGCACTCGCTTGTGCTTCATCTCTGGGCTGAGCTGGGACCATGCTCTGAGCTGCGCTTCCCAGATCATCAGATGAAACCAGGAGCCCTTAGAGAGGCCGAGTGAGCGGAGATCTTGACTTCACCGTGAATCCATTGTGGGTTACAGTGTGACAACTCCCTTTTCTGTGCCCCCAAGTCCGATGGACATTGGTGGCGGTCTCCCTGCTATAGTGCGTCGTTCTCTGTGACGAGCTCCAACGGCGGTTGGCCTTCGCCCCCGGCTTGCCATCATATACTTTCCGAAGGGAACTGCGGGACATGAAGTTAATTGATCTCAGTGGCGTGCCAGGGACGAGGGGGGGAATGTAAATGATTCGTGTAAGGCGATGTGGCCTCCTTTCGGAGAATGGGGTTTCGGAGAAAAGCCGTTCTGAAAATCTAGCTCTGATCCAGACACAGCGTTGGTGTGGCTCATGCCTACGCAGAGCACGGTAGCTACACAACTTGACTATATATGTGTGTATATGCCCCATATATTTATAGACACACGCCAAGCGGATTGGTACGCTAGTCAATTACTGAAATCTTCCGGTTTAATTTTCAGAGTCCAACTCTGCCTGGTACATGGCACGGGGAGTGTGTCGAACAGTTCCTACCTCGTCGCTGGCACACACAAGAGAGGCAGTTACATAAACGGTGGCATTTTCCGCCCTGTGTCTCTGTGTATATTCGTGCGCTCTATTTATTTCTTATTAGTAAGGGGCAAACTCTGCCCCCCCACTTGTCCTTGAGAGTTGTGTTCACTCTCCCTCTCTGTTTGAATCTTTTTTAGCTCTTCTCTGGAGTGCTCCTGTGTTCATTTGCTTTGTTTTTGACCTGGGTAATTTTGGACAAACACGCCATGAGGAATTAACAGGACTAAAGCTCGAGGGAATGGAGCAAATCAGGACAAGGCCGAGTGAAATAGAAGTTGCATCGAGTCCGGTCAGAAACCTGGCTCGCCGGCCGCACCGGGATGCAGCATAGCCCCGTGCAATACAAAATACAGTCATTCGCAGGGCAGAGAGTCCTGGATTTTAGCTCATGATTAGGCTTCCTCGCTCTAAGGGCTCCCATCGTAACTCGGCCTGCGTGATTGCGGCTGCTTTTCTCCGTGCACTGACAAAATAATTAGTGGGCGTGGGCCCGATTCTGCTCCTGTTGAAATCAAGGGGAGTTTTGCCACTGATTTTGATGGGAACGGAGCCAAGGCCAGTTGCATTTCCCGAGCAGCCCATGATATTTGAGAGAGACCTGGTGATTTCTCCATTCTGGGCCTTGATTGCGCACGGCCCGAGTGCTCAGTGCTGGGGAATGGGCACTGTCCGCCTGCTTCAGACTCCGGGAAACAGGGATTCAGGGCTGAAATGTTTCTACCCCTATGTGGATGCCTGTTTATTCACCAGCATCCAACTAACGCAGGAGTCTTTTGTGGGGTCTGATTCTTACAGCTCTGCTGGGTGGGGGAATGTGTGTAATAATAATTTTTAGCAATTTCCACCCCTAGAACTCAGACCACTTCACAGGGGCGGGTACCCACCGCTGCCCCATTTTACAGATTGTGAAACAGAGGCAAGAGACGATGAAGTGACTTGTCTAAGGCAACACGGCAAGTCGGTGGCAGACCCGGGAATAGAGGCGAGGCCTCCTGACTTCCTGGTGCAATGGAACGGGAAAGTTTCGGCCCCCACCCAGCCCAATCTGCCTTTTGGCTGCTTTGCACGGAAGCTCCCTCGGTGGCACTAGAGGGGTGCCATGGTTGGCCAGTTCCCTGGGGCTTGCCCCCCACTTTACCGACCCCCCAACTTCCGAGGAGGTTGTTGACAAAAGAGACTCCTAGATTCCAAGGCCGAAGGTGATCATGTCGTCTAACCCCCTGTGTAACACAGGCCCGAAAACTGCGTTCCTAGAGCAGGTCTTCTAGGAAAACGGCCAAGCTGGATTTAAAAATGTCGGTGACGGACAATCCACCATGCTCCAGTGGCTAATTAACCCCACTCTGTCCTAGAAACAGCCCTTGGTTTTCACCTACCCAGGAGCCCCCTTCCCCAACTGTGTCTAAGCTGCTCTTTGAGTCGCAGTCCTTTTTTGGCCAGCGAGCGAGGGGCTGGGAGGTTTGTCCGTGTAGCCAAGACCCCCCGCGACTGAGTTCTGGACCGGTTCCAGGGGCAGGCCTGGTGCCGGGGGAGGGGAAAGGAGGCGTTAGGGGAGGTGACTAGTCCCCTTCCAGCTGTGCCTTTTCGGTCTCTGGTTTATTTTTTTCCCCCAATGTTGTCCCTGAAACTTGCCTCCAAAAAAGGGAAGGGTGATGAATGTGAACGGTAAAATGCGTGGTGTGCCCATGTGTGGGGCAGGGCGGGTGCCCTGTGGATTCCTCTGAGGGCTTGCATCCCAATTGTGAGGAGAGCCCACCCTCGTTGTTAGCGCCGGGCTGTTTTGGAGTTGCCTTGCTCTTGAGAGCTGCCGGCGAGCCAGCCTCGGCCGGATTCAAAGCGAGTTTGGTGCAAAGGTTCGGGACAGCCCTTTAAACAGACTCCGATCCTACGGAGATGGAAGGAAGTCTGCTAGGCCCCCCCTCTCCCCTTCCCTAGCAGGCGGGGAACGGGCCCTACGCTCTAGTCTTGTCTTGTTTTCAGTGTCTCAAGCAAGGCCCCGGCTACATTTGCTCCAAACCAGTTTGCCCAGCCCAGCCCGGTAGCCTCTCGCTACCGGGCTGCCCCCTGGCCTCGCATTCGAAAGCACCCTCCAGGCCGCAATTCAAAACCGAGCCCCAGCGTCCGCAAAACCCCAAACAGCCGCCTGGTTTGGCGTAGACGAGCAGAACCCATCACTGCTGCCGCAGTTCTAGAGCTGCCTGGCTAAGCCCTGGGTTTGTGTGATGACTTTGCTACAACGTGCCATGTTGTCGGATGAATAATACAGGATCAAGAAAGCATACCGCCCCCCCCCCGGTTAAACTTCAGCAGGCTGGCAAGTGGGCAAGTCTCTCGGGGTGCCGGTTTCCTTTGGCGTCTTAGGGTGAGGGTGGGAACTGAGACTTTCCCATAGATGTAGAGGGGCTTCCATGCCGCTGGCTTAATGACAGTGCTTAATTTGTAATGAAAGAGGTGCCGGGGATCAAGCAATTTATTGACTTTCAGAACTGACAGGGCAAGCCTGGAGCTGCCGGGGCTGTGAAGGGCCAAGCCTAGAGGTGTTGGGACTATGAACTTCCAAGCTTAGAGCTGCCGGCACCGATTAAGCATTGTTTAATGAACCTAGCGCAGATCTGCTTTGGCAAAGGGGAGAGCGGTCGTGTCTGAAACGCGATGCTTCCACCGTTCAAACCCCTCCGCCGTCTGTGCAGTTTTGTTGATTTTAACCACAGGGAGGTGGTTTGGGGCTGGCGTAGGGTGACCAGATGTCCCGATTTTATAGGGACAGCCCTGATTTTTGGGTCTTTCTTATATAGGCTCCTATTACCCCTCACCTCCGTCCCGATTTTTCACACTTGCTGTCTGGTCACCCTACCTGGCGCGAGGCTATAGGGTGTCTTTTATTTGAAAGGGTGAACACAGAGCGAGGCCAACAAATGACCAAGAAGAATGAATAGTGACCGCTCCTCCCCCCCCTCCCCCCCCACCCGGAAGTGGAACAGTTCAGCTAAAAATTCTTTTTGCCCGAGTTGGGTCCATGTATTGCAGGTAGCTGATTCAGATCCACCTCTTCCATTTCTCTCTCCTTTGTAGACAGCAGCTTCCTATTTCCTCGGCTGTGTAATGTCAATCTTAAATGGAGGTGAGAGTGAAATCACATCTCGTGTGTGTGTCCGTCCCTCTCAAGACAAGCGGGAAAGTCACAAACCACATGCTGGATGCCTCTCTTGTATAAGCCGTGAGTTTGGAAGGGTTGTAAATCTCATTTGGGGGTTAGAAATATGCTGGGGCTTCCACTGCCTTCTCCAGTTCCCCCCCCAACTAAGGCATTGTGCTAATTTCCCTCCTGGTAGCTGAAATCTGATGAGCTCCCCCCGCCACGATATTAGTTGTGTATTTTGCATGTAAGATCATCCCCCTTCAGCATTTTCTCCCTAGCTACAATATTATGATTAACGTGTGGTGTTTTATATGCCCGCGTACAGACAATATGCTGGAAGAAGTCTCTTGGGTCATAGAATAATAGAATATCAGGGTTGGAAGGGACCTTAGGAGGTCATCTAGTCCAACCCCCTGCTCATAGCAGGACCAATCCCCAATTTTTGCCCCAGATCCCTAAATGGCCCCCTCAAGGATTGAACTCACAGCCCTGGGTTTAGCAGGCCAATGCTCAAACCACTGAGCTATCCCTCCCCCTTTTGTTAAGCTTTCTTCTCTCCCCCCCTGCCCCGCCCAATCTATCACCAAGTTTTCCATGTGTAAAAAGGACCTTGTGTCCACTGAACAAAACTGCTTGTGCCAATTGTCCTTGAAAACACCCCAACTATGTGAGCGATTTTTTTTTTTCCAGGCAAACAACGGTATGTGCATTCTCGGCTTGCTCCCCACGGCCTGTATTTAGCGCTCCCTGCCCTCCCCAAACACACGCGCCCACCGTCTATAGCGCATACAGCTAGATGGTGCACACGCATCTGTCCGCCCGGAGCAGAGGGGAATTGGTGTGGGTGTACCTCCTTCCTAATTCACCAACAGCCGCTGGTTCCGCAGAGTGCTGCGGCCTGGGAGGATGTTGCAGGACGCGGAGTGTGATTTATCCTCCCCTATAGATCGTGGGGATCTAGTCTGACTTGGTCCAGCCGTGTAACAGTCTGCAGCTAGTGTCCGGCCCCTCCCTTTCTCTGGACATGCCCCCAGCTTTCACTGCGGCTTTGCTTCCTTCTCCCCCCCCCTAAATCCTGCCCGAGTCTGCTCCTGGGGGTTTGGCCAGCCTCCCCGTTGAAAATAGCCCCCTTAATAATCCGTCCCTGAGCTCGGCTCTTGGAATGGAACAATATTATTTTAAGCTCTCCTGGCTGTCGACAGGGGCCAGCCCAGATCCTGGCCTGGCTCAGCCCCAGTGCAGGGCAGGCGGCTCTCCGGTTTGCAGAGAATTCTCCTGCTGTCTCCTCCCCCCGGGGAGGGGGACAGGCTGGGGGGAGCTTTGCAGTCTCCTTGGCAGGTCCCGCAGCCTTTGGCAGCTGCTGGAGTCCTGGCGGGCCGGGGAAATTCTTCTGGCCTGAACAAGTGAGGCTGGGATCCTGCTCTCCGCACGCTCACCCTACGCGGGGAGGGGATTCCGGGCCCCATTGGGGGTGGGGAGGGGAAGCACTCTGTTTAACCCTTGGAGAGCCACTGTCTGGAGTGGTCAGAGGAGACCTTAAAAACCAAGGTCCTGGAGATCCATGGCTCTCTTTGTGGGTGTTTGAGGGCTTTCCCGTGTCCTGGCCTGGGTTTCCCCTCCCGCCCCTTCTCCCACTCAGCATGCCGGCCACCTGGCTGCGCCAGTCCGTCCACGGGGCAGCTGAATGAAAGTGCCCCGCATTTGATCCCAAGCAAGCGAGGGTTCCAGGCCGGCGTGTGAGGTTCCCGTCAGGTCGCTGTCCCCAGGCTGGGTCTGAGCAAGGGGCTGCGAGCAGCAGCCCTTCAGAGCTCGGTTCCCAAGGGCTCCTTGCTGCCGGCTTGTAAGTTCCCTAGGGAACCCTCTCTCTGGATATTCGCCTGCAGTTCCCATGCCCGTGGCAGGGCTGAGAGGAGCTGTGACCTTCCTCGTTCCCCTGGATCACGCGCCTCCTGCCACCTAACCCCGCATCCCTCCTTGGGCAGTGTCTCTTTCCCCAGCTCTCCCCTCCCTCCACCACTTCCCCAGCTAATCACTCTCCCCCGTCACTGTCCGCACAGGGGTAGTGCTGCAGAAATGGCATCGCTTGCAATGTCACCCGTGCCAAAGGGGGCCTCAGTCTCCCCCGATCGAAGCCGTCGTGCTGGTTTCCCTTCATCTCATGCTTCTCTTTGGAAGAGCCCTAGGGGACTTTGGAGTTTGCAGCGTTCTTGTGCTTTGCACGGCCGCCTGCCGGGGTGCAGATGGAGCAGTGGTGCGTGGTGTTGGCGGAGCAATGCGTTGGGGGCGTCTCTCTGACCTGCACCCCGTGGAGGTGGCTCTGTCTTGTTGCGGAGAAGGTGGAGTGAGCCCGCCAGGGCTGTGAGGGTAACGCAGGAGATGCCCTGAACTTGGGTACCTCTGGCCTCCGTTAAAGAGTAAAACGTGCCCTGTTGACAAGGCACCCTGAAACTGGCAAGCTAGAGGGCCGTGCAAATTCTTCCAGGGTAGCCTGCCTGGCCTTCCAGCCCTGGGCTCCCCTCCCTCCTCTGCCAATGCTTCTTGAGCCTATCCTGCTATAGCAGCCCAGGGCTCCCCCAACTCTGCCCAGTACCCCTCACTCTTGTTCTGTAGCCCACCCCCTGCTACTCCCATCCTGGAGGCTTTGTTGGAGAGAGACTGCCAGGCATGGTGAATTATTCCAAACTTGATGGTGTGTCTTAGGGGCTGGCCAAAAATCCCCTGGGGCCTAGATGGGGTGGCCCCATAAGTCATTCCCATTGGCAGCCACGCTCCCTGGTTGAGCTGAGGACTCGTGTGGATTGAGGCTAGGAGGAGATTAGCCTCTCCACACATTGGATTCGGCGTGGAGGACTCAGACGTTTTACCGCCGACAGGAGCGCGCTCTGGCTTTCCCTGCATGTTTGCATCCGTCTGCGTAGGCCAGGGGTCTCAAACACACGGCCCGGGGGCCACATGTGGCCTGTGGAGTTCTTTCCTGCGGCCCGCCATAGGCGCCGACTCCACTGACAGCCAAGCGCCAAGCATTACTGAGTGTTTATATTTTATTAAAACCCCTCTTTGCATTACAGTTTTTAAAAAGTTAATACATTGACTTTTAATAGCATGCTATATTACTCTTCATTTTTTTCATTTTGACTGCTTTTGTATCATTGTATGAAAAGGTTTCAGTGATGTGGCCCTCAGGCCAATTTACTAGTTCTCATGTGGCCCTCGTGGTGATTTGAGTTTGAGATCCCTGGTGTAGGCCGAGGCTGTTTTCATCCTCCCTCAGACTGCGACTCGGAAGGATGCTCTTTACGGTTTTGTACTCCTGGCTTCAATAAGAGCGAGATCAGGCCTTAGAGACTCATCCCAGGGGCTAGGTCATTTCAAGCTAGGATGGACGAAGCACCGGAGAAAGTGCCGTAGGGAACTCTCCTGCGGATGACTGATGTCGAGCGCAGCTTCTTCCAGGGGAGGCTTTTCTAGGGCTTTCCAAGCTTTCATTAAGCCTCACCGTAGGTGTGGAGAGCAATTTTAAAGGGCCACTGTCAGCTTAAAATCACAGGCCAGATCACCAGCTGGGGTAAAGGGACATAGCTCCACTGAAGTCGGGGGAGGGATAGCTCAGTGGTTTGAGCATTGGCCTGCTAAACCCAGGGTTGTGAGTTCAATCCTTGAGGGGGCTATTTAGGGATCTGGGGCAAAAAAATCTGTCAGGGGACAGTCCTTGGTCCTGCTAGTGAAGGCAGGGGACTGGACTCGATGATCTTTCAAGGTCCTTCCAGTTCTATGAGAGAGGCATATCTAAATATATTTTTTTTAAGTCCATCCAGTGATGCTCACTCACGCCAGCTACGGATCTGCCCCCCAGCTGGTGAATAAATGGATTGTTTCCCCTGCGTAACAGGCATCACTTTGTATTACTGAAGTGGAAAAGACTGTAAACGTTGAGTTTTATTTTTCACTGTGTCTGCCCTTTGCAGGTCTCCGCCTTTGGACAAGGGAGAGCAGTGACGTCAGTTTCACGCTGGTTTGCGATCAGTTACACTTTCTGGTTGGGAGTACTGCAGAGTTTATTGGTTTAAAACAACTGCTTTCAGATCTGTGCTGAGGTGTGGAAACCTTTGGGCTGGTCTTTGATTTTAGTACAAAATTAAATTGTTGTTGCAAATGGGGAAACTGGGACTTGGAGAGGTGAAGTGACAAGGTTAGGCTGTAGGTAGGTCAGTGATAGAGCGAGGAGTAGACCCAGCTCTCATGACTTCCACTCCTGTACTTTAACCACAAGACCAACCCAGCCTTTCCTATTGGATCTGACTAAATGACCTACCTGAGCTTTCCCATCTCAAATGTCTGTGATGCTCTGAAATGGTGCATATGTCATCTCGCATGGATGATTAGAAAAATCATTGCAGATAACCAGATTCTGCAAATAAGTGGACAACCAAGATAAAACAATCGATGATGCACCACAAAATACACTTTGCTCGGTCATTTGCCAAGTGTAGCTTCAGCTTTAATTATTGATACTAATATTCCCTAGTTATACTACTGAATGTACTGCAGTGTATTTTGCAGAAGTCGTGATGTCTTAGTAACATGGGACCATCCTATGACACTCGGCTATTAAATTGTTGCGGAGAAGCAGGGAGAAGAGGCTGTTTGGGGTACGTGAATTATGGGATTTGTGAACTAGTGAAGACTGAATTAACACTAACAAAGTTTGATGGTATATTATACAATTCTTTTAACTGCTAACGGTGATGGGGTTGCTTACGCACTGAGTTATACTCCAGATTTACATCCGTATAACTCCATTGGCTTCAGTGGAGTTGCTCTGGATTTAAACCAGCATAACTGAGACCTGGAGCTGGCCAATGAGAGAGTATGTAGTTGTGTATATAATCCGGAGATGTTGTTTCGATTACATATTTTGCCCTACACACTTTTAAAATTTTCTCCAGTTCTTTGAATTCTCTTTTTGTTTAGATATTATTTTTACACATCCCCCACCCCCATTGTTTATATCTAAAAAACAAACTGTCAGACACATGAGCGACACGTTGCTTTGTGGCCTGTCGAAAAACAGTGACATAGGTTTGAGAGGTGTTTGTTTCATCAGCTTTCAAACAGACCTGTGGCAGTCTGCAGGTCGGGGTCGGTCTCTCTCTCTCTCTAATAAACAAAACGTGCGCTTTCTCTCTCTCGGTCTCTCACACACTCTCTCTCACACACACTCACTCACATTCTCTCTCTCTCTCACACACACACACTCACTCACATTCTCTCTCTCTCTCTCTATGCAAACCAATGTTTAGCAAAGCGCACCACTGTGTGTCCAAAGAGGAGGGCATCAAGCAGAATTAGGACCAGTTCTGCTGCACTAATCCAGTAAATTGTAAATCCACAAACAGGCAACCCCTTCTCAAGAAAGATGTTTATGGAGAAATGGGACCATAAAGTAAATGCAAATGAAAGAAAATATTTAGTCCAAAGTTCTTTTTTTTTTTTTCCTTCATCAGCCTTTAAGGGAAACTCTCAAGGAGTCTAGGTGTCAATTTTTTGTTTTTATTTAAACAGTTTTTAAAGAATAAAAACCTCTTGACTTTTTAAAAAAATTGTTGTTTGAGAGTAAGTTAAGTTAGTTGTACATGGGGTGAGAATTGAGCCTTCTTTAGCTGTCCTGTAACCTGGATCATCCCTTGGACCTAGGTGTCATGTGAAACTGACTAGAAACTGATTTATGAGGTTGGACAGGCTAGCTTTTCTGTCCACACTGAGTGAAGAACAAAGGGCAAATAAAATACAACTCTAATGGGCTCTTTTGTAAGATTCTTTCTGTTTTAATAATCTCAGCTGAGTTTAGTCACCAATAGGGAATTTTCCTGGAAAGCCTTTTTATTTTATTGTTGCTTTATGCACACATTAAACACAAATGAGTGCACTGTTTCCAACCCCAGACACTAAACAATCACGAGCCTGGCCCTGCACAATCACGGCATTGGCTAAAAAAGCATGACATTAAAAAGCTCCCATTTTGAGTTATTTTCCTTTACCTTCTTGTTTTGAAAACCTTAGGAAGCACTTGAGTCACATTTTTCCTTCCTTAAAAAATGAAACGCCCACATAGTCCCATGACTCCAGCAGCTGGGGCTTGCAACACTGTCATGGTTCCATTTGTTTATAATTATCTGACCAATCTCTTCCGCACCCATTGTTGTGGTACAGTATTTCAGTGGGTGATCCTGAAGAAGGAAGAAGAGGCCACACATGAAAATGGAAGATAAATGTGGAGACCAACATTTTCAAAGGTAAGTTCCTGGAATGACTTCCTTCCTCTGTTTTAGGTTGCAGGGGCTGGCTCTTAAGCTATGTCTACACACGGCACACTTTCGGCAGCAGGTAGGAGGGTATGTACTCAGGAGGCCCCCCGGGATAGGTTTAAGTAGCTCTGTGGATGGTGAGGCATGGCTGAGTAGAGAACAGTCACGCCTGAACAGATACTACTGGCCCGAGCCCTCCCTTCCCGTCTACACTGCTTTTTTGACTGGTTGGTGTCCTGCTGCCTCCCTGCTGCAGAAAAAGCCTCCGGCAGCAGGCACAGGCTTCCGCCTCAGAGCCTGTCGCTGACACGTTAGTACACACCGCAGCGTGGATGCCGCCTGCTTTTCGCTGCCGTGTGTAGCTACACGTATCCTACACGCCACCGGAAGTGGTGTGTGGTGTAGCCTGTAGCCTTCCTCTGTGTGTGCAGTGCTCAGTCTAACTGGGTCGTGATCTAGGTCGTGGCTTCTAGGCACGGCTGCAGTGCACATAACGAATACATGTGCTCGAGTACGAATTTACGTGCCTAGCGTTGGCCAGCGACATTGGACAACGGTGTGTTCAGAGCTGCTATGAATATATCGTCCAAAGGGATTGAGGTGCTTTACGGACCATGAATACAGGGTCCCTGCCCGGAAGGGCTTGCAAGTCTATTTTCTGTTTCCTAAAATGCCCCAATGTAGGTAGCGGTTTGTTTTTAAATAGTATAAAGTCTTGCTGGGCAGCTCTTGAAAAGTAATCTGCTCCAAAGGTATTTTTAACTGAGGGAATCTGGGGTTTGCATTTGTCCTGTATGAATCCAGTAGGCGACACATGCACATGGTGTTCTGAATGCCCTCTAGTGGTAATATTAATTATACATTTCTCGGTACAGAAAATGGCCTTTTATAACGTGTATATCTGGAATCCAGAGTGGAAAGATTGGGGGACAGGGTGTATATTTGGAGCTGGGAGGAATAAAACTGGTTTGTTTTTAGTAGCAAACTTTAAGGTCTCTCCCTTTCCTTAGAAACCAAAGAAAAACTCCTCAAATCCTACACGAGCAGAATATTATCACACCCGTAATTTAAAATGATCCCTCTCTCCCCATCCCCGCTAATGTAAAAAAAATTAAATACACAAGATCAGTCAAGAAAGCATTTTTATGTGCACACTACCGCCCACTCCTGGATGGCATCAGAACTGCTCAATTACACGTGACCCTATCGAAGCCAATAAGCCGGTGTGTTAGAGGGAAATTAGAAGGGTTAAAAATGGATTTCGAAGAGCTAATAGCTAAAGATGTAAAAACAAACAAGCGATTCTTTAGGTGTATCAAAACCACGAAGCCCGTGAAAGAATCCGTGGGTCCATTGTATCACTGAGGTCAAAGGGACCAATTAAGAAAATAAGGACATAGCTGAGAAATTAAATGATTTCTTTGCCTCAGGATGTGGAGGGAGATATCTACCCAGCTTTGCTCTTTCCTGATGATAAACATGAGTGAGACTCTGAGATTGAGGTATCAGAAGAAAAAGAATTTGCTGGAGCAAATAAATAATTTAAAAACCGTTCAGTCACCAGACCCACAGGGGCTGCTCCAGAGTTCGGAGGGAACTTAAACATGAAGCAGCTGAGCTGCTAACAAACCTATGGAGAATATTTTATTGCCTTTATGTAAAGTGATGGCTTTACTGTGTACAGTAATAATAATACCGACCTCTTCCCAGTAGATAAGAGATTAGCTGCAGCAGTAGCTCTCTGAGCCCTTTACACAGGAGGTAAGCATCCTTATCTCCATTGTACAGTGGGGGAAACTGAGGCACGGGGCGGTAGTGACTTGTCCATGGTCATCCAGCAAGCTAGTGGCACAGCTGGAAATACTGAGTTCCAGGCCAGTGTTCTATCCACTAGACTACACTGCCTCTCGGTACAGGGCACCCCATCTCAAGGGATATTATGTCATAGGAATGGCCACAGCAAAGGTCCACCTAGCCCAGAATCCTGTCTTCTGGCAATGGCCAATGCTAGGTGCCCAGAGGGAATGAACAGAGCCGGTATCATCAAGTGATCCATCCCCTGTTGCCCGTTCCCAGGTTCTGGCAAACAGAGGCTAGGGACAATCATAGAACAGATGCTCACAATCATAGAATATCAGGGTTGGAAGGGACCTTAGAAGGTCATCTAGTCCAACCCCCTGCTCAAAGCAGGATCAATCCTCAATTTTTGCCCCAGATCCCTAAATGGCCCCCTCAAGGATTGAACTCACAACCCTGGGTTTAGCAGGCCAATGCTCAAACCACTGAGCTATCCCTCCCCCCAATCCCTCCTGGCTAATAGCCATTGATGGACCTATCCGCCATGAAGTTACCTAGTTCCTCTTTGAATCCTGTTAGTGTCTTGGCCTTCACAACATCCTCTGGCAAGGAGTTCCACAGGTTGACTGTGTGTTTTGTGAAGAAATACTTCCTTTTGTTTGTTTTAAACCTGCTGCCTATTCATTTCATTGGGTGACCCCTAGTTCTTGTGTTATGAGAAGGAGTAAATAACATTTGCTTATTTACTTTCTCCACACCAGTCATGCACTAGAGGGTATTCAGAGAAGAGCAATGAATATGATCCAGGGCCTGGAAAAAAATCCCCGTGAAGAGAGATTGGAAAGGTTGAAATTGTTACCTTAGAAAGGAAACTAATAAGGGGGGACAAAAGAGTCTATGAAATACTGATAGGTCTAGAGAAGGGAGATGGGGAACTTTCGTTCTCCTTGGCTTATAACATAAGAACAAGAGACATTCAATGAAATCAAAAGGTGGGAAATTCAAAGCGAATAGATGGAAATACTTTCCCACACAATGTGTGATTAAACTATGGAACTCACTGCCACTGGAAGTCATTGAAGCCAAGAGTTTAACAAGACGGAAGAAGGGATTGGACATTTATATGGAGATCAGGAATATCCAGAATTATAATTATTTATGATAAAATATCATGGAAGAGATATTAAACCTCCTGTTTCAGGGTTTAAGCCAATCTCTGTATTAGGATGAGGAGACCTAATTATTGGGGGCAAATTACCCCACATCTGCTACTATGGGGTTCTTATTCCTTCCTGCAGCTGGTGTAAGCCACTGTCAGAGACTGAAGACTGGACTAGATGGGCTATCAGTCTGATCCCGTCTGGCAAGTCATATGCCATAAGCCCTATACTGCTAACATTTAAGGAAGATTTTTCTTTAGATCAGCTTCTAGGGGCCTCCTGTGCTTTTGGGGCTGGAGGATCTGACTCCCGTCTCTGCTGGCATGCTGTTCTGAGTGACCCCAGACTGAAGCAGAGTGAGCTAGTGACCACGGAGTAGCATTTTTGTTGCCTGTTCATCTCCAGCAAACATCTTTGGGTTCCTTGAAGGAATGTGTCCAGAGTGTGTTATCTTGCCACGAGCTCTTGAAGGGGCCATTTTTTTACATTTCCACCAGCTGCGTTAAATGCCCGAGGTCGTTTCCTGCCCTGGTTCCCCCTGACCATGGCTGTGGGATTTGCCGAGCTCCAGATAGAGAAGTGTCCCTGTGGTAGAACTTTGCTTGAATCTCTACTGAGCTGGTGGGTGAAGGGGCCCAAAGAAACTTGCATGTGATCTCCGGAGATGCAAGGGTCCCCGGGCAGAGTGGTTGAGGAAGAGCAGAACGGAACAGGCTTCTGATTGCTGATGGGGACTGTAACGATGCAGGTTCTGGCGGGACCCAACTGAGAGTGCCAGTTCAGGACAAAATGCTACAAGCAGGGCAGTTACAGCCCAAGGCTGGGGTTTTTCCATCTCTAAGGCACCAAACCAAACCAGCCAGACAGAGAAGACTTTGGTTTTACCCCACTGGCAAACCACAAGTCACACAAGCAATTCCCTTAGACACTCCAGTTTCCCAGTCTCACCACCAGTGCCACTCATTATGGGGACAAATGGTCATGAAAACCAATGCCCCAGTAAAAGAAAAAAGGTTATCCCGATCCCAAAGGACCAAGCCCCAGACCCAGGTCAATATACAACGCCAATCTTACCCACTAATCACACTGTTGCCAATCCTTTAGAATCTAAAGGTTTATTCATAAAAGGAAAAAGGTCTAGGTGAGAGCTAGAATTGGTTAAAAGGAATCAATTACATTCAGTAATGGCAAAGTCCTTGGTTCAGGCTTGTAGCAGAGATGGAATAAACTGCAAGTTCAAATCAAGTCTCTGGAGTACATCCACAGCTGGGATGGGTCCTTCAGTCCTTTGTGTAGAGCTTCCATTTATAGCAAAGTCCCTCCAGAGCTAAGAAGCAGGAAAGCAGACAAAATAGAGATGAGGCAGTTGCCTTTTATAGTTTCTTCCAGGTGTAAAGACACCTCTTTGGCCTCACTGTGGAAAATCACAGCAAAATGGAGTCTGGAGTCACATGGGCAAGTCCCTGCATACCTCGCTGAGTCACAGGCGCGTCTGCCTCCTCTCAATGGTTCCATTGTATCGCTGATGGCTCTTAATGGGCCATCAAGCAGGCCTGGCGGAGCTGATAGCTTGTCTGTGGTCCCAGAAGCCCAGCCCCAGTTCGAAATACAGACAGTATAAAGCCAATATTCATAACTTCAACTACAAAACTGATACATACATATAAATGGCATAATCCTAACCAGCCAAGCATAACCTTGTCTTAGACGCCTCATTTGCCCCCCTTTATATAAGATTTGGTGCCACTACAGGACTTTGGTTGCAACAATGATCTATACGGTCCCAGTTATTGTCAATAACGTCACAGGGATACTCTACCATGGGGCTTCATACTCTCCAGGGGCAGCGGCATCTTGCTGGGAGGAATCTATTGTTACAGCTGCCCTAAGCGCCCGAGTTCCGTTTGCAGCAGAATGTCCCGTCCCTGCGCAGGGCCGCATCTGTCTGACGCTGGGTGCAAGACCTTCATGATCTAATCCAATCTGGCGCCTGTCCCACTGGCATGTCCCCGCAGTGTCGCCAGCTCTCGCGACTTTATCGTTCGTCTCATGAGAGCTGGCGTCTTTCTTAAAGCCCCAGCGCCTGGAGGAATGAGACTCTGGGCTTTCACTGGGGAAAAAAACGAAGTCCGTTTCAAGCCCTTGTCGCAGAGGAGAGCTTGAAACTGTGACCCCGGAGCCCCGGGACGCTCCAAAAAAGAACCTGACGTTTATTATTATTTTTAAATCTCACGATTTTGGGGGCCTGTTCCATGATTTTTCTGAATGCTTGGGGTTGACGATGTGGTGATTGTAGCCCTGCCCGGTCCTTTCTCTTAGGATTTCCAGTTGATTGGATACCCAGCATTTCCCTGACCCCTCCTCCAAGGGGATCAAAGTGACCTGGAGAGCTGAGATCAGCAAGCGGGGGAGCTCAGTGCCTAGACACACAAAACCCTGCACTCCACTAATGTTGTTTCAAAATGTCAAAAAAAAATCAACAATGTCATTTTGCTGCAAGATTTTCATAGTGGTTGAATTTTGACTTTTTTTTAACCAAGCTTTGGTCATTTCCAAAATGTTTGTTTTCAAGTTTTGGGGGGGGGGGGTTGGGGGGAGGTGTCAAAATTAGTTTCCAAACTCGACCTGAACCCACAAATATTTTCGGTGCCTCAAAAATGCATTTTTGAGTGAATTTACTATTCACCAAAAACATCTCGGTCAAGTCGTCTTACGAACACACGTTAGAGGAAATCAGCAGCCCAGACGCTGATGGGCGGGACTTAATGAGGCTGCTGCCCCACATCCGTTCTCCTCTTGTGTCTGTTCCTCATGGGGTACCTGTCTCAAGGGAGGTGTGGCTCTGCCTCTGGGCGATCAGGAGGGGGAGGCGTCTGCACCAGGATCTCCAGTGGCTGAAAAGGCTGAGAGATGCTGAGCCCGGAGCCCAAGCTTGGTTGCACTGGTGTAAATCCACAGGAACCACGTCGACTTTAGTGGGATCCGCCCGATTTACACCAGCCTAACTGTGGACAGAACCTGTGGGGGGAGGGATAGCTCAGTGGTTTGAGCACTGGCCTGCTAAACCCAGGGTTGTGAGTTCAATCCTTGAGGGGGCCATTTGGGAATCTGAGGCAAAAATTGGGGATTGGTCCTGCTTTGAGCAGGGGGTTGGACTAGATGACCTACTAAGGTCCCTTCCAACCCTGATATTCTATGACTTCTATGACTAACCTGCCCCCCTGCTCTGGGAAGGGGAGCCTCTGGGGTCGTTAGGAAGGGCTGACGATGACCTCGAACCACCTGTATTTGTGCCGACTCCGGGCAGGGGCCTGGGCCTTCCTCGGGGTCTTTCTCCTGCTGATCCCCACAGTCTGGGTTTGACTGCTGGGCCGATGCATGGTAGGAAGACTGAAAGGTTCTTAGTGCCAGGGCGTGAGTGCTGCACCCACGCAAGCTGCAGCTGCTGCTGGGGTGAGATGGGAGGGGAGAAGTGGAACAGGCCAGCCGGGCGCCCATGGTTCTCTGAGGCTTTCCTACAAAACGGGCAGCATGTTGCTGGCCGTTTGGACTGGGTTTTGTCGGCGAACCCGTTTCTCTCCTATGCCCAGGCTCCCTATTACACAGCAGCTTGTTCCAGGCCTGGATCCGGGATGAGTAGAGCACAAGTCGAAAGAACCAGGGCTTTGATTGTCACGGAGCATTCCCCACGGGGGAGCTTTATTCTCTGTGATTTCCGCTGGGGGGCCAGGGAAGGGGGGTGCAATGCCAGGCACATCGCTGGGGTTCAGCTGCCCAGTCTCAGAGACCCCCCCTCCCCAAGTAGCCTCCACCCAGCTGAGGTGCTGAAGCTCCCAGCAGGCTGGCTGAGGCCACGGGCATCACAAGGATCACACCCTGCCTAGGCTTGGTCACAGGATCCTGCCCCACGCACGTGGAGTTTGATCCAAGCCAGAACGCCTGGTTTCAGATTGTCCCTGCTCCAATCCAGGGCCCCCGTCCCTGCAGACCCTGAGAGGGGAGCTGAGCGGCTGCTCCCGGGTTCATGGGCAAAGGTGCCAGCCCCCGCCCTGACAGCACGTTCCCCGAAGAGGCATTCGGCAGAGCGGTGCGTCAATCCGCGCATCCGGGAGCTCTGACCCCTCCTCCTAGGAACTGCTCGGGAGTCACCGCCTTGGAATCGACACGAGCAATCACTCGACGAAGAAACACCGGTGACCTGCCTCTTGTAACTGTTCTTCGAGATGTGTTGCTCACGTCCATTCCAAGACCCCCCCGCCTCCCCCTCTGTCAGAGCAAAGCCGGTAAGACGGAACCGAAGAGGTGGTGGATCGGCAGAGCCCTAGAAGCAGGGGTTTGGGGTGTGGGAGGGGCTTTGGGCTGGGGCAGAGGATTGGGGTGCGGGCTGTGGGGTGGGGCTGGGGATGAGGGGTTCAGGGTGTGGGAGGGGGCTCTGGGCTGGGGCAGGGGGTTGGGGTGTGGGCTGCAGGGTGGGGCTGGGGATGAGGGGTTCGGTGTGGGAGGGGGCTCTGGGCTGGGGCAGGGGGTTGGGGTGCGGGCTGCGGGGTGGGGCTGGGGATGAGGGGGCTCTGGGCTGGGGCAGGGGGTTGGGGTGTGGGAGGGGCTTTGGGCTGGGGCAGAGGATTGGGGTGTGGGCTGCGGGGTGGGGCTGGGGATGAGGGGTTCAGGGTGTGGGAGGGGGCTCTGGGCTGGGGCAGGGGGTTGGGGTGCAGGCTGTGGGGTGGGGCTGGGGATGAGGGGACTCTGGGCTGGGGCAGGGGTTTGGGCTGTGGGGTGGGGCTGGGGATGAGGGGTTCAGGGTGTGGGAGGGGGCTGGGGCAGGGGGTTGGGGTGCGGGCTTACCTCGGGCAGCTCCCGGGCAGCGGCGCAGCGGGGGTGCAGAGGCAGGCTTCCTGCCCGTCCTGGCACTGCGGCGCGCGCTGCACCCCGGAAGTGGGCAACAGCGGGTCCGGCTCCCAGGCGGCTCCGCGGGGCTCTCGCCTGCAGGCACCGCCCCTCCAGCTCCCATTAGCCGGTTCCTGGCCGGTGGGAGTGCGGAGCCGGTGCTCGGGGAGGGAGCAGCGTGCGGGGCCCCATGCCCAGAAACCAGACCCGCCGCTGGCCGCTTTTGGGGCGCAGCGCGGTGTCGGAACAGGTAGGCACTAGCCTGTCTTAGCGGGACTTTTAACGGCCTGGTTGACGGTGCTGACCAGAGCCGCTAGGGTCCCCGTCCCTGGGTGCTGAGCAAGGTGAGCCAGTGCCTTACATGCCGAACTTTAAAACACACTGCTCTGTAATCTTCTCAGCCCTCCAGAGAGAGTTCTGCTGATGCACCTCAGCCCTGACCCGCAGCCCCCCCGGCTCCTCCAGCGCTGGGCTCCTCCCGCCTGAGGTTTCTCAGGAACAGAGACAGCTCAGCATATTGCACTGGGTGCAGACGTCTGGGATGGGCGCCGACGTCTCACGGGGACTAGGCTGAGACCCGCAAACTCATTGCACGGCCCTAGCACCCAGAAACAGCAGATCAGGGAATTAGCTTGCTGGGTCCTAGCTTTGCAAAGTCAGGCACGTACCACCGGGCAGGGGAGAGATTTGCTGCTACTTCTGGAACCCTGGTCTCTTCCCTGCTGCTGCAATTGGAGGGGTGCTCACAGCTAGCGTGTGCTCACATCTACAGCAAACCCCCCTGTGTTCAGAGGGTCACAGTTTGCGACTGGTTTGGCCATTAGAGCGCTGGTCAGGCTAGATCACATAGGGTGTCCTCCTGGGAGCTCGGAGTGCCCTGTGGCCTCTCTGAGCTTTGCCTACCGCGGGCCCCACTCTGTTGATCTGGGTCCCAACCACTGCAGCCTGAGATCCACCTCCTCCTGCCCCAGTCCCTTCCCCCATCCTGTCCCCTTCCCCCAGGGCCGCTTTGGTCTGCTCTCTTCCTGCCCCACAGCTCACCTGCATTGTCAGGGGCCATAGGGGTTTTCTGTAGAGGACCTCATCTGCCCTCGCCCCCAGACACTAAATGAGCAGGCTCCCCAAGGTGTTAGCCTCGCCTAAGCGGGGCTGGGCAGTTCCCAGCCAGGCCCAGAGGGAGGTGCTAGATCACACAGGCTGCCCTCCCCGCATCAGCTTAGTTGCTTGCCAACTGCCTGCGGCTCTGTTTCTGGGTTTGCAAACAGCCCCGTGATTTCCCCTGGCCCTGCTTGGCTGCCCCTTGAACACATCTGTCCTGAGCCTGCAGGGCTGCAGGGATTTTCCCTCCTGATTTCTGCAGGGCTCACAATCTAAAGACTTCAATAGGAACAAAGATTGGGCCTGGAGCTGGCTATATTTAGAGGGTCTGGAGGCGGGGGGTGGGGATCAAAGCATTGGGGACACCAGCATGTTCACTGTCATTGGAAAGAAGGGAGAGGTGGGCCGGGATCTTTACATTCACCTCTGAGCAGAGGGTGTAACTTCTCTCCCCTACCCCACGCCTGGTGGAAGATGGGAGTGCCTAGAATTAGGAGCTCGTATGGTGGCTGGGATGTTTATTTGTAGTATCTTATTTGACCACTAGAGGTCTCTGTGTGCTGTAGAGAGCTCCAGACAAGGTGTGGTCACTGGTAAACAAAGGAGACAAAGCGGAGACTCGAGCTACGGGGAACCTACTCCGCTGCTCTCGTTTCTCACTGCTCACCTTTCTGACCTTCCTGTCTCAGTGCTTTGGTTCACACTGCACTCCCAGCTGTGTCTGGCAGTCCCTCCCCAGCCCGGTTGTCTGGGCACCTTCTCTCTCAGTCAGATCCCACTTCCATGCTCACTCTCTAGCGCTGATTGCAAACAGAGAGAATGGGGCTGGTAGGGAGATGGGCTCAGCTAGAGGCTTCCTCTGGGTCTCCCCATGCAGCTGGCTTGGGTTGTGCCAGTCTGTTGAGACTGGGGCCTCATTAGGGTCAACTGTGACGCTTCCCGGGGGTACCCAGGGTTGAGAGGCACCTCACTTTCACCAGCCCTTAGCGTGAGGAAGCCTCGTCTGTGCCAGCCAGGGGTCAGCTCCCTGACTCCTCTGGTCACGGGTAACACAAGCACTCACAGGCTGTGCTGTTACTTTGCAGGTCAGCGTTAGGCACACTCCCACCCTTGGCCCCTCTGAACGTTTGCCTGGAGGGTCCAGCCCCTGGTGCACTGGGCACTCACGGCATTCACAGCTCTGCTGCTCCCAAAGAAACAGGGCTGCCCAGCCTACCAGTTCCAGCTCAGCTCCTCGCTCTGCTTACCACGCAGCACTTAGGTATGTTTATAGTGAAATCACACGTACGTTTATTTAACAAAGCAGAGGAGATTCAGGTAGCAGCAAGTACAAGTGTTGGAAACAAATGGTTACGTATAAAATAAAATCATAACCTGCATGCTAGAGCCTCGACTTGCTCAACAAGATGCTCTCATGTCTAATAACGTATCGCTCACCTAAGATCCCTGCAGTGATTTACAGCCAGCTTTGGCTGTGACCCTCCTTTCATGAGACACACATGCTGCTAGTTTGCCTCCTAGGTGAAGGATCTAGTGCGTCACTTTGTTCTCCCAGAACAATCCTCTGGCTTTATTCATGCGCAGGGCACCGCCCTGCTGACTTGCTTCCAGTAGATTTGCTCACCTGCAGATTTGGCAATCTCTTAATCAGCAGCTGCCTCCGCGTGCAATCGGGCGTCTGTTGTGACATGCTGCCAGACCGGGAGCTGGGTGGTGGCTGCCTCCCGCCTGAAAGGAACGGTTCCCAGGTACGTCCCCTCCTGGTGACCTGCTTTAATCCCAAGACTTTAAGGACATAATTTTCAGTATAGACACAGGACCGATTGTATCGACCTCTGGTAAAGACTACCTGTCTCGGTAGAGACCTCACGTGCCACCCTTTGAATGGTTAAATCCCTGTGCACGCTCAGTTGGCACCAACAGGTCTCTAGGTCACACGGGGACCATGTCTTCTGCGGAGGCCTTGCCTACTGGGCAGAGGGTTTTTTTGCTACAACCTAAGGTAGGAATTTAAACCAGTGTAGGTACACTGGTATAGCCCCTGTGTGGACACTCTTATACTGGAATAAAAGTGCCCACCCAGGTGCTAACCAGTACAGCTATAGCAGTGTAACTGGTAAAACTGTCCCATGTAGACAAGGCCTGAGTCTTCTACAGGGCGGAGGGAGGAAGGGTGGCTGCGTGGTGGGAGCACCGGCTTGGAAGATCTGGGCTCGGTTCCTGGCTCCACCACGGGTTTGCTGTGTGGTCTTGGGTGAATCACTTATTCTCAGTGTCCTCATCTGTAATCTGGGGATAACAGCACCTCCCTGGGGTGGTGTGAGGGGCTCACAGACTGAGGCCCTGCGAGCACATGGTGCTGAATGAATAATAAGGTTTACATTCAACTTCATCTTCCCATATGCTAAGCAGGGAGCGGTGAGAATTTGTAGGGAAGGCCTCCCACATTCAGGGGAGTAGGAGCCGAGACTCCTGGGTTCTCTTCCCTGCTTTGTTCCATACCTCAGTTTCCCTGTCTAGATAATGGGGATAACAGCACTGAGCCCCTTCCCAGGGATGCGGCTGCTGTTTTGTTGGTGTTCCAGTAGCATCTGAAGACCCCCGCTGAGACTGGGTCCCCATTGTGCAAGGTGCTGTACAGACACAGAGCGAGAGACACTCCCGACCCCAGGCAGGCGCAGGATGAGAGGGGACGTCGACATGGGACTTTCCCAGGGTCATACGGCAGGTCAGTGGCAGAGCCGGAAACAGAACGCTGGGACCCCTGTTTATGCCGGAGGCCGGACGAGCTGATCAGAATGATCCCCAGGAATCCAGGAACCTGGGTCGCTGAGGGCCAGCCCAGGGTCCCTGCCTCATCAGGCTGGGAGTCTGACCCAATGTCTGTGAAGTGCTTTGAGATCCTCCAGGGACGGGGACAACAGCAGAAGCAATTACCAATCGGATACTCTGGGTGCATTAAGACTGACGTAAGCCGGCCGGGCTGGGGGCGTCTGTCTATCGGCTCAGGGCTCGGTTTCTGCTAGCGGCTCAATAAGCTTTGACAAAGAATCGGATTGTTCCTTTTATTAGCATTTCATGTCAAAAAAACCCCCACGACTCTTTATTCCCAGCGACCGAAGGCAGCAAGCAGCCCGTCAGCTTTTTGGCTTATTCCGTATTGATAGATTTAATTGTGGCCAACAATTAAATTTTATTGATAAGGATTCAAATTGAGGCAAAAAACCTTTAATGGAAAAGAAATGAGATGTGGGGGGGAAGGGGGACCCAATAACAACAAATCCCATCAGCTCTCATCAGGAAATAAGGAATTGGTGAGGAAAAGCCGGAGACAGATTTGGATTTTGATCCCCCCCGCCTGCCTTTAAAATATAATTTTTGGCTGTTGAATCCAGTGGCTGGTGGATAGCTGGACTTGGGGGCTTTCTGGACCGCAGCCATCCGCCATGCATTCGACAGAATCAAATGGACCGACGTCCCCCGTCCCCCTCCCAAGAAGACATCAGTAATGACATCATAAAGCAAGGGCCTATCGGAGATGGAGTTGAGAGATTCCCTGGTGTTCCAACTGTTGTGTGAGGAGCAGCCTCGGCCCCGCACTGAATCCAAGCAAACCCAAACAGAAATTCAGGCACGGGAGCATGGCACAGACAGTGCAGATGGGAGGATCTGGCCCAGAGATTGGCAGAGCTGGGTTTAGCAGGAAGCCAGCCATGTGTCACAGCTACTGTAGCAGATAGTTACTATCAACAGCTCCTGGCTACGAGCAGATACCGAATACCGCATTCGGCTCCCTGCAAGCCAGTTTAAATCCAGGGTAATGCCACCGGTAGCAGGAGAACGGTGTTTTTCTCAGCAAGAGACAGAATGGCCCAGTGGTTTGGTGGCTAACCTAGCACTTAAGAGACCCCGGTTCAATTCTCTGCTTCATGAAAGACTCCTTGGGCAAGTCACTTAGCGGCTCTGTGCCCCAGATGGGGGCTGTAGAAGGCCCCAAGCTAGGTGAGGATTTATACGGCTCTGTTCATCCATGGGCCCCCAATGTTCTTTGCCCCTGGCGCTGCAATGCTGTGCCTGCCTGCCTGCCCAGTGTTCAGTTCTTTGGACTGCCTCCCCTGTTAGGTGACCAAACACCCTGTGCAAGTCGCTGAGACGACTGCCCCCGTCCTGTCCACCTCAGACCTGGCCACAGCGCAAAACATGTCTGTGGCCTCCAGGCTGCAGCTCACATCAGAGTTAGGAACGAAGCCACGTGCCCTGAAGAGGCACTAACGGGTGCAAATCGCACCTCCAAGTGTGCAAAGCTCAGGCGTACAGAAGGACCATGAATGCATCACCCCCGGGCTCTGCCCTTTGGATCCCCACTGGACAGAGAACAGTTCCAGGTCTCAGTGCTGCTATTCAAAGCCCTCTGTGGACTGGTCCTAGTGACCCTCGGTCTCCTTCCCTTCATGACCACGAGTTCCCTGTACTGCTCCGCTCCCCTGGGACAGTTCCACTGTTCGTCCATGGGGAGGGGCTGAGTGCAGGAGAAAGAACTTTCCAAGGCAACTGCGGAACTCACTGCCACAAGAAACCACGGGTCTCGCCGCATTCAGGACCAAATGCAAAACCCAGCACTGAGACTTAGCCTTTCCTCAAGGAGTTCTTCACATGACGCGCTCACTCTCTTGCACTCCTGCCTCGCGTGCTGTACGTTCACTCGCACGCCCATCCAGAGACACGTGCCGCCCGCCTCCCTGGAAAGGTGCTATCCATGCCCATCGCCCACCTGCAGCCACATTCCCGCCCTCTTGCATGCCATTAACCAATCAAATGGTTTTTGGACAAGACAGAGGGAAATTGTCATTGTTGTTTCTTGTTTTGATTGCTTGGGAGGTGCCTGGATGCACCGGTGACGGGGCCATTACCACGGACAGTCTGGCCCAGTGATCTGCTTCTTTCCTCTGGGCCTGAGGCGTGGGATGCCAGGCTGGCGATGGGCACAGCCAGCCAGAGACAATCTTGTCGCTTGACCGTGTAGCTGGTGAGCGCCGACCTGTGAAACTGGGGTCCCACGCTGACCAGCCTCCCTGGTTCCAGCCGCCCCGGACGCCGGGCACGCCGCATCCATCTCTCTTCATGGCCATTTATTGGCCTGCTGCTGGCAATGAATGGGCAGCGTCTCTCCAGTGCCAACGGCGCCGGGCCTGAGTGGCAGGAATCACCGACAGGAGGTGAAGTAGGGATGCGAGCCAGGGGCACTCAGGGGGGCAGACTCTGCAGTGGGAGTGGGTGGGAGGGCAGGGGGGGGAGCAGAATGGGCGCGACCCAAACAAAGGGTGCTCTGGGGTCATCCTGGTGGGCTGGGCAGGCCATGGGGAAGCGGCAGGAGGAGGAGTGCTGGGGTATCTAAAGGGCGGCTCGCCCTTTTCCCGCTCTCCAGTCCCTTGCTTTGGGGCCTCTCAAATTCTTCCCTCCTTCTTAGGGTTCCAGGGCAAGCAGCCCCCTGGGGCTGCCCCGGGTCCCCTTGGCAAGATGGGCCCTGAAACAGCTGCTTACAGGCAGCCCTCGGGAGCGGCCACAGCGAGGGAGGCAGGGAGCCCCCTGCTGGCCCCTTGTATCTCCAGGAACCCCTTCCTTGCCCACAGCCTCGCTGCCGGGGGCACCTACCCACTCCCGATAGCTCGCAGGACGTTGGGAGAGCTCGCAAGGGGGGGGCACTTCCCGCCCCCCTCCGAGCTCTGGGCAAGGCCATGCGGTATTCCTTCCCCTCCCCCGGCCGCTGTCTCTACAGCTCTCTGCTGTGGGGCTGGGTGTGGAGCCCAGCGCCTCGGGGGGAGACTGAGTCACTGGGCCCGTTGAAGGAAAACCCCCTCCGAAGCGTGTCCCGGCCTCACCTCGCCCACCCCCTCCCCCTCTCTGCTGCCGTCTCTCCCCCGCTCTCCAGCCAGCCAGCGTATTAGTGGATTTGCAGACGGCTTTGGAGCTCAGCCTAATGCAGAGTTGGACCCAATGGCCATTGCTCCAGGAGCCCCGGCTGCCAAGTATTAATAGGGCCAGGAGTTGGTGCCATTCATCAGCATCGGTGATGGGGGAGGGGACTGGACCATCGCACCAGAAGGAAGCATATTACTAGTGTAGCTTTGGCTGTAGCACCCCGAGGCCCCCGCCGCGATCAGTGCCCCCAGGGGTGCTCGGAGCTGTACATATAGTTCATTTGAGACAGAGCCCTATGAGCGAAGGTCTCGGTCCTGCAATGGGGCCTAAAATTTGAGGCACAGTGGGCGGATGAATGAACATGACAAGGGGACGTGGGGCGGCGGGAGAGGGGATGGGAGCAGGTGGGTTTGCACAGCGGGTAAGTTGGATTTCTCAGCTTCCCTTTATCTTTGCCTTCCACCCCCGGAAAAAGTGGAATCTTCAGTGACCTGCTGAGGCAGCGCCAAGAACGGGTTTTTCCTGTGATCACTGAAGAGCGAGCAGCAATTGTTGTGCTCCCAGGATCCTCCCCTGCTGTTTCTCTTTGCAGCCTCCCATCACCCGGGTCTGGGCGCCGCGTGCCGTGCGCTTGGGAGCCTTTGTCATAACACTTTAAGTGAGATGTCGCGGGCGTTTAATTTAGATTTACTCCGACAGGTTGTGTCTGTTAATTAAATATCAATTGATTGTTTGGAGAACACTTCCTTGGGTTTATCGTGTTTCTGCGAGACAAATCAAATTGCCATGTCATTAACTCACAGCTATGCAATCCATACATAATGACGGTCTTATTAATACAGTCGCGTTACAAGGAAGTTTTAGGCAATTAATATTTGTGGGCTAGTTTGTATCAAGTTAATTATGTCAGGATTATGTTAACAATGCGGACATCTGATAAGCTGGGTAATTAACGTCTTTCTAGTTAGCATCTTCCCTGATGCCAGTTAAATGTCAGCCCTGTCTTTGTGGTCGTGCTGGCTTTAATTACATGTGTATTACAGACGGATTTGTTTGTTACACGATAACTACATTCACAGGCTTATCCTACCTGAGCGATCCCTGTATAAAGAGCTGCCAGGGTCCATCTCAGAGGTGGCTGCATTTCAGTGAGCTCTTTATAAACAGCTGCCATGTTTCTTCGCAGAGGGGGCAGCATTTCAGCAGCAGGCGAATAAGCCTCCTATATATGTTCTGCTTAGGTTTTGGTGTAATAAAAGGAATCCAGGTGTGACGTTATTGTCAATAACTGGGACCATATAGATCATTGTTACAACCAAGGTCCTGTAGTGGCACCAAATCTTATCTAAAGGGGGTCAAATGAGGTGTCTAAGACCAGGTTATGCTTGGCTGGTTAGGATTATGCCATTTATATGTATGTATCAGTTTTGTAGTTGAAGTTATGAATATTGGCTTTATACTGTCTGTATTTCAAACTGGGGCTGTGTTTCTGGGACCACAGACAAGCTATCAGCTCTGCTAGGCCTGCTGGATGGCCCATTAAGAGCCATCAGCGATACAATGGACCCATTGAGAGAGGCAGACACGCCTGTGACTTAACAAGATATGCAGGGACTTGCCCATGTGACTCCAGACTCCATTTTGCTGGGATTTTCCACAGTAAGGACAAAGGTGTCTTTACACCTGGAAGAAACTATAAAAGGCAGCTGCCTCATCTCCATTTGGTCTTCTTTCCTGCTTCTTACCTCTGGAGGAACCTTTCTACACATGGAAGCTTTGAACAAAGGACTGAAGAACCCATCCCAGCGGGGGATGTATTCCAGAGACTTGATCTGAACCTGCAGCTTATTC
The DNA here is from genome assembly GCA_033296515.1 of Macrochelys suwanniensis. Classification (NCBI taxonomy): domain Eukaryota; kingdom Metazoa; phylum Chordata; order Testudines; family Chelydridae; genus Macrochelys; species Macrochelys suwanniensis. Next base: position 257,101,815 of record CM065776.1, on the reverse strand, counting down.
CATCTGCTGCAAGCCTGAACCATGAACTTTGCCATTACTGTATGTAATTGATTCCTTTTAACCAATTCTAGCTCTCACCTAGACCTTTTTCCTTTTATGAATAAACCTTTAGATTTCAGATTCTAAAGGATTGGCAACAGCGTGATTTGTGGGTAAGATCTGATTTGTATGTTGACCTGGATCTGGGGGCTTGGTCCGTTGGGATCGGGAGGCCTTTTTTCTTTTACTGGGGCATTGGTTTTCATGACCATTTGTCCCCATAACGAGTGGCGCTGGTGGTGAGACTGGGAAACTGGAGTGTCTTAGGGGATTGCTTGGGATGACGTGTGGTTAGCCAGTGGGGTAAAACCAAAGTATCCCCTGTCTGGCTGGTTTGGTTTGCCTTAGAGGTGGAAAAACCCCAGCCTTGGGCTGTAATTGCCCTGCTTGAAGCAATTTGTCCTGAACTGGCACTCTCAGTTGGGTCCTGCCAGAACCAGCATCGTTACAGCAGGGTATTATTTAAGAATGCCTAGATGCCCTGCCTGTCATGACCGCATTGTACTTACACATACTGAGGTCCCGCCTGCACTGAAATCGCTGCATCAGCATAGCTGCGCTGCTGTAGAGCTTTAGTGAAGACGCTCTATGCCGATGGGAGAGCTGTCCTGTTAAGTCACTTCCCTGAGAGGCAGTAGCTGTGTCAGTGGGAGACGCTGTCCCATTGACACAGCGCTGTCTACGTGGGGGGTTTGGTTGATGTAACTGCATCACTCTGGCGGGTGGACTTTTGACACCGCCGAGCGCCGTAGTTATTCCGATATAGGTCTGTCGTGTAGATCAGATTGAAGAGGCAGCAATCTAAACTGGCAATACAGATTTATTATCCCTGTTTTACAGGTGGGCCAGGCCTACACCACAGATCTCCAGTGCGATAACCCCGTTGTGCAGGGGTGTGAAAAATCCACAGCCCTGAGTGACGCAGTCATGCTGACCTAACCCCTGGTTGTAGGGAGGGTTGCCAGTTTTGGTCGGACGTATTCCTGGAGGTTTCTGCGCATGACGTCATCAGGAATTTCTGGAGACTCCAGGCCACTCCTGGATGACAAGGAGGGCTTCTCCCGTCCACGTAGCTACCCCCTTTCGCGGAGGTGGATTAACGACGCTGACGTGGGAGCATCTTCCCTGAAGCAGTGCTGCAAGGCCGCTGCACCTGTATAGCGTTTTAAACCTGCCCCGGGACTAGATTAAGCATCTCGCCCAAGAAGTCTGTGGCAGGGCTAGGACTGGCCCACAGACCTGCTGAAACCCACTCCGCGCTTTAACCACAAGATCGGCTTTCCTGACTATTCACATGATTTGTTTACGTTAACTAGGTTTTGTTACATTAATAGCAACGTGCAGAAACTCACTTGACTGGGAGCGGTGGGGTTCAGCACCTCTCAGGATCAGCCCCACACAGGAATCAGAGACAGGACAAATCCCCATCTCAATCCTACAGAGAATTCTTCCCTGGGTGTCTGACTGGTGAGTCTTGCCCACATGCTCAGAGTTCAGCTGATCGCCATATTTGGGGTCGGGAAGGAATTTTCCTCCAGGGCAGATCGGCAGAGGCCCTGGAGGCTTTTCGCCTTCCTCTGCAGTGTGGGGCACGGGTCACTTGCTGGAGGATTCTCTGCACCTTGAAGTCTTTAAACCATGATTTGAGGACAGACGACTTGTGCTGTTGCTAGCAGCTACCTTGGCAAAAAAAGATCGTAGGCTACTAACAGAAACCACTGCTGCTGGAGCAGGGGTTATTTCTCCACACATGTCTAGCCACATGTGTGGCCTGCCATGGCCCAGGCAGCGGTAGGTTAGGGATCATGGGTCCACTAGTTGGCTTGTAGGATTTACCGCTAAGTAAACAGGGTTCACAATTTCTGACCAATGCTTTAATTCCTGGCCACCATACAGCGGTGCGACACCTCTGCTTCATACAGCCCATCCAAGGGACCCTTTGTGGGTGGTGGCCAGCACCTCTGCCTTCATGGCCTTGAACCCCCAGCTGGGCACCCCAAAATAGACTATGATCACCCCATGGTGAGCGTTCATGTCGCACATGAAAATAAGCCCCAAGATCGTCTGGTACGGTGTTTGGCCAACCCCGACGAACGTATCTGAGACCTCTTTGTAACACCACATCCTGGGGCAGTGCCGCTCACAATGACACGGATGTGGCAAGAGCGAAATCAGTCCAGGTGTTAGCTTCTGCCTGGCTCAGAACCCCCCTTTCTGTGGACTGGGCAGGTAAAGCCCGGGACAGGTGACCGACCACCTGATTGCGTTTACCCAGATGGTACTGTACGGTGACATTGTACTGGTGAGTGTGCACCCATCCATAATGAGGCCACCTTTCACATGCCCATATGTATGCTAGGGCCTCCCTCTGCCTCGCTGAGAATTTTTTCTCCGTTGAGGAGGGCGGTCGGGAGGAAACTGCCACTGGATGGTCCACCCCCTGGAGGATCCGGGAGAGCGCAGCCCTGTGAGTCACAGCTGAGCCAACGCACGTGACAAAAGTTGGCAATGTGTGCCAGTGTGGGAGCTGATGTCAGACATTGTTTGAGCTGGCCCCCTACCTAGGAACACGCTGGAGTCCAGTTCCAGCCCACGTCACTGCCACAGGGGCCATCAGGGTGCAGTGATCTGAGCAACATCTTGTACAAAATGAACATAAGAGTCACCCCAAGAAACGCTAGGGCTTCCGACTTGTCTGTGGGGTCTGGCAGTTGAACGATAGCATACACGTTGGATTGCAAAGGAGTGATTCCACTCGCCAACAGATGATGACCCACAAAATCCAGATGAAAAACATACGTCTCCATGTTCGGCTTAGATGATGGTCCTTAAATCGAGAGGGGGTGGGGGGGGGAGAGCATCGTGGTCAGAATAAGATGACCCATGAACCAAATGTCATCTGGCTAGATGGCCACCCCAGGAATGCCTGCTAACAGTGAGGTGACAACTTTTTGGAATCAGCCAGGGGCTAAAGATAAACCAAAAGGCATCCTTTGAAACCGAAAGAGCCCATGTGGCCGAGAAAAGTCATGAGGTTCTGTGAGTAAGGGGCTAACAGTATCTGGAGATATCCCTGGTGTAGCTCCAATGTAGTGAACACAGTTGAACCAAGACATCGTGCTGCCAGTTCTTCTACAATCGGCAGAGGTTAGCAGTCGGGTCTGACGGCCTTGTTCACTTGGCGCAAGCCCACACAAAAGCGTAGTTCACCTACTATCTTTTTTGCAACAACAAGGTTTGACACTCACAGTGGGGAGTCAGTCGCTTCTGTCACGTCCTCCTTGAGCAAGTGAGAAATCTCCATGGCTACGGCATCCTTGAACGCCAGGGCAGGGCTGCGGAATGGTTGTATAATTGGGGTGGCCAGTGGATCCACCCATGGATGATGCGTATGGAGACGGCAACAGCTGAGTCCAGGGGAGACCTCAGCGTCTATGCCTCTCCAATCATTCCCCACAAGGTGGATTTCTGTGTTCTGTGAGCCTAATACTTTAAAGCCAGTGCCTGGCACAGCTCCTGCCCGAGAATGCTGGCCCCAGAATGGGCCACGTGAAATGGGAACGCTCCCACGTCTTGTTGATGATACATCCCAGGGAGAGTCACCATCCCCAGCAAAGCGAAGTTGGCATTGCCGTATCTGGGTCGGGTGGACTGCGCTGGCCACAAGGCGAAATAGGCAAAATACCTATGGTAGGTGGTGTCGTTTAGGAGTGAGACTCGTGCTCCAGTGTCCACCAGCAGTAGTATCTCCACACCTGCTAAATGGCATGGGCAGATTTTAACTCTCCCCAGGCCATGTCACCGAGTTGATCCCCTCAGGCATGGAATCTTCCTCCATCCCCTGGTCTTTCAGGTAGGTGACGGCTGGAGCAGAGTGGCACCCTCTGGCAAAATGGTTGTTTTCCACATTGCTGATGCATTTGTCCCTGGACTGGACACTCCTGGAGCCCCTGATGGTGACAGGCTCAGCCAGACGCAGCCGCTGATTGGGACCATCCCCTCCGTGGCCCCCGTGGGTACCTGAACTCGGCCGATCTGCTGAACTGGGGCGGCTGCAGCGGCGGATGGCGTGAAGGATGCTCCAGAAGAAAAAGAACCTGTGGGGGTCTGTCTCTTAGGTTGCATGTTAAATTGACAGCCTGTCTCCACTTCCCTGTGGAGTGTCTGGGAATCTGGTTCCACCAGGAGGCGCTCCTGCAAGTGGGGACGGAGGCGGGAGGGAAGGGGACGAAATCCACTCCAGAAACGGATCCCGAGCCATCTCCTCATTTAGGGTTGCAAATTTTCACATAACTGCCCGTTCCCAGAGGCTGGCTACAAACTGACAGACTGATTCCCCGGGGGGTTGCACTTACCACTGAAACTTAATACATTTGAGTACAGCCTTAGGCGTGGGGTGAAAGTGTCCTGCTAGTGCACTTACTGCCCCCTGGTACGACGTGCCTGTCTCCAGAGTGGAGAAGATCCAAAAGCCTTCGGTACCTAGCATGTGGCATGCATTGGTATGCTTCGGGTGCCACCTCCAGACCAGCCACCCTCAAGAACACATCGAATGCTGTGATCCATCTGGTCCATGGTAAGGGTGGGTCCCGTGGTAGCATCAGGAATGGGGCAGATGTGGGCACAGAAGCTGGGAATTGCACGGCAGCCAATGGCACACGTGGGTCTGACACTCTCTCGCCACTGTGGTATCCCGATAACTTGAAGACCGCTTAGGTTTAAATGCAAAGAGGACCAAACTTTATTCCAGGGATGTAACGGGGGATATGATAGAGGTCTGTAATATCATGAATGCTGTTGGAGAAGTTGACCGAGGAAGTGTTATTTACCCCATCACATAACACAAGAACTAGGGGTCACCCAATGAAATGAATAGGCAGCAGGTTTAAAATAAACACAAGGAAGTACTTCTTCACACAAAACACAATCAGCCTGTGGAACTCCTTGCCAGAGGATGTTGTGAAGGCCAAGACTAAAGCAGGGTTCAAAAAATAATTAGATAAGTTCATGGAGGATGGGTCCATCAATGGCTATTAGCCAGGATGCTCAGAGATGCAACCCCTGACTGCCAGACGCTGGGAGTGGATGACACAGATCACTCACGAAGACCTGTTCTGTTCATTCCCTCTGGGGCACCTGGCTCTGGCCACTGTCGGAAGACAGGATACCAGGTAGATGGACCATTGGTCTGACCCAGTATGGCCGTTCTTATGTTCTTATGACTGCCACCGCGGCCCCTCCTCCTGGCTCCACTTCCTGTTTTCTTAAAGGAGCCACACCTCATAAGCAGCAATTCCCAAATACAACATGTGTGCGTTTATGTGTGTGTGTACATATGTCCCATGGGCACTGTTCCCTCTAAGCTGTGCACGTGTGCGTGCGCACACAGATCCTAAACCCCGCGCACACAAACACCCTGCGCACAAAAGTTTGCACAGAAGCACAACAATTTGCATAGAAGAAATTTTTTGCACACACGGCCTGTCAAAAATTAGAGGGAACATTGCCCATGGGCTGCGGGGACTGGGGATTGCCACAGTGATCTCCCTAAGAATTGTGTGGTCTTTATTACATTGGGTCAGGATCTCTGTTCCAAAAGCCAAAGGTGAGCTCCAGCGGATGGGTGCTTACAACAGATCCTTGGTGCGATCCTTCGCTTGCTCCCGCTGATGTCGATCGGGAATAGCTCCACTGTGGCCAGTGTGAAGCCAGCGTAAGTGAGAGGGGAGTCGGGCCCGTCAATCCCAGTCTCTCGGCTCTGTCAGCTCTGGTCCTGTAGCACACTCTGTCTGGTGGAGCCTGCGTTCATCGGGTGCCCTCTGTGTGTGTCTCTCCCCCTCCCTCCGGAGGGTCATAAATAAAAGATTCGCCTTATGTACCTGGCCTGTTTGTCTTTGTGAAATATTCATTGGCGGCTGATTAAGTTTTAAGTAAGGGTCCAGCCATCCAGATGTGCGGCTGGGCTCCAGCTGCTAGGAACGAGATGGCACATGGAGTCTCTCATCAGCATGCCTGACCCCCCCGCCGCCCCTTCTGCTGTATGCTCTGGGGTCCAATGCAGGGGGTATTGGTTAGGTTGCTGCGCCCTCAAGTTTATAGACTCTAGTCCCATCTCTGTGCCGGTTGAGGGGGTGTTTCCATTCCTCCCTCCCCGACCTGCTTAGATTGTTGGGAACAAACACTCTTGCATGTCTCCAGACAACTCCTGCTATCAGCAAGCCATGGCCTGACCCTGGCTGCTAATTACTGCCGGCTGGGGTCACAGCCTGCCAGGGCAGCGAGCGAGCGGAGGGAGGGGAGTGGGCACAGGGCTGTTCCTGGCTCTGCCACCGGGCACCCTCACAGATGAGACGCCAAGGATGGGAGAACGGGCCTGGTCCCTCTCTAGCTTTGTCCTGGGGGCCCAGCCTGGCCTTGTGTGGTATAGAGTAAGGGGCATATTAAGTGATGCCAGGGGGTAGGCTGCTTCCTCTAACGTGGCCTGTGGCTAGTCTGGAAGTTGAGGAAGGGGCATGGCTGGGCCCCACAGAGCTCCATTGGGAAACTGGGATTGACACTTTACAGAGTCTGATTCCTGCCAGCAGGGGTCACCACATGCAGCCCGGGGGCTGGAACAAGCCCATTGGGAATGCCCCAAGGGAAGAGATGGGGAACAGGACTCATCCCTAAATTGCACCCAGTCGTGTGCGTTAGCCACAAGATCACCCTTTCTGTCCTAATTCACAAGACTGGGAGCCGGGACTCCTTGGTTCTATTCTTGCCTCCGATGCTGTCTTGGGCAAGTCACCTCCTCACTCTGTGCCTCAGTTTCCCCACACGGGGGACATCTCCTTGCCTCCCAAGGCTGTTGTGAGGCTCAAGTCATGAATTTTTTTATTGTTTGTGACATGCCTTGAGCTCCCTGTATACAGGTTGCCAGTGAAGGACAAAGGAGTAGGAGGAGGATGGTATTTTATTACCCTAGCTGATATTACTGTAGATGTTGTTTGCCACAGAAATAGCTTGTCTTTTGTTGGAAACTTGCTGAGCTGTTTTCCTGCAGCAGTGAGTCCCACAGGTTAGCTGTGTTGCATGAAGGAGCGCGTCCTGTTAGCCAGTCAAAAAGTGGGAGCTAGGTGCCCAGCTACCACCATGGAGAGTGGCCATATAAAACCCCAAGAAAGCCCTTTCAAAGGGTATCAGAGCAAGCTCTCAGCACCGTGACCCACAGCCTGGCTCCGACTCGGGAGAAGTATGAAATATGAAGCTGGCCTGACGCTGAGGTGAAGCAACAACCTCTCATGAGAGCGAGGGGCCTGGCCAACTGCGGGGCAGCAGCGTCCTCCTTTGCCTGGCACATGGTGCCCTGCACTGTAGCAAGAGCTCTCCTTTCTCCCTGGCTTCCGAGCCACGGAGGAGGAGGAGAAGTCTGCAGGGAGTGGGGTACCGCTGTTTGGCAAGTTATACTGAGGAGCAATATCTAAGCCTTGGGCTGTGATGGAGGTAAGAGCCAGGCTCAGAAACATAAGAACATAAGAATGGCCGTACTGGGTCAGACCAAAGGTCCACCCAGCCCAGTATCCTGTCCACCAACAGTGGCCAATGCCAGGTGCCCCGGAGTGAGTGGACCTAACAGGTAATAATCAAGTGATCTCTCTCCTGCCATCCATCACCCCCCTCTGACAAACAGAGGCTAAGGACACCATTCCTTACCCATCCTGGTTAATAGCCATCCTGGTTAAAAACCTTCTACAAGAGAGGGCTTCAGGGTGACAAGCTTACAGAGAGGTCGCCTGGCATTCGGGTAGAATATACTTCCCTTCTTTTTTAACTTCCCTCATCCCGTCTTTATTTGGCCTCTTTCTGCTTCCTCCCTTCTTTCTTTCTTTCTTTCTTTCTTTCTTTCTTGTTATTCCTCCATTTACCTTTTCTCACACCCTCCTTACCTTACCCCTTTGCTTCCCTTCCTGCCCTATTTCCCTCTCCTTTCCACATCAGCCCCGCCCCCCGTGTCACATCCTTCCCGAAGCCCACCAGGCCAGTGCCTGTGTTACCTGCTTGCCCCATCAATATTTCAGGCATTGAAGTGGCTTGTCTCTGGGGGACGGGGCATTAGCTCAGGCTGAAGTAGCACCGGACAGGCAGCAGAAGGGAAAGAGCGAAAGCGGCTACAATAAACAAGCGAAAGGCTGCCAACAACACAGGGCCAGGCATGAAATATTCATCCCCGTCACGCTGCCGCCGCTCTGGAAGGCAAGTGTGGGGGCCCTGGTGAGGCAGCGCCCCCCCCAGCGCTGCATCAAAAATGCACGGCCTGACAAAGTTGGGGCTGTAGTTAAAGATGCATGATCCTATTTTGGTAACACCCAGGTCCATCTGTCGCCGCGTCTCTCTCCCCGTCGGAACCTGCAGGAGACGACGCGGAGGGGAGATGGGCAACGGTTCGGAGCTCGTCGGGATGCTACCATTCAGCTACGCCCGAATCCCCCCATGGTGTGACCTCCTCCATCCAAGTCAATGGGTTTGATGGGTGTAACTGACAGGATCAGGGGAACGGCCAGGGGTACTACCTCCTCCAGGCGAGACTAGGGTGACCAGATGTCCCAATTTTATAGGGACAGTCCCGATTTTGGGGTCTTTTTCTTATATAGGCTCCTATTACCCCCCATCCTCTGTCCCGATTTTTCACACTTGCTGTCTGGTCACCCTAGGTGAGATGGGCTGCTTGGGAGCATCCCAATGAAATGTTTTTGTCAGACTCTGACGATTCATTGACATGGGCACGTTTTGCAGAGATGCTTGTGACCAAGTTCCCATAGAGGACTGGCAGGTTTCCTGCCAGTTCACTGCCCCCCTCCCCCCCATCCCGCCTCCTCCACAGTCTGCCACGAGGATAGCCCCGGAGTCATGGCGGCCCTCTGGGGGCCGCAGCACCAGGTCAGCCCACTAGGCAGACTGTCCGAGAGCTGGGGCTCCATTCCCTTTCACCGAGAATTTTGAAATGTTTGGCTTTTCATTTGGAATTGGAGCAAAACCAAATTTTGAAATATCAAAATCCTCCAGGAATCAGAATGACCTTTGTCCACCGAACTCTAGTGCCGGGTGCTTCAGTGGAAGCTGCAGGGAGCCCTGTCATGGACAATAATGGAGTCACCAACTCACGGGGGGAGCTTTCTGCCTAAACCCCATCAGTTAGTGCTTGGCTTTTGCCCTGAAGCATGAGAGTTTAAATCCCTTCTTCATGGGTATCCTGTCTAAAGGTAACCCTTGATGCATATAAATGACTGCTCCATTTTGGAATCCCGCTAAGCTCTTGACCTTGACAATATCATGCGGCAGAGAGTTCCACAGGCCAATGGTGTTTGGGTTTGAAAAAACAACAATGGATTTTCTTCATTTATCTTGAATGGTGCTGTCCTCAAATTTCACCAGGTGTTCTCTAGTTTCAGCTCTATGAGAAATAGTCAGTCGGAGCTCTTGCAGACTTCTGGGGAATCTGGGGAATGTGGCCCATTCATTGGAAGCTGAACGGGGTGCTGGAGGGGTGTCTGTGGTCGTGGAGGTGGGCTCAGATCTTTGATGGCTGTGTTCAAATCCCCTGGGTGGAAGGAACTGGGGTGTGTGTGTCCTTCTTGGTTAATGGGAATCCCACAGGAAAATCCCTCCTTCCCCAGGGACAGAGGAAGAGGAAAAGACCCCCTTACTGACAGATGGTGTATATTAAAAAACAGCTTTTCATCAAGATAATGAGCTGGTGAGGACTGCTCCTTGTATTTGCTTATACAAATGATTTTCCTTCGTCTTGTGTATGAGCTAATTATCATTCTGAAATCAATTTAGTCTAGGTCAAAAGAAAGGGAGGCACTTTTTCTTTGCCAGGTGACTTTATTTCCAGGACTAATCGGACCAGGGTTCAGCGGATGGAAACTTTTTTCTCTCACTTTCTTTCTGGCGTTGTTCACAGCTGATGAATTTTCAGTTGGTTATTTCATCAGGGGGGAGGATCTCTCTGATTAAATTAGAATGGAATAATAATAATGATGCTTGTTATTATGAGGCTGCACAATGGTGGATTATTTTTAAATTGTCTCCGAATTGTGCTCTGGGATCTCTGTTTTCCTTTAAAAAACGAAGTCTCCAGTCCTTGTGGTTACAAATAGTGGCGCCAAAATGTGAACCGAATGAAAAGTGTCAAGTGCTTGAGCCTGCCGCCCTCTCTGAAAGGTGTGAACAGACCCATCCATCTCAATGAGATGTTAACTCTGAATCATAGTGACCGCATTTGAATAGAGTATAAGACAAGAAGGGGCCATTGTGATCATCTAGTCTGACCTCCTGTATAACACAGGCCATGGGACTTCCATGAATTAATTGCTGTTTAACCTACAGCAGATCTTTTAGAAAAACAGCCAAGCTTAATTTAAAAATTTCCAGTGATGGAGAATCCACCACGACCCTTGGTATATTGTTCCAGTGGTCAGGTACTCTCACTGTTAAAAAAGTGCACCTTATTTCCGGTCTGAATGTGTTCAGCCATTGGTTCTCATTATACTTGGCGTGCTAGACTGAAGAACTGTCTGTTAGCACGTTTTTGTTCCCCAAGTAGGTACTCCTAGCCTGTGATCAAGTCACACTTTGGTAAGCCACGTGGCGCTCTGACTGTCGCTATCCTGTGGATGATTAACTAGGCTGAGCCCATGTCTCTGGGGATCATGGAAAGCAGAATGCGTTGCTGATCTCAGGCCAGTCCTTTGCCCTATTCTAATACGTTGCTCTTATTTTTCGTTTGTGTGACAGTAGCACTTGGGCCCCGATCCCTGACTGTGGCCCCTCATTGCACTAGGCGCTGTACACAACAAGCAGGGGTCTGCAGCAACCTGAAGCAGGGAGCCCACAGTAGACGCGAGCTGCCTAGTGTAATACGCAGCACTTGCAACATGCCAGCTGCCTAGCCAACTTGTGGTGGCATCTGCTTCGACTTTTAAGTTTGATGCACCTCCAGCTTGCTCTTGGCACCCGAGGGACTTTGCTCATGCCCCCCACACCTTGCAGAGCCGCATGCACAAACACAAATGCACACGACGTACTAGCAGCCATAGAAATGCAATGCAAAACACTGATCCAGTGAGACAACGGGCAGGACGAGCTAGCGTAAAAAACAATATGCGCTATATATATGCACATGCATGCCGGCACACACCCTAAAGACATGCATGCACACACATAGCACAGGTACATACACGTACATGAACGCACACGCTGGACATACATGTCTGCCCCCACCATAGTCATGGATTCGTATATACATGCACTCACGCTAGAGACACAAGACATATATGCACAAAACACGTGCACACCCATGCTATAGACATGTGGGCGCACACACACTGTCAGCCTCATGGACAGGCATTTCTGCATGCCCACAGCCTGTAGACACAGATGCACGCTTACGAACCGAAGCACACGTGGGCATACTGCCCCCCCCAATATACAGACACATGCTAGAGAACGGCTATAGACTCAGAGTTACCCTCGATTTCCCATCCCTCCAAATCTGGGTGGTGTTGGGGTGTGGGGTTCTGGTCCAGGCCCCCCCCCCCCCCACACACACACAGAGACATTGTTGGCTCGAGGTCTGCTGGCTGTGAGGAGAGGCCGGGAGTTGCAGCGTCAGCAGCCTGCACATCTGCAGCGAAGGATCCGCCGTGCGATGATATTAATCAGTGGGTTTCTATCGAACTTTGGCAGGCTCCCGATGCTCGCAGCTGTGGCTGCATCCTGGGAAATAAGCCCCAGCAGTGCAGTCAGCAAACTCCACCCTCTCCGTCCCTAATCTCTACGCCTCGCCCCCAAACCTGCAGGCGCATTGCAGGCTCCCAGCTGTCCCCAGCGCCCCCGATTTGCCAGCATGCTGAATCTGTAGAGAAGAACTTTCCTTGCTGTGTCTCTCCCCCCAGGCCCCGCTTTCCAGCCACTCGAGCACCTCCTGGCACTGATCGCCACTTGGGAGGTCGCTGGCAGCTCTACCCTGAAACCGATCCAGCGGCTTAAACTAGCTTGATCCCCAATGGCAAGACCCCGATGGTCACCCGCTGCCATTGCTGCAGGTTTGGGAGAGCCTTGCGAAGCCAGGAGACTGAGAGCAGCCCCACTGGGCTAAGCAGAGCCCTCTCCAGTGGCCAGGCTGCTGTGCCCTATCCCTGGGAGCCCCCTGCTTCAGTGTGTGGGGGGAGGGGATGTGGGGTACAGGGGTGCCTCAGTGAATTCCCCATCCAGGGGCTTCTGTTGACCCAGCCCCGGGCGGGTGCGGAGCAGTCTCAGCGGAGTTGGACTGTTGAGTCTGAGGTGCAGGTGGGCCCAGACCCCGACACCAATGGAGATGGCGGCCTCTGCTTTGGGGGTTTGCTGAGTGATGCCGGGGGAGATTCCCTGTTAATGCACGAGCTGATTGAGTGGTGGGCAGAGCCAGGGGCACAAAGCCCTTCCCCAACCGGTATTAGCAGGAGCAGGAAATCGGGCGCCAGGCTGCCCTGTTTTCCCCAGCAAGTGGGCTGCTGAACTGGGCGAGCGGCACTCTCCGTCGCATGACCGGTCGCTGCCCGAGTCGGTCCTCTGGCTGCTGCCCTAATTAAGGGGTGGCCCCTGGGGTCTCTGGTTGACGCTGATCTACTATTCGTCGTCCTTAGGGCAGCCGCCACCCTCGGCCAAGGCTGCAGCTGGCGAGTGAAGGAATGAGTTGGAAGCTGGCCGTGGCCAGGCACAGAGTAAATAATCACAATATCGCGCTGTGCTAAGACAGCACCATCCAGTGGAGGATCACCAGGCTCTTTACAGACCCTGAAGTAGTTCGCCTCACAAGAGCCCTGCAGGCTGAGGCAGTGCGGGGGGCGGGGGGGTCAGGGCCAGGACCCTTGCGTGGGAGATCTGGTTTCTAGTCCCAGCTCTGCCACTGGCTCAGCAAGTGATGCTGGATAAGTCATTTCCCTGCTCCGTGCCTCAGTTTCCCTAGCTGTAAAATGAGGACGATAGCCCAGCCCAACCTCTGTAAAGTGCTTTGAGATCCATGGGGTAAACCCCTCGCCCCCACACGCTGAATGTATTGACAGCTGAATCATACTGAAGGGCTTTTGAGGCCGGAACCAATGTGTGTGTGTGGGGGTGGGCAGGGGGGACTAGCACAATGAAGCCCCCTGTCCCTGTTTGAGTCTCCTAGGGGATCTACAGCAATAACAATCGTAACCCAGACCTCCGGCCTCCTTTCCCGTGTCTTACGTCCAGGGGTTCCCTGCATCCCAGTATCAGAATGACATTAACGGGAGTAAAACTGAGGCTGTCCCCGAAAGAGCATCCCGGTAGTGGGATCTGTGGGGCTGCGGAACAGTCTCCCCACTTAAAATGGGCCAGGATGCAACACAGAGCGATGGTGCGCAGGAAGGATGGAGTCTGCCCTGGGGCTGGGAGCAGCTGATCCAGCGCAGGGTGATTGAGACACAGGAGGGTTGGATCCATCACGGGGCTGGGAGCAGCTGATCCAGCGCAGGGTGATTGAGACACAGGAGGGTTGGATCCATCACAGGGCTGGGAGCAGCTGATCCAGCGCAGGGTGATTGAGACACAGGAGGGTTGGATCCAGCACGGGGCTGGGAGCAGCTGATCCAGCGCAGGGTGATAACGCAGGCGGGATGGATCCTGTGTTGGGTCAGGGGCAGGAGTGGCTGATGCAGCACGGGGCGATACGTCAGGGGGAGGTATCCTGCATGAGGCCTGGCATTGCCTCAGAAGACTATCTAGGCCTCTCTGTTGTTCTAATCCCTGTGCTATGGTGGCCTGGCAGTACTGTGGAGTTTTGGTTTTGTGTTGTGCCTTTTCCTCTGGACACTGGCTCTCGGTGGGGGTGGGCGAATGCGGAGCGGGAGGGGGGGAGCGGTTACTCGGAGCAGGCTGCCGCTCGCTCCCAGTCCCGCACTGTGTTGTGGAGTAAGCAGCACTCACTTATTCTCTTTGATTTTGCTCTTTTTGTTGTTGCTATTTTTCATGTTTCCCCGGTGTCGGCAGTTTTCTCAAGGCCCCCTTCTCCCCCCCCCCCCACCTTTGTGTTACAATAGCAACCTGAAACCAGGAATCGTTTGGGTTGCAAAGGACCTTTAGTGGGTCGTTCCCTCCAGCTGCCTGCTCTGTGGCATCCTCCAGAGACTAATTCAGAGTTATTAACTGTCCCCTCGTCCTGCAGCGACCCCTCCACATACACGCACGCGCGCGCGTGCTTTGCTAGCAACAGGCCTGGGACATTCCTGGGCTCCATGCTGGACAACGTCTTAACCCTCCCCAACCCCGCTGCCCCTTTGCTTTAGTAAATTCATTATTTTTAAATCCCTCTGCGTAAAGCCAAAGGATGGACAACCAACCTTCGGGGGCCTGGGACTTGCTTCTAAATGGCAGGCAAGGGCCTAATGGAGTTCTGGCATTTCTGGGGCAGGACTGGATGTGTAATTCGGAGCACTGTGGCATTCTGGGAGTGGGTTGGGGGCAGAATTCCCAGCACTGCGGCATTCTGGGAAGAGGTTGGGGGCAGAATTTGGAGCACTGTGGCATTCTGGGAAGAGGTTGGGGGCAGAATTCGGAGCACTGTGGCATTCTGGGAGGAGGTTGGGGGCAGAATTCCCAGCACTGTGGCATTCTGGGAGGAGGTTGGGGGCAGAATTCCCAGCACTGTGGCATTCTGGGAGGAGGTTGGGGGCAGAATTCCGAGCACTGCGGCATTCTGGGAAGAGGTTGGGGGCAGAATTCCCAGCACTGCGGCATTCTGGGAGTGGGTTGGGGGCAGAATTCCCAGCACTGCGGCATTCTGTGAAAAGGTTGGGGGGAAATCTCCGTCTTCATTCTATCACTGCCGGGAAACACGACTGTTTTCCATTCTGCTGGGGATCATGTCTAGCACAGACTCTAGTTGTGCCCTTGCCGAGCCTTGTTACTATAAAGTATAAAACCTGTGTTGTGCCATCTCCTGATAGTGCACAGGGTGGTGCGCAGGAGGGATGGATCCTGCTACATCTTCTGCTCTCGTTCCATTGCTTGCACAGCTAGATGAGAGAAGCAGTCGTCTGTCCCAGCTGGAAATGAGATACCGGCTGCTGGCAGCGCCATCTTTTTGACAGGTCGGCGTTTAGCTTTTCTGACCAGTTTCCCAGTGACGACTATGGCACCTTCCAATCCAGTCATCTTGGGAAGAGAATTTCACACGCCTTAGTTCATTAATAACCCTGCTGTGAGGCAGAGAATTATTATTGACCCCATTTCAGAGCGAGGACCTTGGGTTAGGACCAACAGGAGTTTGGCACCTGAACACCTTTGAGGAACTGGGCCTAAGTGACTGGCTCAAGTTCACAGGCTGAGACAGTGGCGGAGTCTAGAAGAGAACCCAGGAGTCCTGGCTCCCAGTGTTGGGTTGTAGTCGCTCAGTGAGAGTGGATGGGGGTGTACAGAATTGCTGGCCACTTAGTCAAATGCAGCTATAGACCAGTGCAGAGGTTGGGTTCGCACTGTGCTTTCTTTGACTTGGACAGGGCGTATGGGGCCTTCCAAGGGGCTTTGGATCAGGCCCCCAGAGTGTTGCCATTGACCTCAATGGGGCCAGGAGTTCATCCCGAATCCTGACACTCCACCCCTGAAGTCAAAGGGGATTTGACCAGAATGTGGCGCGAGGAAAGCCTTCGATACGTGTCCTCTTTTCTGTCTGTTGTCATCCCCACTCCCTCCGCTTTTCTCGCCCCCTTCTCCTCTCTGCTCCTCTACACCAGGGGTTGGTGCGGGAGCCTTCTCCTCTGCAGCGCCTGCTGTCTGGACCAGCTTCTCCTGGCCTCCCTCGTATTCCAGATCTCAGCAGCCACAAATCTGGGACCCCAGTAGTCACGAGACTGGCTGAAAAATCGTGAGCTGTAGGGGGAAAAAGGAATCAGGTGGCTTGGGTTTGTCTTCTGGTTTATGAACTTCCCCGGCACCGTGTGTGTGTGTGTGTGTGTGTGTGTGTGTGTGTGTGTGTGTGTGTGTGTGTGTGTGTGTGTGTGTGTGTGTGTAAATTACAACCAAAATAAACACAAGATGTGCACACACAGCAGCCTCCTCTGCAGCTGCTCCCTCGCGCTGCCCAGAGCCCTTCCCAGCTCTCCACTCTTCCCAGCCTCCAGTCCCCTGGTATAGAAGGGGAGGGGGCTGTCTCTGGGCTCCTGCCTGCTGCCCCAGCTGCCTGTCTCTCGAGGCCAGCGGGGAAAACTGCAGGGGGGAGATTTTCAGGCAGTCGTCCCAAGGTGCCTGTTTGCTTGCGAGAGCCGCCTGAAATCACAACACTGTTGCAAGTGTTGGCAGCGCTGTGTTGATTTCTCTAGCCCTCCCCGCCTGCGATTATTCACTATTCAGCTCCCTGGTATTTAATGGTGTAAGAGGCAGCGGGACGCTGGGCAGGTGAGAGACACCAGGCGGGATGAAGCTGAAGGGGAGAGGAGAAAGGAATCCGGCAGGGCTCTCAACCTGCTCTCTGTGGGACTCGGGCCCCTCTAAGAAACGCAGAGTGGCAGACAAGGCTAGATCTGTTAGAAGAGCCCCCGCCCCGTTAAGCGGAGAGGCAGTGTGAGCTAGTGGGTAGAGAATCCAATGATAACATTAATAAGGGCTAGGCCGGTGTGAAAGCGCTTGAATGTATATAACTCCAGTGGGAGATTGAGGTGGCCTTGCAAAAGAAAAGAAATGTAACGACTATAAAGTCTGAATGTTCTTCAAATAGTTTTATAAGCCCTTCCCCCCTTATTTTTCACTTTAGGGCTTGTCTACATGGAGGATTTATTCCGTAGCTTTTCAACGTGCGTCGGGTAATGCGCAGCACGCAAGCCGTACCGATAGCGTGCACACGCCGCGCCTCTTCTGTCTTTCAGCTTGCACTGTGTGTATACACAGCAGGGCCTTGCTGCATGCTAAGCATATGGCGTTCTTGGAGGGTGTCCCAAGGCCCTTTGCGTCCGTCCTGAGCAATATGCATCCTGGGATTTATTTTTTTTTACTAGGCGTTGTGGGATGCAAAGCAGAAACCGAACTTAAAAAACAAAACATCCCGTGTTCACTCTGGCTCTGCCCCACGCTTCATTTGTGGGTGGAGACAACGCTTTTTTCGCATTGCTATTGGCCAGCGTGGATCCAGCAATGCTCCGCTCCGTACCCACCGAGACACAAAGGCTGCTTGGGAGGTGTTTCAGCGCTCAGATCCGGACGAATTTGGCTTTCGACTTTGCCCGTCGCGCCACGGAGCAGATGCTGATCAGCAGCGGGCAGAGAGTCAGCGGTGATGGAAGCTGAACGAGGACAAGGAAGAAGAGGAGGGCACCGAGCAGTTGGCCTTAGAGGGCTGGTTCCTGGAGCAGCCTCCCAGGGTGCAGCGCCATTTCTGGGTTCAGCAAAGCAGCGTGGCTTGATGGCAAAGGATCGTTCTCTGGACCCGGGCCATCGGAGAGAGAATTCTAGCACGGGGAGGGCTGACGTTTTGGAGATATGTGCTGAACTGACCCTGGAGCTGCAGCGGCAAGGGGCGTAGCCAGGTTTAGAGCACAGGGGGAGCGGAGCTAAAAAAAAGGCGCCGGGAGCAAAAAAAAATGCTCCGCTCCGGCTGGCTGCAGCATAGGATCAAAAGGTGTCAGAGCACAAAAAAGGCGCCGCTTCTGCTCAGTGGGGGAGCGGCCGCTCCCCCTTCTCCCCCCCCCCACACCCGGCTACGCTACTGGCAGCGGCAACGTACCAACATGTGGTGCCCCATTCCCATTGGAGAGGCAGGTCCCCACAACGGCCACCCTGGCATGCTACCGGTCCATAGACAACTGATTCAGCAGGGGGAGGCCAACGGTTGGAGCCATTACCAGGCCGGTGTGTGACTCCCTGGAGCGGGTACTGTCTTACCGGCATGGGCAATGGGTGAACCGGCCTTTGAGGGAGGCTAGCCCTGTCCCCTCCCCTTCTGCTCGGGGACCCTTTCCTCTCCCTCCCCTTCTGCCCTCCCTCCCCCACTGGTGCCTAGAGCACCCCCCCTCATGGCGGCCAACCCCCCCTCACCATCCCCAAGCGATCCCAGCGCCCCCAGCCCCGGCACGCCAGGCGGTTGGTGTGGCCACGGCGCCCCCAGCCTGAGCCCTGGAGTGCCGGGTAGGTAGCGCATGGGCCGGGCCACGCTGGGCTGTGTGGGGAGGCTTAGTCTCCCCCAACCTAGGATACCCGCCACCCATGCTCACCGGGTTGTAAAGCACCGATGTCTTTGCATACGGGGGGTTCTGGGACTGTGCTGGGCTGCCTGCCAGAGTCCGTGTGCCCGAGCAAGACGCAGGGTGACCAGACAGCAAGTGTGAAAAATTGGGACAGGGGTGGGGGGTAATAGGAGCCTATATAAGAAAAAGTCCCCAAAATTGGGACTGTCTCTATAAAATTGGGACATCTGGTCACCCTAACAGAAAGGGGTATTTCTCCATGGTGCTCCGAGGGCAGGCTGAGCACCGGGATAAGTTCACTGCAGAGTGCCCTGGAAGGGTTCACGGTGCTGTGATCTTTCAGAACTCAGTTGTATTTGCATTACTGGAGAAGGGACTTTCTGTCCCCAGGGTCGGGTGGACGTTAATGGTGTGTGAAGATTGCGCTGGTTATTCTGGGAGGACCCGGCTTGTGGCCCTGCTTCCCTGGCTAATGCAGCCATTCACAGGCCACCTGGACCAAAGACAGGAACTCTTTAACTACCGCCTCGGCAGGGGCAGAGTGGCCGGGGTGCATTGGGCCATTTGAAAGGAAGGCGATGCTGTTGGCGGAATCGGTCGGCGGCAGCGGGAGGAAACACTTCAACCGTTCTCTTTGTGTGGGTAAGGGAGAAAACCGCGCCGCTGGGAGGAAGGCTGAGGTGTACAGACTCGCTCAGGGGTTTGAGCCGCCGTGAAGGTGTCGCAAAGGAAACGGAAACAGCCAGGGAAGGAGTCCCAGGGCTGCCTCCTGTTCTGAGGGTGAGTCTCAGGCCTGCAAATGTGCGTGGAGAAGGGGTTGGGAGGGCGGAGGCGATAGGACGCTGTTCTGTAAAACCCTGTGAATTGTTTCCTCGGGATTAGAGGGCTTGTCTATGCTACCGCTTACGTCGATGTAACTTACGTCGCTGGAGGGGGTGAAAAAACCCCGCCCCAAGCAACACAAGGTTTTAAGGACAGGGGGAGGTTTTTAAGGTCAGGCTTGACAAAGCCCTGGCTGGGATGATTTAGTTGAGGATTGGTCCTGCTTTGAGCAGGGGATTGGACTAGATCCTGAGGTCCCTTCCAATCCTGATATTCTATCATTCTAAATTACATCGACTTAAAGTGGTGTCCGCACTGCGTTACGTCGGCAGGAGATGCTCTCCTGCTGACACGGCTCCTGCCTCTCGTCGAGGTGGAGTAGTTAAGCCGACAGGAGAGCACTCTCCCGGCAGCATAGTGCGTCTTCACCGGACACACGGCAGCAGCGCAGCGGCGGTGTAGACTAGCCCTAAAGATCTTTCTGCACGAAATGCCGATTTGAGGCCCCGTCGGGGATGATTTTTAAATGGGTTTTTATTACGAAACAGCAATCAATTATGTAACAGACCAAAAATAAAGGTTTATGCGAGCCAACGGCTAAACCAACAATCATTTATTGGGAAATACATTGGAGGAAAAAAAAGCCTATTAAGTAAGAGCTGCAAAAGAAACCTTTCCATTTTGACTTCACTGATGTTTTACTTAAAGTGCAACCGTGCAGGGCACAACAGTGTTGGGTGAGGGGCTTAAAGTCACAGGCCTTTATACGTCTTGGCTCTGTCTCTTTTTGTTTGTGGGGCTTCTGGGGCTGAGTGGCGTGGCTTGAATGCACCAGGGCTCAAATGTCTTTGCGCATGAGGGGTTCTCAGACTGTACTGGGCCACTTTCTGGAAACCATGTGCCTATCATCAGCCCACACCCCGGTAAGACACAGGGTCTGAAAACACAAAGGGGTATTGCTCCAAGGACTGGCTGACCACTGGGATATGTTCACTGCAGGGTGCTCTGGCAGGGTTCCCGACGCTAAGATCTCTCAGAACTCAGTTGTATTTGCATGAATGGAGAAGGGACTTTCTGCCCTTAGGAGCACGGTGGGCTCAAAAGAGCTGGGCTCCTGGTGCAATTTTTCTTTGTGCCCAGAGGTTGGCTCTGCAAGGGGAAGGGCTTCTGGGAGTATCAGGGAGCCCTGTTAGAGCAGGGATCCCCAGTAACCCGTATGGCCCAGGGTCCGAAGAACACGGGTGGGTCCTGGAGTACGGGACTGCATGCGACGGAGCAGAGCATTTTGGCTTAGGAGAGCCTCTGCATCTCCCACCGTGCGGCACATCTCGCCATGGCGATGCTTTCGGTGGCAGCTTCCATACAGTCCTCGGCCCCTTCCACCATCTCCCCGGAGAGCGCCATTTCTTGTTTCCTCTGGGTCCTCGGACGCCGGAGCTGCCTTGGTTTTCCTTTGGGACCCTGTGGTGAGCTCCGAGAACATCTCATCGCGGGTCTTCCCTTTCGGCCCCCTCTGGCTGGCCGGCTGCTCTGCGGCTGGTGGAGCCCCTCACCTTGACGGTCTGGCCGCTGCAGGTGTTGTGTGTGGGAAAAACAGTCAGTTATTGTTTGTATTCTGAACAGGGCACGCTAGCATTTGTGTGTGCGTGTGTGTGTGTGCGCAGTTCTGACTTTACCTCCCTGGGAGTCTTCCCAGTCCTGGGGAACTCAGAGCCGGCAAGTGGGGTGTGCATGGGAAAGATGCTGGTTGCATTATGCCATGGGGGGTGGTGTGTGGAATTATGTTCCTGGTTTCCCCTGGAGGCACGTCTGTGCTGTCGGTAGGGTGACCAGATGTCCCAATTTTATAGGGACAGTCGCGATTTTTGGGTCTTATTCTTATATAGGCTCCTATTACTTCCCACCCTCTGTCCCGATTTTTCACACTTGCTGTCTGGTCACCCTAGCTGTCGGTCGGAGCAGTAAGGGGGATATTGGGGGGAGGGGCAAGCTTGAAAGGAATCCCATCTCCACCTCTTTCAGGCTGTCCTGACTCTCCGCGAGGAGGCCGTGTGCCCAGGAGGTAGAGAACGGCCTTATTCAAAAAGGCAAAGGGCAGAGATACTCTGTGAATTGATTCACCAAGGTGGTCGTCCCCCCCCCAGAGTGCTGCAGGAGTGCGAACCGTTCCAGGGGCAATGACCACACGGTCATGCCCTATAATTTGTGAAGCAAAATCGAGCCATTTCTTGGTCTTCAATTCTGCTTTATCTCCCCTGCAGACGTGGCGAAAAGGCAGAGGAAAAACAGGTCGGCTTGTGCAGTGAGTGTCAGCTCTTTTCCTGTAAGAATGTGTGTTACGGGGCATTTGAACCTCAGTGGGGAGCAGTCGTGTTTGTACCGCTATGGGCAGGCCATGCTGCTAACCAAACTCCTTTGCTTGCAGCCGCTGTCTCGATAAACTGCTGAATTTTGCACAAACGGATGTCAAATCTGCCGTGAGAGCTGGGCTGCTGGCCACCATTTGGAGATGGCAAACTGGTGCTGGGATGGAGGGTTGTTTACTGGGTAGGACAGATTAGGGAAGGGAAAAGGCAAATAGGATGGGCATGAGCTCTCCAGGGTGTGGGCCCTCTTGGGAATGGACAGCAGGGCCGAGCAGACAGTGTGGGCCAAGGGAGGGATGGAGACAGGTACTTACATCCACCAGAGGATCTGCCTTTTTGGTTGCTGGCTGGGACTTGGGCTTGGCTGATGCAGGGCAGGAATCGGGCTGGATTTCACCCTGGCCAGCCTCCGGGTCCTGAGACCCAAGGAGATCCTGGCTGTCAGGGGACAGCTCTTCTCCGGCTTTGTCCTGCTCATCCTCGGATGGGTCTTGCTGGTCATCTTTGGGGGCAGGGAGGGAAGAGAGTGGACAGCAGGTTACGCCAGCTTTCTGGGTTATGTCCTTGTGCAAAATGCTGTCCCGTTCCTCAAAAAATGGACAGGTCACATGTCCCCTGCTGGCTGTTTACCTTGCATCCCTCGTTTTAGAATAGACCCTGCTTGCTCTTTTTCGGACTCTGCTCGTCCTCTGGGTCATGACCCCTCGTGGACGTCTGCTTATGTCCACAAACAGATCTTCATGCTCGGCGCAGGCCACAACAACTTCCTACACTGACACACTCCCCTCATGACCAATGAGCTCCAGGGTCTGAGCACTGGCTAGCTCTAGGTGGCTGTATGGGGCATGTTGTGGGGATTCTGAACTGCTACTGCAGCAGTATCACAAGCATGCCGATACTCTCAAATCCAGGAGCAAAGGGTCAAAAGCTGGCCTTGTGCCAGGTTTTAAATAGGGGAGGGGTCGCCATGGGAACTTGACACCAGAACAGCAGAGGGCAGACAGGTCTGGAATAGTCACCTGCAATGCAGTGTGGGGTAGCCACTGAAGAGGTGCAAAAAGTGGGGCACAGCACTTGCGTGCACCCCAACAATACACCGAACTATTTCAGTTCACAGCAAACTTAGTCCGCTTTGCAAGAGGACCCCAGAGTTCTCAGCAAATGTGGAGCTAGTGTGCTGTGAGCGATTGCATCATGGGTACGTGTGCATTCTCAAACCGGATTAACTTGGCTTGATTTGGTTTAAAACCTCTGTGAAGACAAGCCCTTAGACTGTCAGGAATGTCAAATCTGGCCCGTCCTGATTTTTCTGGAGAACTCATTGGAGGTCCCAGAAAAGTGAATTGACGCTGAATGGAAGGGGTGAGCGTTTTGAATCTTTAACTGCGAGGTTTTTTCTCCCAGCTGTCTGTTGGGTGTTTGTGTTAAATAGGGGTTGACCAAAAACAACAACAAAAAAGACTTGGAGTGAATCAAAATCATTGCCCCTTTCAATAAGGTTTCCAGGGCTTCGCAATTCTGATGCTATTACCGTACCAGTTCTCCAGTCAACCATAGAATCTTCCAGGAAGATCTGGCTAGAAAAGGCCTGAACATTTGATGTAATAAACAATCAGAAGAAATAATAGTTTGAAAAAAAAAACCCATCAGCAACAGCAAATCTTTCAGGTCATTTTATACATAATAAAGAAGCAACTAAAGGCAGATACCAGTTCTTATGACCCATCTCAGTCTGTGTTTTCAAACACAGCCTTCTATTTAAGAGCTAGGGTCACCCCCATCCTGCCCATGAAGCATATGCTTATATGTGTTCTGTGGCTAAAGAGTCTCTGGGGCTCTCAATGAGGCATCTTTCGCCAGCTCCAAATTCACTTTAAGAAAAGAGCCATTTAAGCAAACAAAGCAAAAATTGGCCTGGGTCCATAAAGCGAAGAGCCAAGCAAATGGGGCAACTGTCAAGGGAAGTCAAATCTGTTGCCTGTCAAGGTTTCTTTGAAATGCACTTGATGTCACTCCTGTTCGTGTAACAGTAGGTCCAGTTTTGTGACATGCCCCTCTTTCGTGGAGCCTGTTTTGGCAACTCAAATCAGGCCAATTTCACGTCGCGGTGAACATTTCGTAATAGCACCCGGCCGGTCGTATGCAGCGCTGCAGCTAGGGGGTTCCCCAAATGTGGCCATTTTTAATGGTTTTTTTGCACTGGTGGAGCTGCATGGGAACAACCCCCAACTGCAGACATGGAGAGGGAGGGTGATACAGTGGTTGGGGCATTAGCATGGTGTTGGGAGATGCAGAGACAATTCTCTGCTCTGCCAGAGACTTCCTGGGTGAACTTGGGCCAGTCCTTTAGTCTCGCTGTGCCCGGATGGTGGGGATAAAAGCACTGTCCTGCCTCACAGGGGTGTTGTGAGGATGAATACGTTAAAGATTGTGACATGCTCGCGGTACTGTGCTAATGGAGGCCAGACAAGTAGCTAAGCTAGACAGATGCTGCGCTGGTGTAGAAAATGACTTACGCAGCAAGTTTCCCTGTTGTTTTCTGTCCCCCTCCTAACTGCAACTTAACAGCCGAGGAAACTGACGTCAGGGAAATGCAGAGTCTGGTTTATGTGGAGTGGCTGCTGCTGGATGGATTTTGGATGGGCCAAGTTTGGTGGGTTTTGGCCCCCCCAACCCAGCTACATGGCAGGGTCCTCTGTTTGAGCCACGCAGGGCTGAGCCGAAGCCCTGGACCGAATGCACGCAAACCTCAGGGATGATTGGACTTGGATCCAGCTCAAAACTGCCTGGCTGGGGTCCGTTTCTGGTGACTGCTTTCGGCGTCAGAGCTCAGCGGCTGGGCGACACCGGAGCCGCTTTGGGAAGGGCTAGGGGAGCGCTCCTGTGGCAAAATCATGTGGCTCAGTGGGCCCGATCCGGTGTGGGACTGAGTGACTCCTTCTTGATGCCCAGCACCCCTCATTCCCAGAAAAGGATCGTCTACCTGGAAGGTGCAAGAGTGTGTGTGTGTGTGTGTGTGTGTGTAGGCAAGGCTTAAATTGAGAGTGCTTGACTGGGCCCCCGCAGCTCACCGCGTAGCCCCCAGCTCATGCAGGACTCTTGGAAGGAGGCTTCCAGGGAGCGTCTCTGGGGGTAGGTGTGACAGCGCAGCAGCATATCAATCCCCGGCTGCTGTATTGTTCCCCACCCACCCGCCTCCTCCCTCCTCCATCAAATAATTAACGTTGTTCTTGATGTTTTCTCCAAGCCCCCTTATCTGCTGCTTCACAGCCCCCCCTCCCCTCGCCAAAACGAAGCCCTGTCAAGGCTCTCACCAGCTGTTAAGAGTGAGGCGTTTAGAAATGAAAGTGCCCGCGTCAGCGAGCTCCATTAAAATCCACCGGGAAGCTGCTTATTGTAACAGGGATGCATCTTAATACAGGTTATTTCATGAAGCAGGCGAGAGAGACGGTATCTCCTATAGAGAGGAAGCGAGACTTAAAAACAATCTGTCTGCATTATCGTCTCCAGAAGTCTTCAGGGGTCTTTCTCTTATTTCCAGTGACACGCACACACCGGCTGACAGTCTGGAGGCAAACAAACGAAACCAAACCGAAATTAAATGGAGGAGCCGGATGAGGCTTATTGCCAAACTTTCTTGCTTTTCCCAACCCAGCTTGCTTCCGAGGGGCAATAAACACTGAGCTGCCAGAAGGGAAGGCCCCGGACTCTGACCTGCCTTTCCCCCTCTCCTGCAAAGATCTCATTGCAAAGTCCGTGCAATGTTTTTGCAGGTTCTTTCTAAAGAGAATGCAATTCTCTGATGCACTTGAAAGTTGTCACAGTCAGCAGAATAGCAGGCTCCGCAACTCTACAGTAACAATCTGGCGCATGCAGACGTAGCCTTCACGAGCCGCCCTGCAATAACAGACCAGCGTGTGCAGTCCAGTGCTCACGAGCGACCCTACAATAAATAAATGGGTGTGTGTGTGTATGACATAGTGCTCTTGGGAAGCCCAACAACAATAAAGCAGCATGAGCGAACCTACAGTAACAAACCAGTATGTCCCACTCGGCAATAAGAAAGCAGTGTGCAATGAAGGGAACCAAATTCCAGCAAGTGAACACCATTTAATTTCAAGTATTCCAAGGGAACTGCTAAGGAACAGATGGTACGTCTACACTGCAAAAACGGACCCATGGCAGTCAATCTCTGAGCCCGGGTCTACAGATCGGGGCGCATGCTACGGCACTCAAAAGAGCAGTGTAGACAGTCCCTCTCTGGCTAGAGCTCTTGGGTGCTGATACCCGGGGAGAGCGGTGCGTCTCAGAGCCTAAGCAGGACTGTCTATGTGGCTGTAGTGTGAACCCGAGTCTGTAGACCTGGGCTCTGCAGGCTTGTCTACACCACGCAGCTTTTGGAGACAAGGCTGTGTCGATAAGTCAGCATGTGTAAACGCTCTTTGTCGGTACTTTGTCGGCATTTTTGCCAACAAAAAACTTCCAGCCCCGCGAGTGGCGTTAGCTTTGTCAGCCGGAGAGCGCTCTTGCTGACAAAGCCGCGTTCATGCCACCACTTGCGTTGGCAAAACTTTTGTCTTTCGCGGGGAGGGGGAGGGCTTTTTTAAGTACTCGTGAAAGACAAAAGTTTTGTCGACAACTTCGCAGTGTAGACAAGCCCTGAGACTCATTGCCGCAGGTTTTTTTGGTTTGTAAGCCGGGTCTGAATGAATGCTTCCCTGACAGCTAGCCAGGAGGGGAAGAGAGGATGGGTGTGTTTATGTAAATACAGTTTGCTCCTGCTCTGGTTACATATTCATCAGAAACAGCTATGTCCAAGTATGAACTCTGACTGGTGTGGGGTACAAATGACCTTAATACTGAATGTCGGGGTAGTGGAATATGGTTACCAATGTTGTAATTATTGTAGGAATACAGGAAAGCAGGACTGCGCTTAACCTGTCCCAAATGAGGAGGGCCACCCTCAGTTGAAAGCATGGTTTGATGCGATAACATGATCTTAGTCAAAGGTCAATTAATTGCCATCAGTGGTAAATAGGACCAATGGTCAATGATGGGATGTTAGAAGTTACTACAGAGAACTTTTTCCTGGGTGTCTGGCTGGTGAGTCTTGCCCACATGCTCGGGGTTCAGCTGATCGCCATATTTGGGGTCGGGAAGGAATTTTCCTCCAGGGTAGATTGGCAGAGGGAACGGGTCACTTACTGGAGGATTCTCTGCATCTTGAAGTCTTTAAACCATGATTTGAGGACTTCAATAGCTGAGACATAGGGGAGAGAATTATTCCAGGAGTGGGTGGGTGAGAGTCTGTGGCCTGCATTGTGCAGGAGGTCAGACTAGATGATCAGAATGGTCCCTTCTGACCTTAAAGTCTATGAGTCTATGAAAGAACCTTGTTAAGTAGGGGCTCGAATGTCAGAGCCCTATGAAAGTAAGAGTGGTGGGGACTGATACCCCCACCCAGAAAGATGCACATACTCCAGGGTTCTTCCTAGATGAGTTTAACTTGTTCTTCCCTGACCTTCAAAGACTAAAGCTAAATCAGTGTCATTAGGCGCCTCTTTGTTATGTTAAATGCCTTATCGGAGCTGAAGTCAGTTGTGGTAGAACTGTGTTTCTGCCCTGCCTGCTAAGAGCTAAAAATCACTGAGAGCTGGAATCACTTGAGAGGGGGTGGTGTTTCAGCCCACCCTGCAAAGAGCTGAAAGTCACTAAGAGACTGATGTGCAGAGGTCACAGCAGACGGTGACTGACTGACAGCGGGTGAATGAGTGGCTGGTGCGGCGGAGAGGCGCGATGAGTGGCCAGCAAGGGGGCTGGTGGAGAGGCGCGGTGAGCAGGTGGCCGGTGAGTGGCCAGCAGGGTGGCCGGCAGAGCAAGGTGGCGAGCGAGTGCCCGAGCAGCGGAGCGAGTAAGGTAGCTCTTTACCCCAACCAGGGTGGGAGGTGAACTCTGCAGATGCACCTCTGAACTCTGGGTCTGCACTAACCAAGGACAGCAACTGAGAGTGGGGTGCAGAGAAGGGTTGGGCACATGAAAGGGACTTGTGGGTTGCTGGATTTAAGACCCTGAGGGGAAAAGGACACTGTCCAGCTTACTTGGGGGTGGGTCTTTTACTCATGGTTTATGTTTATGAACCCTGTTTGCAGTGTTTTCCCAAATTAATGCCGAGTTACTTCCCTCCTTTTATTAAAAGTTTCTTTTGTACACAGACTCTGTGGGAAGCATTGCCTCTCCGAGGCGCCCGGGGTGGTGGGTAAACTTCCCAGGTTACTGGGTGGGGACTCGAGCCGCTTCTGTGTTGTATCGATGGACAGGAACCCCTAGATACTGAACGAGGCCCTGGTTGCTGCTGGCTCCACCTGCCAGAAGGGTTACATGGTTGTTTGGTTTTGGTTTTTTTGCAGTGCAGATGTACCCAGAAAGGACAAAATGACTATAAATCTTATGGAAGATACGTCATCAGTGTCTCTTAGGGCAGGTCTTCACTACCCGCCGGATCGGCGGGTAGCAATCGATCTATCGGGGATCGATTTTTCGCGTCTCGTTAAGACGCGATTAATCGATCCCCGATCGCGCTCCCCGTCGGCTCCGGCAATCCACCTCATCGAAAGGCGGAAGCGGAGTCGACGGGGGAGCGGCAGCGATCGACTCGCCGCCGTCCTCATCGCCAGGTAAGTCGATTACGATACGCCGACTTCAGCTACGCTATTCACGTAGCTGAAGTTGCGTATCGTAGATCGACCCCCTCCCCTAGTGTAGCCCTGGGCTCAGGAAAGCTTATCCAAATGGAGATTTTCCCAGTCCTGTCTGGTCTGCCATCTACTTAGAGTTCTCTCTCTCTCTGTCTGCCTCTGGAAGTGGAGTGTTTATGATCACTGGTATCAGAGGGGTAGCCGTGTTAGTCTGGATCTGTAGAAGCGACAAAGGGTCCTGTGGCACCTTATAGACTAACAGACGTATTGGAGCATAAGCTTTCGTGGGTGAATCCCCACTTCTTCGGATCACTGAACATCTCACAGGCAGAGCCAGTCGGAGCCTGGGAAGAATATTTGCTCCTTTTTTTTAAAGTGAGAAATAAAATCTCCCATGGATTTGCCCTCTTCCCTTCCTGAGCCTGGAGGGGTCCGATCAGAAACTGGCCCATATAGAGGGGACTGGTCCCAGTCAGAAAATACTTCCCTTCTGCGTGGGCTAGTTTCTGATGATGTAGCCTTGTTTAGCTCGACTGTGAACAGCCTTGTTGGATACAACATCTTCCCGTGTAGCCCATGTGGTTCAACCCCCGAAAGACGTAATAGCCTAATGTACTGTCTGGGGCGATGGAGGTGCCCAACTCCCATGGAATCTCATGGCTCTGCATATCTAAGATCCTCTGTATTCCCTTGCAAAGCCCAGGTTACATGTCCATATGGTGGTAGGATACATTGCCCTATGCATCTGTCATATATGTAGATCACTGTGTTTGTCCATATGGTGGACACCCATGTGTGTCTACATAGGAGTTGCCGGACTGGATCACACCTCCGGTCCAGCTAATCCAGTAGCCTGAATCTTCCAGTGATCGGCACCAAATGCTTCAGAGGAAGGGGTCAGAATCCCGCAGTAGCTGATGCCGCCAGTGCTGGGTTTCCTTCTGCTCTCTGAGAGGTAGAGATTGGCTTAAACCCTGAAATGAAATGTGTGTTAGCATTGACTCTGATAACGCCGGGTATCCTTGTTATCCACAGAAATGTCCAGTTCCCTTTTGAATCCTGCTAAATTCTTGGCCCCAACAACATCCTGTGGCAATGAGTTCCACCGTCTAATTACATGTTGAATGAAAAAGATTTCTTTTGATCAGTTCTGAATTTTATAGCATACTATGGTACATCTATGGCCCAGCTTGTTAAATCAGGCATGTTTTCCTCTGAGTTTCATTCCTCCAGGGATTCATTAAAAATAGGGAGAATCTCTGATACCATGGCATTGGGGCCATATAAATACCTAGGATGGCTGGCTGGCTAGAGAGTTAACCTCTGCTGTAGATGTAGTTGTTTGGTCCGATAGATGTGCAGAACAGGCCAGCTGAGATCTCCACAGGCGTCTTCTGCAGCTAAAGTTCCAGGGTTGCCGTTTTGACGATAGGTTGTTTGATGCTCCATCGTTGTCAATGACGCTTGGGGTCCGCCGGCAGGTTCGTATTGCCCTGTGGTTGGTCATTGTTAGCGGTTCTTCAGCTGCGGCATTATGGAAATGTCACAATGTCTGGGACTACGTGGCCAAGACGGGGGAGGTGTGATATCTTTTATTTCAAGGTGCAAGAGACAAGATTTTGCGCTCTCCGGCACGCTTCCTGGGGACATAAAGTGACAGTCAGCAAACCAGCCGCAGTCTGCCCTGCTGGGTGATACAGAACCTACATGAGGAGGACGCCAGAATAACTAGCGTCAGCGTAGCTGGAGCCTGGATTGGAGGTGATCAGGCAGGCAAGGATGTCAAGGTCACGGGCTAAGGCAGGTAAGGAATGGGCCATTCCTAGATGGTGACATGCGGGAGAGGGGAAAGGAAGGTTTGGGAGGGTCGGGGGTGGGAGGGGAGCATCATGGGCCGTTCGCTGATGAAATGATGGAGCGATGTCTTTGAAAGCCCTTTGCCGGACCACACTCAAAGGCACAACGGCTGCAGCGTGCGAGGAGGAGGCGTCCGTGCGAGCTACCGCTCCATCCTGATGATGTCATCAGGTGATGCCAAGGAGCAGGCGTTCGAAATGCTTCCGTCGGGTGGCTAAGGAGCTGGGAGGCAGGGACGCTGCTGAGAGCTTTGTCTTGATTCATTCGTTATTAGTTTGTTTCAAGCTGGCGCTGGGCTTGCAGAGGCAGCCGGGAGGGAACTTAAGTGAACCGAGAGTGGGTGAAAGGTGCCAGGCTGACAGTCGCTGGAGGCAGGAGCTCTCTGGCCATTCGCCCAGGAGATACAGCCCAGGCACCGGCAGGTGCGAGCTTCCCCATGAACATGCTGAGGGCTTGGAGGGAGCATACGTAGGGCCAAGAGGGGACTAGGTCCAGCTCTGTTCTCATCCAGTCCCTTGCTGCTCCGCTCGCAGCTGGTTTTGGGGATGCTGATGTTTGCTCCGTGGCCTGAGCTAATCCTTACCTACATGGATGGAAAGACTCCCACGCGCTTTGTCTCGAGCCCTAGGAACTGACCTGAGGCCCTGCCAATTCGTCCCATGTGGCCGCTACACACCTGCTGATATTGGCTTTTGCTCCCTAGCACCAAACCGGGGCTGGACTTGAACCAGTGGCAAAAGCTTCTGCCTCCTCTTGACAATTCCCTGACCCGTCTGGTCTCCTGTCCTGCCTTTCCCATATTCTCTTGAGGCTGCTCTTGCATTCTGGTCCATTTTTCTGACCTCTTGCCTATCCTCATGAGCATATAACTAGCGGCTGATCCTTGAGGCTTCGCTTTTGTTAAGGTCAAGTGCTTGAAAGGAAGCCAATAGGCCATGTCTGAATATCATCTCTCTACAGCAGTGGTCCCTAAACTGTGGGGCACAGACCCCTAAGGGGGAGTGGAGGAACCTTGTGGGGGAGGGCGCAGTGCAACTGTGCCAGCACCCATGGGCAGCGGGAAGGGAACGCCCCCCCCAGCCCCGCTACGCCCCCAGCTCTGGTCCAGCCGTGGTCCCCGCTCCAGGCCCAGCTCCGCCCGGAGCCTCGGCCCCTGGCTGGGGCTCTGCTCCTGGGCCCCAGCCTCAGCCCCTGGCTGCAGCTCCATTCCTGGCCCCAAGCCCAGACCCAGACTCGCCCCCAGCTGCAGCCTCAGCCTCAGACCTCTTACCCCCTGGAATCATAGAATCATAGAATCTCAGGGTTGGAAGGGACCTCAGGAGGTCATCTAGTCCAACCCCCTGCTCAAAGCAGGACCAACCCCAACTAAATCATCCCAGCCAGGGCTTTGTCAAGCCTGACCTTAAAAACCTCGAAGGAAGGAGATTCCACCACCTCCCTAGGTAACCCATTCCAGTGCTTCACCACCCTACTAGTGAAAAAGTTTTTCCTAATATCCAACCTAAACCTCCCCCTCTGTAACTTGAGACCATTACTCCTTGTTCTGTCATCTTCTACCACTGAGAACAGTCTAGATCCATCCTCTTTGGAACCCCCTTTCAGGTAGTTGAAAGCAGCTATCAAATCCCCCCTCATTCTTCTCTTCTGCAGGCTAAACAATCCCAGTTCCCTCAGCCTCTCCTCATAAGTCATGTGCTCGAGCCCCCTAATCATTTTTGTTGCCCTCCGTTGGACTCTTTCCAATTTATCCACATCCTTCTTGTAGCGTGGGGCCCAAAACTGGACACAGTACTCCAAATGAGGCCTCACCAGTGCCGAATAGAGGGGAATAATCACGTCCCTCGATCTGCTGGAAATGCCCCTACTTATACAGCCCAAAATGCCGTTAGCCTTCTTGGCAACAAGGGCACACTGTTGACTCATATTCAGCTTTTCGTCCACCGTAACCCCTAGGTCCTTTTCTGCAGAACTGCTGCCCAGCCATTCGGTCCCTAGTCTGTAGCAGTGCATGGGATTCTTCCGTCCTAAGTGCAGGACTCTGCACTTGTCCTTGTTGAACCTCATCAGATTTCTTTTGGCCCAATCCTCTAATTTGTCCAGGTCCCTCTGTATCCTATCCCTACCTTCAAGCGTATCAACCACTCCTCCCAGTTTAGTGTCATCTGCAAACTTGCTAAGGGTGCAGTCCACACCATCCTCCAGATCGTTAATGAAGATATTGAACAAAACCGGCCCCAGCACCGACCCTTGGGGCACTCCACTTGATACCGGCTGCAAACTAGACATGGAACCATTGATCACTACGCGTTGAGCCCGACCATCTAGCCAGTTTTCTATCCACCCTACCGTCCATTCATCCAGCCCATACTTCTTTAACTTGCTGGCAAGAATACTGTGGGAGACTGTATCAAAAGCTTTGCTAAAGTCAAGAAATAGCACATCCACTGCTTTCCCCTCATCCAGAGAGCCAGTTATCTCATCATAGAAGGCAATTAGATTAGTCAGGCATGACTTGCCCTTGGTGAATCCATGCTGACTGTTCCTGATCACTTTCCCCTCCTTTAAGTGGTTCAGAATTGATTCCTTGAGGATCTGTTCCATGATTTTTCCAGGGACTGAGGTGAGACTGACTGGCCTGTAGTTCCCCGGATCTTCCTTCTTCCCTTTTTTAAAGATGGGCACTACATTAGCTTTTTTCCAGTCATCCGGGACCACCCCCGATTGCCATGATTTGTCAAAGATAATGGCCAATGGCTCTGCAATCTCATCGGCCACCTCCTTTAGCACCCTCGGATGCAGTGCATCCGGCCCCATGGACTTGTGCTCGTCCAGCTTTTCTAAATAGTCCCGAACTACTTCTTTCTCCACAGAGGGCTGGTCACCTCCTCCCCATACCGTGCTGTGGAGTGCAGCTGTCTGGGAGCTGACCTTGTCTGTGAAGACAGAGGCAAAAAAAGCACTGAGTACACTAGCTTTCTCCACATCATTTGGGGACCACCGCACTGCAGAGCTGGGTCCAAGATTTCTTTAGAGCGGCCATTTGCATGCCAAGGCCAGGAATTCCAGCCTGTTCGAATGCTTTGACAGAAGTAAGGAATGAGAGGACCGCAGAGAAAAAGTGGGTGCCGTTTCTTTAGACTTTCAAACGATTTGGACAGAGTCCCTCCCAAGGGGCTGAGAAGGAAACTTGGTAGCTGTGGAGTGTAGAGGTAAATTCGTGGATTAAAAGCTGGTGATGAGAGAAGCAGCCAAGGAAGACTCAACAACCGATGCCCACTGTGGAACGAGTGGGATGCGCCCGAGATCTGCAGGAGGGCAGCTGCCGCTCAGTATATTTATGAATGATGGGGAGGAATGGTGTGGACTGCACCCTTAGCAAGTTTGCAGATGACACTAAACTGGGAGGAGTGGTTGATACGCTGGAGGGTAGGGACAGGATACAGAGGGACCTAGACAAATTAGAGGATTGGGCCAAAAGAAATCTGATGAGGTTCAACAAGGACAAGTGCAGAGTCCTGCACTTAGGACGGAAGAATCCCAAGCACTGCTACAGACTAGGGACCGAATGGCTGGGCAGCAGTTCTGCAGAAAAGGACCTAGGGGTTACGGTGGACGAAAAGCTGAATATGAGTCAACAGTGTGCCCTTGTTGCCAAGAAGGCTAACGGCATTTTGGGCTGTATAAGTAGGGGCATTTCCAGCAGATCGAGGGACGTGATTATTCCCCTCTATTCGGCACTGGTGAGGCCTCATTTGGAGTACTGTGTCCAGTTTTGGGCCCCACGCTACAAGAAGGATGTGGATAAATTGGAAAGAGTCCAACGGAGGGCAACAAAAATGATTAGGGGGCTGGAGCACACGACTTCTGAGGAGAGGCTGAGGGAACTGGGATTGTTTAGCCTGCAGAAGAGAAGAATGAGGGGGGATTTGATAGCTGCTTTCAACTACCTAAAAGGGGGTTCCAAAGAGGATGGATGTAGACTGTTCTCAGTGGTAGATGATGACAGAACAAGGAGTAATGGTCTCAAGTTGCAGAGGGGGAGGTTTAGGTTGGATATTAGGAAAAACTTTTTCACTAGTAGGGTGGTGAAGCACTGGAATGGGTTACCTAGGGAGGTGGTGGAATCTCCTTCCTTCGAGGTTTTTAAGGTCAGGCTTGACAAAGCCCTGGCTGGGATGATCTAATTGGGTTTGGTCCTGCTTTGAGCAGGGGGTTGGACTAGATGACCTCCTGAGGTCCCTTCCAACCCTGAGATTCTATGATTCTATGAAGGAGTGAATTCATAATAGGGCCTTGCGCTCCGATTCAGCCAAACACCAAAGCACAAGGTTCACTTCAAGCATGTGTTTAAGTCCACCCCCATCCGGCCCAGTACACAAGTAACGTATTTAAGTCTGAAAGTGGTGCCAGTGTCTCATTAGGGGACGGTCTGGAGCCAATTCTAAGGCGTGGCACCAGGGGGCACCTTCCTGCCAAAGTTACATTCTTTCGGATGCAAAGTGAAAACTGAGATGGCGACTTTATTAAAGAATCCATTCTGTTAAGGCAAGCACACGGTGGCTGAATTTGAAATGCCGTCAGTGACGGGGCTTGCATTGTGTCCTTTGGGAGCACTGTGCCATGACTCGATGCAGCTCCTTGCTAGGGAGATTTCCTCTGTATTTAACATTTTTAATATCATCTTAATGTTCCGAGTTCCAGCAGCTTGGAACATGCTCAATAATTCCTTGACATTTACACCCCGGAGATACTTGTAGGCTGCTCTTCCTTCCTTTTGCTCTGTCAGTCCATCCGTCCCCACAGTCATACCTCAGTGACTGTCTACACTCAGCTATTGCTTAGCCAAGGTAGGTTGTGTCTTTCTCATCAGAAATGAGTCCCTCTGGCCCCAGAGGATGCAAGGGGAGGGAGAACAGGTAGAGAGGGGTGCGTGGTTAGAAAGAGAGAGCGAAAGGAATTGGCACCCAAAGCAGCTTTGCAGAGCAGAGGAATTCCCATGCTGGAAATGTATCGTGCAATTTCCTTTTCCCACTGCTGGGAGTTCAGCTCCTGGTGGGATTTGCAGCAGGCAGCCTCCCCCAGGCTAGGAGCAGGCTAAAATCTTCCTTCCTTCCTCTCCCTGTCGGGATCTTTGGGGACTTTATTTTTGAAAAACGCCTTGGCTTTGCTTCCAGGAAACAAGGACCTGACTGTGGGAGATGGTAAGGAATGGTCACCAGTGACAAACCAGTGACAGTCTCTGTTAACCGGACTGGGAAAGGAGGGTTGGGGGGTGGATTTGGCATTTGAGAGCACAGTGGAAAAAGGGATACATGGCAGAAAAGAGGAAGCCTAATTCCTTTTGCAATAACCCAGAAGAACCAAGCCCTCTGCAGACTGGAGTGAGGCCCAGGCCAGGGATGCCCTTGGCTGTGTGGTAGGTGCTATCCAGTAGCGTAGCTGCGGGGGAGCAGGGGGATCGGCCGCTCCCCCTGTGAGGAGAAGCAGCACTTTTTGGCGCCTCCCCAGCCCCGCTGCCGGAGCCAGGCTGGGGGCGGGGGGAGGTCGCTTTAAAAGGCCCGCGGCTCCTGCAGCCACGGGAAGCCACGGGCATTTTAAAGCGCCGCCGGAACCCCGTTGCCAGAGCTCCGGCGGCGCTTTAAAGGGCCCGGGGGCTCTGCAGCGGCTGGAGCCCCGGGCCCTTTAAAGCGCCGCCGGGGGAGTGGGGAGGCGCCTTTTTATAGTGCCGCTCCCCCTGTGCTCTAAACCTGGCTATGCCACTGGTGTTGTCCCGCACTGGAGGGCAGGCCTTTGACAGCTGAGCAGAACAGGAAGAGTGAAGAGAAGCAGAATGATCTCCACCATAGGCGCTGACTTTAGTCGGCGCCGGTGGGTGCTCGCGCCCCCGCCCCAACTCCATCCCCGGCCCCGCCCCCATTTCGCCCCTTCCCCAAATCCCCGCCTCCTCCCCCGGGCGTGCTGCATTTCCCCCCCACCCCCCTCCCGCGCCCAACTCACCTCCACCTCTCCGCTCCAGGCTTGCTGCGCGCCAGCTGTTCGGCGCGCGGCAAGCCTGGGAAGGGGGTGGGGGGAAGCGGAGCGACGGAGCCTCGGGGGAGGGGGAGGAGGCGGAGCTGGGCTGTAGCTCACCTCCGCCTCCTCCCCCTCTCCCGAGGCGCTGCCGCTCTCCTTCCCCACCCCCCTCCATCCCAGGCTTGCCGCATGCCGAACATCTGGCGCGCAGCAAGCCTGGGAGGGAGGAAAAGCGGAGGGGCGTCGGCGGAAGAGGAGGTGAGTTGGGCGCAGGGGGGGCCGGCGGGGAGCACCCACCAATTTTTCTCCGTGGGTGCTCCAGCCCCGGAGCACCCACGGAGTCGGCGCCGATGATCTCCAGTAAAATTTTCCGTTGCATGGACTCATCCAATTAGTCCACTGACCTCATCACGGGCTGGCTGTATTAACTAGCCTGCTCTATGGCCTAGGCGCCTTAGTGCTTTGAGTACATTCACTAAGGGCCCCATCCAAAGTTTAGTGGAGTCAACAGGAATCTTTCTATTGGCTTCCACAGGCTTTGGAGTCAAGCCCATGATTCACTGCAGCAGAACCCCCCTCCCCCCGCCATTACCAAATGTCTCCGTCTCGGTGAACCTTGGAATAACATGGACTCTCGTCATTTTTCAAAGGGCCCTAAAGATGGGGCTCCCACCTCTTTGCTAGGGGAACTATTCCACAGCCGGCTAGGTCAGAGATTCCAGGGCTGGAAGGGAGCACTGTCGTCATCTGGACTCACCTCCTGGATAGCACGCCCCAGAGACATTCCTCGGGCAGCGCTTTTAGAAAAACCAGCCAGTTTTGATTTAGACATTGCCAATGATGGAGACTCCACCAGGGCCAGTGGTTAATCACCCTCACTGGTAAAATGTTACACCTTCTTTCCAGTCTGAATCTGTCTGGCTTCAGCTTCCAGCCATTGGCTCGTGCTTTACCTTTCTCTGCTAGATTGAAGAGCCCGTGATCAAATGTTTGTACCAATGGACTGTAATCAAGTCACCCCTTAGCCTTCTCTTTGCTGAGCGAAATAGATTGTGCTCCCTGAGTCTGTCACTATAAGGCAGGTTGTTTAATCATTCTTGTGGCTCTTCTCTGAACCCTCTGCAATGTATCAACCTCCTTCCTCAGTTGTGGGCACCAGAACAGGATTCCAGCCGTGGTCGCAGCAATGCCAGAAACAGGTAAAATAACCTCTCTGCTATACTCAAGATTCCTGTTTTTGGATCCCAGGATTGCATTAGCTCTTTTGGGCATAGTGTTGCAGTGGGAGCTCATGGTCAGCTGATTATCCACCATACCCCACAAAGCTTTTTCAGTCGCTGCTTCCCAGGGTAGAGCCCCCATCTGGTGAGTAACGCCGACATTCTTTGTTCCTAGCTGTATATATTTACAATTAGCTGTATTAAAACACATATTGTTTGTTTTTGCCCAGTTTACCAAGCGATCCAGATTGCTCCATATCAGTGACCTGTCCTCTTCCTTGTTTACCTCTCTCCCAATTTTTGTGTCATCTGCAATCTTTATCAGTCATGGTTTTATGGTTTCTTCAAGGACACTGATAAAAAAAATTAATAGTACAGGGCCAAGAACTGATCCCGGCAGGACTCCACTAGAGAAACATGCACTCAATGATCATTCCCTGTTTACAATTACATTTTGAGATCTATCAGTTAGCCAGCTTTTAATCCATTTATTGGGTGCCATGTTGATTTTATATCTTTCTAGTTTTTTAATTACAATGTCATGCAGTACCAAGCTGAACACCTTACAGAAATTTTAGTTTATTATGTCGCTGTTAGTACCTTTATCAACCAAACTTGCAATCTCATAACAAAATATGTCGTTAGTTTGTCAGGATCTATTTTCCATAAACCCATGTTTATTGACATTAATTATATTATCCTAATTTAATTCTTTATTAATCTAGTCCTGTGTCAGATGCTCCATTATCTTGCCCAGGATCGATGCGAGACTGACAAGCCTATAATTACCCAGGTATTCCTGTTTATCGTTTTAAAATATTGGCACAGTATTAGGTTTTCTTCCATTGTTCTGGAAATTCCCCAGTGTTCCAAGATTTATTGAAAATCAACATTAACAGTCCAGTAAGCTCCTCGGACAGCTCTTTTAAAACTCTTGGATGCCAGTTATCTGGACTTTCTGATTTAAAAATGTCTAACTTCAGTAGATCTTGCTATCAAAAAGTTATTCCTGATATTCAGCCCCAAATTTCTCTTGGCTTCTTATGAATCATTAGTTAATTCACCGCTAAGACTACTTAGCATAGGTATTAATGAAGAAATCTTGCCATATCCTTTCTGTTTTCTCTATGGGTACATTCAATTTTGTGTCGTTTTATGGCATGCAAAA
This sequence comes from Macrochelys suwanniensis, assembly GCA_033296515.1. Lineage (NCBI taxonomy): Eukaryota > Metazoa > Chordata > Testudines > Chelydridae > Macrochelys > Macrochelys suwanniensis. The sequence continues at coordinate 257,063,418 of CM065776.1, read as the reverse complement.
TGGAAGTTTCCTCCTGGGTTGCAACTTGCTTCAAGGGGTATGTTGAGGTGGGGGCAGTTTCACTGGTGTTTAGATCACACAGAAACAAGCCACCTGGGTTCTGATCCAAGCTCTGTTATAGATGTTTATGAAACCCCTGTGTCCCAGTAGCCTCATCTATGACATGGGGATAATACTGACCTGCCTCAAGGGCGACAGGGAAGGCTTGAGTTCAAATGCTCAAAAATTAGCCACATGGTGCACTTGCCTGCAATATTCAGCATTTGCAATTTTCCCTCTTTTAATTATTCACAAAAGCTGCCCAATCAGGGAATGGAAATAAACCGATGTGATTTATCCAGCTAGACGGTGCAGTGTAGATTTCAGTATCAGAGTTCTGAAGAGTTTGTGAGCTATTCATTATGAGTAAGGAGGGAAGAGCCTTAGGTCTATTTGGATTGCAAAGCCTGTAGATTCTACTTAGATTTTAAGCTCCAGGGGCAGGAACTGTTTCTTACTATGCATTTGTACCGCACCCAGCACAATGGGGCCTGGGTTGCAATGAAGGCCTCCGAGTGCTACTTTAGTGACGATAAAGAAATCGATGAGCAATTTTCGGCAGCAGAGTCGCGAACTTTATAATCTGTTCTCGCGCAGAGAAAGAAGGGAAATTCGCCACTTAACAATGGAGCCGCTGCGATCAGTTCGACTGACCCTTGGGGCATCGCGGAGGCCCGAAGAGTGGACGTGACTTGCCCAAGCTATGAAAGTGCAACCCAAGCGATCTGGATTGTCCTTGCTTCTGAGAGGAATGACTTAGGATAGTAGGACAGGCTGTTACTAGGATGGAATTAAGAGAGGGGACATTTTGTCTGAATGAAGCACACTCTCTGCTGGTATCAGTGTAGCTCCATTAACTTCCACGCAGCTCTGCTGATCTGAGGAGCTGACCCAAGGCTGGGAAAAACTTCCTGCTGGGAAGATCTCCTGGACTGTGAAGTGGGCTTCTTAGGAAAGGGACCTTTGCAACTAGACTGTTTAAAGAACGGTGGCAATGGATCTAGCAGGGGCTCCAAGGGATGGCTGACATCTATCATCCTCATTGCAAAGTGTGTTGTCTCCTTGCAGACTGATCGCAAGGCATGGACTAAATGACCCAGTAGATAGCTGTTTTCTATCCCTAATGTTGGTGATTCCAGCCTCCTTTGAGTGCGTGGGGGTGTGGTTAGGAAGGAAGGAAAAGGCTGAGTCAGCGTACCTTGCTGTGCAAAGCGACAGGCAAAGCTTCAGGAATTCATCTCCAGCTTTTCTGAGCCTCATTTGTCCGGGAGCCTCCTGGGGCCTCATTTTCCTGGTGATTCCTAACAGGTCTTGTCTGGGGCAGGAAAGCAGCTACAATGGCCTCGCTCAAAATCTTTCAGTGCTTTGGCTCCTGTTCCTGGTAGAACATCTGAAATGCAGAGGGGTGCCTGCATTGCAGCAAGAAATAAACAAGCTAAAGGCAAGCGCGCAAAACTTTTTACACAAGAAATAAGGTTCGGTTTTAGCTCTGGGTAGACTTAGACTCATAGACTCATAGACTTTAAGGTCAGAAGGGACCATTATGATCATCTAGTCTGACCTCCTGCACAATGCAGGCCGCAGAATCTCACCCACCCACTCCTGGAATAATCCTCTCACCTATGTCTCAGCTATTGAAGTCCTCAAATCATGGTCTAAAGACCTCAAGATGCAGAGAATCCTCCAGTAAGTGATCCGTGCCCCATGCCGCAGAGGAAGGCAAAAAACCTCCAGGGCCTCTGCCGATCTACCCTGGAGGAAAATTCCTTCCCGACCCCAAATATGGCGATCAGCTGAACCCCGAGCATGTGGGCAAGACTCACCAGCCAGACACCCAGGAAAAAGTTCTCTGTAGTAACTTCTAACATCCCATCATTGACCATTGGTCCTATTTACCACTGATGGCAATTAATTGACCTTTGACTAAGATCATGTTATCCCATCAAACCATCCCCTCCATAAACGTATCTAGCTTAATCTTGAAGCCAGTTAGGTCTTTTGCCCCCACTGCTTCCCTTGGAAGGCTGTTCCAGAACTTCACTCTTCTAATTTTGTCATCCATCCGTCAGGGAAATCCGTATTTTTAGCTCTGATCACTGAACCAGGACCAGTGGTTGGAGGAGTTTACTGATCCATCAAATTTACCCTAGTCCTGGCAGGTCACAAGAAAGAAGACCTTAAAAAATCACATCATTCTGATTACCACCTTATGTCCATTCTCGCATTACTCTAGCACCTGATGGCTTATAACCCACTGAGGTGACAGATTGAGGGATCAAGGCTTTTTTCCACTGGGGATCTTTGCATCAGGGCAGTTACACCAGTGCGCAAATCCCTAGATGTGTACAACGTGCCCGGCTTTGCTTCCCGAGTGCAGCGTGTTGCCACTAGTGACCTGCATTGGGGCAGCAGCATCAGCGTAAAATCCCTCACAGTATCAGCCAAAGGGCCGACGTGGTACTTAGGTCTTGTGCTGGCTCCCTGCACTGGGCTCAGTTTCACCCGCTGAGAGCAAGGCAGCTAGCCCGACTGATGGTGACTGATTCCCCCAAGAGGGTATGATCAGGCAGGCTGGGCATGTGAGTGACCACCTGTCCATTCTTAGCACCTTGGAAGGCAGCACTAGAAGAATCGCGGGATGCACCTCTTTTTCTAACGTCTGGAAGGGGGCCGTCTGTCCAGGTGTACGATGTGGTGTGATGGACTTGCAGGGTTGCCACTTCAAAACCTCAGAGGTTCCTGGCCCTGCCTGTAGGCTAGGGGGCTCTGTAGGTAAACATGCAATCTGGGTCTTTCAGCAATCAGTCTGCAGAGAAACCGTCTAGAGTAGGATGGGTGGTGAGTTGTGCCACTCTGTTTCAGGGAGCAGCCTGCTTTGTCTCTCTCTGGTTTGGGGTCTTGTATGCGGATGCTCTTGTGCCAAATTGCCGGCACTACTATGATGGGTCCCACGCTTCCTCTTCTTGTGGGGGGGTTTCAGGGCGCTGTGTCTTGCCCCTGAACTGGGGTATCAGCTGCCCCCCTAGTATCCCAGAGAAGGGGAGTGGAGAGGAAGGGACCCGGGCCCACCCTCTACTCTGGGACCCAGCCCAGGGGCCCTAGGATAGCGGGTAAACCACTTGTACTAGTGATTCTTTTCCCTGGGCTACTTCCCTCTCCTGCCCTTCAGCTTGTGGGGCTTCCTGCCTTCCCTCTGCACAAGCATGTGTCCCTTTACCTAAGGTCTTGGTCTTCTTGGCCCACTGCAGCACTTCTCCAGACTCTCCTCTGCTTTCCTCCAAACTGCTCTCTGCTCCACCACCAAATCACTCTGCTTCAACTCCTCCAAACTGCTCTCTGTTCCAACACCAATCCACTCTGCTCCAACTCCTTCAAATTGCTCTCTTCTCCACTACCAAATCACTCTGCTTCAACTCCTCCAAACTGCTCTCTGCTCCACCGCCAAATCACTTTGCTTCAACTCCTCCAAACTGCTCTCTGTTCCAACTCCAAACCACTCTGCTCCAACTCCTTCCTCCTCCTCCTCTGTCTGCCTGAAGCAGGGGGTTTTATTAGGTTCCTGAGAGGGCCTTAATTGACTGCAGGTGCTCCAATTAACCTGTAGCTACCCTCCCTAGTCTCCAGGGAACCACGCCTTAATTAGCCTAGGGCTTATATATTTCCCCTCTCACACTCTACTACTGCTCCCTGGCCCTCCTGTATCACACTCTGAATTCGAACAAATCAAATAGTGTCACACTGCAACCTTCCAGCAAGTGTATTTGATGTTTTTATCTAGCGTCTCGGTGTGTATGAGGTGGATGTAGCATACAGCACCGCCTGGAGGCATCTGCCCTGGGTGGGTAGGATGCCTCCATCTGCTCTTTCACCCTCTTTAAGCCAACCTCTCTCTGCCGTAGTCCTAAAATGTTAACCCAATGTCATGCTCCTCCGTTCCTCCCACTCCCCCACCTGCTCTGCTTGTCTCTGGCAGCAGCCATGGATTCTCTTTCAGGTTAGCTCAGAGCTTAATTGAAAGCAACTGATGCTGAGCGTAAACTGCACACAAACACACAGAGACGCGGGAGCCACTTTGAAGCTTGACTAGGGCTGGGTTACCTGCCGGCACGTTGAGGGGCCGATAGATAATTAAAGTGACAATCGATCAGGCGGGAACAGAGGGGGGAAAAAGACGAGGAGGAGAATGAAGATGATGGTAACGCTGATGATGAAGTCAAAACAGCCCAGAAGTGGGCTGCCTGTCAAGGTGGCTGAGTGGAGTGAGAGGAACGGAGCCCGTCATATTCCAACCTCCGGGCCCACTTCCCCATGTCTTCCAGAGGCTTAAAGTCTGTCGGAAATTATTTATGCTGCTACAAAAAGCCGCGGCTGATAGACAAAGTGTTGTGCCGTTTAGAAGAGTGAGGGGGAAGAGGAAGACAGATGGGCTAAAATTTCTGAACGCTCATGAAAGATTCACGGGCGTCTCTTGTTAAATTTAATTGGGAGAAACCCGACTCGGCGTCTGCCTGCCTGGCTTGCTGGCTTTTACTTAAGAAGTCAACTGACAAGCTTGTTGTGTGTGTTTTCTCGCCCTACCTCTCCCGCCTCCTCTTAACCCCCGCCACGGGCCTAGTCGGGAATAATTCTGGGAGCGTTCTCACCCGCCGTCACCTGGGCTGGTTCTGCCCCCATCTCTTGTCTTGTTAGCATTAAAGAGAGGAAGGGCAGGTGCACTGTTAGGGCACGGGAGCAGACCAGGCAGATCCAGGTTCCGCTTCTTGTTCTGCTGTGGATTCCTATGCATGATTTTGGGCATGTCGTTTAGGGTATGTCTACACACTGGAGCTGGAAATGTAAATGCCAGCTCAGGTAGACATACCTGTGTGGCGAAGTGGGACTGTTCTTAATGTTTCCTCTAAATACCGTGTGTACACCTCAGTTTCCCCTATGCATTTCTTAAGTCTCTAGGTGGTGGGATAAAGGTGTGTGATTGCAGAGCCCTGGAGGGCCAGGGTGATGACAGAGAATGGCCGATACCCTGTCTCCTGGCAACTGATGGCCTGGGCCCCTCCCCTGCAAGGATGCAGACTAAAGGTGTTGCAGAAGGAAGGGATCGGGTGACCTCCTGGCCCGGGAAGGAGACAAAGGCAAAGGAGGGGCTAAAGAGTCAGTTTGGAGCTGGCTGGGGATGTGGGGGGAGGCGCAGAGATAGTCTGGCCTCCCTGCCCCCCAAGATAGACCTGATTGAGGGGTACTGTTTCCTGTACCTACAAGCTCTGTTTTAGACCATGTTCCTGCCGTCTAATAAACCTTCTGTGTTACTGGCTGGCTGAGAGTCACAGTGAATCACAGGAAGTGGGAGTGCAGGACCCTAACTCCCCCACACTCCGTGACAACCTGCTGTAGCTGACGGATGACGTAACTCCTGCATAGGCGAGTCTGTATCATTATCCCCATTCACAGAAAGGGAAACTGAGGCACAGAGCGGGGCAGCGACTTGTCCAAGGGTGATCAGGGAGTCAGTGACAGCCCACCAGCGACTCGCCTCCTTCCTGTGCTCCAACCACTAGATCGGTGTTCCCAGGGCCCCGGGTGGGTTGTGAAGCCCTTCTCTGGGGTGGCGTCCTGACCTGTTCTGTGGGAGCTCTGCTTTCAGCCAAGCCAAACCTGTTCCAACTTGGGATAGCGAAGGAAACCGTGTGAATGTAAAACAGCAGCAAGGATTATGTTGATTAGGGCTGCGGCTCTGGGGAACGTGCGAGTTGTGAGAATGCAGACGTGATACCTGCTGGTGTGTTTTTCGGAATGTGCAATTCTCCCATCCCTGCGCAGGTGGGGCCAGATGTTCAAAACAACTCCGCACCCGCCAGCGCGGCCAGGTTTTCTTCAGGGCTCAGCTGCCACTCGGGCACCTCGATATCTTTCCAACATGTCCAGCGGTGCCGCGATGGGAGCTGAGCGCTTCTGAAAATCTGGACAATCGGATCAAGACGGCATGTTACGTCCTTAGCTGCCGGGATGAAGATGGAGTGTTGCATGCTGGGAGAGGTCGCCTCCCTGGTGGGCCTCACCTCTCTATTAATAGCGAGGATGTCTGCAATATGCTCCGTTTGACGCAAATCAGGAACCGGGCAATGTACCAACAGGGCCCGCTCAGGACCGCCCCTGATGCTCACCACCTCGTGCCCATCCCATGTCGGAGGGGCAACCGTGTTTAACTAGGCCTGTGTGCAGGCAGCCATTCCCGAGGGCTCCCGTGTCAGATCAGCAGCCGGGCCAGCGTCAGGTTCACCTTCCACCTTCTGGGCAGACGCCATCATTTCAGTGGACGTTAATGCATCTCCCAAGGGCCCATGGCAGCCGGACCCCAGGGACTCAGCTCTACGCGGTACTGATTTCTGGGCAGTCACTGGGCAGTTCAGACAGCGAGGAAGAGGTGCTGTTTGAATCTCTTCCCCTGTTGCTGTCGGCAGTGCCAGGGAAGGCTTTCCTCCCTGGCTTCCTACAGCAGGCAGGAAACAACAGCACAACGTTTAGATGAACAGGTGGCCTTCAGCAGCGCAAACTGGAAATGGATGATGTACGTGGAAGCAGCTGGATGTGGCTGGTTAGGCAGCCAACTCTTGGCTCTTTGTTTTCCTCAGAGGGTGGATGTGAGCGGGTTTTCTCCCTGGGACAAGCTACTCCTTGTTCCAAAACATTGCTCCCTCCTGCCCTTTCGCCTGGGTAATTTACTCTTTGGCTTCAATGAAACTATCCATGTGAGTATGGTTTTTCAGGATCAAGTTGTCCGTCCATCCATTCATCCACCCGTCTGCCCATCCGTCCGCCCATCCACCTCTCCGTCCATCCTCTCCCAGGCCCACCACGTTGCTATCTGAGCATAGTATTTCTCTTCTCGCTCCACCCTAATGAGCTGGCTGGTATGTAACTTGTCTCCACTGCCCTCTACTGGATGCAATTAGAACTGCTCAGTTGTGCCTCATAAGCCCCATACTGCTAACAGAGATTCTCCTTTAGCTGAAGTGGTAAGAGCAGTTTGGATCATGAGGGTCTGAGTTCTAATCCCCCTGCCACCATGAAGTTCTGAGTAGCTGTGGCATGCAACACAGTGACAGCTGTGAGACCCTACAGCGCTGTGGATTCTTTGCACTGTACGGCACCATACATGTAACAATCCCAAGCAGTTGCTGACCAATCCTCACAGTCCCCGGTGAGGCATTATCACTGCCCTTTCGCAGAGGGGAAACTGAGGCACAGAGTGGTCAAGTGACTTGCCCAAGGTCGCAAAGCAGGGAATAGAATCCAGTCGCCTGCTCCCTCCCCATCATGAGAGAACTCAAGCATGTGTAATAATGAAACGATTTCCACTTGTGGTTAAAGTATTTCCCTTGGGCGGAGCTGACTGTGTTATTAGTTGCAGCTAATTTATCTCATGAACCTACCCCCTTTATTTCAGTTTACAAATCACCTGGGAACAGTCAGTGACTTCGACACATTTGACTGTCACTGTTTCATGAATAATTTGTGCTCCCAGAATTTAGCTGATGGCTTTTCATGAAACTCACCCCAGTGCCAAGGGCAGGCAGCAAACTTGGGCCCCACTTATACCCTGGGGGAGTTCGGTGCTTCCTGGGCCCTGCACGGGGGTGAATTTCACCCATCTCCTTTATGCAGTTTTTCCTTTTCCTGTTTTTCTTGTTGTTCAATCAATTATGCATAATTCTTAAGGCCAAGAAGGGACCATTATGATAATCTAATCTGACCTGCATGACACAGGCAGAAAAACCTCACCCAGTGATTCCTGCATCAAGCCTAAAAGTGCCAACTGAGCTAGAATGCATGGTTTAGACAGGGGTATACCTTTGATGTAAAGCCTCCAAGTGCAGGAAAATCCACCACATCCCTAGGTGCGTCACCCCAGTGATTAATTGTCCTTGCTGTTAAAATTTTGCTCCTTATTCCTGGTTTGAATTCATCTAGCTTCAGCTTCCAGACACTGAATCTTGTTAGGACTTTGTCTTCTATAAAATGAATCCATAAAATATACAGAATGTGCAACATAGCCGGTTCCTGTAGGAACCTTAATTTTTGCATTTCCGTCTTCTTTTAACTGTCTACTCTTAATGCTGCGTTGACATCGTTTTTTTGCATTTCATTTCCTTGGTTTTTTTAAAACCTTATGTTGCCTATGCTTGCAAATCCTAGCATGTCAAAGATCCCAATTAGTAGTTAAATGTTCCCTTGCTGATTGGCCAGATGGGATGAATGGATCCTATTGGTTTCCCAGAATTCTCTGCCGTGCCCTGGACTGTGCTGGTGGTAGATTGTGGGACTATACAACGAGATATTGACCTGTGACAATGTGAACTGTCACATGGGGGGGGGGGGGAAATCCCAAGCAGCAGCTGACTCCAAGTAACCAATCCTTTCAGAGGCTGCTGGCAGTGGAACGGGACTGGGGTCTATATACATCAGACCCAGCTCATTCCAGGGAGGAACAGGAGCAATACTCATACCCAAGAACACTGTATGCTGAAGCAACAAAGAGTCCTGTGGCACCTTATAGACTAACGGACTTATTGGAGCATAAGCTTTCGTGGGCGAAGACCCACTTCGTCAGATGCATGCAGTGGAAATATCCAGAGGCCGGTATAAATATGCAGGCAAGCCTGACTCTTGCGTGACTCTTGCCTGCATATTTATACCTGCCGCTGGATATTTCCACTGCATGCATCTGACGAAGTGGGTCTTCGCCCACGAAAGCTTATGCTCCAATACGTCCGTTAGTCTATAAGGTGCCACAGGACTCTTTGTCACTTCTACAGATCCAGACTCACACGGCTACCCCTCTGATACTTGCATGTTGAAGGAGTGCCAAAGAGAAAAACAGCTCCAGAAATGGGCAGGAGGAGAGACCTTCCTTGGGGGGGGAAGTTCCTGAGTTTGGGGTGCTCTGTGGACTTGTCTGAGAGGTCAGAGAATTTACAGGGAAATGGGATTAAAAACTTGAGGTGTTGATGATAAACTGAACACCGCTACACCCTTTTATAATTCCTTCCGGTGCCCAGCCCCCTTTCCGCGGCGGTCAGGTCATCCTTGCCCACCAGGCAAGGTGATATTTGGAGCTCTGGGATTTGGAGAGTCAAGACACCTTCATGATCGTCTGCTGACCCCTCCAGGGCTGGTGAGAATGCTCCGGTTCATATGTCTGTAGACACGGAAGCCCTCTTGCCCACAGCTTCACTGATGAGCTCTGACAACTTAAACAGGAGGGCATGAGAACCCAGCTCTGCTGGTAGGAAACCAGCATGAACCTGGCAGGTGGCAATGCTATGCCACCCGAGTGCAATGTATTAAGAGATCCTTCTCTCCTGCCACGGCCTCTGTAAAGTCTAGTCCAAAAAGCCTATTCTGGGATAACGGGGCCAGTCAATGCCCCTGTTCTGAGCAGGTAGCATTCGACTTTGTGGAAAGGAGCAGTTGGGCGTTCTGGCCAGAGCTAAGGATTCAGAGGCGGAATTGAAGCAAGAAGCCAACCAAACTCCATGGCTTGGGTTAAAAAAGTAGTAGTATTTTTGGAGGGGGGAAAAAGAGAGAGAAATTTTCTTTCATTTGAAACTTTCTACTGATTTATACATACGTAGGCTTGGCAGAGCTCCGTTTGTTATTTTTTTTATAATTTTGATGGAAAATATCCATGTTTATTTTTAAGCATTTTAATTTTTTTTATTGATCTACATTTTCACAACTGCGGGAAATTATGGAGGGACCAGATAATGGGGAGGCCAGACAATAATTAGCTAATGACGGGAGAAGCTGAGATTCAGACCGTTAAAGCTTTATAACCATTAAAACACAAACTGTCAACATCCCATTTCAAAATATACAAAGTAAATGTCCTTACATCAAACTCTAACAAGTTTTCAAGCAGCATTTTTCGTATGTCACCCATCTGTAAATTTTTATTATTGATGTAAATATTTTCCCATCCATTTGTGTGTGTCCTGTTAAATCTATGTTTACCACTGCTTACCAATAAAACTTGAATCTTTCCAAGCCTATATATATTGTCAACATGAATCTTTCTTGTTTGGTTTGTTTCTCTTCCCCACCCCGCTCTCCCTTTTTACCCTCTTTTTCCATTAGAAAAGGAGTTGGGGAGGGAAAGGAACAAGAAATGGGAAAGGGGAAACGCCCCCCTCCAATCCCTAAACAAGAACATGTTCATTTTAATTCCAATAGAAATGAATTTGTTCATTTCAAACTAATTTGAAATGAAAATTTTGTACTGAATAGAAATGAAAAATGTTGCTTTGGCGGAAATTAAAAAACCTTGAACAACGTGATCATTCTTGTATGGTTCAAAAAGTGTTTTGTGTCCAAAAGAGTTGATAAATAAACTTCCACTTGGGTAGAATTTGAGCCATTCTTGCTGGAAGAGCTCCTGAAAGTCTGTGTCGTCAGATACTCTCCGCATCTGGTCGGCACTCAAAAGAAAGTACTGGCCTATGCCAATGAGCAATGGCTTCTCTAACTACTGCCCTGTCTGAGAGGTCTCCTTCTTAAGAAGGTGATGTTAGGCCAACCTGGCTGTTGGTTTAGACGCAACAAATCCTGTATCTTGGCAGGGGGTTAGACTAGCTGACCCTTGTGGTTCCTTTTAACGCTATGATTCAGCATCAGACCCTGGCTCAGACCTGGATAAGTTGCAGAAATGTGACTGGTTGAGCCGACGGATGAACTCCGCAGGGCTATGGAAAAGGCCCAGTCATCCTTGTTGGTATTGCTGGGATCAGTGGGCAGCCTTTGACACAGTCCATGAGGTTGTGGTAATGTTGGCTTGCCTGTGGGACCCAGCATGGTCGCGCAAAGTTGTCTTTGCTCCTTCCTCTCCGAGAGATTCCAGCCTGTGAGCTCTGCAAGGCAAGCCCCATGTGTGTTTTAGCTGTCCTGTGAGGTGCCTAGCGCACGTCGGCGTTACTGGGACCATTGAGGCAGAAGTGTATAGCGTCCGCTCCGTCCCTGGCTGTGCCGAGTTCAGTTACAGAGTTTAGGAGAGAGCAGATTCTTCGGGGAACAGCTTCTTTGCGAGTTTGGCTGCTTCATGGCATCATCTCTCTCTTCTAGGGCCAACCGCGCTGAGCTCCGTGTGTTAATCTGAGCAGTAGGGTAGGTTTCCATAACCACTTTGTTTTTTAAAGGATCGGGTTGTTGGCCCCCTCCCAACCCCATCTGAGGAGGACCAGTGGATTGCCTTTAATCTGACTCCTTACCCTTCGAGCTGGCTGGCACAGGTGGCCCTATCACTTAGACTCAGGGACGGCGCTTCCACTAGGCGACCCTAGGCAGTCGCGTAGGGCGGCAGGATTTGGGGGGGCAGCATTTCGGCAGCGACTCATTTCCCGGCGGCGATTCAGCGGCAAGAAAAGCGGCTGCCGAAACGCCGCTGAGAACGCGGCTTCAGAGGAGCTGCCACTGAAGCGTCGCCGATTACGGCGGAGGAGCGCTGCCGCCTAGGGCGGCAAAAACCCTGGCGCCACTACTGCTTATACTCCTGCCAGCATAGTCCTTGGGGTGATGGGAGCAGGCAAGACGTCCGCCCATGTCAAGGTGCAGTCCCTGGGGAAGGTCCCTTTGGGCTCCAGTACAATAATTTATTATGTGTGTTTATGTCTCGTGTTGACACTTTGCCAACCTGAGCGTGTTTGAGGACTTTTAAATGTCCTTTGTATGAGACTGTGACTTGTGGCCATGTGAAGACACTGGTCTGGGATTCAGGAGATCTGGGTTCAATTCTCTGCTCTATCACAGGCTCCCTGTGTGACCTTGATCACATGCTCGCTCGATGCCTCAGTTTCCCCATCTGTAAAATGGGGATAGTGATCCTGCCTTTGTCTTGTCTATTAAACTGGAAGCTCTTCAGGGCAGGCGCTGTCTCTCGCTGTGGGTTTGTGCAGAGCCTGGCACAATGGGGGCCCAGAGCTTGGTTGATGCTTCTAACCCTCCTGCAAAATGAATAATAAAAATCGTAATTGTGGACCTGCACCCAGCAACAGAGACAGATGTGTAAGGATTGCTAGGTCAGGCAGATCATTGTAATATCCTAGGCCTAACAGAGTACTGCCCTTTAATGCCTCGGTGGTGGGTGGCTGCCTCCTGCCTCTCGGTTCCACGCTCGAGCCGGGAGGCAGGAGGCAGCCGCCCGCTTCCTTGCAAACCCTGCTGTGGCGAGGGCTGTTGCCGTGCCACTGGGGCTCAGCAGGGCTTCGCGGGCTGCTCGCCGTGGCTGCCTCCTGCCTCCCGGTTCCACGCTCGGCTGAGCATGGAGCCGGGAGGCAGGGGGCGGCTCACCGCGGGCGGGGGGGCTGAGCTTCCGCAAGCAGGGGGTGGTTAGCTGCCGCGGGCGGGTGGGGAGCCGGCTGCCACGGGTGGGGGGCTGAGCTGCTGCGGCCCACGGGGGGGTGGGGAGCTGCCTGCCACGGGGGGGATGGGGTCACAGGGCCGCTGCAAGGAAGTTTCGCCTAGGGCGCGAAACTTCCTTGCACCAGCCCTGGCGACCGCCGACTCCGCTCTCTCAGCCCACTGTCCTCATTGGCTTTCCCCCCAGGACGGGCCGCTTTCCCGTCCCTGCCACACAGGCACGGCCACGCTGCTGGAGAGGGGCCAGGAGCTGGGTGAGGCTCCCGTGGGGTCGGAGGATCTCACTGGGGAACTCTTTGCTGCAGAGAATGCCCGGGGTGTGGGGCTGGTGGTGTTCAATGCACACGGGGGCGGGGCGGGGAAGGAGGGGCGAAGGGTGCAGTCCATTCTCCTGTCTACACCTGAGTTTAAATTTGGGCTCAGTGTGATGCAGGGTGACCAGACAGCAAGTGTGAACAATCGGGACGGGGGGTGGGGGGTAATAGGAGCCTATATAAGAAAAAGACCCCCAAATCAGGGCTGTCCCTATAAAATCGGGACATCTGGTCACCCTAGTGTGATGACAAGGGGCTGGCCCCTGTTCTCCAGGGCCTGTATGATAACGCCATCCGAGACATGGAGCCAGTGCGGCATGAGCAGAGGCAGGGTCTGGAAAGGGAGGGGCAGGTTAGAGCTTGTGTTGGCTGGGAAAACGGCAGGGTGGAAATAGGGGGCGTTGAAAGTCAGCTGTGAGGTGCAGCTGCATGGACACTGTGACTGTGCGTGGTTGTAGCAGGCTAAGAGTGCCATGCATTGGCAGAGCATTGCTCACAAAGCCGGGGTCGGAGTAGCAGAGGGGGCGGTGGGTCAGGACTGAGGGGCATTAGCAGAGCTGTGTGTATGGGGAGCCCAGGGGCGCAGTGCGTTGGGGCTGTATGGTGAGCCCCAGGCTGGGACAGCAGGTGGGGGAGGGCTGCAGATATAGCTCGAGGTCAGGAGCGGCACCAGCTTTTTTGCCGGCCTAGGCGGCGGCGGGAGAGGCTGCTGCTGAGGTCCCCGGCGGCCAAAGAAGCTGCTGCCGAAGTGCCGCCCAGAGGTGGGTGGAAAGGGAATTCCACAGGCCCATGCGTGAGGATTCACGCGGACCAAGCGTTCGATTGGTACCCGTGACTACTAATGCTGCAGGCTCGCCCAATCGGGGAACAGAAACAGGACCATGCCGCATAACTGACCAATCACTGCTAACCAAGGCAGCTTAAATAGTGTCGACTGCAAAGTCCTCTTCCTGCCCCAAATCATTAAATAACCTAAAGAATAAATGTGAGGCCATGGCTCTGGTTCTTGGTATGTCGTGCGTATGGGTAAGAGAGGAGGATGGGCCCACGGGCAGGGTGCTATCCTAGGACTTGGAATTGCTGCTCGGCCACAGACATTCTGTTTGAACATGGGCAAGTCACTTTGCCTCTCTGCCTCAGCTCCCCATCTGTACCATGCCGTACCTCGCCGAGGGGTTGTGAGAGACAGACATCAAAGCAGGGCTGGTGGAAAAGACTCTGCCAAAACTCTTCGATGGAAAATTGGGTTTTCAATTCAACTTGTTTGGGTGAAAAGTGTCTGCTCGTGTGAAAAATGTCAGGTTTTTTGGTCCATCTGGCTGAACACAGAACGTCGGTAGCTGAAATATATTGCCGTTCGGACAAAAACGTTTGGTTTTCAGTCAAAAACTTGAGAATTGCTGCCGAGGAAAACAAACCACCAAACTTGGTACCGGCTCGCCGTTCAAGAGGGTGAGGGGCTCCGATATGCTGATGAGGCCAGATAAGGATCTTTGGTGAGTTGGTATTTGACTGCCCTTGTCTGTGGTGAGTAGTTGCTCTGTGCTTTCTGAAATGAATAAAAAGATTTAAAATAAAGATTTAACGAGAGGAATGGGAACCTGAACTTTTAAAAACAGCCTGTGGTACAGTGGAGGTCGGCCTAGATCTAATTGCCCCTTCTAGTCTTAAACTCTATGAATCTATAAACATTCAGATTTTTTCCCCCAGACACCCGAGTCTGCTGTGCATGTGCTCCCTTGTGGCCAGTCTCCCATCTGTGACTTAAAGCAGGATTGAGTTGGGTTCGACATAAAGGTGCAATGCACGGTTTTGTTCCTCCGTGGGCTAGCATGGACTGGAAGCTGGGATTCTAGCCCGGCCTTTGCTGCTCAACTCCTCATGCCAGGTCATTTCGCTTCCCCAGGCTGCACTTTGCCCATCTGTAAAATGGGGATATTAACACCGACCAACCTCACAGGTGGGTTGGGACGCCTAATAAAGAAGCAGTCGTAAGGTGTTTTGAGCTCTTGGGGTGAACTGTGCCATGTAAGTGGCAAAGCGTTACTGCAGTCCTGGCCTGTTAAGATGCCTCCTGCGGAAAGGGGGAATCTCTCTTTTTATGATAGGAACTCAGAGCTGTTCAATGCAATTCACCTGGCTGGACCCGGAAACTGCCCCTAGGAAAGGTGCAGTTTTACAAGGCCAGGTCTGTGGAATGGCTCTGCTACACCTGATCAGCTCAGGCAGGGGGCTGGTAAATTGGCTGCCCTGTGGATCCTGGGGATGGTTTATACTTTCCTAGGACACAGGGGTTTTATGAGCAGAGCAGGGCACATACCCATGTGGGTGCCACATCCAGGCAGAACAAACTGTGCTCTAATTTTGAAGAGTTGCAAGGAGCTGTTAGGGCAGTTGGCAAGTCCTAGGCCAACATTCATTTGCAGAAGTTAGGAACATAGGAACTGCCAGACAGGATCAAATCCCGGGGCCATGTAGTCCAGTGTCCTGTCTCTGACAGTGGCCAGCACCAGAGACATCAGAGGAAAGCACAGAAAGCCCTGCAGTTATGGGATAACCTGCCCTGGGAAAGTTTCTTTGTATTACCCATCAGCTCAGGGCTCACTGAGGCTTAAGGCTAAGATTATGTCACGGAAGTCACAGATTCAGTGACCTCTGTGACATTTTCCGCTTCAGTCCCCCGGGGCGATGGAGCTGAAGCTGTCAGCTGGCCGGGCCCCAGCGCTCTCAGCCACCACGGCTAGTGGGGGGACCCTGCAGCTCCCAGCTGTTGGCCCCAGAGCTCAGAGCCATGGCGGGGTGGGGGGCCCCTGCAGCTCTGAGCTGCCATGGGTGGTGGGGGGAACCCCGGCACTCTCAGCCACTGTGGGCAGTGGGGGGACCTGGGATCTCCGAGCCGCCGCGGGCACCTGGGGGACCCTGGAGCTGCAGGAGCAGCGGGTGCTGGAACCTCCCCTCCTCATTTTTGTCACGGTTATTTTTAGTAAAAGTCAGGGGCAGATCATGAGCTTCCATGAATTTTTGTTTATTGCCCGTGACCTGTCTGGGACGTTTACTAAAAATAACCGTGACAAAATCTTCACTTTACTCATGCTCTCTGGCCCCATTCTGAACACAGGGTATATTTCAGAAAGTTGCAAACTGTTAGCAGGTGATTCTCAACGTAACGAACGGCTGAAACTGGAGAATAAATGATTTGCTCTGACTTAGTTTTCTGGTTTCAATTCCTTAATATCTGCAGGTGATTTCTTAGATCCCAAGGCCAGAAAGGAGCACTGTGATCGACTAGTCTGACCTCCTGCATACCACAGCCCAGAGGACTGCTCCCAGATCATTCTGAGACCACATCTTTTAGAAAAACAGTCCATCTTGATTTGAGATCCTCCGCCCAAAGGGGGAAGGATGAGGATTAATAACACGATTTTCAAGCGGGGCTGCCAAACAGACACACAGCAGAGCTGGTCAGGATTTTTTGGGGGGGGCAAAATGTTTTTCCCTCTCTTGAAAAAGGCAGACTTTTTGAAATGGAAACTTTTTGTGGCAAAAGGTCAGTTCTGACGCACTTCTCGTTTTGAAATGACGGCAACGTCCCGGTTTGACATGTTCAAAATGAAAAAAAAATTGGGGGTATTTTGTTCAAAACAATGTTTTCTTTAAAAACGGAAGTCCATTTTAGT
This sequence comes from Macrochelys suwanniensis, assembly GCA_033296515.1. Classification (NCBI taxonomy): domain Eukaryota; kingdom Metazoa; phylum Chordata; order Testudines; family Chelydridae; genus Macrochelys; species Macrochelys suwanniensis. The sequence goes on along the minus strand of CM065776.1, from coordinate 257,046,983 downwards.
AAAAAAATATTAAACCAGTTTTCAACGGTCAAAATCGAAATGAGTTGTTTGCAGGGTTGGTGTAGCCGTGTCGGTCTCAGGGTATTAGAGAGACAAGGTGGGTGAGGTGATATCTTTATCTAGTAGTGAGAGAGACAAGCTTTTCAGAAGTGACAAAGGGTCCTGTGGCACCTTATAGACTAACAGGGGTTTTGGAGCATAAACTTTCGTGGGTGAATACCCACTTCGTCGGATGCAAGCAGTGGAAATGTCGCTTCTACAGATCCAGACTAACACGGCTACCCCTCTGATACTTAAGCTTTTCAGACACACCGAGCTCTTCTTTAGGTCTGGGAAATGCACTCAGAGTGTCACAGCTAAATACGAGGTAGAACAGATTGTTTAGCATCAGGGTTAACATATAGGGACCATTCAAGGTGAAATGGCCCATTAACACCCCTCCAGTCATAGGGAGGAAAGGAAGGGGAAGAAAAGGAAGGAAGGGAAGGAAAAGAAGGAGAGAGGCAAAAAAAGAGGCAGCTGGGGGTGGCTATGAGTGGGTTATAGCTCATTGTAATGAGCCATAAATCCAGTATCTCTGGTCAGTCCATGATTTTTAGTGTCTAGCAAAGTTATGAGTTTAAGCTCCCAGGCTCGTCTGTTGAAAGTGTTGTGCAGGTTTCCTTTGAGGATGAGGACTGAGAGGTCAGCTATGGAGTGATCGCTTTGGGAAAAGTGCTCACCCCCAGGTGATGTCGTGTGATGCTTTTATCTTTTGTCATTTTCCTGTGTGCGTTCACTCGAGAGCATAGTGATTGTCTGGTTTCACCCACCTAGTCGTTGTGGGGGCATTTAGTGCCCTGGCTGAGGTACACCGCATGTTGTGATAGGCACGTGTAGGACCCCTGGATCCTGAAAGATGGGGGGCGTGTTGGTCTTTGCAGCCGTGGAGGTATGGCTGCAGGTTTTGCATCTGTTGCTCTGGCAGGATCTGGTGCCGCTTTGAGTCGGTGGGTCCTGGTCCTTGAATGGTCTCTTGAAATGTGTGTGAACTCCGTATGCTAAATAACCTTGCATTTAGCTGTGACACTCTGAGTGCATTTCCCACACCTGGAGAAGAGCTCTGTGTAAGCTCAAAAGCTTGTTTCTCTCACCAACAGCAGCTGGTCCAATAAAAGATCTCACCTCACCCACCTTGATTCTGTCTAAAACAGAAACAAAGCGTTTCAACTGACCTGCCCCCAAATTTTGTTTGGAGTTTCAGTTTGCAAAAATTTGAGATTTCCACTTTTTGTCTCAGTGCAGGACGGGGATTTTTTTTTTTTTTAATTTCACATTTTCAGCTTAGAAAACCAGTTCCTGCTCAGCTCTAATATTCAGCTCCCCCGATCCCCCAAAGGCAGCTGCCTCTGGGGTGGAAGGCAGCAGCCGTCGAACGGCACACAGCAACACCATGTCGCAGTGTAGGATGGGGAGTGAGGAAGAACCCGGGATCCAACCAAAGCTGCAGTGGGCAGTTTAAGATGGTGGAATAGACTTACTGTGCCTCTAGTGTAACGCAGCCAAGACACAGGGGCTCTTGGGAAAGCCGTGCGATCTCTTGAATGGCCACACCCAGGTGGGAGGGACCTCAGCTTTAAGATTGATAGGTTAATGGTCAATGTATTGTTTCAATGTTGTTTTATTGCAGGGGCAGGGAGAAGAAAGGGAAAGTCCAGGGGAGCTCCCAATTCTCTTCTGCTTTTAGTCTCTGCTGCCTGAAAATCCCTGGGTGTGTATAGCAGCCTTCTTAAGGCTGAGCCAGACTCTGCTTTGTCCAGCGGCTGTCCATGCTGCTGCTCTAGTCGGCTAGTGGCTTTGGTCTGGGCCAGCCCCTCTGTAGGGCATGAGCCCATGGCCGCCTCACTGCCCCAGCTAGGGCTGCAGTGATCTGCCCTGGGACCATATCCGCTCCTCTCTGCATGGAGGTGCCGTACGCACAGCTACCAAGCAGCAGGGCTGGGTCCTATTGCCGGAACTGGCTCCAGCTTCCTTAGTGAAATTCCAGCTTTGCCCGCTGTACCATACTGCACTGGGGCTCTCCTCTGTGCGCAGTGCGGCCCCACCTCAGCCCCGCCACCCCTCTGCCCCCGGCCGTAACTGACTTTTCCTTTCAAGAATATAGGAACTGGGGAAAGACCAATGGTCCGTGAGACTGGGGTTTCGTCTCCAACGGTGGCCAGTGCTGGGTGCATCAGAGAGCGGGGTACCCGTCCTGTCTCCTGCTGCCAAGTGTTCCTGGTTGTGCTGTGTTACGGCATGGAGGGTCTTCCTGACCCCAGTTTCTCATCCGTGCCCTGGAGCCTGCAGGTTGACGGGCCTTTTTCTCTGGAGTCACAGCAGATGCTCCTCTCATTCGTACAAGTGCCCTTGGAACTGCATGTATTACCAATCTGGTTGTCTCGGTAGCCCTGTGGCAGCAGTACCTCAGGGCACAGTTGTCTCCCCCGCCCCAAGGAAAAGCAGTGATGGTGGAGAAATCTCAGATTTTTCTCCCCCTGCTTTCCCCAGGCTGCCTGGCTGCCCCCCCTGCCTGCACCTGCACCCAGAAGATTGCGCAGGGGTCAGCACATACCTCCGCACTAGCTCTGTGTCCGACACCCATTCCCTGGCTGGCACCGAAGCAGCAGATCTGTACGGATTGGGGCGCTGCGGCCAGTAGCTGCCATGTGCCCTGCCCTTAAAGAGTCAGCGTTTAAGGTCGGAAGGAACCACCAGATCCAGTCTGTTTCCTGTAGGTCACAGGCCATCAACACCCCCCGGCACCTGCACGCCAAGCCCAGCCACCAGAATTAGACCAAAGTATCACGGTCCTCAGGAGACTGAGCTATTGTGTGTCCCAGGCAGAGAACAGAAGGGCAGGTCCTTCCTCACCACAGAGAGGAGAGCTCAAGGTGTATGACATCTCTGAGTGGCCTCTGTAGGGTGATGCCTGTTTCTCTTATGGCCTGCCTGGTGCCCACCCGCTTACACTGTGTTCACACCGTCTAAGAAAGGGAGCAGAGTTGTCACAGGGCCATAAGACCACTCCCTTCTTCAGACGGGCTGTCCCCTCCATACTAGATCTCAGGGGGCTCACCCAGGCCGGAGGTCTTTTCCTATGCAGTGGCAGTGAGTTCTGCAGGTTAATTTACACATTGCATTAATGAAACCAACCAATCTCTGCCCCCGCCCCACAGCTCCTACCCCTTCTTCTTCGCCATGGCTGGGACGCTTCTGAGTTGCTTTCTCCCGCATCTCATTGTTTCCTCGCGTCCCCGTTGTTTTCTCCGGGCTCGGCAGAGGCAGCTGTACCATTAAACCAGCCGCTTGAATTTCCCCCCCTTCCCTCAAAGTAATTTTTTCTCACTTCCGCACAGCGTGTGGAGTGAATTTTAGCACCCGTAAACAGTTTGCGCTGCTGGCTCCCGGCTAATTGACTCTGACAGTTAGTGCAGTCAGCAGCTGAATGGTGTCACTGGGAATTAGACAGCCGTGATAGACTGCCAAGAGCAAATTACTTTGTCACTTCTCAGCTGACTCTGAAATGTGGGGCTTTTTTTTTTTCTTCCCCCTTCTTCTTTTTACTTTTGATTTTTTGTTTTTTGTTTTTAGGATTTTTTTTTTTGCCTGTGCGTTTGAAGCCCAGATAAACTGCACTTGATTTGTTTAAGGATCCTTTTCTGTTGAAGACAGCCTGGCACGTTGGGAATGAACCCCCTCAGTTCTGTTTATGAAGCAGGTTCTGGAAGTGCTCTTTTAAAGAGGACCCTAGGGTACGGCAGGCAAGTGAATCTGAAAGTGCAGTGCACATGGGAAAGGTGATTATACACCACTCCTGCGGCTGACACACATTTCCATCTATGTACAGTATCCTTCTACCTACAGGATCTATCATTCGCCTGTCTACAGCATGTATCTATCACTCCTCTATCCACCTACAGCATGTATCTATCACTCCTCTATCCACCTACAGCATGTATCTATTTGCCTGTTCATCTGACATGTTTCTTTTGCTGTACACTGTATCTCTCTTGCATCCATTTGCCTGCTGTATGTAGCTAGATATCAATCATCCAACGACGGTATCTATCTTATATTTGCCCAGTCTTCTTGCTATCTACCGACCTATCTCCCAGCCCACACTTCTGTCTGACCACCTTGTCTGTCTGTCTGACCAGCTGTTTTTCAGTCCGTTTGTCCACTTACAAGTCTGTCAGCCTGTACAGGTCTCTACCGGGTGATTGGCGAGTGGTCGGTCAAGCTGAGGAAGGGGCTCAGATCCTTCTCGGATCTTCAAAGGCAGTTAGGTGCCAACCCCCAACTGACGTCAATGGAAGTTAAGTGCCAAATACTTTTGAGGATGTGGGCCAGGGTTCGCAGCTCTGGTTTTGATGCGCCCGGATCCCGCGTGGCTGGCCTAGGAGCATGTAGGGAATGGGGAGGCGTGTAGTGCAAATCACAGTTTTGCCCTAAGTAAACACCGGGAACAGATCTATTCGGAGATTCTAAAGCCAGAAGGGCCCATTGTGATTGTCTCATTTGATCTGCCTCCCAAAGCCGGCCACAGGCCGACTCTGAATTCATTCCTGCATGCAGCAGAGCAGAGCTTTCAGAAAGACATCCCACCGTGATTTAAACATGGCCAGTGGTGGAGAATCCACCACAAGCTTGTTCCAGTGGTTAATGACCCTCGCTGTTAAAAATGGGCGCCTTATTTCTAGTCTGAATTGGTCTAGCTTCAGCTTCCAGCCATTAGATCTTGTTAGGCCGTTGTCTAAAAGACCAAGAAGCCCTTTTATTGAATGTCTCCAGGTAGGTGCTTATAGATTGTGATCACGGCCGGCTTCAGCTTTTCGGCTGCCCCAAGCAAAAAAAAAAAAAAAAAAAAAATGGCCGCCACCAAACTGCCGAAGCAAAAAACAAAAGGCCACCCCAGGATCCCCGGACTGCTGCCCCTTGCAAGGCACCGCCCCAGGCACGCGCTTTGTCATCTGGTGCCTGGAACCGGCCCTGACTGTGATCAAATCACCCCTTAACCTTCTCTTTGTCCAGCTAAACAGCTTGAGCGCCTGATCCTAGCCCTATAAGGCATTGAGTTCCCAGGAGCTGGGTTTTGCCTTAGAGCAGCGGTTCTCAAACTGAGGGTCAGGACCCCAAAGTGGGTCGTGACCCCATTTTAATGGCGTCGCCAGGGCTGGTGTTAGACTGTCTGGGGCCCGGGGCCCAAGCCCAAGCCCGAGCCTCACCGCTTGGGGCTCAGACTTTGGTTTCGGCCGGGAGTGGTGGGGCTCAGGTTACAGGCCCCACGCCCGGGGATGACACCCGGGGTGGCGGGGCTTAAAATGCAGGTTGTGCGTGCACAGCTTGGAGTACCTACATTTGAACACTTGTCCCTAAAAGAGCGGCCTGCACGGCGGGACTGATATTGAATGCAGCAGCTGCCAGGTTAGGAGTGTTGTCTAATGGTTAGAGTAGGGAACTGGGAGTCAGTAAATGGCACAACTGGTGTGAATGGTGAATTGTGGTCTAGTGGCATTTAGCACCTGCTTGACGCAGGTATGCGAGAGAGGAGAACAAGCCCAGTGTTTCTGTGTAAGTCCTAAATAAACAGTCGCCCTTGTTGCTGAGAGTTTATATTTTCTGGCAGGTGGAGTAGGATGTTTGTTGCTTTGTTTCTAAACTAGCTCTCTATGTTCTGATCATTTTAAAGGCATCGCAGGGAAAATTTCCTCCCAAAGGCATTGTCTCGACTAGGATTTCAAGGTACCTTTGGGGATTGTGCTAGCTAACGGGATCGAACGCTCCAGAATTCTAGACAAGGCAAGTCGTACCAAGTGCAACGCTGGTTGAGTTAGTGCTGCGTCCCCGCTTTCAAACGGCTCAGCTGAGCACGTGCTGCGGTACAACTTACTGTGTCTAGCGTTCTGGAAAGCGTCCGCTCGCTCGAGCTAGCTAATGCAATCGGAGTTGTGTTGCCAACACGCACGTTTTTGCACCAGCCTCGTAAAGTTTGGTGCCTTTCTAGAAGCCCTGGTAGCTGGAGTCATGTCATATGGGTGTAAGCAGAGTCAGGATGAGCCCCACCCTGACATCTGGTGGTGAGTCGTGGCAAAGAACTTCAGGGGCTGATCTCATTTGCATAGACACACCCACCCCGCCTAGCATGAGCCCATAATAGCTCAAATGGTCACTTTGCGCTGCTGTAGGATCCCCAGTTTTTATGTATTGGGGCAGGAAGAATAAGCTGTTATTATCCTGATTATGTAAATCAAGGACAGTGGAACTGTACTTGGCATTTTGTCATGATGGAGGGAAACTCGCCATCAACTAAGCAGCACTCGCTAGGGAAGGGACATGGATTCCAAAACCTAGTGAATTGAGAGAGGTTGGGGACAGGAATTAGTAGCTGGTGGTGTGGGCACCATGTGAGGGCCGGAGACACTAATTGCTCCCCTCCCCTCCCCTCCCCTCCCCTCCCCCCACAGTGTGGAATATCAGAGCTAATGTTGAGTTCATTGAGAGTCTGGTTACAGGCTACTGAGTTGAAATCGCTCTGGGCTAATGGTGCAAATGAGCATTAAGGCTCCCCTTGCTATAAGCTGAAATCACTAAAGAGCTAAAAGTATTATGAGCTGAAATCACTGAGCACTGTGTTAAGTAGTGGGGGAGCCTGAAGATATATTGCTGAGCGGCTGGTGGAGTGGAGCTGGTGGCGGAGCGGAGCAGTTCGTGGGGACAGTCAGAGTGGTTTGCAGGATGGCTGGTGGAGCGGAGCAGTTTGCGGGACAGCTGGCGGAGCGGAGCAAAGCCCCATGGAGGGGTGAGGCAGTCAGCTTCGAGTCACGTAAGGTGCCCCTTACCTCTCCCCTCCCCATTTCCGCCCAGACTGGGGGGTGGTGTGGCACTCTGAAGATGAACTTTGAACTCTGGGGCTGGACTTTTGGGTTCTTGGACTTTTGGGACTTTGGGTGATTGTTGGGTTGCTGGACTCAAGAGACTTTTGGGTTGTTGGACTCAAGAACCAAAGGGAAAGGACATGGCCCAATGTGCTGGGGTGGGTCTTTGCTCACAGTTTGGTTTATGAATCCTAGTTGTGGTGTTTTCCCAGTTTAATGCTGATGTCATTTACCTGCTGTTATTAAAGATTTTCTGCTACACTGAGGTTCTGTGCTTGCAAGAGGGGAAGTATTGCCTCTTTGAGGCGCCCAGGGGTGTATGCAAGATTTCCCCAGGTTACTGGGTCGGGGCTCGAGCCGGTTTTGCATTGTGTTGTTGAGAAGGGAACCCCTATGTACTGAACCTGGCCCTTGCTGCTGTCAACTCATCCTGGCAGAAGGGTTACATGGGGAGAATGTCATTTAAGCAGAGCAAGTTTTTAGCATTCCTGGTTAGATGCACAGATTTTAAGGCCAGGTCATCTAGCTTGACCTCCTATATATCACAGGCCACCAACCCCACTCGGCACCCACTCACCAAACCCAACGACCAGAATTAGACCAAAGTATTACAGCCCTCTGGAGACTGACCTATTGCGTGCTGCAGGCAGAGCATAAGGTGTACCAATACATAAGGCCCCTGCAGTGACCGGGAACTGATTACCTGAGTTATGCTGCAGAGGGTTGCGGTGAGAAGCTTGACAATGTGACCCGAGTGGCCCCTGAAAGGCTCCGAAACCAGAAGAAAAATTAAATGAACCCAAGACTGATAATTATTTATTGTTATGTGTATTGCACTAGCACCTGGGAGCCCAGTCATGGATCAGGACCCTGTGGCGCTAGGTGCTGGACAAACACATTTTAAAAAAAAACCTCTGGATTTCTAAGCCATACCTGTGATTTTTGTGGACGTGGTTTGTGAGTTTTTTGACCGCTTGGGTTTGGAAAGCTGCTCCCGTTCCCCCTGTGACTAATACGACTTTCAGCAAAGTCTAACCCTCCAGGGTCTTCCTGTCCCTATAGGAAATGCAGCCCATTTCCAGGCACCATGAGACCAGGACCCATTCTGGCACATCACCAGAATGTGAAGTGTGACAAGGGAAGAGACGTATTACAGTAGGGCTCCCCCATTCCCTGGGCGCAGGGGCGGCTCTAACAATTTTGCCGCCCCAAGCAGTCACCATTGTGGCGACAATTCGGCGGCAGGTCCGCCCTTCTTCCTGCCGCCGCGGGACTCAGACTGCCGCCCCATTCTCGCCCGCGGCAAAAATTCGGCGGCAGGAAGAGCGGCGGACCTGCCACCGAATTGCCGCTGCGGCAGGCAAGAATGGGGTGGCAGTCCGAGTCCCGCGGCAGCAATTCGGCAGCGGGCGAGCAGACCTGCTGCCGAATTGCCGCCGCAGCAGGCGAGAATGGGGTGGCAGTCCGAGTCCCGCGGCAGCAATTCGGCAGCGGGCGAGCAGACCTGCCGCCGAATTGCCGCCGCAGAAGGTGAGAATGGGGCGGCAGTCCGAGTCCCGTGGTGGCAATTCAGCGGCGGGAAGAGCAGCGGACCTGCCGCCGAATTGCCGCCACAGGAGGCAAGAATGGGGTGGCAGTCCGAGTCCCGCGGCAGCAATTCGGCAGCGGGCGAGCAGACCTGCTGCCGAATTGCTGCCGCAGCAGGTGAGAATGGGGTGACAGTCCGAGTCCCGTGGTGGCAATTCGGCGGCAGGAAGAGCAGCGGACCTGCTGCCGAATTGCCGCCGCGGGACTTGAACTGCCGCCCCATTCTTGATGCCGCCCCAAGTACCAGCTTGGAAAGCTGGTGCCTGGAGCCGGCCCTGCCTGGGCGCAGGGGCAGAAACACCCCCTGGAGACAGCGCTGATAGGCAGGAAGTCAGTGGCCTGCTCTCTGCCTCTCCTGCCCCTCCTCCATGCAATAAACCTGAGTGTATTTAATCCTCAAAGTGCCTGGGCCCTTCTCCCGCCAGCCTCTGGCTCTGACACAAGCCGTGCATCAGCCGTAAGTGGCAATTCCTTTCAGATACACAAATAAATAGATTGAACTGCAGGGCCTTCCCATCTCCTGGGGAGGGAGTGTGTGTGTGTGTGGGGGGGGGCGCAGATGTGAGCAGGGCCTGGGGGGCTGCTGAACGGTGTCAGGCCCTATTGATGCTCCAGTGAAGGGTAACTCCAGAGGGAAGGGTCTGCCGGAGTCAGGCGATTCCCCCTCCCTGCTCCTTCGGCTCAGCTTCCGCTTTGTTCCTTCCTAGGATCTCGCCCTGTTGGTGCAGGAGGTTTCTTCTCCACTGCTGTTGCTGCTGTACCCTAACGTAACAGTCCCAGCCCGCCTGTGCGTCACACCTTTTCTATGGGGACCGTTCATTTCCTGGGGTATTTCCCCCCCCCGCGGGTTGGTTATTGGGGAAAAATGTTGCGGTTAACTGGCACAGAGCATCTACCCCAGGAAATCCAGCAGGGTAGGATGGGGTGTCTACGAACGAGCAGCGTAATGACCTGGAGTGGCAATGTGGCCTGAAAACCACAGCACCTCGTTACAAGAGGGACAGTTAAAATGCTTCCATCGGCTCCTATGCCGCAGCCACTATCATGCGGTTCCACGTGGAGGCGGTGGTGTCTGCAGAGACTACAGGTCCCAGCGTGCAATGCTCCGGCCAGTTCTGATTGGAGGCCGCTCCAGATCGGATCAAGGTGGAGCATTGCCTGCTGGGAGCTGTAGTCCCGGAGGCCTGCCCCTTCTTATTCAAAAGGAGGGGGGCTGCAATTTGCTCTTTAAAAAAAAATTGCAAATTAGCGCTGACACTTGGGCGCCTAGCAACCACTCTGGTCACTGGTTGGCCACCCCTAGATCAGGATAAGTGTCCAGAGGGTCTAAGATGCACTAATGGCTCCCTGGTGGGAATCCCAGTAGACTCCATTGGAATCCTTTAGCAGGCCCATCTCTGATTTCACTGGCGGCCCAGTAGGCTCTGGAACTGATAGATGATTGCACCATGGCTCTGCCCAAACTGGTGGACCTCTGCTGTCTAGAATCCAGCTGGTTGACTGGGACCCATTGCAATTTTTCACTGGGAGTGTCTGGCTGGGACTCGGTACAGTTCTGCAATGAAACCACCCCATTCTCCTGACATGTCACCCTCTCTTCCTCCTCTCTGCTGGCCCCCAAAGGCGCGTCTGACAGGCGTCAGGGTTGGTGGGTGCGCTGGGCAGCAGAGATGTTGGCGCACGTCCTGAAGGAGGAGAATTTGACAGGCAGATCGGGAGTCTGCTAGCGATGGTGGAAAGGAAAGGAAATCCTGGGGTATCCTCATGAGGCTCACTGGGCAGGTGGGATGGAGCATTTTGTGGCTGTACACACAGTGGGCCCCAAACTTTTTACCTCATGCCCCCTCTTACTCCCTGTCCGTGCTCCTCCCCCTGCCCCGAGCTGGGAGTGGGGCTGTGGCTCTGGGGGGGGGGAGTGGAGGGGAGGACGCAGACAGAGGTAAGGGGGCCGAGGCTGGGGCCACAGCTGGGGGTGGAGGTAGAAGCAGAGTGGAGGCCGGGGGCCAAGGCCAGCAGTCAGGGCTCTGGGTGCGGAGTCAGCAGCTGTGGCCAAGAGGGGAGCCCCGGGCATGGGGCTGGCAGCCGGGACCCCGGGCATGGGACCAGTGGCTGGGAGCGGATCCCTGGGTGTGGGGCAAAGAACGGAGCTCTGGGTGCAGGGTCAGGAGCCGGGACCCTGGGTGTGGGGCTGGCAGCTGGGGACAGATCCCCAGACGCGGGGCTGGGAGTGCAGCTGAGTGGTTCTCCCTCCCTGCCTCTCATGGGGGCTGGCCCTGGCCCTGGCCCAAAACGCCCCTCGAATGTTCCTCTGTGCCCACCTAGGGGGTGTGCCCCATAGATTGTGGACCTCCCATACAGTGTTTGGAAATGGCAGCCTAGCCCTGCCCAGATGCTGACCGTTCCGCCGTACACTCCAGCTGTTCACTCGCGTTGGGTGACCGGGTACTGTGGGCAAACTGAATTCCCTGAACCATTGTACCAGTCTGATGAGTTTCTGATGTTATGGATAGGGCCCTCCCAAATTCATGGTCCGTTCTGGTCAATTTCACCACCACACAGTGACCCCCCTGCAGCTCCCTTTTGGGTCAGGACCCCCAGTTTGAGAACCGCTGGTCTCCCTAGTAAAATCTGGTCTTTTGTGTGCTTTTCCCCTGCTATACAGACTTCACAGGGGGAGACCAGATTTCGTGGTCCATGACGTGTTTTTCATGGCCGTGAATTTGACAGGGTCCTAGTTCTGGATGGTGCCCAGCAAGCTTTGCCCCACATTCATTCTTTCCCAGTGGGCTGAGCTGCATTTCAAGTGTGAAAAAGTCGGTGAACCCCTTGGTGTAGAGGCCTGGCAGATGAGGCGGGGGGTGGGGGGGAGGGAGGGTTTCTATTCCCAGCTCTGCTGTGTGACTTTGGCCAAGTCACTTCCCCCCCACCCCCGCCACGTTCTGTGACTCAGTTTCCCCTTCATTACAACGGGGATAGTAATACCTGAAAGGAGTGTGGTGAGGCTTAATTCGTTAGTGTTCATAAAGTGCTTTGATCGTCTCAGATCATAGGATCTCAGGGTTGGAAGGGACCTCAGGAGGTCATCTAGTCCGACCCCCTGCTCAAAGCAGGACCAACCCCAACATGGAAGATGGAAAAGGTCAGGGAAGGGAAAAGTATTAGCATTTGAATAGGTTGCCTCTGATGAAGCCACGTGTAAACGCGAGCTATTGCGCATTCTCGGTGGAGGGGAGGGATGTTGCTCTACATGGAATTGCTCCCTGCGATAGGAATAGCATGAATGCTGTGATATCGTAGCATGCCAGCTGGGGTGAAACCGTGTGTGGCTGGTAAATAATCACACTCTTCTTTAGCACTTCATGTTAGAGCATTTTCAACACAGGGCCAAAGTTTGCTCTTGTTCCCCTAATCCAGGCCCCCCGGTATTGGCGGTGTTGCATTGGTGTCGCTCGGAGCAGCACGCGGTGCTAATATCTTACCTGTATGTACAGTAGCTACTGCCGTTCACCTCATTTGTGGGTGTGAGACTGTCTGGGTGAGGGAGTTTGTGAGACGGTGCGTTTGTATTTTTGTGTGGGAGGCTGTGGGGTGGATTTGGGGAGATGCCGTGCTTGGTTGTGTCAGGCTGCGTGGGAGAGCGTGTGTGAGCTGGGGTGTGTGTGCAGATGTTTGTGTGAGAACGTGAGCTGCTCTGTGTGTGTGTGTGTGTGTGTGTGTGAATGTGTGATGCTCTGTGTGTGTGTGTGTGTGTGTAGATGTTTGTGTGAGAACGTGCGCTGCTCTGTGTGTGTGTGTGTAGATGTTTGTGTGAGAATGTGCGCTGCTCTGTGTGTGTGTGAATGTGTGATGCTCTGTGTGTGTGTGTGTGTGTGTGAATGTGTGATGCTCTGTGTGTGTGTGTGTAGATGTTTGTGTGAGAACGTGCGCTGCTCTGTGTGTGTGTGTGTGTGTGTGAATGTGTGATGCTCTGTGTGTGTGTGTGTGTGTGTAGATGTTTGTGTGAGAATGTGCGCTGCTCTGTGTGTGTGTGTGAATGTGTGATGCTCTGTGTGTGTGTGTGTGTGTGTGTGTAGATGTTTGTGTGAGAACATGCGCTGCTCTGTGTGTGTGTCAATGTGCGCTGCTCTGTGTGTGTGTGTGAATGTGTGATGCTCTGTGTGTGTGTGTGTAGATGTTTGTGTGAGAATGTGCGCTGCTCTGTGTGTGTGTGTGAATGTGTGATGCTCTGTGTGTGTGTGTGTGTGTGTGTAGATGTTTGTGTGAGAACGTGCGCTGCTCTGTGTGTGTGTCAATGTGCGCTGCTCTGTGTGTGTGTGTGAATGTGTGATGCTCTGTGTGTGTGTGTGTGTGTGTGTGTGTGTAGATGTTTGTGTGAGAACGTGCGCTGCTCTGTGTGTGTGTCAATGTGTGCTGCTCTGTGTGTGTGTGAATGTGTGATGCTCTGTGTGTGTGTGTGTGTGTGTGTGTGTGTAGATGTTTGTGTGAGAACGTGTGTGTGTGTGTGTGTCCCAAACCCAGGTGGGAGGGCGGTCTCTCAGGAAGGTGCTGGAAGTCAGGGTCTCTGATGATGACAACCCCACGTCTCGCTGACGCGCCGTTGTTTGCGATCGGTGCCGGCTGTGGATGCTGCGCGCTGTGCACGGGGATGCGCCTTTTGCCAAAGGGGCGTGCGGGGGGAGAAGCAGCAGAGACCCAGGCGGGGTTCGCTCCCTCCCCCTGCCCCACCCCCCCTGGCAGGCAGCGCTGGGTGGTGGGTCTGGGCAGCGGGGAAGCAGTGGGAGGGGAAGCCAAGGCAGCGAGAAGGCGACGGGGGAGGCTGACAGCTCGACGCACCTTTGCCGGCACAGCGCGGAGGCCTGTACGGTAATTACGAAGCCCTGTCAGGAGCGAGCCGGGGACAGGGACCTCGTTAGGTGGCAGCTTCGCAGCGTCACGCGCCTCTGCCAGGCTGCCTGCAAGACACACACACACACACACCCCATTAGGCAAAAGAGTCCGGGGGGACTGGCGCCAGCCGCCCTGCACAGGCAAAGCACAGCGTGTACACAGCCCCCCAACACCCACCCAGCCCCTGTGCAGTACCACCCACCCACATACGGTATACATCCCCTAGACCCAGACACTGTACAGTACGACCCCCATCCGGACATTGTACAATATACATCCCCTAGACCCAGACACTACAGTACGACCCCCATCCGGACATTGTACAATATACATCCCCTAGACCCAGACACTGTACAGTACGACCCCCATCCGGACATTGTACAATATACATCCCCTAGACCCAGACACTACAGTACGACCCCCATCCGGACATTGTACACTATACATCCCCTAGACCCAGACACTGTACAGTACGACCCCCATCCGGACATTGTACAATATACATCCTCCAGACCCAGACACTGTACAGTACGACCCCCATCCGGACATTGTACAATATACATCCCCTAGACCCAGACACTGTACGACCCCCATCCGGACATTGTACAATATACATCCCCTAGACCCAGACACTGTACAGTACGACCCCCATCCGGACATTGTACAATATACATCCTCCAGACCCAGACACTGTACAGTACAACCCCCATCCGGACATTGTACAGTACACCCCCATCCGGACATTGTACAGTACACTCCCATTCAGACATTGTACAGTACAATCCCTATGTGGACATTGTACAGTACAATCCCCATCCGGATATTGTACAATATACATCCTCCAGACCCAGACACTGTACAGCACAACCCCCATCCGGACATTGTACAGCACAACCCCCATCTGAAAATTGTACAGTTCACCCACATCCGGACATTGTACAGTACACTCCCATTCGGACATTGTACAGTACAATCCCTATCTGGACAATGTACAGCACACCCCATCCAGACATTGTATAGTACAGCCCCCATCCGGACATTGTACAGGACACCCCCACACCCAAACACTGTAAAGTACTCCCCAGCATCCCATCCACACACTGTACAGTATACATCCCCCAAACCCAGACACTGTACAATACAATCCCCATCCAAATATTGTACAGTAAACACCCTCGCATCCAAACACCGTACCGTATTCCCCAACATCCCTATCCAGACATTGTGCAGTATGCTCCTATGCAGACACTGTACAGTATACATCCCCCTCACGCAAACACTGTGCATCCTCCAATGCCCCCATTCAGACATTGTAAAGTACCCTCCCATCCAGATACTGTACAGTATATACCCCCCATGCAAGCACTGTACATCCCCCCGTGCCTCCATTCAGATATTGTACAGTATGCACCCTCACATTCTAATGCAGTACTCAACAGCCCCCACAAACACTGTGCAGTACACCCCCCACCCCAAATGCTATACAGTACAAACACCCCCCATTGTACAGTATAGACACACTCCTACACTCCCCCAGCACTATACAGGGCACACCCACCCAACTCCTGTACAGTATGTCCACTCACCCCAAGCACTGTACAACACACACACACACACACACACACACACACACACACACACACACACACACACACACACACACACACACACCTACCTGATTCCCAATCCAGCACAAGCCTCCCCACACAGGCAAACGCTCAGTGTATACGCAGTCCCACAACAACAACCCAGACACGCTCCAGAACATGCAGACTGACCCCCAGCCTCTGACAGGTGTGTACCTCCATCTCTCACACACCACTCCCCCCATATGCGGTATGGTATCACCCCATCTCCAGACACACACATACAGACGCAGATAGGCATATGCTTCACTCACGTAGGCACATTCTGGACTCTGATGGACATTAAATAGTGCCAGCGTCACCACCCACAAGCGTTCAAAAATCCCGAGTCGGGCGCTGAAAAATGATGATTGGTGTCAAAATCACGGCACGTCATCGGCTTCAGTTCTCATGTCATCACCTGACTCCTGGCATGGGGGCTTTAAGTAAGCCACTCACAGTCAGGAGACTTGTGATAAAATCACCAGCGAGCGCCACATGAGATCCTAATAATGTACAGTACTCTAACAACCAGGTCCTAATGATCTTTCCAATCTGCCCCATCTGGAAGTATTTCCCAGCTGCATAAGAACGGCCATACTGGGTCAGACCAAAGGTCCATCTAGCCCAGTATCCTGTCTCCCGACAGTGGCCAATGCCAGGTGCCCCAGAGGGAATGAACAGAACAGGGAATCATCAAGTGATCCATCCCCGGTCGCCCATTCCCAGCTTCTGGCAAACATAGGCTAGGGACACCATCCCTGCCCATCCTGGCTAATAGCCATTGATGGACCTATCCTCCATGAATTTATTCAGTTCTTTTCTGAATCCTGTTATAGTCTTGGCCTTCACAACATCCTCTGGAAAGGAGTTCCACAGGTTGACTGTGCGTTGTGTGTAAAAATACTTCCTTTTGTTTGTTTTAAACCTGCTGCCTATTAATTTCATTTGGTGACCCCTGGTTCTTGTGTTATGAGAAAGAGGTGTGGAGAAAGTAAATAAGGAAGCGTTATTTACTCTATCATATATATCCCCCTTAGTCGTCTCTTTTCCAAGCTGAAAAGTCCCAATCTTATTACTCTCTCCTCATACGGAAGCTGTTCAATACCCCTAATCATTTTTGTTGCCCTTTTCTGAACCGTTTCCAATTCCAATAAATCTTTTTTGCGATGGGACGATCCCATCTGCAGGCAGTATTCAAGATGTGGGCGTACCATGGATTTATCTAGAGGCAATAGGATATTTTCTGTCTTATTTATCTATCCCTTTCTTAATGATTCCCAACATTCTTTTCGCTTGTTTGACTGCCGCTTCACATTGAGTGGATGTTTTCAGAGAACTATCGACAATGATGCCAGGATCTCTCTCTGGAGTGGTAACAGCTAATTTAGAGCCCGTCATTTTATATGTATAGTTGGGATTATCTTTTGCAATGTGCTTTACTTTACATTTATCAACACTGAATTTCATCTGCCATTTTGTTGCCCAGTCACCCAGTTTTGAGAGATCCTTTTGTAGCTCTTCGGTCTGCATGGGACTTAACTATCTTGAGTAGTTTTGTATCATCCGCAAATTTTGCCCCCTCTTTCTGCCTCTCCATTGGGCAGAACTGGACAGGACGCACACACCCTCCCAGCACACAGACACCCAAATACAGTATGGGGCAGGGAGTATCGTTCGTGTCTATAATGGTGGTGTCAGCTATTCAATATTGACCTCTAGTTCAGAGGTCCCCAAACTGTGGGATGCGCCCCCCCAAGTGGCCCTAGGTGGCCCCCTTACCCCTGTCTGTATCCCCAGCTCTGGAAGGAGGTGGGGAGCAGACAGGGGTAAGGGGGGGGGCCTGATCCTGAAAAGTTTGGGGACCACTGCTCTAGTCCTTTCTTAACACTGCTTCCCACGCTGTCCTCGCCCACACTGGAGAAATGTACTGTGCCCCACAGCCGGTGCCCCCTTTGTGACCAGCTGGGCCCTCTTCACCTCTCCCCACAGCATAGCCCAGGTTCTGAAGCACCACCTGGACTTCAGCAGGGCTGACTGTGATGGCGTCTCAGTTGTCCCAGGCTCAGGCCTTTCCGTGCTGACTAGCCGAGGCTGTTCAGCTCGCTCTCCCACAATGCACCATGGCCCTATCGCCAGCACCTGTCACCGCGACCAGAGGGCTAGATCCCTTTGCCCTCACTCACGCATCCAGGTCCGGGGGGGGGGTGTCGCCCACTGAGCCCCACCCTCTCTTCTCAGAGTGGTGGGCACTGCCTGGGGTTCTCTGCTTGGTGCCCCCATTCCATGTGTGGCCCCATCTGTTTGCCCCCCATATTTGGCTGACCTTGGTTTCTTTTTTGGCCCCTGCCCTCTTTCGAGAGGGCGGCCATTGTCGTTCCTGAGGGTGGGAAGCCATTTTGGGGCCTGCCCTCCCATCACCAGAGGTCAGCTAGGCCAGTGAGTGCCACCAGCAGGGTGTGGTGGGGCGTGTGGGCTGCAGAGCCTCATGCCCAGTGTAGACGTGGTCTAAGCCCAGGGAGGACGAATCTTGGACGTAGTGGGATGGGACAGCAGAGGTTGTCCCAGCTGGAGTCAGGAGATCTAGCCCAGCTCTTCCCACCCACCGCATCCCAATGCTACCCCCCAGCCAATGCAAGCTGGACACGTCCCCTCCTGGCTGGAGCTGCAGCTGGTCCTGGGGAAGGCCCGGTCTGCCAGGCAGCACCCAGCCTGTGTCACAGCCAACGGTGGGAATACGTCGTACGGGGGCGGGGGGGTGGCATAAAGGGCACTTGAGTCGTTATGTTAGTGAGGACAGGAATGATAATAGAAGCCTTTGTCTGAGGAGCCCATTACGAGCCGCAGGCCTCTCTCTCGCTCGCTCGCTTCCCTTTGAGAACTCTATTGATTTAATTTCCTGGACGAGCCAAAAAGCCCAATAAAGGAAATTGTTCAATAATGAAAAATAGACAATTGGACTCCATTAAGTGGCCGAGCCGGCGGTGGAGCTGAGCACATTAACGGTAGCCACCTCCCTGCCTCCGCTTGCAGCCGCGGGGAAAACAGGGCTGGGGAGGGGCAGTTCCAGGCCATCCGGTCCCAGCTGTGGGGTTGCCACCTGCTTTCGCGGGCCAGGCCTGATTCCAGCAAGGCCGGTCCATGTCCCAGCCTGAGGGAAACGCCTCCTGAAGTATCTTCAGGGTGATTGCAGCAGCACCATGGTTGTTGCACCATAGTGGGATCGGTGCGACGTCCCATGGCAAGGAAAGAACGGAACAGTGTGTTGTGGTGGGAGGGCGGAGCATCACGTCCCAGCGGGACCATGCAGTGCACTAGGAGCACGCAACAGTGTGGTCCTAGTGCCAAGAAGGCTAGCGGCATTTTGGGCTGTATAAGTAGGGGCATTTCCAGCAGATCGAGGGACGTGATCATTCCCCTCTATTCGGCACTGGTGAGGCCTCATTTGGAGTACTGTGTCCAGTTTTGGGCCCCACACTACAAGAAGGATGTGGATAAATTGGAAAGAGTCCAGCGGAGGGCAACAAAAATGATTAGGGGGCTGGAGCACATGACTTCTGAGGAGAGGCTGAGGGAACTGGGATTGTTTAGCCTGCAGAAGAGAAGAATGAAGGGGGATTTGATAGCTGCTTTCAACTACCTGAAAGGGGGTTCCAAAGAGGATGGATCTAGACTGTTCTCAGTGGTAGAAGATGACAGAACAAGGAGTAATGGTCTCAAGTTGCAGAGGGGGAGGTTTAGGTTGGATATTAGGAAAAACTTTTTCACTAGTAGGGTGGTGAAGCACTGGAATGGGTTACCTAGGGAGGTGGTGGAATCTCCTTCCTTAGAGGTTTTTAAGATCAGGCTTGACAAAGCCCTGGCTGGGATGATTTAGTTGGGGTTGGTCCTGCTTTGAGCAGGGGGTTGGACTAGAACCTCCTGAGGTCCCTTCCAACCCTGAGATTCTATGATTCTATGATAACTCTGCAGTGCGTATGGGACAGCGCAGCGCGAAGGGACCGGGCTGCGGTGCACTGCATTGTGGTGGTTCTCGACGGGAATCCGCACCGCAGCAGGACCGGGGATGTTGCACTGCAGGGAGGCCATGCACCACCACGTTGTGAGGCGTTGCACAACTATGCGACGTCCCGGCAGGGCCACGCAGCGCGGCGTGCACTGCAACTGGCCCGCTCGACATCTCCTTGTGGCAGGGTAACGAAACAGCACATTGCAGTGGGGACACGCAGTGTTCCACTGCAGCAGGATCAGCCATGGTTGCACTGCAACAGGAGAGATAGACAGATTGGCCTCCTGATTCCCGAAGGGCAGCCCCATGGAGCTGCTCCTCAGCTGTCAGGATATTCCCGATGTCCCTCCCGCAATGACTGAGCTAGCGGACACCCCAGCACCTGAGCCACCTGTTACTTTAACCTTTGGTTCTTTGGCGCTCGCCCCCCCGTCTGGTGGGGCTGGCCTGTTCATACCAAGTTGGGAGCCTGATACCCTTTGTCCCCTAATGAACCGCTACCTGCTGCAGCTGTCCCCGGCTCCCTGCAGTGAGTTCCCCCCTCCGGGAAGTGTAAATGGATCCCTCTGCTCCCTGTGGCTTTTGACCTTTCCTAGCACAGTCCGTGCTGTACCTCCAGGAATTCTGAGATGGATACAGCCCATCGGGGCGGGGGGAGCGCTCGGGAGCAAAAAGAACGGCGTTTCCCCTGTACGTCGTGTAGCCGCTGGTTCAGCTAGGCAGGACGCGGCCGAGGCATTTCACGTAGCGCTCAGCTGGTAAAACGTACAGCAAAAGCCCGGGGGGAGATGCGACACTGGAATGTTGTTTCCTGCCTGCGGTGACACCGGTTTGTTATTGCAGGGCTTGCCCCCGAGGCCTGGGCAGTTAGGGTGACCAGATGTCCCGATTTTATAGGGACAGTCCTGATTTTTGGGTCTTTTTCTTCTATAGGCTCCTATTGCCCCCCAGCCCCGTCCCGATTTTTCACACTTGCTGTCTGGTCACCCTATCAGGGCAGCACACGCTTGCCAGGTCGTTCGGGAACACTGAGCCGTAGGCCCTGATTTATTACGATGGGGCTGGCTTGTGAGAATCGGGCTCCCCCTAGGCGCTTGTTGCTGAAGGCTGCTCTGGGTTGTTCTGCTGCTGGATGCTGGTGGCTTTGTGTTGGCCAGGCGGCCGGCCCCCAGTGCCGGCTGCTTTGTTGTGGAAGGGTGTTATAGGTGGAAGGAGGTTTGTTGGGGGGAGGGTTGCTCTGAGCACCAGTTGGGTGGTTGTGGCAGGGTCACTAAAAGGTGCCGGACTTGTTTTCTTATCCACACCAAAGCGGCTGTTTTTGAGGAATAAAGGACCGTTGCCAAAGAGAAACAGAAGCGAGGAGCAGAACTGTATTGAGTCCAGTTGTGATGGGGGGCAGGGGGAGGAGGGCGGAGGGGAAGTCAAATGCTCCCTGGTGGAGGGTGAGAAAAGAGCCGCCGGGGCTGTGTATTGTGAGTCTGTATTGTGTATACCCCTCGTCTCCTGGACACTGTGTGCGAACAGACACCCCCAAACAACCCTGGCAACTCAGGGCCCCTAGCTCTGGCTCTCACCAGGGAGGCCACCAGCCTATGATTTCCTGGCTTGGGTTGCAGTGACACAAAGGGGATACAAAGCCAAGCAGACCTGGATGTATCTTGCAGGGCTGATGGACAGCAGCTGCTCACCGCCTCCGGCTGCTCCAAGCATTCAGGTGACGCCGTTTGGTGCACGTATGGCAACCTGGCACCTTTCATCAGCACTTACTGCACAGAGCCATGATGTCAGGGGTAAGAAATTCCCTCTTTCCACCCACCTCCACCAACTGCTGCCCCCTACTGGGCACGTCTCCAACACAACCTTTCCCGGAGCATCCTAAGGGCTTTGCAAAGGTCCTTATCCCTCTTGCATAGATGGGGAAACTGAGGCACAGAGCTAGGAAGTGACTTGCCCAAAGGTCCTAAAGTGAGCTAGTGTCAGTGTCCAGAACAAAACCCAGGTCTCTCAACTCTCAGTTGGCTGCTCTAACCAGTAAACCACACTGCCTTTCTATTATTCTAGCTGTTCATGTGGGGCCTAATGCTGCACTCTGCTCTCTCACAAGCAGTCCTGCCTCCTGTGACTGGTCCCATTGATTTTGAAGGGGCTATTCCCAGGAATATTCCCAGGTTTGATGGGATAACATGATCTTAGTCAAAGGTCAATTAATTGCCATCAGTGGTAAATAGGACCAATGGTCAATGATGGGATGTTGGAAGTTACTACAGAGAACTTTTTCCTGGGTGTCTGGCTGGTGAGTCTTGCCCACATGCTCAGAGTTCAGCTGATCGCCATATTTGGGGTCGGGAAGGAATTTTCCTCCAGGGTAGATTGGCAGAGGCCCTGGAGGTTTTTTGCCTTCCTCTGCAGCATGGGGCACGGGTCACTTACTGGAGGATTCTCTGCATCTTGAAGTCTTTAAACCATGATTTGAGGACTTCAATAGCTGAGACATAGGTGAGAGGATTATTCCAGCAGTGGGTGGGTGGGATTCTGTGGCCTCCATTGTGCAGGAGGTCAGACTAGATGATCATAATGGTCCCTTCTGACCTTAAAGTCTATGAGTCTATGAACAAGGAGATTTACTTGCATGAGTAAGGTTTGCAAAATTAGCCCCTTTGTTCCTAGAAGGCGTGTGGTTTGGCCTGGACTGCAAATCCTCTAACACGGGGCTAGGGAAACCTGCCAAAGTCTGGCAACCTTCCAGGTGAACTCTTGCCTTCGCAAAATTGGTTTGAGTTGGTGACACGTTCCTCTCTGATTTCAATTCCAGAGCAGAGGGGATTCCCTTAAAGCGACAGAGCAAAGGAGAACTGCGAGATGGGGTCAAACGTCCATAACAGCAAAAGGGGACACGGCTGAGCATTGGTCTGGGAGAGCAACACCTGGGAGTTTTCTTAGGGAGAGACTGTCAGAGTCTTGCACCTTATCAGCTAGGAGGCTCTGTCGGTGTGTGGGGTGTGTGTGGGGGGTTTGGATATGCATGGGTTTGTCTGGGCAAGGGTGTGTGTTTGGGCATGTGCGGTGTGCAGAGGGCCGTGTTTGTGCGAAAGTCGGACCGCACTGTGTGGGTGTTTCTGCACAGGTTGAAATGTGTTTGTGTGGATATGGGTGTGTTTGGTTGTGGGCTTGAGGGTGAGTGTGCACGGGTGTTTGAAATCGAGTGTGATGCTGTGTGTATTGGGGGACACGGGTATGTCTGTGGGAGCAGTGGATGTGCTAGGTGGGAGGTGTTTGTGTGTGTTACTGGGTGTGATGTTTGCGTGTATGCGACTGGGTGTGCTTGTGGATGGAGGTGCTTGGGGGTTTGTGAGCTGGGCAGTGTGTGTATGTGTCACCACTTTTGTATTGTTTGTGGGGTGTGAGTGGCTGCATCCTATTGTGTGCACAGTGGGGACTCTTTGTGTGTGAGACTGTGTGTCTGTGTGATAAGGGTGTGCAGAGGAACTACTGGTGTGGGTCTCTGTGCCTCTCTGAGAATAGTGTGCATGCCAGGGGGCTGTTTGTGTCAGCCTGTGGCATTTGTGTCTGTCTGTATGGGGCTGTGTGTTATGTTTGTGTGTGGTGTCTATGATGTGTGTCTGCACTCTGTGCATGTGTTGTGTGTGTGTCTGGTATGTGAGGTGTTGTGTTTGGTGTTTATGGTGTGTGTGTGTGTGTGTGTGCTCATTGTGAATCTGTGGGGTGTGTGTGTGTGCATGCTCTGTGTGTATCTATGGTGTATGTGTGTGTGCACACTGCGTGCATCTGTGGTATGTGCGTGCGTGAATGCTTTGTTTGTATCAATGGTGTATGTGTGTGTGTGCACTTGGTGTGTATCTGTGGGGTGTGTGTGTGTGCTCTCATGCGCATGTTGACCAGCGTGTGTGCGGGGGAGGGGGAGGGTCACGATCCTGGGGAACTGGAGCAGGTGGCCTAGTGCCGAGAAATGTCAAAGAGCCACCAAGGACAAGATCCTTTTTCACCCAGCCTGGGTGCGGGGGGGGGGGGGCGCAGGGAGCTCCTCCCTGTGAGGGAATGGTGGGGCCTCCCACACAGAGACAGGCCTGCCCCTGGGAGTGACACCTCCTCGCCCCCCAGCCCGCAGCAAGCCTGGCCGGGGCCTCTCCATCCCGCAGGGGTTTCTCTGCCATGCCGAGAAGCAGCCGAGTGATGGGGAAACCAGGTCCTCTAGGCCCGTCCCAGACAGTGGGCCTGATTCTGTGAGACGCTGAGCGCTCTCAGCTCCCAGTGCAGCCAGGGGGGGTTGACGGGGCTCAGCACCTTGCGGGATTGGGCCCGTTAACATGCGAGGAGCTGGGTTTGGTGGCAGGCTGGGTCTTGGTCTGGGTCACTGCTTCACGGCTGATCCAGCCCCTGCTCCCTGCCTCCCGTTCAATGGGACGCCCTCTGGCCCACGGCATCGGTTATGGGGAGGGTAGGTTATAAAGCCAGCAGGGACCACTGGGATCATCAGCGATTTTAAAATCCAGACGGGATGTTTTCCTAAAAGCTCTGGGAAGTTTCGGTTCAGGAGGAGCTTCCTGCTGAGGGGACGGGGAGCGGGCGCCTGCCAGCCCTGGGACTTCAGTCTCTTCTCTGCAGGCGCCGTTCAATTCCTGACCATCCCCACCTGGTGCCCGGGCGTGCAGGTGAGAGACTTGCCTCTGGGGCAGGGCTGAGTGTGTTGCTCTCGGGTCAGTCCTTCCCCCGTTTCCGAGCCTCAGTTTCCCCCTTTGTGAAATGGGGCTGATAACAGTTATGCAGCTCACCAGGAGGTTGTGAGGCAGAATTCGCTCCTATTTTGAAAGCGCAGCTTGCCAGTTCCATGGCTCGGGGTCCAGGGGCATGGCACTGTGAGAGTAGCCACCCCAACCCCCCGGCTCTCACGGCACAACTTTCGCTTTCTTCCAGTCTTCTAGAACTTTCCTAGTGTTCCGAGACTTATTGAAAATCAACGTTAACAGTCCAGCGAGCTCCTCAGCCAGCTCTTTTAAAACTCTTGGATAGAAATTATCTGGACCTGCTGATTTAAAAATGTCTAACTTTAGAAGCTGCTGTTTAACATCCTCATGAGATACTAATGGAATGGAAAGAGTGTTGTTTGATAAGACTACCTTATCGGTTTTCTTCCCAAATACAGAACAGAAATATTTATTGAACACTTTTGCCTTTTCTGCATTATTAATGATAATTCTACCATTTCCATCAAGTAATGGACCAATATCATTGTTAGGATTCTTTTTTGTCTTAATATACTTAAAGAACTCCTCTTCATTGCCCTGATAATAGTATCAGAGGAGTAGCCGTGTTAGTCTGGGGAACTACAGGCCAGTCAGTCTCACCTCAGTCCCTGGAAAAATCATGGAACAGGTCCTCAAGGAATCAATTCTGAACCACTTAAAGGAGAGGAAAGTGATCAGGAACAGTCAGCATGGATTCACCAAGGGTAAGTCATGCCTGACTAACCTAATTGCCTTCTATGATGAGATAACTGGCTCTGTGGATGAGGGGAAAGCAGTGGATGTGCTATTTCTTGACTTTAGCAAAGCTTTTGGTACAGTCTCCCACAGTGTTCTTGCCAGCAAATTAAAGAATTGTGGGCTGGATGAATGGACTGTAAGGTGGATAGAAAACTGGTTAGATGGTTGGGCTCAACGGGTAGTGATCAATGGCTCCATGTCTAGTTGGCGGCTGGTATCAAGTGGAGTGCCCCAAGGGTCGGTGCTGGGGCCGGTTTTGTTCAATATCTTCATCAATGATCTGGAGGATGGTGTGGACTGCACCCTTAGCAGATGACACTAAACTGGGAGGAGTGGTTGATACGCTGGAGGGTAGGGATAGGATACAGAGGGACCTAGACAAATTAGAGGATTGGGCCAAAAGAAATCTGATGAGGTTCAACAAGGACAAGTGCAGAGTCCTGCACTTAGGATGGAAGAATCCCATGCACTGCTACAGATTCTAGGGACCGAATGGCTGGGCAGCAGTTCTGCAGAAAAGGACCTAGGGGTTACGGTGGACGAAAAGCTGAATATGAGTCAACAGTGTGCCCTTGTTGCCAAGAAGGCTAATGGCATTTTGGATTGTATAAGTAGGGGCATTTCCAGCAGATCGAGGGAAGTGATTATTCCCCTCTATTTGGCACTGGTGAGGCCTCATTTGGAGTACTGTGTCCAGTTTTGGGCCCCACACTACAAGAAGGAGGTGGATAAATTGGAAAGAGTCCAGCGGAGGGCAACAAAAATGATTAGGGGGCTGGAGCACATGACTTATGAGGAGAGGCTGAGGGAACTGGGATTGTTTAGCCTGCAGAAGAGAAGAATGAAGGGGGATTTGATAGCTGCTTTCAACTACCTGAAAGGGGGTTCCAAAGAGGATGGATCTAGACTGTTCTCAGTGGTAGAAGATGACAGAACAAGGAGTAATGGTCTCAAGTTGCAGAGGGGGAGGTTTAGGTTGGATATTAGGAAAAACTTTTTCACTAGTAGGGTGGTGAAGCACTGGAATGAGTTACCTAGAGAGGTGGTGGAATCTCCTTCCTTAGAGGTTTTTAAGATCAGGCTTGACAAAGCCCTGGCTGGGATGATTTAGTTGGGGTTGGTCCTGCTTTGAGCAGGGGGTTGGACTAGATGACCTCCTGAGGTCCCTTCCAACCCTGAGATTCTATGATTCTATGAAATTCTGCTAGCCATAGATTTGTCTTTGTGTCCCTTTACGTCCCTTATCAATTTTCTACAATTCATAGCTTCTGATTTACATTCATTACTGTCAACTTCCCCTTTCTTCCATTTCTTATATATTTTTATTTTTTATAGCTGTCTTTGCTTCATCTCTAAATCAGGTTGGTTTTTTAACCAATACGGCTTTCTTGTTCAATTGTTGGATTGTGGCTTTTTGGGCATCTAGTAAAGTGTTCTTAAACAATTCCCAATTATCATTCCCTTTTTTCTGATTAAATTCTTCCTCCCAGCAAATCAAATGTCCTAATTCCAAAAATTAGGAAATTACATACAAATTCCTATGTTAAAAGAACACTGGGATGCAGGCTTGCCAACTTTCCAGTCGCACAAAAGCGAACACCTTTGCCCCTTCCCTTAAGCCCCGCCCCTTCCCCAAGGCCCCGCCCCTCTCACTCCATCCCCTCTCCCTCCATCGCTCACTCTCCCCACTCTCACTGGGCTGGGGCAAGGGGGTTGGGGTGCAGGAGGGGGTTCCAACCTGGGGCAGGGGGTTTGGGGTGCTGGTGCCATGTCTGGGAGGGTGTGGGAGGGAGTTCCGACATTCCGGCAAGGGGTTTGGGGTGAGGGCTCTGGATACGGGCTCCAGCCTGGCAGCGTTTACCTCAGGCAGCTCCAAGTCAGCAGCACAGTGAGGCTAAGGCAGGCTCCCTGCCTGCCTGCCCTGGCTCTGCGCTGCTCCTGGAAGTGGCCGGCATGTCTGGTCCCTAGGCAGAGGTGTGGCCAGGTGGCTCTGCGCAATGTGTGCTGCTTGCATCCATAGGCACCGCCTTTGCAACTTCCACTGGCCGCAGTTCCCAGCCAATGGGAGCTGTGGAGGTGGCACTCAGGGTGGGGTCAGCGCGCAGAGCTTCTCTGATTGCATCTGTGCTAAGGAGCCGGACATGCTGGTTGCTTCCGGGAGCTGCACGGAGCCAGGGGAAGCAGGGAGCCTGCCTTAGCTCCGCTGAGCCACCAACCAGACTTTTAACAGCCCAGTCAACAGTGCTGACCGGAGACGCCAGGGTTCCTATTCGACTAGGTGTTCCAGTCAAAAACCGGACGCCTAGTAACCCTAACGAGGATTGAAAAGTCAAGCACTCAAAAGTAGATCTAGGTGAATAATTAAGGAGGCCAAACAAAAAAAATTTGTTTTGGGTCAGCCCAAAACAAAAATGTTTCAATTTTTTTCAGCGCACTTTAAAAGTAAACAAACAAACAAACAAAACCAAAACCAAACCAACCAACCAAAACCAAACCAACCAGCCAACTAACCAACCAACCAAAACCAAACCAAACCAACCAACCAAAACCAAACCAACCAGCCAACTAACCAACCAACCAAAACCAAACCAAACCAACCAACCAAAACCAAACCAACCAGCCAACTAACCAACCAACCAAAACCAAACCAAATCAACCAGCCAACCAACCAACCAAAACCAAGAAGTGATGTGCTTAGTCAGCAGCAAGGGAGATTTAGGTTAGATATTAGGAAAACCTTTCTAACTCTCAGAGTAGTTAAGCTCCGGAATAGGCTTCCATGGGAGGTTGTGGAATCCCTGTCATTGGAGGCAGTAGTGTAGGCAGGTCCGGAGCACAGGGGGAGCGGCGCTATAAAAAGGCGCCTCCCCAGGCTCCCCTGTACTCACCCGGCGGCGCCTCCGGCGGTGCTCCAGGTCTTTGGCGGCACTTTGGCGGTGAGTCCTCACTCCCGCCACTGAAATGCCGCCAAAGACCCGGAGCGCCGCTGGGTGAGTGAAAGAAGCGGCGCTTAAAAGAAGCAGAGCTAAAAAAGGGTGCCGCTTCCTTTTAAAGGTGCCGCTTCTGCTCACAGGGGGAGCGGCTGCTCCCCCTGCTCCCCCGCTGGCTACGCTACTGATTGGAGGTCTTTAAGAACAGGTTAGACAAACACCAGCTGGAGATGGGCTAGGTTTACTGGGTCCTGCCCCGGTGCAGGGGACTGGACTTAATGACCTCTCAAGGTCCCTTCCAGCCTGAAATTTCTGTGATTCAATGATTTTATTGATTTGGTGTTTTAAAAAAGTTTTTACCCTTTTAAAAAACAAACTTGAAGTAAAATTCTAAACAGATTTATTTATTTATGTATATTATATATATTATGTATTTATATTATATATCATTATTTATTATTTTATATTAATTCATTTAGAATTAAAAAAAAAATCAAAGTGTTTTGTTTCCAAACTGGGGAAATGAAATGTTCCATTGTTTCAGAATTTGTATTCATTTTTTTCAACCTAACTCGCTGGGTGAAGGGGACTTGAATTTGCAAAACATTTTGATTAGCCCAAGTTTACAATTCGCAGCGAAAAAACGGTCACCCGAGTGGGGGGTGCTGCGGGCGGGTGGCTGAGCTGCTGGCCCACGGGGGGAGGGGGAGCCGCCGTGGGGGGGGGGGGGGACTGGCTGCCGTGGGGGGGCGGTATTAGCTGGGGGCGGGCAGGGCTGGTGCAAGGAAGTTTCGCCTAGGGTGCACCGACCCTACCTGTACAGCCTTCACACGGCCCCTTGTGTGTGGGCGTTGTGACCCAAGCTTTAATTACATGATCACCGCCTGGCTGTTTCCACAGTGCCCATGCCTCACGCAGCGTACACAGAGGACTGCGCTCCGGACTGACTCTGGGTTGTGTAGAGAAGAAGGCTGTTGGCTGTCAGACGTCTCCCTCGTTGGTTACAGAAGCTAGAAGGGGTGTGGTGGGTGAGGCGGGGGACTGCAGGGAGAGAAAGGATAATCTCATGGTTAAGGCCGCTGAAGGCTGCCCTGGAGAACTGGATTCTACCCCTGCCTCCGCCACAGAGCTCCTGTGGGAAGCCGGGCAGGTCACATCAGCCAAATGGTTCACAAACAGTGTGTTCCTCGCAGGGGTGCTGGAATGGGGGGGCCAAGGGGTCATGGCCCCCCACTTTGTACCGGCTGTAAGGGCGAGCACTGGGGAGAGTGGGCGGGGGAGAGGAGCAAGCAGAGGGCTGGGTGTTGGGGGGAATTAGCGGGGTGAGGTTGGTGGCTTGGGAAGAAGGCGTGGTGCAGGGGTGGGGCTTTGGGGGGAGGGCAGCATGGTAGGGGGAGTGGGGCGCCAGTTTGGGCGGCAGTAGCCCCTCCCCCCACTTTTAGGGCGCTTCTGCAGCTCCTAGTTCCTCGTTTTTGTGGTAACCCCCAGGAGACGCCTGTTGCCAGATTTGCAGACGGGCTGAGCACTCCCAGGGGCCGCTGAAGCCAGGGGGAGCTGTGCCTTGAACAGACGCTGGGCTGTAAAGATGCTGCAGACGCTGGAACCGTTCGGGTCCTAGATGTCGCAGGTTGGGCACCCAAAATCAGTGGAGGCTTCTGAAATGTTTGGCCTGAGTCTCTCTGGGCCTCCGTTTTCCATCTGTAAAATAATACCGCCTAATTTCCCAGGCGCTAAATTCATTAATGGTTAGGAAGCCCTCCAATCCCAGGAGGAGAGCACCACAGAAATGCCCAGGAGGCAGGGGCGCTGGAACAGGGGGGCCAAGGGGCCATGGTCCTCCCACTTTTGAAAGTGGATGGGCCTGCCCCGTCCACTTTTCGCCATGGGCCCAGCGCCCTGCCCCTCCTCTTCCCTCTAAAGCCCTGCCCCCTGGCCTGGAGTCCAGCCCGGGGAGCCCAGGCAGCTGTGGGGAGCTGCAGACACTCCACCTGCCTGGGGTGGGGGGACCTGAGAGCAGCCCCCGGCCCGTGTCCCTGGGCAGGTGCCCAGGGTAGGTGGAGGGTCTGTGGCTCCCCACAGCTGCCCGCATGGCTCTTACCCGACCCGGCTCTAGCTTCCGACTTGGCCAGGGGGCGGGGCCTCAGGGATGAGGCGGGGCAGGGGCAGGGCCACAGAGAGGGTGGGGCCTCGTGCCCCTCCCCCCACTATTAAGCAATCTCCAGCGCCCCTACCAGGAGGAAATGAATAATTCTGGAGTCAGTGCAGGGTTTGCAGGGTGTGGGGTAAGCGAAGCCATGGCTCCATGTCGAACGAGGAGGAGGAGAAGTATTGAACAACTACCTGTCTGCTGAATAAGGCAGGTGTCCTGCAGGAAAGAAAATATAGTCGGGAGCATGGAATTAACGACTGTATCAGGGGCTGCCTAGGGCACCTGAATACTGGCATTTCCTTACCGGTGCATGCCTGACTTAGAAACACGATGGCTTTTTTCACATAGGTCTTTGGACGTAATCGAATATGAGCCGTCGGGGCAAATCCACAGGCTCCTGGAGCTTCAGATGAGATTAGGGTGACCAGACAGCAAGGGTGAAAAATCGGGACGGGGTGGGGGGTAATAGGAGCCTATATAAGAAAAAGACCCACAAATTGGGACTGTCCCTATAAAATCAGGACATCTGGTCACCTTAGAGGAGATGGGCTCTATCAGGTGAGCATATGGCCCCAGGGGAGGAGGAGAAGGGAGGGGATCCAGCAGCTTTTAGCCTTTCATCTCTGGATAAATCACTCAGTGTCTTGTTGCCTCTCGCACCCGCACGAGGACTGTGTGCTGCTCTCTATCAGTCGGAGAGACAGTGAAGTGAGTGCAGGCCGGGGTCAAGTGTAATCATTTTTATAGCGCTGGGGATCAATAACCGTTTGAGATAAATGCTGCGTGTCAGAGTCCCCGCCTCGGATCCCGGAAAGCCGGAGAAACACAACATGAAACAGCACTTACGATATTACAGCCCCGGGTGGATGCAGGGGACGGAGCCCAGCGCCAGCTGCTCGGCAGCACTGTCCAGGTACGGACGCGGGTCGCACCTGCCTCCTGGGGATCTCAAAGCGCTTCACAGCTGTTTGTGACTTATGTTGCAGCAGCGCCTAGAGGCTCTGACTGAGATCAGACCCCGTTGGGCCGGGCACTGCACAGACACATAGTGAGAGACTGTCCCTGTCCCAAAGAGTTTTTGATCGCAATAGGCAAGGCTGACAAAGAACATATTATTAACCCCATTTTACAGATGGGAAACTGAGAGGCTGTGACTCTCCCAAGGGCATGCAGGGATGTCTGAATCCAGATCCCCAGCATTTTAGTTTAGTGCCTTACCCACAAGACCATGCTTCTACTCTAACCCTCTGCATAGTACATAGATCACATTTATCTTCATTTTACAATTGGGGAAACTGAGTCATGCATCAATTAAGTGACTTGCCCAAGGTCACCCAGTGAGTCAGTGGCAGGAAATGAACTTAGTCTCCAGACACCGATCAAATCACTAGATCCTTCTCTCTCTTAGGCAAGTTAAACATCTCCAGAATAGCTTCAGAGATTCCAAGGCCAGATGGGCCCCTTGCGATCAACCTAATCTCCTGTATAACACAGTCCATCAAACTTCCCCCAAATAATTCCTAGAGCACAGGGCTGTAAACGCTGGTATTTTCCTCCAAATGCCAGTTCTGTGTGGCTCCCCTACAGGATGCAGTGTTTGCATCCTGCTCTTAGGTGCTGGGTGTTACTGTGTGCTGTTAGCTGCTGCGATCTACCCCAGAGATGGCTGCATTTCAGAGGGAGGGAAAGTGATTCCTGTATCACATCGCATGTAAAGTACTTTGGGATGAGATGCTATATAAATGTAAGATGACATCTCCATGGAAGATATGCAAGCTTGTTATTAGCTTCAGCTGATACCAAGGTGAGCTGTGCGGCATGGGGCGGGGGAATAGCTATGTCTGATCCCAGAGGCGTGGCTTCCCCTGCTTGACAGCGGATGAGTGAAATGGACAGTTCAGGCTCTTTACAGCCCAGAAATCCTTTCTTTAATAATCACTGCTCCTTATTCTTTGTACGGCAGGGGTGCCCAAACCCCCCAGGCAGGATCAGGCTCCGTTGTGCCAGGTGCCGCATAGACCCAGCGCAGGAGCCAGTCCCTGTCTCAGCGAGTTTGCAATCTAACTAGACAGCAAGTGGATGTCTGTAAGTGCTGCGGGTGTCCGCTCCGCTCAGCGACCAGAGCTCTTGACTGACGCTTCACTTAGGCAGCCGCTGCTTACGGCACAGTACTAATGTATCTTAATGGCTCCCTACCATGCTGGCTACAGGTGTGTCCCCAAGGAGACCTGGAGGAGTTATGTCCTTTAGAGGCACCTGACATCATCTGATGGGAGCCTCGAGCGTTCCGGTTCGAAGACAGCCTCGGCGCAGTGCCCAGCCAGGAAGCGGAAAAGGGAGAGGGCAGGCAGGTAGCACTGCCCCCAGTCTATCCCGCCATCCGTTTCGAGAGTGCCAATTCTCTGCCGCTACAGGGGACGGCTGGATAACCCGCGTCGCACAATTTTGTATCGTTACTAATTAATCTCTGGTTGTATGTATACGATCCACTGCGGATAATTCGCTAAGGAAAGACATTTCAATCAGTAACCGGCAACGGCCCCTCAAGCCCCTCAAGACTCCCTCCCTCAAGGGGGGAGGGATAGCTCAGTGGTTTGAGCATTGGCCTGCTAAACCCAGGGTTGTGAGTTCAATCCTTGAGGGGGCCATTTAGGGATCTGGGGCAAAAATTGGGGTTTGGTCCTGCTTTGAGCAGGGGGTTGGACTAGATGACCTTCTAAGGTCCCTTCTAACCCTGATATTCTATGACTGTTAAAGTCCTAACAATCACGATGCATACAAAGCAAAACGTTCCCTAGAGTTCCCTACGCCTTCACCTCATCTCCTGAGACTCATCCACCCGGAGTCTTCTGGCATCTCCCCACCTTCTGCCCCCTCGGCCCCACGCCCATCCACCGTCAGAAGGTAGCTCTCTGGGCATTTTTAGACCGCAAACGCCTGGAGGGCGGCACCGTAACATGTGACGTGTCTGCAAGGTACCAGGCACACCTATGACTGCAGGCACATGTAATGCTCTTGTGAAGCTTGTATCACGTCCCCTTCCAGGGGCTAGTCCATATGGAGCAGCGGTCCCCCAACGTTTGACGTCGCTGTCTCCCCTTACCCCTGTCCACTCCCCGCTCCCAGATCCGCAATTGGGAGCCGGGGCCAGGAGTGGGGCCATGGCTGGGGCCGCGGCTGGAAGCAGGGCTGCAGTCAGGGCCGGAGGCTGAGGTAGGGTTGCCAACTTTCTAATCATCCAAAACCAAACACCCCTGCCCTGCCCCTTCTCTGAGGCCCCGCCCCTTCTATGAGGCCACACCCCTACTTGCTCCATCCCCCCTCCCTCTGTCACTCACTCTTCCCCACCCTCACTCACTTTCACCAGGCTGGGGCAGGGGGTTGGGGTGCAGGAGGGGGTATGGGCTTTGGGCTGGGGGTGCAGGCTCTGGGGTGGGGCCGGGGTTGAGGGGTTTGGTGTGCAGAAGGGGGCTCTGGGCTGGGCCAGGGGATTGGGGTGTGCGTGGGGATGACGGCTCTGGATGGGGCTGGGGCCGTGGATGAGGAGTTTGGGGTGAAAGGGGATGAGGGCTCCGACTGGGGGGGTGGGCTCTGGAGTGGGGCAGGGGATGAGGGATTTGGGGTGCAGGAGGGGACTACGGGCTGGCTGGGATGGGGGCGCGAGGTCCCAGCGGTGCTTACCACGGCTCCAGGGAAGCAGCTGCCAGGTCCCTGTGGCCTTTAGGCACATGGGCGGCCAGGCGGAGCTGCGTGGTGCATGCTGCCTTCACGCCCACAGGCACTCCCCCTACCCCGCAGCTCCCATTGGTCGTGGTTCCTGGCCAATGGGAGCTGCAGAGCCGGTACTCGGGGCAGGGGCAGCGCGCACAGCCTCCCAGTCCCTGGTCACTCCAGCGCCTAGGGGCTTCAAGGACCCAGTGGCCACTTCCGTGAGGAGCTAGGGCAGGCCGGGAGTCTGCCTTAGCCCTGGGTCCCCGCTGTGCCTCCAACTGGAGTTTTAACGGCCCGGTCGGTGGTGCCAACCAGTGCTGCCTGGGTCCCTTTTTGACTGGGTGTTCTGGTCGAAAACCGGACACCTGGCAGCCCTGGGCTGAGGCTGGAGCTGGAGCTGTGGCTAGGCTGGGAGCCAGTGGCCGCAGCTGGGGGTGAGTCTGGGGCCGGGAGCGGAGCCGTGACTGGGGGTCATGGCTGGGCCAGGGTTAGGGCTGGTAGCCGGGGCTGCAGCCAGGCCAGAAACTAGGGGCCAAGGCCGGGGCCACAGCTGGGGGTGAAGCCGGGAGCAGAGCTGCGGCCAGGAACCGGGGCCGTGGCTGGGGGGTGGGGCCGGAGCAGAGCTGGGGACAGAGTGGGGCTGGGTGGCGTTCCCTCCCTGCCCCCTGAGGAGGCTGGCCCAGGCCCTGCCACACGCCCCTGAACATTTCTCCGCACCCCCCCCAGGGGAGCACACCCCACAGTTTGGGGACCACTGATATGGAGGTTAATAGTCTACTACGACTGGAGTTACTCCTTTAGCTCAAGTGGTAGAGAGCTAGGTTTTGGCAGCCTGGATGCACAACCTGGTGTCAGCCCATAGGGGGTGTTGTTACACACAGACGCCAAAGCCTGCTGGCTTGATCCATCATTTATAGGCAGCTGTCCATCCCGGCAGGACAACGGGACTTTAGTTAATGCGAAATGTTAGTTAACCGTTCTCTGTAAAACTCCCCCATCTTAACCCCTCTGAGACCGTTTCACGCTCCAAGCGCTACAGCGCGAGCGATCCGACCTTATTTTGAATACCGGGGAAGTTTGGGGTAAGTTTTGCCCCATCCAGGCCATGCTATTCGCTCTGTCTCAAGCGCCTGTGTAATTAACTGGGGGGGTCACATCCAGACAGACACCATAGTTGTTGGTGAGGCTTGAACCCTGAACCAAAATTACAAGCCCTTCATCACTGAGAGAAAGGAACCCCTCCCTTAGCTGGCAGTTGTACTCAATTAACTGTTGGTAAGTGACACAGCATGGGGGAGTTTCCTGTTTTCCTTGTTGCCTATGGGGGGTTTTCTTGGTTTCCTAGGGGTTGCATGCAGAGGGGGTGGGACTCAGTTTCCCTGGGGGTTACGGGTTTAACGAGGGGATGGGAGAGGGAGTTTGTTGTTACAGGGAACTGGCGACCCCAGCCACGGACGTGGAGAATGGAGACCCTGGTGACAGGTGACCTGGAAGCCAGCTCAGGAATCGCAGCCGGTTCTGGCCAGTGGGAGAACAATAGGCTGCGAAGAGAGGAGCCCCGGGGGGCCTAACCAACCGGTTCCAGCCACAGGGGGCCAGAGATGAGAAGAGGCCCAGACGACCCTGTTTACAGGAGAGAAGACAATGGACAGAGGCGGGGCTTGGGGCCAGTGATATCCACAGCCCAGCTGGGGGGCTCTGGGCTGGAGAGAGGAAGCAGGCAGAGCCCACCTGGATACAGGAGAGAGCTGGATGTGCTGGGCTGGGGGAGGCCAGGCCTGAGGGCCCTGAGAGTTCCTATGCTGTGTTCAACGCTCAATAAACCCTCCTGTTTTACGCTGGCTGAGAGTCACTCTGGTCTATAGAACAGGGTTGCATCATCCCCTTCGGGGGCGGAGGCCTGGGGGTCCAGAGTGCATGGACCCCGAGAAGGGAGTGGACCCCCGAGAAGGGCTGTCTCACTGAAAGGGGCACCCCCCACGGACCGCACGGGGCCAAGAGAGGGCACGACCTGTGAGTCCGTGACAGTAAGTAACAGGGCCTCTCTGGGTCTGACGTGATCACATGCACCGTCAATGTATTGCAACAGGTGTTACTATTTGTGATTACAGCCGTGGCGGAGCAGGCATAGAACCCCGGAGTCCCGACGGCCAGTTCCCTGTTGTAACCAGTAGGCCACGCTCCCCTCTTCGCATTTTCACCCTGAAGGGATCACAAAGGCTTTGCCAACCGTGTCTATGGGAGTCCAGTGGGAATGCAGCTGCCTCTGGGGTAGGAAGCAGCTACTCTAAACAGGAGCGGCGCCAGCTTTTTTGCCGCCCTAGGTGGCGGGAGAGGCTGCCGCCTAGGACCCTGGCAGCCGAAATGCCGCCCGCCAAATCCAGGCGCCCTAGGCGACCGCCTAGGGTCGCCTAATGGTAGCGCCGGCCCTGTCTTTAAACAGGCCACAGCAGCACTCGGCTCTCTAACGCCCGCAGGCCTTCTGCGGCACGGCTCTGCTGGCAGACAGGACAGCACCCTGTCATGCTGCCCTATGCTCGGCGCTTGCTCAGAGGGGAGGGTGGCGTCTTTTGAATCGCAACCTCCTCTACCCCACGCCCCTTCCCACCCCCGCAGAACCAGCTGCTGGAAACCTAGTGCCCTGTCTTACCCTCGCTGATGCCCTCTCCGGGGTGAAACCCTCTCCAGAGCAAGAGGCCTCACACATTCTCCCCAGGCAATGGCTTCCCCAAACCTGGCAGCTCCCGTGGCCAGCAGCCAAGAGGCAGGGGACGACGTCACACCATCCTCTTCCTGTGCCTGCCCTGGGCCGAGCCCTGTTGGATGCAATCGGAGGTGACATTTTGCCCCCTCCCCTGCCAGGGGGAGGAGGAAAGAACAAGTAAGTTTAGCTGCGTCTGTTTTAATCCTTGGCTCAGGGAGGATCCCGAGGCTCTAATGCTGCCTCGGATCCTGTTTTCTGACTCTTGTTTAAACACAGCTGCTCCCCTTCCGCCACGCGCCCCCTGGCTCTGCACCTGCCCCGCTTCTTAGCTCTGTGTGGGGGAAGAGGGGCCAGTCAGAGCTCTGCGGCTGAGTCCCTTGTAGCTTTGGCCCAGTCACTTGCCTGCTCGGTGCCTCAGTTTTCCCCTCTGTATAATGGGAAGATGACCCCTTCTCATGTCCATTAAAGCGCTTTGAGATGGAAGGTGCACCCAGAACCTGGGCTGCAGGGTAGTGAAGTTGAATCCGTTTGTTCTCACACAGGTTTGACTGTGTCCCTCTGCCCCCATTTATTACCAACAGCTCAGAATAGCCAGCCGGTGATTATTACAAGCTCCCTCATGTCTGCAGTGATGCCCCCGTCCCCGGTCACCCAATCCGGTGTGTATCCCAGATGGCTGGCCCTCGGCGCTGGCAGAGAACAAGGTTTTGCAGGGACCTGCAAACTTCCGCCATCGCTCAGCTGGTGCGGGAGATAAATCAGAGAACGTCTTTTGGCTTCGGTCACCTTTGTCGCCGGGCGGGGGGCAGCTGGAGAGAGACTAATCCCCCTTCTGATACCTGGCTTTTCTCCTGTGGCACCATCACGAAGCTTAATGAAATGAGCCTCTTCCTCCCTGCTTTGGACGTGGGCGTCAACTTTACAGGTGAAGAAACTGAGTTCCAGAGCAGGGCATTGCTCGAGGTCAGGCAGCCGGTTAGTGATGGAGCCTGGGACTGACCCTGGATAATTTGACTCCTAGACCATGAGTTTAATGATGAGACCGTCAGGCTAGTGGCAGCCTTGGAGCCTGAAGCAAATGACCAGGTATAAGATAAGCTGTTACAAAACGTAGTATGAATCATAGGTGGGAGCTGGCGCCCCACCTCCGTCCCGCTCCCGCCCCCATTCCATCCCTTCCCCAAATCCCC
Organism: Macrochelys suwanniensis; assembly: GCA_033296515.1. Taxonomy (NCBI): domain Eukaryota; kingdom Metazoa; phylum Chordata; order Testudines; family Chelydridae; genus Macrochelys; species Macrochelys suwanniensis. The sequence continues at coordinate 257,009,794 of CM065776.1, read as the reverse complement.
GCCCCTGCTTCCTCCCCCGGGCGCGCCGCATTTCCCCTCCACCTCCCCAGGCTTGCAGCAGCTCCCCACCAGCCCCCGCCCCTCGCCCAGCTCACCTCCGCTCCGCCTCCTTCCCCGAGGCACCCCTGCTCCGCTTCTTCCCCCCCCACCCCAGGCTTACCGGAATCAGCTGTTTGGCATGCGGCAAGCCTGGGAGGGAGGGGGCAGAAGCGAAGCAGCGGCGCCTCGGGGGAGGAGGCGGAGCGGAGGTGAGCTGGGCTGGGGTGGGGAGGAGGCTGGTGGGGAGCTGCCGGTGGGTGCTCTGCACCCACCAATTTTTTCCCGTGGGTGCTCCAACCCCGCAGCACCCACGGAGTCAGTGCCTATGGTATGAATAGACATTATTGCCAAACTGATCAGACCACAGGTGCAGCTATGCCTGTGTCCCCTCTCTGACAGCAGCCTGTACTGTCTACGTCTGAGGAAGGCGTTAAAGACCTTTTTATGAATCCCGGGCGATTCTTAGCCGTGGCGCTATCCGGTGGTAATGAGTTCCGCTGGCCCACTGTGGGTGCTGTGAAAAAAAAAAATTTCCTTCGGTCGCTTTTGAAGGTGCCGCTTTTCGATTTCAATGACCGTCCCCTTGTTCTTGTGTGACGCGCCCTCAGGGAAAGCATTCCGCGTTTTCTGCCCCGTGGGAAATGTGACGGCAACACACCTGAGCTGTAGGCAGCTGGACGATGAAACTGATCGGGCGAAATTGACCAGCTCGGTCTGAGAATCTTCATGTTGCTCTTAATATTCGTATGTGTTATTTGTATTGCGTCAGTGCCTGGAAGCCCCCGGGCCTGTTGTGTGAGGGGCTGTACAAATACAGGATGAAAAACTGATCCCTGCTTCAAAGAGCTTACATTGCAAGACATGGGACAACACCCACCATGCCTAGCTCTTATCAGTGGCTCGCCAACCACTTTACAAAGGAGATCAGTTTCATTATCTCTACAGTTGGGGAAATTGAAGCCCAAGGAGGGGACATGTCTTGCCCAAGGTCACCTAGCAGGTTAGTGGGAGGACCGGGAACAGAACCGAGATCATCTGAGTCCTAATCCAGTGCTCTAGGCCGCACTGCTGGAGAAAGCCCCAGGTAGCAACAAGAAGAACATGATCAGCCCCAGTCACTGCCCACCAGCTGCCTGAGAAATGCACCAGCGCAGCAGGGCAGGATAGAGTTAAATACAGTCGGTGGATTTTTTTTTCAAGGGATGGACGATTTTATGAGCAATGATACAGGACCTCAGGAATCACCGCAGTGTCTCAGACCCACAGCATCTTGTCCAATATCTTGTCTCCGAGAGTAGTATAAAAACGCTGTAATGGACACTTAGCCGATAACATGCCGGGGCGGGGGGGGGCAGTTTCTTCCCAACCCCAGAAGGTTAGTGCTTTGCTTGTATCCTGACGCAGAAGGGCTGAGATCCCTTATAAATATTTATCCAGCTAGTGGAGCTGCCGATGATTTTTTTTTTATTGCTGTCCCACTAAACTCTCAGCCTCAATGATCTCTAGTGGCAGTGAGTCTCCCAGGCTAACCAGACATTGCAGACAAGCGAGTCTCTTTTATCCGTTCTAAAATCTGTCACTATAACAGCTTCTGTTTCACTTCATTTGGGAGCAGCAATGCACGTGGGACCCTGAGCTGGCAAGTCACGCTTGGGGTTCTGCCATGGACCCAGCGGACAGCTTTGGGTCTGTCTCGCTCTGCCTCAGTTTCCCTGCCTGCAAAATGGGGCTAATAAGCCCACCCCATGTGACGCTGTGAGGGTTGATTCATTAATGACAGTGCTGCTCATTGAAAATAGATGAAGGGATGCAGTGCAAGGGCCAGGATCAACTCTTGGTTACAGCGGTGTAAATCTGGACTAGTGCTCCTGGCTTCCGTGCTGTTACCTGGGTGTAACTGAGAGCAGAATTTAGCCCTAAGTGTTCTTGCTGTTATGCAGACAAAGACAAGGGTAATCAAATATGAGGCTTCAGGGCACACCCTGCTTCCCTGCAAGGGTCAGGAAGGACAGTCTGGACCCTCCCACATCCATCCTCTAAAGCTGCAGGTAAAGGTAGAACACCAGGACTCGAGGGGCAATGTGCTGATCCAGCAAGGCATGCCCTCTGCTCTTAAAGAGGGTCCCCAATGACTCCACCCGATGGCCACTGAGGCTACAAACCTCCTCCCCCCGCCCCAGTTCCCTTGGGCTCCGTCCCTCTCTGCAGTGAGGCTGGGCTCTGCGCGGGCTGGGGGTGAAAGGGTTAAGCGCTCGCAAGGTTAAGCCTCGCCCGCGCGGCATAATGAATGAATATCATCGCTCAGGGAAGGCCGTACTCCCCCGGGAGCAGAGCCCAGCCCTCCTCCGGCTCCGGGGGGCAGCCAAGCCTGACGCCCCGTCGGTTCCCCCTGGCATGAACAATGTTATTCTCCACCGATGCAATTACCTCCATCTAATTAAAACCGAGGTGCGCGCCATCCCTCAATGACAAGGGGGAAGGGAAGGGTCGCTGGCTGCCCGGCCCCACTAGCAGCGCTCCCCTTCCCGGCAAGCAGCAGCCCCCACAGTTCTTGCTGGAGGATCCTCCCGTGCCATGGTTTGATTAGGGGGATGCCGCCACCCAATGGGGCAGGCTGGAGGATGAGGCGTGGGGCTTGGCTTATAGCCGCGTGCCAATGTGGTGGTGATGCTGCAGGGGGCACCAGGGGAGGGAAATGGATGTGGGGGTGGGGGTGATGAATGGATGGGGGGCTGTGGATTTATCATCAGGGCAGACCCCATTGTCCCCTTCCCCTCCTCTCCCCGTGCCCCAGGCAGGTCGGAGACAAAGGCCAGGGACTGGTTTAGTGAACACACCAAAGCCGCTAACAGGGCCTTTTCCACCCCCCGCTCCACTGCCCACCCCCTTAATAGCATCTCTCAGCTCCAGGAGCTCCTGATTGACTTTAAATGTAATTAAATTGTAAGAGTGCCGAGTGGCATAATTCAGAGAGATTTCATTGCCCATCAGAGAGCGCGCGGGAGCGGGAGACAGAGGGGGATTAATAACGCGCTTTTTATTGTTGTGCCATTGGAGTCGTTTCAAGGGATTTGTGGGAAGGGAACACCGCTGGAAATGGGCTTCGAGCAGGCCCCCGGGGTGCCAGGCACCCCAGCCCATAAGGCTCTCGATGCCAAAGCTGCGGGCTCCAGCAGGAGGGAGGGCGCCTGTTGGGAACAGACAGAGATGGCGGGCGGGCGTTACACTGGGTGGGACAGGTCACCGGGTTGGCGTTGTTTGCATGAGGCGGGGGGACATGAGGTTTGCATGAGGTGTGGGGAGGGGCCCCCCTCCTTGCTCTGGCTCAGGGCCCAAGGAAACCTTAATCCACCTCTGCCTCTAAATCCAGCCAAGTATAAATCTGCCGGGTGCTTCTCTCTCTCGCTGGCTGCTTGGAGCTCACCCTGTTCTGTTGCATCAGAGCAATCCAGCGGAGAGGGGGCGCTGGAGAAGGCCACTGGCTGCGCTGGCAGGGCCGGTGCTATCACTAGGCGACCCTAGGTGGTCGCCTAGGGCGCCAGGATTTGCGGGGCGGCGGGCGGCTGCCTCCTGCCTCCCAGCTCCACGCTCGAGCCGGGAGGCAGGAGGCAGCTGCCCGCTTCCTCGCGAAGCCCTGCTGTGGCAAGGGCTGTTGCCGTGCCGCTGGGGCTCAGCAGGGCTTCGGGAGGAGGGCGGCTCGCCGCGGCTGCCTCCTGCCTCCCGGCTCCATGTTCAGAGGCTGAGCGTGGAGCCGGGAGGTAGCTGCGGCGAGCCACCCCCTGCCTCCCGGCTCCACGCTCAGCTGCCACGAGCGGGCGGGTGGGGAGCTGCTGCGGCCCGCGGGCGGGGGGGCTGAGCTGCTGCAGGCAGGTGGGCTAGCTGGGGGTGGGCATTAGTGGGGGGGGGCGCAGAGCTGGTGCAAGGAAGTTTCGCCTAGGGCGCGAAACTTCCTTGCACCAGCCCTGTGCGCTGGGGTGTTGCAATCAGATGGAAGCGTTCTCCTCGCAGCTCGGTCCCACTGGACCGGATCTGCAGCTGGAGCAACTTGGTGTGGCACCGGGCACTTGAGAATCTGGCCCGGTGCTGGAGGACAATGGAGCCCAAAACTCTTCCATTGAGTTCCTCGGGGCTTTGCCAGCTTCCCCACGGCGGGCACTGGCCTGTCTGCTGAGCACGCCTGTGGCCGCTGTTGCGTTCTCTGGAAAGACGGCTTGTGGCTTCCGAATCCAAGAGCGGCTCCTGTAGATTTCGCCTGTGTGTTGGGCCAAACTCATCCCTGGTGGAAGTCAATGGCGGCCCAACAGAACGGAACGTGGCCTATTGCTCCTTGCATGCCATCCGGTGACCTCGAAGGACTGTATCCATGGATCTGCTGGGTAAATGCGGCTTTACGCTGTGACTCTTCCCTGGAGCAGAGCTAGTGAATGAGACGGAAGATACAGATTTACTGCATCTCACTGAGTCTCAATATAAGAGGGGTAGTGTTGGTTTCTACTGCAGAAATGCCAGCAGGTCCCGGCCAAGATTGGGGCTCCATTGTGCTAGGCGCTGTACACGCTCTCCTTTTGTTCTGTGTTTGTACAGCACCTAGCACGGCTCCGTGACTCGGGCTCCTAGGTGCTATGACAATACGAATAATTAACCAGGATAACAACAAAAGACCGTCCCAGCTGTGATGGGGAAACTGAGGCACGGAGGGACTAAGTGACTTGCCCAGGGTCACTCAGGGAGGCTGTGGCTGAGCTGGGAACTGAACCCAGATCTCCTGAGTCCTAGCCCAGGGCCGTCTCTCTGATAAGCGCCTAGATTGAGCAACAGAGTTGCGAGCATGGCCTGGTTACTGTAGGATCAGTGCCCCTCTGTCAGGTAGGAAGTTACAGGCATTGCAGGTGTTGGTGCTTTCTGTAACTTACCCCCATCCCAGGGGCAGGTTTCTCTGCTGACTTCTAGGTGGTCAGGAGTTGGTCAATTGACATTTTTGGCCCAGGGAGGTGCTCGGATCTGGACGGGACACGGGATCCCAAGTGAGCAGGGGCCTGCTCCTCCATTTGGCTCAACCGCTGCCAGCCGCCCTTGAAAGAAGCAGCGCCGCGGACGTTTCAGCCCAAGGCGAGGGGAAAACGCATCGGCGTCCCTGAGCGTTTTGACCGTCTGCGCCAACGCGACGGGACGCAGGGAGGGGAGAGTGAGGCACGGGGAGGAGGGGCGGTGACTTGCCCAACTCACACAGTGAGACGGTGGCGGAGAGGGGACGAGACCCGAGCTCTCCGGAGTGACAGCTCCAGATTCTAGCTGCATGGGGTATTGTCCACACCCTCCCACTCTGATTCCACCTGGGCCAGCTCTGCGGTGGGTCCATCACCCACCACCCCATCAGTATGTCCTCCCTATAGGCCGGCTCCAACCTCCATTAACGTCCAGGGGAGTCTTTCCCTTGGTGTCAGTACTCACTAGAGCGGGCCCTCAGGATAGGATAGAAAGCTGATGGTGCTGTCATGGCTGAGGAGAAGCGTTTCCTCCTTAGCCTCTGTCCTGAAACGCTTGGGGTTGAAATTTCTCATGCTTGTTCTCAGCCTCCCTTTTATATTGAAGGGAGAGAAATGTGATGAAATTCCACTTGGCCTGGTGTGTGAGGCAGCCGAGGACATAGGCGCCGACTCCGTGGGTGCTCCAGGGCTGGAGCACCCACGGGGAAAAAATGGTGGGTGCTGAGCACCCACCAGCAGCTCCCCATTAGCTCCTCACCTGCCCCCCCCCAGTGTTTGCCACCCGCCGGCAGGCCCCGCTGATCAGCGCCTCCCCTTCCCTCCTTGCACCTCCGGCCCGGTGATCAGCTGTTTCGCAGCGTGCAGGAGGCTTTGGGAGGGAGGGGCAGGAGCGAGGGGACAGCGCGCTGGGGGTGGAACGGGGCAGGAAGAGGCGGGAAGGGGGTGGAGCGGGGGCGGGAAGGGGCTGGGCAGGGGCGTGGCCTTGGAGGAAGGGGTGGAGTCAGGGCAGGGCCTGGGGCAGGGCCGGGGGTCGATCACCCCCCAGCACATTCAAAAGTCGGCACCTGTGGCTGAGTGCAAACACCGGGAGCAGCGAAGATGGTTTTCAGAAGCTTTCTGGGCTTAGGAGGTGTGTGAGGCAGTGTGGACTAATGGCTAGGCCAGTTCTATCCCAAGATCTGCCACTGGTCGGCTGGGTAACCTGGGGGCTGCCCCAGTCTGTGCCGCTGCTGCTCCTCCCACTCTTTGTCTGTTGACATTGTGTTCGTACAGCCCCTCGCACCGACTCCAGTTCTGACCTCCAGGCATCACTCTCAGACAAAGGAAAATAGCAACTCAGAAATGGACCCTTTGAAAGACTCCCCAGGCTGGTTTCCCTCTGGCTAAATGATCCCCCTCGTGTTTGTTTGAATGGGGGCACGTTTTCCAACATGCGCCTTCCCGCCACCCCTGCAGACACCCACAAAGCCACCCCCGTCCTCCGTCAGGTCTCTCCTTTAAAACTCACTTCTGCCACGATGCCTACAAAACACCGGCCTGTGGTTTAGAACATAAGAATGGTCACTCTGGGTCAGACCAAAGGTCCATCCAGCCCAGTACCCTGTCTTCCAACAGTGGCCAATGCCAGGTGCCTCAGAGGGAATGAACAGAACAGGTAATCATCAAGTGATCCATCCCCTGTTGCCCATTCCCAGCTTCTGGCAAACAGAGGCTAGGGACACCAACCCTGCCCATCCTGGCTAATAGCCATTGATGGACCTATCCTCTAAGAACTTACCTAGTTCTTTTTTGAGCCCTGTTATAGTCTTGGCCTTCACAACATCCTCTGGCAAGGAGTTCCACAGGTTATGTGTCTGCTGCTGATCCCTCAGCACCAAAATCCCCCTCTTGGCTCTCATGCCAGGTAGCCCAGGTAGCAATGCCCTAGTTAAGGTTTCGCGACACTTTCCATTTATAAGACCTTCTTTTTCATTGCGTATAACTTTGCCAAGCTTAAACCACTGAGACTGAAATTTCCCCTGCTGGGTGTCTGCCGCAGGCTGAATTGCTCTTTGAAAATTTCCTCAAAGTGGTTCTGCTGTGCCTCAGAATGAGGCCGGGAAAAAGAGATTGTTCTGCCCTGTTAAAAACTCCTACAACCGTTTTTTTGAGATGCTCTGGCACCTCCGTGCTTGGAAGCGGGGATCTGAAATCTGGCAGTCGGGTGCCTTAGTGTCAGGCAGGTGCATTTTGCTGTTCCCGGAAAAAAAAAAACGCCCAAATTGATCCAAGTTAGGAGCCTCTGAAAATCTTAGTTTGCACATGCTCAGTAGAGAATTGTTAGAGTTGGGCAGCTAAAGTCCCAGCAAGGTCTACCCACACTGAGCATGCTGCATCCCTGGGATGCAGGTAGGGCCGGCACTTCCACTAGGCAACCTTAGGCGGTCTCCTAGGGCGGCAGGATTTGGGGGGCAGCATTTCACCGCCCTCGGCGGCATTTCGGCGGCGACTCCTTCTTCCGTCTTCGGTCCGCGGCGGCATTTCGGCGGCGGCGACTCCTCTTCTCGGCGGCATTTCGGCGGCGACTCCTCTTCTCGGCGGCATTTCGGCGGCGACTCCTCCGCTGTGGCGTCAGGTTGGGTTTTTTTTCTTCTTCGCCGCCTAGGGCGGCAAAAAAGCTTACGCCGGGCCTGGATGCAGGGCCTGAGGTGGACTTCCCCTGCGATTGCTGCCCGCAGCTGCTGCTGGCTAGGGTGGCGCCCAGACACTGAAACGGAGAGCAAGGAGATTCTCCATTGCGCTCTCAATGTTTCACCCGCATGGAAGAAGTGAAGGAATCCCGACTGAAACGCAGAAGGCTGAGGAGCTGGGCCTGGGGGTGGGGAGAGACAGGGATAAAGAGAGTGGGAAGGACACTGGGATGAAGAGCCGGGGTAAGTAACCAAAGGGAGTGTGTGTCTAGGGCTGGGACCAGGAGCCTGGCGGGGCTGGGATAGGGAGCCGAGGGTGGAGACTGGGACAGGGGTGTGATGCCGATGGGGGGTGGAGACTGGGACTGTAACTCCACACCTCTCTCCAACCCCTGCCCCACTGGCTTGCAGTGGGGAGTGTCCTTAGATGGGGGCTCACTCGGCTGAGCAGGGAGGGTCCAGCTGCCTCCCACTGCACCGCTTCATTGAGTAACGTAAGGGCCCAGTCTCGTCCTAGGCTATTGGTTCGCTTTGGAGTGTGCACTCAAGCAAGGATCCCTATGGAGACGTCCTAGTGGTGCTGCAGAGGATCCTGGAGACGCACGGCCGGCTTTCGCTTGGAGAGCCGTGCAAAACTCACCCCGGCGGGCTCAACATGGGAGGTGAAACACACCACGTCACTCAGCAGGTGGGACCGTGCTGGGGAACAACGGTGAACGGAGCAGCTTGAATGCACAGCTCCGGGAATGGCACGGCATCTGTGCCACCTACCACCTGCTTTCAAGATGTAGGTGACCTGCTGGTCCATGTGTGTCACATGTCCCGCTCCGTGATAGATCCTACAGGCACGTGCTGCGTGAAAATGTGGATCAGGGTCCTGTCCACACGGGTGTTCCCTGCATTGGTGCAGTGCAGGCCTCCACGGGGGAGGTGTAGCAGCGGTGTAAGATAGGGCCTGTTCTGGTAAATTGCACAGTCCCCATTTTGTATGGGCGCAATGTGTCTACATTTGGGCTTGGGTGACATGGATGCACTTAACACCAGGGCAAATTTCCCTAGTCTAGACAAGCCCTAGGCCACTGTATTTTGTGCCCATTTCACAGTAGCTCCTATCTGTCCCAACAAGGCAATAGCCCAGTCCAAACGTTAACGCTCAGAAGATCTGACATCATTTCCCACATCTGTCTGAACGAATGAACTCACGGGCGTGTGGCGAGAGGCTTTGCTGCCTCAGCACCGGATTAGGCGTGGGCGCTGGCGGGGGAGAGACGCCAGCCGGAGGAAGCGCAGTAAGGCCTTGATGTGAAACGGTGATCCTGGGGACAGGCAGCGTCACAAGCCGGCGACCTTGGGAGAAGTCACAATACACTCAACCAATGCCTTTCCCCAGGGGAAAGAGACAGGTTGGAAGTGACTGATTTAAACGTACCCTAGAAATGAACCAGTGAAACATGATCCTGCTGTGTGTCAGGACAGTGAGGTGAATCATGAAGATGAATTAATCTGCCCATTTTGGAATCTCATATGGAAAAACCCTATAGAATTACTAGGGATTAAAGCAATAGGATTCTATAGCTGTTTAATAAAACTGTATCAACCTTGCTTTAGAAGCCTATAGACTTTAACAGAGAACAAGGATCCTTTCCATAGTTTCTAGAAACAACCACATAATTTTGTAACAGGGAGAGAATTTTCTATTGATCAATAAGGAATGGTCCATAAAATCTATACAAAGTGATCATTTTCTGTGAAATTTTATAGAAGATAATAAAAAACCTGTTATCTAGTCATTTTTATCAGTAGCTCTCCCAGAAATTCACAAAGGCGGCAAATATACCCATTTCACAGACGGAGAAGCAGAAGCGCGTGGAAAAGTGACATGCCCAAAGTCACCCAGCAGGCCAATGGCAGAACCTGAACCCTGGTTTCTGCTTAAAGCCCCAGCTCCCCGAATCCTCTGATTACATAAGAGTCTCAGCGTTCATTAAGAAAAGGAAAAGTATGTTTCCAGCCTTCCTGCTGGCGTAGAAAATGTGACGCGAGCGCACGCTGAAGGCTCCAAAACTGAAAGGCAAATAAAATGATCTCCAAATATACGATGTTAAAAAAACTCCCGTGATTTTCAAGCCACCTTCAAGATCTTTGCGGGCCTGACTTGTGACGTTTGGATGCTCGGGGTTTGGCGGTGTGTTTACATTTGCCGTTACCTCTGAACTGGGCTGTGGGGATTAGTGGAGCATGTTGTATGGGTCACCCATTGCTAGGGGTGTGGCACCTAATCTAATTTATTTACAGTCAGATTTTTTAAAGGTGTTTAGGCACTCAATGCCCAGGGATGGATTAGGGGTTTGTGGGGCCCTCGGCCAGAGCAAGTGATGGCCCCTCCCCACCCCTTCTGCCTGCAGCCTTCTGTACCCCCTCTCAGCCGCTCCTGCCGGAGAAATGAGGTTGGGACACGGGGGCTTCCCCTGCTCCCTGGCAGGAGCGCCAGGTGGGCAGAGTAGGTCGGGGCACGGGGGCGCCCATTTTTCCAGGTGCCCCCCAATTGGCCGGGGCCCCTGGGCATGGGCCCCGTTGGCGCAGCGGCTAATCCGCCACTGCCAACCCGCACTGAAGTCAATGGGAGTTAGACACTTGCCTACCTTTAAAAAATCTGACCCTTAGACTTGCAGCAGCTTCTCCGCAGTGCTGTTTCTGACTGATAGTTGCTCCCGCTGAGAGCAGCAAAGGGTAGTTCTTATGATGTTATTCCCTCATCACTAGCCCCGGCTGGACTCAGGCTTTGAGAGACTGGTTAAGTTTTATTGAGCTGCGTGTACGACTCTCAGTTGGGGGGAGCGTAACACCGAGGGACGCAGGTGTTGCAAGAATGTGGATATGTCTATATTTTAGTTTGTAGCCATGGTTTAATCACAGGTTAATCACAGATACTGAAGCCAGGGTAGCAAAGACACATTTGCGTCTAGCCGAATTCCTGCGTTTTAGGGTTAAACACAAGTAGGAACAAACATTTGTGTCCTGGAGCAAACGTTTGCGTAGGGTCTATAGTAGAAGTTACAAATTATGTTTGAGCAGTCGAATGTCATAGGACTGAGAATCAGGACTCCTGGGTTCTATCTTGTCCTAGGGTTTTATACCACTCCCAGCTCCGCCAGGGACTCAACTCTGTGACCTTCCACAAGTCCCATCCCTGCTCTGTGCCTCAGTTTACTCATTTGTAAAATGGGGATACTTACCCTTCTTTTGTACTGTATTTTGAGATCCACAGATGAAAAGACAATAGAAAGACTAAGGGGAAACCATTATTTTGGGGAACCTGCCATGCATGCAAGTGGGCATGTTCCGTACGCCTTTTAAAGACCTCGTTTTCAGAGGCGACCTCTGAGTTTCCAGCCTCATTTTTGCACCCACAAAAAATTGTGATGGCAAATAATTGAGGGTAGATTTGGCTGTACTTGGGCAGCCAGTCATCTGACTGGGTGCGCGTGTGTATGCACAGGTAAGTACGTACGTACGTTTGTGTCTGGTGTATTGTCTGCTGTGAGTCCAGGCTGGGCGCGGCAGGGATGAGCCCTTGCTCGGAGTAGAGATCAGGTTACAATCGCTTAGTGTCTGAATACGCGCTGGGGCACAAGTAAGTATGTGCCAGATCGAAGGATGTGCTCGGGACCTTCTGAAAATCAGGGGCTAACTGCGCGTCGTGCAATCCTTGCTAAAGGATGAGTCAGGCCAGTGCTTAATTTGTAATGATGTTGGTGCCAGGACTCAAGCAATCTTCTTACATTCATAACTGATGCAGTTAGACCAGAGATGCCGGGGCTATGAACTGCCAAGTCTAGGGGTGCCGGAGCTCAGCCCTGGCACAAATTAAGCACGGTCCGCGGGACCGCTATGGGTACCCGCATGGCCCCCCAGTATGCCACCATTTTTATGGCTGACTTAGAACAACGTTTCCTCTGCTCTTGTCCCCTGGCGCCCCTACTCTACTTGCGCTACATTGATGACATCTTCATCAGCTGGACCCGTGGGAAGGAGGCCCTTGAGGAATTCCACCAGGATTTCAACAATTTCCACCCCACCATCAATCTCAGCTTGGACCAGTCCACACAAGCGGTCCATTTCCTAGACACTACAGTGCTAATAAGCAATGGTCACATAAACACCACCCTATACCGGAAACCTACTGACCGCTATACTTACCTACATGCCTCCAGCTTCCATCCAGGACACACCACACGATCCATTTTCTACAGCCAAGCTCTAAGATACAACCGCATTTGCTCCGATCCCTCAGACAGAGACAAACACCTACAGGATCTCTATCACGCGTTCTTAAAACTACAATACCCACCTGCTGAAGTGAAGAAACAGATTGACAGAGCCAGAAGGGTACCCAGAAGTCACCTACTACAAGACAGGCCCAACAAAGAAAGTAACAGAATGCCACTAGCCAACTAAAACCTCTCTCGCGCATCATCAAGGATCTACAACCTATCCTGAAGGACGATCCCAGACCTTGGGAGACAGGCCAGTCCTCGCTTACAGACAGCCCCTGAACCTCAAGCAAATATTCACCAGCAACTACACACCACACAACAAAAACACCAACCCAGGAACCAAACCCTGCAACAAAACTGGTGCCAACTCTGTCCACATATCTATTCAAGGGACACCATCATAGGACCTAATCACATCAGCCACGCCATCAGGTGCTCGTTCACCTGCACATCTACCAATGTGATATATGCCATCATGTGCCAGCAATGCCCCTCTGCCATGTACATTGGCCAAACCGGACAGTCTCTACGCAAAAGAATAAATGGACACAAATCTGACATCAGGAATTATAACATTCAAAAACCAGGAGGAGAGCACTTCAATCTCCCTGGACACTCAATAACAGACTTAAAAGTGGCAATTCTTCAACAAAAAAAACTTCAAAAACAGACTCCAATGTGAAACTGCAGAACTGGAATTAATTTGCAAACTGGACACCATCACATTAGGCCTGAATAAAGACTGGGAGTGGTTGGGTCATTACAAAACCTAAACCTAATTTCCCCCATACTAATTTCCCCCCACTGTTACTCACACCTTCTTGTCAACTGTCTGACCCTCATTACCACTACAAAAGTTTTTTCCCCTCCCTTGGTATCCTGCTGTTAATTGAATTGTCTCGTTAGACTGACCTCACACTTGGTAAGGCAACTCCCATCTTTTCACGTATTTATACCTGCTCCTGTGTTTTCCACTCCATGCATCTGATGAAGTGGGTTCTAGCCCACGAAAGCTTATGCCCAAATAAACGTGTTAGTCTCTAAGGTGCCACAAGGACTCCTCGTTGTTTTTGCTGATACAGACTAACAAGGTTACCCCTCTGAAACCTGAGTCAGGCTTATTACTTTAGAATCAGAGTGTAGCTTAGAATACATCCACAGGGAGCAATGAGACCTGCAGGGTGTCATGGTGACTCCTAGATGCCCCTTTCAAATTCTCCTCCCCTTTCTTATCTGCTTCCTTCAACGGCTCATAAATCCACCCAGGGGAGTTAGATCCAATTTAGTCCTTGCTGTGGTCACCACGGCAGGACAGTTCCCCACTGCTTTGTCCCATCCTGCTTAAAATCACCGAAGAGCCCCACCAATCTCAGATGTTTGTGGAGGCTGGGCCAGATTCTCAGCTGCTGTAAATCAGCGAAACTTTGTTGCCATCAGTAAAGCTTTCACCAGCTTCCACCAGCCTGTTGAGCTGTTTGCTGATGGCCCAATAGCCTGGGATCAGATGGGACAAAGCACAAAGACCCATTCGAGGCACTGGGCAGAGACAGGACGAGTTGGTCTTTTCCTCTCCTGGCTACTGAAGGTCCCACAAACTGAGGGACCGGGCGAGGTGGCCCCCGGTGTGCATGGGGTCCCTCTGCAGGGTTAGGCCAGGAGGAGCCCCACTGGAGCAGCTGATTGGGCAGGCGAGGGGGGGAGAGCGGATTAAAATTCTCGTTTCTTCACGCTGGGTGAGAATGACACAGCCATTAGGCTGGGAGCCGCTCCTGGCCGCGGTGCTCTGCTGAATTAGCAGCATGTTTGAATGAGATAAAAGGGACAGCTTACCCCCTCGCGCTCGCTCCGCTAATCCTACTACAGCTGTGAAATGAATAGCAGCAGATCCTCTTTACTCCCCTAACTGCCTATTTTACACTTGAGACCGACACCAAACCTGGCCCACCGGGGCTTATTCCTCCTGAATTCCGAAGCTCGTTCTTCGCAGAAGGCTTCATATCCCAGGCCTCCCTAAGAAACGAGGCTCTCAGAGGAGACCGGGGATCTGGAGAGGAATGCTGGATCTCATCGGAACTGGGCTATCTAGCTGCGATCTTACATGGGTGCCCATCACCACGGCATCTGGCCACCTATGGGTCAGAGAAACAGCTATTACTGGAGGTCCCCTTTACAGCTTTACAGGTCCACCACTTCCCTTCGAGAGACTGGGCTGCAGTAGAACTGATCACGTCAAGAGGAAGTTGCTCCTTGGGATTCCCTCTGTGTTTGCCTTGACTCGGTTTCAACGGATCATTCCTCCTCGCATGCTCGTAGCAGCTCAGTGAAAGCAGCGTCACCCTTCTGGGAATGCACACGGGGTTGTCACGCACTCTCCCTTATATAGGACTGGCCTAGCCCAAGTCTGCAGTATTGTTGCCTTCAGAGAGTGGTTGTGTCTCAGTCCGGTTCCTAAAGGACAGGAGCCATTGAGGGTGGGCCTGGAGACTGAATTCCCGTGTCCCTGCTAGATGCATCCCTTCCAGCTCAGGTTGGAGGCACATCGGCTGGGCATGGTGGAGGAAACTTTCTCTGCTCCCTGTCCTGTCCCTACTTGGTGGATGTAACAGCCCGTTACTCATTCACCTTCTCTCTTTCCATCCATCTATCCCTAATGCACCCATCTGTATCTATCCAGGCTTTTATATGGTCCTCCTGTCCTCACCATAATATCTGAACACCTTGGTAGCTACCCTCCGGCTTAGGCCAAATTGTGCCACAAGGGGGTTTGGTTGAATCTGAGCCCAGGTTTGCGCAGAGAGCTGGCGACCTTGCGCCCAGTCGGTGCCGGGCTTTAAGTGCGACGCCACGACCGCAGCGAGGCGAGAACCGGGCGTGATGAAAGAGTCACCCCCGGGCCCGGTGGGCGCATCATGGGGTGAGAGCCCAGCGCGCTGCAGAAAGGGGAGGTCGGCGTGAGGCACAAGGGTTCCATTCATAGGCACTGACTCCCGGGGTGCTCCGGGGCCGGAGAGCAGGGGTGGGAAGAGGTGGAGTGAAGGCGGGGCCTTGGGGGAGGGGCGGAGCAGGGGCAGGAAGAGGTGGAGTGAGGGCGGGGCCTTGGGGAGGGGCGGAGTGAGGGCGAGGCCTTGGAGGAAGGGCAGAGCAGGGGTGGGAAGAGGCGGCGCAGGGACAGAAAGAAGCGGAGTGAGGGCGAGGCCTCGGGGGAGGGGCGGAGCAGGGGCGGGAAAGGGGGAGTGAGGGCGAGGCCTTGGAGGAAGGGCGGAGCAGGGGCGGGAAGAGGCGGAGTGAGGGCGTGGCCTCGGGGGAGGGAGTGGAGGAGGGGCAGGGCCACAGGGCAGAGCAGGGGTGCATAGGGTGCACCTATGGTCCCATTCGCTTCTGAGCTCCCATGAAACCCCTTTGCACCCTCAGTCAGATGCACGACTGTGCAGACACCCACCCCTCCCTTCCCCAGAAGAGCCCCTTAGGTGCCGTCACCCCAGCCGCCCTGCATGTCAGCGCTGACCCGGGCGACAGCGGCACACTTCACTTTATCAATCTCAGACGTCTCTATTAACAGGACAATGGAAGACTAAGCACTTTCCTTTATTCATTTACCCGCTGTCTGATAATATCATAGTGATGATAATTTTCCTTTAATGGGCCATTTGCTGTAATTATGATGCAGCGGGTGAGTAATTGTATCGGACGCCCAGTGCCGCCGTCGCAACTCTGCAAACGTAATGCGCTCCATTGTCTGAGAGGGCGGCGGCGGGGGCCAGCGAGCGGGAGAAAGTGTGACAAAGAGAGAGACAGACAGTGAGAAAATGTCCCAGCTCCCTCTCCCCTCTCCAGGATTCAGTAGATCAAATTCTTTCTTCCCACACGTACGCAGGCCTCAGCGGAATTTGGCTCCTTGTCTCTTCCTTTCTAAGCCTGTTCGTTCTACCTAGCCATCTAACACCGTGCCCTCCCCGTAGCCTCCTCTCTGTCTTACACACGTAGGGTGACCAGACTGCAAGTGTGAAAAATCAGGACAGGGGGTGGAGGTTAATAGGAGTCTATATAAGCAAAAGACCCCAAAATCGGGACTGTCCCTATAACATCGGGACATCTGGTCACCCTATACACACGGCCAAATGCTGCCCTTCCTGTATATGCAAGCAATTCCTTACTGGGCACAATGCTCCATTGTCCTGCATTGTGATTTACACTAGTGAAAATCCGGTGCAAACTGGGTTAGAAGGGTTAGCTAGTCTAACCCCCAGAATGGGCACATTTGACCCTCCCTTTGCAATGGTGAAAATCACCACACAAGGGGCAGGCCCATTGTGCGTCCAGCCCATGGAATTCAGTGAGCGCTGTGTGCCTTCAAGCGGCAGAATTATTACGGTTCTCGCATTGTTTGTACGACGGTAGCCCCCCAGGGGCACCGGACACCGTACAGTCATGCAGGAGAATTATACTCCCTGCTCTAGACGGCTCATAATCTGGGTGGTGATAAAACACAATGGGCCCAATTCATTACAACCATTCGCGGCGCTGCGTCAAAATGCCACCCGGTAGTAGGGTGACCAGACAGCAAGTGTGAAAAATCGGGACCGGGGGGGGGGGGGGGGGGGAATAGGAGCCTATATAAGAAAAAGACCCAAAAATCAGGACTGTCCCTATAAAATCAGGACATCTGGTCACCCTACCTGGTAGTGGGGCTTCCCCCTCCACCCCCCGTTCTGCAGCAGCGTAAGCAAGTGCATGAGGCAATGGCGACTCCCGCGCCAGGAGCGGACGAGATACCTGGCGAGGGACGAGGGAGGTGAGGGAACAGCAAAGCAAGCAAATGACCTCGCCGTAAGCGGGTGCCGGAGCTGGCTCGGCTGTCTGGAGTTGTGCGTACTGGTGGGCATTGAGGACTAGCCTGCTGTGCATGCAGAGCACCCGCTGCCTTCAGTGGGTGCTCCACACGCGTAGCAATGAAACGGGGCCCTCCCCCTTCCTCTGTGTGTCTCCCCTGCCTTCCCCCAGCCTCGCTCCGGAGCTGGGGGTTATTCCTTCTAGCATCAACAGCCTGAAAGAAAGAGGTAAGAAGGCAGCGGGGTGGCAAACGCTGCAGCACCTGTGGCTGCTTCAGACACCTGCCGACGCACCTGTGTGTAGCCTTCAGCATAGGCGCCGACTCCGTGGGTGCTCGGGGCAGGGTGCTCAGAAAGGGGGGCGGATTGGGGGCAGGAAGAGGCAGAGTGAGGGCAGGGCCTTGGGGGAGGGAGCAGAGCAGGGGCGTGGTCTTGGGGAGGGGGTGGAGCAGGGGGCGGGGCCTTGGGGTGGAGGGCATGGCCTCAGGGTGGCGCACCCCTGGAGAAAAGTAGAAGTCTGCAACTAGGGGGGTCCCACTGATTTTAAGGGGTTATTCACGCCATGAACGCTGGGCATGTGTGTGAGTGTCTGGAGCAGTGGCTCTCAACCTATTTACCCTTGGGCTGCTTATGCAGCCCATAAGGTGTTATGTGGGCCACATCCAATACTACCTGTATGGCCCTGAGGATGTCACATGGGCCGCAGCTCTGAGCTAATTGGGCCGCGAGCAGCCCATGGACCACAGGTTGAGAACCACTGGTCTGGAGGATCGGGGCCCCGGGTTGTCAAATGAAGCTAGGGGAGGAATTTAAACATCTCCCTTGTCTCTAGTCGTTGGCTTCCCTCACCCTTCCCTCTGCTTGTTTTTGCAGGAGAGTGACATGGGAAAGCAAACAATGAGAATTCACACCCCCACCCCCACCCCTTATGGGTGACGGGCTGAGTTCCTCAGGGATGCCTTTGGTGAGGAGGGATTCAATTTTTGTGTCCCAGACAAACCCCGGAGGTTGGGAAACCCCCCATTTTGTTTAAATAACCAGAGAAAAGACGGGAGTGAGACAGGGCACTAGAGAGAGGACGCAGAAATGGAAGGAAGGGGCGAGCAAGGTGGGATGCAGTAGCTGAGCTATCCTTGGGTTCCTTCTCGGCCCTCCCGTGCGCCCTGGGTCAAGTCGCTTCACCTCTGGTTCTCCTATTTAGGGTGGAAGCTCTTGAAGGGGCGGGTCTCTTAGCATGTGATGTACAGGGCCTAGCACATGGGGCCTTGATCTCAGCTGCGGCCTCGAGGCGCTCCTGGAATGCACGCTCTAGTAATAAAATACCTGACCAAAGAGCCACTTTTCTGCTAGTTTTGCAGGGAAAAAGCAGAGCCAAACCTCGCCCCTTTCGATAGTTTTGGGCATATTGTGCCTCCGTGTACAGTTCTGCATAGGTGCCAGTGGCTCCTTCTCACTCAGTGGCCCTGCTACTCAGAGGGGGTGTGTCTCTCTGCAGGGACCCGTTCAGCATCACCTGGCTTTTACTGCTCTCCAGGAGCTCTGGGAAAGGGAGCTGAGGTTCGTTCTGGCCCGTGCATCGCTAACAGCATTGCTAACTGGCTTCCAAACCCATGGGCCAAATTCTACCCATGGCAACACCAGCGCTAACCTGGGTGAGTCATAGAATCATAGAATCATAAAATCTCAGGGTTGGCAGGGACCTCAGGAGGTCATCTAGTCCAACCCCCTGCTCAAAGCAGGACCAACCCCAACTAAATCATCCCAGCCAGGGCTTTGTCAAGCCTGACCTTAAAAACCTCTAAGGAAGGAGATTCCACCACCTCCCTAGGTAACCCATTCCAGTGCTTCACCACCCTACTAGTGAAAAAGTTTTTCCTAATATCCAACCTAAACCTCCCCCTCTGCAACCTGAGACCATTGCTCCTTGTTCTGTCATCTTCTACCACTGAGAACAGTCTAGATCCATCCTCTTTGGAACCCCCTTTCAGGTAGTTGAAAGCAGCTATCACATCCCCCCTCACTCTTCTCTTCTGCAGGCTAAACAATCCCAGTTCCCTCAGCCTCTCCTCAGAAGTCATGTGCTCCAGCCCCCTAATCATTTTTGTTGGCGTCCGCTGGACTCTTTCCAATTTATCCACATCCTTCTTGTAGTGTGGGGCCCAAAACTGGACACAGTACTCCAAATGAGGCCTCACCAGTGCCGAATAGAGGGGAATAATCACGTCCCTCGATCTGCTGGAAATGCCCCTACTTATACAACCCAAAATGCCGTTAGCCTTCTTGGCAACAAGGGCACACTGTTGACTCATATTCAGCTTTTCGTCCACCGTAACCCCTAGGTCCTTTTCTGCAGAACTGGCACCAGCCACTTGCAGCTGCTTTGGGAGCTGGAAAGCTGCCCTAGAGGGGTAGCAGAAGACTCCCCTACGAGCTGGTGTAAAGCCAGTGTAGCCTGTCCCCTGCCACACATTTCTCCCCACCAACGTAGGAGGGAGTAATAATGTGCTAGTGGCAGGAGGAAACAGAACAGAGCACGTGATCCTCGGCTGCTTCAGTGGTCCCTATGGGACAACTGCCGCTGGCATAACTTAGAGCAGCCTTTACGCTCTGGCCTGGCCAGGATGGAGGGGGGCCACCTTTCCCCCAGCTCTGCTTAGCTGTGCTGGCCCCAGTTCATTGGGATTCGCAGGTGTAACAGAGGGCAGAATTCAGCCCACAGGATCTTTACTACTGGCAGGAGCCAGAAAGAGGCCAGCTCGACTCTCAGATCCCAGGGGGAGTTTATGGGGCTGGCGGTTAGGAAAACCGTCTTTTTACTTCTGCAGCGATTGGAGTTGCTCAGGAATCCGCGCAAGGCCCTCCAAGGCCATTTTGACAGGGCCCTCTTTCGGAACAGCCTTTAAGGCTGAACTGAAATACCCGCCAAGCCTTGAGTCCAGGCTTCTGCACTTCCCCTCTGGACCGGCGACCGTATCGGATACCTACACACAGAGGAGGAAGCCTTGCTCTGCTCGGCTGGGTCTCCACTGAGCCCTTCCCTCTACTGTTTCCCACTGTTACTACGTGTTGCAATTTCCCAGTGCCGCTAGTGTAGACAGGGCTCGAGTGGTGTCTAGCCACATGGTTGTCTAACGCTACTCTGGGCAGGTCTGGAGGAAAGAGGGCTTCCCATGCCAGTAGATGCTGGTGGCTGACTCTTGCTACCCCCAGTGAGGCTGCGAGGTCTGAAGCTGGAGATGGGGGAAATGTGAGGGAGAAGAGCCTCGTGAAGACAAAGCACTAGGATAGCTAATGAAAGGAAAAAACCTTCATCCTCCAAGGGAAATGTCATTTAAAAACCCCAATGTCCTTTGGCAACAAAATCTTCATGCCAATCTACACCTTGCTGCTCTGCCTGCTCTCACTCGTCCTCTGCTCTCTCCCTCCATCTCCCCCTGCCTTTTCCTCTGTGTGCTGGCTTCTCCTCCAGGATCTTTGCATTGTCTTTCTTTGAAGGTCTCCTGTGCTCCTGGCTGCTGAGAGAGGCAGGAGTCGCAGGATGCTGATCCATTCTGGTCTAGCCACGCAATACAGCCCTGCCGTGAGAGGGGAAGGGGGGCTTCCTTTTGGCGGGCTGCGCCTGAGTCTGCCAGAAGGGGTGCAGCTGGGAAATAACCTCTCCCCCTAATTCCCCAGGGCCGGAGCGGCCTGTTAAATCCGTGGGGCTGACTCCTGTTGCATGTTTTCTGGTTTTGAGCAGACCCGTCGCTTTCAGCCGGGGCTGCCTCAGTGTAAACAAGGGTAGAATTTGGCCCATTTTCCTCCCCTCGTGTCAGGGAGTCTCCTTGCCCGCTCCCTCAAATCTAGTAGGCTTTAGAAGCCGTCCTATGAAAACCCACGCGCATGGAAACGTAACGATGCTGACCCAGCGTCAAACGTGAACTCAAAAAGAATTCGCCAGCCAGAGATCTTCAACTCTCCACGCCCAGCACCCAAAAGCCTGCGGGGCCTGCAACGTGCCGTGAAGTGTAAATGCTTGGGCTTAGTTGGACAACAGACAAGCAGAGTCCAAGGCCTTGCACCGAGATCACGCTGCTCTGGCGTCCAGATGTACCCATCTAGGAGCAGTCAGCTGCTCTCAGCATGGGGAGATAGGCTGCGGTGGTCCATCCTTCGTGCAATCATGGGGGGAGGGATAGCTCAGTGGTTTGAGCATTGGCCTGCTAAACCCAGGATTGTGAGTTCAATCCTTGACGGGGCCATTTAGGGATCTGGGGCAAAAATCTGTCAGGGGACCCTACTTGGTCCTGCTAGTGAAGGCAGGGGACTGGACTCGATGACCTTTCAAGGTCCTTCCAGTTCTAGGAGATTGGCATATCTCCATAAAAAACAAATCAGCATAGTACACGTGCCATGCAAGATGTCAATGATTGCTGGCCAAATGAGGAGCTGGGAAGGAATCACTTGCCAACTGAGTCCTGGTCTCCATTCACGAATCATCATCAACCGGTCTTTGTGGCCAAGGTTCTCAAAGCAACCACTGATTTTTGGGTGCCCGACTTGAGACACTGAAGGGGCAAATGCAGCCCAGAACAGGAGCAATGTTAAAAGGAGAGCCCTGCCTAAATAGGTTTTGATTGATGAGGGGGCTAGCCCCAGAGCCTTGGGCCAGCTGGCCTCTTGTTGGAAGGAAAGAATTTCACTCCAGAGCAGGAGTCTGGAGCCCCGACCACTTGTGGATGGGGGATTGGCTTCAGGCCACTTGGCTGGCATAGGGGTGGGTCTAGAGAGAGCAAAAGACAGGACTGATTGGGACCATGTGTTATTTTGGGGTGGTGCTGCTACTGAAGGAGAGAGATGAAAAGGTAAAAGGTTCTACAGCCATATAAATGAAAAGAAACCAAGGAAAGAAGAAGAGGGGCCGCTAAGTGCCGAGGATGGAGATTGAGAAGAAAGATCATCTCGGCCTGGCCCAACACCTAGACAAATACTCTGCCTCGGTTTTTAATAAGGCTAATGAAGTGCTCAGTGAGTGGCAGGGAGGCTAACGGGAATGGGGATATGGAAGTAGAAATGACCACATCCGAGGTGGAGGTTAAACTCAAACAGCTTAATGGGAGTAAATCGGGGTGCCGATTACTAGCAGAAAATATCTCCAATGGCCGGGAACGGGACACTAGATGGGCAGGGCTCGGAGTTACTCCAGAGAATTCTTTCCCAGGTGTCTGGCTGGGGGGGGGGTCTCACGCACATGCTCAGGGTCTAATTGATCACCATATTTGGGGTCGGGAAGGAATTTTCCCCTGGGTCAGATTGGAAGAGTTTTGTTTGGGGTTTTGTTCGCCTTCCTCTTCTGCATGGGGCACGGGACACTTGCAGGTTTAAACTAGTGTAACTGGTGGATTCTCTGTAACTTGAAGTCTTTAAACCATGATGTGAGGACTTCAGTAACCCAACCACAAGTTAGGTGTCTATTACAGGAGTGGGTGGGTGAGGTTCTCTGGCCTGCAATGTGCAGAAGGTCAGACTAGATGATCACCATGGTCCCTTCTGGCCTTAAAGTCTATGAGTCTATGAGCTGGCAACAACACAGCCCAAGATGCAGCAGGGGATCAGCCCAGGTAGCGGGCTGGGGTACTGCCACCATCAGGGTGGAGGAGCTGCTGAGACCCAGCAGAGAAGCCCTGACTAGCACCAGGACCTATAGCGGCAGATGCCCGGTGTGGCAGTGCCCAGGACTCAGCATTCTGAGCTGGCTGCGCGCCCGAGCACTGTTTCGCTCACCCAGCGTGATGCTGAAAGATGGTTACGTTGAACAAGTGGGACTTTATTAAACCCCATGCACTGCTCTGTCCATATGGCTGCACTGCTTCCAGTCCCGCTCCCCCGCGGACTCTGCTCCCCCAGCGTCCCATCAATAACAGCCCTGCAAGGGAACATGGGCCACCCGACTCCAGTTCCGCTGATCATGAGACATCTTCCCTAGTTTACAAACAGTTTAGTATAAGCATTAAAAACAAGTAAGTGATGTCCAGAGCCCCACCCCAGGTTCCTTGGCCAGAGATAGCTAGACGGTAGCCCAGTTGGACTCTTGTCTTTACCGCAGACTCAGCTGGTTAAACAGGCTTTGAGATGGTTTGGTCTCCTGAACAGGCGACCACACCGAGAGTGACCTATCTCTGTCTCCCTGTCCCGTTTCTGAGTCTAGCAAATTATCTCTCTGTGGTGACTCTTCCAGCCCTCTGGGATTGGCCTCTGGGTGGGTTCTGTCTCTCTGTTCTGGGATGATCTCTGTATCGCTGCAGGCTCTCTCGGGATGTTGTGTCTGCTGTCTCGGAAGAGCTTCCTGTTCCTTCACATCACTCATTTCTCTTGCATAGTCACCTTATATGACCGCGGTGCCCCTGCACCTCTCTCAGGTCCTATAGTCCACTCCTTGCGTCTCTCTAATGGCTGGATCCTCACTGGAGTGCCTGTCTCCAGGGCCAGCAGGTCCTTGGATGACCTGTTATACTGTAGTGCCTGCTTTCTCTGACTGCTGGCCACGTCCCCTTGGAGGTATCTCTATCCACCTTCTGGCTGCAACACATCTCCCTCATTGGTAGCAGGGTTTTGATCCTTCACCCTACCAGTGCCAATGCAGGACTGTTTGGCACCCCTGTGATGGGGTATTCCCGTGGGCCGCAAACGGGAATGCCAAAACGGGGTCTGAAGCAGAAGAAACAGCCTCGTGTAACAGTCTCTTGGCTGTTTTCACAGCTGATTCCACCTTCCCGTTTCTCTGGGCTTGCTGGAAAGGATGTGTGGTGCCCAAACTTCGATTTGCATGCAAGTTCCTTGAATTTTTCCAAGGCAAATTGGGGTCTGTTGTCGATGAATAAGGCTGCGAGGTTGTCACAGAGGTCATGACTTTCTGGGACCTTTGTGACTTCTGCAGCGGCCGGTTTGGCTGGCCAAGGAGTCCCTGGGCTAGCCACACCAGCCACTGCTGGGGCAGTCTCAGGCCACCGCCCCCTCCCCCTCCACCAGCAGTTTGGTCTCCCATGTTTAAGAAGGATGAATTCAAACTGGAATGGGTACAAAGAAGGGCCACTAGGATGATCCGAGGAATGGAAAACCTGTCGTATGAAAGGAGACTCAAGGAGCTTGGTTTGTTTACCTTAACCAAAAGAAGGCTGAGGGGAGATATCATTGCTCTCTTTAAATATATCAGAGGGATAAATACCAGGGAGGGAGACGAATTATTTAAGCTCAGTACCAATGTGGACACAAGAACAAATGGATATAAACTGGCCATCAGGAAGTTTAGACTTGAAATTAGACGAAGGTTTCTAACCATCAGAGGAGTGAAGTTCTGGAACAGCCTTCCAAGGGAAGCAGTGGGGGCAAAAGACATATCTGGCTTCAAGATTAAGCTGGATAAGTTTATGGAGGGGATGGTTTGATGGGATAACATGATCTTGGCAATTAATTGACCTTTGACTATCAGTAGTAAATAGGCCCAATGGTGGGATGTTAGAATTTACTACAGATAACCTTTTCCTGGGTGTCTGGCTGGTGAGTCTTGCCCACGTGCTCAGGGTTCAGCTGATTGTCATATTTGGGGTCAGGAAGGAATTTTCCTCCAAGGTAGATTGGCAGAGGCCCTGGAGGTTTTTCGCCTTCCTCTGCAGCATGGGGCACGGGTCACTTGCTGGAGGATTCTTTGCATCTTGAAGTCTTTAAACCATGATTTGAGGACTTCAATATCTGAGACATGCGTGAGAGGATTATTCCAGGAGTGGGTGAGGTTCTGTGGCCTGCATTGTGCAGAAGGTCAAACTAGTATCAGAGGGGTAGCCGTGTTAGTCTGGATCTGTAGAAGCGACAAAGGGTCCTGTGGCACCTTATAGACTAACAGAGGTATTGGAGCATAAGCTTTCGTGGGTGAATACCCACTTCTTCGGATGCAAAAGGTCAGACTAGATGATCATAATGGTCCCTTCTGACCTTAAAGTCTATGAGTCTATGAGTTTGGGTGGAGGGCTCAGGGCTGGAATGTGGGAGGGGGTGAGGGCTCTGGGCGGTGCTTACCTCAGTGTGGGGGGCTCCCTTGCAGTGGTGACATCCCCATTCCTCAGCTCCTAGGTGGAGGTGCAGCCAGACGGCTCCGTGCGCTGCCTCCACCTGCAGGCACCGCCCCCGCAGTTCCCATTGGCCATGGTTCCTGGCCAATGGGAGCTGCAGAGCCGGCACTTGGGGCAGAGGCAGCACGCACAGCCGTCTGGCCGTGCCTCCGTCTAGGAGCTGAGGGATGGACATTTCACCGCTTCTGGGAACTGGGTAGGGAGCCTGTCAGCCCCGCCAACCCTCCCCCACCCCCGCACCAGCATGCCACCACTGCTCCCCCGAGAGCACCCGTGGCACCCCCTGGGCCGCCCCTGAGCACCCTTGGCATCCCCGGGCTGCCTCCTCCCACAAGATTTAGTCGGGGTATATAGTACAAGTCATGGACGGGTCACGGGCCGTGAATTTTTGTTTACTGCCCGTGCCTTGTCCATGACTTTTACTAAAAATACCTGTGATGAAAGCGTAGCCTTATTGTTGAATACAGTGCCTGGAATGCTGTAGCTTGCAAAATGGCCTTCAGTTTGCAAATCCCTCACTTGCTTCTTGATTCACGCAGGGCATAAACCTCCCAAAAATGTGAATAGTCATCCACTGTGGTCAAGTACGGCTTTTCCTTGAAGGTAAATAGGTCCGCTCCCACCTTGTCGTATGGTTGGGTAGGCAGCTCATGTGACAACAGTGTCTCTTTTTGCTGGTGGTTTTCACACAACTGTCAATGCCCAGGTGTGAGGCATGTCTTTTCTGGAAGACATCCTTACGTAATGAGGTGGGGACGACAGCTCCCTGGCCTGGAAATGTGATTCCATTCATGTACGCTCAGTTCATCTTTAATTTCAAAATATGGTTCTGCTGCTCCTGGTCCATGGCTTTTGTCTTCCGGCCACCCTGGTAAGACCTATCTCTTGACAGCCTATAGCTGGATGTCCTTTTCCCCAGCCTCTTTGATATCCATCAGCTTCCCTGTTGAAACAAGGAGAGTGCAACATGGTACTGGATTCCGGGTCCTGATCCCTTTCCCCCAACTTGCTGATGCTGGGTATATATGTCCTGCTTAGGTGTCAGCTAACACCAGCCATCATCCTGGAGAATATCTGATCTCTGTCTGGTAGTGCTGGAGGGGGATCAACATGCCCTGCTATCTCTTTGGAGAACTACGGGCTTGTCTACCCAAACAATTGGTTCACGCCAAACGGGTGTGACAAGAAAACAGAAGAAGTTCCAAGAGGACTAGAGGTTTAGGTTGGATATTAGGAAACACTATTTCACTAGGAGGGTGGTGAAGCACTGGAATGGGTTACCTAGGGAGGTGGTGGAATCTCCTTCCTTAGAGGTTTTTAAGGCCCGGCTTGACAAAGCCCTGACTGGGATGATTTAGTTGGGGATTGGCCCTGCTTTGAGCAGGGGGTTGGACTAGAACTTCCTGAGGTCCCTTCCAACCCTGAGATTCTCTGATTCTCTGATTCCAGATCAAAGCAGATTAACAGACTGTTAATGGGTGTCAGCAGGGTGGCCAGGGACAGTCGGGCTAGTACAGGGTAGTTTCACAACCCAGCTGCGAACGAAATGTTTGTGTAGACAGGGCCCACGAAGGGGCTTTGTCATGACTGTGGGCAGGTCTGCACTTAAAACGCTGCCTCGGCGCCGCTGCACGGATGGAGCGGCGACACTGTGGCGCTTTAACAAAGACGCTCTAAGCTGATGGGAGAGAGCTCCCCCATCGGTGTAGTTAATCCCAGGGGGGTGGATTTTTCACACCCCTGAGTGATGCAGTAATACCGATATAGGTCTGTAGTGTAGACCAGACCTTAGTGCATGGCTCTAATTTCACTGATGAATCCCTTCACTCCAAATACCACAGCCAAAAGCTCCTTTTCTATTTGGGCGTATTCACCCAGAGGAGCTGCCGAGCCTGCCCCGCGCCAGCCGCCCGGAGGAGCTGCCGAGCCTGCCCCGCGCCAGCCGCCCGGAGGAGCTGCCGAGCCTGCCCCGCGCCAGCCGCCCGGAGGCGCTGCCGCGCCTGCCCCGCGCCGGCCGCCCGGAGGAGCTGCCGAGCCTGCCCCGCGCCGGCCGCCCGGAGGAGCTGCGGAGCCTGCCCCGCGCCAGCCGCCCGGAGGAGCTGCCGCACCTGCCCCGCGCCGGCCGCCCGGAGGAGCTGCCGAGCCTGCCCCGTGCCAGCCGCCCGGAGGAGCTGCCGAGCCTGCCCCGCGCCAGCCGCCCGGAGGCGCTGCCGGGCCTGCCCCGCGCCGGCCGCCCAGAGGAGCGGCCGCACCTGCCCCGCGCCGGCCGCCCGGAGGAGCGGCCACGCCTGCCCCGCGCCGGCCGCCCGGAGGAGCTGCCGCGCCTGCCCCGCGCCAGCCGCCCGGAGGAGCGGCCGAACCTCCCTCTCGCCAGCGACCCCAATGACCCCATGGTGCTGGACCCCCCTGAGGACACCGCCCCGACCCAGGTACCTTACGAGGGGGAGTCCGGAAGTAGTCCAGGGGCAGCCGACCCTAGTCTGGCTCAGCACGGCCAGAACATGTCAGTGTGTTGCAGCCGGGATCCCCACTGACACAGCAGTGGGTTTTCTGCCGCTGCTAGGGCCCTGGGCTGGGACGCAGTGGAGTGGGGGGGCGGGGGGCTACATCCCTCCTGCCACCCAATTCGTGGGTGGCCGTCTCTCCCTCTCGCCAGCCCTTTGGAACCTAGGGGCCTGGGCCTACTGTTTATACTGGTGTTGCTCAGCTCCTGCCTGAGGGCCTGAGCGCCTGACTCACCCTTGCCTGCCCCGACCTAGGGCCTGGGCGTACTGTGTTTGTTTCTGCCCCCATAAAGGCCACCGAGGAAGACTCCCACGGCCAAACTAATTCCCCACAAGACCTCGTCCCGAGTGTAGTGAGGCGGTGTGGTTCCCCGCCGCCCCCGGAGAGAGACGAGCCCCGGCTAACCTCTCTACAAGGGGGAAGCAGCCGAAGGGACAAGGCCCAGACCTGGGGAATAGATTGGGACCAGGATCCTGTAGGAAGGCAGGGAAACTGGGGCTGGGAGCTGGTGGAGGCAGGAACTGGGGCTGGCTGGGCAAGTAGACTGGGACTGGAAGCCATTGGGGGTTGGAGAATATGTGTGTGTTGGGGGGACTGGGAGCCAGTGGGAAAGAGATCAGATGTGGGGGAACTTGGACTCACTGGGCAAGGGAACTGGGACAGGGAGACTGGGGTTCACAGAGCCTGGGAGCTAGGGAGCACTAGTTACTCCACAATGCACTTTGGAAGTGTATTAAGCTAACCCACCCGATGGCACCCTTACAGAGTCTGCATGGGGAGTCAGTGCGGCATAGGGAGGGTGCTTTAAATTCACTCCCTCTCTGCACTCTAATGCCCCCATGTAGACAAGCCCTGCGACTGTGCTGAGCAAGTCGGGAGTGGAGACTGGGGCCAGGTGTACAACTACACCCCCGCATACACGACGCAGTTATACCCACCTAACCCCCGGTGTAGACAGCGCTCTGTTGCCGGGAGACCGTCTCCCATAGACACAGCTCCCACCTCTCAGGGAAGCGGATTAAACCCTCCCATCAGTGTAAGAGGGTCTTCACTTAAGTGGCTGCGCCAGTGCAGCTTTTTAAGTGTAGACCTGCCCCTGGGTCTGGCCAGATGTGGGATTGGGAGTCGGATGAGGAGTCGGGGGAGCCGGCAGCTGGGACTGGCTGGATTGGACGGGCTGAAAGGGTCAGGCTTGCAGGGAGGGGTTTTGTGGAAAAATAGTCTGTGGTTGCGCAATTAAAGATGATATTCTCATGCATTCGCACAAGGTGGCTCAACTGAGGTTGCACCAGCAACCTTAACTCTGGTCTTTCCCAACTTCTGAAGGCATGACCCGGCCACCGTAATAACGTTCTTCGAACGTCGCTTTCGTGTGGAATTTCTAGGGTTTTTTTGTTTTTTTTTAAAAGCATAGTGAAAAAATAGAATTTGCATCACCCCCATGGCTCGTCAGCAGGCTTGGAACCTTAGAGGTTTTTAAGGCCCGGCTTGACAAAGCCCTGGCTGGGATGATTTAGTTGGGGATTGGTCCTGCTTTGAGCAGGGGGTTGGACTAGATGACTTCCTGAGGTCCCTTCCAACCCTGAGATTCTATGATTCAATGATTCACCACACAGATTCACCACACACCTCTGCCACTGAAGCTAACGGAGTCACTGATAGCCGTAGTAGGTTGTCAACCTCTTTGCTGACCAGCATTCGAGGGGGGGCGGGGGGGAGATCTGGTGTGTTACTCTGCCGCCCGTCACCATAGCGTCTGGGTGAAAGCAGCAAGTACAGAACCTGTGTCTACCCTTTCTGGGGGGGATCCCTCCTCCGTTAGCCCCCAGAGGGGGAACATCGCCTCTTGGTTTCTTTGCCTGATCGCAGGCTGAGAGAGGGAAATGCTCATAATAAAAACCAAACCCAGCCCACCCTCCTGCGTCTTATTTGAAACCCCCTTTATTGCTTGGCTGCCTCTCCCTGCCCACTCTGCCAATATCATCTATCTGTTTATGCAGTGGCTCTTAATGAGAATGAAGCGACTCATTTGATCATCCTCTATCTCTTTATAACCCAAGCCCACGGCTACGACAAGGCAGTAGAACTGAGCTAGTTCTACTGATTATTTTAATCTCATCATATGTCTTTTCTGGTCAATAAACTCCCTCTCAAATCAAATTGTTACTGAACATAACCTGACGCTAATGTCCATTGGACTCTGGGCTATAGCGGATAATGTAGTTTGTCATAATTAAGTGTACTGCCTAATTAATTGAGTGGTCAGGATGCTAATTAGCCAGGTTTATTGGGACTGGAGGAGTATGAAGGGCAATATTGCGGCTCATCAAAAGCACTGGGGTTGGAGATAAAGTACATTTCCCCTTCCTCTCCCAAGTCAGGCAGCTGAATCTGCGGCCCTGCAGATTCATGGACACTGGATGGCACCTGGAGCGGCTTGTTGTGATTTCTTTCATCTTTGTTTCCAGTTATGGCCCAGCCCTCGGGTTCACCTGTCATTGTAAACCTGACCAAAGCTCTTTCCTCTCTTCAAACCGAGGCTAGTCATGGCATCTCTGTCCCCATATAAAGAGAGGGTGCTGAGACAAGAGATTGCACCGGGCAAAGAAGAATGGGCTTGTGGGTAAAATATTAGGCTTGGAGTTTGAAGAGCTGAGTTTTATTCCTAGCTTGGCTACAGACGCCCCGCGTGACCTTGGCACATCAGTTGATCCTTCCGTGTCTTCATTCTCCATCTGTAAAATGCGAACAATAATTCTACTATTCCTATTTATAGAGTCAGGTTTTTAGAACAGGGACCGGTTCTTACCATGTGCATGTACAGTGCCTAGCATAATGGTGTAATGTTAGGGTGGGAGAGGCTATGCTAATGAGATGATGTAATGTAAGGATGGGTGAGGCACTGCTGAAGTTTGTAATATAAGTCTCCTAGCATGGTCAAGGTGACCTAGGAGATTCCAGAAGCCTAGCTAGATACAGGCTAAGGTGAGTGCTTATGTGGTAGTGGAAGTTCTGTGCTTTCTCTCCAGCCCTCCTGAGTGCTTAGTGAACAGGATCGGTCTTATCTGGAGGTCTTGGAGACCAGAGCCCCAGCAACAGAGCTGGATTCAGTGTAGGGAGTAGAGGGCCTTGTGCTTTTTGAAGTGATCAGATAGTTTAACAGGAATCGTGAAATCACAGATTAGCGAGGATGCAGTTGTGCATGGAAGTAAGATCCTCAGTTGGACGGCGACGGAGTTATCCGCTAACGGTAGAAGAGAATTGACATCGTTCTCAGGGATTACTTGAGCTAAGAACCATGTGCCTTGTCTCAAAACCCAGGAGTAATCCCGCCATGAGGCGCAATTGCAGAGAAGAATACCCTTTGCAGTCAGTATACTGGACTTGAGTCAGCTTTCACTTACATCTCTCACATTGCATGTGCTATCTGAACATATACAACCCTGGTGGTTTTTCCCCCCTAAGGGTTTCACATTGTGTTTATGTCTGGAGATTACTAGGGAAACGGGTGCATTCATTTTGGGGCAGAGTAAAGGTTGCTGTGATGAAATGTGCATTATTTGCAACTGAATAAGACTGTGTTTATTCTGAGGCGAGCATAAACTGAACGCTATCCTCCACTATTTATTTTAGGGCTTGGGTTGTGTAGATTGTTGTCTCTAAGGACTGGTCCACACTGGGGGGGGGGGTATTGATCTAAGATATGCAACTTCAGCTACGTGAATAACATAGCTGAAGTCGAATATCTTAGATCGATTTTTAAAAGTAATTATGCCGGTCCACACGGCAGCAGGCAGGCTCCCCCGTCGACAGCGCTTCCTCCCCTCGCCGAGCTGGAGTTCCGGTGTCGACGGGGAGAGGTTCTGGGATCGATTTATCGCGTCTAGACAAGATGCGATAAATCGATCCCAGAACATCGATCACTACCCGCCGAATCAGGCGGGTAGTGTAGACTAGCCCTAAGGTTAACCCGGGTGATTGGCACCCAGGTCTGGGCACCGAGGTTAGCCTGGCCCACATGTGAGCATCCCCATAGCAAAGGCCTACCTGCATTACCGTGTTCGTACTGTCTCTGCACTCGCCGGTGTGTGTGTTTGGGGGTGTGACCCATGGTTCTGTGTGTTGAGATGCGCTAGGATTCTTCTCCTGTCAATCGCAGGAGAACTTGTCCATCCTTCGGGGGGAATTGTTGGAAGGCAATGGAGGACTATCAATGCTTGAGTGATTTAGCCTTCGTCCTCGCTGCCAAGTGGGCGCATAACGGCCTGAGTTAAAGCAGATCCCCTGCTCTAACCCAGGTTTCTTAGCCTGTGGGTCACAACCCAGAATTGGGTCCCTGGAATGTGTCAAAGGGTTGCATGGGAAGCCCAGGGGGCGAGGGCAGGTCCTGCCCCAGGGAGGGTGGCAGAACCCACACGCACCTTGTAGTGGGTGCTCCTGCAGCTCTGGTCCCACAGCACCAGCTGTTCTTCCATCAGCTGGACCAAATGTGTGTGAGTGGCACTGCCACCCTGTGCACCAGGTCACATCACCCGGAGCGGGGTGCCCAGCCCCGTCAGCCCTGCAGGACTGGTGCTGTAGGCTAACACCCTGCTAAAAATCCAGATTAACTGTGCAGTATAGCTGTACCCTTAGAAATCTACCATAGGGGGCTGAGAAGCCTGCTCCAATAACTGATGATTGTCTTATGGTCTGGGGCCAGATAGCGTGTTTCGTGGTTGGCTCCAGGAAAGCTTAGACCACACTCCAATAGCTTACCACATCATTGGATTTTATTTGACCACAAACTAACAGCTAAGACAGCTACAAATACAAGAGACAGGTGTCCAAATTCTACGTAGTTATACCTGTGCAACATCCTCTGCATTATCTGTATCATGGTAGGGCCTAGCGGCCAGGGCCCCACGGTGCCAGGCACTGCACAGACGATAACAGAGACTGTTACTGCCATGAGAAGCTTGCTTGACATCACTAGCGTACCAAGTGAATTTGACCCCCTGCCTTTAGATTTTTGCATGATGCCACTGGGCAAGAAGCATAGAATTTAACCAAGTGTGACTTAAATCTGTTGCACAACAATATTATTAATAAAACTGGGCAACTAATGCAAATCTTCTGCAAATGAACTTGCTTCACATGTGTGCAGGCGTGTCTTGTATTTGCTTCTGTGCACATTGTAGCGAATGAATTTATGGGTAGCAATACCTATGCCAACAGTGACATATTGTAGAACGTTCACAGGAAACAAATTTTGAGTTCATACTTGTGAATATTCTCACTGGAAATCGGATTGTCCGATAAAGGAGCAGACTGCTACGTCCAGTCAGAACAGCTCACATACCAAATCCCATCAACCGACTTTTTGTCAATGAGCTACAGCTGGAGAATTCTTCACAGACATGAACTGGTGAAGGATCTTGGAATAACAAGTAAATCTAAGAAAACCGCAGTCTGTATGGTGGACAATTTGCAAATCAAAAAATGAGGCAGAATTAATCAAGTCAATTATCAGGTTATGAACTTTTTGCCCAGCTCAACTAATTAGTAGCCTTGATGCTAATTGCTTAAGGAAAATAGAAGAGACTAAGTCCTGCTTTTAGATACACTCGCGCCAGCCCATTGATCTCTGTTGGGTTGGATGAGGGCTAAATGATGACAGAATTTAGACCAATGCCTTTGACTTCAGTCTGTGCATGGAAGACACCTCAACACTAGTCATTTGACAGTCTCCAGGTCCCTAGCCTCCAATTCTCCTCTCTATACGTCTATACTACCCACCAGATCGGCGGGTAGTAATCGATCTACTAGGGATCGATTTATCGCGTCTCATCTAGACGTGATAAATCGATCCCAGAAGTGCTCCCCGTCGACTCCGGAACTCCACAACGGCGAGAGGAGGAAGCGGAGTCGATGGGGGAGCGAGCCTGCGCCGCGTGGACCCAAACTAAGTAAAATTAATTCGATCTAGGATACATCGACTTCAGCTACGCTATTCTCGTAGCTGAAGTTGTGTATCCTAGATCGATCCCCCCCCAGTGTAGACCAGGCCTAAAAGACTGCTGTTGGACCAAAAGATAGGTCACCATTGAGAATATGCTTCAACTATTAAAAATGGCCATCCTTTCACACAAGTTGCTTATACTGAATATAGCCGGGCGAAAATTTTCAGAAGAAGCAGTTTTCTGTTGGAAAATGCTGACTCAACAAAACTGAAACATTTTTGAGGAAACATCAGTTTCATAGACATTTTTCTGGGAAGTTATCAGAATGTTTGGATAACAGCAAAGCATTTAATGTTGATGTTATCATTCTAAATATTATACAATATAATTAATATAACAAATGTCAAAACAATAAAGTCGAAACAAAATGTTTGAGCCTTCAAATGAGGGGGAAAGGAGTCGAGGAAAGCTGGCTGTATTTTAAAGAATCCTTATTGAGGTTGCAGGAACAAACCATCCCGATGTGTAGAAAGAAAAGTAAATATGGCAGGCGACAAGCTTGGCTTAACAGTGAAATCCTTGCTCGTCTTAAACACAAAAAAGCAGCTTCCAAGAAGTGGAAGATTGGACAAGTGACCAGGGAGGAGTATATAAATATTGTTCAGGCATGCAGGAGTGAAATTAGGAAGGCCAAATCACACTTGGAGTTGCAGCTAGCCGGAGATGTTAGGAGTAACAAGAAGGGTTTCTTCAGGTATGTGAGCAACAAGAAGAAAGTCAAGGAAAGTGTGGGCCCCTTGCTGAATGAGGGAGGGAACCTAGTGACAGAGGATGTGGAGAAAGCTAGTGTACTCAATGCTTTTTTTGCCTCTGTCTTCACAGACAAGGTCAGCTCCCAGACAGCTGCACTCTGCAGCACGGTATGGGGAGGAGGTGACCAGCCCTCTGTGGAGAAAGAAGTAGTTCGGGACTATTTAGAAAAGCTGGACGAACACAAGTCCATGGGGCCGGATGCACTGCATCCGAGGGTGCTAAAGGAGTTGGCCGATGTGATTGCAGAGCCATTGGCCATTATCTTTGACAAATCATGGCAATCGGGGGAGGTCCCGGATGACTGGAAAAAAGCGAATGTAGTGCCCATCTTTAAAAAAGGGAAGAAGGAAGATCCGGGGAACTACAGGCCAGTCAGTCTCACCTCAGTCCCTGGAAAAATCATGGAACAGGTCGTCAAGGAATCAATTCTGAACCACTTAAAGGAGGGGAAAGTGATCAGGAACAGTCAGCATGGATTCACCAAGGGCAAGTCATGCCTGACTAACCTAATTGCCTTCTATGATGAGATAACTGGCTCTGTGGATGAGGGGAAAGCAGTGGATGTGCTATTTCTTGACTTTAGCAAAGCTTTTGATACAGTCTCCCACAGTGTTCTTGCCAGCAAGTTAAGGAAGTATGGGCTGGATGAATGGACGGTAAGGTGGATAGAAAACTGGCTGGATGGTCGTGCTCAACGGGTAGTGATCAATGGCTCCATGTCTAGTTGGCAGCCGGTATCAAGTGGAGTGCCCCAAGGGTCGGTGCTGGGGCCGGTTTTGTTCAATATCTTCATCAACGATCTGGAGGATGGTGTGGACTGCACCCTTAGCAAGTTTGCAGATGACACTAAACTGGGAGGAGTGGTTGATACGCTGGAGGGTAGGGACAGGATACAGAGGGACCTAGACAAATTAGAGGATTGGGCCAAAAGAAATCTGATGAGGTTCAACAAGGACAAGTGCAGAGTCCTGCACTTAGGACGGAAGAATCCCATGCACTGCTACAGACTAGGGACCGAATGGCTGGGCAGCAGTTCTGCAGAAAAGGACCTAGGGGTTACGGTGGACGAAAAGCTGAATATGAGTCAACAGTGTGCCCTTGTTGCCAAGAAGGCTAACGGCATTTTGGGCTGTATAAGTAGGGGCATTTCCAGCAGATCGAGGGACGTGATTATTCCCCTCTATTCGGCACTGGTGAGGCCTCATTTGGAGTACTGTGTCCAGTTTTGGGCCCCACACTACAAGAAGGATGTGGATAAATTGGAAAGAGTCCAGCGGACGCCATCAAAAATGATTAGGGGGCTGGAGCACATGACTTCTGAGGAGAGGCTGAGGGAACTGGGATTGTTTAGCCTGCAGAAGAGAAGAGTGAGGGGGGATTTGATAGCTGCTTTCAACTACCTAAAAGGGGGTTCCAAAGAGGATGGATCTAGACTGTTCTCAGTGGTGGAAGATTACAGAACAAGGAGTAATGGTCTCAAGTTGCAGAGGGGAAGGTTTAGGTTGGATATTAGGAAAAACTTTTTCACTAGTAGGGTGGTGAAGCACTGGAATGGGTTACCTAGGGAGGTGGTGGAATCTCCTTCCTTAGAGGTTTTTAAGGTCAGGCTTGACAAAGCCCTGGCTGGGATGATTTAGTTGGGGTTGGTCCTGCTTTGAGCAGGGGGTTGGACTAGATGACCTCCTGAGGTCCCTTCCAACCCTGAGATTCTATGATTCTATGATTCTATGATTTCCGAAATGAAATATTTC
Source organism: Macrochelys suwanniensis (assembly GCA_033296515.1). Classification (NCBI taxonomy): domain Eukaryota; kingdom Metazoa; phylum Chordata; order Testudines; family Chelydridae; genus Macrochelys; species Macrochelys suwanniensis. The sequence goes on along the minus strand of CM065776.1, from coordinate 256,973,876 downwards.
GCTAAGGTCAAAAGGAAATATTTTCAGAATATTCTGTTTTGCAAAAAATCTGAACTTTTCGTCCCAACTGGGACAAAACTCAGCTTCGAATCCTCAGAATTTTGTGTGGGATGAAATTTCTGAACTTCAACCATCTCTACTACTGTAAATACTATATATTAATCAAACCATATACACACATACACACACACACACACACACTGTTAACTTGTTCGTAATAGGTAAAATAGAAAGAATACATTGCATATATATATGAATGTGTGTGTGTACGTGTACAATACAGGGTTTCTTGCACCTTCTTCTAAAGCATTTGGTACAGCCCACTATTGGGAATAGGATTCTAGACTAAGTGGACCTATGATCCAGATAGCAATTCCTGTGTTCTTAAGATCTTATGCCAGCTGGTGGACTGGCAACTCTTTGCCACACTCCTTGCTGGAAATTGGAACAACATGGGACTCTGCAAGCTGATCGACTGCTTTTCACCATGCATCAGACTGAGTACTGGAGCTCAGGCAGCTCCTTTGTGCTGCAAACAACAGGTGACAAACAGCTGATGGGAGCACCCCACGCCCAAGAACGCGCTTCCTCTGATTGGCTCTTTCCAACGTATAGATTAAAAATAACTCAGGGGGCTGAATTACTTAATTAAGAAAGCGCCAACAAAGAATTTCGAAAATGGCCTCCTTTAAGGGTTACTCATACCGACGCTGTTGATCTTTTATTCCCAGCATAGCTCCGGTTCCACACAAGTCAGAGGGGGAGAGGACAAGAGGGAATCAATTTACAGTCGGAATGTCTCATAAGAATCCGTCCTCATTCGTGGTGGGGGTGGGGGGATGGAGGGGCAGGGCTATTGTGTTAGGCCCGAGTAGGTCCTTAAAAACGGGAGGGCATTTTTCAAACTCCCCACGTTCTCGTCCCTCAATACCCCAAGCCAAAACGCATTAAAAGGCAGCGTGGGACCTGCCATCTTTCTTGAATCCATCTTCTCTCAAATCGCCGTATTACAACCAAACAGGATTTGTTCCACTGCAATTTGTCAAGATTGGACAAGGCCTCAAAGTTGGCAGGGACATATATTAAAGGTTTCTCAGGGACCGGAGCCAGAGAGGCAATTACCTTCCTGCGCTCGGAGAGGAGGGAACACAGCTGCCATCTCGGCTCCTGTTACCGTTATGTAACGTGGGAGAGCTAGGGGTGTCCTCCCCCCCCGCAACTCCCAATAAATAAAAATAAAATAGACGTGCCCCTCCCGGCTCTGCAGCCTGAAACTGGTGTAATCTGGCTCTGCAGGAAGGACAGCTGTGGCTTCCTGTTGGTTGCCAGCAATGCAGCTGACTAGATCGGGCAGAAGCAACACGCTGACATACCCTATGCACAGAGAAGCCGTGGGATAAAAGGCACCTGGAGCCGGATCCAAAGAATAGTTGGAAGGGACCTCAGGAGGTCATCTAGTCCAACCCCCTGCTCAAAGCAGGATCAATCCCCAACTAAATCATCCCAGCCAGGGGTTTGTCAAGCCTGACTTAAAAACCTCTAAGGATAGAGATTCCACCACCTCCCTAGGTAACCCATTCCAGTGCTTCACCACCCTCCTAGTGAAATAGTGTTTCCTAATATCCAACCTAGATCTCCCCCCTGCAACTTGAGACCATTGCTCCTTGTTCTGTCATCTGTTAGCACTGAGAACAGTCTAGATCCATCCTCTTTAGAACCCCCTTTCAGGTAGTTGAAAGCAGCTATCAAATCCCACCTCATTCTTCTCTTCTATAGACTAAACAATCCCAGTTCCCTCAGCCTCTCCTCATAAGTCATGTGCTCCAGCCCCCTAATCATTTTTGTTGCCCTCCACTGGACTCTTTCCAATTTGTCCACGTCCCTTCTGTAGTGGGGGGCCCAAAACTGGATGCAATACTCCAGGTGTGGCCTCATCAGAGCCGAATAGTGGGGAATAATTGCTTCCCTCGATCTGCTGGCAATGCTCCTACTAATGCAGCCCGATATGCCATTATCCTTCTTGGCAACAAGAACAAAGGCTGTGGGAGTCTTTCTGTTGATTTCAATGGGCTTTGGATCAGGACTCTAAGGTGACCACCATTAAGAAGGCAACACTGGCCAGTAGTCACCCTCTCCCCCAGTTACCCCAATTCCTTCCTGTGGTGCCCCCGAGCTGACACTGCTAGATGGTAGCTGTTGACTTCTGCATGGTGATTGCTCTGGCACTGGCTTTTCTGGGAGTTAATACCCCGACTGAAATGGGGAGGAGATGAAAACACTGCAGGGCATTCAGGCTTGTTCCTGTTACCTTGCTACCAACCAGCCAGCAATGGGGATTGGACAAGGCTGACTGATTGAGGGTTCAGTCGGACCTTGCTGGTGCCCTGGGGGGTTGGGTTGCATGAGGAATGCAGAGTTTTCTCTTCAGAGACATGAGGGGGAGGGATAGCTCAGTGGTTTGAGCATTGGCCTGCTAAACCCAGGGTTGTGAGTTCAATCCTTGAGGGGGCCATTTAGGGATCTGGGGCAACAACAAAAAAAAATCTGTCAGGGGACAGTACTTGGTCCTGCTAGTGTAGGCAGGGGACTGGACTCGATGACCTTTCAAGGTCTTTCCAGTTCTAGGAGATTGGCATATCTCCATAGATTATTAGATCCGAGGCCTGCAGCGTTCATAAAGCCCTAGTATAAGCAGGGGCAATACCAGCGACTTCCTTGGCACTACATCCACTCAGACGGGCCATTAAAGATCCCATAGAGCCCCAGAGAGCTGGGGCCCTGTCTACTGGAGAGCGTATGCATGTCTGTGAGATGTCATGCCAATAGATCCCTAGTTTCAATGAGAAGGAGTGGTTGGCAGGCAGGGGCGGATTAAAACAGGGTCCAGGATCTGGTCCCTGAGCTGGGTTGGAGCCACGGGGCAATGAGGTGGGAGAGGACGCTGGCCCAGAAAGGAGGGAGAGCAAGACAATGAGTCAGTAGGGACACAAGCCCTCAGCAGCTCTGGGGGCTCACTTCCAGGTTATGTCAGATGTTCCTAACAGACATTCTGAAGGAACTCCAGTATGAAATTGCAGAACTACTAACTACGGGGTGTAATCTATCGCTGAAATCAGCCTCTGCGCCAGGTGACTGGCGGATAGCTAACGTGACGCTGATTTTTAAACAGGGGTCCAGAGGCGATCCTGGCAATTACAGGCTGGCAAGCCTAACTTCTGTACCAGGCAAAATGGGCTGAAACTATAGTCATGAGCAGAATTGTCAGACACAGAGATGAACACGATTTGTTGGGGAAGAGTCAACACGACTTTTGTAAAGGGGCGTCATGGCTCACCAGTCTATAAGAGTTCTCTGAGGGTGTCCAACAAGCATGTGGACCACAGTGATCCAGTCAATAACAGTGTACTTGACTTTCAGAAAGCCATTGGCGAAGTCCCTCACCAAAAGGAAAGTAAGCTGTCATGGGATAAGAGGGAAGGACCTCTTATGGATCAGTAACTGGTTAAAAGATGGGAAACAGGGTAGGAATAGATGGTCAGTTTTCACAATGGAAAGCTGTAAATAGCAGGGTCCCCCAAGGAGCTGTATTGCGACCAGTGCTGTTCAACATATTCATAAATGATCTGGAAAAAGGGGTAAGCAGTGAGGTGGCAAAGTTTGCAGATGATACAAAACTACTCAAGATAGTTAAGTCCATCACTGACTGTGAAGAGTTACAAAGTTTTCTCACAAAACTGGGTGACTGGGCAACAAAATGGCAGATGACATTCAGTGTTGCTAAATGCAAAGTAATGCACATTCGAAAACGTAATCCCAACTATACATACAATACGATGGGGTCTAAATTAGCTGTTACCACCCGAGAAAGAGATCTTGGAGTCATCGTGGAGAGTTCTCTGAAAACATCTGCTCACTGTGCAGCGGCAGTCAAAAAAGGGAACAGAATGTTAGGAACCATTAGAAAAAGGATAGATAATAAGACAGAAAATGTTATAATGCCACTATATACATTCTTGGTACACCCGCATCTTGAATACTGCAGGTGGTTCTGGTTGCCCCATCTCAAAAAAGATATATTAGAAATGGAAAGGTTAGAAAAGGGCAACAAAAATGATTAGGGATATGGAACAGCCTCCACATGAGGAGAGATTAAAAAGACTGGGACTGTTCAGCTTGGAAAAGAGACGATTGAGGGGGATAGGATAGAGATCTATAAAATTATAAATGGCACAGAGAAAGTGAATAAGGAAATGTTATTTACCCCTTCACATAACACAAGAACCAGGTGCAACTCAATGAAATTAATAGGCAGTGGGTTTAAAAGGGACAAAGGAAGTACTACTTCACACAACACACAGTCAACCTGCGGGACTCATTGCCAGGGGATGTTGTGAAGGCCAAAATATAACTGGGTTCAAAAAGGAATTATATCAAGTTATGGAGGATAGGTCCATCAATGCTTATTAGCCAAGATGATCAAAGACTCAGCCCCATGTTCTGGGTGTCCCTAAACCGCCAACTGCCAGAAGCTGGGACTGGACAGCAGGGGATGGATCCCTCGATAATTATCCTGGTCTGTTCATTCCCTCTGAAGCGTCTGCCACTGGTCTCTGCCAGAAGTCAGGATAGTGGGTTGAATGGACCATTGGTCTGACCCAGGTCAGGCCGTTCTTACCCTGATACTAGTGGTCTGGAAGGGATTCCCCCACCCCGCAATGTATTCTGGGTAGTTTTTTTATCTTCTTCCTCTGAAGCATCAGAGATGGCCATGGCTGGAAATGGGACATTGGACGGGGGTGGGGTGGGGAGGGCCAGTGCTCTGAGGTGGCACCGAGCATTCCCTCTCTCAGGTGCTTGGCTGGCTGGTTCTCGCTCACATGCTCCAGGTCTAACTGACTGACATTGTGAGGGTCAGGAAAGAATTTTACCCTAGGTCAGATTAGCAGTGACCTTGGGGGTGGGCGGTTCACCTTCCTCTGCAGCGTGTGGGGTTGAGGGTCACTTGCTAGGATTATCTGGGTATAGCTCACTTAGTCATTGTCCTGCCATTGCAGGGGCCTTGGTGCACCTTAGTCCCTCTTGCTCTCTGCCTGTGGCACATCATAGTCTCGTCTCCTGTGGGCTGCAATTCTTTGGTCTCATTTCAGTTGTTGAGTTTAGTGTGCAGGTGCCGGGTGGTATTGGTGGCTTGTGATGTACAGAAGGTCAGACTGGATGATCGGGTGGGCCCTTCTGGTCTTAAACTCTGACTATTCTTGTTGGATGTAGGACAATCCATCTTAATCCAGCCCTGCTGGTAGGGCACTCTCTGGGAGAGGCCTGGGAATTGTTCCGTTGACTTCAGTGGGTTTTGGATTGGGCTCCTGGAGACTATGATGGGTCCCATTGGAAATCTGTCCTAATGAATAAAACAAATCTTCTGTGGTTGCCTTCCATAATTTGAAATAGATCTGGTTGAATTCTACATGCTGCTCTCAACCCCCAGCCTTTTACCTTATATTGCTTGGATTATTACTATAGTATTATTTATGTGTTGTAGTCACACCTCGGGACCGTTCGAGGTAAATTACTGTGTGACAGGAAATTATGACAGCAAAAAGCTGCCATAACATCGCCGGTTTATCAGTATTGGAAAGACTTGATCTTTATATGCTCATGATGAATTTCTGCTGGTAATAGCGAGGCTCATTTCCAAATGTTTTTGTTTTCTTACTTTTGTACGAAAGGGAAACTTAAGAAATAACCACCCCTCTTGTCAGTAATGCTTATTGTTTTAAAATATAATGACGGTAGAAACTGAGTTTTCGAATGCGACTCCTAACTACAGCTGGTATGAAAAAAGGGATCAAGAGAAATACATTCCTTTATTTTTGTTGGAAAAAAATCTGACTTGAGATGTTTTTCATAAATTCATAGATTCTAGGGCTGGAAGGGACCTCGAGAGGTCATCGAGGCCAGTCCCCTGCCCTCATGGCAGGACCAAATACTGTCTAGACCATCCCTGATAGACATTTATCTAACCTACTCTTAAATATCTCCAGAGATGGAGATTCCACAACCTCCCTGGGCAGTTTATTCCAGTGTTTAACCACCCTGACAGGAACTTTTTCCTAATGTCCAACCTAAACCTCCCTTGCTGCAGTTTAAGCCCATTGCTTCTTGTTCTATCCTCAGAGGCTAAGATGAACAAGTTTTCTCCCTCCTCCTTATGACATCCTTTTAGATACCTGAAGACCGCTATCATGTCCCCTCTCAGTCTTCTCTTTTCCAAACTAAACAAACCCAATTCCTTCAGCCTTCCTTCATAGGTCATGTTCTCTAGACCCTTAATCATTCTTGTTGCTCTTCTCTGGACCCTCTCCAATTTCTCCACATCTTTCTTGAAATGCGGTGCCCAGAACTGGGCACAATACTCCAGTTGAGGCCTAACCAGCGTAGAGTAGAGCAGAAGAATGACTTCCCGTGTCTTGCTCACCACACACCTGTTAATGCAGCCCAGAATCATGTTTGCTTCTTTTGCAACAGCATCACACTGTTGACTCATATTTAGCTTGTGTTCCACTATAACCCCTAGATCCCTTTCTGCCGTACTCCTTCCTAGACAGTCTCCTCCCATTCTGTATGTGTGAAACTGATTGTTCCTACCTAAGTGGAGCACTTTGCATTTGTCCTTATTAAACTTCATCCTGTTTACCTCTGACCATTTCTCCAATTTGTCCAGATCATTTTGAATTATGACCCTATCCTCCAAAGCAGTTGCAAACCCTCCCAGTTTGGTATCATCTGCAAACTTAATAAGCGTACTTTCTATGCCAATATCCAAGTCGTTGATGAAGATATTGAACAGACCCGGTCCCAAAACAGACCCTTGCGGAACCCCACTCATTATACTTTTCCAGCAGGATTGGGAACCATTAATAACTACTCTCTGAGTATGGTTATCCAGCCAGTTATCCAGCCATTTTGACCAGCTCTAGTGAATAACACTGAGAACCTGTTAATGAAAGACTCTGTCTTGCTGCAGGACAGGAGAGATCAAAAGGTACCAGGACATTATTGCCTGTTTTTCGTTGTAATAACCTCACCTTCTATAGAACCTGCTGAGTGACATCAGAACAGAGGAAGTTTGGGCTTATGCTTAGGGCACTGCACGGGGACTCAGGCGATCTGGGTGTGATTGCTGGCTGTACCACAGACTCCCTTGAGCAAGTCACTTAAGCGCTCTGTGCCTCATTTTCCCTAATGAAAGAAGGGCTAATAACGTTGCTTTTGTCTGTCTTGCCTATTTAGATTGCAAGCTCATTGAGGCAGGGACTCTCTTTCTCTACGTGTATGTACATTAGGGTGACCAGACAGCGAGTATGAAAAATCGGGACGGGGGGTGGGGGGTAATAGGCACCTATATAAGACAAAGCCCCAAAAAATCAGGACTGTCCCTATAAAATCAGGACCTCTGGTCACCCTAATGTACATCACCTTGCACGATGGAGCTTTAATCTCTGTTAGGGCCTCTAGGTGCTCTTGTGTTTATTCATAATAATTAGCAGTGGTACGTCCCACACAGTGCCTGCCCCATTACGGTTTTTTAGTAGGCGCTCCAAGGACCTTGGTGGCTTTTGTGCCTAGACTTGTCTCTAAAAAGTGAAATTAAGGGAGAGCATGAAGAGCTCTCTTTCTCTCTCTCTCTCTATTTATAGTGACTCTTCCTGAAATTAACAGTCCCACTTCAGTAACCGCAGCAGCAGTGTGACTACACTCACAACACACACGTCCCAAAACAAAGCCAGTTGGCTTAAACCAAGTTCAGCTGACTCGCTTTGCAACCACGGGCAAGTCATTTTGCAGGAGAAGCTGTGACACTTCTCCTGCCAACAGCCAGGAAGCTGGGAGCTAAGGCTGATGCAGCGTGATCCGCCCCGCGCCACTGACTCAGGGAGGCAGGGTCACGCTTAACTCTTCCTCCCTTGGATGCAGCTGGAGTATATCATTAGTAGCCCTTAGAGGTGACCTGAGAAGAAAACGTTATCGATGATGGTCTGAATCTGAGGCTAAAGTCCCACTGCTGCAGTAGAAACTCAAGGTCTGGCCTAATTAAGGTGTACAGATTTTATTGAGCAAACCTTAATTAATTCAGCCTCCCAACACCTTTGAGTGAGAAGAGGTCATGGATTTATTATAATACTCAGCTTGTCGTCGTTGTAACTATGCCACACATCACGGCGACGAAGGTCTTTGTGCTTCCACTTGAGTTCAAGGCAAATCTCCATACACTGGTAGCAGTATGGGGCTTATGACATGCAGCTGAGCAGTTGTGATTTCGTGCACATAGCCTCTGGACAATTCATTGGTAGGGCTGGCTGGGAAACAAGAATTCTGTTCTGCAAAAAATGTGGAGGTTGCAACATTTGTTTTCATTCCCATGTGGAACAAAACAGAGACCTGTCGCCATTTGTCATGGGAGACCTACCCGCCGCCGAATAGCCAAGACCTATTAGAGAACTCACCCGGGTTGTGGGAGATGTAGGCTCGGGTTTCTGCTTCAGATTAGGAACTTGAACTTGGGTCTCCAACATAGGTGAGTACCCTACGCCCCAGGCTATTGGCTTTTCTGGGGTAAGTGGGGCTCTCCCACCTGGCAATTCCATGCCGAACCTGAGAAATCTTCCTGACGAATCAGCATTTTCCAACAAAATAACGTTTCACAGAAAAATTCTTGACCAGCTCTGTGCACGACGGTGTTGTTATCCCTATCTGACAGATAGGGAAACTGAGGCGTGATACAGCAAAATGACTTGCCCGTGGTTGCAAAGAGAGTCAGTGACTGAACAGGAAATAGAACCCAGGAGTCCTGCCTCCCATTCCACTGCTCTGACTAGTAGACCTCTTCAGTCCCATGGTTCCTTGGCAACTTCTGATACAACACAGGCCCACTGGTAATAAAACAAAGTCCTGAGCGGAACCTTTGCCCCAAACTGGGGCTGAACCCTTGTTTCCCGTCCCTGGGTTGTGTCTCTGAACTCCGCGAAAGCAGAGGTGCTGAAATATTTAAGGAAGACTCTGGTGGTGGGGCAGGATGCTGGAGTGGAGTCATGCTCTTACTCCTCCCTGGAGAGTCCAAACATAAGAAAGGCCGAACTGGGTCAGACCAAAGCTCCATCCAGCCCAGTATCCTGTCCACCGACAGTGGCCAATGCCAGGTGCCCTAGAGGGAGTGGACCTAACAGGTAAGGATCAAGTGATCTCTCTCCTGCCATCCATCTCCACCCTCTGACAAACAGAGGCTAAGGACACCATTCCTTACCCATCCTGGCTCATAGCCATTAATGGACTTAACCTCCATGAATTTATCTAGTTCTCTTTTAAACCCAAATTGTATCGGCAACAACAGAGACTCCCAGGTTAGGAATCCTTGTGGGATCGAAGGGTGGAGGTTGGTCAGTGGCTGCTGGGTGCAGCGTATACATGGGGAGCTGTGTGTGGGGCTGGGGGGTGGACAGCAGTTGGAGTAGGGGTTATGAGATGGTGACCCTATTTTCCCCTTGCACCATAGGGAAATCAGAGGCAGTTCCTTAGAATCATAGAATCTCAGGGTTGGAAGGGACCTTAGGAAGTCATCTAGTTCAACCCCCTGCTCAAAGCAGGACCAATCCCCAATTTTTGCCCCAGATCCCTAAATGGCCCCCACAAGGATTCAACTCACAACCCTGGGTTTAGCAGGCCAATGCTCAAACCACTGAGCTATCCCTCCCTCCCTTGTATGCTGCATGGGGAGAATAGGGGCTAGTGAGCAGATTTGAGGGAATCTACCCACCCTCCTCTTCCACCTTCCTCTGAGTTACTCTTGCTGCACTCCTGGTGTGTGAGTACACCAGCTCCAGCTCCCTCCAGCTATGAGGGCCCAATGCAGAGGAGATGGGCGTAGATTTCACACCGACAAGTGTGCACGCCTAAGTGACACTAGGATTACTTCTGCACTCTGTCTGGGAGGTGTAATTCCCAGCCTGGGGAGACGTAAACACCCGAGCGCTGTACCAGCATGGGCAGCGGCTTGGCTAGCCGTTCAGGTACCGCCCTGTCCAGATCCTACGGGCAGCTAGCCTGAGTCGCCGTGGCCACACTGCTATTTTAGTGCACCAGCTCAAGCAGATCTAGTGCATGTCAGTCTACCCACGCTGGGAATTACACCTCCTGGCTGCTGTGTAGATGTGTCCCCCACAGTGGTGTAACGTGCCCATGGAGGGGACCATGGAAAGATGCCAGTCACACCCTCTGGCTGCCTTTCACTTGTTCTTTGTCTCAATTGCCTTCTTTTTTCCCCCCTCTTTCTTGCTCAGTTTAGTTCTTCACCTCAAAGCCCCTTCACTTTGCATTTCCTTGCTGATGGCTGGCCCTGGATGGAGTAGGTCAGAGGGCCGGACAGACAGAGCCATACCAATTTGCCGCGCCGCTCACTGGCTCCCTCCCCAGTCCAGATCCACTTGCCCTCCTGAAACGAGATCTCCACTGACCGTAAGGCTGCAATGACCAGCATCTCACAATGCACCTTTCAGGATCCTACACATGCCTATCACAACATGTGGCATATCTCATCCAGTGCACTAAATGTCCCGACAACAACTATATGGATGAAACCAGACAATCACTTCGCTTGCTAACGAACGCACCCAGGAAAAGGGATAAAAGACAAAACCACCTCATCACCTGTGGGGACACTCTTCACAAAGCAATCACTCCATAGCTGACCTCTCAGTCCTCATCCTCAAAGGAAACCTGCACAACACCTCCCAAAGATGAGCCTCTGAGCTTAACTTCATAACTTCGCTAGATACTAAAACTCGTGGACTGAAGAGAGACACTGGATTTATGGCTTATTACAACGATCTATAACCCACTTTAACCCCATCAGCTGTTTTGTTTCTTCCCCTGATGGTTGGAAAGGTGTTAATGGGTCACTTCACCTTGGATAGTTCCTTGAAATATGTGTTATCTACTTATGCTGAACAATCAACCTTGTATTTAGCTGTGACACTCGGAGTACCTTCCCCAGACCTGGAGAAGAGCTCAGTGTGAGCTCGAAAGCTGGCCTCTCTCACCCACGGAAGCTGGGCCAGTAAAAGCTATCACCTCACCCACCTTGTCTCATAAGGCTTCTGTCACTCGCTGCCAAAATCAAACCTCTTCCCTCATCAAATCCCTAATCAGCCGGAACGGCGCTGTAAGCCGTGCTAAATTGACTCCTCTCCGCTCCTTTTGCTGACCGCTGCCCTTCAATGATCTGGCCCCGTCTCTGACTCCGAGGGCAACAGCCTCTCTAATTATATTTCTTCTACCTTCCAAATCCTCTCAGGCGCCTGGACAGGAGCCGGTACTGAGAGGGCGGGAGGATTAGAGGGACCCAATCTCGCATTGCAGCACCAAATGGGAAATGCCTTGGGAGGAGGAGATGAGAGAGCATGCACAGGTGTGGGGCGGGGTGTGCAAGGATTGTGGGGGTGTCTGTGGGAGGCACGGGGGGGTGTCTACGCCGAGTGTGTGGGGGAGCACAAGTGGATGGGGTCATCCCCGTGAGTCACAGGTGGGTGCGTGTAGGGGACCACACGTGTGCGGCTGCATGGACGTAGTAGGGTGAGTGCGGGTGCATGAGTGCTCCCGGGTGTGACATAGGTAGATGTGTCAGGTGGGGACATGTGTGTACATGGGTGGCAATGCATGTGTGTGCGTGTTACAGATAGCGGTGGTGCATGTGTGTGGGTGACATGGGGGTTATACGCATGCACACATATGTGAATGGGCCCCTGGGCCCCAGGGACATGGTCTCCCCCTGGACAGGGCTGGCAGCAGGGGCTTGCTGCCCCTGTGGCCCATACATGTCCTGTTCGGCTCCAGGACTGTCATTCAGTATCTATCGTCAGAGGAAGGAAAAGGCTGGACTTGCGGCCAAGGCAATGGACTGGGACCCAGGAGAACTCGGCTTCTGCCCCGGCTCCCGGTGGGAGGTTGGACAAGTCACGTCAAACAGGGCCTGGCATCCGCAAAGTCACTCACAACTCAACCAAAGCAGATGGGGAGATGGGCTCTAAGAATAGCCCCATGGACGTGGCGGCACCGGCAGAGGCAGCATGAATCTGTCTAGCCGGCTTGTGGGGCTTGCTCCCAGCTGCAGTGTGGGCAGACCCTCCGCATCTGGGTTTGATTAACCTGTGTCCTCACTGCAGAGTGGGTGGGTTGCCAGCCTGGACGGAGGCAAAACCCGGGGTCAAGCCAACGTCCTCAGGTGTGTACGCTAGCCGGGGTTTAAAGCCCCTTGGAAGCCCAGGGCAGAGGTTTTCCTGTGTGGATGGGAAGGGGGCTGGGACACCACTGAGGTTCTCGAACGCTGCAGTGAAGACACACCCAGAGGGGCCGACTACACTGCAAGGAAACACCCGCAGCTGGCCGGTGTCAGCTGAGGCAGGGTTGCGGGGTTCGGGCTTCGGGGCTATGAAGCTGCAGTGTGGACGTTCGGGATTGGGCCCTTGCGGGTTCCTCGATCCTGATCCCAGGTGCCTACCCTGCAATTTTATAATCCTGCTGCGTGAGCCCGTCAGCTGTCCGAGGCCAGCCGCAATCTACTATTGCAATGTGGATAAACCCAGAGAGGCTAATTTAGACCCCTCCTTACAAAGGTGCCTGGGAGTTGGCCAATCGTGGGCTGGCTGGCACAAGGTCACTGAGACAGGACCTCCCGGCAGCTGCGTCTTGGGGTCAGATGCCTCGGCTGGGTTGCCGTGCAGGAGATGCAAATGGACTAAGGAGCGAGGGACTGCAATTAATCTGATTATGTGTAAAGAATCGCAGGCCTTTGGAATGGAACCAGCGCGGGGGATGTTTTAATCAAAGGGGGAAGATGAAGAGATGGGCTGATCATGCCCTGGCACCAGTCACCATAACTGTGATTTATTGCCCGTGTTGCCACATAGTCAATTTGGGCTTAATTTAACTCCGCTGCTTGGACCGCTCTTATAGTGCTTCTAATGGAAATTGGATGAGAGGAGACGCCTGCTGGCTTGGCATTAAGAGGCTAAAGGTTAACCCCAGCTGCCGCTTGGTGCCTAGGAGAGAGCGCGAGGCCCAGCGCCTCATAGTATTTAGGCACCTAACTCCCATGGGAGTTAGGCCCCAAAATGACTTTGAAGATTTGGGCCCAAGAGCTTTCTCTGGTGTTGCTGCTGCAGTGGGCTTGCTCTGCCCACAGTTAAAGGTCTCTCCACTTCTCTGACAGCATCTCATAATGCGCTCCTTAGCGTGTTCCCTCCAGCCATCTCAAACCAGTGGGGAAACTGAGGCACGACTGGTACTCCCCTGAGCACCTCCTTGTGATTGTGGTTGTTCTTTTAAATGTTCCCCGCAGCATCCAGACTGGACCCAGCAGCTCACTGCACCCAGGTAATGGTCAGAGGTGTCGGGTGGTAGGCATCTAATGGTCCCAGCAAGCCACGGCCTTGAGACCAGACTTCTTAGTGATTGCCACTGCTCACCAGAGCAGCATGGCCTAGTGGACAGAGCACTGGACTGGGACTCAGGAGACGTGAGTTCTGTTTCCAGCTCTGCTACTAGCCTGCTTGGTGAACTTAGACAAGTCCTTTCCCCCACCCCGCTCTGTGCCTCAGTTTCTCCATCTGTAAAGTAGGGTGAATGATAGTTACCTCCTTTGAGATCTGGTGCTGAGAAGAGGTAGGTGGTATTACTGGTAATGCTTCACTCTAACGGGAGGTACCTCTCCCCACCCCTGTCTGAGGTCAGTTGGGTCGCCACGTCTCTGTCCGGGCTCAGGAGCCGGGTGTGCAGCTCAGGCCGTGGCTGGCTGAGGTGACTCATTGCTGCAGCAGGTTGTGTGGAAGCAAATGGCATGGAGGGAGCTAAAAATACAGCGGCTGTGCGTCATACCCAGGAGTGCCGGGCTGGGGGCGCTGGACTGATTCATGAGCCAGGACTGTACCTCTAATGCCAGTTTGCAGCCGATAACACCCACCATGACACCTACACCCTGGCACACACACGTACACCCTCTTCTCTCTCACGCATCCCCCTGTACGTACCTCCACCCACATGATCTTGCACACACCTACATATAGTACACGGTCACCCACATACTGCACCCAGGTTCGCTGCCCCTACCTGCCACCCTCACACACAAATACACCCCATCAGCTAACACACTCCACCTCCATCCCACCTAGACAGCTATCATCTGCAGTGAAATTCAATCAGACTGTCCCTTGTCAAGCTAAAGGAGACAGAACCACAGGTGTAAATCTACACTCGCCAGCTCTCCTTCTGGCCTCTGCTTCCATGCTCTCGACTTGCTGGAGACATGGAGACACTGCCAGTTGAGAATTGTTTTATTAGCAGTCCGAACCCCGCAACAGCCAAAACAGCTTCCTTTTTAGTCGTTAGAGCAAAGCTAGGAAGTTCCAACCCATAGAATTTTATGAGCAATAATAAAAGGAAAACGCTATCGCCGCTGCAGACTTGTTTAAGAGGCTGTTAGGGGAGCCGCCAGCCTCGTTACTCCTTCCACAAACGGGATGTGGTTTATTTTAAAAGAGTGAAATTCACACGCTGAATCACGTATGCCAATGGAAGGGAAATTGATTAATACATTCTAAGGGCAGAAGGGAACCACTGTGACCATCTAGGCTGACCTCCTGTCTGACAGACCAGAGAACTGCCCCCAAATAATTCCTCTTTGCGCTAGATCAGATCATTTATAAAAACATCCAATCTTGATTTTAAAAACGGCCAGTGGCGGAGAATCCATGGTGACTGCTGCTATTTGTTTCAATGGTTAGTTACCCTCACTGTTAAAAATGTGCTCCTTATTTTCGTTCTGAATTTGTCTGGCTTCAACTTCTAGCCACTGGATCACGTTACACCTCTCTCTGCTAGATCAAAAAGCCCATGATTACAGGTTTGATCCCCATGTTGGTACTTCTACGCTGTAATCAAGTCACCCCATAACCCTCTCTTTGATAAGATAAGTAGATTGAGCTCCTCAAGTCTATCACTATAAGACAGGTTTTCCAATCCTTTAATCATTCTCATGGCTCTTCTTTGAACCCTCCAATTTGTCAACATCCATTTTGAATTGTGGATACATATAGAAGCAGGACCATGAAGGCACACTGTGGAGTAAGCCTTGCTAGCTTGAGCCTAAGAAGTAGATTTAAAAATACCCCGGGATCTTAATAAAAATGTAATACAGCATTAATCTAGCAGGAGTGGCAGCATCTTATATAGCTACATTTGCATATCAGTCTTCATTCTACCAGCCCCCCTTTATTTTTAATAACTCAGACCCATCTGAAATGTCCATCTTTCAGGCTGAAATTTCCAGTCCCCGTCTCTGTTCACAGATGGGAGACAGTTTAAGAAGAAATGACGGACATTTTTGAGCCCAAGGAGAGCGCAAACAAATCTACTTCCTCCTTATGATTAAGAAATTTCTTGCAAACTTTTTCTTGAGCCAGGACCGGCGCTGGCTTTTTTGCCACCCCAGGCAAAAAAAAAAAAAAGCCGTCCGGAGCACCGCCAAAGCACAAAAGAAAAAGGGGCAGAGCGGAATGTGCTGCCCTAAGATTGGCCTGAATGCTGCCCCTTACAATGTGCTGCCCCAAGCATGTGCTTCCTAGGCTGATGCCTAGAGCCGGACCTGTCTCGAGCAGCTCCTGAGCTGAAACAACCGGATTCGGAAAGTTGCGGTGCGGCATAGAACGAGCCCTCCTGCTGTGTGTCAGAAAAAACTGGGCTTAATTTGAATGCGTTCTGAGCATGTGGTGTAAAGGCTGTATGTCTTGCACTGTATTTTCCCTAAAGCTCTGGTCCTGCAGTCATGCTTGTGAGTAACTTTGTGAATGTGGGTAGCATGTACCCCAATGGGGCTAGTTATGTGCTTAAAGCAAGCACTGGTATAAGTTCTGGCAGGACTGAAGAGTGGGAAATGCATGCACGAGTGGCTGATTTGCTTAGGTACCCAGTGTGTGATGGCATTAGGAGTAGTGCTTTGTTTGCATTTTGTAACATGCACAGGAGGGATTGATGCATCCTAGGGGCTCATTAAGTGGAAGGAGCTACCTTCTAAGAGACCTGAACCAGGAGTGGCAACCAGGTCGTTTCAGATTGCAGAATTTTCCTGCCATATTGCTAGGGTGACCAGACAGCAAATGTGAAAAATCGGGACAGAGGGTTGGGGGTAATAGGAGCCTATATAAGAAAAAGACCCCAAAATTGGGACTGTCCCTATAAAATCGGGACATCTGGTCACGCTACCTATTGCCAGTTTTTCTGGCAAGCCATCGGAACTTCTGAAGCTCAACGCGTGGAACACCTCCTTTTCTGCCTTGTTTTTGCTTTGCCCCAGCTTGGTTGCTTTAAAGAAAACTGAAACACCTAGGAAATTTCACACAAAAACTTTGTTAAGAAAACATTAAAGTTTCACGGTGAAGGTGCTCAAAAATCAGGTGATACCAGCAGGAAGATGGCATGCACAGATCCTAAAGTTGACCTGCAAAGATAAAATAACAAAGGGGCTGATTCCTCCCAGCGCTGCAATTTGTGTTGTCACTTACAACTGTGCAAAGGAGGACTAAGATGACATTCTGACTGGTGGAGTACACAGACGCGAAGAATGTGTGCTCTACTTTGCTTTTCATGATGTATTAAGAAGACCTGAATATTTTTTAAAAAGTGTTTCACTTTGAAAATTTAGGGATGACGAAGTCTTGTCTTCCCTGCTTTTGCTGAATGTCTCCTTGGAGTAGGGTGACCAGATGTCCCGATTTTATAGGGACAGTCCCGATTTTTGGGTCTTTTTCTTATATAGGCTCCTATTACCCCCCACCCCCTGTCCTGATTTTTCACACTTGCTGTCTGGTCACCCTACCTTGGAGGAACAGGGAACTGGAGTAGGAAATCTCTCAGCCTTTAGTTTCAGGGGTGGGGGATATTGAGTCTTTACCAGAGAGAGCTTTCCCCGCCCCGTGTGTTTTGAGTTAAATGCATGTTAATTAAAAAAAGAGCTTTAAAAAATCTGAATAAAAACTTCTCTCCCTGCCAGTTGTTCAGGTTTCAGGCTCTTGTGGTTACAGCCGGTCAAAATTGTTCATGGTTTGTTTTTTTTTAATTAAAAATGTCCTTTAAAAAAATGACCCCTCCCCACTGCAAATGTAATGAATTGTTCAGGTTTTTAAAATGAAAACTGGAAAACCTGGAAGTATTTTTATTTTTATTTTTTCCCAAAAATTTGAAATTGAAAATTTTCAAAAATCTGTTCTTCTCAAAACAAAGCCATTTCCCAACAAATTTCATTTTTTTTACTTTGTTTTCCAAACAGCTCTAGTCCTAATCTTGCTGGATCTCTAGTCGTCCGCAGAGTCCTCCTGTAAAAACAGGGTAGACAAATCTGGCACTGTAACACAGAGATTCCCGAACAAGAAGCACGTGCCAGAGACCAGCGCAGAGAGTCTGCGGTTCACCTCGTTTCCACCTGCTCCATCCCATTAAAAGAAGTGGAAGCCAGGTAAACACTTTCCTAATGTACATTTTCCATGTAAGCGATTGTTGCAGGGAGGTGATGCGATCACAAATGAAAGGGGCAGGTCTGTTTGACAAACTCTGCAAAGCTGCAGAAAAAGACACAGCACAATTTCCCCCCTTTTGTTGGTCCCCTTTAACTCTGCAGCAGAACGATAAGGTCTTTAATTTCAAGATCAAATACAATTTCTCGGTGACTGCGCTGTCCTATCATCGGATTTATTTTTTGTACAGGGTCATTGGCAGAGTTGTGAAAGTAATCCAGGAGTCCTGAGACCTATCCCCCCAATCTGACCATTTGATCACATTCCCCTCCCAGAGCCAGGAATAGAACTCAGGAATCCTGGTTCCCAGGCCCCACTTCTAACTGCTAAATCAGGGGTGGGCAAATTTTTTGGCCCGAGGGCCAAATCTGGGTATGGAAATTGTATGGCGGGCCATGAAAGCTCACAAAATCGGAGGTTGGGCTGCGGGCTCCAGCTGGGGGTATGTCCAGAAATGAGGAGTTTGGGGTGTGGGAGGAGGCTCTGGGCTGGGATTGAGGGGTTCAGAGGGTGGAAGGGGGATCAGAGCTGGGGCAGGGAGTTGGAGTGCGGGAGGAGGGCAGGGATGCAGGCTCTGGGCGGCTCTTACCTCAAGCAGCTCCCGGAAGCAGCGGCATGTCCCCCCTCCAGCTCTTATGCGGAGGTATGGCCAGGCGGCTCTGTGCACTGCCCTGTCTGCAGGCGCCGCCCCTGCAGCTCCCATTGGCCGTGGTTCCCAGCCAATGGGAGCTGCGGGGACAGTGCTTGGGGTGGGGGCAGCGTGCGGACCTCCCTGGCTGCCTCTATGCGTAGGAGCCGGAGGGGGAACATGTTGCTGCTTCTGGGAGCCGTGCAGAGTGTGGCAAGCCTCTGACCCCGCTCCCACGTCTGGAGGCCCGGATGCGTCCGTCCCCCCCGCCCCCCGGGCCATACTTTGCCCAACCCTGTGCTGAATCAAATTCCCCTACCAGAGCGGGGACTAGAACCCAGGCGTCCCGAGTCCCAATCCCCAGTGCTAATCACTGCTAGGCTCAGCCAAAGCTCCCTCTCCGGCGGCACACGTCCGCAGCCACTGCCTTCCCACCAGGCTAAGCCCTTTTGGAACTAATGGGAGCAGTTGGCAGATTTCGTGTGCCTAATGGGCCACGGCTGGCACGGGTAGTTAACCGTTCGAAAACTGCCGGGCGCTGCCAATCGCGTTATTATATCAGGCAAGAGATTAAGGCTCCAATTAAAGAGAGACAGGGAATTCGCACGGTGACCAGCCATGAGGAGCCTGAATTTCCAGAAGGCCATTTAGGGACTGATTGAAACAGTAATGAGGTGGGAGCCGGCCAGCAGTGGGCTTGCCCGGAGCCTGGGTGGCAGCAGGTGGCCCAGTGGTCGGGTCAGGGAGGTTTTCTGTACTAGGCTGAATTATTCCCCTGCTACCACCGTCTGCTGGCGGGAAGGACATTTTCTAGCAACCTGAGAAGCTGGTGGGGCTGCACCCTTCGGCTCACTTGCCCTGGCGCTGTCCGGAAGCAGGAGGAGGTGTGGGTAAGCCCAGGGCCGGTGCAACCACTAGGCGAACTTGGCGGCCGCCTAGGGCGCCAAGTGGTTGGGGGCGCCAAAAAGCGCGCTCAGGGGTGGAGGTGAGCTGGGACAGGGGGGTGCGGGGAGGGCTGCCTGCAGCAAGTAATGGGGGTGGGGGTGTGCAGGGGAACTGCTCCCCTCCCCAGCTCCCCTCCGCTCCGCCTCCTCCCCTGAGCACGCCGCCCCCGCTCTAACTGACTCGGTCGCCGGGCCGTGGGCTCAGCCCGGTACCGACCCAGCGGGGCCGTGTGTCAGCAAGAGGGCAAGCAGGGTGACCGCCTGTCCCAAAAGCAAAAACGGGACACGTGCAGAAGCCCCGCCCCCCTCCGTGGCCCCACCCCTGCTCCGCCTCTTCCCCCGAGGCCCTGCCCCCTGGCCGGGCTGGAAGCCAGAGCCAGGCACTGGTAAGAGGCATCCAGAGAGCCTGGGCTGCTGTGGGGAGCCCTGGACCCTCAACCTGCCCTGGGCGGGGTGTTGGGGTGCCCAAGAGCAGCCCCCAGCCTGTGTCCCCATCTCCAGGGGTACACCGGCCAGGGAAAGTGGAGAGTCTGGACTCGGGGCTCCCCACAGCTGTCCGGGCTCCCTGGGTGGCTCTTACTACTGCCCGACTCTGGTTTCTGGCCTGGCCAGGGGGCAGGGCCTCAGGGGGAAGAGGAGGAGCAGGAGGTGGGGCCTTGTGGTGAGGGGCGGGGCTAAGGACCATCTCAGACTTCCCCCACACCCCCATCAGGAAGAGGCTGGTGCCGCCCCTGAGCCTCAGGTAGGCACGGATCAGAACCGCAGGGAATCTGAGACAACTGCTGTCCTGAAGTCATTCAGTCCAGGACTGGGACTTGACATGTATATTTTGGGACTGTCCTGCCCAATTAAAGACGGGAGGTCACCCTAAGTGCAAGGGACATGCACGGAACATGCAAATATGTCCTTCGCTTCCCCTAGTCCCTTGAGCATTCCCGGTACTGACCCCTACATCACTGATCCTTGTCTCAGCCACGGGTGACCCTTGTCCTCTCGCTAGTAAGGGGTGGGGAAGGCACCAGAGTGGCGCTGCCAGGCCTGCCTGTCTGTAACCCCCATCAAAATCCAAAGGGTCCAGGTTCAGTCTTTGCTGATGAGCCAACCAGGGGCATTGTTAGTATTTCTTGGTCCGTCCAGTCACCTCCACCTATCACCATAGTATCGATGCATCCCAAGGATGAAACGAGATGGTAAAGCAGGGTCTCCGGATGACCATCTAGGAGGCAGGTGAAGCTCCACAAGCCAGGGTCTAGAAACTGGGAGGGATTGTTTGTTTGAAATGAAAGTGTGAATTATGGACGGGGGGCATCAGAAAAGTATTTATCTGGCCTTCTGGCTAGTACTGTCTCCCAGCTGACTGGAATTCCTCTCAGTTGAGCCTGTCCTGTTTGATCCCTTCCAAAGGGGAGCTCTCAACATATTTTATTGACCAAGCCCTCCAAGTGTGTATTTATTTAGTCTAAGGGGAGCACGCGGAACATTTAAATAGCAGGCAATTTTAAAGCTGCAGCCTGTCTTGTCCAGGGTCTGTCGCTTTGCCTGGGCTCTTCGCTCTAGCAGACCCAGGTAGAACAAGATCTAGTGGTTGGAAGTTGAAGCAACACAAGTTCAGATGAGGACATTTTTTACTAGTGAGTGTAACTAACCATTGACACCATTTTAACAAGAGGTGTGAGGGGGATTCTCTAGCATCAGAAAAAATTGTCAGTCCTGGGTGGGTGTTTTTCTGAACGATCTGCTCTCTTCGAACAGGAATTAATTCAGGAAGTGCAGTGGCCTGGACTATGCAGGAAGCCAGACTAGACGAGATGATCACAATGGCCCATCTTGGCTTTATAATCTATGAATTTACTATATGTCTGTACAGCACTACCATAATGCACCTAATAATAGCACTCACTTTTGCAAAGCACTTTGAGATCCTTTGACACAGGGCACAGTGTAAGTGGGAGCCGTTATTACCATAAATTACGATATTAACGGGTTGGCCGCTGCATGACAGGGAAACACAAAGGAGCGGAAATTTGGCTGTTCCTTCCCTTAGCTGCCAAATCCTGAGTTCTGGCTTCTTTATTTTCTCTGTAAGCGTTGATGACACCTACCTGGCCCGGGGGTGGAGAATCAGCTTAGTTTTGCTGTCACATCGGAATACCGAGGGCTTGCCATTTTCACACAAACGCGCACACAAAACTACGTTAAGGGAACGTTATTAAGGTCGCCAGGTCAAGCGCTCAGAAGTGAGGAAATGCCAGCATTAAAGCTGCCTGGTGCAACCTTCGTTTAGCCCCTTTGTGCATATGTAGATGATACAGTCTTTAACTAGACAGATACATACTGGTTTTTTCCCGCACGGATTTCCGTGCACAAGATGTGTCTGCCCAGGGCTATGCGGTGAAAGAGGCTGTTGTCTGTAAGACCCTGCTTCATTTGTTGCAGAAGTTGGAAGGGTATGATTTGAAGCACTGGAAACAGCCAGGTCTAGGCCCAAAACTAAAGGCCCTCCCCGTCAACTGAGGGGAGAAACCACAAAGTTCAGGCTCCAGTCAATTGCAGGGTCAAGGAACCAGAAGGGGACACCAAGCAGAGAACCCCGAACAAGGCCCATCGGTCTTCAAAAGCATCCAAGGAGTCAGTGGACACAGCCCAGAGGAACCCTGCCTGGAGACATGACCAAACAAGGGACCAGAAATAGTCCCCACAGTCACAGAGCATTCCTCCCGCCATATAGATTCCTCCTCCTGGTGTGATGGATGGCCATCTTGGCCAGTGCCAGGAAGAGGCTGATGAGGAGGTCCCGTGACTTTGTGGGGCCATGGATAGGGATGTGAGTAGATCAGGAGACGTGGGGGAAAGTGGGGGAAAGGGTAAAGAGCTCTCCTGTGACTTACTAGGGAGTCACAACACAGCACTGTGGGCTCATCGTGGACTGGGTGGGCTAAGCATGGAACAGGCAGCTAGGAACTCCTGGGCTCCAAGCCTGGCACTGTCACAGATTGGCTGTCTGGCCTTTGGCAAGCCACTTAACCTCTCTGTGCCTCAATTCACCTTTCTTCAACTCTTTTTGTCTTTCCCCTTCGTGTGCCAGCTGGTGCCACCAGACTCAGAGACCTCCTGGACTATGATCGGAAAGACCGGACCCCACGGCGCTTGGACACTGCATGTCACCTTGGAAGTGAGTTAAGTTCTCTGAAGCTCCGAGGAGGATAAAGCAACAGCGAATGAAGGGCTTGTCTTCCCCGTGCAGCAGTGCACACTAAAGGCCTGTGTAGACCCTGCTGGTGTGCACTAAAAGTTCTCTAGTGTGTGTTAACATCATTAACGTATAGCGGGGAACTTTTAGTGCGCACCAGCAGGGTTTGTCTGCGCCAGTTTGTGCCCGGCACATTGGTGCCCTCTAGAATTCACATCCCTCGAGTGCGCATTGCTGCACCGGGTGGACAAGCCCTAAGACCACTTTACTTCTGACTGAGAGCATCGTCAGGAGGCGGGAATGCACTTTAATTTATGCACATTAACTTCACACCCTCCGCTAATGTGTCTTAACTTTCCTGAGTGTCCCCACATACACAAGCCCTAAGTGACTTGCCCAGGGTCACACAGGTAACCTGTGGCAGAGCTGGGCGTTCCCATAAAGAGCCTCTCCCACAAGACCATCCTTCCTCTCCTCTTTTCCTCTGCTGGAGGCTCCAGTTGGCCACCTGAGTGCTTCTGCACATGAGGAGAGACCCAGATTCAACGCTCCTCGGGCGCCTTTGCAGAGCCCTGGTGAAGTGTGGCAGCATTTAGTCTGCTGCTGGCTTTCATCCACATCTGCATTTCTAGCAGGCTGGGAGGTGGACAAAGATCCCATATGTTAATGGCGCCTTTTTCAGAGAAGGATCACAAATGGATCCTAGCAACTGTGCGTGTGTGAGAGTCATCTAGCCCAGCACAAAAATGGAGCCGTCTCTGAAGTGGAACGCGGCATCTCTTTAACAGCACACAACAATGCGACACGCAACTTTAGGCCAGACTATATTCAATTGGCACTACGGGGGGAATTTTAAGTATGAAATGGCCCAAGATTGGAAGTGGGTCAGGGCATCCTCCCTATTTTTCCGCAAAGTGTCATGGGATCTTTAATGACCACAGGGGGGCAGGAGTTCGGGTGTAGGGTTCACGTGAGGGCCATGAACGTCATAGCTTGGATCTGAGTTACCTACATTCTCCTACAGGAGGGGCTATCCCTTCCCAGAGGCTGAGATCAGCCACTCCTCCCTGGGAGCTTGGACTCTGTTAGGATAACAGCGAAATTAATTGAAGTGTATATGTATGTACCACTGCCCTCTACTGGACGAGACAAGAATTTCAAAACAAGTGTGTATATGTGATTCGTAGTATCTGAGCCCTGTCAGGGTGGAAAATCTAAGTTGCACTGTTTCAGTGGAATGGAGAAAAAGGAGGGCCAGAGAGATCGAGAGATTTGAGTAAAGTCACACAGGAAGCCAGGAATTAAACCCACTTTCATGAATTCCTGTTTAGTGCCTTAACCACAAGACCAACCTTCTCCTCAAAAGACAAATGTGTCACATGCTCTGTACTGCTTCTCCTTAATGGGGATTCTCCTCTAGTACCCGGAGCAGGGCTTGGGCTTTTAGAGTAACGCTGCTCAGGAATTTTCTGACAAAATCGTTTTTGGGTGGAAAATGCTGATTCATCCAAACTGAACCTGTTGGTAAGAAAGGTCAGTTTTGATGAATCTCCTGGTTTGTCAAAATAAGTTGGGGGAAAAAAGAGGATTGAAATGTTGGAAATATCCTGGATTTTCACATTTCCAAAGAAAAGTTTTATTTCTTGGTTCAAAATAAACTAATTTTTTTTAATTAGTTTATATTTAGAAAATTTAAATAGATCAAAATCTAAATGAAATGTTTGACCTTGTCAAGGCTGAATCCCCACTCTGGCACTTCGAGTGCAGAAGGTGGGAGCCCGCAAGGATTCTAAAAATTAATATTGGCCACTCCAGGCTTGTATTAAACTCCCAAGGTTACAGCTTTTCTCTGACCTTGGCTTGGTAAACCCTGCCACCACCCAAATGCAAAAAAACCCCTTGGACCCGGGAACGAGCACTTGGGAATTCCTCCCTGTGGGGTACCCTCAAGCCCTTTCACCCTCCCCACCAGGGAAGTGCTGAGAAAGAAAACAAAGGAAATCAGCTGTTGCCACCAGCTAATCAAACAGCATATGCACAAACCTCTTAGGACACCAAAAATCCAATCCTGTTCTTAAAAAAGGTAAATTTTATTAAAAACAAAAAGGAAGAAAATACATCCGGAACTTCGGCTTTTGCTAGATTTTAAAAGAGCAATTTCAAAAATTAAGCACCCAAACTAGTTTTCTTGGGGGTTCATCTTAAAGGTTACAAGCAAACAAAAGCATCTGGGGTTAGCACAGAGGAGACCCACAAGCCAAAATAAAGAAATAAACCTGATCGCATCTAACTAAACATTCCCTGTCCCAGTGAGTCCTCCTAGTTGTGGAAGATACTTTTTCATACCTGATTCAAACCTTACACAGTATTCCTGTTTATAGCATTGCTGCTCCCTGTCCCTGCAGCCCAGAGAACAACAGATGAAGGGAAAGTTTCTTTCCCAATTTTAAAAGTTCTAGCCTTCCCATTGGCTCTTTTGGTCAGGTGCCCACTCCTTTTCTTTTACCTGTGGGCTTGTTAACCCTTTACAGGTAAAGCAAGTAGAGAACAGCTACCAAGAGGGATTTTACAGTTAACTGGCTGGCTGGGTGTCCATCAAAGGGAGCTATCCCCCGCCTTCATTTATCACACGCCCCCCAATCACAGACGGTGCTGGCCAGCCTGGTTCAGGTCAGGTCTACACCGGCTGGGATTCCTTCCTGGAGGTTTAAGAAAGAGAGTTAATAAGACACATGCACCTCAAATTTTACTAATAATTACATGAAGAACTAAACAGTACTTTTTACATTTCAAGGACTACAATGACTTAGAATGCAGGGACATTTTTACCCTGTTGATTCTGGGAAACCTTCCCGGAAGAGTGCATCAGCCACTTTGTTAGAGGCTCCTGAAATGTGTTGTATCTCAAAATTAAAGTCTTGAAGAGCTAAACTCCACTGAAGAAGTTTTTTGTTAGTCTCTTTGGCTGTGTGAAGCCACTTCAGTGCAGCACGGCCAGTCTGCAGGTGGAAACGCCGTCCCCAAATGCATGGGTGTAGCTTCCCCAGAGCATACACAATGACGTAACATTCTTTTTCTGAGATTGACCAGTGGCTTTCCCTCTCAGAAAGTTTTTTGCTGAGAAACACGACAGGATGGAATTGTTGAGCTGGTCCTTCCTGCATTAAAACTGCTCCCACACCACGCTCGGACGCTTCTGTGGTTACGACGAACGGTTGGTCGAAGTCTGGGGCCCTCAGTACAGGGTCAGACGTAAGGGCTGCCTTAAGCTGCTTAAAGGTTTTCAGACACTTTTCAGTCCACTGAACTGCTTTTGGCTGTTTCTTCCTGGTCAGGTCTGTCAGTGGGGAGGCA
Source organism: Macrochelys suwanniensis (assembly GCA_033296515.1). Taxonomy (NCBI): domain Eukaryota; kingdom Metazoa; phylum Chordata; order Testudines; family Chelydridae; genus Macrochelys; species Macrochelys suwanniensis. Next base: position 256,948,145 of record CM065776.1, on the reverse strand, counting down.
ATGTGGCTGTAGTGTGGTACAAATAGTTGGAAATACCCAGCCAAGCCCAAGAAGGGTTGGACCTGCTTCTTTGACTTAGGGACAGGCCAATTTTGGATACCATTTACCTTAGCCTGTAGAGGGTTGCTAGTTCCTTGAGCCACCTGGTGTCCAAGGTACGTTACCCTGTTTAGGCCTATAAGACACTTTTTGGCCTTTATGGTTAATCCTGCTTCCCTTGTGCGCTGGAAGACAGCTTGGAGGTGTTCCGGGTGTTCTGCCCATGAATCTGAGAATATAGCCACATCATCAAGGTAGGCGACTGCAAATTCCCCAAATCCAGCCAGAAGGTTATCTACCAGTCTCTGGAAGGTGGCAGGTGCATTTCACAGTCCGAAAGGGAGCACATTAAATTCATACAGCCCTACATGGGTGATGAAGGCTGATGTTTCCTTGGCGGGGTCATCTAACGGCACTTGCCAGTACCCCTTAGTTAAGTCTAAGGGCTGGTCCACACTGGGGGGGGGGGGGTGGTGTCGATCTAAGATACGCAACTTTAGCTACGTGAATAGCGTAGCTGAAGTCGAAGTATCTTAGATCGAATTACAAACTACTTACCTCGGGTCCACATGGCACAGGCAGGCTCCCCCGTCGACTCCGCTTACTCCTCGTGCCGAGCTGGAGTTCCGGAGTCAACGGGGAGCGCTTCTGGGATCGATTTATCGCGTCTACATGAGACGCGATAAATCGATCCCAGAACATCGATCGCTACCCGCCGAATCGGGCGGGTAGTGTGGATGTACCCTTAGCTGGAGATGAACTGGGCACATCCCAGTTTCTCCAATAGCTCATCTGTGCGTGGCATTGGATAGTTTTCTGGGAGAGTTACAGCATTTAGCTTATGGTAGTCCACACAAAAGCATATTTCCCTATCTCGTTTGGGAACCAGAACCACTGGAGAGGCCCATGCACTCTCAGAGGGGTGGATTACACCCATCTGTAACATGTTCTTGATCTCCCTTTCTATTGTGGTTTTGGCTTGAGGAGCCATTCGGTAGGGTTGGGCTCTAATTGGGCGAGCATCACCTGTGTCAATGGAGTGGTAAGCCCGTTCTGGCCATCCTGGGGTGGCTGAAAACATTGGCACGAAGCTGGTGCACAGCTCCTGGATTTGCTGTCTCTGCTTACGCCCAAGGGTCATGGAAAGGCTCACCTCTTCTACACCACCCTTGCTTTTTCCTTCATAGTAGACTCCTTCAGGCCACTCAGCGTCCTCTCTCTCCTGGGCTGTAAACTGGAGAACCTTGATTTCATGAGAATAAAAGGGCTTTAGAGAATTAACATGGTATACTTTAGGTTTTAGGGTAGGGTCTGGGAATACTATGAGGTAATAAACAGCTCCCAGGCACTCTCAGACCATAAATGGCCCCTCCCACTATGCTTCCATCTTATTGGCCTGGAGCACTTTCAGGACCATGACTTGGTCGCCTACTCTGAAGGAACGCTCTCTTGCATGTTTATCATACCAGGCCTTTTGCTTCTGTTGAGCCTCCTGTAGGTTTTCTCAAGCAAGGGCTAGAGAGTCCTTAAGGGTGTTTTGCAGGTTGGTTAAAAAGTCCAAAATGTTAGTTCCTGGAGAAGATGTAACCCCCTCCCATTGCTGCTTCACCAACTGTAATGACCCCTTAACTTTGGGGCCATAAACGAGTTCAAAAGGTGAAAATCCGAAACTGGGATGTGGTACAGCCCTGTAGGCAAAGAGCAACTGCTGCAACACTAGGACCAAGTCATTGGAGTGCTCATTCATGAATTTACATATCATGGCCCCCAAAGTCACATTAAACTTCTCCACCAGGCCATTTGTTTGATGGTGGTAAGGGGTGGCAACCAAGTGGTTCACCCCATGAGCTTCCTAAAGATGTTTCATGCTCCCTTCCAGGAAGTTAGTTCCCGAATCCATAAGGATGTCAGAGGGCCAACCTACCCTGGCAAAAATATCTGCCAATGCCTGGCTTACGCTTTTAGCCCTGGTGTTGCTTAGAGCTACTGCTTCCGGCCATTGGGTGGCAAAATCCATGAAAGTCAGTATGTACAGCTTTCTCCTGGGTGTCTTCTTAGGGAAAGGACCCAGAATATCCACAGCTACAGGCAGAAATGGAATATCAGTGATGGGGAGTGGCTGGAGAGCGGCTTTGACCTGGTCTTGGGGCTTTCCCACCCTCTGGCACAACTCAAGGACATAGGTAGAAACGTCCTTGCCCATTCCCTCCCAGTGAAATGACTTCCTAAAATGGTCCTTGGTCCTGTTTTTAAAAAAGGTAAATTTTATTTAAAACCAAAAAGGAAGAAAATATAACTTAGGCTTTTGCTAGATTTTAAAAGATTAATTCCAAAAATTAAGCACCCAAACTAGCTTTCTTGGGGGTTCATCTCAAAGGTTACAAGCAAACAAAAGCATCTGGGGTTAGCACAGAGGAGACCCACAAGCCAAAATAAAGAAATAAACCTGATCGCGTCTATCTGAACATTCCCAGTCCCAATGATTCCTCCTAGGTATGGAAGATAATTTTTCATACCTGGTTCAAACCTTACACAGCATTCCTGCATATAGCATTGCTGCTCCGTGTCCCTGCAGCCCTGAGAGGACAACAGACAAAGGGAAAGTTTCTTTCCCAATTTTAAAAGTTCTAGCCTTCCCATTGGCTCTTTTGGTCAGGTGCCCACTTTCTTTTCTTTACCTGGGGGACTTGTTAACCCTTTACGGTAAAGCAAGTAGAGAACAGCTACCAAGAGCGTTTTTACCGTTAACTGGCTGGCTGGGTGTCCATCAAAGGGAGCTAGCCCGCCCCCTTCATTTATCACAGACCTGATCGGATATTTTTGTGGGTTTCCAAAAATGGCCGGGATATTGTCTTCCTGTCCCGATTTGGGAAGAGAATTATTTTTCCAAAATCTCCAAAATACTCACAGGAGGGCAAAACTGTTTCCCACCCGGCTCTGGATTTGAGTTCCATCCCCGTGGCTGGTGTGAAGTTCTGAGCGGCTGTAGAACACAGCCGAGTGACAATCATGCGGCCCTCGCTGGCCACGGGCATGCTCGAATACCTTTCACTTGTGCGGCCGAGCACCTTGCGCCCAAGGGTGTCACAACACTTGAGAGACGGATGAATTTAAGCCCGGGGGGTGGGGGGGAGAGGGGAGGCGACTCTCTCTGATTTCAGACAGAGAAAGTGGGACATGGAGAGGTCGAGTGACGTCCTCACCCAGGGAGTGACCGCAGCTATTCCAGATCCCTGGCCTGTGCTTTTAGTCACAAGAGTGAATTTTCCTCTTTCAGCCTGGGGCGCAGAAAGGGTGTGGGACAGATGAGGTGGGGATGGACAGGCAGATGTGATGTCACTTTCATTGCTGTAGATGATAGGCTTCCCTTCCCCTTCCTTCCCCCCCCCCCCACACTTTTTATTCGGCCTCTTTAAGCACTCCCGCCTAGACTTCTCCCAGCCCTACCATGCGCTCGTGGGTGGTGCCACTTGTGTTTGAATTCCCTTCACTTCCTGATCCTCCCTCCAGTCAGACAGCCTCAGCACTGGGCTAGCCGAATGGATGAACCCAGGGAGTGGGAGAATACAAGCCCTGCCATATTCCGCCCTCCTGCCCCGCTGCTGGGGATGAAAGCAAAGGTATCAGGTTCCTGTCCCGCAGCCTCCTGGGAGGTGGGAGCCTTCAAATCACATCCTCATTCATTCAGCACACGTGCCACGAGTGCTGCCTGACTGAGATGGGCACTCAGTGCCCCGTCGGGACTGGCGTGGTCCCCTCTGCTTCCTGTACCCCCGCACTGGATCTTGATTGCTGCCTAAGTGAATCGTAAGCCTTTTAAAGTCACGGCGGATTAGCGCTGCCAGAAAACCCTGCCACATGTTTTTGACATTTCAATTTGATCTCCATTCTTCTGGTGGACATGCTAAGATTTCTGTTCCAAGCCCCATGCCCGGTCAATCACGTCAGTGGCTGGGCTGCCGGGGAGATTTCCTTTCAGGAACAATCATCTTTAACAAGAATTATTTGCCTTTCCTGCTTTTCAATCTGCCCGTAAACCCTCTCTTTAGATCACTGCACCACAGGAACAGTTTTGTTGCCAGATCTAGTCCGGTACCTTGCCTCTGATAGGGACCGGGACCAGCTGCCGCAGAGGAAGGTGCAAGAAACCCTGTAGCGGGCAAATACGGAATAACCTGCCCATTAGGTGAAGTTTCATAGGTTCACACGGCCAGATTCTCGGTTGGTGTAAATCAGCATAGATTGACTGTGGTCACCTAAGCCACACTGATTTACACCAGCTGAGGATCTGGCCCATTGATTTTAAGGTCAGAAGGTGCCATTATGATTACGTGGCCTGGTGACTTGCATAACAGAGGCCACAGAATCTCACCCCGGTTCTCCTGCATCAAGCGGGTAACTTGTGGCTGAATGGGCGTGTAACGTTTGCAAAGACAGTCAGCCATAATTTTCAGACTGTCCAGAACTCAACACATCTCTTGGGGGCTCTGGTCCTCTGTTCCCGTGGTTAATTGCCCTCCCCGTTAAAAATGTGCCTCTTCTAACCCATTAACACGCCTTTGACTTCTGCTTCCAGCCGCTGATGCTTGTTATGACTTTGTTCATTTCTTCCGGACCCCTGGTCAGACAGTGATTGGGTTATGTCCCGAAGCTTATAGCCTGTCTTCACGTTTGTCCTATGTAATGTAACGGCGGATGTCTTGTTTCGGTGAGTTCCACAGGGTAATTAAGTATTGCTTTGCCACAAAAAGTATGTCCTTTGGAACCAAGCATAAAAGGTACCCCCACCAAATTTAGCCTTGGTATAAGCAGATGACATTCCTACTGATTGCAACGGGAACTTGCACCTGCTTTGGCTTGAGCTGAATGCGAACATTGTGTTCTATAGACATGCAAGTGGCTCCTTGGTTCCCTGGGCTGGGAGCACCTCTCAGGAGGCGAGGGTAATGAAGAAGGTTTGTCTGCACTACAGAACTGTGGCCGGCAGAGCCCCAGCCAGCAAAGACCCCTAGTATGGTTTTTCTGCTGGCATAGCTACACCAACTCCCCAAGCAACGTTGGCTATGCGGCCAGAAGCACTCTGCTGTTGGCATAGCCGCGTCTACACGGGGCGTTGGTCGGCTCGGCAGTGTGATTTATGCTTTTCACGCTGCTGGCTGACAAAGCCGCGGTGGCAAAGCTTTGGAGCGCGGGCTCAGCCTGCGTCTCGCGTTTGAGCAACCTGCAGCGTCAGACCGAGACGCAACGCTGTGACCTTCCTGGAAACCCAGCTGCAGGGCAAGCATAGGCGTAATGTCCTGCAACGAGCCCCTCTGGGCTTCGGAACAGCTGTAACGGAACTAGTGCCTTGCAAATCCCCATTGATACAACCCCCAGCTGAGACCAGAGTCCCGGCGTGGCCGAGACCAGAGTCTTTGGGTTACCTAGCTCCTCCTACTTTCACCACAGCTGAGCCGGGGAAAGTCATGGGTGGTAGGCAGGGTGGTGGGATTATCATCTGGGTCCGTCTGGGTCAGGATGGAGGCCCAGCATGGGTGAAAAACCTGCTTGTCCACCTGCCACCTCTCACCGGCTGGAAATCCACCCCGTAACTCTGAGCATAAAGGGAAGGAAATCATTAACTACATATCAGTGCAGCAAAGTAGAGTCCCTCGACCTGTAGTGACTATGAGCCAAGCAGGCCCTCCCTTCCTTATTCATCCAAACTCCGGCTTTGCTGTTACACAGGCGTCCCTTTCACGGAAGTGCTTTGGAGTCTGTCCTTAAAGCATTTATTATTCATTATATTTTGTCTTGTTTTGTGCTGGCTATGCCCAGTGCGCTACAATTTATGACAGGAAACAGAGTCCACACCCCAAACGGGATTATTTTGTGATTATTACGTGACACCCCCACCAACTGAGATCAGTGGGGAAAATGGAGCGCTTGCCGTTGTTCTGGGTTGTTCTCCATGGGCAAGGATGTAAGATGTGGATCTCACGTTGGGGATGGGCGACAAAAATAGCTGCTTCTCCTAGCTCCCAGCTTTGGGGTTGGGGTCCTGAGATGGGCCGTGATATTGTCTCCTCTCATTTGGGTGGTGGGGGGAAAGTTTCTAGCTCTTCGGTTTACAACGGAAACCTTCTAAATGGCTTCAGTAATTAGGGTTACAGAATACATAGCACTGGAGGATGTGCAGTTCTGGGGGATTTCATAAGAAGCCCTGGGTCAGACTAAAGGTCCATCTAGCCCAGTATCCTGTCTTCCGACAGCGGCCGATGCCAGGTGCTTCAGAGGGAATGAACAGAACAGGTCATCATCAAGTGATTGGAGAAGGAAGAAATTGTGCCCTCTAATCCTCTCTTTAAAGATGAAATTATTCAATGTACGGTCTAACAGAGCACCCTGCTCCAGACAGCTCCATAGTGCAATCCAGTCCATCAGCAGAGCATAGATGCCAACGGGCGAACTCTGTAGACATTCTTTTTTGAAAGGCTTCTTTATTGCACTTAACACAGTCTCCCCACCTAGTGACCCAGCCACGAATTGCAACTCAGCATTTATGAATGATCTGGAGTTTCGAATGGTTATTCTGGTAGTGCCTACAATGTGCCAGGTGCTGTACTAAACATAAAGGAAGGCTCTATGCTCCAAAGGGCTGACATCTGTCCCACTACCTCAGCATGAGTAGCTGACATCATGGAAGAAATGGGTCATAAGAACATAAGAACGGCCATACTAGATCAGACCAAAGGTCCATCCAGCCCAGTATCCTGTCCACCGACAGTGGCCAATGCCAGGTGCCCCAGAGGGAGTAAACCTAACAGGTAGGGATCAAGTGATCTCTTTCCTGCCATCCATCTCCACCCTCTGACAAACAGAGGCTAGGGGGCACCATTCCTTACCCATCCTGGCTAATAGCCATTAATGGACTTAACCTCCATGAATTTATCCAGTTCTCTTTTAAACCCTGTTATAGTCCTAGCCTTCACAGCCTCCTCAGGCAAGGAGTTCCACAGGTTGACTGTGCGCTGTGTGAAGAAGAACTTCCTTTTATTTGTTTTAAACCTGCCGCCCATTAATTTCATTTGGTGGCCCCTAGTTCTTATATTATGGGAACAAGTAAATAACTTTTCCTTATTCACTTTCTCCACACCACTCATGATTTTATATACCTCTATCATATTCCGCCTTAGTCTCCTCTTTTCCAAGCTGAAAAGTCCTAGCCTCTTTAATCTCTCCTCATACGGGACCCATTCCAAACCCTTAATCATTTTAGTTGCCCTTCTCTGAACCTTTTCTAATGCCAGTATATCTTTTTTGAGATGAGACCACATGTGTACGCAGTATTCAAGATGTGGGCGTACCATGGATTTATATAAGGGCACTAAGATATTCTCCGTCTTATTCTCTATCCCTTTTGTGGAAGTTGGTAGAGGGAATTTGGATGCAGGCCTCTATATGGGCAAGAGTCAGGCTAACTCTAGCTGTAATAACGCGAGATTTGTAGAAACAGGGCTCACGTCAGAAGCGGGTGAAAAGGCAGCAGAGTAGAGTCAGCGTGACCCAACCTTGAGATAGCTATGTTTTGAGAACAGAAGTGAGAAAATACAGGAATGGGCAAGACATAATATAAACAAACTGTTGATCATTACTGTATGTAACAAAAAGTATAAATGCTTGCCTTAATTGTTTATCTTTTGAGAGACCTGCCTAGGAGGGGAAAACCCTGTGTCCTAGTGCACTCTCTCCCTCTGTGCAATTGCTTGAGTTAATAAAATGTATCTGCCTTGCTGCACCCAAAGAAAGAGTGAGAACTCTGTTTTTCTCAGACAATTTGGGGGCTCATCCGGGATGGCAACGCCTGCTGGGACAGCGGCAGCTGCTGTGGATCGTTCCCCTTCGAACCCCATGGCGCCAGAATAGAGGTAAGAGACCTTTTGAAATCTCTATTGGGGTATCAGAGGAGGACTGTCCGTGGGGCCGTCTGTCCCTGTTAGGCTTACATCATCTGAACTTATTGATTGTGCAGCAAGATCAGATGCAGAGCGGTGCTGGGGAACTGTTTTGCCGCCCCCAATAAGGTTAATGCATTAGGTTACTGCACTGGTGCTGAGGGGTTGTTACCGCCTCAAGGGTTGTATTAAGTCTGGACATAAAGTATTAAGGTTACTGTATATGAGAGATGCATCGTAGTGTGAAGATTAGAGGCCTTGGTGTGTGTGTGTGTGTGTGTGTGTGTGTGTGGGTGGGTGTGGGTGGGACTGAGCCTCTCGTTCATAATTCCTTAGAGTGGAAGCCATAGCGTGCGATGAAGCGCTGAGGTCGAATTGAGATCCTTCTGTTCCGTCCCGTGTAGTGTCAGTATGAGTGAGGGCCACCGAAAGATGCCCAGAGAACCCTGAGAAGTGGTCAGCTCATGACCAGGGATTTCTCTAATGCAAGCTTGGTGGCTGCATCATACTGGATCGGTAAAAGATCCGACCCAAGGCTGATGTCTCTGCATGGCATGCCCGGAGAGGGGTCTGCCTGGGTGTAGGATTGTGTGATCCCATCTCTCCTCCCTCTTCTTCTCCCCGTCTGAACCACTGACTGGTCTAATCACCTCACCGGATGCTTCTCGGAAGTATATGAAAGTGTTTAGCCAACAATTCACACTGCCCTTATCCAGTTTCCAGATCACCTCTACATATCCAAATTGCTCAAGAGGGGTTGCCATTAGATTAACACAACAAAGGGCCTGTGTTTCCTCTAGAAAGAAGAGGGACTGAGCTGGATCCCTATGGGATGGGGCCAATAGTGCAGCAACCATTTGGAATATTTAAAAAAAACCCAAAGAACATGATGAGAAATTCTGACCTAGAAGCTGTTGACAGAGATGGTACTGAATATCACTGAGGCTGGGAAGGCATTGCAGTGGGATCTGGCTTGCTCAGGAATTCAAGATTTCCTGAATGACCAGCTGATGGCCATTCGGAGTAATCTAGAGCATCAGGCCTGGCCTACTGCCCTTACAGACACTTCAGGAGTATCGTCTGATCTGTGGCCATGGAGACACACTTGGAAATTTTCTGGGTGGAAGTGCGGACGTTCTCAGTGTTCCTTCCAAGCATACGGACCGGTTGGAGGGGTGTGGGCTCCCACATACTGAATACTGCTGGGTCCGTGGGGAGGATGCATGTGGGACCGGGTAATTCACCGAGACGTTTGGGAACTTAGACTACCTGGTATGCCTAATTGATTTTTAGTCAGTGCCCCTAGAATAACACCCGACATTTAGATAGGAATAGGGAATCAATGGACACTTTGTTGAAAGGGTATGGGACAAGGAACTACCCTGACAGGACACCTACTTTTTCAAGCTAATAACAGCTGTGTACATGTTGAGGCCACCACTTTACAAGATATACATTTTGATTTCACCATTGCCGCAAGCAATCATATTATTTATTAGCCTGCAGACTGTAAAATTCTATCAGCCCTTAGTTTCAGATACCCTTTAACTGGACCACCCTAGTACCTGATCGATTCCAAAATTTACTTTCACTCCTACCAGAGATTCAGAAAATTTCTGATTTACAAGGGCAAATCCATATGCTTCAATATATATATATATATATAAAGTTGAAAAGTATGTTTCATATAGCTTATAGAGTGTCTACTTTATTTACTAAATATGATGTATTGTTCTTTGACTAAAACTGTATAACAACTCCATCATATTATTACTGTGGGAATGCTACTGCTTGTATTGTTGTTGTTTAGCTTAGGATTATGTTATTGTAATGGACGCAATAATAATAATACTTTCCATGTCCATGCTAACCATGCGTTGTCACTGCATCCAATTAAAACCCCTAAGGGTGAAGTGTTTGATGTAGAGTCTGAAATACAAGATCTAATGAGAATGGAAGTATAACATTGATAGTTGTGCTAGAATCACAAAATGGGGAATTGTGGAAGTCGGTAGAGGGAATTTGGATGCAGGCCTCTATATGAGCAAGAGTCAGGCTAACTCTAGCTGTAATAATGCGAGATTTGTAGAAACAGGGCTCACGTCAGAAGCAGGTGAAAAGGCAGCAGAGTAGAGTCAGCATGAGCCAACCTTGAGATAGCTATGTTTTGAGAACAGAAGTGAGAAAATACAGGAATGGGCAAGACATAATATAAACAAACTGTTGATCATTACTGTATGTAACAAAAAGTATAAATGCTTGCCTTAATTGTTTATCTTTTGAGAGACCTGCCTAGGAGGGGGAAACCCTGTGTCCTAGTGCACGCTCTCCCTCTGTGCAATTGCTTGAGTTAATAAAATGTATCTGCCTTGCTGCACCCAAAGAAAGAGTGAGAACTCTGTTTTTCTCCGACACTTTTTAAATGATTCCTAACATCCTGTTTGCTTTTTTGACTGCCGCTGCACACTGCATGGACGTCTTCAGAGAACTATCCACGAGGACTCCAAGATCTCTTTCCTGATTAGTTGTAGCTAAATTAGCCCCCATCATATTGTATGGATAGTTGGGGTTATTTTTTTCGATGTGCATGACTTTACATTTAGCCACATTAAATTTCATTTGCCATTTTGTTGCCCAATCACTTAGTTTTGTGAGATCTTTTTGAAGTTCTTCACTGTCTGCTTTGGTCTTAACTATCTTGAGCAGTTTAGTATCATCTGCGAACTTTGCCACCTCACTGTTTACCCCTCGGGAGGGATTTGAATGCAGATAGGGTGGTGGCCTTGGGGACCAGCTCAGCTCAGCTGGGATGGTCCCTCTATAAGGGATGGTGTGCAAGAAGCCCTGGAGGCAGCTGTGGGAGAAGCAGACCAATGGCTTGTCAAAGCAGTAGGCACTATGAAGAGCTGGTGGTAGGTGAGCCCGTGCCATTGAGCGCTTGCCGAGATCGTACAGCATAGGCTTCCATTTCAAGAACGAATGGGCAGAATGAAGGATGTCAAAAGGACAAGGGGTGGGGGAGCTCAAGTGTTTGTTCCTTGCTGCCCTGCTGGGTGGAGAGGATCAGACCAGCTCAAAGACCGGAGAGTTCTCTCTTCCAGCTGAGCTGCTGGGGTTTGGGTGACTGATCAGAGAGCTGTGTTGGAAGATGAAAGTCACAAGTTCCTCCACGTGCACGTGATGAGCTGGGCCATGCAGCCACGGATCTTGCCTGGGATCTGGCCGAGACGCCTCCATTTGCAATCCGGGGAGGTGGCCATCCTAGAAAGTGTCCGTCCGCCATCAGCGGTTCCCCCTGCACCCTAGGAGGTGAAGGCGGCCGGGTCTGCGCAGGCGGTGCCTAGACAGGCAGGTTCTGGGATTCGGTTTCAGCGGGGACCTGTTTCACTGGCTCTCCCCCACGCTGGATCTCAGCCTGAGGGAGGCCTTTAGGGGATGATGGGAAGAACAAAGGGGCTTGGGGCTGGTGAATGGTTGCGGGAGGAAGGCTGAGGTGATGTGGAAGAGTCCTTCCTCGGCAGGGTTGCTCTCCTGGGGCTGCTCCTCCTGCCATTCAGCAACAGAGTCAGCTCCTCACTGCAGAGGCTCTACCTGCTCCTGCAGGAGCCGCAGCCAATCCCGCTTTCCTCATTTCCAGCCCTTGCAAGAACAAGTCACTTTGTGGGCATGGACACCTGCCAACGTTGCATGCTCTCATTGGCCAGGAACAATATGGCAAAATGGCCGAGCCAGGCAGGACTTTGATGGCCTCTGGAGGGGGATCCTTCCTGCTCTTCTAACGCAGCAGAAGGTCTGGAGGGCTGAGAGCCTCCGAAGATACCAGCTCTTGCCGAACTTACCCATCATCATTCTTTCTAGCAGTGCTGATGATGGGCAGTGGGGATGGGAGGTCACCAACATTCCCCTCATCCCCCAGGTCATTATCAAAGGAAATACTATGGCACAACATGTTGGGTCCTTCCGGTTCAAGAGTCTGGCTTTTATTTTGGAATGAAGGAAGTGTGAGCTTATGAGACCTGGGGGGTCGGTTCAGCACAGCTCTGTCCAGTGTGCAATGCAAGATACTAGAGACTTGGGATCCTATTAGTCAAATACGGGAAAGCTCCACTAAATCTCTGAGCCTTCCTGCTGCCTTGCTGGGACAGGAGACCAGCCCCATCCTAATTTTATAGTCCTGGCCCTTTAAAACTCAGCTTGTCCTGCAGGAAAGGGTGTGTCTTTTCAACAGGAACTCAGCGTTAGTCAATGGAACGCACCCTGCAGGACTTGTGGAATTTAAAGGCCCAGGACTGTAATTTTAGCCAAGAAGCTGAGTTTCTTTGCGTGTGTTTTTTTTTAAAGGCAGACGAAGATGCTGCAGTTTCTCACCGTCAAATTTAGGAGCAGGAGGAAGGGTCTTTTGTTTCTTTCTTTACTTTTGCGCTTAGCAGCCGTAGAGTGGTTTTTATGGCTCGTAGTTGAATGAATGTGGTCTTTTCCCTCCCTCTCTCTCTTTAAAATGAAAAAAAAAAATAGAGAGAGATGAGAGTCTGTCAAGATATTAGATCTAACATCCACAAGCCACATTCGCCTTGGCAGATGGCAGGGGAGATGATTGCTTAGCACTGCATGTTTGACATCTCACAGAAATAGCAAGGCTGGTGTGGTAGGCCTGTAGCCATTGTCAGCTGCTGCGGTACCTGTGCTGGAAGTGGGAGTCACATGCTCCGGTTCACACCTCCCGATGTAGAAACGCTCTCGGGAGCGACTCCTGGTGCAGCTGTTTGCCCTTGCCACCCCCTCGCCCCCTCCCTCTTCCCCTTCGGCCGCTTGTGGCGGTTGGTGGGTGATGCTGTTGCTTTCTTGTCACCAGCGTGTGTGACAGGTGAGGTGACACAGAGTCTGCAGAGTTGTAAAGGAAGTTGCTCCGGGGCTTTGCCACACTGGGGAGGTGAGCTCGCTGTAGCGGAGGAGGGGGGAGGGGGAGTAAGGTGGGAAAGCGTACAAGCATCTGTTCGCTTCTCCACTTCTTAAAGGAAGAGGCGAGCAAGAGGAAGAACGGAAAAGGGGAAGGATGGTGTCTGGCCTTCAAACTAGGTAAATTAACCCAGTCTGGGCTCCCAGGGGTTAATCTTCACCCGAGCAGGAGGCTTCCCGCTTATCTCCTCCAGATAGTCTAATTAATTTATGAATCCAAGGGCCTGCTTTGTTCAGAAAGTTCAGGCACCCAATTGCTGCGATTGCATGCCCAACATGCATTCAAATGACCAATTGGACGCACAGCTCGCCATTTGCATGTGCAATGGCTGAGGTTGCATGTGCAAATTCCCCCCAAGCCTCTGCTAACACGGGCTCTTAGGTATTGATCTGGTTCATTTAATTTTCCATTGTGTAGGGTGTGCCTGTCATGTGCTTCAAGCACGCTTGCAGGAAATAAATAAAAGAAAGTGATGACCCTGATCTATCTGTCAACAACAGAAGAACCGCCCCCCTTACTCTGCAAAAGCCAAAATGACCTTCAGGTGGCAATGCTCACAAAGTGACTTGGTCCTGAAAGGTCCAGAATTGAGGAGAGCAGGATTGGCTGCAACTCCTGGGGGAGCGGATAGAGCTTGATTTTCCAGTCTCTGAGGTGAGGAGACATCTGACCACATAACTTGCTGCTGGAGGGAAAGGTCATGTAAAGAGGCAGGGACAAATTCAGAGGTGAGTCTGAGTCCAGAAGGAGTTTGTGTTTACAAAATCTTCTTCTGGCTCCTAAGCATGTAAGTTACACCTAATATGTTTGAGCATAAGGGAGTGGAACTTATTCCAGCTTGCTCGTTGCCTCTGCATCTGGCCCAGTCTTTTCAAGGCCATAGTCTTAAAGATCATAAATCTCTGGCTCAGGCAGACCAAGAGCGGAGGAAGCAAGCGGCCGAGTTACAAGTGGCCCCCAATGACAACACCCCATTGCCAACCAACAGACATGCCGATTCAGTGACACTTGGCATGAGAGTCTCTGCTACGGAGCAAGCGTTTGAGGACAGAGAGGACCTAAGCCATGAAGAGTTGTACAAACCAACACCTTGGACCGCATCCAGGAGTCAACTGGAAGCTCATAGAGGATGTAGAGAAGCCGTGCAATACGCTCCCTGTGAGAAATGGCCCTAAGCAATGGGTAGCCACAGTCTTCACCAATTGAAGCCTGAATATGGTCTTCAAATGCCAACCAAGTAGTGCTGGTAGGATTCATCCATGCTGCCTGAGTGTGACATCCCAGAAGAAGAGTAAAAATGTCTCCTCTAACCAAATCCAGTGAGGGGCTTGGCTGGAGGTCAGAGCGGGCGGAGGAACTTTCACTGGCTCAGATCCAGCCCCAGGTTGGCAGTGGCACTGTCTGATGGCTGTTCAGTGGCCCCATGTGAAATCAGCGTGTGGGGCTCAGTGCCGTTCCTTGTGGATGGGTGTCCACGCTTCACGGCCGTCCGCTACAGTGGGCACTAATCAGCCCTTCAGTAGGCGGACCGGGCCCGTGGAGACTGAACTGGGCGTTCCCACCGAGTCAGGAGCAAGGTGCATTGGTCTGGAAGGATCTTGCACTTCTGCTGCTTATATCGCTTCTGTGGCCAAACGGAGCATTTTGTCACCAGGGCTGAACCCCCAGCACTCGTCAGCTGCTCGAAACGGTCTAAAAAAACCTGACAACTTCAGATTTGTCTTTGTGTCATGCCGGGTGAGTTTCCTTTAAGGTGGTTGTATCACCCAGACTGCTGATCCCTGCCAAGTCCTTTTATGCACGGAGTGCCCTGCCTTCAAAACAGTTCGCCTTTCGAGGGCACTTTGATCCAGTGGGAATCGTTGTGACATGAGTGCCCCCCGAAGCAATTGGAAAGTGCTGACTCTCCAGAGAGTGAGGTGGGGAGGGAGGAGAAGGAGGGAGGTCCTGCATCTTAGGGCTTTGCAGCAGGCATCCTGTGCTTCTCTGGCTCCAAACCTTCGGCATGGGTGCCCCCTCAGATCCGTATGTGCTTGGGGATACTGCCCACCTCTGAGCAATCTCTGATTGGGGGCCAGTGCTCTAACAGGGCTAGAGCAATCTACTGCGTTTAAAGCCTGGAACAGCTGTAGATGGTATTTTGCTTGGCTACCTCTTCGTCCCACGGCCAGAAAAAATGAAACCCAGCCCCTCCATAAGTACTTTGTTTTGGAATAAACCGTTGGAGGCACTGGTGCCCAGCCTGACACGGGAGACCATCTCCTGTCCATGGGGATGGTGGCCCTGGCTAACAGCTTGCCAGGCTTACCTGCACAGGTTAGACTTACCTGCACAGGTTGGCATGGGTTGTGATGATGCAAGCCAGTCGTCGACGTCTGCCTTGGAGCCAAGGTCAGAGAGAGGAAAGATGGTTTTGTGGTCACAGCTCTGTGCAGGGACTCTGAGATCGCGTCCAGTCCCTTGCCTCTGCCACACACTTATGGTGTGATCTGGGAGCAGTGACTTCACCTCTGTGACTCAGTCCCCTGCCTGTGCCATGGCTCTGCTTTGGTTGTAATCCCTGTGAGGCAGGACCCAGGGCTACAACTCTATTGAGCCCAGCACAGGCAGGCCCTGATCTGTTGGTAGGGTTGTCATGTAATAATCACACCGTGAAACCCATCCGGGCATAGAACTGTGGTGTTACTGTAGCCTAGTGACTAGCATGTATGTGTACCACCTCCCCCTAGCAACCTGCAGAAGATATCATTGCTTTTTGCCCTGCTGCTGCAGCCAAAGGAGGCCCACTGGGCTCAAGAGGTCAAAGACAGTTTCTGGAGTTGTGGTTCATGGTCTCTCTCCTTCTCATGCCTCATCTTTGCAGTTGAACAGACAGCTGCTTCGTAGCTACGACTATGTTGCAAAATTGAAAACCATCTCGGCGGATGAGGCCATGGTGTGGCAAAGCTGAGGAGCATTCACTAAGAACCCACCACCCCCTGGCCAGTACACTAGGGGCTACCTTGAGAACCTCGGCCCATATCAGCTTCCTCAGTGTCACAAAGGGAGAGGGGCAAGCTCTCAGATCAGGCAGGGCGGAAACCATTTAGAGTGTTTTTATCTGAAATCTGCACCTTTAAATTGCAGCCAGAAACTAACTGGCAGCCAGCTATTGGAAATGTGCATCCCAGACTGTCCTCTACCTGATGAGAACATGGAAATTAGCTAGTCCCAATATCTGTGTCCTTGAGCTTTGCAGTAGTCATGACACGTGCACGGGGGTTGTTGTCACTGCAGATGGTAAAGTCTGGAGCATAGACCCCTGAACTGTTTTATAAGAGTCCATTTCTAAGCCAGAAAATCTAACATCCTTACATGCCAGTGGTAGCTCTTTTCTGCTTGGGTAAGCATTTGTGACCTTTAGGTATTACTCACAAATAACCCCCTTGCCACTGGTAGAATACCTCCCCTACCCTTCGGCTGAAGTGTCACCATGCAAAACATCGCAAGTGGGTTGAAATGAGGCCATTGTGAGGTGCATGGAGATAGAAACCAGTCACCAGGCTCCTGCTAACCGCCTGGTGGCTTTCTGCCTGCTAGACTTTCTGGGCAGGAGGCAAGTGGCAAGAATTCCTTTTCTCCGCCTTTCTGCCTCTTTCTCTGGTCATTGAGTCCTTGGAAAAATTCCTATAAGGCTTTAGTTTGTGTACCTTTTCAATAATGGGAGCCACATCTCAAGGGCAGCTTGATACCCACTACTTGAAGTAACTCTTCCAAAGAATCAGATTTTATAGAAGTCACACCTCCTGGGATTTAATTTACCCTCTGGCCTCACAATTTCTTTAAACTCCTTCCTTATATCTTCCACAGGTTAGTGAAAACCACTGCTATAAAACCAAGAGGTCATCTAATAAAGGGCTGGATGATCCCAGAGACCCCTCCAGTCCTCATCCATACAGTATTGGGAAGATGCAGGTGCGTTTGTCAGCCCAAAAGGAATGCAGGTCCCTGGGGCCATTACAAACATGGTGAGCTTCTGGGCACTCTCATTTCTGGGCCTGTGGGATAAGCTTTGCCTTGATCAAGTACAGTAAATCATTCGTTTCCCCATGAGCCATCTAGTATTCCTCAGATTCTGTGTAGCAGAAATCAGGCTGGCATTGTTTTGCAGATTGATTTTTTCACATCACTAGGCAGTATCAATGTCCCATCCTCTTACTGTGCCCTCTGATGCTCACCAGGCTGGGAACAGAGTCCTAGGTAGGGTGAACAGAAGCGATATAAGCTAGTTTTATGCCCATTTTCAAATCAGTGATATTTTTTATGCCTGGCTCATCCTGAGCCAAAGTTACATGCGCTTCTCACGGCATTTTGCAGCCTTTTCCCAGCTGCTTCAGTGTCAAGCGAGAGACAGGACAAGAGAAAGGAGATTGTGCGATGGCCTGGCGGTGCTGGCTATGTTGGTAGGTGTTTGCACAGCTGCCTGAATGCTCCTGCCCTGAATGTCCCAGTGAGTCCCACCTGTAAGCACCACATTTTCCATGCAGGACATCCCCTTAAAGACCTGAATTAACTATTTTAGAATAACCAGTTCAACTAACCCTCAGGCTTCCACTCCTGGCTCAGGCTGCATTGCAGAAACCTGCGTGTCCTGCATTCTAGGTAGGCCTTGCAGTGCGCCAGGATTACATCGCCCTCCTTACTTTGTGCTCAGACTATAAAACCATTGCCCCATTTCCACAAATTGAACTGGCCAGACACTGCACTTGTTTGTGCTTGATCCTAGAGGTGGCACCAGTGGTCTAAGTACAGGAGCATGGACCGGAGATTGTCTCTTGCACGCCCTTTAAGTGAAAAGGAACTTTCATTCCATTAAACCCAATTCCAGGGATGCTTACCAGGGATGGGATCAGTACTTCGCCCAGGGTCCCAGAGGATGTACCGTGGCTGGGCAGACTGAATCCAGCTTCGCTTGCAAGGAGTCTTGGCCGCGTTCCCCACCAGCACGTCAAGGTTTGCCTTTCCACCCCGAAGATCAGTAGGTGTCACAGCTGCATAGAGGGTAGATCCTTTTCTCATCCAGTCTTGACTGAGCAGCCTCACCTGGGCACCGTGCGCAGCGTGGCCTTGTCTTTATTTTAGCTAAGCAGCCTTCTGCTAATGGCGTGTCTCCAGTCAGCTGGGCAATCTGTCCCTGCACCGAAGGCTGGTTGTCCGTTGTCGGCTCTCTGGAGTGGGCGTTGGCGTTCTCCTCTTAATCACCGACCGATGCTGTGGATGGGATTGTTTTGGTGGTGTTGCTCCCTCTCCAGTGGCCCGGGACACTACTTGTCTCCTGACGCCTGTTTCCAACACTTCCTTCTGCATCTTACTGTGCCGGGTGTTCCAATGTCACAGAGGTAAGAGGGAATGCAGCCGTTTCTTTGGGTAGCACAGTAACCACGCCGTCTTTCCCAGGGGGTCCCCTGAATCCTCTCACCACGGCCCTCCCCCCAGCAGCCAGCTCTTGCAAGCCATTATTTATTGTCCTTCCATTTCTGAACCAGTGAGTTTTCCCTGCTGCCTCTTTCCCCTTCCTGCAGGGTGGTGATTGCTTTGGCTCTCCATCTTATTCTGCTGCCCGGGCTGGGCCCAAATGCCCTGTCTGCAGTCAATGTCCCATCTCATTACAATAGGCCAGGTTCATCCGTCCAAGCAAGGTCTTCATCATCGCTGACTTGGACTCTTCCCAACGTGGCCTGGATGCGGCCCGGATATGATCACTCCATAGCCCCATCATTGTTGCCTGAAAGAATTGGCTCTGGATGACGCTCCCACCTGGTGCGTCCTGGACAGAGAGGATTTGCAGCTGTAGAGGCACTCGGCAAACTAAACATCCCAAAGGGGGTTTCCTGGGTTCCTGAGCCAGTGATCAGATGCTGCTATAAAGCTAAGCACCCTTTTCTTCACAGCGTGGCCTGAAAACCTGCCCCAGGGGGTTGAGCCTGGCCTGTGTGCTCCCGGGTGGTTTCAATCCCAGGTTCTGTGATCTCTTTCGATCTGGTGCTGGGGGCTACCGTAGCTGAGCCAATCCCTGTGACCTGCTTCTCCGATTCGTCCGGTTCCTGAAGGCGCACTAGGTGCCTGGGTTACTGCGTCGGTCATCTTAAAGCTACAGCTTCCGGTGACTTAACACCGGCTGCTTTGTTTCCATTTGTGGCTGCCTGAGGAAGCGTTGCTAGCGCCTCCCCGGGTCCCGTGTTGCTCTGGAGCTGGAGCTGTGTGGTCTTTGGTGCAGGGGGCCTATCCAGGCAACGGGTGAGTGGTGCGAGTCAGGTAGGTTTGCAGCAGACGGCTGAGGCTGAGGGCCATTCCAGCTCAGCGGTACATGCCTTCTCTGAGATCGAAGCCACGTGTGTGATCAGAGCGTGAGGAGGCCGCTTTCCTCCCATTGCTGGTCTCACCTGTTCAGTTTCTTTGCACAGAACTTCCGCCGTAAGCGGGCAAAGTCTCCCGCAGTACGCAACAGTGAGATCTCCTGACCCTCCGCGGTTATCCCATTGTTTGCTTCAAGCAGGCTTGTCCTGTAAGACGGACGAGCTCTCATCGGCAGTAGTCTGGGTGGGAGGAATGTATCGGCTGCAGAGCAGAGCCATAAGCGCCGTACTGGCCTGGCTTTGGCCTTGAGGATCTGCTCAGGGCCTGGTGGAAGCCCACTGTCTGGGCAGCGCGCGGGAAGCTCATTCTGCGGCTGAGGCCTCCGGTCTCCCAAGCTGTCCATTGAGGATGTCTCATGAGAACAGATCTAAGCTGCGGGGTGATGCTTGCTCCCTTCCAGACGTGTCTCCACTGGGGTAAAAGCCGGATGGGTTAATACCCCAGTAAAGACAGGACAAGTGGTATTTTGTCACACGCTAGCTGGTAAGTATCAAACCATGATACTTGGGGAGGGATAGCTCAGTGGTTTGAGCATTGACCTGCTAAACCCAGGGTTGTGAGTTCAATCCTTGAGGGGGCCATTTAGGGATCTGGGGCAAAAATTGGGAATTGGTCCTGCTTTGAGCAGGGGGTTGGACTAGATGATCTCCTAAGGTCCCTTCCAACCCTGATATTCTATGATTCTATGGGGGAGTCCGGGGTTGGCCCCTACCAGCTAACACCCATTAAACTACAACGTGTCCTTTCTTCTCTAGGGTTTTAACACGTAAAACACGCCTTTATCCCAGGGTGGACGTAACCGGGAGGTCGAGCAGACATGGGCAGGGTGTTTCTGCACCCAGGGAAATAAAATACACCAGGACTCAGACAAATGGGAGCTGAAGCGGGGACAAAGAGGTGGCATCCGTTGCTCGTGGGGAAAGGGCACGCAGAAGGTCTGCTGCAGCGGCAGGTGCTGGGGTGGAACTAATGTCGTCGGCTGGAGATGAGCCATTTGCTGATGCTGCCTGCAAAGCAGAGACCATCTGAGGGGAGGGGGGTGCCCACCAGTGGAGGCGGGAGGGCTGTTGCGTAGTCAGCCGTCCCTTCCATGAGTGCTGAGTTCAGACCAGGGCTTAGAGAGACCTTGTGCGGCGACACCAGGCAGCACTGGGTGTGTTTGTGCCTCTGTAGGCTGGAGGGCCAGAGAAAGCCACGGGCTGGGTCTGTTTCCAGCAGCCTCCCTAAAGAACCCCCTGGAAATCCATGACCCCTGAGTCCTCTTTTCTCTGCTGCGACGGACGCTCGCTGAAAATGCCCCTTTCTGTTTCCAAGGTCCCAAGGGGAATTTGTGCCTGGGCTCGAAGTGGCAGGACCTGGCTCCCAATCTTGCTGCGAGGCGGGAAGGCGCTGGGCTGTTGCAATACCCTGAACCGCCTGATCTCCTCCAGAGCAGAGTGCAAAGAAATAAACCCCCAGCCCCCTAACCCGGGGGGAGCTGCTGTCTGTAGCCAGCTCTAGGGACCACCTCTGCCTTTGGAATGGGCTCAGCCCGAGGCCGAGGGGTGAATGAACACTGCTGGAAGGCGGGAAGTGCCGCGCAGCCCAGGCCCCGTTCTAGGTCGCGAGTTCTAGACCCGCCTCAGACAATATCTGGGTCACGTTCGGTTCTAAAACTGCGGATGGGTCCGAACGAGCCCGGTGGTGCCCTGGCTGACCTCGGAGCCCAGTGGAGCCCAATGGCTCTTTGGCCATTTGGGTGCTGTGTCCTGTGCGTTCGTGCCCACAGCGGAGCGGTTGCCTTGGCAATGGGCAGTGTGGGGGAGGCGCCTGCCTGTCCGTCGCTGGGATGTGGGGTGTGTACGTCTGGGGTGATCTATTTAATCCTGGCTCTCAGCAACAGAAAGGCGACTCTCCGCCGGTGCCCTGGCCCTAGAACGCTAGGGCCCGATCCTGAGAGCAGCTGAGCGCCCTCTTCAGTGGTGGGTTCTGCATTGCATGTCCCAGTGCGACCCACATTTGAAGGGGGTCCCATCCCAGCCAATCATCCTTTCCCTAGTTTGGGCCCCATCTTCACCAGACGCTTGACCCTAGACAGCAAACTCCCTGGCTTCCGCCCCATTATCTTAATGGGGGTCATCATGCCCCTTCCGGGGGTCGCCATGACAACACTTCTTTGCCAGCCATCCCAAAGAGGCTAATGCAGTGGCGTGGTCCCTTTCCAGCCAGCCTCCTGCCCCCCCTCCCACTCTTTAGAGCCGTATACAAGGGCTACAGCTCCCGTGGTCTTTTATTTTTCATCTTTTTTTCTCCTCTCCTTCTCTGAGTTGTTGCCAATTAAGGGGAAGCTATTTGATGGTGTCATCAGCCCAGTGCCAGCAGGCAGACCTGCGCGGGTGCAAAGGGAGAAAGGAATAATAATAAAAATAATAATAATAGGGAGGGGGAGGGGAAAAAAGTGCCTCTTCCATCTCTCCTCTCACAAGGTAAAGAATCAAAAAGTCATTTGATGCATAATTGATTGCTTTGGAGTGACTCGCAAACTGCCGAGGAACCTTGATACTCTGGGTAATAAGCAAATGGAAAACACAGGGACTTTTTGACCGCGGGGTTGAGTAGCAGGGGCTGGGGAGGGCGGGGGGGAGAAGAAGTGAGAAATAAATAATAAAAAAAACAAAACCTGCAGCGGCAACCACAAAAAAGAGATTAAAAAAATTATTTTAATGAGCATCAAGAACAAGGGAGCTGGAGACGCATGAGCTGAGGCCAAAACAACAAATTAGCAAACAAAAAGGGAAACAAAACAGAAAGGGGCTTTTTTTTTTTTTAAATTCTTTTTGCAGAAGAAAAGCAAAAAAGTGCTGAGCATGCGGGAATGGGGGCTGCATCCCCCCTCCCCACCCGCCTCTCTGGAGCTCAGGGACAGGGATGCTTCCGCTGTCAGCTGCTGCTAAACATTCCCCAGGTCTTCCCTGTCACCCCGCCCGCTTTGCACTCAGGGTGACCAGATGCCCCGATTTTATAGGGACCCTCCTGGTATTCGGGTCTTTGTCTTATATAGGAGCCTATTACTTCCCACCGCCGTCCTTATTTTTCACTCTTTTCACTTTTTCACAGTTGCTCTCTGGTCATCCTATTTGCGCTGCTCACGTGGCATGATTCGGAGTGCCCCCAACTTCCACTGACCTTGACCCTTTTCCAGGCCTCAAAGGGAGCCTTCACCCCAGACAAATGTGTCTGTTGCTGTCTGGCAGATGATGACAGAGCAGAGACACCCCAACGAGAGATATAGCCCCCAGTTTAACAGTCAGGGGGAGTAACCATTGGAAAAAACCACCAAGAGAAGTGGTGGATTCTCATCGTCTCTTGATGTCTTCAGATCCAGTCCAGTTGCCTTCCTGGGAGAGATGCTTTAGCCAAACACAAGTTATTGGGTCAGGACAGGGGTAAGTGGATGAAAATCACAAGTTTGCAAATCTCAAAGCCAGAAGGAACCACTGTGATCATCTGGTCTGGTCTCCTGTATAGCAGAGGCTAGGAAACTGCCCCCAAATAATTCCTGGAGCACATCTAAGGGCTGGTCCACACTGGGGAGTGGGGGCGGGGATTGATCTAAGATACGCAACTTCAGCTACGTGAATAACGTAGCTGAAGTCGAATATCTTAGATCGATTTTTAAAAGTACTTACCCCGGTCCACACGGCAGCAGGCAGGCTCCCCCGTCGACAGCGCTTCCTCCACTCGTGGAGCTGGAGTTCCGGTGTCGACGGGGAGCGGCTCTGGGATCGATTTATCGCGTCTAGACGAGACGCGATAAATCGATCCCAGAACATCGATCGCTACCCGCCGAATCGGGCGGGTAGTGTGGACGTAGCCTAAGAGTTTAAGTGTTGCCAGTAAAGGAGAACCCATCAAGATCTTTGGTAAATTGATCCAATGCTTAATTACCCTCGCTGTTCAAAATGTATATCTTATTTCCTGTCTTCAATCCCAGCCATTGGATCATGTTGGACTTATCATTGTTCCACATGTAGATACTTTGAGACTGTGATCACGTCACCCCTTAACCCTCTCTTTGTGCAGCTAAACAGATTGAGCTCTTTGAGTCTCCTGCTATAAGCCATGTTTTCTAACCCTTGATTCATTCTCCCGGCTCTTCTCTGAGCCCTCTCCAATTTGCCAACCCCCTTCGTGAGCAGCGGGCACCAGAACTGGACACAGGACTCCAGCAGCGGTGGCACCAGCGCTGAATACAGAGGAGAATTCTCTGGCCTGGGTCACGCAGAAGGTCACACGAGGTGATCTGCTGGTCCCTTCTGGCCTTGAAAGCGCGGAAGCCATGATCAGAGCAGCCACTGTGGGTCTGAGGCACAGAAAAGGCCACTCTGGGGATGTCTCCAATGCAGCTGGGAGCGAGCCTCCCGGCTCAGGAAGACAGACGTGCGCGAGCTGGGCTCAAACTAGCATGCTAAAAATAGCAGTGTGGACGCGTCAGCGTGGGCTGCAGCTCATGTGCTCCAGCCCCCCGAACCTCTAGGCTTGAAAGCCCAGGCTGCAATGTCCACACTGCTACTTTTAGCACACTGGCTTGAGCTAGTCTGTCTACCTCGGCTGGGCGTCGCAGGGTCGACGTACCCCCAGGGCCCGTCTGGTCCTGAGATCAGTGCAGGATTATCTCTGTGATGGCATGCTCTGAGAGCCCCTGTCACGTCTCCCTGCCAGCAAATATTGCCTGGGCATCCAGCCTCTCATTGTATCTGCCCAGTTCATCGCATTTCCTCTCTGGACCAATTCAATCCTGGCCTCCTCTCCCTTCGCGTGCTGTGGCACCAGTCATCAGAGGCTTTAGACAGACCTATGATGTCACATTGCCGGCCCACTGCAATGCTGTCCCCTCCTGTGTATTTTCTGCAACCCAGAGTCACACGGCGGAGCGTTTACTCCCTCGAGTAGTCCCATGTGAGTCAACGAGGCTACTCTGCATGACTAATTTCTGCTTACTGGTTGCCACATTGGGCTCTTCAGCCTCCCTGCCCTTTTGACTGGGCACCATATTCTTCCCTCCTGGCCCTGATCTCTTGTGCAGCATCGCTATGTGGCTTATAACAGCACATGCACCTCACCCCAGAGGTGGTTGCATTTAAAGTAATGCCTGGCCATACCAAGCTTTTTGCCATCCTGCAGGGTGTGTCCAAGAAGCCCAATCTCCCCGCTGCAGTTGGTGTGAATGATTGTGTTAATTACAGCTCACCGCTCAGAATTCTTATCAGGCAATCACCTGGCTGGGTTTTCCTGCTCCCTTGCAATCTCTTGTGTTGGTGACTGGATGGCAGCCCGTTACAAAAATCCCATTAACCCGGCTGGAGGCTGGCTGAGCCTCTGAAGAGCTACCGACCGCATCGCGCAATTCAGCCAGTGCTCAGAGTGCCAGTGCATATCTGCCAAGGCGGGCGGGTCATTTGTTCTAGGAATGGAGCCTCTTTTCATGCTGTCATTTCCTCCGTCGTGTTTGTCGTTTGGACCCATGCGCCACGTCATCGCCGTGGCATGGTCCAGAGCAGCTCGGGCTCATTCACCATCCAAAGTTCCTGCCGGTTGGCCGGGCTGAGTGGGCGGGACGTGGGCTGAGGAGGATTCAATTTCTATGGTTTTTATAACATCCACCTTTATTTTTAAACCTTTTTTTTTCATTTTCATCAACTTACATGTTCACAGTTGCGCAAAGTTCTGGGTCTGAAGCATTCCCTCCCCACCCCAATTTTTAGCTAGTTAAATGTTCACAGTTGTGGGAAATTATGAAGGTTGCCAGACAATGTGTGTGTGCACGCGGGGGGGGGGGGGGGGGGGGGTGTCAGATAATTATTTAATGACAGTGGACATTGAGATTCAGAACATTAAAGCTTTATAACCATTAAAACACGAAGTGTCAACCCACCACATGTCAAACTAGACAAAGTAAATATCTGTAAATCAAACTCTG
The DNA here is from genome assembly GCA_033296515.1 of Macrochelys suwanniensis. NCBI lineage: Eukaryota > Metazoa > Chordata > Testudines > Chelydridae > Macrochelys > Macrochelys suwanniensis. The sequence continues at coordinate 256,922,860 of CM065776.1, read as the reverse complement.
AGTTTCAAGCAATATTGTTCTTACTTTGTCAGTCTGTAAAGTTCTATTATTAGCAATGGGAATATTTTTTCATTGGTTCATGTGTGTGTGGGGGAAAACAACATTTATGGATAGCAATCGTCTAACCTAGTGGTGCCTGTAACGGAGCAGATTCACTCAGCGGCACCTCCTGCTGGTTATCCAGGGAATTAGCTTTTTTCATCCCAGAGCACCCTCTGCAGGTCGCTGTCGGCCCCCGTGTCCCTCCCGGACCCCGGTACCCTTTTGTCTGGGGTGCTGCCCCCTGGCAGTACTCCCTCAGTCTCTGGGTCTCCCCTCCCCGGGGAACCCATCCACCCTCTGTCCTCACCTTGCCTCAGCCTATGGGCTACTGCCAGTCATCATTAAGCCCCCGCACCCTGGCGCAGACTGCAGTCTGTCATAGCCAGTCATCATAGGCAAGGGAGGTTCAGACCTGCTGCCTTTACCTACCACACAGTGCCTCGGTGGGCCTTGCACAGGCCATGCAGCCTGGGGAGTTGCTGGCCTGGAGCTCCCCAGCTCCTTTGGTCTTTCCCCAGCCCTGCTTCACTCCTGGCACCCTTTGTTCCCAGTCAGCAAGATCCTTCTCCCTCACAAGCTAGAGGGAGATTCCCTAAGCTCCAGCTCACGGCCCTTTTATAAGGGCCAGCTGTGGTCTGTTTGGGGCGTGGCCCCAGCTGTGCCTACTTCCCCCAATCAGCCTGGGAGCTGCTTGCCCCCCCCAGCCACTGCCCTCTCCTGGGCTGTTTTAAGCCCCTCAGGGCAGGAGCGGGGTGCTACCCCACTACTCAGAGGGAGGTCGGTCAGTCTGCCTTGCTGGCTGGACCTCTCTCCCTTCTTCTTGGGCTGCTGCTGCTGCTGGCTGGAGCCTTGCTTCTCTCTAGCTGCCCTGCTGGCTGGAGCTCCTTCTCCCACCCTTGGACTGCTGCTGCTGCTGGCTGGTTAGAGTGCTCCTTCCCTGGACTGCTGCTGAGTGTGTGAGTGAGTTGGGGGGGGGCCCTGCTGACCTGCTCCCCCCCCCCCTTCCTCTCCCACCTCTGGAAGGAGGAGCCAGGGCCCCTCTACTACTACCACCTGTGGGGGGCCCTTCCTGCCTGGCTGCCAGGGTTGCTGGAGCTGCTGCTGCTGTTGCTGCTGCGTTTGACCTGGGGAGCTCCTGGAGCCTAGAGGAGGAAGGGGACTGGGAAGACCACCGGCTGCTGGGGGAGCACACGGAGACTCTGGAGACCACTGTGGAGGGGGCCGTTACGGACTGAGTGACTTTCAAACTGTGCTTTTGTGGTGAGGGGTCCTGACTGTGTTTGTGGGGACACGGGGTGTGGTGTGGAGCCTGCCCCCTGGTTCATCTGTGTCCCCCCGCCTCCAAACCCCCACCACCACCGCTGCCCCCTCCACCGCCCCCACTGGCTGCTCACCATCTGCTTCCAGCTCCTGCCTCCAGGTTTCAGCTGCTTGCCTGCCCTGCCCCGCCCTTCTACTGCTGTAGCTTGGTTTGTTTGCCATGGCCCGGCCCAACAGCTAGCTCCTTGTTCCCTCTGCCTGTTCCCAGCCTGTTCGTTCCCCTGCCTTTGCGGCCCTCCTGGCCCTGATTTGCCCCTCCCTTTGTGTGCCCATGCCCCCTCCCGTGCGCTTGAGCTCCCCCCATTTCGGTTGATCACTGCACCCCCCTGATGTTATTGCAACCTTCCCTCCCCTAGTGCAGCTAGAGGAGCCGGAATTCCACCTTCTGTTGGTGACTGACGCCCCCACTGAGTCCTTGCTAGCCCCCTATCTCCCCCCCCCCCCCATTTTGGCACCCTCCTCCCCTGCCCACAGCCTAGCGGGGAGGAGTGGTTGACCTGCTTCCCTCCCCCCCACCTTTTTGTCCAGTGTCTCTCACCCTCCCTTACAGCCAATCATGGCGGGAGATATGGCGGGTGGGATCCCTGTGGCGGACCCTGTCCCCCCTCATCCGCCTGCCCCCCCGCCGTCCCCCCTAGCCTCCACCTCGACTGCCGCTGCCAGACCGCCTTCTCTCGCCCCTGTTGGGGCGCCGGCAGCGACAGGCACCGGGGTGACCTCCGCTGCTGCCACGTCCCTCGCCTCCTCTGATTCTAGGGGAACACCCCCAGCTGGTGGGAAGGGGCGGGGAACAAAGAAGGGAAAGGGCCCCGCTAAAAAGAGTAAGGCCTCCATGGCAGGGACTACCCCCACTGTCGTGGCCCCGCCACCGGCTGCGGCGTCCCTCCCTGTTATTCCCTCCACCAGCACCGCGGGCGCCCCCCTTCCTGCCCCCAGAGCATATGCCCAGGTGGCGGCGGCCCCCCCGCCAACTGCTAAGTCATCTCTCCCAGCCACCGCCTCTGTTACCATCCCTAGCGGCCGGGGCCCCTTCCCCACCTTGACCAGGAGGCACAGCATCCGCTGCCACCTGGTGCCCGCCTCGCCCCACATCGAAACCTACGTGCGGGCGTTGGCGAGGGTGGTGGGGCCCACGGCCATCGTGGCGGCCTCCAAGATGTACGGCAAGGCGGTATTCTTCCTTGCATCGGAGGCCGCCGCTCAGGAGGCGGTGGAAAAGGGCCTGGCGGTGGGGGGCGTATTCGTCCCCCTGGAGCCGCTGGAGGACCTGGGTGTCCGCATAGTCCTGACTTCCATCCCGCCCTTCCTGCCCAATGCTGCCCTATTGCCTGCCCTCTCCGCCCTTGGGAAACCTATTGACATCCTCAGCCCTCTCTCACTGGGCTGCAAAGACCCCGCCCTCCGCCACATCCTCTCGTTCCGCCGGCAGGTGCATCTTCAACTGCCGCCGGCGGCACGCGGCGGGGAGGTGCTCGAGGGGTCTTTTCTGGTCCCCTACCAAGGGGCCCATTACCGGGTGCATTATTCGACAGGGGAGGCCCGGTGCTACCTCTGCCGGGCGCTGGGGCATGTCCGGAGGGACTGTCCCTTGGCCCGGCAAGGAGGAGTGTCCGAGCCCCCCGAGCCCCGGCAGGGCGCCGGCCCCGTCATCGCTGGCGCCCCTGACTGCCCGGCGCCAAGAGCCGCCCCTCCTCCTTCCCTGTCCACCGCTGCTCCCGCTCGGGCCCTGGGGGTACCTCCCCCAGCGCGCCCAGACGAGCGGGAGAGCCCCGCCTCTGTTGTCCGCACTATGGCGGGGCCCATGGAGGAGGGTGCGGTAGGGGCATTGCCGGGCGTGGGAGACGGCCCGCCCCAGAGGGAGTCTGCCCCCCCCTTGTGCTGCCCCGCCGTTACCTCCCCGAGTCCCCAAGTCATCATCCTTGCCCCCTGACCCAACCCCTGTCGACCAGCCCACAAACGTTGCCATGGAGGGCTGGACACTCGTACAGGGAAAGCGGGGCAAGTGGAAGGCTCGAGCTCCGCTCCTGCCATCGGATGCGGAGGCCCCCCGGAAAACCAGGAAGGGGGGCACTGTTGCCGAGCCCTCCGCTTTCCCCCCGGGTGGAATTTACCCACCACTAGTGGCAAGGGCAGACGTGGCAGCACCGGAAGGCGGTGCCGCCCCTCCGATGGAGTCCCTTCCCACAGAGTCCTCTGTTGGAGCCCTTCCTGCCCCCTCCACTGCTGGGGCCCCTGCGAGCCCTGAAGCGAGCGTCGCCCTGGGCGCTGGCGGGGAGGGCCCCGGGGTGGTGGGGGGTGATCTCCCCTCTATCTACGAGGAGATCGAGGCCCTGGGTCTGACCCCGGTCACCCAGAGGGAGGACGACCCTCTGCCAGCGGGCCTCGACCTGAGCGACCTCACCCCGGACCCCCCTTCCCCGTGCCCCCTCCCTATAGTCCCTGCCTCCTCTCCTACCTCCGAGGGTCCCCTGGACTCTTTGACCTGCCCGGCCGTGGGTGGCACTCCTCTGATGGCCGCCAAGCCCGCTGTGGCGACGGCCAGTGCTTTGCGGCCGGGACCCGAGTTACCGGGGGTCTCCCTCGTTGGCGCGGAGCAATCGACTTCCTTCCTGGGAGGGGACCCCACTAACCGTTCTCCATCTGATGATGCCGTGGCTGCGTCACCTGCCATTGAGCCTGAGCCTGGCATCACTGGGGCCCCCGTTCCCACCCCTCAGACCCCTGAACCCGATGGAGAAGAGCCACCTCCCGGCGTCCCGGCTACCGGGGCCCTGGATCTGGTCTCTATCCCTCTCCCCAACCCTACTCCCGATCCCATCCCTACCCCCTCCACCTCTCGCGATGCCGTTGCCGTCCCTGGGGCAGTCTCCTTTCCTTTCCCAGAGGATGACCCCCAGGGAGCGGCTTTTGTGTCTCCCTGTCCCGACCCTCTAGGGGTTGCTATCTTCCCTCCGCCACCCCCCCTTTGAGACGGGGTCTGAGGCGGGCCACGTGGTGCCAGCCCATCAGGCGCCACGTCGCGGGTCCGCCCCCTGTCTGTCCGTCTTGGTGGGCCACGGGGCTGTGTCAGGGGCCCTAGTGGAGGACGACCAGGGTCCGGTAACCCCGCCCCCCCATGAGCTGCGAGACGAGCTGCGGGCGTTTCTATAGGACGTCCGCGGCTCCCGCAACAAGGTACAGCTCGCTCTCCAGCGCTGGGGGGACTTTAATCACATCCTCCGGGCCACGAGGGCCCTCATGGGGGAGGGTAAAGGGACCGGGAAGCAGAGTGCCGCGGCTTGCCACCGGGTCCGCACCTTCCGCGACTCCCTGCTTACCTTCGGGGCAGGTCACGGTTTGCTGCGCAGCCCAATGGGGGCTGCAAGCGTCCCTGCTGATGAGGATCCCCCCCCAGCCCTCCTCATGGCACCTGTCACCTTTGCCACATTAAACACCTGGGGCTGTAGGATGGGTCTCCGCAGGTGCCAGGTGCTCTCCTTCCTTCGGGATGGGGGGTACTCTGTGGTTTTCCTGCAGGAGACCCATACGGATCCGGCCGCTGAAGACAGCTGGCGGCTGGAGTGGGGGGATAGAGTTTACTTTAGCCATCTTACAGTTCGTTCAGCTGGAGTGGCTACCCTGTTCTCCCCCAACCTCCGGCCTGAGGTGCTGGGGGTTACCGAGGCTGTGCCGGGTCGCCTGCTGCACCTCCGGGTCCGCATGGAGGGGCTAGTGGTCAATCTCGTTAACGTCTATGCCCCGACATCGGGCCCGGAGAGGCTGTGTTTTTATCAGCAGGCGTCCGCCTTCCTCGGCACTTTGGATCCTCACGAGTGCCTGGTCCTGGGCGGGGACTTTAATGCTACCCTCGAGGAGCGGGACCGCTCGGGGACCGAGCAGAGCCCGGCCGCCGCGGACGTCCTCCGGGAGATTGTCGACCATCACTCCCTGGTGGACGTCTGGCGCGACCACCACCCGGACGACATTTCGGCCTTTACCTATGTCCGGGTGGAAGCCCATTGGTTGCACCACTCCCGGTTGGACCGTATCTACTTGTCACGCTTCCACCTTTCCCGAGCCCACTCCTCCGACATTCGGCCGGCCCCTTTCTCAGATCACCACCTAGCCACCGTGACGGCCTCTCTCTGTGCGGAGAGGCCAGGGCCGGCCTATTGGCATTTCAACAACAGCTTGCTGGAGGATGTGGGCTTCATGGCGTCCTTCCGGGAGTTCTGGTTGGTCTGGCGAGGGCAGCGGCGCGCTTTTCCCTCGGCGCGGCGGTGGTGGGACCTGGGGAAGGTGCGCGCCCGGCTCTTCTGCCGTAACTACACTCGGGGCACCAGCCGACGGAGGGATGCGGTGATAGAACAGTTGGAGCGGGAGGTCTTCGAGCTAGAGAGGCGTCTGGCCGCCAGCCCCGAGGATCCATCCCTCTGTGGGGAGTGCCGGGAGAAGCGGGAGGAGCTCCGGGCCCTCGAAGACCACCGGGCACGGGGCGCGTTTGTTCGGTCCCGCATCCGCCTCCTTCGGGAGATGGATCGCGGCTCCCGCTTCTTCTACGCCCTGGAGAAAAGGAGGGGGGCCAAGAAGCACGTCACCTGCCTTCTGGCAGAGGACAGCACCCCCCTCATGGATCCGGTGGCGATGTGCGAGAGGGCCAGGACCTTCTATGCCAACCTTTTCTCCCCGGATCCGACCGATGCCACCGCTTGCAGAGTGCTCTGGGACAAACTCCCAACGGTCAGCGCGGGTGACCGGGACCGGCTAGAGCTGCCTCTCTCTCTGGCCGAGTTCTCGGAAGCCCTCCGCCGCATGCCCACCAATAAATCTCCGGGCATGGACGGGCTGACCGTGGAGATCTACCGCGTGTTCTGGGACGTCCTCGGCCCGGACCTCGTCACCGTCTGGGCCGAGTCCTTGCAGAGCGGGGTCCTCCCTCTCTCGTGCAGGCGAGCCGTGCTCGCCTTACTGCCGAAGAAGGGGGACCTCCGCGATTTACGGAATTGGCGTCCCGTCTCGCTCCTCAGCACGGACTACAAACTCGTAGCCAAGGCCATCTCGCTGCGGCTGGGGTCCGTGCTGGAGGACGTGATCCACCCAGACCAGACCTACAACGTCCCAGGCCGTACCATCTTTGATAACTTGTATCTGGTCCGGGATCTCTTGGAGCTTGGGTGCAGGGATGGGTTATCGGTCGCCCTCCTGTCCCTGGATCAGGAGAAAGTGTTCGACAGGGTGGATCATGAGTATCTCCTGAACACTCTGCGAGCGTTTGGTTTCGGACCCCAGTTTGTGGGTTTTCTCCAGGTGCTGTAAGCTTCCGCTGAGTGTCTGGTCAGGCTCAACTGGACCCTGACTGAGCCGGTCAGCTTCGGGCGGGGAGTACGGCAGGGGTGCCCCCTCTCAGGCCAGCTGTACGCTCTGGCGATCGAGCCCTTCCTCTGTCTCCTTCGCAGGCGGTTGACGGGGTTGGTGCTGCGGGAGCCGGAGCTGCGGCTGGTGCTGTCGGCGTACGCCGACGATGTGCTCCTCGTGATCCAGGACCCGGGCGACTTGGTGCGGGTGGAGGCTTGCCAGGCGATCTACTCGGCGGCCTCCTCTGCCCGGGTCAACTGGGTCAAGAGCTCTGGCCTGGTGGTCGGGGACGGGTGGCAGGCGAGCTCCCTCCCACCCACGCTTCGGGCCATCAGGTGGAGCGCGGGTCCGCTGCTCTATCTCGGCGTTTACCTTTCCGCCACGCATCCGTCTCCACCGGAGACCTGGCACAGTTTACAGGGCAGGGTGATGGAGCGGCTCCGGAAATGGACAGGACTACTCCGGTGCCTCTCCCTTCGCGGGAGGGCACTGGTACTCAATCAACTGGTCCTGTCCATGCTCTGGTACCGGCTCAACACCCTGGTCCCGGCCCCGGGTTTCCTGGCCGACCTCCAGACGGCGATTCTGGAGTTCTTCTGGCCAGGACTGCACTGGGTCTCTGCAGGGGTCCTCCATCTGCCCCTGGAGGAGGGAGGGCAGGGCCTGAAGTGCCTGCGCACTCAGATCCGTGTCTTCCGCCTCCAGGCCCTACAGAGACTCCTTTATGGTGCAGGCAGTCTGGCGTGGAGCGTACTGGCGCACGCCTTCCTGCGCCACTTCCGAGGGCTCCGATATGACCGGCAGCTCCTTTATCTCGATCCGAGGGGCCTTCCGTGAGACCTCTCCGGGCTGCCGGTCTTCTACCAGGACCTCCTCCGGACCTGGAAACTGTTCTCAACGACCAGGTCCGTGGCGGCCACCGGGGGGGCAGATCTCCTCGTGGAGCCCCTGCTACACAACCCCCAGCTTCGTGTGCAGGCGGCGGAGTCCCCCTCGGTGCGCCAGAGGTTGGTCCTGGCAGAAGTCACAAGAGTCGGAGACCTCCTGGATTACGACCGGGGAGACTGGCTGGATCCCCTGACGCTCGCTCAGCGCATGGGGCTCTCCAGACCTTGTACTCCCCGGCGCGTACTTCAGGAGGTGAGGGCCGCTTTGCCACCTGCTGCCCGGGTTTACCTCGACCGGGTCCTGCACGAGGGCACGCCCCGCCCACCCTCCACCCCAGGCCCTCCGGACCTTTTCATCGGGCCCCTGCCCCGTGGACCCAACCGGCCCCCCCGCCCCTTCTCCATGAGCCGGCTGCACACCTTGCAGCCTGTCTGCTTTCAAACCGCGCCACGGAAGCATCTCTACACGCTCGTACTCCACACCCTTCATTTCCTCACCCTTGTGTCCCGCCCCGACACAAAGTGGCGGGACCTTCTACCACCTCTAGAGGGTGAGGAGCCCCGGTGGGCCAGCCTCTATTCCACCCTCATACCGAGGCCCACTGGGGATGTCAGCTGGCGACTCCTTCATGGGGCCGTGAGCACGGGCGTGTATTTGGCGCGGTTTACCCCTGTCCCAGATACCTGCCCCTTCTGTGGTGTGAGGGAGACCCTGGCGCACGTCTACCTGGAGTGCGCCAGGTTGCAGCCCCTGTTCCGGCTCCTCACCAATCTTTTGTTACGATTTTGGCTGCACTTTTCCCCTCACCTCCTTCTCTATGCACTCCCTATCCGTGGCCCCACGAAGCCACGGGACCTCCTGGTCAATCTCCTCCTGGCCCTGGCTAAACTGGCCATCTATACAACCAGGGAGAGGCGGTTGGCCGATGGAGGCTCCAGTGCCTGTGGGGCCTGTTTCCGATCCCTTGTCCGTTCACGCATCCGAGCAGAGTTCCTCTGGGCGGCGTCCGCTGGCTCCCTTGACGCCTTTGAGGAGCAGTGGGCGCTGTCCGGGGTTCTCTGCTCGGTGTCCCCGTCAGGCTCCCTTCTTTTAACCCTGTGACCGCACCCCTGACCCTGTTATTTCATTAGTTGTCCCCCGGACTCATTTGGATTCCAGGTCCTGTGGATCCTCCCCTTAAGCTGGGGGGGGGGAGGGTGTCCTTTAGCAGTGGGCGGGCTTCTGCCCGCCCACTTCCCGGAACCCAATAGGTACAGTGCCCAAACTTTTCCTCTCACGCCTCCCCTTACCAGTAATGGAATGTGTCCGTGCCTCCCCCCACCCAGGCCGGGAGTGGAGTCGTGGGTGGGCCAAGGGCTGGAGCTGGGGATCCAGGGGCCATGGCCCTGGGCTGGAGCAGCAGCTGGGATTGGGGTCACAGCCAGGGCTGGGGACCGTGAGCGAAGCTGGTGCCACAGCTGTGGCCAGGGGCTGGGATGGGGCCAGAGCAGAGCTGGGGGTGGGGTGGGGCAGGGCTGGGTGGCGCTCTCTCTCTCTCTGCCCCCTGTGGGAACTGGCCCGGGCCCTGCTGCACCCTGCCGGATGTTCCTCTGTGCTTTTCCCTAGGTGGGTGCGCCCCATAATTTAGGGACCACTGTTCTAACTTCTAAGCCTTGTTCTATGGCATGTTACTCCTTCCAGATCGGTCGCATGGCATCCTTCTCGTCTCTGGTTGGATGAACATAACTCCTTGACTCAGATGTCTGATATGAATGCTCCCAACTGTGAATTCAAAATGTGCTTATGGAAAAGTCCTGTAGAATTTAATAGGGATTCCAAAGAAGTGCAGTAGGGTTTTAAAGGCAATACTCTAAAGTGTATCGAATTCAATAGAAAATGAGATCCTTTCTGTAGGTTTTATTTTTAAACCAGCCTACAGAATTCGACAGCAGAGAGAGAATTCACTGTTACGTTCTATAGGATGGTTACAAAGAAAGATGATCTTTCAGTATTAAATTCTACAGGGCTTTCCCAGTTGGGTTTCTGTTCAAAGGCACACAGGAATTACCATACCAGAACACAGCAGTTCTCCATGCAGTCTAGGCGCCTCTCTTTGACTGTGGACATCAACAGCTGAAAGTACAAGAAATCCCATCATGGAACAAAATGGAAGAACCTGCCAATAGATGTTTCTTCCTAAACCCATCAGTTAGAGGTTGGTTTATATGCTGAAGCATTAAGTTCTATTTCCCTAATTTTTTAATCCTATCCAATAATGTCTAGCCATTATAGAGTGCTTTTCATCAGTAGACTTCAAATTGTTTTACAAAGGAGATCAGTATCATGGGTTCTCTCATGAGTTTTAGCTCTGGTTTTTGCTAACACGGTTCTTGCATGGGTTCTAGCACCAGTTGTTAACAGGGTTCTTGCATAGGTTCTAGTTCTGGTTGTTGCTAACGTGGTTCTTGCATGGGTTCTAGCCCAGCTGTTAGCAGGGTTCTTGCATGGGTTCTAGCTCTGGTTGTTGCTAACTGGGTTCCTGCATGGGTTCTAGCACCAGTTGTTAGCTGGGTTCTTGCATTGGCTCTAGCTCTGGTTGTTGCTAACGGAGTTCTTGCATGGGTTCTAGCCCAGCTGTTAGCAGGGTTCTTGCATGGGTTCTAGCTCTGGTTGTTGCTAACTGGGTTCCTGCATGGGTTCTAGCACCAGTTGTTAGCTGGGTTCTTGCATTGGCTCTAGCTCTGGTTGTTGCTAACGGAGTTCTTGCATGGGTTCTAGCACCAGCTGTTAGCAGTGTTATTGCATGGCTTCTTGCTCTGGTTGTTGCAAACAGGGTTCTAGCTTGGTTTTTAGGTCCCTTGGGGATGGGGGAGTTTTTTCTGCAGAACTGTGCAAGGCAAATGGTGCTAAAGAAAGAGAGAAAATGAGCGAGCGAGTGTGCGGACTGCCTTGAGAATGCACCTCTTCTTCCTGCCAGTCCGGATGAATGGCTGGCCCCCGGGGAATCCTGAAAGAATAGCTGTCCATCACACAGATTACTTTTGCTATCGGTCGTGCTATTTCCACCACTGCTGATGTGTGCCTGGCAGGCTCTCAGGGTCCCTAGCAATTCCTTCCTTTATAAAGTGAAGCACTCAGCCATGGAAGGGACAGCTGCCTTTGGGAGCCCTCTCCCCTACATCCCGCAGCGGCGAGACGTCCCTGGCTGAGTGGTGGTGCAGGGTGGGCAGGAGCTTTTCCCTACATGCCAGGAGCCAGGGCAGTGGAATCTCCAAAGGTGACCAGGTAATTACCAATGTGAGAAGGGGGGGAGGGCAAAGGGCCTTCCCCATCTTTTATAAACTTGGGGGGGGTCTCCTCCCAGCTTTGTCACTGCCCTCCTGTATGCCTCTGCTCTCCGAGCCTCAGTTTCCCCTCCCATTTTTTGTCTGTCTTACCTATTTAGATGGTGAGACTGCTTCTTACTCTGTGTTGGCCCAAAGCCTAGCTCAGGAGATCCCTGATCTGCAGGCACTACGGCAAGAGAAATGAGGGCTCCTAATAACGTGCCCTCTCCGTGGACGATGGGGCGGTGCCTACATTCTCCGGTCTATGCACTCAGGGGCTTGGTGGGGCTCCCTGTCTCTGCTCCCCCATGCTGGGTGCTCACCGCCGAACCTTTGTGCTGCATCCCAGCTTTTCTTCCCTGCCCCGCTCCCTGCTCTTTGTGACCCCCCCCCACCCCCGTCCTTTAGGTGTAAAATCAGCTCTGCGGGATGGGGAATCGCAGTTATGACGAGTGATTTTTGGGTGGAGATCGTGCAGAAGCTCCTGATGCTCAGCTCTTTTGGAAAATCAGGCCCCCTTAAGGGTATCTCAGCTTGCGCCCCTCCTCCTCTCCAAAAAGCTGAATTACTCCAGATCACTAGGCAACTTGGGCGACCTTAGCCAGGCTTATCTTTGGACCGTATTAGGAGTGCCTCGCCCGCTCCTGGCCACTGTTAATCATCCCAGTCTCATGGGTGTGGTGCCTTCCTACCCACCATGCTACGCACACGGTCCAGGGACCCAGCTCATCTACCACTGCCCCGCAGAAGCTGGGTCACTGCACAGAACAATGCCGCCTAAGAGTGTCGGACGGCCAGCGATGAAGAATCCTGCATCCAGCTGAAAATACGGGGGGGGGGGACACCCTTTTTCTGGCCGTATGCCAACGGGAATAGCAAAAGGTGCAATAGGGCCAGCCCTGTAGGGTTAATACTGTTACAGAAAATACCCTGGTGATATTTAATGACCAGACCAGGCCAAAGTCTCAGCTTCACAGCTCGCTGCAAACACAGCACTAAAGCGCTAGCAGTGGGCAATAATAATGCCTCGCTCTTAGCTAAAGCTTTTCATCCATGGATCTCAAAGCACTTTTTTTAAAAAAAAGGGGGTTTGGCTTTTTATCCCTATTTTACAGATGGGAAAACTGAGGCACAGACCAATGACGTTACTTGTCTAAGGTCACCCAGCAGGGCAGCACCAGGAAAAGAGCCAAGGTCTCAGTCTGGTGTGTTAGCCACTAGGCAACACTGCCGGGCCGGCAGGAAGAGTGCCACCTACAGAATTGCCAGCACCGCTGCCTGCACCATCTTGGGGCTCCCTCCTGAACCAGCTCTAACCCTGCCCAGATCTCCTGGGTCCCAGGTCAGTGTCTTAGCCACAGAATCAGCCTTCCTCGTCTAATGATACTCTAGAGCTTACCTAGCGCTTTTCATCAGTAAATCTTAAAGTGCTTTCCAACGGAGGTCAGTAACATTATCCCCTTTCTACTGAGGGGGAAACTGAGGCACAGAGCAGGGACGTGACTTGCCCAAGGTCACGCAGCAGCAAAGCCAGGACTAGAACCCAGGTCTCCAATGTGCCAGGCCACTTCACTATAGCCCACATTGCCTACTCCTGACAGAACTTTAATCATTGCATGCTGGGGTGGACTATCCATTGGGCTACAAATGGGTTTGGCTCCAGGGCTGTTTGCAGCAGAAGCCAGTGTATTCGGCCTTCCGGCCCCTCACTGTCCCATCCCATTTGGAGCAATGGTTGGGCTGTGTGTCCCGGTTCCACACTACCCGCCCCCCCATCCCCGCTCGTCTGTGCACATGGCTAACTTGAATCTGTGCCTGTGAACCCAATCTAAGAGGAGCTGAAGCTGTCAGGAAAGGAGTTTGTGCACGATCTATTGAACTGGCGGAGCTCTGGGAGGAGAGGCGAGCGCGAGCAGACACAGAAGCACTCGACAAGACAGATGCACGGGAAAACCAGCACTCTGCTCCACAGACAAGGAGAACAGGGGGCAATTCACGAGTAGACAGACAGGGAGACAGGCCCGGAGGGAGGTAGGGATGCATAAAGAGATCAGTGACAGAGCTGCACAGGCACAGGGAGAAGGCAGATGCACTTCCCGAAGGCCGTGGGTGCTGGAGCCCAGATGGACACTGCATGGGGTGCAGGCCCCCAGAAGTACTCCATGAGGGGCACAGCAGGACCCAACTCAGGTGCTGCATGGGGCGCAGACTCCCGCACCCACACACTGTGCGGGGCGCCGGCTCCATTCCCAGTGCTAGTCAAGTGAGCTCTACGGTATAAGCCCTGGCGCGGTGCCCCAGGGCACCGTCTGAGAGTTTATGTAGATGTATCAAAACTAAAAAGCAACCTACTTGCTCTATCAATCCACGCTTCAGTGTAAGCCTGTGAGCGTAATCCATGGGATATGCCTAACTGCCTTGCTGGCATGGGGCTGGCAGGTGTAAATAGGGGAGTGTGGTTTAGTGGTCAGAGGAGGGATAGCTCAGTGGTTTGAGCATTGGTCTACTAAGCCCAGGTTTGCGAGTTCAATCCTTGAGGGGGCCATTTAGGGATCTGGGGCAAAAAGTGGGGATTGGTCCTGCTTTGAGCAGGGGGTTGGACTGGATGACCTCCTAAGGTCCCTTCCAACCCTGATATTCTATGATTCTATGAGGGAGACTGGGACTCAGGAGCTGGTAGTGTGATGTTGTGTCTCCGTCTCCCTCCCCTCCCCAATGCAAAAAGGGCTGTAACAAATACAAGGCCTCCCCAGAAGTGCCCCAGGGGTTGCTCTGGTGCCCACAATTGCTACTTGGCAATTCACCGCCAGACTGGGTATAGCGCTCAGCTCCTTCAATGCATGATACTTGAAAGAAAGGAGAATCTCTATTAGTTCTTAGCAGTACAGGGCCTATGGCACACAGTTGAGTGATTCTGGGCAGTAGGGTGCAAATACACCTATAGTAGCTAGCTACTGTATGTGCACACCACTGCCTCCCCACATGGGTGTGTGTGTGTGTGGGACACAGTTAATCTATGTAAAGCGCTTTGAGCTCCTTACTTTCAAGGTGCTATTACCAGGCACCATATTGGTACTTGCTGGCTTATCTCTGGGGAACTCGCTCATTCTCTGAGCCACTTAGGGTGACCAGACAGAAAATGTGAAAAATCGGGATAGGTGTAGGGGGTAATAGGAGCCTATATAAGAAAAAGACCCAAAAATCGGGACTGTCCCTATAAAATCAGGACATCTGGTCACCCTAGAACCACTTCCCCACATCCCATCTCACCTCAACACCTTCCCATTGCGATCACTGCCTGTTTGGTGGGTTGCATGCACTAAGTTTGTTGGGGCTCAGCCCAGTTCCCAGGGGGCTGGCGTCTGCATCCCAAAAGCCACCTCACCCAATTGGCTGCCGCGTTGTAGTCCTTAGCCAACCGGTGGTGCCATCCAGGTGGATACGAACGTGTGGCCAGGGGAACAGCAGGTGTGTGTGGGGGTGGGTGGGGGTGTGTGTGTGGGGGTGTGTGGGGGTGGGGGTGACAGCTCTGCTGGGAATAGCTTGTACAGAAATCTAGGCCTAAGGTCCCTTTGAGTGTGGGCCTGTACCGAGCTGAAAGAGTTGCTTTGATCCTTGGTCTGCCCCCTTCCTCAGGACCTTCCAGATGCCGGCATCTGAAAGGTGCTTAATATGCAACCACGTCCTCCGTGGCTCTGTTTAAAGTGCATTGCTCTCGCCCAGAGCAAACTGATGCTATCAAACGTAACAAACGGCGAGGGTTCCCCTAGAAGCGGCAAAGAGTCCTGTGGCACCTTATAGATTAACAGAGGTATTGGAGCATAAGCTTTCGTGGGTGAATACCCACTTCGTCGGAGGCAGGGTTCCCCTAGTGATTCTGTGGCAGAAAAGGGCATCCAGCCGCAGGGCTGTCGGTCTGGCACCTGTTGACAGCGGGACGCTGACAAAGAAAATACGCCAGATGGGACTGGTGGATGGCAGGTGGAAGACGGGGACCTGGAAAGCCTCGTTGCGGTGGCATTTTTAGTGCTTAAACACGGGTGGGTTGTGTTTGTGTGGGTGGGTGTGTCTTTGCAGGGGTGTCTGTGTGTATTTGCACGTGCACCTGCGGGCGTGTGTGTGTCTATGTAACTATGGGAGGAGGTGTGTTTATTTCCAGCCCCCAGCTCCTGTTTGACCCCCCCCCGCCCCCGCTTCTTTACCAAGTTTCAGGCTGGACCAAAATTCGACACAGGAGCACTTGATGAGTCCCTTGCGTGATTTGAGGACACGGGACCATTTTCAGATGAATCACTATGGGGTCCCGCCCTCCTCGGGGGGAGGCCAGACTCAGGGGTTAGTCTCCCCACACAGGGGTTAGTCTCCCCGCATGGGACCCGAGGCAGACGGAGGAGAAGTGAAGATGCTGCGCTGTAGCAAACCCTGCAAGGTAGAATGGACTTGCCCCCGGTCACACAGCAAGTCAGGAACAGCTAGGGTGACCAGATGTCCCGATTTTATAGGGACAGTCCCGATTTTTGGGTCTTTTTCTAATATAGGCTCCTATTACCCCCCACCCCCTGTCCTGATTTTTCACACTTGCTGGCTGGTCACCCTAGGAACAGCTGAAAATAGAACCTGGGTCACCGTGTCCTTTGCTTTAACCATTGCACCACACTGCCTCGCTGTGGCTGGGGGATCCCGAGGGTGCAGGGGGTGTGGTGGTGGTGTCTGCTTATTTACTGCTCTACTCAATAGGGACCGTTCATAATTTAGAGCTCCCTGCCCCCCGCCACCCCTCTGCGGGATTCCTAACTGCTGGGAAGAGCTTGTTAATATTCCAACAGCTCCAATCTGCTTCTAAACGAAGGCCGCCCTTAATGGGGGTTTTATAATTGGACCCGAGCGCCGCGGCGTGCGACCTTGTCAAATCCGTGCACGCCAGCGCCTCGGCGAAGGCTCAGAGAGAGGAGAAATCAAACGCCAGCCCCTCTTTGAAAGGGGGAAGCGCGAGGAGGGGAGCTGTCAATAGGATCAAGCCGGCCGTGGCCATGAAAAGCTCAGCAGATCCACACTCAGGGCCGTTCCAGGGGGATTGTGGGTAACCGGCGGGTCGATACTTTGAGATGAAGACGAGGTGACAGACCCTGAGGCTGGCAGGGCTGGAAACGAGAACACGCAGGAGGCAAAACCTGCAGTGAGACACTTGCAACTTTTCCCTTATTCCCTTTGACAAGACAATGGGTCTCCCCCCACCCACTCCCCCTTGTTTTTTAATGCAGGGACGTATTTCTCAAAGGATGAAACCACCTGCAGTAGGAAGGGAGGAAGTTGGGGGTGGGGGGGGCGTGGAGGAACAGAATATAGACAAGATCCAGTCCTATTTCTGACGGGAGTGAGTGTGACTTGGCTCCCCTGGGCAGGGGTGGCCGAAAGGGACCCTTGGTGCTCGTGGCCTAGAAAGCACCGGCTCCCTGCAGGGGGGTCAGCAGGACAGGGCTGAGCTGCTGCAGAGGAGGGGGTGGGGACTCAGGGAGTTCCCATAATGCTGCAGGGCCAGGGGGAGGCCCAGGGTGAGATGGGGGAGCTCCCACAATGCTGCAGGGCACAGCTGGGGGGCAGAGCCCGGGGAAGCTGGGGGAGATCCCGTAATGCTGCAGGGCAGAGCTGAGGGAGCAGAGCCCGGGGAAGCTGGGGGAGATCCCGTAATGCTGCAGGGCAGAGCTGGGGGGCAGAGCCCGGGGGAGCTGGGGGAGATCCCGTAATGCTGCAGGGCAGAGCTGGGGGAGCAGAGCCCGGGGGAGCTGGGGGAGATCCCATAATGCTGCAGGGCAGAGCTGGGGGAGCAGAGCCCGGGGAAGCTGGGGGAGATCCCATAATGCTGCAGGGCAGAGCTGGGGGAGCAGAGCCTGGGGAATCTGGGGGAGATCCCATAATGCTGCAGGGCAGAGTTGGGGGAGCAGAGCCTGGGGGAGCTGAGGGAGCTCCCATAATGCTGCAGGGCAGAGCTGGGGGAGCAGAGCCCGGGGGGGGGGGCAAGCAGTGGAGCTCTAGGGTGACCACCTGTCCCGAAGTGGGTGGGACAGTCCCAAAACGCAGAGTTCAAGGCCCAGTCCTGGTCTGAATGACTCCGCGACAGCATTTGTCCCATATTCCCTGCGGCGCTGCTCTGCCCCTGCCCATGGCTCAGGGGCTGTGCCAGCCTCTTTCTGATGGGGTGGGCTGAGATAGGCCTTCACCAGCCCCTTTCCATGAGGCCCCCCACCCTCCTCTTCTCCGAGGGCCCTGCCCCCCCGTGTACCCCTCCTTCCGCCAAGGCCCCACCCCTGCTCCTCCTCTCCCCCAAAGGCCCCGCCCCCTTGGCCAACTGGAGCTGGGCCATGGTAAGAGCTGCCGGCTGCCAGCTGATTTCAGGGGGAAGTTTCAGGGGGCCGGGTTGGATCTATAAAGCCCTGCACGCTTTAGGGCCTGCCCCACTCGAGATCGCCTGGCTCCTGGAGGGGTACTGGGGCTGTGATGATCATTTGAGGCCCTCGGGGTAAACACCCCGCACCCGCTGTGGCATAAAGAGGAAGGGGCTGGCAGCTGAGCGGGCTCTTGGTGATGGGTTCCTCACTTTGCGACGTGCTTTCCCTGCTGGCCTGCGTGAGTCCATGTCTGGTGGTGTAATGTGCCTGGAGAACCTGAGCGATGCAGAGGGGAAAACAGTCAGAGAAAATGTATATAATATACAGCTTCTACACCCACAGTTTTATTATTATTAGTGTCTTCACCTAGGAGCTCCAAGTGATATGTAGAGAGCTATTGATATACACACAATATCGACACACAAAAACCAGAGCTGGGAAGCAGTTATGGTTGCTACGCACATAACACGACTGGCCCAAGGTTACAAATAATAATAGAACCGACAAAGGGTCCCGTGGCACCTTATAGGCTAACAGAGGTATTGGAGCATAAGCTTTCGTGGGTGAATACCCACTTCTTCGGATGCTTGGATTCGGATGCTTGCTTCTTTTCCACTGCTTGCATCCGAAGAAGTGGGTATTCACCCACGAAAGCTTATGCTCCAATACCTCTGTTAGTCTATAAGGTGCCACGGGACCCTTTGTCGCTTCTACAAATCCAGACTAACACGGCTACCCCTCTGATAAATAATAATAGGTAACTCTTACAGGGAGGTCAGTATCAGTATGCCCATTTTACACGTGGGGAAACTGAGGCACAGAGCAGTGAAACAGCAGAGCCGGGACTAGAACCCAACTCTACTGAGGGGGAGGCTAGTGCTCTAGCCCCTACGCGTCTCTGTCTTGCTGTTCCCACAACCTCTGTGCACCACAGACCCAGCACTGCAATCTCAACTCTCCCCGCCCCACACACCTTTTTACCAAACTACCCCCGCCCGGCACTATCAATTGTGGATGGAGGCTTCAGGGCGCTGCTGCTGGACTAAACACAATGTAGTCTTGATTCTTTTCCTCTAAACGCAGAACTGAGGGTATTTCTACACAGTCGAAACAAAACTGTGCTCACCCGGCTTAACAGAACAGTGAAAAGATGGCGCCTCGGCTTTGAACTCAGGTTAGCAGCGCCAGACCTGCTTTTGCAGCGTGGACCTGCCCTCGGAGTCAGTGACCTGAGGGGCTTAGCAGCGGCTACAGACGGGAAGGTAGGTTTTGTACTAGCTTCCCCTCCAGCCTGATCTGCCTATGGCAGTCAGTCCCCTAGTCCCCATGTCCAGCCCTGGGGTGCTACCCCTCCGCCTTAACGGGCGTGTTATTTCTCTCCACCCTGATTGGCCACCAGGCCGCAACTCCTTGTCTTCATGGCTGTTAGCCAGGGCAATCGGCACCTGTTTCTGAGCGGTCAGGTGTGAGCAACCACAGTGCAAAGCCCAGCTCGAGTGGCTCTGTCCTGATTGGTGTGCGCTCGCCCGGGGGTGTCGCTAGGCCTTCTGGGGTCATATTGCCTGGGGGTATCACTAGGCCTTCCAGGGTCATATCCAGGGCTCTTTGTGCTTCAGGACGCTGAGCCTTTCCCAGCAAATTGTGATAAAACTCATCTGTCCTTGTGGGCACCTAGAGGGAATTGTGGGAAGGCCCTGGAGGACTCTCCGGAGTCCTCCCTGCAAAATGGCTGGGTGAATGTGGTGTATCGAGGACTGTGTTGGAATTGCAAGCTATCACTTTAAGGGGGGGTTCCTGGTCTTGCTTGCAGGCGAGAGGGCTCTGTAGCAATTTTGGCCGGCGAGCAGTCAGTCTGAAAAGAGCCAGCTTAAAGCAAGGTGTGTGTGTGTGTGGGGGGGGGGGGGCAGTTTTGTCTCTGGCTTAGGGAGCAGCCTGCTTCGTCTCTCTCTGGTTTGGGGTCTTGTGTGTTATTGTTCTGAATTCTGAGAATGCAAGTCGTGTCACGTTGCCACCTTCCAGCCAGAGTAAGTTTTTAACCTAACTTCTCTCCGTGTGCGTCTGAACAGAACCATTAACCACCTGAATGTAAGCATAGCGCAGGGGCTGACCCCCAGCGGCAGTGGGGCCAGCTAGCCCAGGTTGAAAGCACCACTTAACACAGGGGAGAGGGTTTTGTGTGTAGACAGGAGAGGAGTTGGGGACAACATCGGAGCAAGAGTCTGGGTTAACTCTACGGTGAAGACAGACTGCGAGCAGCACCCTCTGTGCTTTGAGCCCTGGGCCTTTCCTGATTAGGGTGACCAGTCAGCAAGTGTGAAAAATCGGGACGGGGGTGGGGGGTAATAGGAGCCTATATAAGAAAAAGACCCCAAAATCTGGACTGTCCCTATAAAATCGGGACATCTGGTCACCCTACTCCTGATAGCCAGCTGTGTGAAGTGCACGGTGCATCTGTGATGGGCAAAAACTGGGGGGGGGGGGGGGTGCGGTGTGAGAGAACAGAGGGGCACCCACCCTGTTCCCCTTGGTGTGCTCGCATAGCCAGCAGCCCCGTTCGGGGCTATCCAGGCCAGGCTTTGGGGTGACCCTGGGTGGTGACACTAACAGCACCAGTGCTTTATCTCTGCAGCTCCCGCTCGCGTCTGAAAAGCCAGCGCTCTCCAGGCGGCAGGGGCAGGTTAGACCCTTCCTTCCCCCACCCCGCCTGATTTCAGCTGAACGGTTAGAAATTCTGACCCGCGGCCGGTGAGATTCCCCCCTCGGTTTGTGCTGCTGCTGGAAAAGCTGCTGCCTCAGCAGAGCAGCGGCTTGTGTCAGTGTCTAGCGGCGGCTGGTTACGTTCGTTAATCGCATCTGTGGATCCCCCAGGGAGATCTGTCCTGAGCCGTTGGGGGGGAAGGCTCCTTGTGATTCTGCAGACGCATGCTCGGCCTCCTCCAAGCGGCTTCGGCCGGGAGAATGAGAGGGCGGCAGGGACCCATGGCTGGCGCACAGAACACTTCCAAACAATAATCAAAATCATGTTCAACATTAATTCCTGCTCCTTTTCAGAGCAGTGAGGTAGAGGCAGCAGGGTCCAGTGGGTAGAGCTCTTGGCCAGCTTACAGGTGCCCTGGTTCTGTTCCTGACTCTGCCCTGTGCCCCTCAGCAAGTCACTTCCCCGGTTGGTGCCTCAGTTTCCCCTTTGTCTCTATGCTCTTTAGGGCTGGGACTGTTTCTTAGGGCTGGTCTACACTACGGCGGGGGGTGGGGGGTCAATGTAAGGTACGCAACCATAGCTGAAGTCGACGTACCTCGCTGGACTTACATCGCCGTGAGGACGCTGCAAAGTCAAAGGCTGCCGCTCCCCCGTCAACTCTGCTTCCGCCTCGCGTCGGGGTGGATTACTGGAGTCGACGGGAGCGCGTTCTGGGATCGATTTATCGCGTCTACATGAGACGCGAAAAATCGATCCCCAGAAGATCGATCGCTACCCGCCGAATCGGGCGGGTAGTGTAGACCTGGCCTTACTGTGTGTTTGTACAGCACCTGGCGCAACGGGACTCTGCTCTCCTTCGGGAACTCGAGGTGTTCCTATAATACAGAAAAATATCAAAGCCCCGGGCAGGTTAAAGGCTGCACTTCCCTTTGTGTGGCTGCAAGATCAAATCTCACCCCATGTGGCTGGTGTTGGATAGCACTTGCCAGAGGAGGGCAGGTTACGGGGACAACGACGACGTGTGGAATGAGTTGGTTGGGTCTCAGCGCAGACCCTAGCAGGACACACTCCCCACACCCACAGAGCAAGCATGGCACGGTCTGCCCTGCGCTCCCTGGTGGGAGCTCGTCTAGAAGAAACACGTTGATTACACACTACGGCCATGCCACTTTTTGGCTTCTCTGCTGACAAGGCCGAAACACGGGGTCAAATTGTAACTGTGGTTTCATGAGCTGGACACCTGGCCCCAAGGAGCCGGGCTGAGACCCCCCCCCCCCCGAACTCGTTTCACATAAGTCCACCTGCCGTCTGCTAGACGGTTGCAGTGAGTCTCCACACACCTTGGCCAGATGGCCACTGCTCGCCCAGGGCATGCGAGTTTCTCCCGGTAGCCAGCCCCTTGAGCCGTTAGCCACCCTCTTGCAGGGAAATGATTCCAGAAACACAACTGAGCAGTCGCTCAGGGATCTGGGTCAGCGGCCTGGGTGGGTCGATAGGGGTGACCAGGTTTGGAAGAAAGACCCTGAACCCAGATCAAATAGCCCAGAGCTCTGTGCAGGCAAAGAGCTCGTCTCCCTCAATGACGCGGGTTCTCACGTCTCTACTCCCTGGCTCCTTGTGGAGTCAGTTACACCTGCGGGTGTAAAACACCACTATTCTGCTCTGCCAAAGATTCCTGCTCGGGTGTAAAGGACTGCACAAGCGGCAAGGCAGCAGGAGAACTGGCCCCGTAGTGCTTCACGTGCCCCGAGGGGTCATTCTGATTCTAATCCTGCTTAGCCCAGGAAATGCTACCCAGACCCCTTAGCAGGACATTGGAAGTCTCAAGGAAGCGAGAAAGTAAAGCCCAGTGGGTTGTTAGCAACGCGTCGTGGTCTCTGGCCTTTCTGGGGCACGCAATGCCCCGTCAACCTGTGGAACTCATTGCCAGGGGATGTTGTGAAAGCCAAAAGTATAACATCAGAAAAGAACGAGATATGTTCCTGGAGGACAGGTCCATCAGTGGTTAGTGGCTAGTAGCCAAGATGGTCAGGGATGCAATCCCATGCTCTAGGGCAGGCCTGCACAACTCGTAAAGCAGCGAGGGCCATATTATTCCAAAGAAAACAGCCGAGGGCCGAAACCCACCCGCCCCGTGGAAACAACCCCTCCTTCCCCAGCGCTGGGGTGTGGAAGCCTGTAGAGGGGGAAAGAAATAGCGCGCATAGGGTGACCAGATCACAGCAGTAAAATAGGACCCGCCCCCTCCCCGTTCGGCCTCACCATCACACCCCTCTTCATCCCCCAGGGGTCACTATATTACTGCACACAACAGTCAATCAATGCGGTTGTAGATAAATCTCTGCATTATGCATTTTTGTATAACTTTTATATGACTTTGTATTGAACCTTGGTAATATGTTATAGCGGACCCCTAAGGTAGTATAATTAAGGTAAAAGAAAAATGTCTTTTTGCTAGAAGTAGCATAAGATCTTCCCTCCACTTTGTATTCAATTGCCCTGTTGAATGAATGAGGTGTGAATGAGGAAGGCATGGAAGGCAGGCACCTCCAGACAGCTGCAACCCTTGGAGAGGGGATGGGAACCAGACCAAGGACAATCAAACTTGTCAAGTGGGCTGACTAGAGAAGAGCAGACATACTGACAGCCTCGGGGGTTAGAAGCAAGCACCTTCCTTTGGGAACACCCTCTTTGCAGCATTGGGACAACCCCCAGCCCAGAGACAAGCAGCAAAAAGGACCAACGGACACAGTCCCAGATTTTGGGCCGCACAGTGAGTCCACCTACTCACCCCCCCACGGGCCACACAGTGAGCCCATGCGGGCCGCATGCGGCCCCCGGGCCGCATGTTGTGCAGGCCTGATCCAGGGGCCCTAAACCTCTGACTGCCAGAAGCTGGGAGGGGATGACAGGGGATGGATCACTTGATAAATTGCCCTGTTCTGTTCACTACCTCTGAAGCATCTGGCACCAACCACGGTCGGAAGACAGGACACTGGGCTAGATGGACCACTGGTCTTCCCCAGTGTGGACGTCCTTACGTTCTAAAGCAGGATCCCACCACTGCACACTGCCCGGAGTTCAGATGCTTCTGTATAAGAGCAAATTGTAACTGGTTCCATCCGAGCCGTTCTACTCTGAGCAGTGAGTCTGCTGACATTGGGGGTGCCCACCCTCGCCCTCTCCCAGATCCAGCCAGTTCTCCTGGCTGCTGACACTGCAAAGCCCCCTGGGAGCTGAAGCACCATCTGGGACCTCTCTGCCTTTCGCTGCCTCACCAGAGAGAAAGATTCTGCCGTGCCAGGTTCTGTGGCCGATGCGCAATGCGGATTCAGCTGCCTTCCCTACGCTGGGGCCCCACCGATCTCTCTCTCTCTGCGTCAGACCTGCTCCCTGCTGTCCCTTCCTGCCTTTTGGGGGATCTCCCCGAGTTCTCACCTCGGATGGGTCCCCTCAGCTCAAGCCCAGCTCGCTCGGAACTGAGCTTCCAGCCTCACTCCATTGCTGTGGACTGCGTCTCCCACCCTCCCCATCCCTCAGACTTTGGATTCATCTGTGACTCCCTCCCCTTCTTCCCCACGCACAGCCAGGCTGTGACTCTTCCCTTCACTGTGCTTCCTAAATCTGGCCCTTCCTTTGGGTCTCGGTCCTCGTCTCCTCTGATCACTGCCCTCACCGATTCCCATAGGGAGCTTCTCAGCCGATCCCCTTGCGAAGCAGAGGCAGTGGGGAAAGCAGAGAGTGGAGGGGCCAGGGAGGAAGGATCCCTGCCTCGAGCGTGGTTCAGTACTGCAGCGGCTGACTTGAGCAAGGAGGTGGCCCCCGGTTATGCCTCAGCCGGGAGGTCGTGTTTGACTCTTGCCGCAGCCCAGAGGTCCAAGCAGCAAAGGCCATGTTGGCTCGCACATTGTGAATGATGTCGCCCACATATGGCCCTGTCCGCTGAGCTGACACCAGGAATGGCTAACGTCCAGGCCTCGGGACAAGCTGTCCGCTCACCGGAGGTGACAGGCTGTCCCGGGGGCCTGTCCCCAGGGATGGCAGCAAAACGTCCCAGGGCACCTGAAGGTTGGATGCAAATGCTCGCACGTACACCACCTCCAAACATCCCGACACGCACCCTCGCCCTGGCCGCTGTCAGCTGATCATGGGCAGCCCGGAAGAGCCATGGAAGGGACATGAGTCCATGGCAATCCCAGCATGCACCCCGCCACTCCGTTCTGTCATAGACTCATAGACTTTAAGGTCAGAAGGGACCATTATGATCATCTAGTCTGTCCTCTGGCACAACGCAGGCCACAGAATCTCGCCCACCCACTCCTGCAATAAACCCCTAACCTGTGTCTGAGCTATTGAAGTCCTCACATCATGGTTTAAAGGTGCAGAGAATCCTCCAGTAAGTGACCTGTGCCCCATGCTGCAGAGGAAGGTGAAAAACCTCCAGGGCCTCTGCCAATCTACCCTGGAGGAAAATTCCTTCCCGACCCCAAATATGGCGATCAGCTGAACCCTGAGCATGTGGGCAAGACTCACCAGCCAGACACCCAGGAAAGAATTCTCTGCAGTAACTCAGATCCCACCCATCGAACATCCCATCACAGGCCATTGGGCACATTTACCGCTGATAGCCAAAGATCAATGAATTGCCCATCATACCATGTCCTTCACTGGGCTTTTGCATTTTGTCTTTTGCTCCTCTCTCATTCCCCTCACTCCGTTCTCTTTCCCTGGCCCACCTCTCTCCCCCAATCTCTCTCTCTCCTTTCTTCTTCTCTCCTTTCTTTCTCCACTTTTCCACTCTCCTCTTCCCTCTCTTCTTCCCCCTCTGCAGCTGGCTATACTGCGTGCGCGCTCACACACACACACACACACACGCACACATGCCGTCTAGTAATGTAGTCCTTTGGAGCTGCTTAGCATTGATCATTAGAGGCGGCAGGTTAATGGGACCCCACTGAAGAACTTTTTGTGTTATTTTCCCCTGATGTGCCTGTGCGAACACCTGGTCCCCAGCCTCACCACGGAAGATTGGAAATGCACCTGCCCCAGCCCTTGCCACGGCACATTTTCGGATCCCCGCTGTGTCTTCTTTCCAATAAGAAGAAAGACCTGTCAGCATTAAGCAAATCAGGCACGCGTCTCACCTCCCCCGAGCGGTGTGTCACACATGAATATCTGAGGGCTCTCCCCACCCCCCCCCATTCCCATTTCTGTCCTCTTGGTTTTTAATGAAAGAAAAGTTGAATGCGCTCACCAAGAGGGTGAGAAATATCCATAAAACTCCAGTTTCAACCCCGTTAGCCCATTCTGCCGCTCTCCCTTTAAACTTTGCAGTGCTCCCTTTTCTCTGCTTAATAGGAAGAAGGCTGGATTTTTTTCCCAGGCTGCCGGAGCGGGAGGAGGAGGAGGAGGAAGTGCTGCTGAATACACACGATCATGGCGCAAGCGGTGCCTCTCTGAGACTTAATGGAATGGCAATGCGGAGGTGAAACACAAGAGTAGCAAACGAATCCCCTGTTACGGAGCGTGGGGGAGTCAGGCCCTGCACCCCTTTTCCTGGGATTTAATGTGACTTTTAGCCAGCCAGCAGAACAGAAGGTTTATTAGGGATGCCAGGAACACAGTTCAAACAGAGCTTGTACGTACAAACAGGACCCCTCAGTCGGGCCCTTTTGGGGGGCAGGGAGCTTAGACCCCAGCCTTGGGGCTCCCTGCATTTCACCACCCAGCTCCAAACTGAAACCAAACAGACAAACCCTTCAGCAGACTGTTTTCCCCCTCCCCCGGGGCTCCTCCTCTAGCCTGTGTCCATTCTCCCAGCCAAAGGTGTCACCTCCCAACCCCCCTCCTGGCTCATGTTACAGCCTCAGGTAAAGTCTCCCATTCCCAATGCAGCAGGTTCCAGGGAACCTCCCCCGCAAGCCTGCCAGGTTAAATTAATCTTGCTCCCTACTCCGTCACATCCCCGTGCTGGGTGCACACTTCAAGGGGCTTTCTCCTCGATCAACTGTACCGTGCACGTCACCTCCCCAGGCTGCAAGCCATTGCTGGAGTGGCTAATGCACAGGGCCGGTGCGCCAAGCGTGTGTGTGTGTGTGTGAGCTTCACGTAACACGTGGGGACCAAGAAAGCGTGATGATGTCCCTCCTGCTCAGGTGAGCAATCAGCCGGGA
Organism: Macrochelys suwanniensis; assembly: GCA_033296515.1. Classification (NCBI taxonomy): domain Eukaryota; kingdom Metazoa; phylum Chordata; order Testudines; family Chelydridae; genus Macrochelys; species Macrochelys suwanniensis. Next base: position 256,896,714 of record CM065776.1, on the reverse strand, counting down.
TTGAACATCGGACCTCCCCATCCCCAATATGGCAGCATGATCTTCTCCGGCTTGAGTTAAGTCGGCTTGCTACGAACGGCAGCAATGTCTTACCCAGACTGGCCATTAGAGGGAGACAAAGCCCCACAGTGAACAAATGCACGGTGACTTAAGACGGTGGGAGAGGTTAGACAAGGCTGTGGTTTGGGAAGGGGCAGTAGCACTCCGGGCTCTGCTCCAGAGACACAGGAGCTAAAAGAGACTTTTTGTAACATTGATCAGGGCTTTTAGCTCCATCATTCAGTCCTCCGGCCATTAGGTGGCGACAAAATTGCAGCCACTCGAGTGGTCTCATTCCACCCAAAGGAATGAGACCACAAAGGAATGAGACCAAAGGCGTGAGTGCATACGACCAGTGAGTCGTATGCGCTCACGCCTAGACCTGGTTCTCTCCACTAGGTGGCAGTGGTGACATGTACACAGCCACAGAGCCGGTGGTGAAAAGGGCAGGATACGTCTAGTAAAAATTTCAAACCAAATGAAATTTGTTCATTTTGTTCAAAATTTTCCAGGGTGATTTCTTTGATTTTATTTTCTGATTTTTAAATGAACATTTTTTAATGTATACTTTTCATAAATTTCACTCGGTTTCAGTGGAGACACAAGTAGGCTGGTTTTCAATGGAGAAAAACAACTTTCTTTCACTATTGCAACCACCCTGTGAGGCACGGCAATGCTATTATCCCCATTGTATGGGTGAGAAACTGAGGCACAGAAAGACTATGTGAGTCACCCAAGGTCACACATGAAGCCGGTGCCACAGCAGGGCATTGATCTCAGGTCCTTGGCTAGCTCCCAGACCACTGGACCATCCATCCTTACTGATCTATAGGGACGGAGCTGAGAGAAAGTAGGTTGGTGATCAGGGCTTGTGCTCCTTGGGCAGCTGGCTCCATGTGTGAAAAGTGCTTGGAGGGGGAAGTCCTGCCTCCTGGGACATTAATGTCTAAAACAAGAGCTCCTTAGAGTAAATGATTCAGCCACTAGATGTTTCTGGGGACTTCAATTGTTTCAGACAGGGTGTGCTCCCTGGCAAACAGGGGAGACAAAACAGAGACTCTAGAAGCCTATTTGAGTACTAGGTCGTAGGCTTTTCTTTAATAAATGCCTCTGTTGAAGATGGACTGTGAGTCTATATCTGGTGACACTCAGTGCCTCCCTATAGTTAAGGCCTTCTCTCTTGGCTCAACTACGCCTTTGTCCTGCTCCTCCACCCCCACATTGGTCCCTTCACTCATCTGGTAACCACCTCCTCTCTGTCCTTTCCCATAATGTCACCAAAGAGGGTGCAAGAGCCTTCTCCCCCGCAGCCCCTGCTATCCAGAGCAGCCTCTCTCCTTGACGCTCCACCTGTTTCTAAAGCTCAGCTATGAACCCACAGTCCTTGTTCCCCCTCGCTTGTGCCTCGTAGCATCACTCTTCTGCTGCTGCCGCTTTTCTTCCCCCACTGCAGAGTGCTTAAGGATTGAATGTGGATAGTTTACGTCACCTCTTTGTCTGTCCCCACATTATCCCCGAGCTGATCCCGATGTTCTCAGATTTATTTGCATGTGTATGACTGAAGCTCTTCTGCGAGCCTTCCATATTTGAGATGTCAGCAGCATTGGTTAGCCTTGGTTGGACACATAGGTCACATGGTATTGCTTGTGTTCCCTGATTGGGCCCGTGTGACTCAGAATCGGGTCTCCGGCACAATAACAGGTGATCACCAATTCAAATGTCCCTTTCCGTGAATATTGGTTCAGAGTGACTTTTGGTGGCTGTTCCTGCCAGTGCGTTTGCTGAGGAGCGCAGGTCCCTTGCGGCAGAGACCTGACAGAACTCAGCTGTAACAACGAACTGTAGCGGCACAGAGCTATAAAGGGCCTCTGCTGAGGCTGCCGGACACAGATGGATCATGCGGTTCTCTCCAGCTCCCAGTCTGTTCAGACTGGTGTCACCACTGTGGGCCTCTCGAGAATCCTGGCCCAGATTAGGCCGACGGCTGACTATACTACATCTGTATCAGCGGTTCTTAATTTGGGGGTTTATGACCCGGAGGGAGGGGGGGGGGGTCCTGGCTAGATCCCAGCTGGATGAGAGGAAGATCTCAGGGGGGTTCCCGGTTGTCGAGAGCCACTGAGTTAAATGATTGGTGGAAAGCCATGATGACAAGGTGACGACCGCAGCGGAAGGGAATTCGTTTAGAGATCTGAGCGCCTAGTCATAGGCGGGTTATTGTACTATTTGACTAGCTCTGGCTTTGGGCTGCTAGCTTGTTTTGGTTGGGGCGGGGGGGTAGATACAATGGGAATTGTACAGTACAGAAGGACTATGCACAGCCTCCGGGACTGAGAGCCAGAAGGCCGTTCACTGGGCTCTGGAAAAGAGGATGATTCTCATGAATCAATAGTGGGGGATTTTTCCCTTTATGAGTCTGGAATTACCTGTTTGAGTCATTTGTCTGCCTTGCCCGTTAATGCTCAATTGATCCACGGCTCTAATTGACTGCACTTGCAACCAGCGATAGAGAGAGAGATCAGGTCGGGATAAACTAGGCTATTTCCTGGCTAGGCACGAGGGAATTAGGCCGGGGAAAGGAGGGACCCCAGGGACATGATGGCTTCCGGTTTCTAGCCAAAGAGCAGCTCCGCCACAAGCTGCGGTGTTTTGTGGCAGGTGCCGTAATGCCTCACCGTTCTTCTCTGCGTGCCATTGGCCATGCCTCTCCCACTCAGCCTGGCAGCCCTTCTGAGAGTGAAACTGACAAAGCTGAGGCTGGCTTAGTGTCGCAGCTCACCCCAGCAGGGGCTTTCTGGTTTCCACCGGAAATCCTCAGTCTCCTCTCCCAACCATGTGGCACGTGGATGCTGAGCACAATTGATCTGTCTAGGGCATAGTATGTTTAGCTCTGTAACTGCTATGGGGTTGTATGCTCTGTATTGCATCTTTAAATCTCTGTGGATGCAGGCAGCTGTATGTTGTGTTCGGCTCAGTGCAGACTGTCACGGACAAGACACATACGCTGCTCTCTCCTGGAGACTTTACATTAGTACTTTCTTGTCCTCTCCTTAGAAATTAAGTCATTCTCACTGGAAGTATCTGTTTGATTTTTTCCATATGGGAAAAAACAAGGTATAGTGTCCCTCATACAAAATGTGCACAGGTCCCTTCCCAGCTGTAACGTTGTATGGAATCATCATCCTTCTTAAAACAGGAGACACTGATTATAGAGAACAACTACAATTCCAGGTACACAACTGGGTTTTCACACAGCTTGAATTCCAGCTTTGTCTCCCTTGTTTACCAGGGACCACATTCTGTCTGGAACGCTATACAGCACACAGAGACATCGAGCGGCAGAATAATATACCACAGGTAAAGATGAAAGTACAACAGCCTGCGCACTCACTCATCAGCAATGGAAGCTTTTCCCTAGCTGCCGCTGTATCTATCAGCCTTGGGAAAGTTCAGTCTGTGTGGTCCTCTATGGCAAGTGGCTAGATGTCATATGGACACCCACCGACTAGGAACTAGACTGAAACAACCAACCTGCTCCACATAGGCCACTAAACAGTCATCAGCTAGTACCAACTCTTAGCCTCCACCGGTCCAGACCAGAAGTGAGTCAGTCATGTAGATGTGAAAGGCTCCATCTTCCAGTCACATCAGCCTGACCTACCCGGGTCCTTTCTCCTTCCTGGCCACCATGTCTGCTAGATGTTAGTGGGGTACTTCCGTGGGGCTGTTTGGCCTCTGTTTCCAGGCAATTTACAAGCATTTTCTCAATACAGCCCAAATCATAGCTGCAAGACACATAAGGTTCAGTCAAGTTCAATATTTCTTTGGCTCGTGGAAAAGAGGCGGCCTCGAAACTCATGTAGAGCAATTGTCGTATTAGAAGGGATCAATGGCCCTTGAGGTCTGGTATCCTGCCCCTGAGAATGGCCAGTGTCTTAGAGGTAGGTGTGACCACCACTTCCTTGTGCCATGCAATGCCATGGAGGCGGGGGGTCACGTTTCTTCCTGACCCCATCGGGACAGCATATTTCGCATGAGGATTGGTAGCCCTCACTCTCATTCTCTCTAAGTGCGACTGCCCCTGCTGTCCTGATTCATATAAATGCCCAATACCTTCTTAAATACCGTGTGACCTGCCCCAACAGCATCCAGTTGCAGTGAGTTCCACAGGTTCATCATACATAGGATGCAAAAGCTTGCCTTGTATCTTTTTCAAATTGCTTCCCTTTTACTCAAATAACCAATGTCTGCTATGGCCGGATTACGGATGAGGCTAAAGAGGTTGCCAGGGTTGCCAGGCGTCCGGTTTTCGACCAGAACGCCCGGTCGAAAAGGGACCCTGGTGGCTCTGGTCAGCACTGTGGACCAGGCCCTTAGAAGTCCAGTCGGCAGTGCAGCAGGGGCCCAGGGCTAAGGCAGGCTCCCTACCTGCCCTAGCTCCATATAGTTCCCGGAAGCGGCCGCTGGGTCCCTGAGGCCCCTAGGCACATGGGTGGCCAGGGAGGCTCCGCGTGTTGCCCCCGCCCCGAGTGACAGCTCCGCAGCTCCCATTGGCCAGGAACCGCGACCAATGGGAGCTACAGGGGCGGTGCCAGCAGACGCGAGGGCAGCACACAGAGCCTCATTGGCTGCCTATGCACCTAGGGTCTTCAGGGACCTGGCAGCCGCTTCCTGGGAGCTGCGGTAAGCGCCACCAGGACCCTGCACCCCTCCTGCACCCAAACCCCCTGCCCCAGCCCAGAGCCTTCTCCTGCACCCCAAACCCCTCATCCCCAGCCCCACCCCAGAGCCCACACCCCCAGCCAGAGAGAGCCCTCACCCCCCTGCACCCCAACCCCCTAACTCCAGACTGGTGAAAGTGAGTGAGGGTGGAGGAGAACAAATGATGGAGGGGGCGGGATGGAGCAAGCGGGGGGCTGGGCCTCGGAGAAGGGCCGGGGCAGGGGTGTTCGGTTTTGGGAGATAAGAAAGTTGGCAACCCGACCTTCTCTGTCCCACGCGTTATGATAGAGGCCCGTGATACAGTACCAAATCCACGTCTTTACCAACCAAACAAGGCTGGTCTTTAAACCTCCTCTCATATGGGAATGTTTCCCCTTCCCTGATGGCTCTAATCAGTTTGGTTCTCCGGGGCTCTGAGCCGTTTCTATTTCTTCTGCCCTCTGGGGGCAGCTCCTTCACTGGAGCCTCTCCGGTGATTTCAGTGCCTCAGTTTCCCCAGCTGTAGGGTGGCGATGATGGCACTTTGTCAAATTCTTTTAGCTCTAAGGATGAAAAATGCTGCACCATAGGCCAGTACGCAGGGCGGCGCTGGAGAGAGTCTGGCCCTGGCTCCTACACTGTCCTAGCAGGGTCCGAAGACAGCCAGGTTAGCCGTACTGACCAACCCCGTGAATGGCACCCAGCCGTAGATGGGAAGCCCGTGCCGGTCACGGGCGCGCTCATGGTCTGCAACCCGAGCGGAGTGGAATGCGCCATGACGAGCCGGGAGGGGGGGAACTTCACCAAAGGTTTGGCTGCCGGGTGGGGCTAGCATTGGGTGAAGGCTCCTGATGCTTGTCATCTGATTGGACCTGATTCTTCCATCCCTTGCTTGTGTTGGCTGTGGGCCGCTCCTCTAGGGCACGCAGAACTGCCACAAAGGCCAGGGCACGCGAATAACGGATCTCTCCCTCCCCCGAGACGAGGGTGACCCACAGCAAGTGTGAAAAAATGGGACAGGGGGTGGGATGGGGGGTAATAGGAGCCTATGTAAGAAATGGGATGCTCTCGGGGAATTTTGGGACAGCGATAATCCTGGCCTCCTGCATTTCTTGCTGTTTAAAGGGGGGTTCTCAGCCAGTTGTAGCAACACCCGGCATATCAAGCAGCTCTCAGGTGTGTTCTACCTGGATGTGCAGGCAGCTTATAGGTCTAGGGACACAATTTTCCCTTTGGACACAACAGATCCCAGAGATATAGTCTGATGAGCCCTGCACCAGAAGGGGAGCAGCGGGGGCAAAAAACCTAACTGGCGTCAATCCTGAGCTTGATAAGTTTATGGAGGGGATGGTGTGACGAGACTGCCTACAATGGCATGTAGCTGATCTCTGACGGCAAGCAGCAAATATCTCCAATGACCGGTGACTGGACACTAGATGGGGAGGGCTCTGAGTTACTACAGAGAATTCTTTCCCGGGTGTCTGGCTGGTGGGTCTCGCCCACATGCTCAGGGTCTAACTGATTGCCATATTTGGGGTCGGGAAGGAATTTCCCCCAGGTCAGATTGGCAGAGACCCTGGAGGGTTTTCACCTTCCTCTGCAGCATGGGGCATGGGTCACTTGCAAGTTTCAAGTAGCGTAACTAGTGGATTCTCTGTAACTTGAAGTCTTTAAACCATGATTTGAGGATGTCAGTAACTCAGCCAGAGGTGAGGGGTCTATTACAGGAGTGGGCGGGTGAGGGTCTGTGGCCTGCAGTGTGCAGGAGGTCAGATTGGATGATCATGATGGTCCTTTCTGGCCTTAAAGTCCAGGAGAACAGAATATCCTGAACACCCAGACTTTCGTATTCGTTACTACTATAATTGCGCACTTCATTCTCTACTGAAATGCCACCATCTCTTTAGGAAATGCCACCAATCTCCAGGGTAGATTGGCAGAGGCCCTGGAGGTTTTTTTGCCTTCCTCTGCAGCATGGGGCACGGGTCACTTACCGGAGGATTCTCTGCATCTTGAAGTCTTTAAACCATGATTTGAGGACTTCAATAGCTGAGACATAGGTGAGAGGATTATTCCAGGAGTGGGTGGGTGAGATTCTGTGGCCTGCATTGTGCAGGAGGTCAGACTAGATGATCATAATAGTTCCTTCTGACCTTAAAGTCTATGAGTCTATGAGTCTATGAGGAGTGCGCCGGGACTGAGGGAAAATCCTGCCAAATTAAACCGCAGGTGGAATCGGAGCACACCGCGTGTAACGTTCTGTAGGTGAATTTCACTAGGAAACGGGCAGTAATGCCTCAGTTCTCACCGGATGTGCCAAGGCACTAGGAGGCAGGAGCATTTCCTGTGCCATCGGAGGCTGAAGGAAATGCAGCATGGATTGAGAAAAGGGCACTGTTCAGCAGCCAGTCAGAATCACCAGCTGAGCATCCTTTGCAAGCAGCGATTATTCAAGATCCAGGGGGTAGGACGGAGGAGAACTACAGGATATAAGGAGTGGAGGACTCTAGGTCTGTGAGATTCAGGAACCAGAGAGCTAGAAGAACTAGAAAATTCTAGATACAGACTGTAAAGGGAACAGAGGAAACTCTTAAGATGCTGGGAAATGGACCAACTTTGGCTATGTTCTGTCCAGAACGGGTTGCAGGGAATTCAGGGCTGATCCTTTTCTGACACTCAGAGACCGGAAGTGTTGGGTTCTGTATCTGAGTCACTTAGTAACGGGCCTGAAGCAAAACCTTTGATTCCAAGGCTGCTCAGACTTTACAGCTCTGGCTGTAAAGCGTCATCCCAAGCGTCATCCAGTTGTAGGCTCAGACCCCCAGAATCCGTACAGCACCCTGCACTCTGAGGTGGGGATGTGGTGGCTGGGGACTATTTCTGTGAGTGGCCCAAACTGGAACGCTGAATCCGGCCCACGCAAATTTCTGAAAAGTGTGGATCCAAATAAATGAAGATGTGCCTATCTCCTAGAACTGGAAGGACCTTGAAAGGTCATTGAGTCCAGGCCCTGGTTCTCATGGGTGACTTTAATCACCCCGATATCTGCTGGGAGAGCAATACAGCGGTCCACAGACAATCCAGGAAGTTTTTGGAAAGTGTAGGGGACAATTTCCTGGTGCAAGTGCTGGAGGAACCAACTAGGGGAAAAGCTCTTCTTGACCTGCTGCTCACAAACAGGGAGGAAATAGTAGAGGAAGCAATAGTGGATGGGAACCTGGGAGGCAGTGACCATGAGATGGTTGAGTTCAGGATCCTGACACAAGGAAGAAAGGAGAGCAGTAGAACAGAGACCCTGGACTTCAGAAAAGCAGACTTTGACTCCCTCAGGGAACTGATGGGTAAGGTCCCCTGGGAGAATAACATGAGGGGGAAAGGAGTCGAGGAAAGCTGGCTGTATTTTAAAGACTCCTTATTGAGGTTGCAGGAACAAACCATCCCGAGGTGTAGAAAGAAAAGTAAATATGGCAGGCGACAAGCTTGGCTTAACAGTGAAATCCTTGCTCGTCTTAAACACAAAAAAGCAGCTTACAACAAGTGGAAGATTGGACAAATGACCAGGGAGGAGTATATAAATATTGCTTAGGCATGCAGGAGTGAAATTAGGAAGGCCAAATCACACTTGGAGTTGCAGCTAGCCGGAGATGTTAGGAGTAACAAGAAGGGTTTCTTCAGGTATGTGAGCAACAAGAAGAAAGTCAAGGAAAGTGTGGGCCCCTTGCTGAATGAGGGAGGGAACCTAGTGACAGAGGATGTGGAGAAAGCTAGTGTACTCAATGCTTTTTTTGCCTCTGTCTTCACAGACAAGGTCAGCTCCCAGGCGGCTGCACTCCGCAGCACGGTATGGGGAGGAGGTGACCAGCCCTCTGTGGAGAAAGAAGTAGTTCGGGACTATTTAGAAAAGCTGGACGAACACAAGTCCATGGGGCCGGATGCACTGCATCCCAGGGTGCTAAAGGAGTTGGCCGATGTGATTGCAGAGCCATTGGCCATTATCTTTGACAAATCATGGCAATCGGGGGAGGTCCTGGATGACTGGAAAAAAGCTAATGTAGTGCCCATCTTTTAAAAAGGGAAGAAGGAAGATCCGGGGAACTACAGGCCAGTCAGTCTCACCTCAGTCCCTGGAAAAATCATGGAACAGGTCCTCAAGGAATCAATTCTGAACCACTTAAAGGAGGGGAAAGTGATCAGGAACAGTCAGCATGGATTCACCAAGGGCAAGTCATGCCTGACTAACCTAATTGCCTTCTATGATGAGATAACTGGCTCTGTGGATGAGGGGAAAGCAGTGGATGTGCTATTTCTTGACTTTAGCAAAGCTTTTGATACAGTCTCCCACAGTGTTCTTGCCAGCAAGTTAAGGAAGTATGGGCTGGATGAATGGACGGTAAGGTGGATAGAAAACTGGCTGGATGGTCGTGCTCAACGGGTAGTGATCAATGGCTCCATGTCTAGTTGGCAGCCGGTATCAAGTGGAGTGCCCCAAGGGTCGGTGCTGGGGCCGGTTTTGTTCAATATCTTCATCAACGATCTGGAGGATGGTGTGGACTGCACCCTTAGCAAGTTTGCAGATGACACTAAACTGGGAGGAGTGGTTGATACGCTGGAGGGTAGGGACAGGATACAGAGGGACCTAGACAAATTAGAGGATTGGGCCAAAAGAAATCTGATGAGGTTCAACAAGGACAAGTGCAGAGTCCTGCACTTAGGACGGAAGAATCCCATGCACTGCTACAGACTAGGGACCGAATGGCTGGGCAGCAGTTCTGCAGAAAAGGACCTAGGGGTTATGGTGGACGAAAAGCTGAATATGAGTCAACAGTGTGCCCTTGTTGCCAAGAAGGCTAACGGCATTTTGGGCTGTATAAGTAGGGGCATTTCCAGCAGATCGAGGGACGTGATTATTCCCCTCTATTCGGCACTGGTGAGGCCTCATTTGGAGTACTGTGTCCAGTTTTGGGCCCCACGCTACAAGAAGGATGTGGATAAATTGGAAAGAGTCCAACGGAGGGCAACCAAAATGATTAGGGGGCTCGAGCACATGACTTATGAGGAGAGGCTGAGGGAACTGGGACTGTTTAGCCTGCAGAAGAGAAGAATGAGGGGGGATTTGATAGCTGCTTTCAACTACCTGAAAGGGGGTCCAAAGAGGATGGATCTAGACTGTTCTCAGTGGTAGAAGATGACAGAACAAGAAGTAATGGTCTCAAGTTGCAGAGGGGGAGGTTTAGGTTGGATATTAGGAAAAACTTTTTCACTAGTAGGGTGGTGAAGCACTGGAATGGGCTACCTAGGGAGGTGGTGGAATCTCCTTCCTTAGAGGTTTTTAAGGTCAGGCTTGACAAAGCCCTGGCTGGGATGATCTAATTGGGTTTGGTCCTGCTTTGAGCAGGGGGTTGGACTAGATGACCTCCTGAGGTCCCTTCCAACCCTGAGATTCTATGACTAGCAGGACCATACTGTCCCCTGACAGATTTTTGCCCCAGATCCCTAAATGGCCCCTTCAAGGATTGAACTCACAACTCTGGATTTAGCAGGCCAATACTCAAACCACTGAGCTATCCCTCCCCAGCAGGGAAGTTGGTGGCAGCTCCGGTTCTAATGACAGCCAAGGAGGGTTATGATGTCCCGGTGCATTCCACAGCAAAATTGTTGGATCTGGGACTTTAATAGGTTGCTCCTCTTTCTGCTCCTTCCTAGAGTCTGATTCTCCCCTCGCCCCCAGCAAAATAGCACCTCATTCAGGCCCTGTTTGATCAGTAGATCTCACAGCACTTTTCAAAGGAGGGCCATCTCAGTATATACATCGGGACACTGGTGCACAGAGCGGTGAAGGTCACACAGCAGCAGATCTGAGAAGAGGAACCCAGTCACCCGAGTCCCAGTCCAGTGCTCTACCCACTAGTCTCCACTGCCTCCCCTCAGAGGAACTGCGGAGGCCTTAAGTGCTACTCACTAGGGGAAAGTGTGTCACTCTCCGGCCCCAGGCAATGACAGCCCCAGGACTAGGTTAGCCTGTGGGCTCCCACAATCAGCCTGAGGTGTGGGAGGCTGGAAGAACTGGACTTGGGCTGCAGCAACAGGGCTGTTATGAAGGGGCAGGTAGATGAGATGCTCCTAGTGTGGATTTGTCTGAGAGAGGGCCGCAGTCACCTGGGGCACATCCAGGATTCACCGAGGAAGGTGTTGGTGCATTTCCTTCGGGGCAGCACTGAACCCAGCTCTGTCCTGGCCAGGGGACGGCGGCTCGGGTGAAAGGAATCAGGGCGGATCTCTCTCTGGGCTCCAGCAGACAGGTGCCCACATCACAAAGCTCGTGTGGCGTTAATTAGGCCAGATTCTCCCGCTCTCCTGTAAGCCCAGTTTAATTGGCCCCCTGAGCCGGGTGGCTGGCTGCCTTGCATCACTGACGCGGCCTACAGCTGCTGGTGCGTCTGGCCCCTGGTTGCCAAACTCAGTGGGGAGGCCAGGAGTGTGTGAGCCACGGAGGATGGGCTCCCCTCTCGCCCCTCGAGTTGGCTCCTGCAGAACGGGTTGGCAGGGCAGCGTGCCCAGCTGGAGGACCTGCCCGGAGGACGTTGGGCTCCGGGGATCTTTCCTCGGCTCCGATGGACCCAAGACCGAGCTGCTTCCAAGAGCCTAGGCTGAACTGCAGTTCCTGCGGGAGCCGAGGGAGTCGCCGATGGTCGGGCAGGGGCGGAGGGATCCCACGGGGGCCGAATCGTCCTGGAACTAAGAAACCACAAACCAGCCAACTGCCATTGCCCAAGTGATGCCCGAGAGGCGAATGGCTCCTTTGACGACAAACCACAGCCAAGCATAGGGCCCTCCTGTCCCCTCAGGACCCTGCCCCTAGGGCCCCGTATCCCTCTACCGTCTCTCCGTCCCCAGGCGGCGGTGACCCCACGAGTGAGCCCTATGGCCTCCCCGACAGGGGAAACACCTCATCAGTATGACTGCGCTGGTGGGGGAGGAATAGCGAGCGTAGGCCCCCAGCATGCTCCAGAGAGCTGTGGCCATGGGGTGACGCGGCGACAGGCAGAGGAGGGGGAGCGGAGCCGGCTGAGTGGCTCCTGAAAACGGTTTAATGTGTCTAAAAGGGGAAGGTTTCACGTCCGATCCTTGTCAACGGCAGCAGGGCTAATCGGCCGGATGCCATTTCCCGGGGAAGGAAGGGCCCCAGCAGCGGGCAAGTCACTCTGCTCCCAGGGGCCGCCGGCTTTCAGAGGCTTTTATGGCCAGCGCTTGGCAGCTCAGCAGAGTGCCGCGCTGTCATTCGAGTGACACTGACAGTATCCAAGGATTAGCTTGGAAGGTGACTGACTGACCCGTCTCTGTCAAGCTTGGAGTCGTGTGTGTGTGTGTGCAGGGAGGACGGGGGAGGGAGAAGAGAAATGCAAGCTCCTCCCCCGCACACCAAAGAAATTATTTTGGGGAGACAGGAAGGCAGGCAGTCGGGGAAGGTAAGGGGGCCGGGTCGGAGGGACACAGATTTCCACCCCATAATGATTTATAGAATATGGCGTTGTCAATGCACTCAACACACATCAGCTAATTCATCCTCACAAGCCCCTGGGAGATTAGCCGCTTGGGGAAACTGAGGCACAGAGCCGCTCACCGGCTTCCCCACAGACCCGGAGGGAGTCAGTGTCAGAGCTGGGCATGGAATTGAGGAGTTCCTAACCTTTTGACCGATCAATCCAGTGATCGCTTTATCTAGCCAGGCCTCCCTTCTCTCTCTATAATGCAGTTCATTTTAAGGATGTCAAAGCAGTTCAGAGAAAATCAGAATCAACCCAGATGCAAACCGACCATCTGAGAGCTCTAAGTAAACACTGGCTGCCCTTCTTGTTTTGCCCTGTCACTTTCCCACCTGCCTCTGCCCTTTGAGGCTCTGTCTGGTGTCAGGAGCAGAAGAAGGTGAAACCTGATGAGAAAACCTTATAGACTCATAGACTTTAAGGTCAGAAGGGACCATTATGATCATCTAGTCTGACCTCCTGCACAATGCAGGCCACAGAATCTCACCCACCCACTCCTGCAATAATCCTCTCACCTATGTCTCAGCTATTGAAGTCCTCAAATCATGGTTTAAAGACTTCAAGATGCAGAGAATCCTCCAGCAAGTGACCTGTGCCCCATGCTGCTGAGGAAGGCGAAAAACCTCCAGGGCCTCTGCCGATCTACCCTGGAGGAAAACTCCTTCCCGACCCCAAATACAGCGATCAGCTGAACCCCGAGCATGTGGGCAAGACTCACCAGCCAGACACCCAGGAAAAAGTTCTCTGTAGTAACTTCTAACATCCCATCATTGACCATTGGTCCTATTTACCACTGATGGCAATTAATTGACCTTTGACTAAGATCATGCTATCCCATCAAACCATCCCCTCCATAAACTTATCTAGCTTAATCTTGAAGCCAGATAGGTCTTTTGCCCCCACTGCTTCCCTTGGAAGGCTGTTCCAGAACTTCACTCCTCTGATGGTTAGAAACCTTCATCTCATTTCAAGTCTAAACTTCCTGATGGCCAGTTTATATCCGTTTGTTCTTGTGTCCACATTGGTACTGAGCTGAAATAATTCGTCTCCCTCCCTGGTATTTATCCCTCTGATATATTTAAAGAGAGCAATCATATCTCCCCTCAGCCTTCTTTTGGTTAAGGTAAACAAACCAAGCTCCTTGAGTCTCCTTTCATACGACACGTTTTCCATTCCTTGGATCATCCTAGTGGCCCTTCTTTGTACCTGTTCCAGTTTGAATTCATTCTTCTTAAACATGGGAGACCAGAACTGCACACAGTATTCCAAATGAGGTCTCACCAATGCCTTGTATAACGGTACTAACACCTCCTTATCTCTACTAGAAATACCTCGCCTAATGCATCCCAAGACCGCATTAGCTTTTTTCACGTCCACATCACATTGGCGACTCATAGTCATCCTGTGATCAACCAGGACTCTGAGGTCCTTCTCCTCTTCCGTTACTTCCAACTGATGCGTCCCCAGCTTATAACTAAAATTCTTGTTATTAATCCCTAAATGCATAACCTTACACTTCTCATTATTAAATTTCATCCTATTACTATTACTCCAGTTTACAAGGTCATCCAGGTCTTCCTGTAGGATATCTCGATCCTTTTCTGAATTGGCAACACCTCCCAACTTTGTGTCATCCGCAAACTTTATTAGCACACTCTCACTTTTGGTGCCAAGGTCAGTAATAAAAAGATTAAATAAAATTGGTCCCAAAACTGAACCTTGAGGAACTCCACTAGTAACCTCCCTCCAACCTGACAGTTCACCTTTCAGTATGACCCGCTGTAGTCTCCCCTTTAACCAGTTCCTTATCCACCTCTCAATTTTCATATTGATCCCCATCTTTTCCAATTTAACCAATAATTCCTCATGTGGTACTATATCAAATACCTTACTAAAATTGAGGTAGATTAGATCCACTGCGTTTCCTTTATCTAAAAAATCTGTTACTTTCTCAAAGAAGGAGATCAAGTTGGTTTGGCACGATCTACTTTTTGTAAAACCATGTTGTAATTTGTCCCAATTGCCATTGACCTTAAGGTCCTTTACTACTTTCTCCTTCAAAATTTTTTCCAAGACCTTGCATACTACAGATGTCAAACTAATGGGCCTGTAGTTACCCGGGTCACTTTTTTTCCCTTTCTTAAAAATAGGAACTATATTAGCTATTCTCCAGTCAAATGGTACAACCCCTGAGTTTAGAGATTCATTAACAATTTTTGCTAACGGGCTTGCAATTTCATGTGCTAGTTCCTTTAATATTCTCGGATGAAGATTATCTGGGCCGCCTGATTTACTCCCATTAAGCTGTTCGAGTTTGGCTTCTACCTCGGATATGGTAATATCTACCCCCACATCCTTATTCCCATTTGTCATGCTGCCACTATTCCTAAGCTCCTCATTAGCCTCATTAAAGACTGAGGCAAAGTATTTGTTTAGATATTGGGCCATGCCTAGATTATCCTTAACCTCCACTCCATCCTCAGTGTTTAGTGGTCCCACTTCTTTCTTTGTTTTCTTCCTGTTTATATGGCTATAAAACTTTTTACTGTTGGTTTTAATTCCCTTTGCAAGGTCCAATTCTACATGACTTTTATCCTGTCTCACTTTATCCCTACATGCTCTGACCTCAGTAAGGTAGGTTTCTTTGCTGATCCCGCCCATCTTCCACTCCTTGTATGCTTTCTGTTTTTTCTTAATCACCTCTCTGAGATGCTTGCTCATCCAGCTTGGTCTAAAACCCCTGCCTATGAATTGTTTCCCCTTTCTTGGGATACAGGCTTCTGATAGCTTCTGCAACTTTAACTTGAAATAATCCCAGGCCTCCTCTGCCTTTAGGTCCATAATTCTTTAGTCCAATCCACTTCCCTAACTAATTTCCTTAATTTATTAAAGTTAGCCCTTTTGAAATCAAAAACCCTAGTCTCAGATTTATTTTTTTTATCCTTCCATTTAGTTTGAACTGAATTAGCTCATGATCACTCGAGCCAAGGTTGTCCCCTACAGCCATTTCTTCAATAAGGTCCTCACTACTCACCAAAACCAAACCTAAATTGGCATCCCCCCTTGTTGGTTCAGCAACTACTTGATGAAGGAATTCATCAGCTATCACATCTAGGAAAATCTGAGCCCTATTATTATTACTAGCACTTGTTCTCCAATTGATATCTGGGAAGTTGAAGTCTCCCATGATCACACAGTTCCCATTAGTATTTACTTCCTTAAAAACATTAAAGAGGTCTCTATCCATATCCAGATTAGATCCCGGTGGTCTATAGCACACCCCAAGCACTATCCCAGGGGAGGCTCTAGTAGTTTTCTTCCCCAATGTGATTTTTGCCCAGACAGACTCTGTCTTATCCATTCCATCATTTTTATTTCTTTACAGTCTACCTCATCATTGATATACAATGCTACTCCCCCACCTTTACCTTTATTTCTGTCTTTCCTAAACAGCACATACCCTTCAATACCTGTACTCCAGTCATGACTGTTATTCCACCATGTTTCGGTTATTCCTATGATATCTGGTTTCACTTCCTGGACCAGTAGCTCTAATTCCTCCATTGTGTTGCCTAGGCGCCTCGCATTGGTGTACAAACATCTTAATTTTTGCTGTTTGGCCTCACTCACATTCTTTACCCAATCTGGTATGGACATTGTACTGCCAGTATGACCTATTAGACTAGTATCCACTCTGCCCTTCTGCCTTATGTCCATTCTCCTACCCCCGGCTATATCCTCTCTTACTTCGTTGTCTTCCCTCTCAATGTTAAAATCCAGCGTGGAGATTACCTGGACATCTCCCAACCGTCTCCCCCAAATTCCTAGTTTAAAGCTCTCTTTAACCTGTTCTACCTAGTGTGAGCTAGAGATCCCCCCTCCACCCATCCCCACTCATACTCCAATATCTGGATCTCGGTCTGACACGCCTCAAAGTTGCCGAGATTGGAAATGGGGTTTAGGATAGCGGACCGATCTGCTGCTTTGAGCAGGGGGTTGGACTAGATGACCTCCTGAGGTCCCTTCCAACCCTGAGATTCTATGATTCTATGATACTATGAATGACCCCAGGTTTATCAAGACAGCGACACAGAATTATGGGCATACAAGGTGATTTTTCACTTCCTGTCCTACACTACAGAGCAGCGTTGTGTGCTGTCAAAGAGTGGCCACGTTCCACCCCAGAAGTGGCTGCATTTCAGTACAGGATAGATGGGTGATGTGCTCCCTGTATGGCACATAATATGCTCAGGTATCTACTAGAGTGAAAGTTGTGCTAGAAACACAAAGAAAATATCCATGGCCATCCAGGACATCACAGCTGTCTCTTGCTGCTGCATGCTGGCAAACTTAAGTCCTTCTGCTCAAAAAATGCAAGAGACTCTCCCTTCGTGAGATAGAGCCTATGACACACAGGCAAGCACTTCTGAGTCCATCCAGGAGAAGGCAGCAGGGCCTGCCCCCCAGCCAGTTCATTATAACATTGCTATTATTCCCGTGTCTGGCAGGCAGAGGACAAACAGCTCACACAAACAGCTGCAGCAGAAAGGAAGAGGAACTACAGCAAACGGTCGGGGAAGAAAATTGTGCTTTTGTTCTTCCTGTAGTCGTAAAGTTGTCCTGGGTTTGCAGGCTCCCCTCTGAGTGCCCATGGTCCTTAACTGTGCTGCCGGCTTGCTGGGACCGTCGCTTTGAAGTCGGCAACACAGCCAATTTCCCAAGTGTCCTGCATTGTGACTGCAGCCCCTTCTCGCCCCTCACAGACTCTATTGGCTCCCGGCAGTCGCCTCTCCTCACGGCACATTCACTGGGGTACCTCCCACAGACGGCACGTGCGCCCAGCCGATTTGTTAAAGAAAAACAGGTGTCATTTCTCTGCCCTCTCCCCAGTTCCCCAGCCCCTGTCCAGACTGCCGGAGCCTGAAGCAAAGAGGGGACTCAGGACCCATTTCCAGGTGGGTTCAGCGTGGGGAGATGGTGAAACTTAACACTGCCACGTTGGGTGAGGTGGGTGTGTCTGCGTCCCCTTCGGAGCAGGCCCGGAATAGGGAGAGCCTGTGAGGTGACATTAGGCAGCCCGGGTGGTGCTAAACAGGCCACTGGAGATCCAGAGAGAACCGTAGGGTCGCTTCCTGAGGACGCTAAAAACAGCGTCCGAGTCAAGGCTGCTATGACACTACCGGGGCATGTGACCAGATCACCTGGTACTGGACTCCATCTTAGAATACCAGTGTTTTTCCACTGACTGGGCCTGGGAACCAAGCTTTGTGTAAAGGGTTCCTGCCATAGGCAAAAGCTATTTAAGGCAGGGGAGTGACATCATTGTGGTTCTTCACGGGCTCGCCACCCAAAGAGACACTTGGAAACGCTTGAGGAACAAAGACTGAACTGGGGGGGAAGTGCAGGACCCAGGCTAGTCTGTGAAAGGAATACAGTACCTGGCATTTTAAGCTATAAGCATGTGCAGCTTCAGGGCCGACGCTTCCACTAGGCGACCCTAGATGGTCGCTTAGGGTGGCAGGATATGGGGGGGCGGCATTTTGGCGGCGACTCATTTCCTGGCGGCGATTCGGTGGCAAGAAAAGCGGCCGCCAAAACGCCGCCGAGAACGAAGCTTCAGGGGAGCTGCTGCCGAAGCGCCGCCAATTACGGCGGAGGAGCGCTGCCACCCAAGGCGGCAAAAACCCTGGTGCCGCTACCTTGCAGCTTGAGCCTCAAGAACTTGCAGCCTGGTTGGATCCTCAATTAGGGTGAAGATCTGCTGTTCACATCCATTCTCTTTAGTGTATTAAGCTGAGGTTGCGTTTTTGTGTATTTGCTAGGTAATCTGCTCTGATCTGTTTGCTATCACTTAAAATCTCTCTTTTGTCATTAATAAGCTTGATTTTTGCTTTCTCAAAAACCAGCGAGCTGGTGTGAAGTGTGTGGGAGTCGCAACTGGAGCAAAAAGCTGTTGTGTATTTCCTCTCCACATTGAGGGAGGGGGCGAATTTCATCAGCTTGCGCTGCACGGATCTCGGTGTAATGCATCATTTTGGGTTTACGCTCCAGAGGGGGGGTGCGTGCCTTGGGAACTGGGCGGTTCCTTAGTTGAAACCTTCCCATGCCGAGCTGAGCTCGGCGTCTGGATGTGCTGCGGCTGGGTGCGGCTGTCCCTACCGGTGTGTGTGCTGGCGGGGGCTTGAGGGCCTGTCACAGCAGTGCAGTATAAAGGGAGCCCAGGTTCAGGCGGGCTTAGTGGTGCCCCAGTTCCAGGCGGCACCCTGGTGGGAACCCATCACAGGTGGCATGTGAGGTATCTACCTGGACAGCAGGCTCATTGCGAAATGCATGCAAGGATGACATGTAAGGCGTTATGTATCTGTACTGAACATTGTGTTCTCAAGGCCTTGGCGTGAAGGCAGGTCACCGGGAGGGGACGTACCTCGGAAATGTTCCTGTCCGGCAGGAAGCACCGGACACCTAGCTCCCTGTCTGGCCATTTGGGTCTTGTCTGCCTCACAATGGAGGCCTGGCGTCAGTAGCGTAGCCGGGGGGGAGCAGGGGGAGTGGCTGCTCCCCCTGTAAGCAGAAGCGGCGCCTTGTTTTAGCAGCGCTTTTTAAGCGCCGCTTCTTGCACTCACCCGGTGGCGCTCCAGGTCTTTGGCGGCATTTCGGCGGCAGGTACCACCGAAGACCCGGAGTGAGCCGCCGAAGTGCCGCCGAAGACCCGGAGCGAGTGAAGGACCCGCCGCCGAAGTGCCGCCGAAGACCCGGAGCAAGTGAAGGACCCGCCGCCGAAGTGCCGCCGAAGACCCAGAGTGAGTGAGGACCCGCTGCCGAAGTGCTGCCGAAGACCCGGAGTGAGCCGCCGAAGTGCCGCCGAAGACCCGGAGCGAGTGAAGGACCCGCTGCCAAAGTGCCGCCGAAGACCCGGAGTGAGTGAGGACCCGCCGCCGAAGTGCCACCGAAGACCCGGAGCGAGTGAGGACCCGCCGCCGAAGTGCCGCCGAAGACCCGGAGCGAGTGAAGGACCCGCCGCCGAAGTGCCACCGAAGACCCGGAGTGAGTGAAGGACCTGCCGCCGAAGTGCCGCCGAAGACCCGGAGCGAGTGAGGACCCGCTGCCGAAGTGCCGCCGAAGACCCGGAGCGCCACCGGGTGAGTACAGGGGGAGGCGCCTTTTTATAGTGCCGCTCCCCCTGCGCTCCGGACCTGGCTGCGCTACTGCCTGGCATGCTCAATGATTTACACCCCAGCGCGTGGGGACTAAGCCACTGCGTGCCAAAGCCATCAGCTTGCATTTCCAATAAATTCCCTACGTTTCTAGCCCACTGGGTGTGGAGAAAAGCTTAAAAATGGGGCCTGCAAAGGCTCACGAGCCAGAAGAAAAATAAAAAGATCCCAATAGTTGGTATTTTTTAAAAGCTCATCTTTTAAAACCAAAACCTGGGGGAGCAGGGCACTCAGTGGTGTGTGCGTACGGAGTGGGACATTGGGGACAGGCATTTGTGAGCACGCATGATGCAAATCAGGCCTAAAATGCTACCAAATCTGGCCGCTCCCAGCTTTGCCCTCGCTGGAGCAAACGACAGTGCAAGGTACAGGGCCGAGGGCAGAGCGAATGGGGGCCCCGCGGTACGTTTGTGTGCCTGGAGTGTCGTACGGGGGAGATTGTGGACGTGCGTGTGTTGCTTTGGGTACGTCTGTACTGTGTCTGGGGGTGTGAATGGCAGCTCGTGTACTCTAGCTAACCCGCTAAAAATAGCAGGGAGGATGCAGCGGCCCAGGCTTCAGCGGGAGTTGTACAAGCCCGCCTGGCCTCGCTGGCTACGCGCTCGCTTGTTCGGCCTGTGCTGTGTCCTCACTTCTGTTCTTAGCCAGCTAGTGTGGTTATGTTTCCATGAGCTGCCATCCCCCACTTCCCTCGGCTGCAACGTAGACGTCCCTCTGTGATGGGCAGGGAGTTGTGTGCACGCCCAGTGTTACCCTGAGTGCATGTGCACGAGCGTGGGTTTCCCTGAGTGCGCGTGCATGAGCGTGGGTTTCCCTGAGTGTGCGTGCACGAGCGTGTGTTTCCCTGAGTGCGCGTGCACGAGCGTGTGTTTCCCTGAGTGCGCATGCATGATCGTGTGTTTCCCTGAGTGTGCATGCATGAGCGTATGTTTCCCTGAGTGTGTGTGCATGAGCGTGTGTTTCCCTGAGTGCGTGTGTGGTGTTGCAGTGAGGGGCTGCTTGTGTGCGTGCGATGCTGGGAGGTGCATTTGTGCGTGCAATCCTCAGCGCTCGCTTGCCTTGCGACGGGATGGTCGTGGTTCTGCACCCTTCCTATCCCTCTGGGGAAACCCGACGTTGGCTTGTGGAGGACGGTTGCACCCCCCCAAGGACTGTCCACCGGACCTTGATTCCGTCACTGGCGAGTGTGCAGCTCCAGGGTGTCAAATGGCAACAAATTCATCCTGCCTGGGGCATCTCAAAGATTCTTTTGCTTTGTAGTTCATGTTGGGGAGGGGGAAGAGGGGAGATGTGCATAGCCCCAGATCAATAGCAGTCCTGGGGCAAGATTCAATAAATGAATGACTGTGTCAGCCAAGGTATCTGTTACCCCAGGCTGCAGAGTCCGAGCAACACAACACCGCTTCATTTCACATAGTCAGAAGGGATTGAAGGGGCAGAGGCGTGGGAGAAGGGGCATTTTCAGCAGGGGTTCAAGACAAGCCAGAGAGCTGATGAGATGGAGGGAAACAGGCTGCCTCAGACAGAAGCAGAGCCGGTGCAAGGATACTTTGTGCCCTAGGCAAAACTTCCACCTTGAGCCCCCACACCCTTGGCCCCGCCCCAACTCTGCCTCCAGCCCTGCCCCCCCATTCCAATCCCTTCCACAAATCCCCACCTCCTCCCCCGGGCACGCCGCATTTCCCCTCCACCCCCTTCCTCCCAGGCTTGCCGCACGGAAGCCTGTTTTGTGCGCGGCAAGCCTAGGAGGGAGGGGGAGAGGCGGAGCGGCAGTGAGCTGGGGCGGGGGGGCCATGGAGAGGGCTGTAGGAATTGGAGGTGAGCTGGGGGGGGGGGTGCAGAGCACCCACCGGCAGCTCCCCACTGGCCCCCCTGCCCAGCTCACCTACGCTCCGCCTCCTCCACCAAGCGCGCCACCACTCCGCTTCTCCCCCTCCCTCCTAGGCTTGCCGCGCGCAAAACAGCTGATTCGCGGCAAGCCTGGAGGAGGGAGGGAGAAGCGCAGCAGCGGCGGCGCTGGGAGAGGGAGTCTGAGGGCCTCACGTGTCAGCGTGCCGTGGGCAGCCCAGCCCAGGAATGCTGTAAAAAAACATGGGGGGCATCGCTTTTTGGCGCCCCCAAATCTTGGCGCCCTAGGTGACCGCCTAGTTCGCCTAGTGGTTGCACCGGCCCTGGACAGAAGAGGCTGCAGGGGAGAAGGCTCTTGTATCGGCACTGTGCAAAGGAAGCCGGAGGCTAGCTGCATGTAGGGGCGAGGATCCTGTCTGCTGTGGATGGGGTGGGGTTTGGAGAGGAAAGGAGAGCGGCGACGAGGAGGGGGGGCGTGATGCAATCGGTAGGGGGAGAAGGGAAGAGGATGTTTGTGCTGTGTCCCTCCCAAAGAGCCAGGGACTGAAGTCTCCCATGAGGACCAGCATCACCCTGGGCTTAGCTAAGGAGCAGGACTCACAACAGCCCGGCAGCTCCTTCCAGGCTGTGATGGATGAGTTCACGCCTCTGCCTGGCTTCCCGTAACTGCCTCCCATTAGGTAGCACTGGCCAGCTCGCCTCCCCAGTGGGTTAGAGAGGGAGGGGTAGTACCGGCCGGGGCAGGGGTGGCGTGAGTTTGTTTGTATGGTGGTGGGGCCACAGGGTGGGGCGGGGATGCAGCTGATTTTAGCTAATGGAGAGCGGCAATGCAGCTGCCTCGGAGAAAGCATCCAGGACGCTTTATTGCCCAGCGGCCCAGGCAGGAAATTTTGAGGCACATAAGTAACGGCCGTGAGTGATCACTTAATAATTCAAGATATGCAGCGTTTGGACAGCCTCCCAGGGCGCCAGCCAGAACCGGAGAGCAAGGCACAGAGAGACGAAATCTTCCCGCCTGACAGGAAATCTGTCCCTGCGGAACTTCGACCCAGACACAGGGACAGACAGCGGGACTTGGCTGGGATCTACCCCACTGCTCTAGCAATTAGACCAGGGGACAGATTACCAGGCTCCGCCACCCGCTCACTGTGTGACCGTGGCAAGTCACGGCCCAGCTCTGTGCCTCAGTTTCCCCATCTCTAACATTAAAATCATGCTGCTGACTGACCTCGGGGAAGTGCTTTGAGATCAGTGGGGGAAAAGCACTAGGGAAATGCTAAGCACTCAGGATAGCCTAAGCTGGGAAGTTCACTGAGAGATTTCCTAGTCCCTGGGAAAAGTGCTGTGCAAACGATATCAGAACTGGTGAGGCGCAGGAGGTGTGGGGAGGACTCAGGGAGTCTGCTCAGTTCCTGCCACGCCTGTTGGCAGGGGTATGCCCCATGCAAAATGTGCAGCAGGTTTCATTGCCACGGTCAGAGAAGGTGATATGCAAATCCTCTTCTGTGCCTCAGTTGGCCTTCAATGCCACGCGGGCTGGTCTCTCTCTGGCACGCTGCACCTGATGTGTTGGAGATTCACTCTCCCAGGCCCAGATCCTCAAAGGTATTTAAGTACCTAAGTCCCGTTGAAATCAATGGGTTTCAAGTGCCTACATGCTTTCAAAAATCCCCCTAGATGCCTAAATACCTTTAAAAACCTGGCTCTAGCTCCTTTAACTGTGAGCAAGTAGCGGGCTGTTTTAGGTGCTGGTGACAACCACTAGAGCAGTGGTGTCCAATACATTCGCCACTAGCCACGTGTGGCGAATAGGCTACTGAAATGTGGCTAATGCATGAGCAATGCGTTGGTGTATTGAAGACAGCAGTACTAGAAGACAGGCTGCGTGCTTTGATATACAGCTTGTTAATGTGGCTAGGATATAGTAATGTTGTGTTAGTAGTAACTATTAATATTTTTTTTGTAATAGCTACTTATTTTTGATATTTGAAATGGCGTTTGTAGTATGTTTTTTAATCCTTTTTTATAATGTGGCGAATAAGAAAAATTCAAAACCACAAGTGTGGCTAGCATCGAATTTCTATTGGACACCGCTGCACTAGAGGGAAACATTTCTCTCTCTGTTCTTGTACGTTAACTAGGGATTATGGGGTTTGGGGGCGGGTTATTAATTTCATTTTGGGGAGGGTGCATTTTTAGCAACTTTTGAGTTCTAAGTAGAAGTCCAAAATTGGGGTTCTGGGGGGGCTTTCTCTTCGTATATACTGTACTGAGTAACGTAGATTATATATTATACGCCTTATTCATCACGGTAGTACCTCCTCTCATGACTACTCCTAGTAACGGTCCTAGAGCGTTGTAACGTGGCATTGTTTCAAACAGCACTATGTCCAACTGCACGAGGCAACCTCCAGTGAGCACCAGCAGGGTCTACACAGACCAATGAATGCACCACACATTAGAAATTGCATCCCTGTAGTCTGCATCACAGCGCCGTGTAGACAAACCCTTGGATGCAAGGAACCATTGCAGTGTTTTTCTGGTGTTTACTGGATAAACACCCATTTCTTTCTTTCTTTCTTTCTTTCTTTCTTTCTTTCTTTCTTTCTTTCTTTCTTTCTTTCTTTCTTTCTTTATCAGTGCTAATCGGTTAAAACCTTAAATCAGAAGCCCTGTGATTAAATCACATTTCAAAACAAAACCCAGAAATTACCCTCACAATCGGTACAGTACACGGATATGAAAAGAAAACATCCAAACCCTCCACAGCCTAAGAACTAAAAGGTCCACTTGGCATCACAGACCCCGGTGCCAATCGCCATTTTGCCAAACTCAATTGCTTTCTCTTGGCCATTTCTAGCCACGGAGCGAGTACACAAACAGTTTGAACTAGCATTTCTGGTGAGTCGTCCTGGGCCTAGAAATAGCCCGGACAGCAGCTCTATCGCAGGTAAATATAGATGGACCACTGCACTGACAACTGCCAGGGGTTCAAAGAAAATACACAGCCAGTGTCTGTCCTTCCTTATTGAGGTAGATGCTGAATCCTCTAGTACCTGGAAAAGGCCGAAAGCCAGTTGTGTGTAAGTCCGGCCATGCCCCGGTGCAATTCTCCGTTTTGAGGTCAACACACCCCAGATGGGGAGCAGTAAAGGAGCAAAATAGCAAAAACCAGTAGCGTAGCCAGGGGGGGAGCAGGGGGAGCAGCCGCTCCCCCTGTAAGGAAAAGGGGCACTAAGGCACCGCCCGAGCCTGGCTGGGACGGCGCTTTAAAAGGCCCGGGGCTCCGTAGCCCTTTAAAGCGCCGCAGGATGAGTACAAGGGGAGCGGGGAGGCGCCTTTTTATAGCACCGATCCCCCTGTGCTCAAGACCTGGCTACGCTACTGGTAAAAACATGTTCCATGTTCTCCTCTAATCCAGAGCAGTCTGCCCCAGGGGCAGCCTTTGTCTACTAGGTGTTTCCCTTGTAGGTTACCTCTGACATATTTACTATGAAATAACGGCCGCCGTATAACCCTGTTTGTGAAAGGAGCTATTATTTTGAAGGTGGTTCAACAATTCCCCACTGAGACAATCTTCTGGGCAATTCAATCTCTCTCACTCTCTCTGCCTCTAAGTACATTTCACCTCTGACCGCCCCAGCCTGAGGTTCCCTGCTAGGGTGACCAGATGTCCTGATTTTATAGGGACAGTCCCAATTTTTTGGTCTTTTTCTTATATAGGCTCCTATTACAACCCCTCCCCCCCCCCCCCCCCCCCCCCCACACACACACACACTCCCTGTCCCGATTTTTCACACTTGCTGTCTGGTCACCCTATAAAAAATCCCTGCCTCTGCTGAACAGATCCAAGTGACCTCCATGATCTGTCCCAAACATATGGCTGTTAGGGAGGCCTCTCCTCTCCTTGTCTGCCTTGGCACAGGGTTGCTGCTCATTGGCTGTTCACGGTGCTTAATTTGTAATGAAAGAGGTGCCGGGCCTCAAGCAGTTTTTTTACATTCATAACGGAATCAGCAAACCCAGAGGTGCCGGGGCTCTGAACTGCCAAGCCGGGAGGTGCTGGGGCTATGAACTGCCAAGCCCGGAGATGCTGGGGCTATGAACTGCCAAGCCCGGAGATGCTGGGGCTATGAACTGCCAAGCCCGGAGGTGCCAGGGCTCAGGCCTGGCACAAATTAAGCCCTTGCTGTCCACCTTAACATTAAGAGAACCTGCTGCTGTATCTGCTGAAGTCAGTGGCAAAACTCCCGCTGACTTCATGTGGAGCAACCCAGAGTTTATAACGTTCCTGTGCCAGGACCGGGAGAGTGAGCCATCCTAGGGAAAGTTTGCTTTGGAAGAAGAAAGAGCCAAATGCTGATCTCAGTTCCACTGGGGTAAATCGGGAGTAACTCCATCAAAGTTGGGGTTACTTTAGACTTACCCCTGCGTAGCAGAGACAAGAATCAGGCCCTGGGGAGTTATCCTTCTTCTCGCTCCGGTGTAAAGGCAGTCAGCATTTGGGCCAAAGAGCCCTTCAGTCTGGCCCCAATTCAGCAAGAGGGTAACTAAGTCAATGGAGCTGTTCACACGCTTATGTGTGTTAGTGCCTTGCTGGGCCGAAATCTGTTTCCAGGGTGACTAGTTATGAAAAGAATCCATCCTGCTAAAATACACTCCTGGTAAAAGATCAGCTGGTAATGTACCCCCTGACAGAATTGTAACAGGAGCTAAGGATTGGCCAACAAGAACATTGCAACAGTTGGGGGTTTTCCCTGCTCCAGGGTTTTTACTCCATGTACATTTCCCATGGCGACGTTCCATTAAAGGGACAGTGGCCAAAAAAATTAGGCCAAGTTTCAAAACAACTCCTGACTCTGATCTCGTGTGTCCTGGTGTATGCCGTTTAAATCCACGGAGTGACTCTGGATTTCACACAGATGTGAGAGCAGAATTAATTCACAATGGCTTTGTTCGGGCTGCCTATGAAGCACACCCCAGGCCTGGGTGATTAGCTCTCAGCCCTGCTCCATCACGCCCCTGTGCTGGGACTTGTCAGCAGTGGTAGCACGGGAGTTCTGACATCAGCACTAGGCTGGGGAAACTCACTTGCATTCACACCCAGTCTTGCGGCTCCTGTATGCCACTGCAGTGGTGGGAAGGGGCAGAATCAACCCCCAGACTGTGAAATTGACCAATCCGGGGCCCAGTCCCACTCCCAATTACACTGGTATGAAATCAGGAGAAATGTCATTGAATTACACCAATGTAACACTGGTGTAAAGCAAGAGCAGATTCAGCCTCTCCTTGCCCAAAGTGCCACAAGAAAACAAACATCCTAAATGTGGGAAAGCAAATCCGCCTATGAAAATCCTTCTCTGTGAACTCAGGGACAGTGTTATTGGTCACAGGGAGGCATTTTTCCCCATTCCATGTCTTAACCAGAGGGCTATACGGAAGCCTCCCTTTGCTCCAATCCAAACGGACGTGTAAAGAGACATGGTCAACTTGATTTCTTTCAGTGACTAATTTCACAACAATACCCGTTCCCGACAGCAGCATGGGCCAGATTTACACCTGCTGAAGTGCCGGTCCATTGCCTCTCTAATGCAGACTAGCTCCTGATGCTACCCTAGGGAAGGCCTGCAACCCACCACCCTCCCACACAGCAACAACGTAGCTTTCAAAGAAAGCCCAGACTCCCCAATGAGCGCCAGTCATTCTCTCACTGCCTGGATTTTTGCAGGAGGAAAGGACACAATTCCCTTCTTTCCACACTGTCCCATAATACGAAAGCGAGAGGGCACAGGATCCAAATTACAAGAAGGTAAATGCAGAACAAATAGCAGGTGAGACAAATAAAAGGTTAGGCAATTCCCTGCCTTGGGGGGAGCGACAAAGACCGAGGCTGGAGTTTATGAAGTGCTGGGTAATTTTATGATCTTTCTAAACTATTCTAAATGGATGGAAGCATAATCCATGCTCATGCTTCATGGCACAGACTGAAGGCCTCAGGGGTCAGGAAGGAATGCCCATTACCTAATACGCCCAGCATTGCAAAATGAGCCAGATGCATGATAAGGGGAATTTTGCCTTCTTCCCAGTCTTGAGGTACAGGCTAGCGTGGGATGGAGGAGGAGCAGACGGATCCGGGACAGCACGCCCTATGACGAGGAAAGCATGGCATTAACTCCCAAAGCCCTGGTGGCCTGGGAAGAGCTGAGTGGCACGGGCTGCCTTCAGCTGACTCCACTGGCTGACAGCTCCACTTTATTTACGGGCCTGATTGCAGCCGACACAAGAGCTGATTTATTAACTCCGCTCGCCTGCTACTCAGAGCCTTGTAGATAAATGGTAGCGCTGGAGGCAAGTGCTAAAACTCAGCTAACATTAACGTGAAGGATCTGCTTCTCCCTCTGCCTCAGTCCTGGGGGCAGGCGGGGCGGGATGCACTTTTGGTGGGTGTCTCTTTGCAGATCTGGCTGCGGCTTGCAGGCCTGGGCAGAGTGTTATACCAGGCAAGGCACGGGGAGCGGGAGGCGGGGGTCTCCTGGAGGATGCTGAGTCAGCACTGAGATTTCCTCCCGGCAGCTCCCTTGCTGCTTGTGGGAAGGTCGGGTCAAGGCAGGTGATTGCTTGTCACTTTCACCCAGCTGGCCCCTGGGAAAGGAAGAGCTGCCAGACAGGCTCACCCTGTCTGTGCCCGGGGGGCACTGCGGCTGGGCTCCGGGCCGGCTGGACACTCCAAATCCGGTTTGTTTTACGTCTGACCTTTGTCGCGGTGGAGCAGGGAGGGAGACAGTTAGGAGCCCAAGCCTGCCTCCGGGTCCACGGGCGTAAATCTGGAGTCACTCCACCAAATGCAGAAGGAGTCACACTCCGTGGCGTTATCCTGGCACAACCGGGAGCAGAATCTGACCCTATGAGGAGTTTCTAGGGTGACCAGATGTCCCGATTTTATAGGGACAGTCCTGATTTTGGGGTCTTTTTCTTATAGAGCCTCCTATTACCCCCCACCCCCTGTCCCGATTTTTCACACTTGCTGTCTGGTCACCCTAGGAGTTTCTCGGTGTGTGTCGCTAGGTAGGTGGGTGTGCACATTGAAGGGCCTGATTAGTCTCATACGTAGACGGGTGAAAATCAGGAGGGATGATGCTCAGGGCAGGGGTGTTACACTGGGGTAAATTGGCGCAAGAGGAGAATCAGAACCATTAAGCCCGATTCCCCGCCTCCTTGCCATTTTTTTGTCATCCTCCTTGTCGTCATTTTGTACTGGTGGAAAGTGTGCGTAGAGGGTCCCCTCCTCCCTCTGGGTGGTTCCTGACTCTCCCACCCAGTGGGGAAGCAGGAGTCATTCCAGATCAAAAGAGCCGTGCGTCCGCATGGGGGCGCATCCCAGACCCACAAATCTGCCCCAGCGCGTTGCCTCGTATGGACAGAACCCCGGGGTCCTTGCAAAGAGCAGCCAGCATGAGCCTCTGATGCCTAAAAGAAACCCTGCCTCCTTGACAGTCCCTTAGCCACTGATTCTTACCTGTGGCATTCACGCTGCTCCCTGTGCCCCTGGCCTGCAGGGGCACCAGTTGTCCTCCCTCTGCAGCCCTCGGGTTCCCTTCTGAATGGCTGGCAACCCCAGCCTCCTGTAAAAGGGGAGCTGGCTGCAGGAAAGAGGGCTGGGTCCCACAGTGCCGCTGTTGATCTGGGGGCGGGGAGGCTCCCCGGGTGTAACTGACAATCCAGTGCAGATGGGCGGCAGATAATCAGGTTCACAGACTTTCACAGATCCCCAGGTTGCAGCCCCTTTTTGCTCGCTAGCCTGGTGCAAAGGGGGCGCGTGTCCCCACAGTGCAGAAGGCCCTGAAGCAGCCAAACTCTGACCCCCTTTTTTGGGGGGGGGCGGATTCCTTGAGGCCATTGCGGAAGTGACGTAAGAGGGTGCTGGTGAAGCTGGAATTACTCAGGAGTTACTCTGGGTAGGGCCCTGGGTAGGCTCCCTGGGTAAGTGGGAGCAGAATCTGTCCCCTTAATTTTGAAGTGCTTTTGTGCATGTTATTGGTGTTGATTTCCAGCTACGTGAGTCCTGGATTTTTATCCACCTACATGTTTTGCACTTGCAAGAAGCTGGAGGAACATCCTCAGCTAGGCACTATTACTTAGTCCGAATGTGATGACCAGGAAAAAAAAAAAAGGGTGAGCTTCCTAACAGCCAGAAATAGAATCGCCACCTCTGCGGAGAGAACCATGCAAAGCATTTTGTTGCTAATGAATTGATGTCCACCTCTGCTCTTTCAAAAAAGAAAAAGTGCCCCAGGATCTCCCATGAATTCCCGTAAAGGCTCACTGCTGCATCTGGGGCCCCGATGTAAATGGGCAGAGCGCTATTGCTACATTCATCGATTCATTGAGGCCAGAAGGGACCACTGAGAACATCTAGTCCGACCTCCTGTCTAACACAGGCCAGAGAAGAGCCCCCAAATCATTCCTAGAGAAGATCGTTTAAACACCCAATCTTGATTTCCAGTGATGGAGCATCACCAGGACTCTTGGTAAATTGTTCCAACGTAGTCACTGTAAAAAACATATGGCTTATTTCCAGCCAGAATTTGTCTGGCTTCATCTTCTGGCCACTGGATGGTGTTAGACCTTCCTCCCCTAGATTGAAGAGCCCATTGTCAAATATTTGTGCCCTACGAAGACTGTGATCAAGTCACCCCCTACACTTCCGTTTGTTCGGCTACCTGGATTGAGCTCCTTTTGAATCAACAGGGCAGCTGTGGATATAGGGGCAGGTGTTGAAAGGGGATTAAAGGTCTAAAGCAGCGGTGTCCAATAGAAATTCGATGCTAGCCACACTGCTAGCCACACTTGTGGTTTTGATTTTTTCTTATTAACCACGTTATAAAAAAGCCACATGCATTAGCCACAGTTCAATAGCCTATTAGCCACATGTGGCTAGTGGCGAGCGTATTGGACACCGCTGGTCTAAAGCATCTCTGGCAGGACAGTACCCCTCCCCCCCGCCCCCCCCCCCCGCCCACCTGCACTGTCCAGCTGCATACTGACTCCAAGGGAAGAGCTCTCCCCATCGAGTCCCCACTGCCTGCCACCCCTTCATTTCCCCCAGAGGTTTCCCGGCCCAGTGCTGACCCGACCCGGCCCAGCCCTACTCCTGGTAGCTTGTGATCTTGCCATGGGGACGTGACTGCAGGTAGCTCCAGTGGAGTGACACCTGCCGCTGGAATGACACTGCAGACATAAAAGACCCCAGGGAGATGGCGTGGTGCTGCAGACGGAGGGCTCGATACAATGGACCGGTGGCGGTAGTGGGGTGATGGTGTCTAAATCACAGGCCTTGCAAGACAGATCTCGGCTCTCCCACAGTGCCCCTGGGCAAATCATTTAATCGCCCCGTGACTCAGTTTCCCACGCTGGAAAACGGGAATCCTCCCGACTTCCCTCAGAGGGGAGCTGGCCAGAGTAGTTAATTCAGTCAAAGGGAGTTGTGGGAGCTCAGCACTTCTGCACGTCAGGCCTTTAATGTTTATAAAGTGCTGCCTCTCGGCCGGCAAGCGGAGAGCATCACCGCCGGACATAGAGATGGATAGATCTTATCCTGCAGACGGATCAGAGGGAGGGAGGGGATCGATAATGCAGATCGGGAGAGAGCTGGACAGCGGGAGTAAGCCCAGCATTGTAAATGAACCCTGTGCTTCTCCTCAGGCACGGCCGGTATCTCCAGCCACTCCGCCTGTCTGGGGCCTTTAACAATACAGAGCCATCAGACGTGAGTCAGCTACCAGGGCTCTTTCCGTGTGCACTGACCGAGTGCCGGCCGGACACTGCTTTAATGATGGCATGACAGGCTGGGTAATGTGTGCTCAGGCAGGCAGGCAGGCAGGCAGGCAGGCGGCCAGGCGGCCGGAAACCTGGGGGGGAGGGATAGCTCAGTGGTTTGAGCATTGGCCTGCTAAACCCAGGGTTGTGAGTTCAATCCTTGAGAGGGCCCTTTGGGGATCTGGGGCAAAAATTGGGGATTGGTCCTGCTTTGAGCAGGGGGTTGGACTAGATGACCTCCTAAGGTCCCTTCCAACTCTGATATTCTATGATTAATTGTCTCCTCCTTATGTGACGAGGCACTTCCCTGCTTCATGCCCCTTCCTGATGCCAGGCTGCAGAGTTACAGGATCAAATATTCATCGCTATTTACATGTACTTTTGCCAATTATTTGGAATTATTTTTGCCAACGTGCACTGCTTTGTAGTTATCAAAGTGCCATTTTGTTGCCCAGTCACTCAGTTTTGTGGGATCCTCCTGTAACTCGTGCCCACGTGCTCAGGGTCTAACTGGTCACCATCCCTGGGGTTGGGAAGGAATTTCCCCCTGGGTCAGATTGGCAGAGACCCTGGAGGTTTTTTTGCGTTCGTCTGCAGCATGGGACATGGGTCAACTGCAGGTTGAAACTACTGTAACTGGTGGAGTCTCTACAACTTGAAGTCTTTACACCAGGGTTTGAGGGTCATGTACTATTTTTTGTTGGCAGAAGGGGGTCGTGGTGCAATGACGTTTGAGAACCCCTGGACTGGAAGATCATGATGGTCCCGTCTGACCTTAAAGTCTATGAGACCTGCCACCAGCCCCCATGGCAGGACATGCATGAGAAGCACCTTGTTTTAACTCCTTCACTGCCAGACTCTCCACCACACCTGTTGCCATCCCATCATCCATTCACATTCCCCAGATATCCAAGGTCTGGTCTTCGTAGCACGGGCACCGACTTTGGCCAGCGCCGGTGGGTGCTCATGGCCCCCCGCCCCTGGCCCTGTCCCAGCTCCGCCCCTGGCCCCACCCCCATTCCAACCCCTTCCCCAAATCCCCGTCCCCTCCCCTCCCTCCCAGGCTTGCCGCGCGCAAGCCTGGGAGGGAGGGGGGAGAAGTGGCGGCGCGCTCAGAGGCGGAGCAGAGGTGGGTGGGGGGCGGGGCACGGAGAGGGCTGCAGGATGTAACCCTTGGGGGGAGGGGCGGACAGAGAAACAGCTTCCCACCCCAGCTCACCTCCGCTCCACCTCCACCTCCCCTGAGCTTGCCACTGCCACTCCGCTTCTCCCCCATCCCTCCCAGGCTTGCCACGGCAGTCAGCTGTTTGGCGGCAAGCCTGGGAGGGAGGGGGAGCAGCGGAGCGGCCGCAGCGCGCTCAGGGGAGGCACAGCGGAGGTGAGCTGGGCGGGAGGGGGGGCCGGCAGGTAGCTGCCGGTGGGTGCTCTGCACCTACCAATTTTTCCCCGTGGGTGCTCCAGCCCCGGAGCACCCACGGAGTCAGCCCCTATGCATCATAGGGCTATCAGGAAAGCGCAGCAAGTGAATTCCACCAGGTTATGTCTAGAGCAGGGTTTCTCAACCTTTTTGATACCAGGGACCGGCTTGCTTGCCTTCCGAAACTGCGTCAGGGAGATCTCAGGGACTGGCGCTGGTCCACGGACCGGTCATTGAGAAAGCTGGTCTAGACTGTTCAGCAGCCGGGCAGGTATGTTTTACTCCAGCAGCTGCAGCATAGTCAACAGTGTTACATGCAACGAACCCAGGCAGATGAGCAAATATAATCTGCACGTAGGACATGCTCAAAAAGGCTGTAAACAGCTTGGAAGTGGTGGCAGTATTTTGTTCTCAGCAGATGTACGAACAGCAGGCTGACTGGTGCTGAGCTGGGGTGGGGTCTACTGATCCCACAGGTAATCTGAGAGCTCTGCCACCTTGAGCAAGACCCTTCACCTCTCTGTGATAACCTCCAAAGGAGACATCGACAAAATATTATAATCTGGGCAAAAGAATCCTTGGTGTTTAACCTTAACTCTGCCCCCTGGTTCTTGAGCCTTAAAGGCTGGTCCCGCTGGCATCCCCACTCTAATTTGTTTGTTAATTAATTAGTTCTGCCTTAAGGGCAGAAAGATCCTTCCAATACACGAGCATCACTCTGCTGAACCCGGAAATGGACACACGTTCTTTCCCCCCCTTCCCTTCCATTCTCCCCCTCCCCATCTCGTTTCCTCCGGAGCTGAATACATCTGTCTGACTGATAGATGCCTCCTGACAAGCTGAGCGGCTAAAAATCACATGTCAATAGGGCTATAATTAGGAGAATTGAGCCCTGTCAAGCCCAGACTGATATTTATCTGAAATCAATGGCCAATAGGGTGGAAAGAATGAAGATGTGGGAGTGTTTGCTTTGGAGTTGTCAGGGTTCTTTACGCCATGTCTGAGCACGGACCCTCCGGGCGGGGGCTTTCCTGCTGGCTGAAAGGGGGAAGGATTATTGCATTAGCCACAGAGCTCTGCCTCTGTTGCTCGCCCTCCGAGCACCAGGACCTCTGTGACCTCTCTGGTCACGCAGGAGCCAACGAATCACCCCAGATGGAACCGCCGTGGTCTTCTCTGACAGAGGAACGAGACAGCAGGGTGTGACACATACACACCCTGCGATCCCAGCGGGGGAATTAGCCCGGCGCGCTCATTCCTCACTGGGGTTGGATTATCAAAGGCATATTTACAATTACAACTATGTTAACTAGTGAGAGATCCGAACGGAGACCTCAGCTACCCGCGGCTGGAGCCGGCATGGAACTTCCTGGCTTCTGGCCACAGCCAACACAGCCTGAGCCCAGATCTAATTTAAACAGCAACCAGATCCCAGTAATAATAATAATTCACTGGACATTAATATTGAGACTTACTCACTGCTCAATACATCAGTAGCAAATGTTTGGTATTTATTAGGAGTAGCAGAGTTGAGTGACTTTTTTCAGACCAAACTTTATTTCTTTTTGCACATTCTAGGGTACCAGGATGTTTTGTGACTTTGTGTCGCTGTCCCCGAGTTGTTTCAGTTAAAAGGAAACGTCCAGAAATTGAAATGTTTTGTTTAGACATTTTTACGACAAAATGGTTCAGTGTTTTCCAGTTCAAAACGACTTTTTGTTTCTCAATTTCCCTTCCCCCCCCAAAAAAAATGTTTTAAAAGGTTTGAAATTTAAACAAAATGTTTTGTTCGACCTCAAACAATCCCCACAACGCACCAATTTTTCAGAATTGCCAGTGACCTGAAAAGTCTGTTATTCACACAGCTCTGTGTAGTGATTGAAATAATTAGGAATCTATCCTGTATGTGTTTGGAGCGTGGTACTGCTGACAGGCCCTGACCAAGCCCTGAGCCTAGTTGTGCCAGATCCTGTACAAACACGTAGTAAGAGACAGTCCCGCCCCGAAAAGCTTACAGCTAAGCACCAACAATATGCTTGAATCCGTACAAGGTTCACAAGTACACACAGGTGCCGACTTTCCAATGTGAGGGGTGTTCGACCCCCGGCTCTGCTCAAGGCCCTGCCCTCATTCCACCCCTTCCCCCAAGGCACCACCCCACCTCTTTCCACCCTATTCCACCTTCTCACTCCTCCCCCTCTCCCCCAGAGCCTCCTGCATGCTGCAAAACAGCTGATTGTGGCAGCGGGAGGGAGGGGGTGGGGCTGGGGGAAGGGGGAGCCGATGGGGGGCTTCTGGTGGGTGCTCAGGACCCACCATTTTTTCTCTATGGGTATTCCAGCCCCGGAGCACCCATGGAGTCGGCGCCTATGTAAGTACAGATCGTCCTTGCTCTGGAGAGATTACAGGGATGGAAGTGAGACTAGCCCGTTGTTTATTGTACTAACTTGGGAACAGGGGGCTCAAATCCTATCTCTGCTTCAAGTTTCCTGTGGGGCTTTGCGTGAGTCACTGGTGGGGGTGGGGGTATTGCCATTGACTTTAAGAGGGCCAGGCTTTCACCCTTAGTTTTTCTGGCCCAGATCCAATCAATCGGAGTGAGGCACCCAAATCCCTCTGTGGATCCGGGCTTCAATGGAGACCGTAGCGCTGCTCTATGGGACGGGGGTGTTGTGAGCGTAAATCCACTGGGGGTTGTGAGGTGCTCAGATATGACACTGATGGGGCAAGATAGACTCAGGGTGGGGGTTTTGGGGGTCACTTGAATGACAATGCTGCGTTTTTCCAGTTGTGGGGATCTCAGGCGATAAGCTATGTCTCTGTTCTGTGTCTAGTAGTCCAGTTTAGCAGCGTATTTAAACACCTACTTAAGGGCTTTGTTGAACTGGGGCCTACATGGCTAGCTATGGATTTTAGGTGCCTGACTTAGGCACTCAGTTTTGCAGATGCTGGCCCTTATGTTTTCCCTCGGGCACCAGGCAAGAAGGAGCATAAAGACTTTAGAGAGTTAGGTATGAAGCACCGACTTTCTAACTGTAGGAATTACATTCCATTTAAGCAGCCAATCGGTGAGAGGAAATCTCTTTGTGTTTCGAGCCCACCTGACTCAGTGTCACACTATGACTTTGGTAACCAGCAGAGTTTCAATCCAGGACTTCAGGGGCAAAGCACAGACCTTTATCACTTGAGCTGAAGGAGCTCCATTCCTGGTAGCGGCAGGAGGATGTAATTGCTATATGAACCAGACAGTAGAGGGCGATGTGACATGCTATGCAAAAGTGTTAAATAGAGCTCCGTGGGACAAGGTTTTTCCAATCTTAAATTGGTCAAAGTTTCAAAAATGTTCGAGAACCAAAAATCGGAGAAAAAAAATCATTTTGGGTCAATTGAAACATTTTGTTTTGACTTTGTTTTAATTGCATGAGCTGAAGTTTCAAAATGAAAAATCATTTCAAACCAGAAAACCCAGAATGTTTTCATTTTGCAGTGTTGAAATGGGACCTTCCAACAAGTCCCTAGGGTTTTTTTCGTTTCAGAAATCTTTCGAGTCGAGAAATACACCGAAACTGACCCTTTCCACAAACACTTTAGGAATTTTTTGACCAGACGTTTTTCATTGGAAAATGCCGACTCCTCTAAAACTAACCTGCTCCAGTGTTAACCATGGGGGTAGATACATCCCAGCCCTCTGCTTAGCGTATTCAGGAGGAAAGGAGGCTTATCATTGAACATCAGGGTTGGAAGGGATCTTAGAAGGTCATCTAGTCTAACCCTCTGCTCGCAGGACCAATCCCTAATTTTTGCCCCAAATGGCCCCTTCAAGGATTGAACTCACAACCCTGGGTTTAGCAGGCCAATGCTCAAACCACTGAGCTATCCCTCCCCCCATTACAGGTTTACATTGCTGCTAGTCCTAATGATACTTCCACGCATCAGGTACATAGCATCAGACATCTTGCTGCCTCCTGACCTGTTGCCGATTCCCTCGCTTAATATCAGTCCCAGAAGCACATTGCTATCCCTCTCCTCTCCTCTGACCTGAAGTGCTCCTGGATACCCCCTAGACCTCAGTGTCCTCTGCCTTGCAGATCTACGGGACGGGAGAAACTGGGAGAGGTGCAGGAATTGGCAGGGCCCCCCGCGGATGAGGGATGGGCGTTGTGCTGCTCAGTGCGGTTCTAATTTATTGCTTCTGTAATTGGGGTTAATTAGTGGTGACCAAATGTATCTCCTCTCTTCTCATTAATCCCGAACACAAAGGAATCCTGTTTGCAATCAATTGATGTTTAATTATGGCACAATAGCTGCCACGGGAGATCAAAGCCCAGGCTTACTCGAGGCTCTCACCGGACTGGGGGAAGGATGCAGCCATGGGCAGGGAAGAGAATGATTCCAGTCTGGGACTGAGCTCCCATGTGCACAGGGCAAAGGTGGCCGCCACTGGATGGGAAAACAAACAGCCGGGAGATATTTGGGTGATCCTCATTCCTGGAAGGAATCCCAGAAGCTTTGTGGGTCTGGCTGGCTGGAAAATGAGTGTTTTGAAATGTGTTTTCATTCCCATGCCGGACAGAATCAGGCAGAGCAGGGCTCTGACGCTCTGACCACTGACTATCGGGGTCTCTCTCCTTAATGCTTCACCTACCTCATCCTGGACACGAGAAGACTTCTGGTGAACTTGGCAGCAGAGGGCCCTGGGTTCAAATCCTACGCCAAGTCATTGCCGAAGATGTATGTATTGGGTTTTTCATCCCGACGCCCTGTGGACATCTGTGTGCTGGCAGAGCTGGAGTGGGAGGAGGCAGGACTGGAATAGCAATATGAGGGAAGCGTAAAGCCTAGAAATAGTGCTGTGGGCTTAACCAAACCTACAGAACCCAGCTCAGTCTCCCACTGCCAGCCTGCGTCTCGTTCTCCAGGCAGGTGGTGGTGATGGTAACGGTGACAGCTCCTCGTCCCCGAAGGCCTTCTCCTGCAGAGTCCCTCAGGGATCGATCCCGTCTTCCCGCCTCTTCCCAAAAGCATGGGTTGAGGTAGCGGGACACTCTGTTGCCAACAATACACCAGTGACACCCCGCTGTATTATCTCGTTCTCTGTAGACGCAACCAGCACCATCCCACGGATGCCGGGATGCTGACAGAAGATCTGCCCCTGGATGAAGTGCAGCTGCTTAAATTCATCCTGGCCAAGACCAAGGCCATGCTGGTCACAAGGGGAAAATGCTAACAGGAAGTAGCTGGGTATCTGATCCCATCTCATCAGAATGGTGCAAAGCCATGGATCCAATTTGACTCACCATTGAGCCGAGGTGACTAAGTGGCAGCCAGCAGTGGTGAAAAATGCTTTCTCCCGCCTCCAG
Organism: Macrochelys suwanniensis; assembly: GCA_033296515.1. Lineage (NCBI taxonomy): Eukaryota > Metazoa > Chordata > Testudines > Chelydridae > Macrochelys > Macrochelys suwanniensis. The sequence goes on along the minus strand of CM065776.1, from coordinate 256,858,775 downwards.
TTTGCTCGGGAATTTCACCCCTTGCTCCTAGGTAAGGCCACACTGATCCACGCATTCCTCACCTCCAGACCGGTTTACCGTACCCCGTTGTGACCAAGGCTGAAGGTGGAAGCAATGCAGAAGCTCCGTCTTGTGCAGAATGCAGCAGTCTGAGCTCCAGTTCCTGCCCGGGCGTACTCTCTAGCGCTTGGTCCTGAACGTCAAAGCCATCAAACAGGTCACGATCCAGCTACATCTGTGAAAGAACTTCACTCATGAGCTGCTAGCCCAGTGGTGCTCAAAGTCTAGGAAGAAATGCATGGGAGCTAGAGAGAACTCACTCTCCGTCAAGGGGGTTCGGCTGTGGTTTGACTTTCTAGAGGAGATTAGATTGATACAGCCTGACCACTTTTTGCAGCAGGATCTGCCTCCTCGCTAAAGCTTTTCCTCCGTAGCCAGCATGATGAAGATGATCATCAGATAACACAGGCAGAGCCGCCGATACCCAGGGAAGGGAGGAAACCAAAGACTCTGTGAAGTCCATGTGGGATCTCATTATAGATCTAATATACCTGGGAAGGCCTTAGATGCTACAGTGACAGAAGCTTGTGTTCTCTGGCTAAATGAGTAGTGATGTGACCACAGCTGGGGACTAGATGTTCACTTCTGGGCGCCTTGATCCCAGCTGCTAGTTTGACTGAAAGGACTTCAGAGAAGGGCCAGACAATAGAGGGATTGACTGGTGTGGACAGGTCAACAGAAGAGAGCAGCTTGACTGAGCCGGGGCAGTGGGAGGGAGCAAGTGAAGAGGGAAGTGGGGCAAGGGGTGAAGCAGAAAGGGGGAGGCAGATGTGGGAAGATAACTCACTCCTTTCTGAAGATGGCCTGGCTTCTGGGACGGGCGATTGCAATTCACTCTACCAGGTTCCTGAGACATCTCAGCCCATCCCCGCTCAAGACTGGATCCGCTCTAGGTTCCGGCACTGATCTACAAAGCCTTTCATGAGCTAGAGCCCTGCTACCTCCAGGACTCATCTCCTTCCAGGACCCACCTCGACGGCCGCAGCCACGTGGTACCCGGTGCCTAACAGAGCCCTGGCACAGGCTCGAAGGACCAAGAGGTGATGCCTTCTCAACAGCAAGCCACGCATTTTAGTTTCCACAAGAAAGAAGAGCCCCCTCCTTGCCATCTTCAGCTCACTCTGCAAGACACAGCCTCTCCCCAAAGCATTCTCAAATACCCGAGCCAGAAAGAACACCCGGACGCACACAGTTGATCCATGCCTGGAGCCATAGGTGCCGATTTTAGTTGGCGCCGGTGGGTGCTCGCGCCCCTGGCCCCGCCCCAACTCCTGGCCTGCATCCTCCTCCGCCTCCTCCCCATACCCCTCCCCCGAGGCACCGCCCCAGGCGTGCGGCGCGCCTCCGACAAGCTGGAGCAAGGAAAAGCGGCTTCTGCTTGGTGTCAGGCGGAGCCTCGGGAGACGGAGAGGTCGAGGCGAAGAGGTGAACTGGGTGCGGGGGGGCTGGCGGGGAGCTGCCGGTGGGTGCTGAGCACCCACCAATTTTTCCCCGTGGGTGCTCCAGCCCCGGAGCAACCACGGAGTCAGCGTCTATGCCTGAAGCATGTCAGGTCACATTGCTTTTACCTTGTCCCTGTACAGTGCCAAGAAACACCAACAGCTGCTATAGACAGGCACACACGCAGGTATGGGGCAGGGTGCCTGGGGCAGGAGGTGGTGCTTATGGGGAGAAGGGCTGTGGAAGAGGATGCCAGGGCATTCGGAGAGGGAGGAGACCAGGCAGGATGGGAGAGGGAGCCGATCCGATTTGCAGAGTGCTGTGCTCGCCAGTGAACGGCACTCGTCCTGCCCCCTCATTTACCCAGATGAATTTATGTTCGGTTAATACAGTGAGTATTAAATAAACTCCCCGCTCGGCCTGTCCGCCTCCCTCCCTGCTCTTTAGGTGCCATCAATCTGCGGGATTATTGAGCACAGATTCGTAGTTAGTGGTGTGTTGAAAATGCTCCGGTCTTGCCTTTATCACTTTCAGATCGGCTCCTCAGAGCAGAATCCATCAAGGAAAGTAATGGGAGAGGCAGCTTTGATCTATGGGCTGCTTGCTTCTGGATCAATCCCACTCTTCCCTCTCTGGGAGCACAGCACAAAGAGCCGGTGGAACGCAGGGCTGGGGGCGGAGACCCCTGGGCACAGCATGGCCTCCCTTGTACCGGAGGACTAATTGAAACCTCTCTCTAGGACAAAATTATTTCCCGTGAGAAGGATTTAAACCTCCCTGGGCCAAACTGTTTTATATTTTCTTTTCTGACTTTAATCATTTATAATAAACATGGGATCAAACCACAGAATAGGGTCCATACTGGGACTTCAGATTCTTCAAAAGTTTGCTGAGGTTTGTTAACTATTATTATTATCCTAATAGCCCCTAGAGACCTCAATGTGGATGTCATTGTGCTGGGGGGGGTCTATTAGAATAAATATAATAATAATAATAGTTAATAAATACTAATAGTTAATAAACTTAATTAAAGTTAATAAGCGACTCAGAGGGATGAGCAGTGCCTACTGAGTCTCCAACCCCATTTTCATTTTCTGCTTAAACAGCCATTGATTCCTCCTGGAAAATGCCGAAGACCATTTTACTTCCAAACAATGCTCTCGATCTAGCAGACGGTTTCTGCTCCCCGTCCCTGTGACACACAGGGTTTTTTTCTAACTGCTAAGGATGCTGGCATGAATCATGGTGTTTGCAACGTCAGATTCCTTCAACTCCTGCTGCTCCACCCCTTAATCCATTCTAACTCCCTCTTTGTAATCCCTCCCCATTGATCACCACCGAAACGACGTCTACACTTAAAACGCTACAGCTGTAGCGCTTCAGTGTAGACACTCGCTGCAGTGACAGGAGGAGTTCGCCTGTCACTTGTCGTTAATCTACCTCCCTGTGCGGTGGTAGCTAGGTCAATGGACGAATTCTTCCTTCAACCTAGCACTGTCTACACCAGGGTTAGGTCGGCTTCGTGATGTCTCTCGGGGGGCTGGATTTTTCACACCCCCCGAGAGACGTGGCTCTGCCTATATAAGTTCTCAGTGGAGACCAACCCACCGATTGTGATTTCACACAACACACCGCAACGTGGGGGTAGGAATGGGCAAGCCAGGTTTGCATGGAATACAAACAGATCTGAACTTTGATTCAAAGCTCAAACCTAACCTGAATGAACATGTGCGCGCGCACGTACACACACATGGACACACACACACACACGGACACACAAAATGTACATCTCAGAATTACAGAGAGAGCTGGCCCAGTGGTTAGGCCATTAACCTAATATGTAAGGCCTTGTCTACCCTGGCACTTTACAGCGCTGAAACTTTGTTGCTCAAGGGTGTGAAAAAACACCCCCTGAGCGAGGCAAGTTTCAGCGCTGTGAAGTGGCAGTGTAGACAGTGCCCCAGCGCTGGGAGCTACTCCCCCTGTAGGGGTTTTACAGTGCTGGGAGAGTCTCAGAGTGATCACAACTACAGGGTCATTCAGAATTTCATGGCAGTGGTGAGGCTAAAACTCAGATTCTCTGACGCCAAAGGTACAGGCTCCAGCTGCTTGACCTGCAGAAGAATCCCCCTTTATGGTCAGCAGTATAGGGTCCATCACACCTAGCTGAGCACTTCCGATTCCATCCAGTAAAGGGTGCTGGTGTATATATAAAGGGCTCCTCTGGACACATGCCTCACCGTATCCCCAGGCCGAGAGACTGGGGGTGCACTGGAGCAAGCTTTGGGGATGCGCACCTCTGAACCCCCTTTTGCAGTTCCACCATTGCCGGTTAGGCTCTCGGGCCGAACACAGAGCCCAGCAGCAGCAGCATAGGAAGAGTTTGAGGTGGAAGCAGAACAGTGGAAGGTTTCCTCGTCCCACGGCTTGCTTTCTTCTTTATTTTTCCATCGGGAAAATAATCCATCAGGGTCCCAGCTGCCAGGGAACCTTCCCATCCAGGGTTCGCCCCCGCCCCCTCAGGCACCTCACCCCTGTGGGGAAGGGGTGTCTCTGCCCCTCTCAGACCCTCGAGCCGCACCCCTGCTAGACCCTTTAGCATGGGGGGGAGGTGCAAATGTCTCCCTTCCCTCCCAGACACCCCACCGCCTAGGACTGCCTCTCTCCATAAGCACCTCAGCCTAGGAGGTGGGAGAAAGGGGTCTTCCCATCCCCCTTCCCTCAGGCACATGTGCCCCCCGACCCCGACCCCTTAGGTTGTGTCTACACTGCATTGTAAACCCAGGTCTGGGGGACCCGGGCTTGTGGACGTGAAGTTTCCACTTGCACGGCTACACTGCACTGATAACCCAGGCTCACCATTGCTGGCCTCGGGTCTCCCAGCCAGGCAATGGCTTCCACATGGCACCACGCAGCCCTTCTGACTGCGGCTTGAGCCCAAAGGTAGCCAAATGACAAGGCCTGGGCCTGAGCCATGGCAGGGCCTGGGCTCTGACACCCCCCCACCCCGCCCCTTGAGCAGGCTCCTAGGCCCCAGGTCTTGAGCGCTGGCTGAGCCGAATCAGGCTGATTGGCGTGTGGACAGAAGGGGCTCGGGCTCAAACCGGAGTCTGAGTCCGGGCTCGGCGTCTGTCTACGCTGCACCACAGCGCCCACGCCAGCCGCACGGGGCGCAGGCTGCGGGGCTATAAAACTGCCCAGCACACATTTCGGCTAGGGCCGGAGCATGGGCTCTGGGACCCCACGAGGGTGGAGGGTCCCACAGCCCAGGCTCCTGCCTGCAATTTTGTAGCCCACATCAGCTGATCTGGGCCAGCCGCGGATGTTTATTGTAGTGCAGACGTTCCCTTCGTGTCTCCCGGCCCGGTCACCTCAGCGCCCAGGACTTTCCCTGCCCATCCCCTTCCTCCCTGTTAGGTTGGGGGGGGGGAGATTTGCTCACTGTCCCCTCTCCTCCCGGTCACCTCAGCCCCTGTGGGGAGGGGCCTCCCAGAACACCCTGGCCCAGCTCCTAGGGGTTTGGTGGAGAGTTGCTTCATGCCACCTGGAGACCCTGCCTCCTCCTCGGTACGTCTTGGAGCTTTGTCTGGGAGTGGGAGCAGCAGCTAACTTCAGAAAGCTCAATGAACCTCAGAAAGGGAGACTCCAGCCCGCCAGGGAAAGACCTGTATGGAGCCTGGGGCATCAGGGAAGAACATTCAGCACCACGGGTGAGAAACTGGAGAGCTCTACAGAAGAGACCTGGAGCATTTGCTTCTGCGAAGGGTACGTCCCTAATCACTGATACAGAATTTTACTTTCTTTCCGCTCTCTCTTTGCTTCTGGCTCTGTGTCTGTGGCCCTCCTCTGATGCAGCCCTGTTTTATAGCAGTGCATTTCCACTGGCTTCAGTGCAGTTACTCCTAACTTACACTCATATATAGGGCCCGACCAAATTCACGGTCCATTTTGGTCAATTTCAGGGTTCTGGGATTTTAAAAATTATAAAATGTCATGGTTTCAGATATTTACATCTGAAATGTCATGGTGTTGTAACTGTGGGGGTCCTGACCCAAAAGCAGGCTTGGGGCTGGGCAGGGGGGGTTTGCGAGGCTATTGTAGTGGGGGGTGGGGGCCGGTCACGGTATTGCCACCCTTACTTGTGTGCTGCTGCTGGCCATGGTGCTGCCTTCAGAGCTGGGCTTCCGGCCAGCAGCCGCCACTCTCTGGCCGCCAAGCTCTGTGAAATCTGGGCTCCCCTACAATAGCCAGATTTCATGGGGGAGATCAGATTTTCAGTCTGTGGCATATTTTTCATGGCTGTGAATTTGGTAGGGCCTCCACTCACATACATGAGATCAGAATCGGTCTTTGTCTCTCTGCTTTTGCCTGAGTGCAGTTCACTTCACTGCCCTCCCCCCGACATTCTCCTTCTCCTGCAGATCAGAACCACGTGAGAAGATTTTATTCCCCTGGCTCTTACTTTCATAGAATCATAGAATCTCAGGGTTGGAAGGGACCTTAGGAGGTCATCTAGTCCAACCCCCTGCTCAAAGCAGGACCAATCCCCAATTTTTGCCCCAGATCCCCAAATGGCCCCCTCAAGGATTGAACTCACAACCGTGGGTTTAGCAGGCCAATGCTCAAACCACTGAGCTATCCCTCCCCCAACACAGGGGAGGCCGACACAGGACACCTACATACGCACACGTTAATAGCGATCAGATCGCTCTGTGAAAGCAAACCGCTGACCAGGCAACAATGAAAAATAAACCAGAAAAAAACGAAGAAAGCTCCTTCTTCTTCCAGTAATTCCCAACGCGAGGTGTCAGCCCTGGTTTCTGTAAGCCGTGCGCAGCAGAACGCAGGGTACTGCTGGCAGCACTAATGATGTTACCGCCATCCGGCGATTAGGTTAGACGATCCTCCGGGACTGGCCTGCGAGGTGATGGACTGAAAGCAGAACGGGAACTAAATTGCATTTCATTTCAATTTGGCCATAAATTTGATGATTTCGTCAGAGGAGAAGGCGGGGGAGCGGGGGAAAGCGATTGCTCAGTGTGGGGAGGGTGGAGAAGAGGTGCCGGGAGAGATGCAAGAAATTACATCGTTCTAATTTGTACCATTGTAGATTATTAATCAGAAGTGTCTGAGTCTTCAGGGAAGGGCTGTATATTACCTGCTCTCTATAGACTATTCATTGATGTAATAAGGGCTGGGAATACAGGCTATTGACTCGCCCTGAGATTTATAGGACGAGATGGGGCCAGTCAGGCCAGAGGCACACTAGGCAGCGTTGGTCTCTGTCCCAGTTTTCATGGGACGCTCCATATTGTGCAAGAGTTCTGTGTCTTGTGTCAGGTCTCTAGGACATTAGGCACATCCCAAAATACCTCTGGGGGCCAAATGATCTCATTGTGATGCAACGCGGTGACGTCACTCATTTCCTTGCTGATCATGAGGTGGTCATGTCTTGACATGATAGGTCATTAACCGCACCGCGACTTTGTGGCCTGGCCAGTTGGGGACACGTAGTGATGTTTGTGTCACCACACGACGTGGTGACACCTTTCTTTCCAACATCACATCACGCGGAGATGTCTTTGAATGGTTTTTATTCTTAACATTGTCCCATGGTCACTACGGGGCACAACGTGTGGAGGTTTCCGTCCTGACGTTGCACCGGGGTGGCATCCTGGCATGGGGAGTTGTTTTTCATTGCGGTGCGACTCAGTGACGTAACGAGGGGTTGATGTTTGCATTGTGACAAGGCGAGGTGCAGTCTCGGTGTGAAGTGTAGGGCTTTGTGACATGATGCTAGAACATGGTAATGTCTCGGCCCGTCATGGGGAGGGGTACTGATGTCACAATGCAGTGCCACCATGTCCCGGTATGTTCATATTTGTGCCCTTTTCCCACAACACAGAGATCACCATGCTATGACTAGTGATGGGCAAACCTGAAACAAGCCAGCGGTCAGGTGGGATTAGAACCCTCCAAGCAGGCTCTGTCTCCTCCCTGGGACTGACCCCCTCAACCCCAAGACTCTTTGATGGTCTTCATGGCGGGATCCGAGGCCCTCCTACCTTCTCTTTTGGTGTGGTTGGTCTGCCTCCATTAGGGTGACCAGATAGTAAGTGTGAAAAATCAGGACGGGGGTGGGGGGGTAATTGGCACCTATATAAGAAAAAGCCCCAAAGATCGGGACTGTCCCTATAAAATCGGGACATCTGGTCACCCTTGCCTCCATGCACGGAAAATACCACATGCAAGCAACATGGCCAGACATTTTCGGAAGCCACAAGCCCCCCACTAATCCCCTTGGAAACTGGGAGCTGCAGGTGCTCCCCTTTGGACATCAGCCACAAATCTAGTTTGAAACTGTTGGGGGTGGGGGGACGGGACCGTTAGTGTAATTTCAACATGTTCAAAATGAGAGATTAGAACTGTTAAGAAAATAATGACCAGGAGGTACATGAAAAAATATGCAAAAATCTATTTCTCGTGTACAATAATTTACTTTTAGATGTGCAATAAAGGTTTTATATGCACAGTAATTTACTTTTACATGTGCAATGATGTTTTTACATATGCAATAATTTACTTTTATATGCAATAACTGATCAATTAAAACCCTGGATACCCCCCACACCACCAGTCTATAGGAGTTGCTTTGATCTATCCTGAAACCTCACTTTGTTGGCTCTGATTAGCCAGTAGTGCAACAAACTGTAATTTGATAGGCTATTTTGAAGATAGGCTGCTTGGATGAAAGTAACATCACAAATCTCTTTCATAGGAACAGCCAAAGGTCCATCTAGCCCAGTATCCTGTCTTGTAACAGTGGCCGGTGACAGATGCCCCAGAGGGAATGAACAGAACAGGTAATCATCAAGTGATCCATCCCCTGTCACCCATTCCCAGCTTCTGGCAAACAGAGGCTAGAGACACCATCCCTGCCCATCCTGGCTAATAGTCATTGATGGATCTATCTTCCATGAACCTATCCAATTCTTTTTTGAACCCTGTTGCAGTTTTGGCCTTCACAGCATTCCCTGGCAACGAGTTCTACAGGTCGACTGTGCGTTGTGTGAAAAAATACTTCCTTTTGTTTGTTTTCAACCTGCTGCCTGTTAATTTAATTTGATGACCCCTGGGTCTCGCCTTATGTGAAGGAGTAAATAACACTTCCTGATTCACTTTCAACACACCATTCATGATTTTAGTGACCTCTATCATATCCCCCCTCCGTCGTCTCTTTTTCAAGCTGAAAAGTCCCAGTCTTTTTAGCCTCTCCTCATATGAAAGTTGTTCCATTCCCTTAATCATTTTCGTTGCCCTTCTCTGTACCCTTTCCAGTTCTAAAATATCTTTTGTGAAATGGGACGACCAGAACTGCCCACAGCATTCAAGATGTGGGCGTACCATGGATTTATATAGTGGCATTCGGATATTTTCTGTCTTATTATCTATCCCTTTCCTAATGGCTTCTCACATTGTTCGCTTGTTTGACTGCCCCTGCCCATTGAGTGGATGTTTTCAGAGAACTATCCACAATAACTCCAAGATCTCTCTCTTGAGTGGTAACAGCTAATTTAGACCCCATCATTTTATATGTATAGTTGGGATTATGTTTTGCAACGTGCCTTACTTTGCATTTATCATCATTGAATTTCATCTGCCATTTTGTTGCCCAAACACCCAGTTTTGTGAGATTCCTTTGTAACTCTTTTCAGTCTGCTTTGGACTGAACTATCTTGAGTAGTTTTGTATCATCTGCAAATGTGCTCCTTTTTCCAGATCATTTATGAATATATTGAATAGGCCTGGGCCCAGTACAGATCCCTGGGGGACACTGCTATTTACCTCTCTCCTTTCTGAAGCTGACCATTTATTCCCACCCTTTGTTTCCTATCGGTCAGTTACTGATCCATGAGAGGACTGTCCATCCCTCTTATCCGGTGACAGCTTACTTTGCTTAAGAGCCTTTGGTGAGGGATCTTGTCAAAGGCTTTCTGAAAGTTCAAGTACATAATATCTAGTGGATCACCCTTGTCCAAGTTTGTTGACCCCCCTCAAAGAATTCAAATTGTTCTTGTTTACACCAGCATAAATCAGGAGTAACCCCCTTGAATGAAATGAATTTACGCTGATGGAAATCTGGTTCAAGTGAGATCAGACTCAGCCCCCCTGCATCCAAGCTAAATTACTGAAGACTTCACAATCGAGCATGCAACGTATCTGACTTTGTCGAAAATGGTTCTCATTAGTATGTGTGTGGAATGTACACACCATATCTTCAGAGTGTTACTGTATACAGCAATCTTTGGAAAAGTAGCACATTTTCATTCCAACTTTTAGAACGGCCTGCTGTGAAGAGACACCTGCTCTAGCAGTCTGAGCACTCGGACTATGGGCAGGTCATTTAACCTCCGTGCCTCAGTCTCCCAATGAAGTAATGACACAACTACTTCTCAGGGGTAGGGGGTTAAGTGGGGGCGATCAATCGAAAATAAGCCCTGGTGTCATACCAACAACACTTAAGTCCGACCTGCACTATTGTTCTAGTCCAGTGGTTCCCACTTTAACAACATGTGAACCCCTTTCACTAAAATGTCAAGCCTCGTGAACCCCCTCCTAAAAATGAATATTTCCAGGGATTTTCTCCTTTACCTGAGTATAAATTATAAAAGCATTGATATTGGAAATATAAAATTTGTTTTATGACATGCTTATTACACACTATTTATTATTATTTATCATGACAGTATTTTTATTACATTATGAAAACAGCAACCTTCTTCCAAGATCTCACTTCCACATCTTGTATCACTTTGAATAAGCCTGTTATAAGACCAGGCTCCTATGTTTCATCAAGGAGTATCAGAAGTGAAACAGCATGGAGGGATTTAAGAAGCCAACTCAAAGAGTTCCTCCTACACAAGCATTCAGGTCTTGAGCAGTCCAGGCAAACAACCCACATTACAACAAAGCTTAAACTTCTTCTTCATAATCATTTTAAAAACAATACTAGCTGCCTATTTAATTTTAAAAACAGCAAAAAATATCCACCTCCCTTTCCATTTCTTATGAGGAGTCTTGAAGTTTAAATCTCCTCAGTGGGATAGATATGCTTGCTTTGATCTGCTTAGCTCTTGGAAGTCCAGGGGCTCCGGGCTGCTGGCCCAGTGCTGCCCGGGGTCCCTAGAGTCAGCTCTGTCCGCCATTAGGGATTTTTTTTCCCCCGAGAACCCCCTGTAACATTTCATGAACCCCCTGGGGTTTGGGAACCACTGTTCTAATCCAATGCACAGGATTATGAGGGCTTCTCCGCTTCCTGTTTTGGGTAGGGTGACCAGATGTCCCAATTTTATAGGGACAGTCCTGATTTTGGGGTCTTTTTCTTATATAGGCTCCTATTGCACCCCCACTCCTGTCCCGATTTTTCACACTTGCTGTCTGGTCACGCTAGTCTTGGGGTATTGTGAAGTGCTCTTGTGCATCATTTAGGCACTAGACCAGAAACACTCACATGAGCACTGAGCTACCACCCAGACCACTGATGTAATGACCAGGCCTACAAATTCACCCTAATAGTGAGCAGGGAGTGAAAGTTCATAAAACGTCACAATAACCTAGAACAACAAATACTGGTGGGAAATGGTGCAAAAGGGTCACAGAAAAAACTGAATTAGTTCAAATAAAAGACCGACCGATCTAGCTACGGCACTGTGCTAAGATCCTGCCTAATAAACAAGAGCAGTATGGGACCGGAAATCAAAGATGTGTTGGGAATTAGGCCTAAATGGTGAACAGAATAATGCGGAATGGGCAGTTCCACCCATCCTGCCCTTTAGGGGTCCTCAGAAAGAGACTGGGGCTGGGGGAGAATTAGTGGGCGCAGACACTGACAGACAGAAAGAAGAGAAGAGGTGAGTTTCTCCATGCTGGCTGCCAACCCCAGCATCTCCTGGGTCCCTGGAGGTACTGTGATGTTGGACCTTCATTGTCCTGATCCTGAGAGAGGTCCTGAGCAGACTGGGCCAGACAGAAACCCCGATGACATCGTCACTTCCACGTGCTTTGGCTAAATCCCAACCACCACCACCTGGCATGTGAGACTTGGTTACACACCTGCCCCGCAACCCCTCATGTCCTTTTCCTCCCCCACCTTATTTCTCCTCTTTCCTTCTGTCGAATAACCGTATGGGTTAGCCGGCCAACACTGCGTATTTGCAACACTGCTGTAAGCTGTGCTCAGAGAGGCAGCTAAAAGCAATGCCCTGCAGCATCTGATGCTGGTACAAGTTTGTCAGGGCTCAGAGCGGCTGAGCAGACCGTGTGCCACGCCTGTGTTTCTCTAGCGGTGATGTAGCAAGCAAGACACCACCAGAGACAGAATCTGTATTGTCTCTCTTTGCTGTTCTCTTCTCTCCCCTTTCATGTGTGTTTGTCTTGTTTTGTCCTCTAGGAGACGGGATCAGACTTTAACAACAGGAACAGCTCCATTCCAGCTCAACTAACTTCTCTTTTCCCCAAAACAGACAATTACCATCTAAAAGATGGTCCAGCAAGGGGCTTCCTTCCTTCTAAAGACTCCCTCCAGCTAAAGGGAAAGGGAGCAAGGGATGGTGCTAACATGTAAAATATTAAGTAAGGCTTTCGTGTCAAATGTTTTAACTGATTTCCCTTCTTTTCTGTATTTTTAATAAAAGGTGCCTAATGGCGGGTTTGCCATGGTTCTAAGCAGGTGGAGGTCTCTGTGTACCAACCCCCTACATTTGTTTAAAAATTGTTTAGTGTTGGACAGTTTCAGCATCATTATGCTTAGGGCGCCAACGGGGTGCTTAGCCCCTCTTTCTAACTTCACCGCAGCCCCTGGGGTTCGTGCTCCGACCCCCCTTGCCGCCCAGGAATAATGCCAAATTTTAGATGTTTTGATTCTTTGGGCCCCTCTACTCCATGTAAGTTGATACAATACAATTCACAGGAGCACTTGATAGCTTGGCAAAGCAACAGGGAGTGGAGTGTGAGCTGGCTGTCCTGTCCAAGGGCTTGTCTGTACACAAGAGCTGTACCACTTCAACTATTCTGGTATCGCGTGGAGGCAGTGATATCGGTGTGAAGTGTTTTAAGCTGGTTATTCCCCTAGGAGGAAGGAGATATGTTATACTCATATAAAGCTCCTCTATATCACACATCACCTGCCTATATTAAGCAAGACCCTGTTTGGCGTTTGGGGGGTTTATTGCTGGCTGCACGATTCATGAAAATAATGGAAAAATAGCCCATTGTCTCCATTAAATCCCATCCGTTAGTCTTAATTGGTCAATCAGCTAGAAACTGGTGCAAGACAGTGAACAATGTCCACCGCATTGTGATTGGCTTCGAGAACAGACCAGTTGGGAGCTGGAGTCATTCACAGGTCGGCTTTCCTACTTCGGGGAAAAACCCCAAACTCTACTGAACATCAACCGTTTCTGAATGGCCGAAATTTTATCATTTAATAATGAGTTGTAAAACTCTTGCATACTCATTAGAGAGCTAACTGATTATCGAGAGGGCAGTGTTTTCCAGTGGTCCCAACCAGGGGCAGAGGGAAGATGGGGAATCAGGAAGTCCTGAATTCTAATCCTGGTTCTGCCCCTTAAGCCATTCATTGCCACCCTCGGTGCCTCAGTTTTCCTATCTGTGAAATGAGGGTAATAGCACTACCATACTACTGAGGGTGGTGAGGATTGTGCAGTTATCAGCACTTCAAAGATGTGCAATGCTATTTAGGTGTTCTGTAGTATGATAAGAATGAACAGCATAAATAAGAGTCGGCTTTGCCTGCAGTAGGAGTGACTGCAATGGGTCTCATGGCGGAGGCCAGCAGTGGCTTCTCCCATCCTGTCTTTGACCCCCCAGGAAAGAAGAGTTGAACCACCCACTGGAGGAATGAATCCAGCATGTAGCTGTTCACAGCTGGGCTGTCTCACACTCACACGAGATCACTACATTTAACAGGACACTGTCCCACTGAAGGTTTTGAAATGGACTAATTTAATAAAATTCCACATTTCTGATCAGCCCCCTCTAAATAGCACACACTGATTCTTTTGAAATCCCAAACCTCATTTGAAAATAACTTGCCGGTGGGTTTCCTTCTTCAGTGTCATGGGTACAGAGCTAGCAGCAATGTCATGGGGTTCACTCACCACCGGGGCACCTCCTCCTCGCTGCTCTGGGAATCAGCTCTTTCCCGGTCACACACTCCCTCCTGACCCATAGTCTCACACCCTGACACCTCTGTCTTGGGGACTTGGCCCTCCAGCCAGGTCACTACAGTCCCCACTTCTGGGGTAGCAAAGTCCTATGGGATGACTGTCCCAAACACTCTTCTGTTCCCCTGTCCAGTCTGTGGCACTTCTCCCTGGGTTCCAGTCCAAGGACCCTATGTCTAGCAAGTGTGGTCTGCTTCTATCAGATCCTGTTGCTCTAACCCTAGATTCCTTCCTAGAGCTTCTAGCATCCCTTCTACTCCTGGGTTTACCAGCCCAAACTCCCTCCTTCCAGGGAGTCATTGCAGACTACTGCTCTTTTCATAGAATCATAGAATATCAGGGTTGGAAGGGACCTCAGGAGGTCATCTAGTCCAACCCCCTGCTCAAAGCAGGACCAATCCCCTATTTTTGCCCCAGATCCCCAAGTGGCCCCCTCAAGGATTGAACTCACAACCCTGGGTTTAGCAGGCCAATGCTCAAACCACTGAGCTATCCCTCCCCATTTTTTCTACTGGCACCTTCCTAGTTTTCTACCCGCCCTGTCTGTTCCTTCTCAGCTGGGTTTCATCAGCCTGCCAAGCCTTGGCTCTCTCTCAGGTGCAGCCTATTAAGTTAATTCACCTAATTTGATTTGCTCTGCCTTCTGTGGGGTGAACACCCCATCACAAGCAACTTTCTCCCCTTTCTGGGCTCTGAGTGCACTCTTCAGCTGTTTGGCTTCATGCCCTTACTGGTCATGGGTGGAATCTCTCAGTTCTCTGGCTCTTAGACATTCATCTCCCAGAGTCTTTCAGTCAACTTAAGCATAAATCACCAGCCATTATCCACCTCTCTATAGAGGGGAAACGGGGAAAGTGACAACACGCAAATCGCTGTCACACACAAAGCTGGCTGGGAAATGTTGCTTTTATCCCTGTGAAAAATGGACACAACACAATATTTCTCATTTTGAAAAAAAAATTCTTTTTTGGGGTGGGGAGGGGTCATCAAAAAAAAACACCCCAACCCAGGAATTTAGCTGAAAAAACACCCAACAGTTTTTGAATGTTCAGATTTTCTATGAAAACCCCAACATTTCAAATGAAAATGGATTTTTTTTGGGGGGGTGAAAGTTACCTTTTTGCCAAAAAAGCCATTTCAGAAGCCCCTGTTCCAAGGACAAGTTTTCCCTTGCTTTAACCAGATGCACAAAGTAAAACACTGAAAAAAACAGAGATTTGTCCCTCCTAATGTCTTCCAGTTAGAGCGATCTTAGACATTACTTGTGGCTATAGCAGGTACAAAACTTTCAGAGCCGGAAAGGTGATTTTCTAGCTGACGCTGTCAAACAATAAACAGCAAAGGCGCTTGATAACAGCTGTGGTTTTACACTTCAAGACAATACAGTGGTCCCAAGTACAATAACAATGGTCAATAGCAAACAAAAAAAACCTCACTCGATGTACTGATGGGATAAGGACTGTCATAGGGCAGAAAAGATAACTGACATTAACACAATGGACAAAGAGTTTGCGGACCACTTTGTTGTCCCTCTGTATCCATTATTGCTATAGGGTGGGCTACTTCAGTGGGCAGTTGAAGGTGAAGTCAGACTAGTAAGCAGGAAGAAAGGAGAGAGAGAAGCAAGGGAAGGAGAAAGTGGACATGCAGAGGTATAGATGTCTGGAGAGAGGTGATGTAGTGACGTGTCGATCTATCTGGGTACGTATAGGTAAGGCTATGATTTAATCACAGGTATTTTTCATAGAAGTCATGGACAGGACAGGCAAGAAACAAAAAATCACGGCCCGTGACCTGTCCATGGCTTATACCATAAATACCTCTGATTGAATCTTGGTGTGGGGGGGACTTCCAGGGGGATCCCGTGGCACCAGCAGCCAGGGGGGGGAGTCCTGGGGGGCCTGTGGCATCAGCACCCGGGGGGGAACCCCAGGAGCCTGTGGCACCAGCGTCTGGTGGGGGAGGGAGCCCCAGGGAACCTGCTGCTGGGTTGGGGAGGCAGCCCTAGGACCAGCCGCTGCTCCAGCCACCCCAGGCTTGCTGCCAGGAGCCACAGAGCTGCAGCAGCTCCTGCCACCCCTGGGACAGCGACTCAGGCAGTCCCCAGGGCCAGCTGCTTGGGAAGCCCTGGGGTCAGCCGCACTGGCCGCTGAAGAACTCACAGAAATCGCAGAAATTCACAGAATCCGTGACGTCTACGACCTCCGTGACAAACACGGAGCCCTACTTATAGGGCCCTCAGCACCACTGTATCTGAGCACCTTCGAAAGAATCGGGCAGAGATTTATAAACGAGATTAGGTACCCCGATCCCATTGAGTTGGGTACCCAGATCCCCATCTCATCATCCAGCAGGTTTGCTTCTAGCGGCAGCCTTCAGGGGTTGGTTCTTGGCCCTGCGCTATTCAACGTTTTTATCAAAGGCCTGGAAGAAAACAAAATCATCACTGATCAAGTTTGCAGATGGCACAAAGATGGGGAGAGTGGAAAGCAATGAAGAGGACAGGTCATCGCTGTAGAGTAACCTGGAGCACTAAGTAACTTGGGCACACGCGAACAATTTGTGTTTCAGCACGGCCAAATCTAATGTCATACGTCTAGGAACACAGACCGTCGGCCCCACTTACAGGATGGGGGACTCTATCCTGGGCAGCAGCGACTCTGAAAAGGACTTAGGGGTCATGGTGGGTAATCAGCAGGACATGAGCCACCCAGTGCGATGCTGTGGCCGAAAGGGCTAATGAAATCCTTGGATGAATAAACAGGGGGGAGTATCTAGTAGGAGTAGGGACATTGCTTGGCACTGGTGAGATCACTACTGGAATACCATGTCCAGTTCTGGGGTCCACAGTTCAAGAAGGACGTTGATAAAATTGGAGAGGGGTCAGAGAAGAGCCACAAGAGTTATTAAAGGAGGGGGAAACATGCAGAAAGCTGAGGACTGGTAAGTGCATTGTGATTTCAACTGAAAACCAGAAGTGGGAAATGGTTAGTGATGGTAGGGTTGTGAATGAGACCTAGCCTGTATTATTCTGTTCTCTACAAGGTCCATATGCCTCCCTTCATCACTCTGGTACCCAAGAGCCTTCCAGTGGTGCAGAAGTAACATGACCAAGATTTGTCATGCACAGTTCATTCTCTCTCACACACCCTTCCCGGGTGGAAATTGCGTGAGCAGTGGAAGGTTTTGTTTTGGTTGGTTTTTTTAATAAATGATCTGCCCAGGCTGCTCTGTGTTTCTGTTCGAGAAGGCAGGTCGAAGAAGAGCACCTTGCGCTTGGAGCAGAAAGTGGCAAGGTTTGGGATGGCTCTTCATTTCTACGGGAGTCCGTTCCACTTTCCCAGAACAGATCTGTCTCCTGCACAGATGAGCTGTATAGGATCATAGAACCACACGGGTCACCTAGTCTAACCCCGTGTCAAGACGCAGGGTTTGTTGTGTCTAAACTATCCCAGACAGATGGCTCCAGCCTCCTTTTGAAAACCTCCAGTGAAGGAGCTTCCACGACTTCCCTAGCCGTCTGTTCCATTGTCCTACTCTTCTTATCGTTAGGGAGTTTTCCCTGAGATTTTGTCTAAATCTGCTCTGCTGTAGTTTGAACCCATGGCCTCTTGTCCTCTTACCCTGTTTGTAGAATAGCTCCATTGTACTTGAGAAAAGCCGTTGGCCATGATCTGCATCCCAGAGCATTAGACGCTTTTAGACATCCAGGGCCCAGGCCACGGGAGCATCTTGAAGATAAGGACCAAGACCATGAACATGACTTAATATTTTACAGGAAGCCAGTGTAGAGAGCAGAGGACGGGTCTGCATGCACACTGTGGGCCTATACACAGTAGTTTATTATTGTCGGGTGTTCCCAGGCCTGGGGATAGGGTGACCAGATGTCCTGATTTTATAGAGACAGTCCCTATTTTGGGGGCTTTTTCTTATATAGGCACCTATTACCCCCCACCCCCTGTCCTGATTTTTTACACTTGCTATCTGGTCACCCTACGTGGGGCTGAACACACTGGATTGTTACTGTTCAGTTGCTTACGGCCCTAGATTGCGCCTACGGGTACGTTATTGTCGGAGCAATCATCAGGCTTCCAGTGCTTTCACACATTGATTAGTTACCGACCTGTTTGATATGCACTCAGCATTTATAGGCATCTTCCCCTCTTGCACTCCATAAACTGCAACACCAAATGTTGCCGCTCACTTGAGACTGTCTATTTTATTTGGGCTGAGAAATCCACTTAAACCTTTTTAATTTGTCTTGTTTAGATATGGGTATAATTTTGCTTTTATTTTATGGGCACCCGGTTCATTTTACTTCCTGTAAATCCTCCCTTTAGTTACTAGGGCTTCTGGGAAGTTGTAAATTCTCCCACCTCTCTTCTTCATAGAGTTTACGTTGTTTTACAGTTTCATTAATAGGTTCTCTCCCAGCTAGGTTGATGAAAGTTATTGACCTAATCATAACCTATTAATTATGACAGTAAATCCCACTCTTGGAAATATTTTACTGAGCAAATGCTACTTGGAAAATCTGCAGGTTAGACCGGAGTTCCAAGAACTTTAAATCTAACCTTCATAGCTCCAGCCATGCCGCTAAGAATACTGCTGGGGAGCTAGCCCAGGTGGTATTGGTAACAGCTATGGATTATAAATAATGAGCACAGAAAACCACGTCAATCTGCAGGGCCTGTGTTCTGTTTATAGACTGGGCCGATATTCTTGGGACATGTGAGGAGCCAAACTAGGCTCAGTTTAGCAACAGTGCGAAGAATTGTGTTGGCACTAACTCCCGAGGGGTGAGTTTTGAAAGTCATCTCTAGGGAGCAGAACCTGCCTAAATCCTAGTTATAAATGCCTTGGACCGGTTGGAGATCCACCTCTTCTGACGGTAAGGTACATATGCTGGGCCAGATTCTTTGGGGCGTCAGTGAATGTAGCACCACAGAAGCCGTGTTGAGTTACGCAGAGGGCCAGCTCTGTAGCAGGTGTACGTTTCTGTCGTGCACACGTGTGTCTGTGTGTACATGCATGTGCAGGCCACTGCCCTCTGCTGGATGGAAAAGGCTCATATTTTTACAGGTTCCAGTTGGCTGCTGAGTGCGGCAGGGCCGGTGCACACCCAGCGAGACAGAAAGTCAACAAGAGTTCGGCGATAAGCAGTGGTCACATACCTGGGTTTACAGGCTTATTTACGGGTCAGCTGCAAAAACATGAGCCCTCACTACTCGCGTTCCTTGAGCTAAAGGAGTAACCCCTCTAATTGTAAGTAGCCGGCTGTTACAATCACCGGGGCAGCCACTAGAGGGAGACACTCCCCATATTAAACAAGCTCCCAAGCATCTGAGTGAAATCCCAGGGCTGTATTGTCACGAACCCGGGGCCATCTATGCTCCTCAGCCATCAGCTGGGTTTGAACTTGGGGTCCAAAGCAAAACCTGGGACCTCCACACCAAAGCCAGCACGTTGCCCAGCCAAAGTGAGGCACGCAGCGACGTCTCAGGCGGCACTCACGTACTGCAGCACAGCATTCTGCAAACCTCAAAGCAAACAATACCACGCCAAACCCAGCCCCATGCCCCAGGCTCCAGAGATCCCTGCCCTGGCTCCTCCTCAGCCAACCCAGCGAGTTTGGTTTTCCTTCGAAAAGCTCCTCAGCGGGTATAAATCAGGGTCATTCTATTGACGTCAACGGAGCTATGCCGATTCACAGCATCTGTGATGCCGGCCCCGGGACTTTAGACAGCATAGGGGAGCTCCTGGGTTTTAGTGCAAGATACTTGATTACTCCTCGGGAATCACGGCCATGTGCAGATCTCACTCTCACACAAAATCAGGCTCAGTTTCCGCTACAGTAGTTCATCCTCTTCCCTTTTCCATTGCTTGCATCTGAAGAAGTGGGTATTCACCCACGAAAGCTTATGCTTCAATACCTCTGTTAGTCTATAAGGTGCCACAGGACCCTTTGTCGCTTCTACAGATCCAGACTAACACAGCTACCCCTCTGATACTCATCCTCTTCCCGTCTCCCTCCTGCAGGTTGCTTTGAAGACTCAGGGGTTTGTGCAAAGATGGGCTGGGGGGAGAGAAAAAGAGGCATCAGTGAGCCAGGGAAAAATTGCGCAGATGGGGAGAGAGCCCATGGGATGCGCATCATCCCCACGAGGTGAGCGGGACAACAGAGCCCCTGACTGTATCATTCCCTCCACTCCCTTGTGGTTGGGAGTCCTGTCAGACCGAGCATGCTTAGCTTGTTGTGATGTGTGACATGAACCCGGATGGTACACCTGGGGCTTCCAAAATATTAGCAGAATATGGTAAACAGCAATGCATCTCCATTCAGAACGCTTCACCGGGGAACACTCTCCACGGCATGCATTTCCATCAAACATCTGTGTTTGGCATCTGAAAACAACCGGGTGAAAGTCATTGTGTTTACGAGGCAGTGAGAGCCCCGTCGGAAAGGCGTCCCGATGCGCGCTGCGTTTTCCTTAAGGGAGCTGCACGCAGAGCGGGCACGTGTCTTTCAGAATAATGATATGCCGTTATTACCTGCCTTGTACTGGGCGCCGTATGCACGCTTAGTAAGAGACAGTCCCCGCCAGGAAGAATTGTTCATCTAAATAGACAAGACAGATCAACGTGTAGGAAAGGGAAGTACTCCCAGCACATCAGTCCTTTTTTTGGTTTCAGCGGCGCATATTAGGATGGAAGACCAACAAATCACAAAGTGCATTTACCCAGGAACACGGCTACACGGTCATCGATCACATGGTTGCAAAAAGTTCTGGTGACATGAGAAGATCAGTAATGACAGACAGAGCATCCAGACCAGATTGTTTTAGGCGCCTCGCTAGAGATCGATCCAGGTCCTGGCTGCAAAAGGAGGGGGGACGTACAGACAGGAGAGCCTCACCTGGGCACACAGATTTCCCCTTCGCAAGAAGGGCAGACCCTGCTGGCTCAGCCATCTCCCCGCCCGGGAAGAAAGGAGCCCGAGCCTGCTGCAGGAGAGACCTTCAGCCCTGCTCCAGCTAATACCCTGGGGAAAGAAAGGGCCTTCATGCAGCTGAGCCCATCAGAAGCTCTGGGGACTGGCTATGCTGCGATGATCGCGTAAAGATGTCATTCAACAATCGTGTTGTTTTTATTAAACCATTTGCCCTCCCCAATAAAAAATGTTGTCTAAGCCCCTTGTGGTTTCCCCACCACCAGTTCTTTGGAGCTTTTAGCAAGGGCTATGGTTTTGGCCTGGGAATTCTCATCCTTTTCTTTTTAGGCGTAAGTGAAACATGCTCAGTCAGGAAGATCCCCGATTTTGTCCCTAGGCTCCAGAGGTATTTTAGGTCCATAGTTCATGATGAGGGCAGAGGGTGAGGGGACTGCAGAGCCCTTCCAGAAGTCCCCAGAAGTAGGATGCACCAGATGTCCAGCTGACGAGTTTATAGTCAGGAGGCCAAGACGGAACAATGTGAAAGTGAGGCTCTAGGAAGTGAACAGGGCCGGTCCGACATCTCTAGAGAATGAAATCCTATATCTGGAGAGCAAGTACTGTGTTGGAAGCATTAGTGCAAGCTTCCTCACTGAAGGCTTCAGCCCTTTCTGTTGAGCCAGCCACCAAAGGCCAGTTCGATCTATCTGTCCTGCTGGCTTTTGTCTTGGACCGACACCTAGGAGGCACATTTCCCATCAGCCACCCAAGAGCTGTGAGACAACAGGGCCAGATCACCTCTTGCTGTTGCATCACAATAACATGAGGACATGGTGCAGCGAGTCTGTCCTACAGCCCAGACTGGTGATAAGGTGGCAACCACCCTTCTGAACTGATCCAAAAAGGGGATTCACCTAGTAAGCTCTTGCGCTGGGGTGGGTCTCCGCAGGCCAGAGTGGACTGGTGGAATCTGATGCCATCATCCTTCCTTGACCCACGTCTTCCTTCTCTGCCCATCATTCGACCAGCCCTGTGAACTTGGCCACTGTGACTAAGGTGAGTGCTGGTCTGTGACCAGATGCCACAGAGACATATGGCTGAATCCTCCTCCCCCTGGCTCACCACCGGGGTCTGCGGCTGCCCGGCTCTGCATACACTAAGCAGGAGCTTTCAGAAGCAGAGCCCCGCTCGGCCCAGCCTGGTGCCGGGATGGTGGAGGGAGGCGAAATCGGAGCTGCCCAGGATTGGGTTACAAGGATGGCTTTCTTTTGAGATTAATAATTCAGGATTCTCCTATGATTAGAAGATGACATCATTTCCCACCACCCTGACACTCCCCTGGCTCTGCCTGCCCTCTCCCCTTTATCCACCTTCTCCGCCGCCAAACAGAATCAGAACTGGAGCTTTCAGCAGCAGTTCACCCCCTCAGCCTGTTCCTCAGAGGACCAGCCATACATTCAGAGTAGTTCTCAGCCTGTGGGCCCTAGCCCAGGCCCCAAAGCAGAGGGCAGGGGTCTCTTGAAGTCATCCATGGAGTGAGAGAAAGGTCATGAGAGAGCTCCCATTTTCTCTCTCAGTGTATTTGATCAGCTACTTGTGTTCCTCCTCAGACAGGAGGAGTGGTCCATAAGCCACTCAGTGTCTTCTCTGGAGCCACCTGGGGCCAGGGGCAAAGGATTCTGGGGCACAAGTGGGGAAACGCTGTAAGAGACTGAATGTGAGGAGAATCCATGAGAGCCCTATGACTTCGAGGAAGCCAAGGAGGCGAGGCCTGAACCAGGGAGGATTGGGGGCTTCCAGAAACTTCGGAGTGGCGCTAGCAATCATCGTTAGTGGTGGTGGAGAGGCTAAGAGGGAAAGAGCCGCTGGCATTGGTGTTTCCAGAAGCAATCGAGAATCCAGGAGGAGCCCTCAGTTGTGACTTTCATTGATGGAGAAAGCCTCCAGATCCTTCCCTCCTACCAGCAGGGCCGGCTCTGGCTTTTTTGCTGCCCCAGGCAAAAAAGCCCCCCGCCGCCCCCCACCCCCACCGCCAGAAGGGAGCCCGCTCCCCCAGCTGGGGCGGGGAGCGCGGCAGGCCCCGCTGCCCCGGCTGGGGCACGGAGCGCGGCAAGGGAGGGCGCTGAGCCCGGCCGTGGCCCCGCTCTCCCCGGCGGCCGGAGCACCACGGGGCGGGCGGTGAGCCAGGCCACGGCGCCGCTCTCCCTGGCGGCCGGAGGGCCGGGGGGAGGGCACCGAGCCCGGCCGCGGTCCCGCTCTCCAGGCAGGCGGCGAGCCCAGCCACGGCGCTGCTCTCCCTGGCGGCCGGAGCGCGGCAGGGGCGGGCGGCAAGCCCAGCAGCGGCCCCGCTCTCCCGGGAGGCCGGAGGGCCGGGGGGAGGGCGGCGAGCCCGGCCGTGGTCACGTTCTCCCGGCCGGGGCCCTGCTCTCAGGCCGGAGCGCCGCGGGCGCCCAAACAGCTGGCCAATATGTTTTTAAAAAAAAACAAAAAGCCCTGAGTGCCGCCCCCCTCAAGGTGCCGCCCCAAGCACGTGCTTGGTTGGCTGGTGCCTGGAGCCGGCCCTGCCTACCAGCCAGTATCACCTCGCCCCCATCTGGGCTAAGCATCATGCAATTCACCCTCCTCCAAACCCACATCTCAGCTGGGCTCCAGTAAAGCCAGGAAACCACCTCACCCAGGGCAGACCCGTCAGGTGGGGGTTCCCGGGTCCCAGCCATGTGCCTCTTCACTAACACCAACCCTCTGTCTTCGAGGGACAGAGCCAACCCCTGGACCACGCACCACGCTTCACAATAGCACCAACACTGTTATCTAGCCCAGGAGCAGACCCAGGTCAGGGTCTCTAGCAGGAGCCACACACACTATCTCGCCCTCCGCCATGCCTGGCTAGACACACAGACCCTCTGCCCTGTGCCAATGCCGCTCTCCCGTCACGTGGGTCAATCCAAGCTGCCGGAGCACTCTGATGCTGGGGTGCGTTGGGAGCTCAGACGGGTGGGTCTTGCCATGTGGCCTTAGCTGTCCTGTCAGCCCCGGTGCATCAGCTGGTTTCTCTCCGAGTAGCTCCTAGTTCGGACTCCACTGCCCTGGGGTCTCTGTGCTCCATCTCAGCTCAGTGCGGCTGCCTCTCAGCAGTTCGTCCTCTCTCCAAATCTTCCCCGGGCTTGTGCCTGAACCCGCTCCCCATCTGCTCATTGGCTCACACCCTCCCTGGCGGGCCCTGGTTAATTCTGCGCCCTTGTTTTCGGTTAGCACCGCCCCATTCCCCAGCTGTGTGCAGCGTAGCAGGGAGGGAGGACAGGAGGAAGAAAGGAAGGAGGAGGGGGAAGGGTCTCTCAACCCAGTCCTGCAGAAAGGAGGCTTAATGTCATTAGCATGTGGATGGCAACGCAGTCCCAAAGCGCTTCCTACTTCCCCTGCCAGCTGAATGGAGGGGAGGGGTGCAGAACAGAACCTAGCATCAGCTGAGCCATTACCTAGCCTCACCCTTTGAGATCTCCCTGGAACCTGAAGAGGAACGACTCACAAGAGCCATCTCACCTTTCCTTGTCAGGGTCAACAAAATCCCATGGTCACTGGAGGCAGAGGCTACTGAGGGACCTAGATACCAACGTGGTAGGAATACCATGGATAGATCAATCAATCCCAGGAAATCAACTTTTGAGCATCCCAAGGGAGAAACCAACCGCCAATGAGACCAGGCTACGTACCACACCCTGGTCAGAAACCGGATTGAAAGGATTTAGGGATTCCAAAGACTTTAGAAACAGACATGCTTGTCCAGACGCCGCCTTCTCACTATCTTCACCCCCAAAAGGGCACGTCAGAACCACGGCAAGAGTGAGTGAGAACACCAACGTCAAGGGGTGGTTTCTTGAGGGAGGGCCCATTGATCGCTTAAAAGAGAGATGCTGGCACCCTGCCTTCTCTTAACGAGATGCTAACCTCCTACTGAGCCAGAGACCCGACATCTCCAGGCTTGGTACCAGGGACATGAGTCTAACTTGCACAGAGCAGGTCAGAGCCTCCAACCCTACCCTTCTAGAACCTCCGGGTGAAATTCACCCATGTAGAGGGCAGGCCCAGGGACCCTTAAAGCCCCACTTATACCCTATTTGGAAGGCCTGGGAAGAACTGAAGTTGATTGGTCTTCTGCTGCTCCTCCCTACCAGGGCGAATGTATTGATTTGGACTTTGGGGAGCGAATATTTTCCTACAGGGTGAAATTCACCTGTGATAATACTTTCGGTCACCAATGTCCAAATCGATGTCCTGGCATCCTCTGAAACATCTAAGAACAAAGGCCCAGATCCACAAAGGTATTTGGGAGCCTAAATTCTATTAGTGGACCAAAGAGTCTGGACCAAAGAGTCCAGTTTTCCTCTCATCTTTACCCCTTTCACACTGGTGTAGCTACTGGCTTCAGGGGAACTACTGAACAGGGATGTGGTCTCCTCATCTCAAAAAGGATATACTGGCATTAGAAAAGGTTCAGAGAAGGGCAACTAAAATGATTAGGGGTCTGGAACGGGTCCCATATGAGGAGAGATTAAAGAGGCTAGGACTTTTTAGCTTGGAAAAGAGGAGACTAAGGGGGGGCTATGATAGAGGTATATAAAATTATGAGTGGTGTGGAGGAAGTGAATAAGGAAAAGTTATTTACTTGTTCTCATAATAGAAGAACTAGGGGCCACCCAATGAAATTAGTGGTCAGCAGATTTAAAACAAATAAAAGGAAGTTCTTCTTCACACAACACACAGTCAGCCTGTGGAACTTCTTGCCTGAGGAGGCTGTGAAGGCTAGGACTATAACAGGGTTTAAAAGAGAACTGGATAAATTCATGGAGATGAAGTCCATTAATGGCTATTAACCAGGATGGGTAAGGAATGGTGTCCTTAGCCTCTGTTTGTCAGAGGGGGGTGATGGATGGCAGGAGAGAGATCACTTGATCATTACCTGTTAAGTCCACTCACTCCGGGTCACCTGGCATTGGCCAGTGTCGGTGGACAGGATACTGGGCTCGATGGACCTTTGATCTGACCCAGTACGGATGTTCTTATGTTCTTATGTACTCCTGTTTTGTACTAGTGTAAATGAGAGCAGAATAAATCCCAGGGTGTTTCCATCACCCAGGCACTGTTCTACTGTATATTTGATTCCCCCTCCAGCAAACTTGACGGCCGTCTCTTGGTCTGGGGATCTTGACATGCTAACATCAAAAGCCGCGGGCTTAGCTGTCTGATTTATCCCTCTCCTAACCTTGACTTTATTTCATGGTGACGATTCTAACTGCTAATGTTACGTTACTAGTTTAGCTGTCTGATTTATCCCCCTCACCTTGCACATTACTTCATGGTATGGGCTTTAAATGTTAATTTTAATAATAAAAATTTTACGCCCCTGGTGCTTTGTGCGTGTGTGCGCTAGGGTGGGTACATTATTTCTTTGGATGGGGGTTTTAAAAGCTAATGTCATAATGCTAGTTTAATTGTCTGATTTATACGTCATAACATTCCGCGGTTCAAGCCACGCATGGATGAAGGGAATTTTATGAGCCTGGCTGTTTGAAACCATGCAGCAAGAGCCCAGATGGGCACCGGGACTACAACTTTCATAACAACACTTAACGCTTAGACAGGACAGTGCTTTTCATCCGGAGATTTCAAAGAACCGTAATCCCGATTTTAGAGGTGAGGAAACTGAGGCACGGCGTGCGGAAATGATTTGCACACCATCACACAACGGATCCACAGCAGAACAAGGAATAGAACCCAGGTACCCTGATGCCCTACCCACTGGGCTATGCTGCCAACCTGAGTCTGTGTTCCCATGCCACCTTGTGCCCGGCTGAGCTGCGTTGTGCCAACATGTGTCCCCCTTTGCCAGCCTCTGAGTTTCATTCAATGAGCCAGCATGGGCACCAAGGAAATATCTGGGACTTGGAAAACACTTCCTTGCTGCTATTAAAACTACCCATGCAAACGGTGTTGAGGGGGAATGCATAACGTCCCCTCTTTGGTTCAGCTTCCTTGGGAGACTGAGTGAAGGTGACAGCGAGGGATAATTCTGTGGCACCTTCCATCCTGGAGGAGTCAAAAACCACTTTTCAAGCCATGCAGATGAACCCCATCACTCACCCCTGGAATGCAGCCACCTCTGGAGTGGCACACAGTAGCTTTCCAACAGCACACGGCCGGCCGGATTTCCGAGCACTCAGGAAGGTGTTGCCTTTGACCTGGGAGCAGGAGGAGAGTGCAGGAGAGAGTGGCAGATCTTGGCCCAATGGGTCTCTATTGTTCTTTTGTTATAATGCACAGTGTCGTACAATGCCAGCGAGGTGGGAGGCCAGTAACTTTTGGTTAGGGTGGATTTAGAGCACACAAAGCCATGGACTGACAGCTCTCGATTGCGCAAAGCTAGCCAGACTAAAGCTAGCTCTGGGGTGGCTAATCAAGCTGCAAGCACACCTTGTGATTGCAGTATACACAGATACACTCACACAGACACACAAATACATGACAGCCACAGAGTCACACACACTAACACAGCCACACTTGCATACATAAGCCAATGCACGTACATACACACACCGACATAGACACACACCGCACAGCACAAAACACAGTCACACCTTCACAGACAGCCAAACATACATTCACCATGACACAAGCACCAACCAGCGCATAGACCGCTCGGAACACGCTCGAGGACAGCCACACATAGAGAGACACAATTGCACTTACAAATTGGGCATAGTTATGTACATGGATACATATGTGACACAATACGCTGACATGGAATGAGCTTCCCCCCACATAACGTCCAAATCCTGACGGCACCTCCTGTTATTTCAAATCGTTTCTGCTGATGCAACTCCATCCTGGCCTACAGCTCCCCTTGCAGTTCCACATCTTCCCACCCCTTCTCCCCACCAGCTTTGCCCACACCCCTCATTCTGTGAGTTCCCTGCACTTTGGATCGGAAACATCCCTGGGCTTCGTCCTCGTTCCCAGCAACTCTGCCACTGCTCTCACTCCTGGCCTGCAGCATCTTCCTGGTCTCCAGTGCTCCTGAGATTCCTCACTCTCCTCCTGCCTTTTGCAGTGGTTTTGCTTCAGGCACAACCCAATGAAACAACACTAGATTGGCTTTCACTGGAAACCCAGGAGCCAAAATCTGGACCCTGATCTCCACAGCTGTAGCCCAAGTGCACCAACCAGCCCTGGTATTAGCAGCGCCTGATGGCCCATCTCATGGACCCATGGGCCTTCATTCGACTTCTTTCCTCCCCACAACAAGCGGGAAACACTTCAGCCAGATGTCCCTCAGCACGTCCGTGCTGGCTGGCTTCCACGGCGCCCACAAGTGAGGAGAACAATGGCAGCACACAGGGCCGAGGCATGTGTGGGATGCGAGGGGGAACGAGCTGCACATGCTTGCCGAGCATCACTTGCTAACGACAAATGTGCGAGCGTGGGAACAGCGCCCTTGGCACCCCCGGTGCATACCGAGGTTTACGAGACATGGAGGGCGGGGCAGAGGGGCCTCTCGGGACCGGCAGACGCCGCTCGGGAGGCTGGGAGTGGCTAGCAGAGGCGGGCGTGTGTATGGATAGACCACCCCACAATGCAGTGCAGGAGAGATGCAAAGCTAGATATAG
The DNA here is from genome assembly GCA_033296515.1 of Macrochelys suwanniensis. Lineage (NCBI taxonomy): Eukaryota > Metazoa > Chordata > Testudines > Chelydridae > Macrochelys > Macrochelys suwanniensis. The sequence goes on along the minus strand of CM065776.1, from coordinate 256,830,438 downwards.
CACTCAGTATAATCCACTGTATTATATGGGAAGGCTGGACAGCTGAGTAAATCCTTTCTAGCTCTGTGATCATTGGTGCTGCGGTAGGCAGGTCTCTCTCCTTTCTTCGTCTCATTGCTAAAGCACTCAGGGAACTGTGTGAGACCTTTCCTTAGGCATAGGGAACAGATGTTCATGGAACTTCCAACATCAGCTGACCGGCAGAGAGGGGGGCCCACGCCTAACAGGCCAAACTGAAACCCTCGATCCAAGTACCTCTGAACTGTATCGGACATGGGCTGATCTGATGCTAAATCAGAGCCTCATCATACCGATGCTTCTCCATTACAAGGTGGGCGAGTGGCTGTAACTAACACTGCTGGATAGAGTTCGGTGGAAAATATAGGATTTAGGTAGGGTGACTAGATGTTCCGATTTTAAAGGTACAGTCCCAATTTTGGGGTCTTTTTCTTATATAGGCTCCTATTACCCCCCATGCCCTGTCCTGATTTTCACACTTGCTGTTTGATCTCCCTAGATTTAGGGGGGGAAATTCCCTTGCCAAATTGGGACAAAGAGTCCAAATTTTGAAAATTTTTGCAAAGCAAAAATTTGAAACCATGTTTGGTTCAGGTCATTAAAAAGGTGTTTTTTTAAAAAAATTTGTACTGTAATTAACTTACATTTCCAAACAAAAAGCCATGTCCAAATGGGAAAACCAACATTTTTTTGTTTTGAAAATGCCAAAGTGGGCTGTTACCACAATTAAAAAACCAAGTCTATGTTTTTTTGAGTTGAGAAAAGTGTCGGAGCTGAGTCTACACTACAAAAAGTGTTGGTTTCGATGAATCCGCATTATTTAATGGAAATGTTTTGTCAACACATTTCCAATCGGCTCTGTGCTTCATGGCTCTCTCTGCTGTGCTGTTTCAAAATTTTGACTTTTTGTCCCGATTCGGCAAGGGAATTTCCCCCCCTAAATCTAGGGAGATCAAACAGCAAGTGTGAAAGGGCTGATGTTGCCCTTTCATGGGCTAAAAAGGGTGATGGTCTTAAACTCATTAGCTGACCATTGACTATGGGAAACCGTTTCACTCAAAAGTCTAAAGCAGCTGATGCAGATGATGAAGTACCTATCACTGGATCAACAGCTTTCTGTTCTCTATAACCAGGGAATGGTCTCCCATCAGAAGGGAGAAATTCACTCCAGGTTTCCCAGCTGTGCCCAACACAGATGCTGGGCTGAGATGAGGGAAGTGCCCTTCTCTGCATCTGACATAGAAATGGCAACCCTATATGGTCAGTATTGGGAACTGGCAACTCCAGGGAGGCTTAGACCTTCACTTGTCCATCAGCAAAAAGGACATTTTTATAGGGGACAGCGCTGCACTCTTTAACTTCTCAACTGCTGCTGACTATGCCAGCTACCCGCAGATGTGCCCCTGCTGTGCTATGCTGCATGCCAGATATGTCCAGGTAGAGCATCCCCGAGGTGCTACCTAGTAGATCTGACCAGGTAGAAGTGACCTTACTAAAATCAGGTACAGCCATGTACAATGCACTGTTGTCCGGCTAAACAGATCAGATACATCCCAGTGGAACAGATCTGCTGGGCCAAGAGCACGTCCCCCTTCTCTTAGCAGGCTATCAGTGGAGGAGTGGAGCCTAGCCGGTGTGTGAACAGACCAGCACTAAAAAGGTTAAGAGGCCTAAGGCTCTATCCCTGAGAAATATGGTCAGTAACGGTAAGGGTTGCAAGAAAGACAAAATCAAAGTCCAGTCAGACCTCCCCCCTTGTTCGGTTTTATGGGCTCTGAAATGTTGCCCATCTGGCCCAATGTATTCTGCTCTTTTTTAATTGAAACGGACGGAGGGTATTGACTAGCTATCAAAATTCATATCTATGCAGCATTTCATTTCCAGCGGCCTCAGCACTCTGCCGCCACCTTCCCATTATTCCCCATCATTTCGGTATCAAGGCAACTGTCACTTCGATAAATGGCCGCTAATGGCGGGCAGCGATGGTGGCAGCGGTGGGGTCACAGGCAGGTGGGGAACCAAAAGCTTTCACAGCATGATTGAAAACTTCATCTGTTAAAAAAAAAGTTTTTCAAGGGAAGGTTTAATTAATTGCTTGACTATTAAGACTAATATAATTTTGATGATGTAACCTATCTTTTCTGCCATTGATTTTGAGTCAGGCTTCCTTTCAAATCTTCTGCTTGGTATTTTTGGTGATGGGATGTATTGTTATTTATTCAATTGAATTTCCATTCTCTTTTCTTCAAAAACCAGAAGACCCAAAAAAGACAAAAGGAAATTAGCATTCTTGTCATTTATGCAATTGGATTTTCACTAATGCTAGTTTCTCTCTCTCTTTCTTTTGGCTGACATTTATGATGGATAGAAGAGAAAGAAATCCCTATGATTGTTTGTTCAATTGAATTTTCACTTTCTCCTGTAGGTTGGACAGAGGTAAGGTGGGGGATTTCATAATATGAAGAAAAGAAAAGAAAAAAAATTGCTGCAAAAAAGGGTTCTTTGTCCATGATGCTTACCTTACCGTAAATAGTCAGAGATCAGAGGAAGCAAAACTGTGTGTCAGCGTATTGTGTCACGTACGTATCCGTGTACACAACCATGCCCAATTTGTGAGTGCAATTGTGTCTCTCTCTGTGTGGCTGTCCTCGAGCGTGTCTGAACGGTCTATGCGCTGGTTGGTGCTTGTGTCATGGTGAATGTGTGTTTGGCTGTCTGTGAGGGTGTGACTGTGTTTTGTGCTATGCGGTGTGTGCCTATGTCAGTGTGTGTATGTCCGTGCATTGGCTTATGTATATGCAAGCGTGGCTGTGTTAGTGTGTGCGACTCTGTGGCTGTCATGTATTTGTGCGTATCTGTGTATACTGCAATCACAGGGTGTGCTTGCAGCTTGATTAGCCATCCCAGAGCTAGCTTTAATCGGGCTAGTTTGGGTCCCAGCGCAGTGACGCTCAAGTTACCCTTTTCTGAGGGTCAGACAAGGCTTTATTCAGTCCTGGTCCAGGGACAGGTGTGTGGGGCTGATATCTTGCGACCCATCAGGCTGTTTGAAGGCGGCTTTGGGAACTATCGGACGGGAAGGTCTGACAGACGGACCGGAGGGAAGGCTTAAACAGGTGGACCTGAGGGAGGAGAGAGGCGGCACATGGCGGATAACGACAGGAAGACTGTTCTAGTTACAGAGGCAGCACGGCAGGGGGCACAAAATCAAGAGTGAGAGGAGACAAAGGATCTAGCAAGGAGAGGGCATCTGGAAGGGCTTAGCGGTGGGAAAGAGAGACGTAGTGTGGGAGCGATGCCATAGGGCATTGAAGGTGTGGACAAGCAGGGTGATTTTGATGTGGTGAGGCAGGACATCGCTAGAGGCATCTGAGGAAGAGATGGGAGTGTGGTTGGCCTGGCAGGAGAGGAAGATGTGATTAGCACCAGCCGTTGGGGGTCAGGGTGGAGTGGGGAGAGGTGAGAAGCGGAGAGGCCAGAGAAGAGAGGGTTATGTGGACTAGTGGATAGAACACTGGACTGGGACTCGGGACAGAGGGGTTTTATTCTTGGCTCTGCCACTGGCCTGCTGGAAGATCTTGGGCAAGTCATGTCACTGCTCTGTCCCTCAGTTTCCCCATCTGTAAAATGGGGATAATACCAACCTCCTCTGTAAAGTGTTTTGATGTCTGCTAAGAAGAGCTAGGTATTATAAATTGAGAGATGGAAAAACAGATGGATTCACTAATGTTTAACTTCTAGCTAGACATTTCCGTGGTCTCATCCTAGGGACACCTCTGAATCCCACAGCACCTCCTCCCGAGCAGCAATCCACAATGCCCACTTTGGGGACAAGCTGACATCCTGATGGGGGAATGTGAACCCACCCCCGTGCGAGGGGGACAAGCGTCTTACTCACCAAGCCATGACAATGTCCTTACTGCTCAGCTGTAAAAGCTCTGGGGCAGTGGGAGACAGTCCCTCTATAGACCTGAGCGTGACTCATGCCACTTCGAATCAGTTTTCCTTCACGCACGCAGCATCCAAAGCAATTCACAAGAGAGCAAGCCATTCACATGGTAGAAAGAACCATTGCCCACGGTCAGGCCCAGCAGGGCCCAGCAGAAGATGCTGTTACGCTAGGGTGACCAGATGTCCTGATTTTTATAGGGACAGTCCCGATTTTTGGGTCTTTTTCTTATCTAGGCTCCTATTACCCCCCACCCCCGTCCCAATTTTTCACATTTGCTGTCTGGTCACCCTATGTTACGCAGCTGCATCCAGTTCAACTCACTGTCACGAAGGCCTGTGTACCCAGATCTGCCCAATCACCATATGGGGTAAAGAGCGTGACACTCTGGCAAAGTGGGTAGCCGTCAAGAGCTATCGAAGGCCCTTCTTGCTGTCAGATCTGCTCTGGAAACCATCTCCAATAGTTCCCAGACTTGACTCCCCAAGATCTGCCGACGCCTCCTTGCTGCTAAAATCAATCATTTGAATTTCCCTTGGCATCAGTCACAACGATCAAAATAAGATTTTACCTGTAGCTAGGGTTACTGCAAAGGTATGGCGCGCCTGGGTCCAGTGTGTACCAGCCAGCATCACTACATAGTGAGGAGGAGCAGCTGCTCTTTGTTATACAGCAAGCTCTAATATCAATCCAGTTGGAGGGTGCATAATGTGAAGTCAATAAGATCACGGGGGAACGGCCCAATAGCCAGTGCGATTCTGCAATGGCTGAGACTCTTTTCTCTTGCATGTAGAGGTTATAAAGCAGCCCAAGTCTGGGGCTAAGAGAGAATCCTACGCCCAAAGTTGGAACGGAGAAATGCGCACAGGTGGAAACGAGAATCATAGAACCATAGAACCATAGAATCATAGAATCTCAGGGTTGGAAGGGACCTCAGGAGGTCATCTAGTCCAACCCCCTGCTCAAAGCAGGACCAACCCCAACTAAATCATCCCAGCCAGAACTTTGTCAAGCCTGACCTTAAAAACCTCGAAGGAAGGAGATTCCACCACCTCCCTAGGTAACCCATTCCAGTGCTTCACCACCCTCCTAGTGAAAATTTTTTTCCTAATATCCAACCTAAACCTTCCCCTCTGCAACTTGAGACCATTACTCCTTGTTCTGTCATCTTCTACCACTGAGAACAGTCTAGATCCATCCTCTTTGGAACCCCCTTTTAGGTAGTTGAAAGCAGCTATCAAATCCCCCCTCATTCTTCTCTTCTGCAGGCTAAACAATCCCAGTTCCCTCAGCCTCTCCTCATAAGTCATGTGCTCCAGCCCCCTAATCATTTTTGTTGCCTTCCGCTGGACTCTTTCCAATTTATCCACATCCTTCTTGTAGTGTGGGGCCCAAAACTGGACACAGTACTCCAAATGAGGCCTCACCAGTGCTGAATAGAGGGGAATAATCACGTCCCTTGATCTGCTGGCAATGCCCCTACTTATACAGCCCAAAATGCTGTTAGCCTTCTTGGCAACAAGGGCACACTGTTGACTCATATTCAGCTTTTCGTCCACTGTAACCCCTAGGTCCTTTTCTGCAGAACTGCTGCCCAGCCATTCGGTCCCTAGTCTGTAGCAGTGCATGGGATTCTTCCGTCCTAAGTGCAGGACTCTGCACTTGTCCTTGTTGAACCTCATCAGATTTCTTTTGGCCCAATCCTCTAATTTGTCTAGGTCCCTCTGTATCCTATCTCTACCCTCCAGCGTATCAACCACTCCTCCCAGTTTAGTGTCATCTGCAAACTTGCTAAGGGTGCAGTCCACACCATCCTCCAGATCGTTGATGAAGATATTGAACAAAACCGGCCCCAGCACCGACCCTTGGGGCACTCCACTTGATACCGGCTGCCAACTAGACATGGAGCCATTGATCACTACCCGTTGAGCCCGACCATCTAGCCAGTTTTCTATCCACCTTACCGTCCATTCATCCAGTCCATACTTCTTTAACTTGCTGGCAAGAACACTGTGGGAGACTGTATCAAAAGCTTTGCTAAAGTCAAGAAATAGCATATCCACTGCTTTCCCCTCATCCACAGAGCATAAAGTTCAAAGACGGCGATTCAAAGCTGTATGTGTGTCAGAGGTCAGGGCCACCGTAGCCTTCCAAACTGGGGCGTTAATTACAACTGGACAAAAGCTGGTGCGTGTCAAGGGAAAGAGCTAACAAATATTTCAGATCCAGGCCCTGTGAGACAAGTGCACCTCTGTAAGCAAAACCCAAACTCAGCAAAACACTGTGCAAGAGTTTAGGATAGGAAGTGAAGAAGAATGTGGCACCAGATTAAGTGTAAGAGTTTCAGAAGGCAGCAGGTAATTAATGAAACTGGCATTTGGTTAGAGCCATTCTGTGGACGTTCCCTCTTCTTGCTAAAAATGCGGTGGGATTTTAGTGACCACCAAGGTCAGGGCTTTGGCTTAATCTCTCTTCTGAAAGAAAGCGACCCTAGCACTCCACTTGGGCCTACCAACACAGGAACCTGGATGGATGGATATTGACTCGGAGGGGAGAGTACCCACCACTGAGTCACCCAAGCCATTCCCTGCAATACAACACCCCTTAGCAACATGCTGGGGCTCTAGGGTCAGTACTGATGCATGGGGACAAGTGTTACCTACAGAATCAATAACCCCTGTATTCCTGCAACGCCTGAGTTTTTCTTGGCAGTCCCCTTCCGTCTTTGCTTTGGGAGAGCCGATGCGATGAGATGGCAACAGGCAAACAGATTCCCTGGTCACATTGCACTTTCCGATGCCCTTGCAGTTGGATTTTATCATCAGGGAAGTGACGGGCTTTAAAGAACTCGTCAGCGGCTTTCTCCTCTCTCCCGACATTCCCCGCTTGGAGCAGCCAGGCTGGATAAGAGGCGAAGGAATCTGATTTGGCTCCAGCCCTCCAGAGCCCTGCTGGAGGCTAAGTGAGGTTAATCACTGAACACGCCGGCAAGGTATTGAGGGAAGAAGGAGGGGGGGAAAAAAACTCCAGCACTGATCCAATAATGATAAATGACTGGAGACGGGGTATCTGATTTCTTCTCTCTGGTGGTCTCCAGAATAACAGCTTCCAGGCCTACGTTCATTAAAGGGAAACACCACTGATTATCTCTCATATCTGAAAGAGTTTGCTAGCTAAAGATACGCTATATAATAACATGCAGCAGGCTGGATCCTCAGCTCTTGTAAATCTGCATTGCTCCATTGAAGCCAACAGAGTTACGCAGCTTTACAGCAGGCGAGGCTCTGGTATATTCATACAAACCACATTCTTAGAAACACGAAGCCAACAAAACGTAAGGGTTTATGGGACGTCATACCATGGGCATGGCCCGTTAGCTAAATGGTTCATATAAAGCTTTGGCCACCATTCAGGTGTGCTGTGCTATGTTATGTTTCCCCCGATTCAAACCATTTGGTGAATCAGGATGGAGTTGAGGTTTGCTGGCAAAAATCCTCAGTGGGGTAAGTTGTGCATGGTTAAGAAACTTGGCACAGTTATAGAACAGAACAGCTGGTCAGAATACCCCTTTTCCTCATGAGAAACAGGGTTTGGGGGGATCTTCATTGGAAATATTTTGTTGAATGACTTCTGTTTTCTGATGGGAAGTTTCAAATTGATTCAAAACAGATTTTTTTTTTGTTTCAAACTAGCATTCAGAAAGCAATTGCCAGCTTCGGCTTCCAGGGTAATTTTGTTTCAGTTTTTCTAAAGAACAAAACAACATTTGAAGTCTAGCCTACATGAAAATCGTGAATTCGTAGTGACATTTCAACCCAAAATGGCCTTTTTGTCTGGCTCCCTTTACCCTGGAAAGCCACAACGACAAAACAAAATGAAAATGTTGATTCAAAATCAATGGTTGCATTTTGACATTTCCCAGCTGAAAATCAAAATTTCTCAGCAGAACTGACATTTCCCCCCATGCCGTGGGAAAACTTTCCACTGTAGGAATTTTGACCAGCTCGACAGACAAGCCAGAGCGGAGAGTAGCGCTAGGTGGCTGGAGAACAGAGAGACACAAGAGCAGCAAGGGAATTTGCATTTGGTTTGGTGTTAGGGCTAGAGGACTGGAAAGGACCTTCTGGGTACAGCTGGGTACGGCAAGCAAACCAAAAAAACCAGGGAAAATATTCAGTTCTGAAATGTTTGGAATCTGCTGACAATTGGGGCCCAGAGGGGGTGGGGAGATAAAGAAAGACAGACTTGCCCTCCCTCCCCTTCCCTTTAGCTCACTGGTTAGGGCACTTGCCTGGGATGTGGGAAACCCAGGCTTGAATCAGGGGCCTGAATTCAGATCTTCTCCTCTCTCCCGTGGTCCTAGATGAGTGCTCTAACCACTAGGCTATTCTGGGATTGAGCATGCTCAGTCTCTCGTGCTCAAGCTCTTCCATTTTGTATAAATTCTTAAATATCCATTGGGCCACAGAGAGAGAGAACAATTCTCTAGCCAGGTGATTAAGGCACTCATCCAGGAGGTAGCAGATTTGGATTCAAATCCCTCTTCCGAATCAGACGAGAGATTTTAATCCTGTTATGGGGTAAGCAGCTCCCCCATTTCAATTGACAAAGATGGCAGTAAAAGGAGTGCTGGCATTTTTGCCATCTCGGCATTAAGATGCATGTGATGGAATTCAGGCCAGCCAGACAGGACAGGAATCAGCATCAGTCAGCAGTAAATACCAGCAGGATTGAAAGAACAGGCAGAGATTAGAAGAGAAAGTATGTCCGTAACTGCACACGCCGAATGCCATTTCACTAGCGGCCACAGATAAGCCAGCTTGGTCCCCACTACAGTCGTGATCCACAGGGTTTGGATGCTGCCCAGACTGTACTGCGGGTGAGAAAGACACATGAAATGCATAATAAACTAATGCTCTCAGGCAGGTGCAGCAGAGTTAGAGCCCTATATCCCCACACAGTCACACACACACACACACCCCTGGCAGGTCCTTCCAGCCCAGCCCCAGCCAGGATCCATCCTCCCTATCCCCAGCTCCTGGGATATTACTGCAAGTCTCAGAATCTTGGGTGATTTCCATAAAGCCCCAGCTCCTGGAGTCATGGGATTCCACGAGAGACTCTCAGCTTTCATTTCAACAACAGCAGCTAAGTGTCTAGCCCTCGTGGTTGTGGAGAAAAGCTTGAAAAAGTGACCACAGCGGCTCAATAACCTGAAGGCGTATACAGAGAATCCACTGGATATTCATTTTTAAAAGTCCCGTGATTTTTTTAGCCAAGCTCGTGATTTTGGATCGCTTGGGGCTGGCCCCGCTGCTGGGCAGTCAAAGCGACGCTGAATCTGCCCTACACATGAAGGCTATGTCTCCACCACGCCTGCACGTACGCACGCTAGCTTGATTAGCAGCGCAGCCGCGGCAAGTGCCACCAGTTTCAGGCAGGTTTGTACTTGGCACGGCTAGGCTGTGACTCCCGCGCCTGTGGCTATGCTGCTATCTATGCTCGTGCGAGCTCAATGAGAGCTAGTGCAAGCACATGTACCCAGGCAGGGGGATCACACCCAAAGCTCATAGTGTAAAGCTAGCCACAGACTATCTAAGGTACTTATCTGCCCCCCCGCCATTAGCATAGGATCTGAGCACTTCATAATCTTTATCCTCACAGCACCCTTTTGAGGTAGGGCAGTGCTAGCATCACCGATGAGGAACTGCAGCACAGAGAGGTGAAGTGACTTGCCCAAGGCCCAACAGAAAGTCTGTGGCAGAGCAGGGAATTGACCCCACATCTTCAGCATGACAGGGTAGCTCCTAGACACTGAACCACCCTTCCTCAGATAATCACGTGTTGCACTGAAAACATGTTGTGCAGGTCGGATGGGGACTGTACAAATTACTTTCACCACCCAGCCTAGTACGGGCCAGAAGTCCACCTTGTTCAATTGGGAATCTCAAACAGGAACAATACTTTCCTTCTCTTCTTTAAAGAATTCTTGCCCTGCTTCTGCTAGTGGGAAAGGCAGAATGCCCCAGATATCTGAGCCCCAGCCTCGCCGTAGCTAAACTACAGGAAATCAGCCTTGCAAAAGCGAAGCTACTGCATATAAAAGCATGCAGCAAACCAGCCTCAGCGGAGGAAATTCACTGAGATCTAGTGATTGGGGAACCTCAGGGGGTGAGGATGTGGATCTGAAGGCTTGGGGGCTTTTCTGGACTATCTGAAGCTACGGAGCCTGTTGTCCCCACACAGTCTCTCCCCTGCCTCCCCCCGCAAGATACAGTCCGGGAAACTTCAAATCCCACCTCACCCTGCCTTGCCGGGGAGTTCCGGTAAGTGACACAGAATTCCTGCAGGACAGGTGAGATTTTGAGGAATGTAGAGTGATCAGATTTTCAAAGGGAAATCTGTCATGGAGGTGAAGGGGCTACACAGACTATAGGGTTTTTTGGGGGGGAGAAGACATCAAAGGCTGCCCACTCCTCCTTGTCAGCTAAACAACTTCCCTCCCTCTCCTTCCCCACCAACCTGGAGGTCAGTTTGTATGTGTGGGAGCAGACTTTTTCCTGGGTGTCTGGCTTGTGAGTCTTGTCCACATGCTCAGGGTTCAGCTGATCACTATTTTTGGGATCGGGAAGGAATTTTCCTCCAGGGTAGATCGGCAGAGGCCCTGGAGGTTTTTCGCCTTCCTCCGCAGCATGGGGCACGGGTCACTTGCTGGAGAATTCTCTGCATCTTGAAGTCTTTAAACCATGATTTGAGGACTTCAATAGCTGAGACATAGGGGAGAGAATTATTCCAGGAGTGGGTGGGTGAGATTCTGTGGCCTGCATTGTGCAGGAGGTCAGACTAGATGATCATAATAGTTCCTTCTGACCTTAAAGTCTATGAGTCTATGAGACTGACTCAATGGCTCAGGCAGAAGAGAGGACGCTTTCAGAATAGTTTGCTGGTCATATTAACAGTTTACCTCAGTGGTTCTCAACCAGAGGTTACATGTACCCCTGGGGGTACTCAGAGGTCTTCCATGGGGTGCGTCAACTCATCTAGCTATTTGCCTAGCTTTACAACAGCTACATAAAAAGCACTAGCAAAGTCAGTACAAACTAAAATTTCATACAGACAATGACTTGTTTGTACTGCTTTATATACTATACACGGAAATGGAAGCACAATATTTAGATTCCAGTTGATTTATTTTATAATTGTATGGTCAAAAGGAGAAAGTAAAGCCATTTGTCAGTACTAGTGTGTTGTGACACTTTTCTATTTCTAGCTCTGATTTTGTAAGCAAGTAGTTTTTAAGTGAGGTGTAACTTGGGGGTACGCAGGACAAATCAGACTCCTGAAAGGGGGACAGTCGTCTGGAAAGGATGAGAGCCACTGGTTTACCTGACCGCTGGCTCCTTCAGGCAGCTGCAGGGGCTCCCCAAAATTCTGTCCAAGGTGCAGAATCCTGATCAGGAGGACAAACCATGAGAATGAGGGCAAGACAGAAATATCACGTGCCTTTTACGACGCAGCCAACCCTAGCTGGAAACATGCCCGACAGGGTCTCGTGAGAGATTCTCCCACCTGGTGTTGCCTTCTTGCAGGAGAAATCAGGAGCCTCTAGTGTTTCTGGCAGCTGGAAAGTCCGCTCCCTTCTCCAGTGTTTTCATGGGGGCTGCCAGGTATAGCCAGTGCTTTTCAGTGAAGGATGGGCCTAAATAGAATCATAGAATCTCAGGGTTGGAAGGGACCTCAGGAGATCATCTAGTCTAACTCCCTGCTCAAAGAAGGACCAATCCCCAATTTTTGCCCCAGATCCCTAAATGGTCCCTTTAAGAATTGAACTAACAACCCTGGGTTTAGTAGGCCAATGCTCAAACCACTGAGCTATCCCTTCCCCCAATTTTCACCCCCTTGCCCAGCCAGGTCTTGGAGATCTCCATTCGAGTCACACCCCCTGTAAGCACTTGCAAAAGGGTGGTACGGAATCCCAAAAGCACAAGGTCCTGGAAAAATATCAGGGACACCCTATTTTTCCAGGCTGATTCCCAGCGAGATCACAAGATGCAACCACCCTCTCTGAGCAAACATGTCAAAATGGCTCCCGCTGACCCTCCTGGAGATCTGAGGAAGGCTCAGCCAGTCAGGGAACGGGAAGATATACCAGGTGACTTCAAGTCTTTGTCTTCCAACAGGTGCCCAGTCCTGCCTGGAAAGTGGGAATTCACAACGCCGTGTGGAAAGCTGCCTCAGCATTTTCATGGAGGCTGAGACCATGAAAAGAAGTATTTCCCCACACGCGCCATCATAGATGGAAACCTTGCTGATGTGGGACCCCGTGAGTTCACAGACACCCCATATTTCACATAGGAGTGTGTCAAAATCTCGTAGGCGAGAAGGAACCAAGGGGGTTCGCCAGACATATGAAACATCCAAAACCTTCCTTAGGTTTTTGCGGAACTTGGCGTCTGTGTACAGGCTGGTGATGGATTCCCTGAACCGGGTCATGAGGTTTCCCCACATTCTTATGGCGGTTCCCACCACAGCCTGCCTCTCAATGGAAAGGTCTCTGTAAAACCCAGGGTCAGATCCTCAACGGGTGCAAAGCAGCGCAGCTCCACTGAAGTCCATGCTGATTTACACCCGCTAACTGAGGAGCTGGGCTAGAGACGTAATGCTGGTAAGTGAAGTGCAGCGAATTCCATCGACACACAAAACCAGGAATAGCTTATTAAGCCCACCAACCCTGCAATTCATCAGCCACTCTGTGGCCATCTCAGGAAAAAGGCCAAGCAATGCTTCGGCCACAGCGACTGAACTTCCCTCTTGCTCCTGGAGCTGAGAGTACAGGGTCCTATTGGTAAGTTGCCCCATGGACTGTCCCTGTTCAGTGCATAGAGAGAGCCATCGATGACCCCCTGATCTACTCCCATCCTTGTTTGTTCATTTGCTGCCCCCCATTCTCAGTTAAATTCTTGGTTTTGTAGCCCCAGCCTTATTTGAGGGGTGAGTCTTTCATTGCTTTGTTGGGCTCCCCCCACCATCCCAGAATTTATATAAGTTGCTACCTCTCACCAACACTAAATTCACTCCAAATAAATCACACTAAAACCAACCCCTGATACCCACTACACCCTACACAGCCAACGTATATTCTACAGTAACAGCCCCAAACTCTACAGCTTACAGCAATCTTGTGGCAGTATTTGGGGTTGTTACTCTACAAATGCACTACAGAGAGCAACAGTTTTCTGTCGGAAAATGCATGTTTGTTGCAATTGAAACATTTTGCGAGAACGTGTCAATTTCAATGAAGTTTCTGACAGAACAATGTTGAAACAAACCATTTTGGCTTTCTCGTTTCATTTCCTTAATGTTTCATTTTGACTTTATCATTTCATTCCATTTGGGCTTGCATTTTATATTATAATAGTAATGTGAATATTGTAGTTATATATAGATATATATTATACATGATATTCAACCTCTTATAATATTTCAGCATTTTCTAAATAAGACATTTATTGAAAGGAAATATTTTAACATCAAAACAAAACAATTGGACATTGTCAAAATGAAATTTTTCAGTGTTCTCAAATCAAAATCTTTGGGAATTTCCATTTGTGAAAAAGTTCACCTTTTTGTTCCGATTCAAAAGGAAAACAAATGATAGGCTATCAGAAGTCACCCCAGGATGGAAATTCCATTTTCCAGCCAGCTTGTGCTATACATTTAGTGATACTTGGCTAAGGGACACTTCTGAGATACTTTCTCTAAGCAATCACTTCGAGATAACCCCAGATTCCTGGGCAGATTTGCTCAATCTTGAGTTAAAGACCTATTTCTACTACACAAATGATTTTTTCCAATGTCTCTTGAGACATGTTTCACTCCGTGTGTGTGTGTGTGTATGTGTAAAGGCCTGATTATTCTCTTGCAGCGTGCATTAAAAGAGAGTCCACTGAAGTCAACAGAGTTAAACTGATGTAAAAGGAGAATCAGGTCCTATCTGTACAAATAACTATATATTATAGTTATTATAATTATAATATATTGATTATTATTATTATATGTACCGTATCTCCTTAGCACTGACAATCTTCTCTGTACAGTACAGAGAGTCCCTTCTCTGAAGGGCTAACATTCAAAGACCCCATTCTTACAAACACATAAGTCTGTGTGTAACTTTGATCATGAGAATAACCCTCTTGAACTCAATGGAACTGATTGCATGAGTAAAGTTATGTTTGCAAGATCGGAGTGTAGCGACAGATTCATAGAATGCTGGATTCAATGAAAACTCCAGAGCTGACAGGGTTTGTTTGTTTTTTAATATAAACTTATTCTTGCAGGCGTTTATTGCATCATTGTATAAAATACGGGCCAGCTCGTCAGCTGGTGGATATTGTCATAGAAACTCCATTAAAGCCAATGGAGCGATAGCGATCTAACACCAGCTGAGGATCTAGAATGTCTGTGATATAATATACTTTACATTTTCATTTGGTGTGTAACTAGTTAATTTTTTACATACACACACACAATACTACACACACACAGGTCTGATTCACATTTACAGTAAAGCTCTCATTACATTGCTCTGGCAGCAGAGAGGGGCTTCCAAGTGAGGGCGATTGTAATTTACCCCGTTGGAGCACTGGGAGCCGTGTGAAGGGGCCGGGCTGTGAATGAGTATCGGCCTATAGATGTGCCAAGGGGGTCTGTAAAACACGACCAAAGCAGAATTCTCTGCTCACTGACAGGGCGGTACGGTTTTCCAGTCACTGTGCACAGCTGTAAATGTCTGCACAAACCATAAATAAGGCAAGGGAGACTCAGGGTCGGAATAGACACAGCACACACATATCTCGACATCTAAGATCTAGGCCGTGATTCTGATCTCAGTTACGCCACTGTAAACAGGAGTAAATCCAATGAGATCAGAATCAACCAGTATCAACCGTCCGTCTAACTCCAGTTGGCCTACGCCTAGAGATGTATACGAGGGAGCCAGAGTTTTAAATCATAGTTTAGATCATGTCAGGCCCGTGTATTATACGCTGAGACTTCACAGCATTTCTGCCTGGTATAAAAAAGACATTATCCCTTTAAGATTCAAACTCCCTAATAAGTTTCATTTCAGGGAGCGAGGCAGCCGCAGGAGCTTGTACACAGATGTCCGCAGTCCCGGCTTCTCCATCCAGCCCTGCGTCCCTGTTGATGCTCTGATCAATTACTCATCAAATCTTAATGTCCGCTTTAACTCAAGTGTGGCATCTTAATCAGAGCGATGACTGCAGAGTGTCAGGCCCATCGACTCAGGGAAGCTCGGACAAATGAGCCCATCGACTGGCTGGCAGCGGAGGGAGCTCTCCCCGGCCTGGCCTGGTGTCAGGACGCCTTCTAGTGGTTGCATGGGAAGAGGACGCACACACATGCATTCAGCAGAGGGGCTTTTTTAAAAAAACCCGACCTCCTTTCGATTCAGTGTCCGGGGCTGTGTGGCGGCCAGGGGCAAGCTGGTTTCAGGGCCTCCTGTTCAAAGCCAGGTCACACACGTGAAATGAGTTTGATGGGTCTCGTTCTGGATGGCGATTTGCCAACCTCACCAAAACACCCAAGAGGCCAGCCTGGGCTGAGGGGAGGCTCAGGGACAGCAGGGGGCCTGGGTGCCGTGAGCTGCAGGGGCAGATTAAGATGCATCAGTGGGAGTGAGTGGCGATTCTAGGATTGGACTAGCAGCGGGTATGACAGGTCAAGGCTGAGAAGCACTGGCAGGACTGTGTGGGAGCTCAGGCCTGAAACAGCATCGGGGAGGCTGCGAGCCAAGATTCACTGACGGCGCAGTGTTTCTTTAAGGAGGTGAGAGTGTTCTGGGTCTGGCTCGAAGCTTGCTAAATGAGTTAACAGCCCTGGTATCGTAAAGGGCCTCTCCACGGAAACCTGGGGCACTGGTGCCATACAACTAGGGTGGCCAGATGTCCCGATTTTATAGGGACAGTCCCGATTTTTGGGTCTTTTTCTTATATAGGCTCCTATTACCCCCCACCCCCTGTCCCGATTTTTCACACTTGCTGTCTGGTCACCCTGCATAGAACCAGCAGCAGGGTAACTGCAGAGTAGCTGGATAATGCTCGCAAAGCTGTAGAAGTGCTGAGTATTATTATTCTAACAGAGGGAGCGCTTAGGAGTGCCGGTCCTGGACCATGACCGCGCTAGGGGCTGTCCAAACACAGACCAAACAGATGGTCCCTTTCTCTTTCCATAAGCTTGAAAAGACTCAGACTCAGCTGGGTGGCCGAAGCGTTGCTCATCCCTCCTGCGGTCACGGAAGAGTCCCTGACAGCAGAAGATGGAGCAGCAGCCACCGGATTTGCCAGGAGATCTCACACCAAAAAAGTGGCATCAATGTAAGCGACCTGGTGAAATTTTTCTCACCGCTCCAGGGGGCTGCAGAGGAAGCCCCTATAGCTCAGGCTTGGACTCATAGACTCATAGACTTTAAGGTCAGAAGGGACCATTATGATCATCTAGTCTGACCTCCTGCAAAATGCAGGCCACAGAATCTCACCCACCCAGGACAGGTGGGAAGCATTGACTCACAGACTTTAAGGCCAGAAGGGACTGTCACAATCATGACCATCTAGTCTGATTTCCTGCACATGGCAGGCCACTAGGGTGACCAGACAGCAAGTGTGAAAAATTGGGACAGGGTGGGGGGGTAATAGGAGCCTATACAAGAAAAAGACCCCCAAAATCGGGACTGTCCCTATAAAATCGGGACATCTGGTCACCCTACAGGCCACAGAACCTCACCCACCCACTCCTGTAATAGGCCCCTAGCCTCTGGCGGAGTTACTGACGTCCTCAAATCTTGATTTAAAGCCTTCAAGTTACAGAGAATCCACCATTTACACTAGTTTAAACTTGCAAGTGACCCATGCACCATGCTGCAGAGGAGGCAAAACACCCCTAGGGTCTCTGCCAATCTGACCTGGGGGGAAATTCCTTCCTGAGCCCAAATATGATGAGTGAGACCCTGACCATGTGGATGAGACCCACCAGCCAGACACATGGGAAAGAATTCTCTGTAGTATCTCAGAACTCTCCTCCCCTAGTGTCCAATCTCCAGCTGTTGGAGATATTTGCTAAGAGCAGTCACAGATGGGCCACATGTCACTGAAGGCAGTCTCGTCAGACCAGCCCATAAACGTATCAAGCTGAATCTTGAAACACTTTAGATTTTTTGTCCCCACTTCTTGCAGGGATCTGCTGCTTTTCCGTGGTAGGAGAAGGAAAACGAAGAGAAGCTAGCACAGCATCATGGATAAATTTGCGCCGCCATGTGTGTAATCACAGAAAAACAGGCTTTGTGATAGGAGAGACATTTGGGTTTTACTTGTAGTCAAGCGCAGTGTGAATTGGGCGATTATTGTCAGCACTGCAATAGTGGCTACAGGCTACAAATGAGACCAGGGCTGCATTGTGCTGGGCACTGTACAGACCCATCCTAACAGCTGGTCCCTGCCCCAGAGAGTTTACAATCTCCATATAGAAAAGACAGACAGGAAGTGTCCTTGTCTCTATTTATTCAGGTGCGGAGAGATGAAGTGACTTACTGAAAGCTATACAGGGAGCCTTTGGCAGAAGCAGGAATTAAATCCAGATCTCCCAAGTCCCAGGCTACTGCCTTCACCCCAGGGCCACCTTTCCTCTTGCAAAGCAGCCTTAAAAGTCAAATGTATGAATTTAAGGAACGATGACTCCTTGATAAAAGATAGTCCTGCCTGTGGAATGCAAAGGGGCAGACCCAGCATTGCCAGTTCTTGTGATTTTATCATGCGTTTTGCATCATCCGTTGTTTTATTAAAGCCCCAGCGCCTCGTGCGATCGTGGGGAAATGTCAGCTGTCATTAGGAAAAAAAAAGTTTCTAGTCCTTATGATTGCAGAGAAAAGCACGAAAACGTGAGCCTTGAAGGGTAGAACATCGGCAAGCAAATGAACCCAAAATGTATTCAATTTGAAAATTCTTGGCTTTAAGCTACTCATGATATTTTGGGGCCGGACTCCTAATGTTTGAACCGTTGATCAGGTGTTGGCATTGCTGCAGAACGCCGCATGAAGTTGGGTTAATCTCACCCCGAATGATAGACATATACAGAACCCGTGAAATGTATGAAATACAGATTCAGGTTTTAAAGCGAGCAGGCCCAGAATGAGCAGTCAATTGATGCGTCGTCATTGCCGGGAAACCTAAACACCAGTCCCCACTCCACAGGTTTGAAAAGATTATCTGCTAACGAAGCCTATTGCATCATCAATGCATCTTCTAAAGGCCGAGTTCTCGGCCTCTGGTGGGAAGGACAGCGTGTTGATCTTGCATCAAGATCTCTCTAGAGAAAGCTGCAAGAAATACATCCAGAATGAAAAAGAGATGCTGGAGGTGGTGCTGGGTTGTCTTAAGTCCAGCGAACAATGAGAGAAAGAACTGGAACTGATCACAAACCACTTGAAAGTTTAAGAAACCCGGGTCAGATTCTTCACTGCTTTGCATCGTGGGTCATTGTTGATAATGGGCAAAATGTTGCATTTGATAGTCACTTTTCACAGATATAGAGGATGACCCGAGGCACAAAGCACAGCAACTGGGCTCCCTGTCTTTAGCCCTGTGCATAATGCTGAAGTTGCAAAGATCTGACCTCTATAAATCAGATAAGGCCATTACACTCTTAGCAGGGCATTAAACAGATCAACACCACCTGAAAGTGACAGTGGTCCCTGGTGTAACTTGCCCCTGTGCATAAGACCAGCATAACACCTAGTTGTTAGGTGTCCTACATAAGCCCTGTTCTGGAGGATATGCCGGTAGAGATGCTTATATTTACTGCTTCCAAATGACCAGCATTCACAACTGAAACACAGAGACTCGTCTTTGTATCAGCTGACAGGAGCAGTTTAATTAGGCAGGCCCAAAGGAAGCGACCTCCACCTGAGATCGCATTAGCCAACTAGCGAAGACAAAATTTTGCTTAAAGGTTGAAGAACTGTTCCAGCGGCGCTGAGAAAAGAAATCCACTAAAATCCGTAGCAGGCAGATCCAAATGCTGGAGAATGTAAGCAAAGGGCAAGAGATCATGGGCCTCATTTGCATACACACGAAGGTCTCTTCACTCCACCCCCACCTTTATATGGCCGCCAGAGTGGTGTAAATGAGAATCAGGTGCATTTTACACTGTTCTCTCCATTCCCTCTGAAGTATCTGGAACATTGGAAGCCATTGGCAAGAATATTTGCAAATACATGGATGACGGATGAGGTCCCGGAAGACCGGCGGAGGGTTAACGTAATGCCCATCATTAAAAAGGAGGGAAAGGAGGAGCCGGGAAACCAAAAACCAGTCAGCCTGATCTTGATACCTGGGACGCTACTAGAGCAATGTATAAAACATTCAGTTTGCGAATACCTGGAGGATGAAGGGTTAATCACTAGCAGCTAGCATGGATTTACCAAGAACAAATCATGCCGAACCAGCTTGCTATCCTTCTTTGACAGGGTAACTGGTTTGGTGGATGGGAGGAATGCGGTGGACATAAAATACCTGGACTTTAGCAAGCCTTTTGGCTCAGTCCCACATGACATTCTGATAAGTAAGCTGGAGAAATGCAGGCTCTGCAGAACTACCACTAAGTGGATATATATTTGGTTAAACAAGCGCAAACAAAGAGTAACGAATGATGTCAGATTGGAAAGAGGTCTCAAGTGGGGTTCCACAGGGATCTGGTCTGGGTCTGGTGCTGTTTAACATTTTTATTAATGGCCTGGATGTAGGAACAGAGAGAATAGTGATCAAATCTGCAGATGACCCAAAGCTGGCGGGGGCGGGGTAGCAAACACTTTGGGGGATGGAGCTAAAATTCAAAGGGATCTTGATACATTGGAGAACTGGGATATCAACAACAAAATGAAATTCAGCAAAGACAAATGTAAGGTGCTACACTTAGGGAAGAAAACCCAAATGCACCAATACAGAATGGGGGATAACTGGTTTGGCAGCAGCACCGCTGAGAAGGAGCTGGGAGTTGTGGAAGATCACAACCTCAGCATGAGTCAGCAATGCGATGCTGTTGCAAAAAAAAGCAAACACAATTTTAGGTTACATTAACGGAGGTATAGAGCATGCAAGTCACGGGAGGTGACAGTACCGCTCTACTCGGCACTGGTTAGGCCTCAGCTGCAGCGCTGTGTCCAATTGTGGTCTCCAATGTACAGAAAGGATGTAGAGCAACTGGAAAGGCTCCAGAGGTTAGCAGCAAAGGTGGTCAAAGGAATGGAATGCAAGGCAGATGAGCAAAGACTGAAGGAACTGGGTATGTTTAGTTTAGAAGAGAGGAGATTGCGGGGGGACATGATAGCGGTCTTCAAATACTTGAAAGGCTGCCGTAAAAAAGATGGAGAAAAGTTGTTCCCTCTTGCCACAGAGGGCAGGACAAGAGGCCCCGGGTTCAAACTACAGCAGAGCAGATTTAGAGCAAATCTCAGGAAAACCTTCCTAACGGTAAGAACAGTAGGACAGCAGAACAGATGCCTAGGGAGGGTGTGGAAGCTCCTTCACTGGAGGTTTTCAAAAGGAGGCTGGAGAGCCGTCTGTCTGGGATGGTTTAGACACAACAAATCCTGCATCTTGGCAGGGGTTAGACTAGATGGCCCTTGTGATCCCTTCTAACCCTGTGGTTCTAGGATTCTAAGACAGGACACTGGGCTAGATGGGCCCTTGGTCTGACCCAGTATGGCCGTTCTTATGTTCTTGGGCAGGGTCTCTCCCAGGCCTCCCTGCCTGGACAGGGCTTTTCCCTGCTTTCTCTCAGGCCTCCTGCTTCTGGAAGTCTTAGTCACCCACTCACTTGCAGCCTTTTTTGTGGAATCCCCTGGTTCCCCTCATTTGGGGCTCATCATGTAATCAGGGCTGGCTTAGTCCCTAGGCTCTCCAGCCCAAAGACACGCCACCCTGTTACAGCTCCCCTCACCATAATATTGGAGCACCTCACAGTTGTTAATGTATTGCAGGCACGGGGAGGTTATGTGACTTGCCCACGGTCACAGGGAAGGTCTGTGGCAGAGCAGGGAATTAAACCTGGGTCTCTTGAGTTCTGTGCTTGCTCCCTAAACCTTGGACCATCCTTCCTCTGCCTTGTAAGTTCTCTAGTCATCTACAGCTGTGCACGGTGGGTGTAAAACTCTTGCATCTCAGACCAGTCAAGCTTTGTACCCCCAAGTAGAAATGGCTACGCAAGAGGCCATGGAGAATCAGCACAGATAATTCTGTCCATCGTCCTGACCATGCCAATGGGACGTTGTTTGCAGTGAGATTTGCACAGCTTTGTTTTCCCCGACCCCGCTGTAGAGCAATCCAGCAAGGAATCAACGACAATGACAAAGACTCCTGGCACTCACATACACAACAGGTATGCATGTGCACACACACACACACACGCACGCACATTTGAACACTCAAACCGGCACAGTTAACAGAACAGCTTTTAATTGGCCATTACACTTCCATTAGCTGGATCTGCCAGCTCATTTGCTCCCTCAGAAAAACCCTGAGGCAGGAAAGCTTGGTGGCTGGCGGATCCCGGGTCCTGCACTGGAGTCTTGGATGAAGAGGCTGCAGGTAGGAGCTGTGATTTCCCAGCCGGTGTGTGAGTGTGATGGTGAAGAGCTATCCTTCTAAATACCCTTTGAGTGCCCAGCTCAGGGGTCTGCTTTCTAACAGCATCACGAAGGAAATTTCCCAGCTGATCAGGCCGCTGGGGCAGGGTACAGGGGTGAGAGCCGATGACCTGAACAGCGTCCTAGGTACATTATCCCCGTAAAGTGCCACACAAATGTGAAACAAGAATGCGTCATTCTGATCCATAGATGGAAAGCAGCTGCAGCTGGCAATCACGCTCAGGTTTAAAGAAAGAGCCGGTGGTTCTAGGATGCTGAGCGTCAGCTGTGGCATTAGTGGTTTGGCTGCTTTTATATAGATTCAGAGATACCAAGGTCAGAAAGGACCATTGTAATCACCTCCTCTATAACACAGGCCAGAGAACTGCCCCCCAAATCATTCCTAGAGCAGATCTTTTAGAAAAACAGCCCATCTGGATTTAAAAATTGTCGGTGATGGAGAATCCAACACAACCCTTGGTAAGTTGTTCCAATGGATAATTACCCTCACTGCCTTGTTTCCAATCTGAATTTGTCTAGCTTTAACTTCTGGCTATTGGATTGTGTTAGACCTTTCTCTGCTAGACTGAAGAGCCCATTATTAAATGTTTGTGCTCCATGTAGGCACTTATAGACTTTGATCAAGTCACCTATTAACCTTCTCTTTGTTAAGCGAAATAGACTCAAGGATCTCAGTCTATCACTATAAGCCATGTTTTCTAATCCTTTAATCATTCTCGTGGTTCTTCTCTGAACCTTCTCCAATTTGTCAACATCCTTCTTGAATTGTGGACACCAGAACGACACAGGATTCCAGCAGTGGTTGCACCAGTGCCAAATAGAATCATAGAAGATGAGGGTTGGAAGAGACCTCAGGAGGTCATCTAGTCCAACCCCCTGCTCAAAGCAGGACCAATCCCCAACTAAATCATCCCAGCCAGGGCTTTGTTAAGCCGGGCCTTAAAAACCTCTAAGGAAGGAGATTCCACCAACTCCCTAGGGAACCCATTCCAGTGCTTCACCACAGTCCTAGTGAAATAGTGTTTCCTAATATCCATCCTAGACCTTCCCCACTGCAACTTGAGACCATTGTCCTTGTTTTGTCATCTGCCACCCCTGAGAACAGTCTAGCACCATCCTCTTTGGAACCCCCCTTCAGGTAGTTGAAGGCTGCTATCAAATCCCCCCCTCACTCTTCTCCTTTGCAGACTAAACAAGCCGAGTTCCTTCAGCCTCTCCTCATAAGCCATGTGCCTCAGCCCCCTAATCATTTTTGTTGCCCTCCGTTGGACTCTCTCCAATTTGTCCACATCCCTTCTGTAGTGGGGGGGCCCAAAACTGGATGCAGTACTCCAGATGTGGCCTCACCAGTGCCGAATAGAGGGGGAATGATCACTTCCCTCAGTCTGCTGACAATGCTCCTACTAATGCAGCCCAATATGCTGTTAGCCTTCTTGGCAACAAGGGCACACTGTTGACTCATATCCAGCTTCTCGTCCACTCTAACCCCTAGGTCCTTTTCTGCAGAACTGCTGCCCAGCCATTCGGTCCCTAGTCTGTAGCAGTGCATCAGATTCTTCAGTCCTAAGTGCAGGACTCTGCACTTGTCCTTGTTGAACCTCATCAGATTTCTTTTGGCCCAATCCTCCAATTTGTCTAGGTAATACAGAGGTAAAATAACCTCTCTGCTCCTCCTGGAGATTCCCCTGTTTATGCATCCCAGGATCTCATTAGCCCTTTTGGCCACAGTGTCGCACTGGGAGCTCCTGTTCAGCTGATTATCTACCCCGCCCCCCCAAATCTTTTTCAGTCACTGCTTCTCAGGGTAGAGTCTCCCATCTTGTAACTATGACCTGCATGCTTTGTTCCTAGAGGCATACATTTACATTTAGTTCTATTGAATCACATATTGTTTGCTTGAGCCCAGTTTATCAAGCGATCCAGATTGCTCTGTATCAGTGACCTATGCTCTTCATTATTTACCACTCCCTCCATTTTTGTATCATCTGCAAACTTGACCAGTGGTGATTTTATGATTTCTTCTAGGTCATTGATAAAAATGTTAAACAGCTTAAGGTCGAGAGCCGATCAGTGTGGGACCCCATTAGAAACACATTTGCTGGAGGACGATTCCTCATTTACAATTACATTTTGAGGCCTATCAGTTTTTTAATCAAAACGTTGTGTGATATCAAGCCAAACGCCTTACAGAAATCTAAGTACATTGGATCAACACTATTACCTTTATCAACCAAGTTTGTAATCTTATCAAAAAGGATATCAAGTTAGTTTGACAGGATCAATTTTCCATAAACCCATATTGATTGGCATTAATTATATTACTCTCCTTTAATTCTTTATTAATCAAGTCCAGTATCAGCTGCTCCATTATTTTGCCCGGGATCAATGTCAGACCGACAGGCCTATAATTACTTGGCCATCCCATTTACCCTATTTAAATACTGGTGCAACATTGGATTTCTTTCAGTCTTCTAGAACGTCCCCAGTGTTCCAAATTTTATTGAAAATCAACATTAATGGTCCAGTGAGTTCCTCAGCCAGCTCTTTTAAAACTCTTGGATACAAATGATCTGAACTTGCTGATTTAAAAATGTTCTAGCTTTAGTAGCTGCTGCTTACATCCTCCTGAGATACTAGTGGAATGGAAAGAATATCATCATCATATGATGAGGTTACATGATCTGTTTTTTTCTCCCACATACATAACAGAAATATTTCTTGAACATGTCTGCCTTTTCTGCATTACTATTGATAATTCTACCATTTTGGGGTTCTTTTTGTTCCCTAATATACTTAAAAAACCTCCTTGTTATTGTCCTTAACTCTGATGGCCATAGATTTTTGCCTTGTGTACCTTTGCTTCCTTTATCAATTTTCTACAGTTCCTAGCCTCTAATTTAGATTTATTACCACCAACTTCCCCTTTCTTCCATATATATATGGAAGTGAAGGCATCTATAAAAATTTATATAGGCATATATATAAATTTTTTAGATGCCTTCACTTCTTCACTTGCCAAGTTGTCTTTTTAACCAATAGGCCCTTCTTCCTTGATTGTGGGAGTATGTCTTTTTGGGCTTCTAAACAGCTAACACTCTTGTCAAGGCTCTTATCATCTTGTGTCTCAATTACTGCAACATCCTTTTCTGTGGCCCTGACAAACACCATTTTCCCTCACTCATATCCATTGAAAATGCAGCAGCAAAGATGGTTTGCCTGGCCTGTCCCTTTGACCTTGTCACCCCTTTCTTTGCATCCTGCCACTGGCTCCCACATCTCTCTCGTATCAAACATAAGCTACTCATCTTCACTTTCAAGGCCCTTCATGGCCCATCCCCACCCAAAAGATTGACTCCTTAGTGCCAGTCTTTATTGCCCATTTGTTACTTTTCAAACAAGTGCCTTTGTGCTTTCTCCCATTCTGCCCATCACACTCGGGAAGAGCTCACTAACCAACTCATTATCCTCCTTCAAAACCCTCTTTAAAACTCTCCTTTGTGATGATGTCTATGAAAAGCTTGACCTGTTAGGCTGCTGGAGTGCTGAGTCTGTGGCTGGTCATCGTGATAACTATTGGCTGTTTCCTTGTCCCTCCCCATTGGTCTGTCTGTCTCCATCTGCTGTCTCCTGTCTTAGCCCAGGTCTACACTAGGGGTGGGGGTCAATGTAAAGTACGCAACTTCAGCTACATGAATAACGTAGCTGAAGTCGACGTACCTCGATCGACTTACCGCGCTGTGAGGATGCCGCAGGGTCGACTGCTCCCGCTCCCTCGTCGACTCCACTTCTTCCTCTCGCCGGGGGTGGATTGCCGGAGTCGACGGCAGAGCGATCGGGGATCGATTTATCGCGTCTACACTAGACACGCAAAATCAATCCCCGAAAGATCGATCGCTCTGGTGGGTAATGTAGACAAGCCCTTAGGTTGTAAGCTTTTGGGGGCCAGGATCATCTTTTGGTTCTGTGTTTGCACAGTGCCCAGGACAATGGGGCCCTGCTCCATATCCAGGGTTCTAGGAGCTACCACCATACAAATAAACAACTAATAAATAATAATTTTCAGACCTAACTGAATACATCTGGGGAGCAAGAAGTGCACTTTAATACCTCATTCAGTACATCTAAGTGACTCTTGAGCTGCATTACATCCAAGATACACAGTCGTATGTTTCTAAGCTTCTGACAGTATAATAATATGCAGATACTATTGACTTCTGCTGAGGTCAGTGTCAAGATATATTGACCTGAGACGGGAATATTGACCTGAGAGGAAGCTGAGGTCAATACGTGGCCCTCAAGGGACCATGGGTTTTGATATTGACCCACCAACCAGAAGTCGATACATGAATGGTTAATATAAACATTGTCTTACAAGAATTAATTCTCCGTGACATGGGTTTGCAGGCAATTTTCAGTGCGAGCTATGGAGAGAAATATTGCTTGACATGTCTGAACAATGTGAGCTCGTGTCTGATTATGGAGAGTAAAGCAATTGCGGGGGTGGGGAAAGGGATTGGATCCGATTTTAATTTAATCTCTGGGCAGTCATGGAACAGTTTATCATTAGCAGGCATGGGACTATGATGACATTTTGTGATGACATCATATGCTGACATGGGCGAGGGGTAGCTCAGTGGTTTGAGCACTGTTCTGCTAAACCCAGGGTTGTGAGTTCAATCCTTGAGGGGGCCATTTAGGGATCTGGGCAAAAATCTGTCAGGGGACAGTACTTGGTCCTGCTAGTGAAGGCAGGGGACTGGACTCGATGACCTTTCAAGGTCCTTCCAGTTCTATGAGATAGGCATATCCCCATATATATTTTAGCAGGAAACTGGGGAAGGGGAAAGATCACACAAGATAACAGCTTGTGTGCAACAAAGATGGAGCCATGGTATGCGTGCGGGGCTTGATCCAAAGCTCAGGGAAGTCAACGGGTATCGCTGTTGACTTCACTGGGCTGTGGATGAAGCCATTGGCATACACCCCTGCATCTGTAAAGCTATGCAATTAATAGTGAAGAGAATAAGCGAGAATCTAAACCACACTTTAGTACATGCCATTTGGAAATGTTCACCTGGCTCCTACTGCTGTACGCCTGGCTTGACAAGAGTAATTAGACATGGGTGAGGTCTCATTTCCTGGAAGACGGGATTAGGGAGGCAATAGGATCAGCCGGCTGGAAACAGAATGTCTGTACTAGCTAAACGAAGGGGGAACACCTAGGGAAATGTACAATGGACAGGATAACAATGGATAAGTCAGGAAGGTAACGATGAGGTAAAGAGTACATTGTACATATAATGGAGATATGCCTATCTCATAGAGCTGGAAGGACCTTGAAAAGTCATGGAGTCCAGTCCCCTGCCTTCACTAGAAGGACCAAATATTGTCCTCTGACAGATTTTTGCCCCAGATCCCTAAATGACCCCCTCAAGGATTGAACTCACAACCCTGGGTTTAGCAGGCTAATGCTCAAACCACTGAGCTATTCCTCCCTCCTTATGGACAGCGCGTGGCCTGCGCATGCTGTACAGAGATTGGTTCATACAAAGTAACCAAGCCAACGACAAAACATGTGATGTCATGTAGAGTAAATGCGCTCCAATGCGTAAATCTCTCTCTAAAGGAAGAGATTTGCTGTGTAATTTTGGATGTGTGGCCCGCCCTATATCCACCCCCTACGCTTGAGACTGATCGACTCGCCATAGCTCTGCTGTGCGCCAAAAAAAGAACCCGAGTGACAAGACTGTTGTCAGACTGAATTTTTGGGGAACTGACTGGAAAAGGGGTTCCCCCAAAACTGGTTCCAGTGGGCCCACTAGGCTCGGAACTGGACAAAGGATCTATAGATCTGTTTGTTCCTGAGGCTATTGTTATTATCATTATTGTTAAGAGTATCAGCACATAGCTGTTGTATAGTGTTTCTTAGCAGTAGATCTCAATGCCCTTTACCAAGGAGGTCAGTATCACTCTCCCCATTTTGTAGAGGGGGAAACTGAGGCACAGGGCAGTGACGTGACATGACACACCCACTAGCTAGCGGCAGAGCAGAAATAGAACCAGGCCGCCTGAGTTCCAGTCAGGTTCCCTGTGTATTAGGCAACACTGCCTCCTTTAATTAAACATTTATACTATGGTAGCACTTACAACCAGTGGTCTGAGCACCAGACCTGGGCAACAGGAACCTCTAATTTCATAGCTGACATCGACTCCCTCTCTGGCTTTGGGAGCATGCTTCGCTTAGCTTCTGTGACTCAGTTTCCCTCTCTGTAAAATGGGGACATTAAGACTTACTGTCCTAACGCATAGGGACGTTGTGAGACTCGACACATTGGAGTTCGTAAAGTGCTTTTGAGAAGGGAACATCACTGTATGATTATTGCTGTTTTCAGCTCGGGGTTCACGAGAAGTAGAAGATGTTGCTCCCAGGTTACGCCCAGCACAAACAGCATCCCCGCTGTGCACCTCACCCCTATTCTGGGGAGAGTGTCTATTCGCTTGAGAGGATAGTTGGGTCCCTGTGGCCCCTGGAGTCCTTGACTTCTAATGAGGCTGCCGAAATATGTGCCAGGAAGCAGCAACGGAGATGGCAGTTTTCATGGTGTGGACACCTGTCCCATGGGAATTGGACAGAGACCTGTGCGGACCTGATCCAGAGCTCCCTGACAGCCATGTCTGCCTTTCCATTGAGCACAATGGGCTTTGGATCAGCCTCCAATGCCTTTCGCATCAGCCATGCCGCCGTACTCACATATTAGCAGCTTTCAGCCACCCCTGGAGCCGGATTTGTCCTGGCGGGAACCCCCGTAGCCAGCCAGCTGCCCCATCAGCCAAGCGCCACGCTGGACCTGGACTTAGCCTGGAACACGGGACGTACCAAGTGATCGTGCACGTATCGGGACCGTGCCAATCTGCAGAGCAGAGCCAAGCTGAACCTGTCAGTCCCAGCCCTAAATCATCTCCCAGCTCGAACTTCTTTCCAAAGATTTAAACCGTTCCAATTGTTTAAATTGCTGGGCGTCGTTAAGAGCGGCTTAAATTATTAAAGCCCTTAATGTCTCTTTTTGTTTTTAATACACATTTTGCAGCAGTCAGGCCAGCAATCTCAGATGAGTGATTGATGGATTCGTGAGCCCTCTCTACCACTCATCACTCCACCTATGTGCATGGGAACCACAATTCCCTCTGGAAGCAGAATGGCGGACAGACCTGCTAATGAGGGTTCTGCCCATCTCCTCGTCTTTTGCCTCTGCCTTTCCTCGGGCCTCCTCTCCAGGGATCAGGCACTTCTCGGCTGTATGCCCAGCCTCTAGCCAAGGCCCTGGAAGTCCACCATGGCCCAGCTGTGACTCCAGAGGGGCTCATCAGCTGTTGACTGGGAGGGTGATTTATAAGCTCAGTCCGAATTCCCCATGTCTGGTCTCTGACTGAATCAGAGTTGCCCAGTCCCTGTAGAAACAAGTCCACCGCAGAGACAGCGGCATGATCACACCTTCAACCCATTGCACCAATTCCCACGGGTAGCCCCTCGTGAAAGGAATTGGTGCAATGATTTAACAGACCAGTGCAAAGGTTGTGAGGGAAGCAGTTGTGAACAGCTGCACCTGAGCTCATGGCATGAAAACAAAGCTCTGGCCTAAAGCTAACTCTAACCTGGGTCATTGCACTCAACCTTATTCCTGCTCGTTAGTTACTCTGGGTCTGGTTCATCATCGCCTTGCACGGGGCTGGTGCAAAGTGCATGTCAGATGCTCCTGAATCCCAATTCCCCACTCGCCCAATCCCCCTTTGCACCGGTGTCAATAATTGTGTGAGGAGAATCAGGCTCCCATCAGGTCTATGAAGTGTCCTACTTGCTTTCCAGCATGCCAGCTCTGAGATTCCCAGCTGAGAGCCCCCCTGGGTGAACAGGGCGGTCTGATGAGGCGGGACTGGTGGCCCAACCAGGCTCCCAGACGGAACACAAGTGACTCTCTGAAAACACCTTCGTAGTAGTCAGAGGAGGAAGGCCTCCGAAATAGCAGCACATTCCGCCAGATGGGGCGGGCAGGGGTGGGGGGGGCGCGCTAGTTATATGAAAGGATTTTGGTTTTGTTTCTTGCATTGTGGCTTTTGCACGCCATAAACCTCAGGCCAAATCCTGAAGCCGCTGCTATCACTGTTGCTACTGGATAGCACCCACAGCGCACAAGGTGGCTTATAGACAAAGAGGAGGGTGGAGTGCTTTCCCCCAAAATCATACAGTCCAAAGGGCTGGGGCTCCTGTGTGCCTGTATCTGGAAGCTGTGCTCATTGAAGTACCTACACTGGGAACAGAAATTTGATAGTAGGACTCTTCAGTCTAGCAGACAAAGTTCTAACAAGGTCCAGGGGCTAGAAGCTAAAGCTAGACAAATTCGGACTAGAAATAAGGTGCACATTGTTAACAGTGAGGGTAATTAACCATTGGACCAATTTACCAAGGGTTGTGGTGGATTCTCCATCACTGGAAACTTGTAAATCAAGATTGGCTGTTTTTTCTAGAAGATCTGTTCTAGTTCCACCAAGAATTAATTCAGGGAAGTCTTATAGCCTGCATTATACAGGAGGTCAGACTAGATGATCATAATGGTCCCTTCTGGCCTGGGAATCTATGCATTTCGGGTCCTCTCCTTACCAGCCGGATATTGGCACGTTGCTGAGGATTTATACAGGAATACTGCAAAGGACTGAGAGATTGATTTACAAGGGGAGATGAAAAGAGCTGAAGGTGTACAGCATGGATGAGCAATGACCAAGAGGTGACATGACATCTGCCTAAATCTCTGAAGGGTGCAAACAGCAAGCGGCATTGTCTTTGGAGGAAGTGCCCTGAGTCTGTTTAACCACACACCTTCATTTTGATGTAACAGGAGAGTTCCTGCTATTAAAGAAATGCCACTTGATCATTATCAGTATATTTATGGCGGTCTAACAGCTTGAATAAACTGCAGATCACACGGTACAGCTCTGATCAGTCACTCACTGTCCCCAAGCCCTGGCGACACTAGCCAGTGTTCAACTCACCTGGAACCCTGAGAACCAACACGTTATGCTCACCGCCTAGCTGCAGTTGGGTTTTGCTTTTGAAATGATCAGCGTCCTCAAAGAAGTAAGATAGGTGCTGGGGCGATGTCAAGCTGGTTTAAAACAGGCAGCGGGTTTAACACAAACATAGGGAAGTCCTTCTTCACACAACGCACAGACACCCTGTGGAACTCATTGCCAGGGGATGTTGTGAAGGCCAAAACTATAACAAGGTTCAAAAAAAGAATTAGATAAGTTCGTGGAGGATCGATCCATCAGTGGCTATTAGCCAAGATGGTCAGGGATGCAACCCCATGCTCTGGGTGCCCCAAACATCTGATGGCAAGAAGCTGGGACCGGATGAGAGAGGATGGATCACTTGATAAATTGCCCGGTTCTGTTCATTCCCTCTGAAGCATCTGGCAGCGGCCACTGTCAGAAGCGAGGATACAGGGCTATTGGTCCACCCCACCGGGGCCATTCTTATGTTCTTGAGCCCAGCCATGAGACTTCACAGGGCTTGACTGAAACTAGCAGGAAGTGGGTCTTTGTCTATTACATTCTATTTTACATAGGCTCTTACGCCACACTCATCACTTCTCCTAGGGTGTGATTCGGTACCCCGTGAAGAGAATCGGGGTCTTTTCCAGGGCCGGTGCAAGGAAGTTTCGTGCCCTAGGCTAAACTTCCTTGCACCAGCCCTGCGCCGCGTCCCCCCCCCCACAATGCCGCCCCCGCCAGCCAGATCCCCCGCCCGTGGGAGCTCAGCCTCTCCCCTCCCGCCCCGTCTGCAGGCTGTGGGCGCTCAGTTCCCCACCTCCGCAGGCCGCAGGAGCTGAGCGTGGAGCCGGGAGGCAGCCGCCAGCCTCCCCCCAAATCCTGGTGCCCTAGGCGACCGCCTAGGATCACCTAGTTATAGCGCCGGCCCTAGTCTTTTCATTGACTTCAATGAAAGCCAGATCAGCGTCCTCATGGCTGGTCTACACAAGCGGACAAGGGCTATCAACGAGGCATTCCTCTAGCGGAAAGCAGTAGAGGCTCATGATTTTGGTGTCGAAGGTACGAAGTTTAAACCTCCCTCATGGCCCAGGTGGGGTCAGTTATGTGAAGACGCCATCTGGTATAACCATGTAGACTGTAAGCGCCTCAGGGCAGAGACTATCTCTTCATGGTGCGTACAGTAATTACAGGGTGAGGCGATGCCAGCTGATAGAGCAGTGGGCTGTGCTGGGGTTCGGCCATGCTAATGGGACACTCTGGGGTACTTTAATGCCACATGATGGGTGTGCATCGCCCCTGGAAATCGGGCCCACGGCGTCTCACTTTCCCTTGCCGTCCTTAGCCTGACCCTCAGCTTTAAAGAGAAGCCACCGGCCTGTGATCCACGCCTGCCCGGGCTCCTCTCTGCCAGGTCCCGGATTACATATCCGCAGGAGCCGAGACGCGAGAAACTTAAGAATCATCTCTAATGGAGACGGAGCTGCGCTTATCGGTGCTTATCAGATGCAGGCCAGGGTGTGAAATCTAACCCCCCCCGCTCGCCGCCGGCTCCCGCTGGCCCCTCGCGCCCGCCGTGGGACGGGGCATGTGTTGGATGGCGAGCGGGATCTTGCTGACGGAGACAAGAGCCAAGGTCATCTGGATTAGGAGCTGTCTCCGGCTTTTTAAAGGGCCGGGACCTGCAGCAAGATAGCTCCCACAGATTGATCTCATGCACAGCAGAGCGCGCCAGGTGCTGCTGGCCTGGGCCCCAGTCAGACCAGTGACCTTTCCCAGGAGACACCCAGGTCACCATTGGCTTTAGCAGGGCCACTGGTAACAGGGTGATCTGCCCCTTTAAGGGCTGGGGTGGGGGGAGGCGTAGGGGCCAGCCAGCTCTGTGTGATTATCAGAGCCAGCTGGGAAGGGCTGAGAGACCCCTTAGTTAGAAGAAGCAAACCATCCCGAGGTGTAGAAAGAAAAGTAAATATGGCAGGCGACCAGCTTGGCTTAACAGTGAAATCCTTGCTCGTCTTAAACACAAAAAAGCAGCTTACAAGAAGTGGAAGATTGGACAAATGACCAGGGAGGAGTATATAAATATTGTTTAGGCATGCAGGAGTGAAATTAGGAAGGCCAAATCACACTTGGAGTTGCAGCTAGCCGGAGATGTTAGGAGTAACAAGAAGGGTTTCTTCAGGTATGTGAGCAACAAGAAGAAAGTCAAGGAAAGTGTGGGCCCCTTGCTGAATGAGGGAGGGAACCTAGTGACAGAGGATGTGGAGAAAGCTAGTGTACTCAATGCTTTTTTTGCCTCTGTCTTCACAGACAAGGTCAGCTCCCAGGCGGCTGCACTCCGCAGCACGGTATGGGGAGGAGGTGACCAGCCCTCTGTGGAGAAAGAAGTAGTTCGGAACTATTTAGAAAAGCTGGACGAACACAAGTCCATGGGGCCGGATGCACTGCATCCGAGGGTGCTAAAGGAGTTGGCCGATGTGATTGCAGAGCCATTGGCCATTATCTTTGACAAATCATGGCAATCGGGGGAGGTCCCGGATGACTGGAAAAAAGCTAATGTAGTGCCCATCTTTAAAAAAGGGAAGAAGGAAGATCCGGGGAACTACAGGCCAGTCAGTCTCACCTCAGTCCCTGGAAAAATCATGGAACAGGTCCTCAAGGAATCAATTCTGAACCACTTAAAGGAGGGGAAAGTGATCAGGAACAGTCAGCATGGATTCACCAAGGGCAAGTCATGCCTGACTAACCTAATTGCCTTCTATGATGAGATAACTGGCTCTGTGGATGAGGGGAAAGCAGTGGATGTGCTATTTCTTGACTTTAGCAAAGCTTTTGATACAGTCTCCCACAGTGTTCTTGCCAGCAAGTTAAGGAAGTATGGGCTGGATGAATGGACGGTAAGGTGGATAGAAAACTGGCTGGATGGTCGTGCTCAACGGGTAGTGATCAATGGCTCCATGTCTAGTTGGCAGCCGGTATCAAGTGGAGTGCCCCAAGGGTCGGTGCTGGGGCCGGTTTTGTTCAATATCTTCATCAACGATCTGGAGGATGGTGTGGACTGCACCCTTAGCAAGTTTGCAGATGACACTAAACTGGGAGGAGTGGTTGATACGCTGGAGGGTAGGGACAGGATACAGAGGGACCTAGACAAATTAGAGGATTGGGCCAAAAGAAATCTGATGAGGTTCAACAAGGACAAGTGCAGAGTCCTGCACTTAGGACGGAAGAATCCCATGCACTGCTACAGACTAGGGACCGAAAGGCTGGGCAGCAGTTCTGCAGAAAAGGACCTAGGGGTTACGGTGGACGAAAAGCTGAATATGAGTCAACAGTGTGCCCTTGTTGCCAAGAAGGCTAACGGCATTTTGGGCTGTATAAGTAGGGGCATTTCCAGCAGATCGAGGGACGTGATTATTCCCCTCTATTCGGCACTGGTGAGGCCTCATTTGGAGTACTGTGTCCAGTTTTGGGCCCCACGCTACAAGAAGGATGTGGATAAATTGGAAAGAGTCCAACGGAGGGCAACAAAAATGATTAGGGGGCTCGAGCACATGACTTATGAGGAGAGGCTGAGGGAACTGGGATTGTTTAGCCTGCAGAAGAGAAGAATGAGGGGGGATTTGATAGCTGCTTTCAACTACCTGAAAGGGGGTTCCAAAGAGGATGGATCTAGACTGTTCTCAGTGGTAGAAGATGACAGAACAAGGAGTAATGGTCTCAAGTTGCAGAGGGGGAGGTTTAGGTTGGATATTAGGAAAAACTTTTTCACTAGTAGGGTGGTGAAGCACTGGAATGGGTTACCTAGGGAGGTGGTGGAATCTCCTTCCTTAGATGTTTTTAAGGTCAGGCTTGACAAAGCCCTGGCTGGGATGATCTAATTGGGTTTGGTCCTGCTTTGAGCAGGGGGTTGGACTAGATGACCTCCTGAGGTCCCTTCCAACCCTGAGATTCTATGATTCTATGATTCTAAGCGAGCTGGTTCCTGGAGCTGGCCCGGGAGCGAGGGGGAGAGGGGAAGGCCTCTGGGCCCCTGCACTGACCGACCCTGAGGAAGGACCTTCGCTGGTCAGGAGAACCGACATATACACCAATCGGATCAAGTCCATCCAGCAGAGAGCCGCTGTGCGTGCATCAAGCCACCCACACACCGGCACAAACTTGTATTGGTGGTGTGCCCTAGTGAACTGAGTGCAGGCTAGGGAGCCCAGGTCTCTGGCTGTCTGCCGCTGATTCCCTCTGTGTCCTTTGGCAAAGGACTTGCTCCGTGCCTCAGTTTCCCCTTCCGCAAAATGGGGATAACACCCACTCACCGGGGCACTGTGAAGATTAATTCACTGTTTGCAAAACCCTATATTAGTGCTAAGTATTTATTTCTATTATCCAAGTGCCCCACATCCCAGACCTCTGCGTCCCTCATGGGCCTACAAGTGAACACACGACACCATCTGACTACCAAAGGGGACAGCCAAAGCCCACGGAAGGCCACAGAAAGGGTCCCCTGAATGGCAAATGGCTTGGGATGAGGCCCTGAGAAAGGAGGATTAAAATCCAACACGCTCTAAGCTTGGGTCTGAAACAACCGAACCTTTCGTGGGGTTTAAAACAAAACAAAACAGAGGATTAACTTCCACTCCCTCCACGATGGCTGATATGGTTTTCCCGCTGCGTCTTGGAGCTCCCCACTTGTGGAGGAAAGGAACCAGAGGTGCTGAAATTCAGCAAGGAACCTCCTTCCTGGCCGGCAGGAAGCACTGATGATAACGTCTGTCCTCCGAACCCTTCCCGGCTGATTTTACAGCCTTTGGGGCAGACGGCAGAGCTGGGGGAGTGCCTGTCCTGAGCGTACCCCCAACCCTTTGCCCAGCTCCTTTAAGAATCGATGCTGGGCTGGAGGGGCCTGCCGCAGCACCATGCACAGAGCAGAGAGGAGAGAAAAACCCTGCAAGCAGAGTGGGGAAGACGGCAGTGACACTTCCTGGGGAGCCTGTCTTGGGCCTCAGAATTTAAGCTGCATCACAGTTAAGAGACGCATTTTCCCCTTCGAGCCCCGTTTCCTCGCTAGCCACAGCAGAGAGAACAAGCAAGAAGCTCTAGCTTAGTGTCCAGCTGGGAGGCAGTAGGGCCGATGCCTGAGAAATCCAGCTCAGGGGTGTTCATTGGTGTCAGAGAAATGCACTGGCTCACACACCATGAAATCTTGTTGAAGATCTGTCTGGCTATTGCCGGTCAGTACAGAGCCACGGAGCTGTCTAATAGTCGTCAGCTGCTTAGGGCAGAGACTGTTTCTTACTAAGTGTTTGTACAGCGCCTGGCACAATGGGGCCTTTACACTGGTTGGACCACTGGGGACTATTGAAATACCAATAATAAAGAATATGCTGCCCAACTACCTACCTGCCTGTCCGTGTCACCATACAGTACACGGCCGTCTGCCTGTCCGTGTTACCATACAGTACACAGCCGTCTGCCTGTCTGTCCATCTCACCATATGGTACACAGCCATCTGTCTGTCTGTCCATGTCTCCATACAGTCCACAGCCTCTGCCTGTCCGTGTTACCATACAGTACACAGCCATCTGCCTGTCTGTGTCACCACACACAGTACACAGCCAGCTGCCTGTCTGTGTCACCACACAGTACACAGCCTCTGCCTGTCCATGTCACCATACAGTACACAGCCTCTGCCTGTCCGTGTCACCATACAGTACACAGCCAGCTGTCTGTCTGTGTCACCATACAGTACACAGCCTCTGCCTGTCTGTGTCACTATACAGTACACAGTCTCTGTCTTCTGTCTGTCTCACCATATGATACACAGCCGTCTGTCTGTCTCTGTCACCATATACTACTCAGCCTCTGACTGTCTGTGTCACCATACGGTACACAGCCTCTGTCTTCTCTCCATGTCACCACACGGTACACAGCCA
This sequence comes from Macrochelys suwanniensis, assembly GCA_033296515.1. Lineage (NCBI taxonomy): Eukaryota > Metazoa > Chordata > Testudines > Chelydridae > Macrochelys > Macrochelys suwanniensis. Next base: position 256,793,786 of record CM065776.1, on the reverse strand, counting down.
TGCACGTATCGATCTAATCCAACCCCTCTTCCTGCCCTATCATAGATCACCAGGGCATCTAGGGTATTGGGGCTGCATAAAGTGCCAGTCCATGCTGCATTTGCCCTTAGGCCCGTAATTAAAAATCTCCCTTTTCCTCCCAGTGCCATCCCGAGAGTTCAGCCTTCCACAGCCGGTTCCCTCCTTAAACGCTCCTGGGGCCCCCTGCTTTTCCCCTCTCTCCGTCCTGCCATCGATGGGGCAGTGGAAGCGGGAGCCGCGGTGCGCGGGGTGGGGAAGGAGTCCAATGTATATAAACAACCAAGTTCCTGGGAGCGGCCAGGCTGACCTCGATAACAGGCTTTGCTGGCGGGGGAAGCTGCATTGCCAGCATCTGTCGACCCCTGGCGCAGCACGGGTATCTCGGCTAATGGTCACTGTGGGGAGAAAGGGAGGGGCTGTCCAACCCCCGCATCCTTCCTCGGACGGAACATTAGCTAAACAAGCGCGCTCCCAAACTGCTGAAGTGCAGGCAAATAACGACACCAGAGCAGGCGCTGGGCATTAAACATTCATGGCGATGCATATTAAAACTTTTCCCTCCGTCACGCCGAGGCGGCACCAGGCAAATGCAACCCAATGAGACCGGCCGCGCGCTCCGGGCACAGGGCGAGGCGGAGGGGAGCGTCACGCGCCGGCAGGGAGAGAGCTGCATTGCAGTCCCCACGGAGACATCCCGGGGGAGAGCCGGCGGGTATTTCACTGCGGAGCGTTTTTAAAGGAGCTTTGCAGCGGGGCCAGAGTGGCAGGCTGGGTGACGGAGGCTTTCTGCGTCTCCATGGGGCGGGGTAGCATTTGCAGGATGGCGTGAGCGACCCACCGGCATGCTGCTCTGCCAATCTCCTTGACGAGTCAGGAGGCAGTTCAGCTCCAGGGCCCGTTTGATCCTGGGTTCTCTTCTCAGGAGACCAAAGGAGCCGCTTAATGCCACTTGTGTTCACTGGGACCTGGACGGAGGCCTAGCAAACTCAATTCACACAACCCACCCAGCAGCCCTCAGATGGTACTTAATGGGCTAGCTAGGTACTGAAGGAACGAGCTGAAGCAATGTCGGAACCTTTCAGTTATCTTTGAGCAGGGCCGGCTCCAGGCACCAGTTTTCCAAGCTGGTGCTTGGGGCGGCAGGCGAGAATGGGGCGGCAGTCCGAGTCCCACGGCAGCAATTCGGTGTCAGGTACGCTCTTCCCACTGCTGAATTGCCGCCGCAGGACTCGGACTGCCGCCCCATTCTCACCTGCCGTGGCGGCAATGGGGCGGCAGGTCCATCGCCCTCCCCTTGCTGCCGCGGACTGGGACTGCCTGCGTCGGGGGCGGGGGCAGACGTAGCGGGGCCCCGCCCCCAATGCAAGCAGACGTAGTGGGGTCCTGCCCCCGACGCAGGCAGGCGTCAGGGGCGGGGGCCCGCTACGTCTGCCTGCGTCGGGGGCGGGGCTGCCACCCCTGCTTGGGGCTGCAAAATTGTGAGAGCCACCCCCGTCTTTGAGAACTCCTGGAGGAGGGGGGGGGGTCAGGGGGGTCCCAGAGGACTGGGGAAGTTCACGTACAGTATCTATCCCTAAAAAGAGGACCTGGGGAATCACAGACCAGTCAGCTTAACTAGTTACACTCTGGAATAGGCTTCCAAAGGAGGTTGTGGAATCCCCACCATTGGAGGGTTTTAAGAACAGGTTGGACAAACAGCCTAGGTTTACTCGGTCCTGCCTCAGCGCCAGGGGATGGATATGATGGCCCCTCGAGGTCCCGTCCAGCCCAACATTTCTGTGCGTCTAGCTTTCAGTTACTATGGGCCTGGGCTTGCTAAGCCAGTCTGGATTCAAACTGGCAAAGTAGAGGCTTTTCTTTACCCCATGATCCTTGCCAACTCGCCAGCTCAGAGGCGGGGTGGGCTGTCCGTGGTGGTTATGGAGCACTAAAAGGGGATGATTTTGACTCCGGTGTGGGAAGAGGATTCTGCTGAATAGGGAAGGGGGAGACACTGTGTGTTTTGGAAACACGTCTGCACAGAACGGCCAATCCCCTCCACGGATGTGGAGCTAGAACCTTAAGCAATGTAAGCCCAGGTCCTCAAAGCTATTCAAGTGTCTAACTCCCACTGATTTCAAGGGGCGCTAGGAACTAGATAAGCTGCAGTCTCTGCTAGTGCCGCTAACACCGGAGCTCAAGGAAGCAGCAGCACTTAGCGGCCTTACCAACACAACACCGCAGCGCTGACACCACTGGGCACAAGTAGCCCATGTAAGAGCTTAATGGGGATTCACATGCAGTGAGTCTGAATTGAAACCCGGCCCTATGACATCTCCCAAACTCTGCCCTGGTTGATCTGAACAGCAGAACGCCAAGAGAGTTACTTCCTGAGGCCGAGTGGCAATCTCAGTGGTTCTAGTTGCAGAGTAAGGGGCTACTCATTGAGTAAAGGTGGTACAAACAGTCTGTGGAGAGTCATCTCTTGGAGCACCATCTGTCACTAATCATGACATTTTGGCGAGTATGTCACCGGCTGTTTTAATGCACTCTGTTTACTTAATGACTCCTGCCATCCTATTAATGTGATTATTGGTAATAAGCAACAGCTGTAGAGAATGATTAGCTTCATGATCTATTGCTGTTTGCCGTGCCTTGCTGAAAATGTACTGAAGATCCCCGTTTGATTTTTCATAGATAACCGCTCTAAGTAATTGATTAATCATAAACTTGCAGACTGCAAGAGCCAGGGATAATTTTATGGCACCTAAAAACCCCGGGGTGATGTAATAACTAGCAATCAAAAGGCAAATAAAGGAGGGGAAATGTTTTATCACTTTAGGTATCATGACATTATATTCATAAGATTAGTGATAAGCGAGGTAGCAACTTAAAAATAGGCAACAAATATTATCCGGGAATCAGAGGTGCTCAGATAATATGTTGCAGGATGGATGGGCAGATAAAGGATTGGTTTAGGAAGAATATTTAAATGTACTTGGTCTCTGTTCTCTGGTTAAACAATGACTAAGACTGTTGGCTTTGGATCAGGCCGCAGTGAGGACATGAGAACTGATGACACATATATCGTGGGCATAAACATCAAGCATAGGAGGAATTATTTAGTGGGATGCACAGGGGTATAGGTAGGAAGAACAGGATGAAATTGATAGAGGGAAAATGCAGGCTAAATATGCAGAGATCCTTGTTGACTGTGAGCTGCACCTGACGGGGCCCTACAATCATTTCTCCAAGGGATGGGAGCCCCCGCCCCGTACGTGGGACTTTTAAAGCTAGACCGGACAAAGCACTTGAAAATGTCTGGGCAACAACCCTGCTCTGGTGCTCATACCATGGCCTGAATGGGCTAATGAGCCTTCTCCATCTCTAACCTTTAAGGCTCTGTGTGCATGCAAATCACCAGCTATGGAGAGTGACCTCCTATATTTATCTACAGAACCGTATCAGCTCAGACTCTGGCAATGAAAGATCCCCCAGCAGTGCCCTACCGAGGCGGCTGGCTCTAATTCCCCACAGACATAAAGAGGAATGAGGCCGTACTTGTGGCTACTTAGAGCAGCGGCGAATTTAGCCTGCCATCTCCATAGCCCTGTCAGTCGTGAGCCAATCTGCTGAGATGGCAACCCAGCACTTTGAGAACCCTGTGATAGCCCACCTGCCTCCAGGAACTGATCCACATCACACTGATCTTCAGACAGACAGTGGCCCAGGTTCTCCATTGCCCTGAGCCCTGGGCAGTCACTTACAGGCTATCGTTCTGACATGGTAACATCATACACCCACTTTGCACAGCTGTACATCAATACACAAGGTGTAGGGCAGTGGAAATTCTAGCCCAGTAACTACTGCTTCCAACCCGGGCTGGAGAACAGCCACTAACCTCGCTTGAAGGTCCTTTAATGCAGTGATTCTCAACCTTTCCCAGCTACTGTCCCCCTTTCATGAGTCTGATTTGTCTTGTGTACCCCCAAGTTTCACCTCACTTAAAAACTACTTTCTTACAAAACCAGACATAAAAATACAAGTGTCACAGCACACTAGTACTAAACAATTGCTGACTTTCTCCTTTTTACCATATCATTATAAAATAAACCAATTGGAATATAAATGGTGTACTTACATTTCAGTGTATAGTACACAGAGCAGTATAAACAAGTCATTGTCTGTATGAAATTTTAGTTTGTACTGACTTGGCTAGTGCTTTTCATGTAGCCTGTTGTAAAACTAGGCAAATCTCTAGCTGAGTTAATGTAAGGGTTGGAAAACCCGTGCGTGCACGTCCCCCTGGTTGAAAACCACTGCTTTAATGATCACTTAAACCAATGCTATTCCGTAGCTGGCAACCACTAAGAAAAAATGATTGGCTATCGTGTGCGTCCGCTCCTAGAAAGTGGGTCGTGGATTATTTTATTTTTAACGTAATTGCAGGAGGGACCTGAACTGCAGCCTCTGAACAGAACAGCCCCAAACTTTGGATCCAGACCCAGAACTTTGCTCTTCAGGCAACTGATTAACGCTGAACGAGTTGATTGAAGGAGTCCTAGTTAATCCTTGGATAGGGACCATGGGCCCGATCCTTGGCTGGTGTAAACAGGGATTGATTTGGGATCAATGGAGCTATGGCCATTTACACCAGCTAGGGATCTGGCCCTGCATTCGGTGGGTGCTGCAACAGGTATAAGGAAGCTGGGATGCTTGGCTGAAGAAGCCCTGTGAAGGGAGAGCTTGCTGAAATGTTGTTTGATGGTCACTTCAATTCCCAGATAAATACGGCCTGAACGTACAGCCGCTGTCCTAAGAAGTGTGACAAGACGTGCTCTCCTGGTCACACATCATAAAGCCAGCGGCTTCAGAAGTTACCTGCTCATCTGTATGGTATTGTAGTCGGCTGGGGGGAGTGTCCCCTCCCGCTCCGAGTCTGTGGGCGGCCCTTCCGCCTCACTACATCTCTGGGAGGTCGCCGGACATGGGGAATCAGCAGAGTGACAGGAGACATGAGTGCAGGTCTGTGATCAGGGCCGAACAACAAACACAGTTACAGAGCCCAGGCCCTGGGTCGGGGGCGGGGCAGTAGAGAGTCTGGGGGCTCCGGCCTGCCCTCAGGCTGAGCTGCACACAGTCGGGCCTCCTATCCCTGGTGGAGGGCCGACAAGTGCAGGCTTCTTGCCTAAGAGAGGGGGAGGCTGCCCGCCATGGCTTGGGGTGGCAGGGGGGACACAGGCCCACTACGTCCCGGCCCAGGGCGGTCTGCCACCGGGGTCCTGAGCGCAACACGCTGACTCGCTCGCTGGCAGCGTTGCAGCCAGACAGGGGTCGGCTACCCCTGGGCCACTTCCCAACTACCCCTCAGGGCCTATACGGATCTGGAGAGGGGCGTCCTGGTCGTCGGGGAAGAAGGCCTCTGTCAGGGCTTGCAGCTCCTCTGTGCTCGGGTCTGTAAATGGCCCTGGCCAGTCCTCATCTCCCTAGGGGTCTGCAGCGGCCTCCCAGCTCGGGAGCTCACAGGAGGCTTCTAGCTCCTCCGGTGGCTGCCTCCCAACTGAGTTCTCCAGCCCGCCTTTTATACTTCCGGTCCCGCCCACTGACTTCCAGCGGGAGGGCTTAGTGTGGCGTGGCTCCACCCACGAGGGTTCAATGAGGGACCCCTCCCCCTCCATGTCTGTGGGCGGCCAATCCGCCTCACTACAGGTAAGAAGAAGCCACTGATGTGTATCTTAGGGGGAAGCTGTGTGCTATTGGGTTTCACAGCGCATATTATTTAGTGGCACAATGATTTGCACCGCTCCGGGAATTCCCTCCCCTGCCCCCGCTGTTAGTTACCTCCCTCAAGCATTATGGGATGCAGTAGGGAAGTTGCTATGTAAAATGAAGGCAGCAAAGATTGTCACCACGCAGCTCCAATTCTACTTGCCAGACTCTCGGCAATTGTGTAACCAGCTGGTGTTTTAAATTGCTCCCCAACTTGCTGAATGAAGGAGAAGGGAGCAGCATATTCTGCTCTCAGTTCTCCGGGAGTAACTCCACTGCCCCCTGTACCGTTATTCCGGATTTATTCCGAGAGCCGACACTGAGCCTATGGGTTTGGCCGTGTAGTATCAAGCCCACTCTAGCCCTCATTGCAGTAGGGGAGTCTAGCCACCAGTCGAGGAACATTTTAATTGGATCTGGGCCTGATTGAAAATCCTGGACCCAAGTACTTCTGAATGCCAGATTCTAGTTTATAAATCCAGATCCACATTCTGCAGCATTTCCCTATCTCTATAACGGGAATACACGCCTAGGGCAGACAGACTCCGCACGAGCGATCCTCTCCACTAGAGGTGGGTGAATCTGAAAAGGTTCAGAATTCGGTTTCCACTTGGATAAGTAACTCCAAAGTCTCGAAGGCTTCTCCAGCCTTTGTCCCAGCCACCTGGACCTCTTGGCACTGCACTCTTGGGCTGGAAATCTAACAAGCAGGAGCTCCTCCCGTGAGATCTCCCCTTTCCCTTTGGGCCGGACATTCGCAGCTCACAGAAAGAAGATCATAGAATCATAGAATCATAGATAAAGCAAATCTAACTTTTGGAGCGGCCCCGAATGTTCATTTCAAGGCGTGGGGAGAAGATTCAGGTTCTATTTGGACTGGCTCACTCTTTGCCTGGCCGGCTGGAGATGCCATCAAAGCCTCATTCAGCCCTACGGTGGAAGGGCTTTAAAACACAGTCCCCGCCCGTAAGGGGCACACACACAAACCGGAGCAATGGAGGAGGAAGAGGGAAGAGTTAAGAGGGGGAGGGGAGCTGGGGGGGAGAAGGGCTCGGATTACAGTAAAAATAATAGATAAATCAACCCACAGGAGGGCAGCCCGTGGCAGAGTCTTTAGCGCCAGTTTATTTATCACTCTTTTCTCCAGGCGCTGACAGGCCTGTCAGGATGGGGTGGGCGAAGGAGGACACGGCCGGGCTTGATGGATGAGGTGCACAGAGGGAAGGCGCCACGCCAGCACCCTGGCTGAAGGCCTGAGGGACGTGGTGGGGAAGAGGCAAGACCGAAAGGGATGAAACCGTCCATCAGCTGTGAATTTACCAAAGAGCCCCATGGATAAATAATACCAGGCCCACGGAAACGCCATAGGGGGTGCTCCCCATCTTCCTGCCTTCCTGCCTTCCATCCCCCATCTTCCTGCCTGCCATGCTAACTGCGAACGCCCCTGGGCTCAAAGAGAGATCCGAGGGGAGGGCTCAGGAGAGGAGGCCACGCCACACTTCACAGGGGCATCTCCCATTATCAGCAATGCTTGGTGCTTGCACCCGATGGCTTTTCATCTTCCAAGTTCTTTGCAGAGATTCTCCAGTAGGTCCCCACACCCCAGCCCTTCTATGGGGCCAGCAACCCGGGGCGGGCGAGGTAGAGAGGTTAAGGGTCTGATTTGCAGAGGCTGAGTACCCACGTCTTTCAGGAGCTGTGAGCAAGGCCGCCCGTGTCAGAGCCAGCATGAGAACCCAGGAGTTCCTGGCTCTTTTGCTTAGCCCACTAGACAGCGCTGCCCCCCGGTAGCCCTGTCTCCTTCTACAGCTCGTTCATTAACACCATTATCCGTTTCCTTCTTTATTACTTCTGCTGCAGTAGCACCCAGAGTATCCAATGCATTGCAGCCTTATCACGTGGCACACGTAGGGGAAGACACACTTCCCAGCCCCATGGAACGGACAGACTACAATGCTGAAGCGCCTGGTGCCCCCCGCAGAACAAATTGCATGGAGGAATGGCTTCATCTGCAGCTAAAAGGCGCCCGTCTCTGGGGTGGAGCACGGCGGCTGAAGCTGAACCGCACACAACCCTTTCAGACGAGAAACAAAGAAGAAAATAGCTTCCCACTGGAACCACAGGGGTAACGTGTGTTCCTGACAATTAATTACTCCCATTGAAACGTGGCCAGTTCAAGTGGCAAGGGCCTCGGTTTTAATACCTGGGGATCTCACATCTCCTCCCTCCTTGTCTTCATCTCTGGCTTTGGTCACCATCCTTTGTGCAAAGGGGCAGGTTGACTGAACTGAGAAATATGGAACCTGATGCCATGCACAGTCGAGGGATGCTGGAAAAACCAGGGATTAGCTGAATTTGCTACCTTCCTGAGCCAGCAAATATATGGAGATATGCCTATCTCATAGAACTGGACGGACCTTGAAAGGTCATCGAGACCAGTCCCCTGCCTTCACTAGCAGGACCAAGTACCATCCCCTAACAGATTTTTGCCCCAGATCCCTAAATGGCCCCCTCAAGGACTGAACTCACAACCCTGGGTTTAGCAGGCCAATGCTCAAACCACTGAGCTATCCCTCTTCCTTCATACATGTCCTTTGCATCCATACACACATACAAACACAGAGTGATGGCCATTACGGAGTCAGCATTTGCCAACACTCTCCAGCCACTGTGATACCTCAGTTATTTCCTATTCTACGTTTAGGGAATACTTCGGGGTCTCTCAGATATCAGCCTGTGGCCAGTGAGTGCTGGCCAAAGTTGACTGCCTAGTGGCGACCCCTGGACGCGAATCCAGTAGGAACATGGCTTGCCCACTTTGTGCGATCCTGGATTGACTTGCCGTACATTTACACGCGATGGGCCAGATCCACAGGTGTAAATCTGTGTCACTCAATTGCCTTCAGCGGCGCTATGGAGAGATTCACACCAGCTGAGGGTCTGGCTCAGGTGGAATAAGGCTCAAGTCAGGCCCAGGATACTCCGCACACAAAGACAGCTACTAATCATGGCTTCCCTACGGCTTTGACATGTTTTCACAGGTGGATTCTCTTTGCAGACACCACTGGCCACCGCGTATCATGGCCGTTAGTCCAAAGGATGCAGCGACCTTGTGATAAAACCAGTAGGAACCTCATCGCTCAGGGAGTTCCTGTCATTTCAGGGAAAACGCCCCGTTCCCTGGCACCTCTTCCCGCAAAGACCTGGCATTTGCATTACGTGGGCATATTCCCCTTCCCGTCACTGGAAACAAAGCAAATCGATGGCGGCCTTTAGAGGAATTAAAAATGACAGCGGTTCCCTTAAACCTCCCATTAAAGGAGGAGCCATCTGGAGCCCGGCTGCCTTTTTCTTTTCTTCGGCAGGATGCGAGGAAGCTCTCAGAACGGAGAGGATTTCAATAATTGCCTTCCGATTCCACCCCAGATCCGGTACCCTATCCCCAAAGCGCAGGCCCGGCGTGGCTGCGCTTCAGCTGAAACTCCAAGGGAAGCAGTTTAACATGAAGCCGCATTGATATTCAAATAGATTATCATGCAGGCAAATGGAGGTAGCGCTAGAGCCAGCCGTGTGTGAAAGAGCAACTAATGGATTAGTATTTATGGTAGAGTATAATCCCCATTTTAGGATACTGTATCTGGAATGGACATATCAACCTCTTCTTTCCCCCCCCCTCCCCACGCCTCCTTGTCTCTCTTCCTCCTCCTCCTCCTCTCTGGACAGGATACAGAAGCATTCTGGCACCGCTGAGCTTGGCAAAATTGATGACAAGACTTTAGGATCCATTAGAAAAACAAATTCTTAAACAGTGTCTTCTAAAATCAATCCCTTTTACCTTTAGTGGGATTTATCGCTCTCCCGCTCCTTCTGATTGCAAAGATTCATGGCTCCTAAGCAGAGAAAACAATCCAAATGACCCCAATGATTGGCCAAGTGGAACTCTGGGGGCACTGACCATTTGCAGTCCCAATGGAGAAGACAAGCAATGGGGCTACATAGTCCTGTGGTTGGGGCACTAACCTAAGACCTGGGTTCAATTCCCTGTTCTGCACCAACTTGTTATGTGATCTTGGACAATCAGTTACCGTTTCTCTGCCTCAGTTTCCCATCTGTACAATTGGTATAAAAAGGATATCCTACCTCACAGGGGTGTTGTGGGGTACGTAGACTAAGGATTGTGAGGTGCTCAGACACTGTGGTAATGGAGCTCATAGAGATAACTCAAGGTACCTCACACCATCCGGTGTGTTAGTAGAGCTGCTCAGGAATTTTTCTCTCAAAAGTTTTTTCATCAGAAAATGCTGATTCGTCAAAATGGAAATATTTCACGGGAAAGAGAGTCTGGTTTGACAATTTTCCTGTTTCAAAAAAAAACATTTGACAAGGTTTTGCAACTGTCGAAATGTCCCAGTCTGTTGGGTTTGTTTTGTTTGAAAATTTAAGTTAATTTATAGTAACAAAATAAAATAAAAGGGTCAACAATTTTTAAAAAAGATTTCCATCAACCCAAACCAAAATTTTCCCCAACCAGGTTTTTAGCTTGCAAAAATTGCCAAGATTTCCAGATTCAGGATGGGACAAAATTTCCAAAATCTTGACAATTTTCCCAAGATGGGAAAATCATGTTCTGCCAAGCTCTAGTTTTTCAAACCTGTGGGGAAAGACAGCAACCATCCATTTTGAATCTTACAAGACCAGGAAAGGTTTAAAACAATAAGAGAGGGGAGGAATACTTGTGGGTGGTATGGTAGGGTACCATGATGAATGTAAATGGAGGAAAATGCATCCAGCCTATTGGGAAACCTTTCCAAATAAGGGGAACTGTAGGTGAGTGGAATGATCTCCCAAGGAAAGTGTCCCATACCTTAGGAAATCTATAATTTGGCTGGACATAAGCGTCATACGAAAAAGTCCTGCAGTGGCAGGGAGATGAGCAGCAGCTGCTGACCGGGCGCCCAGCTCCGAAGGCAGAGCGGAGAGCAGCGGCTGCTGGCCAGGCACCCAGCTCTGAAAGCAACGTCGCGCAACCAGCAGCACAGAAGTAAGGGTGGAAATGTGAAAAGTGATATTCATCAATATCACTTTTCACAGAAGATTTAGTGCCCCATTGCCACCCTTCTGTGATGCTGCTGCCACCCCATGGCTGACAGCCAGAGCCCCACCACCTCCAGGTGAGGGATTGGGGGCGGGGGTGGGGAGGAAGGCAAACCCGAATCCAGGTGGCAAGGCTCTGGCTGTCCCATTTATCCCGCCTCCCGGGTGTGCGTGGCCCTTCTGCATGAGCCCCAGCCATGCAGGGCTGACAGCCAGGATTCGTCAAAAAAAAATAGCTGACAGCCCCTGCCTCCCTTGACACATTCCTCTGCCGCCCTTGGGAGACCCACCCCACAGTTTCAGAACCACTGCTGTATAGCAAACTGAGCCCTGAGTGCTTTGGGAGTTGGAAGTGAGGTAACCACTCGTTTCTCTCCTGTGGATGATCAGCAAAGCAGCACAAACCTCACGTGGTGCCATCTTCTCCCAAGCACATGGTGCTAAAGGGGTTTTCTTGTCATGTGTCATATTGATTAAGACTGCAGAACAGGTAGCTTCCCTCCCACCCCCTGCTATTGTGCATCGACCCTGAGCTAAAGGGACAAGAGGCTCGGTTGGTGCCTTGTAGTGCCCAGCTGGTCTCCCACCTAACTACTAACCCCGTCGAGGCCTTCTTAGCTTTGAAGTTCTCACTTCAAGACCACAGAGCCCTTACACCAAGAGGAGAGGAAAATAAATGGGACAGTGAGGAGGAATGGGGGAGGGAAAGCCGAGAGAGGGTTTAGTGTCAATCCCAGGTGACTTCTATCAGAAAGGTCCTTTCCCAGGTCACCCTATGGGAAGAGTGCCCTCAGCGGAGGCCAGCTGGTCCTGGAATTCCGGGGCATCTGCCCCTACAGAGAATCCCTACAGAAGGGACATATCCAGCACGCTAGTAAATCCAGAGAGAAGCTCATAACTCCTATCGATTCCCCGGCAGCCCGTATGAGGTGTATAAAAACACTTGTTCTATCATTTCGAAGAATGGTAGTGTTATGATAGAACTGATTATGAATATTCCTAAAGAGGAAAATCAAACCCCGGTTCCAAGAACTGAGAAATCTGCCTCCCCTGTGCCGAGTAAATCACTCCTCCAGTATTCACTGTGCGCGCAGGGCAGGGCAGGCTGCTATTTCTAATTCCCTTCAAAAGGAGCTGCAGGGCAAGAGCATCCTAAAGCACAGGATTTGCCAAACTGGAGCAGCAGTGGCCCCATCTAATCCAGCATCCAGATGCTAGAGAGGAACCCAAAACCCATCCACCTCCATAATGTACCTAACCATGCAATGTTGTACGTAAGGGGAGGGTGAAACTATTACCTGACCCCAGCGAGACGGCAGCTTTGGTCCTGAAGCACGTCATTAGATCCCTCTGCCATTACCCCATCACCACCAGCTCTACTCTAGACAGACCACATGGCTTGTAACTTGCCGCTCTATGTGTCTCTCTTCATAAATGAAGAGGGACATGCTCAAGATGTACAAAACAATGCCTAGTGTACAGAAGGTAGATCAGAGACAAACCTCTTTCACCCTGTCTCAGTAAATCAGGAACAAAGGGACAGCCAACAGAAATGAGGGGCAGCAAATTAAAACCCAAAGAACATTTTTTTTACCAGATGCACAATGAGACTGTGGAACTCCCTACCACAAGATATTAAAGGGGCCAAGAACATAGAAATGGAATGATGTTCGCATGGATAAAAAGACCATGCAGAGTTAGAATAGCAAGGGTTACAAATCAAAACAACAGGAGTTCTGGTAGGGTCATAAACCCTGATCCTCCAGGGCATAACTGATGCGGGTCAGGAAGAAACAGTCCACGGGGGCAGATTATCCTGTAACTGCCTACTGTGGAGTTTCTTGCTCCTTCCTCTCAGACATGAGGTGCTGGCCACTACCAGAGACAGGACACTAGACTACATGGTCCGTTCCGGTCTAGCCATTCTTATTTCCTGTCATAAAAGAAAGAACCTTTTACCCGATGCTCTTTCTTTCATGTGTGCATATGCTAAGCCAGCAGCATTAGGTGTCAAGACAGCTCAGAGATCTGCCACATGCAAAGCCTGTCTCACCTCTCTGTGATTGTGATTTGTGGCTTGCAGTCTTCGGTGCCTTGCTCCTCTCTGACCTCCTGCAAGACACACCCCCTGCAGCGCTGGCTTCTTCTGAGGGGCGGGAGTGGGAGGGGTTCCCTGCCCTGCCTTGCCCCACCCTGCCCACCATCTGTGCTTTCCTCTCCTCTTTCCAGATCTCCCCTACTACAATCCCTTCCTTTTCTCACATCACTGACTCTCTCCAGGTAGTGTTTGGGGGCACTGTGATTGAAGGACAAAGTAAAACTGCGCTGGTAACCACAGCCTTAGCTCATGGGCCAACTGTAGCTGTGTTAGCCTGCAACAGTTAGGAGCTGGGCTAGTTAAAGAAGACTAACATCCCAACCTCCCTGTCAATTGCTTGGGTTTGTGATGTCATCAGCCTACTGCCTGGGTACTTGTGATGTCATCGACCTGTCAACATCATCACTCCCCGAATGTTCCAGGAAAAAACTAAAGAGCCCAGATGTGCATTTCTAATGTCACAAACAAAGCAAGTGGGGGAAATTAAAATCTTCCGCGTCTTCTTTCTACATTAGCAAGGCACAAAGGCCAATTTTTTCCCCCGTGCAGGTCTCCTTTAACATCTCACCTTAAGGGTCAAGTTTCAAATACAGGATTTAAGCTACGAGCAGGGTTTTTGCTTAGAGGTGGGATTGTGGCATGAAAGATATCCAGGAGGAAGTATTTTTCATCTGAGGTTAAAAAAAACCCGCATGTCCTGATAAAAATATTGGCGATTTTTATTACCTTTTAGATTTTACTTCTACAGCAGTCTCTCTTAATGAGGTCAATCTGTGTGGCACCAGGTACCCATTCTAAACAGAGTGGCTGACTGTCAGGTTCTGAGATGAGGGGGCGTCGAGGGGGCCCCCAGCCTGTTCTGAGACACAAGAGCCTTATATCACAGTAACCAACAGTGTAAAAACTGACTCCGTTTGCACATTTTTAACTGTATTTGAAATCGACGAAATGCATAATGCTAAGAAGGGATAGATCTGCCGGGATGGGAGGGGAGTGGGGTGGGAGCACTATAAAAGTATACGCTTTTCTAGAGGGGGGAGAATAAGTTTTAAATATATATATATACATGTAATTTTGGGTTTGATCTTCCGTATCCAATTTCAAAATGTGTTGTCTGTTTCCTATACACCAGTGGTTCTCAACCAGGGGTACATTTACCCCTGGGGGTACGCAGAGCTCTTCCAGGAGGTCCATCCACTCATCTGGATGTTTGCCTAGTTTTGCAACAGGCTACATACAAAGCACTAGCAAAGTCAGTACAAACTAACATTTCATAAAGACAATGACGTGTTTCTACTCTTCTATACACCAGACCAGCAGCTCTCAAACTGTGGGTGAGTTCGTTTTAATGGGGTCGCCAGGGCCAATGTTAGACTCCCTGGGGATGGGGGCAGAAAGCTGAAGCCTGAGTTTTTAAGTGAGGTGAAATGTGGGAACGCACAACGAATCAGGCTCCTGAAGGGGGTACAGTAGTCTGGAAAGGCAGAGAACCACCGCTCTACCCAGTATTTTAGGAGTAAATAATATGCCAATGGGTGTGGGAGACAGAAGTGGGAACAGAATGGATCCCCACCCCCCACATCCAACTTTGAACGTTCAGCTCCACATTTGTAGCGTCCTTGATGACGGAGTAGAGACAGGGCTCAGGGCTAGTGACTATAAAGAGGATTCTTTAGTGAGGCCGCTGGACACCGAATCCCTGTGGTTGTCTCTGATTCCCTAATTAATACCTACAATCTGTGCTCTTCGTGACACCTTGAAGGGTCTCCCTGGGTATGTCTACACTGCAGTAAAACACCGGTGGCTGGCCCATGTAGCTGCTGGGCTATAAAACTGCATTGCAGACATTCACGCTCGGGCTGGAGGGTTTCAGAGCTCGGGGTGCAGCCTGAGTCTGAATGTCTACACTGCAGTTTTTAGCCCCACAGACCTGCAAGGCCAGGTCTACACTACAGACCAATATCGATATAAAAGCGGGAGAGCTTTTCCTGTAGACAGACCTACCCCCTTCCAGGACGGTGGATTGACAATGCCCATGGGAGAAGCTCTCCTCTTGGCGTAGGAGCGTTTTCACTAAAGCGCTGTGTGTGAAGACACGACCCAAGTCAGCTGACCTGGGCTCTGAGACTCAACGCCGCAGGTTTTATCGCCGTGTAGACATAATGACAAAGTCCTGGCTTGGCCTGTACAATCATGAAGGGACTGAGGACTGCACTACAAGAGCAAGGCCTGGACTTCACAGTTTCAATAACGGGCCAAAACAAAACCCTAGAACCCAAGACTAGCGAGCTTTTGAAACGGGTAAGGTTGGACTCCGGATCCACATTTTACTGCTCAGCCCCCATCTAATAGGAATATGGTTGATGGTGTATTTCACAGGAGAGAGAGCACACTGAGCGAATGATTGATTTTTCAGTTCAGTGGCTGAATTGAAAAATAATTTTAAAAATGTGGTTAGTTTCAAACTGAAACTGAATGTTTTCAGGGGTGGGGGGTGGATTCCCTCACCAAATCAACTCTCACACACACAAAATTTCACTCAGGTTCAAAGGAACCATTTTGAATGACGGTTCGAACCGACATTTCATCTTGAAAATGTCGTTTCGAAATGAGAAACCCTTTCGGACATTTGTGAAATTTTCTCTTCTGGGTTTTGTTTTGTTTTCCAGCCAAAACTATTTGCCAGATTTGATCCAAATTGGTGAATAGTTTCAGTGCCTCCCAAAATGCATTTTTCAGCAAATTTACTCTTTGCTGAAAAAAATTCTCCCCGCTCTCTTTTTCCCCCGATATATAATCTGCTCTTAAGATGAATAAAGTGAACGTGGGCCTGGTTAGACAGACAGCACTGGATCAAGCTATACGCTCAGAACAAGAGTCGATACGCAGAAGTTCAGGGAGGTCTCCAACTGCATTTGCAAGCATGCATTCCTTCATAAACAGACGAGATCCACCCACCTAAGAACTTGTTCTCATTCTTTCCCCTTCTGGCCCACTTTACAGGGTGGAAATTGATAATATCGGCCCCGATCTGCAAAGGCACAAATCAGAGCTTGGGTGTCCATATGAGGAGCTCTGGCCCACAGTTGCGTAAAGGTAGCTGGAGGAGGGTGTACATCACAGCAGGAAAGGTTTTACTGGCATTAACGTGAAATAGTCACATGTCTCACGAGTGGCGAGCTGTGCAAATTATCCCAATCCAGTGGCAATAAAACCTTTGGCCCGCACCATACGACCAGGAATCCTTTATCTGCCATACGTTCACTGGGAAAGCCTGTGTCTGAGAGCAAGAGGACGTGCGCAATGGAGATAGATTGAGAGGCATACTCTTTGGTAGAGAGATTAATAGAGATATATATATTTAGCATAAGCAAGTAGCTAGAGAGAGATATTATCTGTCTCAGATATAGATCTATATCTACATTGTATCTGTAGCTAGAACTATATCTATCTATATCATCTATTTATATATAAATAATGTGAGAGACACACATACAGGGAAACAGGGAGCATGAGGATACTACAGGGGTGAATGCTAGAGAAAATCCCCAACCCCCCCCTCCCCCCAACCCCGCCGTCTACCTCTCTCTCCAGAGAGACCAACTTCTCTGCCCAGATTTCGCTCCCAGTTACCCCACTCAAGCTGGTATAATTCCACCGAAGTCCATAGGATCATTCCAGATTTAGCCCGGTACAAAGGTGCTCAGAAGCTGGAGAGTTTGAAGAGGTGGAATTGCTGTCTGGGAATATTTTATGCCCCCCTCCCCGTGACACCGAGCCTCACCGTTGCATTTCTGTAATATCCTAATCGCAGCCCCCCTGGGGGATTTCGCAGCAAACTGCTTAACTTGCTGCTTCCAGCTCCATCCCCACCCTCCATCTCCCCCCTCCACAGGGACTGGTCATTTATTGGCAGTGGAATCGATTACTGAGCGAAACCCACTGGCTAGCTTCCTCCTCCTCCCTCTCCCACTTTCCTTCCTCCGTCTCTGTCTCTTTCCCTCTCTTCCCGAGAGCAACACCTCCCCGTTCTCTCTGCACCCCCCCGCCCCCCCATAGAGCTCCGGTGAGCCAGGCCAATTCATCACCCTGTCAGGCCTGTGTGACAGCCCTTCATAAATGCACCACAATGAGCCTAAATAGGCACCGGAGCAGCCCTCAGACCAGCCAATTTAGCAAAGCAGGCAACATCTGAGAGGCTGAATCCCAGCGAGCCGGAGATTGAAATTGGGAAATTGGTTCTACTCCTCTCCAGCAGTTCAGGGTTTTTTTTAAAATATACCTATATATTCCCTTCCTCGCTAGATATACATTTAAGGTAATTCTCTCCCACTTAAATCTCCAGCGCTTATTACACACGGAGGCGGAGGCCCGGCCGCGCTCTCTCTCTCTCGCAGTAGATTATTACAGGGTCTTATTGGTAAACTTGCACGGTCTGCAAAAACGCGCTGGGCTCAGCAGATTGTGTCTGGATGCAGGCCCGGGGCCGCGGGCTGCCGCGCTGCGCTGACTCCCCAGCTGTCGGCCGAGGGCCCGGGCAGCTGGGTAGCATTTTGCTCGTCTGTCCTCTGGCTAGTCCTTCTGGGCGCCCGGAATGCTGCAAGGTTGTGCTTTTCGATTGTTCAGCGCAGCGGGTGTGGCCAGCCCTGGCTGGCCCAGGCGGTAACTTTTGTTTGGGATGGAGGGCAGTGAACGAATGTGCTTCTTCCGGGGGAGATGACCAGACGGCACGTAGGGTTCGGAAGGAGCTGCTGCCCCGTTCACCTCCGGGCTGCCAGACTGGATGCAGCCTAAATTGGTAGCGACGGAACTGCACCATGGCTGGGAGGGGAACGTTACGTGGATTGTAAGCTCTGCCCGGTAGGGACCTCCTCTCAGTGACGTTTGTGCAGCACCTAGCACAACTAACTAATACCGTCAGGTGGCTGTTCGGTGGCCTACGTGAAATGAGGCGGCAGGTCTCAGCCCAGCCCAGTTCCTGGCAGACAGGTGTGCTTGGTGAAGTGTCAGAGCCTATGTTTACACTGCGTACTAAGCCTGGATCTGTGGGATCCGGGCTTGCGAACCTGGGTTTACAGTTGCTGGACCCGGGTCTCACAGCCATGCTAATGCATCAACGCGGCCCTTCTGACTCAGGTTTGCAGCATGAGCGGTGTCCACACTGCAAAACGACAGGGCTTGGACCTGACTCACAGCAGGAGGGATAGCTCAGTGGTTTGAGCATTGGCCTGCTAAACCCAGGGTTGTGAGTTCAATCCTTGAGGGGGCCATTTAGGGATCTGGGGCAAAAATTGGGGATTGGTCCTGCTTTGAGCAGGGGGTTGGACTAGATGACTTCCTAAGGTCCCTTCCAACTCTGATATTCTATGATTCTAGGACTTGGGTTCTGACCCCTCTCCACCAGGGTCCTAGGACCTGAGTGCTGGCTGACCCGAGTCACACTGATTTGTGTGTGGACAGAAGTGGGGATTGGCCTCACACCCGAGTCAGAGCATGAGGGTAGCGTGCAGCATAGACGTCCCCAGAGAGGCCAGGGATGGAATGGGCCATGGAAGATGAAGCTTGTTCTCACTCTGAGATAGCTCTGTGCTAGGAAGGCCGCAGCAACGTAGGTGAGTTCTTGCCGCCATCCCCCGCTCAGGAGATAGACCTCTTGAAGGCTCCCGGGCTATCAACCCAGCGCCTTCAGTGCTGTTAGTTTCCCATCTTGTTCAGTGCTCAGGTTGCTGTGGCTACTCCTGGGAACGCCGTGAAATGACTGAGATGGTAGTAAGGTAACGAGAGGCGATTAGACTCGCGGCCGAGATAAACCGGCAGTGCCGGTGGTACATCATTAAAGGCATTAGGCCCGCAATCTTTTCCAGCACTCCCCTCACAAAGCCGCGTGCAGGGGCTGGCTCGCGGCGACACTGTTCGGATATGTGGGGACGTCCTGCCCACCACAGGGGGCCAGAAAGCGGGGGGCGGGGAGAGCTATTTGGTAGGGGGATGGCACTGCTAATGCAGCTGGCTCGGTAGTGAGCAAGGCCTGGCGTTCGCTACCGATCTGCCTACGGCCAGCC
Source organism: Macrochelys suwanniensis (assembly GCA_033296515.1). Lineage (NCBI taxonomy): Eukaryota > Metazoa > Chordata > Testudines > Chelydridae > Macrochelys > Macrochelys suwanniensis. The sequence continues at coordinate 256,774,763 of CM065776.1, read as the reverse complement.
TTTGGCTCCGGCTCCCCCCGTCCAGTGAGTGCTCAGACGGGCTGGCCAGCCCCAGCGCTAGGGACGGACAAACCAGGCGTGCACAGGAGGAGCTGCAGCCGGTGGAGAGAGGATGAGGCAGGGACCCAGCTGTGCCCGGACAGAGCTGCGGCTCGTTGCTTGCACCGCGGCCCTTTGAAGACCCCACCGCTTCAATGACACTTTGGGATTAAGGGCCAGACCCTCAACTGGTGCAAATCGTCTTCTCTCTCCTGGGGCGTCAATTTCCCCCCAGCCCCCAACCTTTTAAAATCTTCCCAGGAGAGGCGTGATGTGCGTGCCCAATATTACGGGTCTCCACCTCGCACCTAAAAGTCACTGGGAGCCCTGACTTGCCGTTCAACGGGTGGGTCTCTACAATAGCTGGGGGCTAGGCTCCTCCCCAGGACACAGCTCCTCCACGCTAGCCACAGCTGTGCCACTTATCTCAGCCCTACCAGAAGCTTGGGAGCCCAAGCGCCAGCCTGTGTCCCCACTGCAAAGCACCATCTCCCCAGTTATTATGTGGACCTAGGCTGGCGGCCTCACTGCAAGATATAATGTAGACAGACCCTATGAATGCAAGAATAGGTTCTATTACAAGCTCCTGCAAGTATCAGAACCATGCAGGTCTCCCATCTACAGACCAATCTACCCCAATGCTGCTTAGCTTAGAAGATTAGCAAGGAGCTTTGTCTGGATTGCACCGCTAGGCCTGCTACCATTTGGCTTCAGTGTCCCAAGGAGTGGCCACGTCTCTCTTTGGGAACCCACACAGCTCGCCCCTGGAACAGTTCCCTTCCCCCACCCCCCGAAGTTACTTCATCCACTTCTTGCCGTTTCGCCCATTAGCACACGAGCTTCTTTAGGAGCCCGGCGGCCACTCCCCGGCAATCACTCATCCCCGCAGATTGTTAAGAGGCAGAGAATTCATTGTTGCAAGTCACTAAAAAAGGGTCCTTCTCCGCAGAAAATTATCACCGTGTTCTACAGAAATGTTAATGCCGGTGGCCATAAAACGAAGGGGGAGCTACAGGACCAGCTACCAGGGCAGGCGGGGCCAGGAGTTATAATCCCACGCTGGGCTGTGGAGGGAGGAAACTTTCCAATGTTCTTGAGCTGAGGAAATTGCACCTTGATCGGACATTCTTTCAGCCGCATGGATTTCTTGCTGCAACTGACGACTGCAGCAGGAATCAGGGGCGAGACTTTCTTGGTAAGGGCCGCCCTGGCATTAAGACAGCGTCAATGTTTTTTCCATTATGAACACTGGGATTTCTCTCCCTCTGTCTATCTCCACCGATAGACCCAAGCATGCTGAGCTATCTGTCTCATCCATCCAAGCACACTGCTCTAGCATAGGGCTACGGTGCTCAGCAGGTAGATAAGGTTCTTGTAATTCAACCTGGACACTGATTATTTAAAAGCTTGGTTGAAATGGACAGACATGGACACCGTGTTGGAGAAGGACATTAAGGGCATCCTGTCTTATGAAAGGAGACTCAAGGAGCTTGGCTTGTTCAGCCCAACCGAAAGAAGGCTGAGGGGAGAGATGATTGCTCTCTATAAATATATGAGAGGAATAAATACCAGGGAGGGAGAGGAATTATTTCAGCTCAGTACCAATGTGGACACAAGAACAAATGGGTATAAACTGGCCATCAGGAAATTTAGACTTGAAATTAGACGAAGGTTTCTAACCATCAGAGGAGTGAAGTTCTGGAACAGCCTTCCAAGGGGAGCAGTGGGGGCAAAAGACCTATCTGGCTTTAAGACTAAGCTGGATAAGTTTATGGAGGGGACAGTTTGATGGGATAACATGATCTTGGCAATTAATTGACCCTTGACTATCATGGTAAATAGGCCCAGCCGGTGATGGGATGTTAGAAGTTACTACAGAGAAATTTTTCCTGGGTGTCTGGCTGGTGAGTCTTGCCCACATGCTCAGAGTTCAGCTGATCGCCATATTTGGGGTCGGGAAGGAATTTTCCTCCAGGGTAGATTGGCAGAGGCCCTGGAGGTTTTTTGCCTTCCTCTGCAGCATGGGCACGGGTCACTTGCTGGAGGATTCTCTGCACCTTGAAGTCTTTAAACCATGATTTGAGGACTTCAATAGCTGAGACATAGGTGAGAGGATTATTCCAGGAGTGGGAGGGTGAGATTCTGAGGCCTGCATTGTGCAGGAGGTCAGACTAGATGATCATAATGGTCCCTTCTGACCTTAAAGCCTATGATTTTAATTGCCATTGGAATGGGAGCTGGAGATAGGAGTTGATCTCCTGGGCCCACTCATGTGACATGGGTCTGAGGCGCCACATACCTCTGTCACATAGCAGGGGCTCATTATCCACGGACTCCAGTGGCTGCCCTTGCAATGAGGAGAGGTGCTAAACTGATACGGTTGGAGCCTGAAGCTTTTGGTCTGTCCCCAGAACAAGGACAGGGCAGAGAGCTGCAGCGTACATCAGACCTGGGCTTGTCTATGTGAAAATCTACCTCACCCTGTATGGCCCCGGTTGCCGCGCACAAACGCTTCCGCGGTGCGCTTTGGTCTGTCTCGCTTCCAAACAGCAGCGGGCCAAAGCGCGCTAGGGACCTTTCAGTCCTCGAGGGGCTAGTGTGAGACAGATCTACATCCCAGCTCACCGCAGGCTAACCGCTCATATGCACACACCCTTGGACAGGCCATCTCTAGGGTTGAAAAGGGAGTTTAGCTGGTCTTCCCGGCCCATACAAGCACTGGCCTGTCTCACTGGCACCGAGTGGTATCTCGGTGGGTCCTGCCGATACATGCCCGCTGGGATCTAGACTCTGCCCCTGTGACAGAGTGGGAATTTTTCACAGTATTTTGTATGAATGTGGGTGCCTCAGTTTCCCCAATGCGGGAAACTATGCGGTGGGAAAAGGTTGTTTACTTTTTGCAGAGACCCAGAGATCCAGCGGGGACTGATGTCTACCTGCCTTGGGCATGGGCCCCCATACCCATGGAGAGTCCGAGAAGACATTTGGAATCTAGCAACTAATGACCCTGGATGGCCCACCCTCTGTCGGATGCCAGCCAGGTGTGACCAGCTGGGGAACAAAGGGCTAAGGAGGAGGGACAGGTGACAATGTCTGCCCAGGAACAAGGACAAAGGACTGAGGACAGGCCCAGTGGGGTTAAGTGTGGGCTGCTGGAAGCAGGAGATGCTCCTGGACTGGGACCAAAGAGGGGTCAGAGGGCTCTGGACCGACCCTGCTGGTCCACGCAGTAACTTTCTGTTCTCTGTGTTAACTAAGGACTTTCTATGCTGCGTTCCAGACATCAAATCAACCCTCCTGCTTTTACAACGCTGGCTGAGAGTCACCCCGGTTTAAGGAAGGTGGGGGTGGTCTGCTCCCTTTGGGTGTACAAGTCTCTCACTCAGGTGGACGCTGCAGGGAGCTCGCGGTGTGAAGCAGGGGTGCGAGGAAGGCACCGCGGTTCGGTCCCAGGAGGTGGCGAAGCCCTGTGGCTTACCCTAGTGAAAAAGTGTGACCTCACTAAGGACCCAAAAGTGTGACCCTAGTGAAAAAGTGCGACACTCTGAAGGGGTCCACTGAGGGACCATTCCAGAGCCCTTCAAGAGCACCGGAGCTGCGGATCCATGACAGACCCCCAACTCACTCATTTAGATCGGCTGCTCCACAGCTTTTCACACAGTCCTGACCTTTGATGGCTACTGATCAAAGCTGGAGTGGTGCCGGTGATTGAGGGGCTAAAGATTCCACACCCTTGGGGCTTCCAGAGCCGCTTCAGGGGTTCCCTTTAACGAGCCATCCGCTGGGAGAGGGGGACACACGGCTGAGCGTGGCTGTGTCTAGGTGACAAGCATGTGTTACCAGAGCATCGTTTGAAGGCCCGCTTGCCGAGGGATACGGTGCAGGGGTGCCCAGCGGGTTCAGCATTTGATTCCTCTACCCCCAGTCCCAGAAATCAATGACACGCGGCTGTTTTCAGAAACCAAAGAGAACCCCCGTGTGGAAGCAAAAATAACGCGACGCCCCATCAAGCAAACAAGAACAAGTCAGTGTGACGGGAAGTTCGGAGAACTCCTTGTCTACAATCCAAGCGGGACAGCAGCTTCAATGGCTGTCAAAGCTCAGGCAGTCAGACGTGCAAGAAAACACACAGGGATGCAGCGGCAGCCAGTCAGATGAGAACAACCAAAGAGAGAGACTCTCTGCTCGCTCTGGACTTCTCCAGACAAGACAGAGCCGAACTCACAGGGTATTTCTTCTGGTATATGCCCAGGTTCCTCGGTCACAGGTAGCGATCCATTCAGACTTTACCCCATCCTCCTCCTCCTCACTTGTACAAAGCCATCAATATGCACCGCCTTTTACAATCCAGAGAGAGAAGCAGCTCCTGCCCCAGAGGACTGCAGTCTAAAGTAAGATGAGATCAAACAAAGGCACGGCCTTTCTCCACTCTCATTACAGAAGATGCACCATTTGTGTATAATGGAGAAATTCCCATTGTACATTGGTCGGTTTCATTTTCCAGCTTGCATGCACGGGGGGGAGGTTAAAAATGTTCTTGCCGGTCTCTCTTTCCTGCTGTTTCTTTAAATCCACAGCAGGAAAGGAGGCAGTGGGGGAAGGGCCTAGTCAGAAGACATACCTTGAAGCAGAGAAAGCAACTCTACAGAGAACATTGTTTTCCTGATTAATAAAGTTCCCTGTTCAGTGTTAGAAGACAGTGAGTCTCCCTCAACCTCTACCCTGAGCGCCTGAGATTATCAATCATCCTCTACAGAGCAAAGGCTAAAGTTCACATCAGAACTTCCCTGGCTTTTAGCAGGACAGTTACCACTTTTAAACAAACACCCATTTTTATTTTTATTTTTTTGGCAAGGCTCTATGGGGTTTAAAACCTCTGTAAAGTAAATCCAAACCACTCCCTGCCCATCCCACTGAGTGATGTCGCTAATCCGTTTGTATTTACTCAGGATGCAATCGGACCGTGTTAAGTCTAAATTGCACCTATAGTCGTTACCGTAGCGATGGTCTGGTTAGTAAAGAAGTTGATTATAAAAAGCATTTATGGAGGTTTATCTGCTTCTGTGTGACCCGAGCGGCTATCGATTATTTACTTGTTAACCCTCGTTAAATATGGTTTTAATAAGCAATTGGTGGCTAATCAACGTACAATCGGCATCTTTTTTAAGATACATTAAACACGTAGTGATGAGAAGGCAACTGAATTGAGCTCTGCCTCATCTGCAATTCTTCGAAGAGGAGAATTAGTCCTGTGTTTGACCCACCCTCTCTAGCACCTCTTACCTCCCCCGCCCCCACCCCAATCTATTATAAATTACATGTGATTCTCCTGTATGGTGTCCCTCTATAATGATCTAGGATAGGCTCAGGAAAGTGACTAGAAACAGGATCTTCCTCACTCAACTTGCAACACTTGAATCCCGCAGACAGTGCAGAGGAGAGGAGGTGTAAGTAAGACTGAGCTCCTGTAAGACTCCAACTTGCTGGCAGGAATTCTGCTGGCGGTAGCGGTGCAAGGAGCCAGGATTGAGGCTAATGAAACGCGACAGCTACAGTATCAGCTCCTAATTTCGCCGGTACAGACCAGCTTCTGCCATGAATCCAGTATGGGAGAGTGAGCAATTTGCTATTCTGCCTAATGATTTGGCAACAAAATCCACAGCTAAGTGCCTGCGTGATGGGGCAAAAAGGATCCGGCTGGATCATTAGATGCCAGGTGGAGTTGGCAGAGGAAGGTACTTGGGGGAAGTCATCCTTTGTTTTGAGATAAGAGTGTTGTGGCATTATGGTGGGATTTAACATCGATTCCTCGCTCTGCTATAGATTCTTTATGTGGCCTTGGTCAAGTCACTTAGTCTTGTCGGGTATGTCCACACTGCAAAAAGGCACCCACCGCAGCAGCTCTCAAATCCCAGGTCTACAGACTTGGGCTCAAGCGATGGCACTAAAAATGCAGCATAGACGTTCCTGCTTGGACTGGAGCTCGGGCTCTGAAACCTGGAACATTTCCACTGCTATTTTTAGTGTGAGCCTGAGTCTGTCATCCTCAGACTCACAGCTGTGAGTGTTCCCCTCCTCTCCCCCACACAGTGTAGGAGAACAGTCTGCACCGCAGTTCTCCCATCTGTAAAATGGGGCTAGTGATCCTTCCCTTCTCTCACCCACGGTCAGATTAGATTGTAAACTCTTTGGAGCAGCATCTCCCTTCCGACTGGCCACAGCTGATCCCTTAGGCACCACTGCAACACGAATCAACCGAACAGATTTCAGCTAGGATGCTGGAGAGCCAATACAGCCGGAACCCTGCCTGTGCTATTTTTGCAGATTCGCTTCTTGATGTTACACTTCAATCGGACTTTTTAAAAATACCCATCAGCCCTTTACAAAGAGTCATCCCCATCCTCCTGTATAAGGGACAGAACGAGCGGCAGCGGGATGAAACTGAGCAAAGGGAAATTGCTGCTCAGGCTTCAGCCCCACCCCACCTCTCTCAAGGGGAGGCTGTTGATCAGATATGTGTTCGGGAATTTAAAACGTATTGTTCACCGGCTAGGCACCCCTCCAGCTTGGTCAGCAGCAGCAAGGCAGAGTACCCTGGGATTGCTAGGAGCTAGGGGTCTGGGTTGTGGGTTTTATTCCCAACTCTGCTGTGAGAGCCTGGACAATTGCCTGTTGACTGCTCTGTGCCTCAGTTTCCCCACTTACAGAGCCGACTTTGCTGGGGAGACTTGATTCACGGAGGCTTGTCAAGCGCTTTGAGATCCTTGGGTGGCAGGTGCTGAGACAGGGAGGGGTCTAGTGGATGGGGCAAAGCCCTGGATTGGGACTTGGGGGAGGCCAGTTCTATTCCCGCCTTGGTCGTGTGACCCTGGGCAAGTCCCGACCCCTGCCTGTGTCTGTTGCTTCCCCCCTGCCCGTGTGCATTTTGGTGGGGACAGGGGTTGTCGCCCAGTGTGTGTGTCCAGCCCCTTGCACAGTGGGGTCTGGATCTCAGCCGGCGCCTCTAGGGGTGGCTGTAGTACAAACAATGAAAGGAAGAAGAGGCTCACGATTCGCATTCCCCAGCACGACACCTCATCCCTTGGCGGGCCCCCTTCCACCCTCTCCCCATGGCCTCCCTGAGAGCAGCTGCCCTGAGCCCTCTCCTCCCAGCAGGCCCCAGTACTCTGCCCTTTCCGCTCTCCTTGACCCCTTCTCCCTCTTCATGCTGCCCTGTCTCTCCCTCTGGCCCCCATCCAGGCCCCCTGCATCCCCTTCCCAGGGCCGGTGCAAGGACGTTTCGTGCCCTAGGCGAAACGTCCTTGCACCAGCCCTACACCCCTCTCCAGCTAACACGCCCCCCGGCAGCCAGTCCCCCCTGCGGCGGCTCCCCCCACCCCCCGCAGGCTGGCAGCTCAGCCCCCTGCCCGTGGCAGCCTCCCCCCGCCTGAGGCGCCCCCCCAGCTCCTGGCTCAGTCGCGGCGCCGAGAGGGCGGGTGGCAGCCTCGGCTAGGCACCCCCCCGGCTCTCGGCGCCCTAGGCAACTGCCTAGGGTCGCCTAGTGGGCGCGCCGGCCCTGCCCCTTCCCCTCCAGCCTGGCACCTCCAGCCCCTGAGGACTTTTCTGTCTTCAGGCCTCTCCTCCCCGCCCCCGCTTCCTTCTCTGCCAGGGAGATGGACAATCCGTTCATGCCCAGAATGATGCCTGGAACCAGCCCCCGGCCCTTCAGCCTCTTCCTGTCCCCTGAGGGGGCCTGTCTGCTTTGGACTTTGGCAACACCTGCAGGGCCCGGCTGGCCAACAGAGCCTCCTGGCCCTGAAAATGGAGCTGGCGCACACGCGTGTGAAGAGAGGGGAGTCTGTGTGCACACATGTGCGTGAGGGTCGGAGAGTCCACGTGCACACCTGGGCGAGTGTACGCTTGTGTGTGTGTGAGGGGAGGTGGGTCCATGTGCACGCACACAGGAGACAGCTGTGTGACTGCACGCCTGTGTGCACGCGTATGAGGGGATGAAGGTCCGTGTTCACGCACACGTGAGGGGACGAAGGTCCGTATCCACGCACGCACGGCAACTGTGCAAGGGTGAGTGCTAGGGGATGAATGCTGTTTGCACGAGCATGGGGCATGTGCCTGGGTGAACACACTCGAGGAGGCATGCAAGGGGTGAGCCGGACGTGTCTGTGAGCCTAGGAGAGAAAGAAAGCTTGTGCAGACCTAGCTGGGAACTGCACACAGATGTGAGATGGGTGTGTGTGAGCGTGTGTAGAATATGTCTGTGTAAGCCTCAGTGACGGCGTGTGTATGCGTGAGGCGCTGAGCACGTGTGCATGTGGCCTGGGCGAACCTGGATGGACGGGCACTCGTGACGCCCTCCCTCCTGTGCATCCACGGGGGGGAGGGCGGGGAGATATTTTAGTCAGGCAAGTTATGGATGGATGACACCTATTCCCTCTTTTTATCTTCCTAACAGATCGTGCCTGGCGCTGGTGACTTATGGAGCTGTCGGGTGAGCATTTCAGGACAGAATTATACGGGAGAGGGAAAAGATTTTTACCAAATGAATGAAAAAATCAATCCGGCCTCATTCATGGTCATAACGCACTGGTTACAGATCGAGAAATACTGCAGGAGCCAGTCGCGCCTGGTAAAGAGGTACCCTCACGCCTCACTCCCATCTGTGAGCTCGCGGAGGGGCTGGAGCAGGGGCCCAGGGTGCAGGAGAGCACAGGGGTTCTGCCCACTTCCCATTCACCTGCTCTCCTGGTGACTTCACGCCATTCACTTTGCAGTGCGTGCACGAGGAGGTGGGTGTACTTGTGTGGAATAATAAATAACAACACGCAGCTTTGACACAGCGCTTTTCCTCTATAGGTCCAAAGGGAGAGCAGGCTCGTTATTGGTAAAGTGAGGAAACTGAGGCACGGTGTAGGGCAGTGATTTATCCAGTGTCACCCAGCCCATCAGGGGCAGAGCAAAGAAACAAAGCCCCGGTCTTCAGCGCCTCAATCTGGTACTCGATCCACTAGGCAACATTGGCTCTGCGTGTGTGTGTACGCACACACACACACACACACACACACACGTGATCTGGGTGTGCACACACGCATGAATGTGGGCAGCTCCCTCCCTTTGCAATGCGTGTGGAAGGGCTCAGTGATGGGCACCTGACCAGACTCCTACTGAGTCCAATGTCTGGCCATTGTTCCACAGCGGGAAGGAAAGGCTCCCCTTATGCATGGCTCGTCTCCTGGTCGTAGAAGCCTGAAATGGAGATGACCCCTATGCGGCTTTTGTGGCATTGACAGCTCTTCCCAACGATGGGAGGGGGAGAGAGACATGGGCGGGGTGAATCCATACCAGCCCGTCCCCAGAGCACATGGGCATTGCCAGCAGATTGAAGGACGTGATCATTCCCCTCTCTTCGGCCTTGGTGAGGCCTCATCTGGAGTTTTGGGCCCCACACTACAAGAAGGATGTGGATAAATTGGAAAGAGTCCAGCGGAGGGCAACAAAAAGGATTAGGGGGCTTGAGCACATGACTTATGAGGAGAGGCTGAGGGAACTGGGATTGTTTAGCCTGCAGAAGAGAAGAGTGAGGGGGGATTTGATAGCTGCTTTCAACTACCTGAAAGGGGGTTCCAAAGAGGATGGATCTAGACTGTTCTCAGTGGTACCAGATGACAGAGCAAGGAGTAATGGTCTCAAGTTGCAGTGGGGAAGGTCTAGGTTGGATATTAGGAAACACTATTTCACTAGTAGGGTGGTGAAGCACTGGAATGGGTTACCTAGGGAGGTGGTGGAATCTCCATTGTTAGAGGTTTTTAAGGCCTGGCTTGACATCCCTGGCTGGGATGATTTAGTTGGGTTTGGTCCTGCTTTGAGCAGGGGGTTGGACTAGATGACCTCCTGAGGTCCCTTCCAACCCTGAGATTCTATGATTCTATGATTCTATGATTCACACCCCGTCGTTTGCTAAACTATAACTTGGCTTCCTCATTGAAAGAAGCTGCCTATCATCTGGGTGATTCCAGAGAGAACTGTCTCAGAAAGTATTCACAGCCACCTAATTAATATCCCCTGATCATAGGCGCCCACTCCGTGGGTGCTCCGGGGCTGGAGCACCCATGGGGAAAAATTGGTGGGTGCAGAGCACCCACCGGCAGCTCCCTGCCACCCCGGGGCTCGCGCCCAGCTCCCCGCCAGCTCCGGGACCTGTGGCAAGCTCACCTCAGCACCGGGAGACGTTGCGGGGCCCCGCCCCCGATGCTGGGCGACGTTGCATCGGCGTCGGGGGCGGGGACCAGCAACGTCACCCGGGGGCGGGGGCGGGGCGTCAGCAACGTCACCCGGGGGCGGGGGCGGGGCGTCAGCAACGTCACCCGGGGGCGGGGCGCCGGGCGTCAGCCCCCACTGGCACCACCGGAAGTTGGCGCCTATACCCCTGATCAGCAGTCGGTGGAACCAAACTCAAGGAGCAGAGCCTCAGAACCAGAGCTGGGATGTGGGTCTAGACAGGACCCTCCAGGGAAAGCGGCTCAGCTGCTCTCATTTCCGATCCAAACTGCCCCTTGCTGGTGTGTTATGCTCTTCCGGCACAATTTCAGCCCCGCTTCTGGGGAACGATGCAACCTCAGACGGCAAAAAAGACCTAGACCAAGAGATCTACCGCTATACACGGCTTTGAGAATCTCATCTGAAAGGCTCTGCTCCGGCAATATCCCTATTCCGCATTTATACTGTCGCAGTGCAGAGGGGTCGGGAGATCAGGACCAACGAGGCGGAGATTCAGACTCTTAGACTGTAAGGCCGGGAGGGACCATCGTGATCATCTAGTCTGACCTCCTGCACATCGCAGGCCACAGACCCTCACCCGCCCACCCCTGGAACAGACCCCGAACCTCTGGCTGAGTTACCAACGTCCTCAAATCCTGGTTTAAAGACTTCAAGTTACCGAGAATCCACCATTCACCCTAGTTTAAACCGGCAAGTGACCCGTGCCCCATGCTGCAGAGGAAGATGAAAAACCTTCTCTGAGTCGAGCCTACAACCTAGACAGGCTTGGCAGACAGCGGAGGAGTCACCCTCACTTTACAGATGGGGCTCCACAATGCAGACACTTGAAGAGACTTACCCACGGTCACTCAGAGCCAAGAAGTGAATTGAGGTCGCCTGACCCCCAGTCCAGCCCCTTAACCACAAGACCACCCTTCTGTTAGTATCGCCAGGCTCCTTACTCTGGCCAGGGCAGGTTTGTTCCCCACAGTATATTTTCAAGGGCTTTGCCTAGTCCACTTGTGGGTCAAGCAATGAGGCTTCACCCATATCTCTTGCCCATAGATTCCCCCCAACACACACATCTGAATCTCTCCATGGCTCCCTCTCTTCCACAGAATCCAGATCAATCTTCTTCATAACTCTCCCCTGCCAACCTCTCCTCTGCTTGTGTCTTGCACCCGTGTTTAGAAGCTGCCTTTCCGCCAATCATTGCGTCTCCTGCCTGCCCTGGAAAGACCGCTGGGATTCATAATGATGGAAGGACGCCTGTGAGACAGCCCCCTGGAACAACCATCTTCTCCCTGAAACAACCTCCACGCCCACCCTTTCCACCCCTTCCAGCCACGCGCCATTAATAATTCAGCGCCGGCCTTTCAAACTCACTAGGAAACGGAGGATGATTGGCAGCCCCATTACTGTCGACGGAGGTTCCTCCCCCCTCCCCCCTCCCCACCCCGAACTGCTTCCCTGCCCCCCACCCCAGCGCCCCGCCGAGATCTACGAGCCAGACCTGCATTACGAGGCGAGTGACTTATCGAGCTGTCAGGGGGAGAGTTTTAAGGCAGAATTATATGGGAGAGGGAAAAGATTTTTACCAAATTAATGAAAAATCAATCTGGCCTCAAAAATCCATTAATGGTCATAATGCACTGGTTACAGATCGAGAAATACCGCAGAATCCAATAGTGCCTGTTAAATACTTCTCTGCAATGGAGCGTCTGGGATATAACTCATTCATTAGGCTGCGTATGTTTACTTTTTAAAGTGACACCAATCTGTGTCCCTTCAGGACTCACTGCGGCCGTGTCTCGGCGCGCCCGGCTCCTGGACCCTTCCAGGCTGGGCTCAGCGTCTCAGAAATTGATCTTCCTTTCTCTCCTCGGCCTTCCCTCGAACCATCTATCACTGCACATGAGTTCTAGTGCTGGGCAAGCTTTGCTCCGACCCCCGCAGCTCTGCTGGTGTCCCTCAGTCCAGACCAGCCCCCCCGCTGCCATTCCAGGCCTGTCCCCTCCCGGCTTTGCCAATGCACCTCACTCCCTGACCTGCAGCCCCCCCATTCCAGTCCTGTCCCCTCCCGGCTTTGCCAATGCACCTCACTCCCTGACCTGCAGCCCCCCCATTCCAGTCCTGTCCCCTCCCGGCTTTGCCAATGCACCTCACTCCCTGACCTGCAGCCCCCCCCCATTCCAGTCCTGTCCCCTCCCGGCTTTGCCAATGCACCTCACTCCCTGACCTGCAGCCCCCCCATTCCAGTCCTGTCCCCTCCCGGCTTTGCCAATGCACCTCACTCCCTGACCTGCAGCCCCCCCATTGCAGTCCTGTCCCCTCCCGGCTTTGCCAATGCACCTCACTCCCTGACTTGCAGCCCCCCCCCATTCCAGTCCTGTCCCCTCCCGGCTTTGCCAATGCACCTCACTCCCTGACCTGCAGCCCCCCCCCATTCCAGTCCTGTCCCCCCCCCAGCTTTGCCAGTGCACCTCACTCCCTGACCTGCACCCCCCCCATTCCAGTCCTGCCCCCCCCCGGCTTTGCCAATGCACCGCGCAAGGAGCGAGCTGGGCATGTTACTGCAACTGGCACACTGACATGCCACGCAGTTGGCAGCCTGCATGACTCATCCTGGTGGATCTCAGGCCGTCCCTACTGGCCCGGCACCTTCAATGCAAAGCTATCACCGCAGTTGCCACTCGTTGGCTACCCTTGGCCAGGGCCGGCTCCAGGCACCAGCAAAACAAGCTGGTGCTTGGGGCGGCACATTTCTAGGGGCGGCATTCTGGCACCGGCCATGCCGCCCCTAGAAATGTGCCCCGGCCGGCCGCCCCAGCTCACCTCCACTCTGTGCTGGCGTGGCTGCCGCCGGCTTCTCCCCGAGCAGCTGTTTCGCGCGCCGCTTCTCCCCCTCCCTCCTAGGCTTAAGAACCAGGGAGGGAGGGGGAGAAGAGAACTCGAGCGGCCGCGGCGCACATCTCCCCCTCCCTCCCACCCAGGCATGCCCCGGCGCTCCGGCCGGGGAGAGCGGGGGCAGCCAGCATGCCGTGCTCACTCCCCGCCGTCCGGGGAGACGCTGCCCACCGGCCGGGGAGAGCAGGGGCCGTGGGCATGCCGCACTCGCTCCCAGTGGGCGGGGGGGGGGGGGGGGGGGTTTGTTTCAGAAGGCGTTGGGGTTTTGTTCTGTTTTTGTTTGCTTGGGGCGGTAAAAACATTAGAGCCGCCCCTGCCCTTGGCGGCAGTCTGGGCCAAGTGCAGAATGGACATGGAGGCCTAGCTTCTCTCTCATCCCCAGATGTGCTCTCTCCAGGGCAGGGGGCAAAGTGACCTCTCTAGAGGATGTAGCTTACGGATGAGCCGATCTCCTCTGGGCACTCGAGCATCTGCCCTGGGGGCTGGTGCACAGAGCAGATGGTGCTGTTCTGGCTACGTCTGGCTGCACATGTTCCAGGTTTGCATTCCAGGATCTGGGGACTTTTGAGCCTAGGACCAACCTAAAGCACTCAGGAAGGGCCGTGAACTTCCGGTCACTGACTTATCAAGGACTTTGCTTCGGAGTTGGGCAAACTCCTTCTCTGGGTTGGTCTTGAAAGGTCAGACTCTTGGTTCTGGCGAGAAATCCAGTCACCAGAACCAGGATAACTCTTGATGGTTTGCCAGGCACGGGCACCATGCATAAGATGGATCATATATTGGATCTAGTCTTTGGAGTGGCTTTGAATGTTGTTGGGGGAGGGGTGGAAAGTGCCTGCTGTGATCTGAAGATATGGTGGCCCGGGTACAGTATCCTCTGGCAACCCAGCCCCTGATATTTTGGTGCATCCTTGGAGGCTCCTCGATCCCGTCACTCCCAGGAGCACCTCACAGTGAAAAAAACCACCCACCCAACAGGAGGGTTTGGTGGGGGCTAGACACCACCTGGCTTCCACTGCTGTCTATGTCCTCACCCCATGGACTCGTCCCCCGGAGCGCCACCAGTGATACAGCTGAACTCGGAGAAATGAAGTGGCCTGGAAACAGTTTCAAGAACAGGTGGAAGAGGACTCAATTCCAGGGACCTGGTTTTCCTCTCCGACCTGTTTCCCTGGGGGGCCATTCCAGTGACTTCAGTACATTTACTCCCAGCGTCCACGGATGTCAGTGAGAAAAGACTCAGACCCGGGGATGAAAGACGGGGCCTTGCACACCACGGCGGATTTGCACGCAGGGCCCGGTGACATCAAGGGGGAGTGATTCCACTGATTTCAATGGACGTTGGATCAGGCTGCAAGGTATCTATGTGCAGCCGTGGCTGTGGGCATCACAGACGCAGCAGGCAAGTCTAATTCTAAACCAGCCTTGCAACATTCTCCGTGGCCCAGCAGCAGAACGTTGTGGCTCGGGTAACACATCTCCATGGTGATTTTGCAAGGCTTTGATAGCCCGGTCCCACTGATCCCGCATTTACACTACTGCAATGCCAGTGGCTGCCATGGAGCGACTCCGGATTTCGGCTCGTTTGAGCGAGTTCAGGATCAGGACCTGGCGCGTTTAGATACCAGGCCTGGATATAGTCAGAGACACATATCGACCCTGCTAAATGTCATAATGCACCAGGGTTTTGTTTCCTTTAAATCTTTTAAAAAGCAATAAAAGAGCTCGGAATACTCCAAGCGCCGAACATCTAGCAAAGTGACAGGCTGTCAAAGCCGCCTCACCGAGAAACCCTGGGCCCAGCAAATTTTAAGCAGGAAAATTTATTCCTGAGTCGCTCATCGCTCCGAGTGAAAAATGGCCAGCGCTCCTCTTTTGCATGAAGTCTGGAAACCGCCGCGGTGCTCAAACGAGCGGATCGGCCTGAAACGGAATCATTCATCATCCGGAACAGGCAGCCCCAAGCCCCGCCACCACCACAAAAAAATGAAGCTGTGGCGTGTCTCCCGGCTCAGATGATCCTGCCCGTTAACACAACGTGACAGACGGGAGAGCGCACTGGCCCTTTTCCCTGCCCCAGCCAGCAAGCCGCTTGGTGAAATCTAACCCTGGCCTCGGCGGGGAATGCCATGCCAGCTGGCGCGGGCTCAGAGTGCTAATGCAAATCTTTGCAGGCTTGGTCTTAGCTGGCTCCAACGTCCACCGGAGTAAAGCTTTCTGTCACGTGTTGGATCGGGCCCCGGGTGCACGTTTACAGACGCCGCGGATGCTGCAACAGGCTTGTCCGGACAAGCACACTAAGCAGGCTTAGGCTTGGGAAGGGCACTTAGCAAGTGCCGTGGGTGGCTCTGCTCCATCCAAGTTAGCAGAGCTTGAATGAACCGGGTGATATTGCCCGCGGAGACCAGTCAACAGTATCCTCCCCTCCCCATTTATACAACGGGATGAATAAGTAAGGAATTTAAGGAAATAATTCTTCATTATTCACCTTCGCTGGCCCAGTGAACCAGTGCCTTACATGGAGGCTCCCAGAAATGCCTTCTTTCTACTGAGACCCACCCAGCACTTGGGGTCAATATAGATGCTATGGTATTTTTTCCCCTCCACGAGTGCCATTATTTACTACTGCTTAGGCAACAGACCCAGAGGCGAGCGACAAAGATGATCAAAGGGCTGGAACGCAAGCCAGATGAGCAGAGGCTGAAGGAACTGGGGATGTTTAGTTTGGAAGAGAGGAGATTGCGGGGGGACATGACGGCGGTCTTCAAATACTTGAAAGGCCACCATAAAAACGATGGAGAAAAGTTGTTCTCTCTTGCCACAGAGGGCAGGACAAGAGGCCATGGGTTCAAACTACAGCAGAGAAGATTTAGTTGAAATATTAGGAAAAACTTCCTAAAGTAAGAACAGCAGGACAGCGGAACAGACGCCTAGGGAGGGTGTGGAAACTCCTTCACTGGAGGTTTTCAAAAGGCGGCTGGAGCTGTGAGCCGTCTGTCTGGGATGGTTTAGACACAACAAATCTTGGCAGGGGTTAGACTAGATGACCCTTGCGCTCCCTTCTAACCCTGTGGTTCTATGATTCTAACACACATGACATTTACCGGTCCTTGCTACCAAGAGGTTCAAGTTTCAGGGCCCTGATCCAAAGCTCACTGGCATCAATGGGAGTATTCCCACTTTGGATCTGACTTTGAGTTAGAATTTTAGCCGGGTAGTGGGTCTTAGATCCAGCATGCCAGCGTGGGCCGAATCACATTCTCCCGGTCATTTTAACTGGATACATTATTCACTCCTTTCCCTCTGTTAACCACCTCGAGTCTGTATGTAAAGGGACAATGGTTAAAAATCCTCCTTAAACCCCCCCCCCCAACCTCTCCTGTGTTAATAAAACCTCTGATCAGTCATTCAGGGTGGAAGATTTAACAAATAAAAAACAAATCCACCTTTCCCCATGTCAGCTGCTTTATCTGTTTTTTTCGCATTCCACTCTGTTTTGACAGTGTCAAGAAGCCAGGCAGTTGGATATTTGCTCCTAGTTACTAATCCCTGGTGCAGTTTTCTGGCCAGTGTTGTGCCGGAGGTCAGATTAGATGATCACAATGGTCCCTTTTAGGATGACCCAATAGCAAGTGTGAAAAACCATGACGCTTTTTTTCCCCAGGGGTGGGGAGAGGAAGAGAGGTAGTTGCATTTATAAGATAAAGCCCCTAATACCAGAACAGTCCTGATAATATTGGGTCACCCTAGTCCCTTCTGGCCTTTGAATCTATGAAGCTATCAATGATCATATTTGTTTCACACATCAGAGGGGTAGCCGTGTTAGCCTGGATCTGTAGAAGTGACAAAGAGTTCTGTGGCACCTTATAGACTAACAGATGTATTGGAGCATAAGCTTTCATGGGTGAATACCCACTTCGCCAGATGCATGCAGTGGAAATGAACATTTGTTTCACAGTTGCACTCAAGCCCCAACCAAGACAAGGTCCCCAGCTGCGCTGGACATTCTGCAAACACAGGCCCTGATCCTGCGAGCTGTCCGACGGGAGGTCATTGAAACCACTTGGGGTTCGCACAGACGTAGAGGGTTTGTCCTACAGGGAGGTGCTTAGACACCCAACATGTACATGTACCAGTAACCCCACAGCTGACCTTTGTAATGTATAATTATTCATGGGACTTAAGTGCGTGCAGAATCAGACCCTAAATAAGAGCGTGCAATCAAACCGCATGCATCAACTTTGGTTTCTAGTGAGTTTCCTCTTTCCTCTCTCAGGGCCTGATCCAAAGTCCATTGAAGTCAAGGGGAATCTACTGATTTGGATAAGGTCTCATGCATTAGCAGGCAGCTGCAATGTTTGGATTCAGAACACTGCAGGGGGAATATTTGCATGTCAGGTTTGCATTTGGAACAACAACTCTCCCAAGATCATTTTTACTGCTTGTAGGGTTACATAACAAGGCATATATTTTAGAACAAAAATCAACATTTTGGGCTCAGCTTGACCCAAAGAATGCCCCTTACTTTTCCTTTCTGTAGCATGGCGCGAGCTCACCAAGACAAAAGGCGAAGAAAAAAAATCAAAAGCGTTCCCCTAGCGTGTTTGGGGAGCCGAGAAGGCACACATTACACAGCCTCTGTATCAAACAGCCTTTTTACCCGTGTAGATAAAATAATTCCCTAGATCTAATTTTAGAAGATTTGCCATTTTGTGTGGAAGCTTTAAAAAAAAAAAATTTAACTGGCGTCTCATGAAAGTCAAATCAGCAGCATCAAGTTGGGTCTTTTTTTTAAAAAGATGATTCTCCCTTTAGGTTTAACACATTTCCACCTTCTTCCTAGGTGAAGTCGTGAACAAAGTCCTTAGACACAAAATGCGCTCCTCTCAGACAGCTTTCATGCTGAGCTTCAATATGAGGGGGAAATGCATACACAGGGTGCTTAATAGAGTGCTTTGCCTTCTGCAAATATTAATACTCAACCTGACCCACCGCCCCAGTGAACTGGGTTAGTGTCATCTCCATTCTACATATGGGGAAACCGAGGCACGGAGCAGCTAAGAGAGATGGCCAAGCCAGAGGGAATCAGTGCCAGAGAGGGAAACACATATAAATGATGGTGTATTGCCATGGTATGGTATTTTCTAGGAGATCTGAGGGGACCAATTACCCTCCAAGGTTGCATGACAACCCAGGTCACACTAGCAAGGATCCCTGTTGCCGCCAAAGTAATTTGGAAGCTATTGCTGATCGGTCGAGCGTTTAAATAACTTTGACTCAATTAAAGGGTTTTTCCACTGACAAGTCTTTTAAATACCAATAAAAGGATCTTTATTAATTTCGGCTAGCGTGACTGGCAGAGCACGGCTTATGAAAGCGCGGGGTCACCCAAGCCTTTGCGAGCCATTAATCCTGCCGGACACAAGCTTTGATAGCAATCTTGCCTGTAGGGCCTTCTCGACTCGTGTCCCTGCTGCTGCCGCCGACCGTGCGGCTGTGCCGGCATTAGCGGGTTGTAGACGCTAGCAGAAACGGGGCTCCAGGATTTGCACCATCACACGACGAGCGTCTGTTTTGAGCCAGTTTAGAGGACAGTGGTAAGAACACCCGAAGCCTGCGTAACTAGGTGCTTTGTCTCCCCTCGCTGGATCGTCTGAGCATAAATTAATTTATCTGCTCAACACCCCGGGATGTAGGAAAGTATCACCTCCATTTTCCAGCTTGGGAACTGAGACACAGAGAGACTAAGTGACATGCCCCAGGTCGCACAGGGTGGCTGTGGCAGAGCTAGGAACTGAACCCCAGTGTCCTGAGCTCTGTACCCTTCCCGAGCAGCCCCAACCTCCTGTGCAATCAGGACATTAGACAGGCGCTGGCGTAGCCAGGAGACACCTTTGCCATCTCTGCTGTTCCCTTCCCCGTTTCGATGCAGAAGGCACCCGTCACAGTCTCTAGGCACATTTAGCAATTGAATTGAGCGTCATCAAAAAACGCCCACTATAAGGGTACGTCTATACTACAGAATTAGGTCGAATTTATAGAAGTCGATATTTTAAAACCCGAATTTATGGAATCGATTGTGTGTGTCCCCACTAAAGAGCGTTAAGACCATGAGGTCGATTGACTGTGTCCACAGTAGCGGGGCTAGCATCGACTTTCGGAGCATTGCATTGCGGGTAGCTATCCCACAGTTCCCGCAGTCTCCGCCGCCCATTGGGATTCTGGGTTGCGATCCCAAAGCCTGATGGGGCAGAAAACATTGTCGCTGGTGGTTCTGGGTACATGTCATCCCTCCCTCCGTGAAAGCAATATTTTTCGCGCCTTTTTTCCGGGGTTTCCGTGTTTGCTACGGAAGCCTGCTCAGCTCACAATTACCGTACATCTCCAGCGTACGCCTGGACATTAGGTCTAGTGGGGATTCAGTCACACTATAATACGGGCAGAGGGATAGCTCAGCGTTCTGAGCGTTGGCCCGCTAAACCCGGGGTTGCGAGTTCAATCCTTGAGGGGGCCATTCCGCCTGAGGCTGGTAGTCGCGGGACTACACAGCAGGAGCGCCTTGCCTTCTAGCTGCAGATGGTGCAATATGCCATAAATGGTCGTGGTCGCGGGACCACACAGCAGAAGCTCCTTTCCTTCTCGCAGCAGATTGTACAATATGATTGGTATTCGTGTGCTCCTGGCCGGCGGCCTATGGTGTGGCTGGCCGGGGGCGCTTGGACATAAATGGGAGTGACCAGAGTGACTCTGGTCATTCTCTTTTTTACGTTTTGTTTAAGGGAGATTCAGTACTGCCTGGAACACGGGCGGAGGGATAGCTCAGCGGTCTGAGCGTTGGCCCGCTAAACCCGGGGTTGCGAGTTCAATCCTTGAGGGGGCCAGGAGCTGATGATGGATATCAAGCATATTGTACCATCTGCTGCTAGAAGGGAAGGCGCCTCCTTGCTCACCGCATATTGTACCATCTGCAGCTAGAAGGAAATGAGCCTAACCCTTGCTCCCCCCTCCCTCCGTGAAAGCAACTGAGGGGGGAGCAAAAAATCCTTTTGATGGGACTCCATCATGGTCACCTCTGCTGATGAGATCTGCGCTCACCTGCAGCTCACCACGCTGGCCAAACAGGAAATGAAATTCAAAAGTTCGCGGGGCTTTTCCTGTCTACCTGGGCGGAGCATTGGAGCTCAGACTGCTGTCCAGAGCGGTCAAATGTTGCACTGTGGGATAGATCCAGGAGGCCAATACTGTCGAATTGCGTCCTCACTAGCCTACATCGATTCGGCAATATCGATTTAAGCGCTAATCCCCTCGTTGGGGGTGGAGTGGCGAGATCGATTTTAAGAGCCCTAGAAGTCGATGTTAAGGGCTTCGTCGTGTGGACGGGTGCACGGATCAATCGAAATAACGCTAATAAATTCGACCTAAACTCGTAGTGTAGACCAGGGCTAAGAAAGACTCGCTATAGTCAAACAAGACGCGGTGCTTGTAGAGAGGAATCAGAGCCTCCCAGGAGACAACCGTGCAATGGGACTCAGGAAGGGGGGAACGCAGTGAGATTCCAGCCAGTTCTCCTCCTGGAGGGAGGAGGGTACTGAGCACCTGTGGAAACCCCGAAATCCGTTCAGCCCTGCGAGATCACCAGATGCCCTGTGCCGGCTGGAACCCCAGGCTGGTTCTGCAGCACCAGGGGAGGGCGGGAACCCTACACAGGTACGTCTACACTGGGCGTGGTTGCATCTTGTGTGGACACACCCAAACAAGATTAACTCTAGCTAGATTGGGCCGCAGCAGCATGGGCTGTGGGGCAGGCCAGCCACCTGGGTTCTGGAAGGGCTTTTATAGCCCATGTTGCCACGGCTTGACTGCTCCCTCTGGGACCCAAGCTAGCTAGATTAAAGTCAGCTAGGGGACACCTCACATCCCATGATTGCAGGGAACATAGGGGACTCCTCAGTCCAGGGTTGATTTTTTGTGCTGATTCACTGCAGGGTTTGGGGGCCACAATTTGTTTGCCCCCCACCCCACTGCGGGGTCCTGGGAAAGAAGTGGGGACAGGGAACTCCAGCTTCTGCCCAGCCTGGAGTAGATCCATTTGTTTGCCCCCCACCCCACTGCGGGGTCCTGGGAAACAAGGGGGGACAGGGAACTCCAGCTTCTGCTCAGCCTGGGGTAGATCCGTGTACAGACAGACCCCCTCTGTGTGTAGCTTTGAGGGAGGGAGCGGGCGTCCATGGTGAACCACCGCTGGCACCCCCTCACCCCCTAACACACAGCACAGGGGTCACATATAAAGGGGCTGGGATGGGGACAGCCCCTTCACTGGCCTTTTGCTCCCCCAAACTCAGAACCCAACCAATGACGTTTGGCACCGTCTCAAACCTGCCCGCGTCCAGAGATTTGGGGCAGCCCCTTGGGCAGGTGCGCAAGGGCAAGACGAGCCCCCAGGGATCCCCTCCACTGCATCAGGGCAGGGCTTGGAATTGCTAGCGGGAGGGGGACAGCCAGTGTCTTCTTCCCTCTCCGGCATCGCTGCCTCAGTTTCTCTTGCCTCTGCCTGTGGCCGCAGTTTTGGTGCTTTTGCTCCTGTGGCTAAAGCAAAGCTGGCCTCTTCCAGGATACAACAAGAGACCAGATACAAGCAGTGTTCTCAGCCCTCTGTGGGCTCAGCAGCTTTCCGCGCATTGCCCAGGCCACAGCCTTCTCCCTAGTTGCCACAGAGCTCCTGCGAGAGTCCTGTCTGCTCTCGCTAGATTAAAAATATCACAGGCCTTCCTCCTTCCCGGAGGGGCTCTTCCTCATCGCCGATCGGGAGCTGGCCCTGGGACCGTAAACTGCAGCTGCCCACAGTCTGACCCCGCTACCCCACATCCAAACCTTTGCCTCACTCCAGGGCTCCCCCAACCGTCCCCTCTCTGCACTGGGGCTTGGCCTGCCCCGGGGTTCCTTCTTCTCCTGCCTCCTCACCAGCTCTCTTGGCGAGGGGTCCCTTACTCCAGATCTCTCCCAGAGTGATTGCACTATCTAGTCCCGCCGTCACCTGATCCCCTCCCTCTGCAACACATCCCCAGAGCACCTCTCTCGAGCCAGAGTACGTCCTGTTGCAGTCCGTTTAATACTGACCACACAGTCGGACCTGCTGGATAACATAGGCCAGAGAACTCCACCCATTGATTCCCACCAGACAGGAAATTATTCTTCCCTTCCACAGGGTGACACTATTTAACATCATCAAAGAGCCACTGTTGGCCTCGTCAGAACTCGAACCCATGCTCCTTAGCACGGGGGGCGAGCACCGTCCCCAGTAAGCCACGCCTCCTCGGGCAGTGATGGTGCTTCAAGAGGGTGTGGTCAACACGGCGAGGCTGGCTAAGCCCCACCCCCTTCCATGCCACATTTTCAAAGGCTAGGCTCCAGCTAGGAAGGTTGACTGAGAGCCGCTCCTCTAGGCCCTCCCCCACCGCCGTACCTAATAAAGCCAGAACGTGGCTCATAGTGGTGGTCATTATTCAGCTATATTGGCAGCGTGCAGTAGGCTCTGTTCGGCTCCTGGGGTCACCAGGGCCCATAAGATTGGAACTTAGCCCAGGACGTGTTATGGGAGTTGTTATGGATAAAAATCAGCAAGACTCTTCTAGGAATGATTAATACTAACGAGGAAGGGTGGGTCTTTCTGGACTCAGTTTAAGGGTAGCACAAGATTTGGGGATGATTTGTTTTTCCTTTTTTTTCTCAGTGGCATTGTTCAATCAGAGGATCTCCAGGAGCTTCCCGGACATTAATTAGCTAATTGGGCCTCACAATCACCTAGGTAGTGTGACAAAGCTCTGTCCTTGTCTCCTTGGGTCCTGCGTTTCCTGGCGGATTTCACTAGCCTCAGAGGCTCACTGTGACCCTCCACGTAACCCTTTTCTCAGGGCCTCCTTCCTTGTGCCTAATAAGGTGTGTACAGCTCAGTCTCTCCAACAGCGCAACTTTCCTCTCCCAGCTCCTGACATGCGCACCTCACTGACTCACGGGGAGGCTTTTAACTAGTTTCAGCCAGCCCCTGATTGGCTGCAGGTGTCTCAATCAACCTAGCGTCCTCCCTGCCTTCTGGAAAGTTCTTAATTGGCCCCAGGTGTCTTAATTGACCTGGGGCAGCTTCCATTTACTTATCCTGATACCAGGTATTTGTTTAGCCTGAGGCTAATATATCTATCTCCCACCATTTTCCTATAGCCATCTGGCCTTGCCCCGTCACAGTAGGTATAATGATCCCCATTTTACAGATGACTAATCTGAGGTCGGAGAGGTTTAGGGCCAGATTTTCACAGCAGCTCCTATCCCATTTACACTCAAAAATAGGTGGCCCGATTTTTTCTAATGAGTTTAGCACACTGGGTTGTGTCGTTAACTTCCTACTTCCAGGTCAACAGCATGAGACTTGGGAGGAATTGTAAAGTCTTCAGGGTAAGTGGATTGGTAAACATCCAGCCAAGTACCGATCTCAGAAGGGCTTGCAGCCACAGGCGCCAACTTCCGGTGGCGCCGGTGGGGGCTGACGCCCAGCGTCGGGGGCGGGGCCCTGCCCCCGACGCCGACGCAACGTCGCCCAGCGTCGGGGGTGGGGCCCCGCAACGTCTCCCGGTGCTGAGGTGAGCTTGCCGTGGGCTGGGGGGGAGCTAGGCGTGGGCCCCGGGAATGGCGGGGAGCTGCCGGTGGGTGCTCTGCACCCAGTAATTTTTCCCCGTGGGTGTTCCAGCCCCGGAGCACCCATGGAGTTGGCGCCTATGCTTGCAGCGTGTTTTCCCTTTCTAAAATTGGAGAGAACTGCCCTGTGGAAGATGGGGGTTTAATAAAATATTCCCAGGTAGGATTCGCTGCGCCCTGCGAAATGTAGCTCAGTCTGGTTTAATTACGGCTCTGGGCAGCGGGGACAGCCAGTGGGAGATAAAAAATGTACAACTCAGCTGTGGCTCTTTTGCCGTACCTGGAGGAAACCGCACGGGATCCAGACACGGTTATCCAAACTGCCAAGGTCCAGCAGTGATCCATTGGGTGAAACGGAGGAGCAGCCACTGGCCTTTGTCTGTGTCAAGGTTACGTCCGCACTTACCGTCGCCACATGATTTCATCAATGCTCCGGATAAACCCTGGCACCTGTGAGCGCTCTTGCTTCCGCAGTGACGGATCGATGGCTTCCCGGGCGCGGGGGTGTCGGTTCCTTTCTGCGCTGCTGGAGCAGAGCAGGGAACTGAAGGGTACCGGGTGGCTGGTAAGTGTCACACAGACGCTCTGCTGGGTAATTCAAGGTTGGCCCTCCCTTGTGCGAGTCCATAGGAAGTCATCGCAGGCTGGCGACGGGCTGGCACGGATACACACGCGTGTAACAGACATGCAGAGCCCATTCAAGCCACTGCAGAAGCTGGCATCTCCAGGGGCTTTTTCACACCCCTGCCCTCACTTGCACTGGCTTCCTGTTAGCCAGGGAGCCTGCCCCCGGCTCCGTTGAGCCCGAGCCCACTGACTTCAACAGGATGTCAGCCAGGGATGGATTTGCCTCTGGGGGTCCGAGCCCCTGCCACTCCCTTTGAAATCAGCTGGGGCAGCTCAGCCCTGCTGCCAATCGCTCCTTAAAGCCCTCAGAATCCCAGCAATGCCAATGGCCACACTCACGTAGGGGGGCGCTTCGCAGCGGGCACGCCGGGGATTGAACTGGGAACCTCCAGCGTTAAAAGCATGCACGGCGACAGCGTGAGCTAACGCACACAGCCTAGACAGCTATGGCCAGAGAGTGACCTGTAGCATAGCCCCCGAGCAGCAGGTTACACAAAGTACAAGTCCCCTGCAGGCTACCTGCTCTATCTACAGGATTGTCCAGAGCCGGGTCAGGAGAGCTGGTTGTTCCGGTGCTCAGGACTCCCTCCTTCGAGAGCCCGCCGTTTGGTGTGCTCTCCGCCTCGGTATGCTACAGGGGCAGATACGGCACACGCTAGTGAGGACAGGAGAATGGTACCCAAGGGCCTAGCGCGGTTGGGAACAGGGGGCCGGATCCTTAGCTGATGAGGCCCCACTGATGTCAAAGAAGCCTCCCTGCAGAGGCCGTGACTCTGATCCTACAGTCCAGTCGGTGGCATCATCTTGACTCCTGCAGCTCCAGACTGTGTCCCCCCAACCCAGCAGCAGTTGGCAAAATCTCCTTACTCCCCGCCCCAACCCGCCGGCCCCTGCCGGTTCCCAGGGAGCGAGCCCCAGACGGGTTTCCGAGCAAAGACAGCACTTGGAACAGGAGCGGCCAAACACGACCAACGGGTGGGACCTTCCTCCTCTCCCGGGGAGAGCCGGGCTCTGGGGCCGAGCGCGCGGCCAGCAACCTTGGCAGCTTTTTCTCGCGGCTCGTGACTGACTCAGCACTTTGGCATCTGTGCACCAACCCGGCGGTGATTAATTTCACCAGGACACGGTGGGATCTTATTAAAGAGAGCGCCGGCACAGCCCCAAATCTGCACACCCCCCGCCTCATTTCCCCAGGGCGGCTCTTGCCTCTCTTCCCCTCCCTGCCTCCCTGCTTTGCCTTCTCTGTCCAACTAAATTAATCTCCATTGCTCCAAAGGTCTCTCTCTCTCTCACACACCGCTGACCCAAGCGGAAATTGATTTTTTCCCCTTACCCCACACCCCCTGCCGTTTTCTGCCAGCCAAGCAGACAGAGGATTTTATGTTATTTATTTATTTATCTGGAGCCGAAATAGACCTCGGCCTTCTGAGATCTGGGGGGGGGGGGGGGGGGGGGGCGGAGGGAGGAATAGTTTGCAAATGAAAAATAATTATTTTGAAATAGATTTCAACGTACAAAGGCCGCAGGGGCCTGGGGCGGCCTTTTGCAGCTGGGACGTCTCCGTGGTGATCGTTTAAGGACTCACGTGGAGGGAAGCGGTTGGCGGGAACTCCCCGCTGATGCTCGTCACAGGAGTTTAGTGGCCTGACTTTAGGCATGGGAGCCTGGCATTGTAATCCTGACATGTACTCATGATGTGACCTCAAGAAAAAAACATTTCATTTCTCTGCGACTGTTCCCTCCAGCTGCTAACAGGGAAGGCAATGTGGTGTAGGGAATCACCACCCAGGAAACCTGTATTTGGTTTCCAGCTCTGTTTTGTGACCCTGGCCAAGCTACTTCCCCTGTCTGTGCCTCAGTTTCCCATCCTTTGTCTACTTAGATTGTAAGCTCATTGAGGCAGGGACCATTTTTTACAATGTGTTTGTACAGCGCCTGGCGCAACGGGGCTATGGTTTTAGTTGGGGCTTCTAGATGCTACTGCTTTTTGTAAGCCGAGCTGGTCAAAAATGAACATTTCACCAGCAAATGGCTTTTTTCAACAGAACAGATCCTTTCCAGGGAAAATGTCTGTTTTTGCCACAGCATTTCAGGTTTGCATAGAAAAACTGAAAGCCAAAAAAATTGTAAGCAAGTGAAAGCCAAAAGTTTTGTTTTCCGGGGTGGGTTGGGGTTTTTTTGGACAAAAAAGCCATCAAACAAAACCAATGACAACCCACCCATTCCCCCCAAAAATCTCCTTTTTCATTGGAGAAAAATATTCTTCCCTGACTTCTGTTTATGAGTTCTTAGTATTATTAAGTTCCTCACACACCTGTAGTGATAACCCTACTTTTACCCCGAAATCATGCTTCTCTAACCTGTTCAAATTCTTCACCCAAGTTAACAGGAGAATAGATGACGGGGAGCAGGTTGGTATAATTAATAGACTTTAAAGGGAGTTTGTGAAAAGCCCTTACAATAAGTTATTAAGGGAATTTACTTAAGAAAACCCAATTAAAGACACAAGAAACAGAGAGTAAGAATAAGATGGGCCATGCAAACAGCTTAATAGCAAAGAGCCCAGAGATCTGTTGTTATATGAACCAGCGGCACTGTTATTCGGTATACTTATTAATGATCTGGAAGACTATATGAAGAATTAGGTGGCAAAATTTGCTGATGATGTGAAGTCCCTGGATTACTCAAGAGTAAGGAGGGCTGTGGGGAACTCTACAAGGCGCAAACACAACCAGATAATTGGGCAATGCGACAGTGGATGAGAGAGGACAGAGATAAGAGCGCCGTAATGCTCATTGGGATGAACACCTGAAAATGACCCAGGCGCACGGATGGAGCAGGGATTAATTGTGGAAAGAGAGCTAAGCCCAGCTGGAAACCACTCAGTGAAGATATCTGCTCGTTGCTCAGCGGTGGTCAGAAACGTGGGTTAGGCATCAGGTAATCCTAAAATAGGGGAAGAGAAATTAGGTACACTGGACCCAATCCTCCGATGGTGTGAATGCAGATAGCTCCAAATGAAGCCACACCCAATTCACACCAACTGTAGATCTTGCCCATTGGTTTTACATCCTCACCCTGCATGCTGTGTTTTGGTCACTGCCTCTCCAAAGGGACAGAGGAATAGAAAAGGTCCATGCAACAAAAAATGATGAAGAGACATAGGAGAGAAGGAGTGTTGGCAAAGAAGGGCAAAAGGAGATATGACAGCGGCATCTAAACTACAGTAACTCCTCACTTAAAGTCCTCCCGGTTAACGTTGTTTCGTTCTTACGCTGCTGATCAATTAGGGAACATGCTCATTTACAGTTGCTAAATGATCCCTTCTAACGTCGTTTGCAGGCTATCAATGGCAGTTCAGTTGTCCCTTCCCCCACTGCCATGTGCTGCTCCCCGAGACTCCTGCCTGCTTGCTGTGTGGGGGGGAGGGGAAGAAGAGGGGGGCTAATGTCCCCCTGCACCTTGCTTACCCCATCTTCCATAGAGCAGGGGGACACATGAGGGAGGGAGCTGCTGCCTTAGGCAGAAGCTGCAGCTGCTGGGCTTGCTGATCTAATTAACAAGGCAGTGTACTTCTGACCCCACTCTTGATACCCAATTGGAAATGTGCATCTCTATCTCTGAAACACATCTTTCCTGCTGGCTTGTAGAGTGTGAGAGTTAACCCTTGAGGGCTCAGTGGAGTGCTAGTTCATTTAGTAAGGCATTCCCTGGGAAATTCCCACCCTCTGACTCCTCCACCTCAACCAAGCTTCACTGTGTGTGTGTGTGTGTGTGTGTGTGTGTGTGTGTGTGTGTGTGTGTGTGTGTGTGTGTGTGTGTGTGTGTGTGTGTGTGTGTGTGTGTGTGTGTGTGTGTGTGTGTGTGTGTGTGTGTGTGTGTGAGATATAATATAGTCTTTTGTCTGGTGAAAAAAATTTCCCTGGAACCTAACCCCCTCATTTACATTAATTCTTATGGGGAAATCGGATTCGCTTAACATCGTTTCGCTTAAAGTCGCATTTTTCAGGACCAGAACTACAACGTTAAGTGAGGAGTTCCTGTAATAGGGCCAGAACCCCAGCTAGTGGAAATCAACATCACCCCCTGGACTTCAAGGATTTGCACCAGCCAAGGATGTGGCCCATATGGGTTACAAAGAAGGCTGCTGGGATGTCCCAGTTTACCCCCTCCCGTAATAGAAAATCAAGGGCGAGCAAATATAAAGACGGCTGAAAGGAGCTACTTTGTTCACCTGACCTGTGAAACTTGCTGCTGCAGCAACTTACAGCTCCGTGAGACTCAAAAGAAGATTGAAAATGTGTACGTCCAAGGAAAGCAGCCATCTACTCTGGGTAGGATACCAGTTACCAGGGCTACCACCCGTCCTGTTCCAGCTGATCACCAGGTAGGGATACGACTATAAGCCCCTCCCCACTATCCGCCCAGGAGAATTACGCTACAGTGAGCTAAGGCCACTTTACTTCTGAACACAGAGGTTCAATGCGCTCATTAACTTCACACCTTTAGTCGATTCCCCTTAACTTTCCTGAGCGCCCAAGTGTAGACAGGGCCCTAGTATGCAGCATGGTCTGATAGAGGCTCCCAGGCTCAGATGGACCCTGTGTCTGCTCTGCCATGACCGGCACTGCCTCGCTTCCTATCCAGTTGGGTTTATGTCTTCCTCTTTGGGGGGAAAAAATCCTATTTTGCAGCAGTCTTATCACACTTGGTTCTTCATCATTGTTACTGAGCAGCAGCCGAATAGCAGGGCACTCACATAGACATAGACTAATGTCGGCGCCGGTGGCTGCTCGCGCCCCCCCACCCCCGGCCCCGCCCCAACTCCACCCCCAGCCCCATTCCCATTCCACCCCTTCCCCCAAATCCCCGCCCCCGCCTCCTCCCCCGGGCCCGCTGCATTTCCCCTCCCCGCCCCCAGGCTTGCAAGCCTGGGAGGGAGGGGGGAGAAGCGGAGCACCCACCGGCAGCTCCCTGCCCCCAGCCCCAGCTCACCTCTGCCTCCTCCCCCGAGGTGCCACTGCTCCGCTTCTCCCGCCTCCCTCCCAGGCTTGTCGCAGCGCGCCAAACAGCTGATTCTCGCGGCAAGGGAGAAAAGGGGGGGAAAGCAGAGCAGCGGTGCCTCGGGGGAGGAAGCGGAGCAGAGGTGAGCTGATGGGGGGGGGTGCATTGGAACCGCTCCCTGCCCCAGCTCACCTCCGCTCCACTCACCTCACCTCCGCCTCCTCCCCCGAGGCGCCGCTGATCCGCTTCCCCCTCTCCCTCCAGGCTTGCCATGAGAATCAGCTGTTTGGCGCATGGCAAGCCTGGGAAGGAGGGGGGAGAAGCGGAGCAGCGGCACCTCGTGGGAGGAGGCGGAGCGGAGGTGAGCTGGGTGGGGGGGCGGGCGGGAAGCTGCCGGTGGGTGCTCTGCACCCACCAATTTTTCCCCGTGGGTGCTCCAGCCCCGGAGCGCCCACGGAGTCGGCGCCTATGGGCACTCACAGGACAAGTAGAAAGACATGGGGTGAAATCCTGGCCCTCTTGAAGTCAGTAGCTTCTAGTCTCATGTTAGGCATGACACAGAGAGTGGCTGTAAAGGCAGAAGGAGGATACAGAAGATATAGAAGAAGGAAGGTTAGAATAAACAGGATCACATGCTCTCGGATCAGTTGTGCTCACTTCATGGAGGTTCAGTTATCAGGATATTTGGTGTCTTTGGGTTTCAGCTGTTTTGGGGTGGATGAAAAGATGGATAGAAAGATATGCTCAAGTCACAAAATGAGAATCCGGTTGATTCCAGCTGGTCTCTCATCAGATGGAGATGCAGATGGAATTATTGTCGGGTGACCATCAGAAAGTTTGGTTTGTCTTCTCGGCACGTATCCAATGCTCTTTGCTCTGGGAATGGGGTCAGAAGGACTCCGTCGTTCCCATGAAATCGCCAGTGCTCTTTAGAGCCAAGGGTGCTGGAACAGCTTTTATAGTGGGGGTGCTGGGAAACTGTGAACACTGTATACAACGGAAACCACTTCAAGCCAGGGGGTGCAGCCGCCCACCCCGCCCCTAATTCCAGCACCTGTGTTTGGAGCTCGTCGGATTGGAAATAGTGCAGGGAGATCCTGGCACTTCCTCGTCCGTCCCCAAACCCAGAAATGCAGCAGGAAGGTTTTCAACTAAAGATGACGGAGGAACTTGCTTTCATTATTTCCCCTCTCACTACAGTCGCGTGCTGGGCATGAGGGCTGCTGGCCAGCTCGGGTCTCATCGCATGCCGCAAACTGTCCCAGAGCTTTCCCCGGCCCTGGAGCCCTTTGTTCCAGGTGCGGTATCTCTTTAAGAATGCCGCTGAGCTCGCTCCAGCCCCAGGCCCCGGCGTGGGCTCTTCAGAAACCCATAAACCCCTGCAATAAATGGCCAGAGTGCAAAGTGCAAAGCTGCTCTGGGGAGCCATAACTTACTGGCCTCTCTTGCGCTAATCTCCCGGCATTACGTAAGGCACTCACCGCTAAAATGCCCGGCGGTATGGGGGCCTAACCCCCTCCCGGTAATGATAAGAGCCTCAATTATAGCTGCCCGTGGTTGGATGGTGCACGGGAGAGCCCAGCCCTGCCCCCACCCCCGCCGAACTGCCTTGGGAGCGCTGGGAAGGCCGTGGTACGCTCAGCAGGAGGAGGTGAAGGGGGGTTGGCAGGGCATTGAGAAATGGTGGGGGGAGGGATAGCTCAGTGGTTTAAGCATTGGTCTGCTAAACCCAGGGTTGTGAGTTCAATCCTTGAGGGGACCGTTTAGGGATCTGGGGCAAAAATTGGGGATTGGTCCTGCTTTGAGCAGGGGGTTGGACTAGATGACCTCCTAAGGTCCCTTCCAACCCTGAGATTCTATAATTCTAATTGCACTGGCAGGCTCTGGCTGGATTCCCATGCAAACAGCCAGGGCAGGGGTGGTCAGAGTGACAGGTTGCTGGGGGTGCAGGGAAGGGGGTGTGGGCTTCAAAGGGTCTATTGACGGTAACAGGAGGGGGCCGGTGTTCAGACCTGATGGACACCGGGGTGCCTTTCTGTTGCCATCATCGGGAACGGGCCCCGAGGGAGTCCCCAGAGCCAAACAGCCTGGCGTTTGGGGGGAGTTCGGGGCTCCTGACATAGGCGCTGACTCCGTGGGTGCTCTGGGGCTCAAGCACCCAGGAGGGAAAAAAAGTGGGTGCTCAGCACCCACCAGTCACAGCTGTTCAGTGGAGCTGCCAATCAGCTGTTTGGTGGCTGGCAGGAGGGACTCAGGGGAGGGGGCGGAAAGGGGCAGGATCTTTGGGGAAAGGGCGGAGTCGAGGTGGGGCCTCAGGGGGGAGTGGGGGGGGAGCACCCACCAGGAAAAATAAAAGTCAGCGCTCCTGAAATATCCCGTTTGATGGGCTTTGATGACAGGCTTTGAACAACGAGGAGTCCGGTGGCACTTTAAAGGCTAACACATTTATTTGGGCCTAAGCTTCGTGGGTAAAAAACCCACTTCTTTGGGGCTTTGAACGGCAGGCCCGTGGGAGAGTGGGAGGCTCAGGAGACTGGGACGCCGGTCTGGCACCTTCTTGGTTCAATTCAGGCTTGTAGTGGCCCAAAGCCCCTTTTGGCTGACGGATGCTACGCGCAATGCGACGGCAGCACCTAGTCCGGCTCCTGATGGGGTGGAGTCCGCCCACCAGCCAGCTGCGTAAGCAGAGGGGCGAAGGGAAATGGGGCGTGGACGTTCATCCAGCCAAGTCCCCCTGAGACAATTGCTCCAGGTCGGGCACAGGAAAAGGGGCCAAGAACTGGACACAGCGTGCCATCCCCTCCCACCCCGTGGTCTCTGCATGGCAGGGTGGGAAGCAAGCTGGCATAGGGTGCTCTGTGCAGAAGCAGGAGAGGCTGGTCTCCAGTGAATTCAACTCCCAGGTTCCTCCAGCACTGAAGCCCCTGTAGAAAGTACCCTGGGGCTGGGAGAGGAGAGTCTGGGACCCCCCCACCGACCCCTTGCTGCTGGAAGCGAGTGTCACAGCTGCAGCGTCCCCGCTCTGAGAGCAAACCCTCGTCCTGCAGGGCTAGGGCGCCCCGCCTCCTCCCGAGGGCCAGCCTGGCTTTGAAGCACAGGGCCGGGGACCAGGTGGGGAAGCCGGCGCTGATCTGCCTCCCGAAGCAAGTTCAGCCGAGGGGCTGAGTCAGCAGCTCTCCCCTCGGGAACTGGTTCATCAGCAGGTTCCAGGGGGTGTCTCAAGGACAGACACCAGAGGAAGCCAGATGGATGACAGGCCTTTGACAGAGCGGCTGAGCAGAGCATGCCGGGGATGGGGGGGGACGGGGAGGACGAGGGAGGGTGGCCGGCGGGAGGGCAAAAGAAATTTGGCCTGCAAACACGCAGCCGTGCACTCGCTCAGACAGGAGAGCGGGGAGCCACCATCAAACCGGTACTGGCGGCCACAGAGGCCAGCACTTTGTGGCCAGTTGGCTTCTTGGTGAACCGGGAGGGCAGGGAAGGGGTGCAAGGGCACAGGACAGAATTCCCCTTTCACAGGCAGACGTGTGCGGGGGGCTGGGATCGGTAGGTGCAGGTGTGACCCGCACACCTCCTGGCTGGGGTGTTGTGTGCCAGCTAGTGGCACTGAGACCACTTAGTGGCTAGCAGAAGGGACTTGGACTCGGCACTGCGAGAAAAGGAGTCTGCTCTACAGCCTTAGCTAACAGCCAGTTGGCTTGAGGCTCATCATGCACTAAGCTCCAGAGGTCCCCGGTTCAATCCCACCTGTTGACAACTGGGGTCTGTTGGCGTTACACAGCCACATTCCTTGCACTGAAACCTCGGGAAAGGGACGATGCTCCCAAGGTCGGAGAACTGGGGCAGACTCTCGGTCCATCCTGTCTAGCATCCTGCCATTGTCGCAGGCCGCTGGTCCATCCCATCCTTTATCCTGCCGCCCGGAGCGGCCTCGGTAAGGGAGTGATGTATTCCAGAGCAGAGTGTATAGACGATCCCCTTCTCATCAATGATTTATGGTGCAGGAGCTCCTAGAGGCTCCAGCAAAGAGCAGGCCTCATTATGCTGGGCGCTGCACAGACACCCAGTGGGAGCCGGGCCCTGCCCTGCCCTGAAGAGCATCCAGTCCAAATACACAAGACAGACAAAGGGTGGGAGAAACGAAGGCGGAGCCTCCCCGTTCCTCAAAGGGAAACTGAGGCATAAAGTGTTTTAAGGCCTGAACGCACAAAAGAAGTTAGATGCCTACATCCCTATTACAGATGCCTAAAGCCCAGTTTTGGCTCCCCTGCAGCACACAGAACTCCTGCCTGGCCCTGGAGGTACCTCACTCAGGGCGTATGTTTTCAGAGTCGCAGTTCCTCTAGGCACCTGTGTTTTTTCCTGCAGGCATGCGCCCTGCTGCCTGCCACTAGGTGTCTGGACTCCTCTCTCCTGCCTGAGCCCCAGTGATCTGCAAAGCAGGGGAAGACGGGTGTTCGGCCCCCTCAGTCACATGCGGGGATCGGTCCGGTAGGCAGCCTCTGACTGCGGATAAATACTTACATAGCCCTTGGGCCAGAGAGAGACCCATTGCCCGTGTCTGAAGGATCCATTCACAGAGCCCTCCGTACCCCGACCGCTGCAAGAGTCACCGACCAGAATAATCCTGCACTGGGCGAGAGCAGATGGGACCTAACAGGGCCTTTTCCTAGCATTCTGCTGAGCCAAATGGATAGTTTGATGAGGCAATAGGGCTAAGCACTGAAGGGCTTTTCATCAGCAGATCTCAAAGAGCTGCCCAATCTTTAGTGTCTTTATCTCCATTTCACAAAGGGGGAACTTTTGGGGATTGGTCCTGCTTTGAGCAGGGGGTTGGACTAGATGACCTCCTGAGGTCCCTTCCAACCCTGAGATTCGATGATTCTATGAACTGAGGCACAGAGAGGCTAAGTGACTCACCCAAGAAGTTTGCAGCCAAGCAGGGGCTTGAATCTGGGTCTCCCAAGGCCTAAATTAGTGCCCTAACCACTAGACCGCCCTTCCTCTTGCACCTAGCCCTCTTTTCAGCAGGATCACAGCCCAAGCTAACACAACATAGACTCCGAGTGCAACCCCACATCTCTCCCTGCTCCCCTCTCTCGAGGTCCCCTCTCCATCTCTGCACAGACGCTGCTTCACCGTGGAGGGAGACCAACCCAGAGGCAAGGCAAGGAAATAAGAACTCGGTCTGATTGCCTGCAGGTTCCGTGACCGATGAAGTAATGTGAACGTTTGGGATGAAACCCTATTCATCAAAGGAAATCGCCCTGGCTCCTTAACACACAGACCTTATCTCTGGCCATTTACTGGATCGATGGGACCTGCTCAGATGCCCCGACGCCCCCCAAAAACATTTACCCAAATGAAACATTTATATATGCATTTGATCTCGAAAATGTAATTACCAGGCTCCGGCCATTGATCGTGTCAGAGCTTATTGACAGGCCCTGATGATTGATAGGCCAGGGCTGGGAGAGTCCTTACCTGACTCCTCCGGACGAGGGATCGCCAAAGGCAGCCAATGAAGCGGCTTCTCACCTGCCTCGGTCCCGGTCCGGTAATGCACCCTCCGGCTGGGGCAGGTCCCTCCGGAACCCATAACCCCCGTTCCTGGGTGGGCTGGAAGGGGTGTCTCCAGGGACACAAAGTTCCTGCTCCCTCTAGCACGTAGTTATGCCACCTCCACAGCTCTGCCAGCCCGGGAAACAAAGGGCTCAGACTCGGGTCCCTGTGTGAGCCAGGCCTGCTCGGTGGGGCACCCTTGTCCCCCTCTAGTGGTGGCTAGCGATCATGCATTAAACCCCCCGGGGTTCTAGGTTCAAGCCCAGCCGATGACGGCAAGCAGAAGCCCCTACCACTTGAGCTCAAGGAGCAGGCTGTTGCTGTTACCGAAGCCAATCCCTAGAGGGAGACATGAGCACGCGTGTTACCTGCATGCAATAAACGGCCGAACTATAACTAACGCCGGAGAGATTCTGCTTCAGCTCCGGTGAGCTAAGCTTGGTCTTCCAGAGCAGAAGACAGCAGGTTCAGTCTGCAAGGCTAGCTGCAGGGGGCTTTGCTGACAGCCATGAGGCCTCCGTGCATGGGGCTTTCAGGTGTTTTGCACCAAGGAGACTGGACACAGGCGCTCTAGCAGTGTCCTCATTATAGGAAACCAGCATCCCTGCTCTTGGTGTCCAAGATGCAGGGCGGGTGACAGCAGGAAGGTCACGGTGGTGCCATTAAGCAAGAGAGAAGGGTCATTAGGGAAAAAAATCTAATTCTAAGGGAAATTGCGCTCTGGACTAGGCTTCCAAGGGAGATTGTGGAACGCACGTCACTGGAGGTTTTGAAGACCAGGCTGGACAACATCTGCCAGGGGATATCTAGGTTTACTTGGTCCTGCCTCAGCACAAGGGGCTGGACTAAATGATTTCTTGAGGTCCCTTCCAGCCCAGCTTTGATATGATTCTGTGTAACTCTCCCCTGCTAGATGGCAGAAGGGAAGCACCTTGGAAAGCATAATCCCAAGTATACGTATAAAATGATGGGGTCTAAATTAGCTGTTGGCGTCATTGTGGATAGTTCTCTGAAAACATCCACTCAATGTGCAGCGGCAGTCAAAATAGCGATCAGAATGCTGGGAATAATTAAGAAAGAGATAGCTAATACGACAGAAAATATCATATTGCTTCTATATAAATCCATGGTATGCCCACATCTTGAATATTCCGTGCAGATGTGGTCACCCCATCTCAAAAAAGATATGTTGGAATTGGAAAAGGTTCAGAAAAGGGCAACAAAAATGATTAGGGGTATGGAACGGCTTCTGTATGAGGAGAGATTAATAAGACTGGGACTTTTCAGGTTGGAAAAGAGACAGCTAAGGGGAGATATGATTGAAGTCTATAAAATCATGACTGGTATAGAGAAAGTAGATAAGGAAGTGTTGTTTACTACTTCTCATAACACAAGAACTAGGGGTCACCAAATGAAATTAATAGGCAGCAGATTTAAAACAAACAAAAGCAAGTATTTCTTCACACAACGCACAGTCAACCTGTCGAACTCCTTGCCAGAGGATGTTGTAAAGGCCAAGACCATAACAGGGTTCAAAAAAGAGCTAGATAAATCCATGGAGGACAGGTCCATCAATGGCTATTAGCCAGGATGCTCAGGGATGGTGTCCCTATCCTCTGTTTGCCAGAAGTTGAGAATGGGCGACAGGGGATGTATCACTTGATGATTCCCTGTTCTGTTCATTCCCTCTGGGGCACCTGGCATTGGCCACTGTCGGAAGACAGGACACTGGGCTAGATGAACCCTTGGTCTGACCCAGTAGGGCCGTTCTTATGTTCTTAAACATGGCGTTGAGTACCTCTGCCCTTAGCATCCGGGCCTGGGTGGGCAAATGGGGCTACAGTGCACCCCTTGGCGGGGGACCATAGCCACCCATGGTGGAGGAGAACCATTCACATATGGCCTGGAGCTGTCCCTGTAAATGGATGGAGGAGCTGTTGCCCCAGAATTTGACAGCACTGCAGTCAGCCATTTTGTATGTGCAGCCTCTGCCGGATGAAACCCAAATGTCACATCGCTAGGAACAATCTTAGGCCTTTGTGAGACAAGGTCAGGCCATGACAGACTTGCAGTTTGTTAATCAGAATGGGAGGATGGGCGAGAAAGTTATGGAGGAAAGTGAGTGAAGAGCGACCGTGGTTTTAGGTGCCCCTGACATCTTGTTGTTATGGCTAGAAATACGAGAAATGTTTTGAGATAATGAGCAGTTTGTTGAAGTTAGGAGAATTGATGACCCAGTGGAGGTTATTATGCTGACCCGCTAGGAGTCACTATAGTTTAGGTGCTATTAGAGTCAGCTATAAACAATTAGGTAAAAGTAAATACCTCGGAGCAGTCCAAGGGAGCTTTTCTTCGGGAAAGGAGCAGACATCTAAACTCCCCATCAGGAAAAGAGCCCCCCTGGAAGTCCGGCTGGTGAGCACTCAAAACCATCTCAGACTGTGGGTAAATATCTCTGGGATGTCCTAACCCTATTACTTATGTCTGTGTGTGCTTAATAGCTAATACGTTGTAGTTTTAGCTAAGAGCACGCTTACTCATATCAATCTTTCATCAGACAGAAGCACTGTGTTCCCATTGGTTTATTCCTAACACCACCTGGGGTGAAACAGGTACATTACCACTGCTTTGGGTTCTGAAATCCCACGGGTAACAGGGCCAGCTGTGCGGTCTCCCCAGCCAAGCCCTAGCGAGGTCGCCAGCGGATTACTGTTAGGGTTTGGTGAAGAATGAGGCGGGATTTGATAGCTGCTTTCAACTACCTGAAAGGGGGTTCTTAAGAGGATGGATCTAGACTGTTCTCAGTGGTAGAAGATGACAGAACAAGGAGTAATGGTCTCAGGTTGCAGAGGGGGAGGTTTAGGTTGGATATTAGGAAAAACTTTTTCACTAGGAGGGTGGTGAAGCACTGGAATGGGTTACCTAGAGAGGTGGTGGAATCTCCTTCCTTAGAGGTTTTTAAGGTCAGGCTTGACAAAGCCCTGGCTGGGATGATTTAGTTGGGTTTGGTCCTGCTTTGAGCAGGGGGTTGGACTAGATGACCTCCTGAGGTCCCTTCCAACCCTGAGATTCTATGATTCTATGAAACTTTTTTCTTTTTAAAGTAGAAAATCAACAAAATGAATGTGTGCCCGCTGCTGTCCCGGGAAACAGTGGCGTGTGCCAGGAAACCAGAACCAGAAAACACCATCTTGGGATGAAAACTAAGACTGGCTTTCGTTTTGTGATGAGAAAATCCCAACTTGCTCTGGTGACAGTGTCACAACTCCAGCGCGCCATCACCCCTGTTCTCTCTCCCCAGACTGTGCATTGCACAGGCAGCTGTGGGGCCAATGGGGAATCAGGCACATTCAGACGGGAAACAAGGCGTACATGTTTAACGATGACCGCAATTAACCATCGGAACAACTTCCCGAAGGGCGTGGTGGATTGTCCCTCTCCGACAACTTTTAAATCAAGCCTGGCTGTTTTTCTAACAGATCTGCTCTAGGACTTATTTTAGGGCGGTTCTCTGGCCTGCATTACACAAGGGGTCAGACGAGACAGTCACAACGGTCCCTTCCGGCCTTGCAATCTCTGAAGCGATGAAGCTAAACGGGGAATTCAGGTGTCCGAGCAGGGCCAATTCCCAGCCTCCGGGCTGAGCCTGCTGAATGCCAATAGGGCTGAGGCTCTGGACCAAGAACTGGACTGGGACTAGTGGCTCACCAGCAACTAACTTAAACCAGTGCCACTGAGGGTAACTAACACACATGGGCACACATGGACAATAACCAGGCAGAGATATGCATGCATACAGGCACACAACATCATGATAGGCACATGGGGATGTACCTATGGTTCACATGCACCCAGGCACCATGGAGCTACACACACACACACACGCTTGCAGTGAGAAGGAAGTCTGGCCCTTTAAGACATTCTTCTCTACCTCCTGCTGTCTCTTACCTGCAGCTGAGTGACCATGCTGACCGGTGGGGATTCACTGTAATTCTGCTGAGCCGCTCACATTTGCAGCTGTGTATCGACAGCAGCTCCTCAGAGTAATGTCTGCACTGTCAGAAGGGAACAAACAAACACGCAACCAGAAATACACACACACACACACATCACTCACTACCCCTGCATCACACTCAAGCACACCACACACACACACACCGCTCCTAAAACCACACCACACAGACCGGCACCCTTTACGCCCTCCACAAAACACACCGCGCCAGGACACACATTGCATCAGCCACAAAATCGCACCCACCCTGAACCACTCACAAAAGTGCACGCCGAGAACATGGACCCACGTGCCAAAACCCACACAAGCCACGCCACTCACAAACACACACACACGCCTCTCATCGACGCCAACAACCACACAGAATCACATCTGCAATGCACACCCATAGACACACACTTCCCGTCCTGACCCCCCTTTGTTTCTGCTGCATTGCTTCACCCTCTCGTCCTAGATCCTGCTCTCTGATACTAGCTGCTTAGTCCAGCCAAACCCTGGTTCTCTCCCATCTCGGACATTAACATCATAACCCCCCAAAACAAACAGGCCCCCTCCCTTTCAGAGGTGAGCCGGGTGACAGGCACTGATTGATATGGGGATCAGCGGAGGTTAGGGGAACTCAATTGCTCTCTTCACACACACCAGGTCGGCCGGCCACCTGGCAGTTTTTTTCCCCGACTCGGCTGATTTTTCTCATGTTATTCAGCGAATTTCGTGCGCGTGCCGGTGAAAGGTTCTGGATTGACAGCCCTGGAGACCCGAGGCCTCTCTATTTATCACCAAGCAGAGACAGCCTGGGCTGCGGTGGGGCAAGTTCCCCCCCTCCTCCCCCAACGTGCTCGAACGCTGCCCTGGAAGGATCACCTCGAGGAGTTCAGTCCATGGCCCATTCCGTCCTTAGCCTCTCCGCTGGGGCTGCCAACGAGGGGCCAGTCAGAGCCATATTTGGGTGGGGAGCGTTGTGAGGTGGACACTTACCCTACCAGGAGATGCACTGAGACCCGCCAAACTCATTTCATCCCCCAATCACCAACGTAGTTGATCATTTAACAAGTTGGATACATAATCTGGGCCTGGAAACAGCCACGAGGTTATAAGAACATAAGAATGGCCATACTGGGTCAGACCAATGGTCCATCTAGCCCCGTATCCTGTCTCTGACAGTGGCCAGTACCAGAGGTTCAGGGGGAATGTACAGAACAGGGCAGTTCTGGAGAGATCTTACCCTCTCTACCCTTCCTGACCTCTGCCAATCAGAGGTTTAGGGTTGCCCAGAGCATGGGGTTGCATCCCTGACCATCTTGACTAATGGCCATCGATGGACCTGTGCTCCATGAACTTATCTAGTCCTTTTTTGAACCCACTTGAACTTTTGGCCCTTGCTACATCCCATGGCAGTGAGTTCCACAGGTTAATTGTGGATTTTGTGAAAAAGTACTTCACCTTGTTTGTATTAAACCTGCTGCCTATTAATTTCATTGGGTGACCCGTTTTTTTGTTTTGGGGGAAAAGCTTCCCTGCTCCCTTTTTTCACACCAGTCTTGATTTTATCAGATTCACCTTTAATTGTTTCTTTTCTAAATTGACCAGCCGAAATCTTTTTAGTCTCTTCTCATATGGAAGCTGTTCCAAACCCTTGATCGTTTTTGAACTTTTTCCAGTTCCACTATCTTCTTTTTGAGCTGGGGCGACCGGAACTGAACACAGTATTCGAGGTGTGGGGGCACCATTGCTTTATATAGTGCTATTATGATATTGTCTGTCAGATTTTCTATCTCTTTCCTAATAGTTCCTAACATTCTGTGAGCCTTTTTGACCGCTGCTGTGCATTGAGCAGATGTTTTCAGAGAACTATCCAAGAGGACTCCAAGATCTTTTTCTTGAGTAGGGACAGTTAATTTAGAAGCCATTATTATATATGTGTAGTTGGGATTATTTTTTCCAATGTGCACTACTTTTCACTTCTCGGTGTTGAATTTCTTCTGCCATTTTATTGCCCAGTCACCCAGTTTTGTCACCCCTGTAACTCTTCACAGTCCGTTTTGGACTTAACCATCTTGAATAATTTTCATCATCTGAAAATTTTGCTACTGCACTCTTGATGCTCTTTTCCAGATTATTCATAAATATGTTGAACAGCACAGGTCTTGCTACAGTTCCTTGGGGGACCCTGTTGTTTACCTCTCTGCCTTGTGAAAACTGACTATTTAATCCTACCCCTTGTTCCTACCTTTTTATCAGAGGACCTTCCCTCTTATCCCATGACTACTTCCCTCTTATCCCTTCCCTCTTATCCCATGATTAGCGGGCTGATTAGGGGGCTGGAGCACATGATTTATGAGGAGAGGCTGAGGGAACTGGGATTGTTTAGCCTGCAGAAGAGAAGAATGAGGGGGGATTTGATAGCTGCTTTCAACTACGTGAAAGGGGGTTCTTAAGAGGATGGATCTAGACTGTTCTCAGTGGTAGAAGATGACAGAACAAGGAGTAATGGTCTCAAGTTGCAGAGGGGAAGGTTTAGGTTGGATATTAGGAAAAACTTTTTCACTAGGAGGGTGGTGAAGAACTGGAATGGGTTACCTAGGGAGGTGGTGGAATCTCCTTCCTTAGAGGTTTTTAAGGTCAGGCTTGACAAAGCCCTGGCTGGGATGATTTAGTTGGGTTTGGTCCTGCTTTGAGCAGGGGGTTGGACTAGATGACCTCCTGAGGTCCCTTCCAACCCTGAGATTCTATGATTCTATGATATTAGGAGTTTCCTTAAGAGTCTTTGGTGAGGGACCTTGTCAAAGGCAGTCTGAAAATCTAAGTCCACTATATCCACTGGGTGCCCCTTGTCCACATGCTAGTTGATGCCCTGAAAGGATTCTAGTAGATTGGTGAGCCATAACTTCCCTTTACAAAAACTGTGTTTACTCTTCCGCAACAAATTGTGTTCATCTCTGTGTCTGATAATTCTGTTCAATAGCTCCCCTAAGGATCCCTCAGGACCAATTTTCTGATTAAAGCTGGTCAAACAAATTTAATCAACACTTTTTTTGGACCAGAAGTGGCTTTTGGATGAAACGGACATTTCTCTTGAAAATCTCCATTGGGGTTGATTTTTTTCCCCAGGTTTTCATAGAAAAAACCAAAAAACTAAATCGTCAAATTCATGATGTTTTTGAGGGGCAAGAACTGATTAGCTTGGTTTGTTTTCAATAACCAAAAAATGATTTTTTTGTTGGTTTTTCAATTTTCAGATGAAAACCCAAACAATTCCGTGAAAATTTTCGTTTGCTTTGGAATTTTTCATAGGAGAGAAAAAAATACATTTCCTGGCCAGTTCTCCTCCCAGTCCTGGGTTATAACAGTGTTTGTCTTTTTTTTCT
Organism: Macrochelys suwanniensis; assembly: GCA_033296515.1. Lineage (NCBI taxonomy): Eukaryota > Metazoa > Chordata > Testudines > Chelydridae > Macrochelys > Macrochelys suwanniensis. Next base: position 256,732,307 of record CM065776.1, on the reverse strand, counting down.
TCTTCTTTTTTTTTTTAAATAATCTTTTAATTTAATATTTCTGAAGGACACCTACCCATTGTAGATCCCGTTAAGCTGTCCAAAAGCCACGAGTAACAGCCTCCCGCTGCACGGTAATGGCCATCTGGCTTACAATAACAACACCTCAAATGTATCCCTAAGGGGGGGTGAAAATACAGATATAATATCAGCTGCGAATCCCCTTCAGCAGGAGAGGTAACCACTTTATAACCAAGGAGGAGGATACAGGGAGAGTGAGGGAGAACAATCAAATTGGAAAATGATGAGCAAAGGGAGACAGTGTAGCCACTGCATAAATACGCTGCCGGTTCAACGCGAGAGCAAGGCAGATCTGAATACCAAGGGCCCAATTCGCCTCTGACTTACACCAGTTCAAAACCAGGGCAAACCGAGAGCAGCTGCCTGGCTGGGAGATATGCTTTAGCCAGAACACAAGCTTCTGGACTCATGCAGGGATGAAGGGGGGAAATGTAACGGCCTGTGGACTACAGGAGGTCAGACTAGATGATCACAGTGGTCCCTTCTGGCCTTAAATTCGATGATTCGGTTAATTTCACTGGAGTCGCTCCTGATTTACACCAGTGCAAATGCTCAGCCAGTTTTCGATGCCACGGTGATGGGCACAGTGTAAAAAGCCTTCATTGTTAGAATAGACTGGCAGGGTGGGACGTAGCATGTTCTAAGGAGCTTGGGCGAAGGGCAGGATTCCTGGGTTCCATTCCTACCACCACTGTGCGGTCTTAATTGAGACACCAGGGCTTAAGTTCTCTAAAATGCCCATTTACCCTGATTTTTTGGAGGCCAAACAAGAGCCTGGTTTTCATCGATGCTGAGTACCCACAGTTCTAGCAGGGGTTAATGGGTACTCAGCACCCCCCAAAAATCAGGTCTACAGCATCTCCAGATCAGCACCCCAAAAAAGAGACCCCTGTTATTACTGGGTGAATAGGGCTTAACACCCCTCTCTCTGTGCCTCAGTTTGCCAGACTGTAAAATGGGGCTAATGCTGTTTATGGCCCTTTGGGCTGGAGAGCTAGAGAGTGATACTCTGAGAATAGATTCCCCTGCAGTATTATAGAGCCGCTGGCAGGATGTTTGCTGTAAAGGTTCTGAGACCCTGGCCCTGGTCTATAATAGCCTGGATCATGGCACATGGTAGGAGCTGGTCATGGAAGAGAGGTAAGGGATTGGGGTACAGGCTGATGTGGGGGTGGGCGTGTCTCAGTATTCACCTATGATCCGCTGTGTGCCTCAAGGGACGAGTGGACTGAGTTTTCAATAGTTGGCAGGGTGCGCTAGCCCTTTTTATTGTTCCAAATCAAACCCGCTCCCTGATCGCCGAGTGCTGGCAGGCACAGCGGATGCCAGTGGGCGCCGAGCCTGCTAGTTACAGAGCTGAACAGCTGCCTTGGACGCCAGCTCTTCTCTGCAACTACAGAAGGAGGGGGAAAGTGGAGGAGTTCCTAGTGAGGATTCAGCCCAGATAAGAGGGGAGCAAGAACTGCCCCCCCCCCCCGCTCCTCCCCGATGGCTGCGCGGTTAAATGAGTTTGTCGGGTCTCAGCCCAGTTCCCAGGGGGCAAGTGTCCGCATTATGAAATGTTCCACCCCAGAGGGCCCTAAAAGGCTGCCTTATTGGCTATCCAGGGCTGGAGACCGAATGCCTCTCTCACTCCAGCTCTCTCGCCCCCATGGGGGATCCTCCGTGGCAGGGTTGAGGTGTGGTAATGGGCCTGCGGGCATAGCTGCTCTGTGGCCCCTCTTTGATTTGGCACCTTTCAGCAGCGCTCAAATCACCACCAGAAACAGGGAACCCCCAGCGGGGAGAGACATGCCAGCCACTGCCTTGTGCCCAGGGCACTGCAGACTGGGCATCACCCCAAGCCCTGAGCTACAGGGACCGTACCGCTCTAAGTCCACTCGATTGAGGGCGCTGCCCATCTCAGGCTAACTGCCTGGGCCAGCATGGACTCAGTGCTTGGCAATGATGCGCCAGCCAGCCCCCTCTGATCCCTCTGCCTGTCTGTGGCATTTCTCCTCCCACCCTCGCCAGCCCCATTCTCCTCTGGAGAGAGGTCCAGGCGAACTACTCTCACAGAGCCAGGGCAAAAGAACTTCTCCTAGCGGGGCTGAGCCTGCAAGCAGCTCCCTGGCAGGAGGAAAAGGGGAGCGCGGAGGGTGAGGAAGGGGTTAACGGTCCTAGGGGCTGCTCCGAGCACCCCGAGATGGGCATTCCCCCGGTTGGACATTCCCAGCCCCTGCCCAGCTCCCAGGGCTGGCGCAAGGCGGCAAAGAGGGGCCGTGGGCTAAGCACACCCAGGGGAAGGCAGACTTCCTCACAGCCCATTTGTGCAGGCTTTTTCCAAGCCGTACTTTATTTACCTGTTCAATATCAGAGAGCAATTCCCACAGCAGCCCTAACATTACACGCTACAGAGTGCTAACGCGGCAAAAGAAAACTCTCTCTTAAAGGGGCACACACACACACAGAGTCTGCATACATTCCCTGTCTACACACACACACACTCACACACACACAGAGAGTCTGCATACATTCCCTGTCTACACACACACACACACACTCACACACACAGAGTCTGCATACATTCCCTGTCTACACACACACATGGGCACACACCCACACACCGAGTCTGCACACATTTCCTGTCCACACACACACGGGAACACACACACACACAGAGCCTGCATACATTCCCTGTCTACACACACACACGGGCACACATGGGCACACACACACACAGAGTTTGCATATAGCCCATGTCCACACACACACACAGAGTCTGCATATATTCCCTGTCTCCACATGGGCACAAATGGGCGCACACACACACACACACAGAGTCTGCATATATCCTGTGTCCACAACTATGTGCGTGCACACACACAGTCTGCATATATTCCCTGTGTCCACACACACACGCACACAGTCTGCATATATTCTGTGTCCACACACACACACACATTCAGAGTCTGCATATATTCCCTGTCTACACACATACATGCACACACACATACACACACAATCTGCATATATTCCCTGTCTCCACATGGGCACACACACACACACACACACACACACACACAGAGTCTGCATATATTCCCTGTGTACGTACACACACACACACAGAGTCTGCATATATTCCCTGTGTCCACACACACATGTTGCAAACATGCATTGCATACTGCACACCTGCTCCCGACACTCACCGCATACACATGCATGCTGCAGACATGCTGGCTCCGGATAGAGTGACCAGATGTCCCGATTTTATAGGGACAGTCCCGATTTTGGGGTCTTTTTCTTATATAGGCTCCTATTACCCCCCATGCCCTGTCCCAGTTTTTCACACTTGCTGTCTGGTCACCCTAGCTCTGGAGCACTCTGACAGAGCGGGATGGGGACGCTTGCCTTGGCACTGCCCATATTGGAATGGTTTTGTGGGTAGTTACATCCCTTCTGACGCCAGGCCTTTCCCTTACAGGCGATCCAGCCAGACGCAGAAATCACGGACAACCTCTGGAAGCAGAGAGACAGGAGCTAGCAGAGAACTAGGCCAATCAGGCTTGGCCATAAGGTGCATGGCTTGAATACACACCCTATAAGTGGCTGTCCCCGCCAGCGAAGGCTGGATCGAATCCAGCATCTCCCTTCTGACAGCAGCCCTAGGAAGGATGCTAGGCAATGATTACAGTCGGCCTGAAGGCAAACTTTTGAATAAAGAATCCTCGGGCCAGGGAGCCTCTTTCATGGGGCTAGGGGAGAGCTAGGGGACTGCCACCCGCCCTGATTGGGCTGGGAAGGTCCCCGTTTTACGGCCCTGCGGGTCTAGCTTGCAAGTCGCAGACCGAGGGCTTGGCCCTGGCCTTAGGCCTGGAGACCCCTTGTGCCTTCGTCAATGTGCAGCAACGCCGTTAGCCCCAGGGCGAGGTTCACGGGTGGCTCCGTGGACGGCCCCTGGGGAATTTGGCCACTCTCCCAAGGTCCTAGGAGAAGGTGGGGCCCTGCAGTCGGACTGCCAGGAGCCCATGAGGCAACGTGCCCCCTCAGGAGACCTGGAAGCCCCCCCCCCACCCCAGGATGCGTGCGGGTGTCTTGACAGGCCCAGCGCGGCAGCACCGGCCGCGGGGAGCCAGGCTGGGGATGGAGAAGAGCCATCGAGCGGCTGGTGGGTCCGAGCGCATCCTCCATCCACGAGCGTGACCGGCCCTATGAGGTGGCGTGACATTCCCTGCGCTCCCCCCCTGCGCCGCATCTGGCTGGCTGCCTCCCGGATTGGCTCAGCCCCGCCGCTCTCTCGTGCCGCTGACGTGGCGTTTGTGGAGAAAACAGGCGCGAGACGGAGAGGCGATTGGCCATGCTTCCGGGGGAATGAGCTCTCCCTCCCTCACACCTGCGAGACACTTCACATCGCGGGCTAAATCCCATTTCCATTTCCCAGGCAGCCCCTTGATTTATTTAATCCCCCTCCCTCTCCCCCACAGCCCTCCCCTGGTGAAGATCCCCTTGATTCCAGCTGAGCTGAGATTGGCAGCCGGGGACCGGGAAAAATCAGAGAGCAGACAGGCTTGAGCTGTGGAAATTAATGCAATGGCTGCGAGGAACTTTAACTCCTGAGCGGAATAGACTTGGCTTCCTACGGGGACGTACAGGGGGTTGGGTGTTACAGCGATAACTTAGAAACGAAATGGGGCCAGCCGGCGACTTGAATCCAGGGTGCAGCGGAGAAGAGGTGGGCGTACAGAAAATACCTTATAGCCCTGCCGTAGCTCCAGTGTCTTTGGGCTGTGGTCACAGCAGTGCTTGCAAATTAAGCAGCCAGAACCTAGGCGGAAAATTTGTATGGGAGACTTGCAGGGGGAAATCCAGGGTGCTGCATGAAGTGCTGTGGGTGACCCTATGGGTGGCACTTTCCCAGGTAGACGTCCTCCTATGGGCCCTAGGGCCAACGCAGCCCCATGGCTACCATCCAATGCACCTGGGGCAGGAACTTGTCCCCAGGGCTCATGAAATTGCAAGATGCTCCGGGCAGAGAGCTGCTCTATGTTTCCAGTTTAGGGGAGGGATAGCTCAGTGGTTTGAGCATTAGCCTGCTAAACCCAGGGTTGTGAGTTCAATCCTTGAGGGGGCCATTTAAGGATCTGGGGCAAAAATTGGGGATTGGTCCTGCTTTGAGCAGGGGGTTGGACTAGATGACCTCCTAAGGTCCCTTCCAACCCTGATATTCTATGGTTATGCCCAAGCGCTGGGCAGGCCGTCACAGCTCAAGAACAGATGCATCTGTCGGCAAGACACCAGAGAAGGGCCTGAGCTGAACAGTCCTGGCTGTTCCTATGAATATAGAGCCTGGCACCCCACTAGGTCAGAGCAAAACCCTGGAGCCTAGGGGAGCCAGGCTGGAGCTGCCCGAGATCTGTTTGCCACAGAAAAACGCGGAATTGTCCTTTTTCACGGAGAATCTTGAGGTCTTACCTTTTGTGAAAAACTAAAAGCATATCCAGTAGAACCCCCTTGATCCGAGCCTCCATTATCCAGCTCGCCATATTCACCAAACCACCAGCCGCCCGGCTGGGGCTCAAGCGGTAAAATGCGGATTTGTATGTTCTTTTAATCAGAGAATTTCAGGGGTTTTTGTTGCGGAAATCACAGATCCCTGCTCGTCACATCTAACGTCTGAGAAAAGAGCAAGGCCGGGGGACAGAATGCTCCCTCCTGGCCGTCCAGCGCGGTCACAAGCCCTGGTACTGCAGGAGACTCTCCTAGGCCCCTCTCCTAGGCACATCCTACACAGGGTGTTCAGGCTCTGGATTTCCAGCTGAAATCAGTGGACGTTAGGAGCCTAAATACCGTCAGAGATCTGGGCCTGAGTCCCTCTCTCTTGCATGTCCCTGACAGACAGCGACGTAGGATGCTGGAGCCTGGGAGGAGGAAAATCCCCTCTCCAGGAAGAGACGGCCTCTCCGTTGGTGGTGGCAGATGTGTTAATCTGCCTGAGTCTAACACGGCTGGTGGCTGCTCATCCCCGGTGATGAATGGCTCCCTCCACAAGAAAAAAAAAATCTGGCAGCAGCACGCCCCATCCATCAGCAGCTCTTCACTTGCCCAGGGGTTAGCACTGCCCACTTCTCCTTGGCTAGTATCCAGGCTTGCTTGGCCCACTGTGCCATCTCTGCCCTTTCTGTGCTATCTGGCACCCCGGATGGACATTGGTCTGGGGGCAAAGAGGCGGGAACTGCAGTGGAGAGACCTTAAGTGGGGTTTGTAGGGACTCACTCCTGCCTGGTGCAATAGAACCCAGCCCCCTTGGTGCCCAGATTAGAGGTTTGGTAACTATTAAGAGGGGGACGCTGGGACCATTCAGTGGGAATGGGACCCAGGCCAGCTCATTCCTCTGGTGTCAGCAGTGTTTACATCTGAGACGCTCATGGTGAAAGCGTATTGGGTACCACGCCCATCAATCCACCCCAACGCTGGCCTATCATCCCCCTACTATTCCAGCCCTGGACTCCCAATTCTCGCCAATGGTCTCCAATTCTGGCCCATTGTACTCCCTCCTATTCCAGTTATGGTCTTTCCAAAGGCCAAGTTCTCCCATGTTTTCTATTAAAGAACGCGTGATCCCGTCCAGATGACAAGCTGTAGAGTAAGATTCCAGGCCTGTCACACTGGCTGTGTCACGCTGGAGACTAGAATGGCTGTTGAGTCAGTGTGAAGTGACGGAAACAGCAGCGCGCATGGTGGAGGGCTTTTTTCGTTCCGAATATCAGCGGGTTCAGTCCTCACCGGGATTCACACTCTGCTGCCGTCCAAGTTCTTTGCACATGACACCCATGCGGTACCACACCAAGAGTTCTGGACCGTCACGAGAGCAGCGGTAACGCAGCCAATCACCACCTTTACTTCTGCAGCTAATTTGCATGCAACCATTTCATTGGTTGGATGAGGGAGACTGCCCAGACGGTGGATTACATGGCCCACCTGCCACAGCTGCGTAGCTACTACTTTGTCAGTACCAATGAGGGGTATAGTTGGCTGCAGGCACGGTCTGTGGTGACACACCTGAAGGAACCATGGCAGCGAGCAGTGTGTCACCTGTGCCCGCAGGCCAGTACCCGGCTCTCTTCCTGCAACCGGTTCAGTCCTCAGGCAGGGGATGCCTTGAGAGTGTCTTTGTAACTGCGTTACATGGTCCGCTCTCTGCCTAGCTCTGTTTGGTCTGAGCATCCCAGGAAGCAGTGCCCCATGTGCTGCTCCGGGGGCGTGCCCAGTTGGCGCACGATTCCCCCGGCTGCCCAGATGGTGCCCAAATGAACGCAGATGATGCCACGCACGCCTTGTGTTGTGAAAAAAGCTGCTCCGGGGACACAGCTCCACCGTGGCTTATTAACAACAGCAGAAAGGCTGTGCTCTTGTAGCGCACGTTCCACCGATGGATCTCAAAGCGCTTTACGAAGGAGGAGTGTATCCTCAGCCCCCTTTTACAGCTGGGTTTGTTGCAACCACGTCAGAGGAGGGACTCGCAACCTTGAGGCCAAAGCATGCTTGCACCCCTAACGCAAACAGGGCTGGGGAGCTCGGGGTGCATTGCCCAGGGCTCCGTATGTCACACGGGGCTGGGATAGCTACGCTGCGAGGACTAGCCGGGCATGGATTGTAGCCAATCCCTGGCTGGGTGGAGGACTTCCAGCTGCACCTGCCCAGCCTCCGGCCAGCCCAACGGCACAGCCGAGCCGCCTGATGTATCCCTCCGCTGGGTCGGCCGAGGGAGTCGGATAACCTGCTCTGAAGCCCAACAGCAACAACGGATCTCTGGCTGTTGAATGCACACGCCCACAGCTGCAATCTCTTCTTGTAGCCTTGCTTCAGACCTTGCTCCCAGCTTTGCTCCTGTCCTGCCTGGTCCACCCCAGCCCGGCTGCCCTAAGGGCTTCCTGACTCCGGCACCATCCTCTGGCTCCAGCTCCCGACTCACAACTCCTGCTCCACCCACTAGGCCTGACTGCCCCCGTCCCGGCACGTGACACCAGGTGTTTGTCTGACCTGATCCAGTTACAGGGATCCCACAGCCTCCCTCGGAGGAAAGGGACCCGAGCGCAGCGAAGGCTGAGTCCTAGAGGAGATTCCCCTCCCCAAAGGGGGCGCCAATGAGACCGCTCTGGATCAGGGAGACCCAGCACTTGCAATGCAGGTGATCAGTGCACAGATCCAGGCTGGGGAAGCGCTTGGAAACCTTCATAGAATCATAGAATCTCAGGGCTGGAAGGGACCTTAGGAGGTCATCTAGTCCAACCCCCTGCTCAAAGCAGGACCAATCCCCAATTTTTGCCCCAGATCCCTAAATGGCCCCCTCAAGGATTGAACTCACAACCCCGGGGTTAGCAGGCCAATGCTCAAACCACTGAGCTATCCCTCCCCCCTTTAACCCACCCCCCTGGAGCCAGGGCTTCTGCCGCCACCTCCGCCGAAGCCTCCTGCTCTTGGACACCGGAGCTGAGCTGCCTGCAGGGGCTTGTCAGGCCTGGCGTACACCTTCTAGACGCGCTCTAGCATCAGCGGCCTGCCTTCGCTCCCTATCATGTCCCTCGCCGCCGTTCCAACACGTCCCTACGTCGCTGGGTAATAAATTAACCCTGCGGCCGTACGGCACCTGCCCACAGTGTAAACGGACCGGGAGCGCAAGAAAATAGAAACCAGCGGACTCACCCCAAGCACGCAGAAGACGCCCAAAATAGCGTAGTGCTGTATATGAGAAAGACAGCAGCGGGCCGAACCCCTAGCCGGACCCCTGGCGCTCAGCCCTACAAAGAGCTCGATGAAGCTGGAGTGTTGGCTGCTCCCATGTGCTGTTTCCTCCAGAGGAAAGAGGAAGGCCCTTCGGGCACCTAGCAAGTTGCCCATGTAGCCAGCGGTTGCCTCGTAATAATTTAGAGCTAGGCCCCTTTACCTCCCAAATGTCCCAGCGGCGTTGAGATTGGAGCGGGGGGAGGTGAGGGTTGATCTGGGACATTTTGCCAATTGGGGCCACCTGAAAAAATTCAGAGCCAGATCTGTGTGCAGATGCTGACACTTCTTCGGCAGCCGGGGGGGTGCTCAGATCTAGGGGGTGGGTTTGGGCAGCTCTCTACTTGAAATAAGTGTCGGGAAACTCCTCCCGCTCTGGTGTAACTCTCCTGGCTTCAGAGAGAGCTTGGCCCCGCCTGTCTGACCTGGGGCTTCTGAACGTATAGAGATTCAGATGTGGACTCTGCCTAGACTATTAGGAGCTGAGGGGCAGCCACAGAGAGGTCATTGCCCCACCTAGCTGGGCAGGTTTGACCCCTGACCCTGAAGCCACAAGGTCTCGAAAGTCACCATACAGGTAACAAACAGGCAGCTGGTCGCATGCATTAGATTTGTTTGACCATTATTCATTTGCGCAGGTAGGGCTTATTAGTGTCCAGACCCTGCACTGGCATACAGTATACGCTCACTGTTCCCGCGCTGCAACAACCTCTCGGGGGGGGCAGACACAGGGGCACTACAGTCATTAGCGGGGCTGGAACCCAGGACCTTCAGTTCCAGAAGCCCCCAGGCCTCTGCTACTTGAGCTAAAGAAGCATCTGCATTAACTGCTACTTGTCGCTGGGCATTTATCCCTTGCACATGACCCGCAAGCTGGCAACAGGATCGCATGCCCTTAAAGCCCGATCCTACGTGCTTCCAGGTACTCCCCCATTGGTGACAATGTGAGCTGGGGGTGCCGCGGGCAATACACTGGCTTGGTGCATGAGATCATGGCTCTCTCTAGGGCCAACGACAACACTTTACTCTCTGCCCACGGTCTCTTCTTTTTCTCCAGTGGCACAGGACAATTATGCTGGTGCTGAGTTTGAGCCATTCTGGCAACTGCAGAGTCTGTACTGGGAGGGAAATGGCCAGAGTTAAAGGTATTTCTAGCCCACGAAAGCTTATGCTGAAATAAATGTGTTAGCCTCTAAGGTGCCACAAGTCCTCCTGTTCTTCTTGCTGACACAGACTAACACGGCTGCTACTCTGAAAGCTATATAAGCAGGTCGCTTTACAGATCCTGATCGGGCAGGAGAAGAAACCTGGCTCTTCACTTTGGCTGGGGGCCCTTTATCCAAGCCCAGGTGAGACATCCATCCGAACCCATCCCTGCCGCTGCCCCAGGGCAATGCCCATTTCATGATGCCATACGGCATCGGGGATTTCCCGCCCGGGGCACGTGTCGCTCCCGCCAACGTGGCTTTGAAACACGGGCTCTGTCCGTTAATCGATAAATAGGAAAATAAAGAGCAGTAGCGGAAGCAGTGCCCTGTAAGGATAATGGATGGGGGGAGCGCCAGACCACAGAGAGGAAAATCAATGGGCAGGGATGGGATGACATCATATCACCATTATTATATCATCAGGTCCCTGCCGCCAATTTATAACTTGGGATATCACTCTCTCTCTGAATCTATTATTGCCAGCATGGCATCTCCCTCTAAAGTTCCACTGTTTCTATTAACAGGACACCACTGGGTTAAAAGCTAACAGGCCCCAACCGCAACCTCAAATCGGTGTCACTCCAGTGATTTCCTCCTCAGTCCCACCAGCATGGACAAGAGGCAAATGAACTCCCCTAAAATACAAGTTTCCTCGTCTGTGTTACACAGAAGCACTTGGAACATCAAAGAGGGAAGGTTACAGTGTAGTAGCCGTGTTAGTCTGTGTCAGCAAAAAGAAAATAAGAAAGAAAGAAATACTTGTGGCACCTTAGAGACTAACAAATTTATTTCAGCATAAGCTTTCGTGGGTTAGAACCCACTTCATCGGATGCATGGAATGGAACACACAGTGGACAGATATTTATACAGTCAGAGAAACATGATAAGGTGGAAGTGCCTATACCAACCTTAAGAGGCTAATTAATTGAGAGGAACCATAACAGCAGGGGAAGAAAAATCTTTGAAGTGATAAACAAGATGGCCATTGCAGACAGTTGACACACAGGTGTGAATGAGGATCATTAACTTAAGGGAAAGAGGGAAGGACATTGGGAAAAGAAATCAAATGGACTCTCCCTTATTTGTTCTGTTTGCTGTGCAGCCAATTCTCATGATCCTATTGTGAGTTTGGAATATTTGGTGGCATTCTTACAAAATCCTAGCTCCTGGAGTCACGTGATTAGGTGAGAATCTCGGTTTCCATTTTTTAAAAAAGAGAGTAAATTTCTAGCCCTTGTGGTTGCAGAGAAAACTCGAAAACAGGACCTGAGAGCCGCCAAAGGGATCGAAAACCAGAAAGCAAATAAAAAGCACCTAAAGTATTTTTTGTTTTAAATTTCATGGTTTTTAAGACAATCTCATGACGCCCAAGTCATGATTTTTGACTCATTAGGGCTGGCAGAACTGTGTTTGTTTACTTTTTCTCTCCCTTGATTTCAGCATTGGGAATGGAAATAGCCTAGTCTATTTCATAAGAACATAAGAAAGGCCGTACTGGGTCAAACCAAAGGTCCATCCAGCCCAGTATCCTGTCTACCGACAATGGCCAATGCCAGGTGACCCGGAGTGAGTGGACCTAACAGGTAATGATCAAGTGATCTCTCTCCTGCCATCCATCACCCCACTCTGACAAACAGAGGCTAAGGACACCATTCCTTACCCATCCTGGTTAATAGCTATTAATGGACTTCATCTCCATGAATTTATCCAGTTTTCTTTTAAACCCTAAATTTCAGTTTTGTGTAGCCTGAGTTTATAATCAATTTCAGTTTCACACACTGCCGTATTTAGGTTTCTAGCATGGCAGGAGATGGCGCATTGGTTTATTTGAACAAAACCTCAGTTCCTGTTGGATTTTTCTTTTAAATCATGGAAATATTTCTATTCCTCTTTTGGCTTTCACCAAATTGGACAAGTCAGCGTCCCTTTAAATACAACATATCACCTTCTGTGTTGCAGGAGAGAATGTAAACCTGCATGCAGAATCAGGAAATTAAGGTGTTAGTCTCTACAGCAACATTAACTCGGTAACGTGACACAGGTGTAGCATTTTAAATGACTGCTTATGCAATTAAACATGCACTTCAATATACAGAATGTGGAGATTACAGACATCTAGGCAGGGAGATGGTATCTTTTGACTCAGTGAGACTGAATACACCGTCCAGATTAAACTGCCTATTAACACCACATAATTAACCAGGGAAACATCAGCTCACAGCCCTCGGTAAGAACCCTGGTGTGGAGTTATTAGACAGGAAGAGCTGCCTAGCAGTTAGAGGTGGCGACTGGGTAGCAGAACGCCTGGGTTCTAGTCCCACCTCTGCTACTACCTAGCAGGGCTTGAGCCAAGTCATTTCACCTCCCTGTGTTTCAGTTCTCCCCACTTGTAGAATCAGGATAATGAGTCAAATTTCCCCCGCAGGCTGACTATGGGGTTTAATTAATTGATGCTGGTAGAGTGCTTTGAGAACTTCAGATGGAAGGGGGGAAAGAGGGACAAAGTATTAGCAGTATTTGTATGCGAAGAGGCTTCACTTCGGATCACAGCCCCATTGTGCTAGGTGGTGTTCAAACATAAAGAAAGAGAATCCCTGTCTTGAAGAGTTACCCATCTAAGTGGATCAGACAGGCATAGGGTGGGAGAAAAGGGGGTGCTATTATCCCCATTTTACAGATGGGGAATTGAGCCACAAAAATTATGGCCAGGATTTTTGAGAGAGGGTGTCCGTACTGAGGGAGGTGATGGAATCTCCTTCCTTAGAGGTTTTTAAGGTCAGGCTTGACAAAGCCCTGGCTGGAATGATTTAATTGGGGTTGCTCCTGCTTTGAGTGGGGGTTGGACTAGATGACCTCCTGAGGTCCCTTCCAACCCTGATCTTCTATGAGACTCGTTAAATGGTCCTAATTTCCAGACAGTGGCAGACACCTGCCTTCAAAATCAGGCCCCTTTAAAGGGTCTTGAGTCGGGCACCCAAAAATCCCTCGCCACTTCTGAAGAATTGTGCCTTGAACTGACTTGCTCAGGGATCTTGAGTTCACTTCCCAGGTCTAGTGCAGATCTCCTGAATGCCAGGTCAGCACCTTAGCCACCAGACCACCCTTCCTCTCAGGATGTAAAAACAGATCACAAGCATCCAGCACCTCCACTGGTTCTGGTACCCTGAATCAGCCCATCCCTCCCCAAGGCAAGTACCTCTCATGGGCAGTGCTAATGGCCACTGATTCAGAAGTGAGTAGTACCCATAATGCCTCTGTGCGGTGCTACATGAAGGGAAATCCTTCGACTTCAGCAACGATCAGCTGATACCCGGCGGCATGAGATTTCATTATCCGTCTCCGAGATGGGGTGGCTGCAAACACAGACCAGTGCTCCTAGCATGATCCAATGACCCAGCCCATTAGCACTCGTCCCTGGTGTCACTCAGGTCAAGACTGTGGCTTGGCACCAATGTTAGGTTTGCCCTTTGGACTCCGTGACCCCAATGCAGGAATAGGACTTCACAAGCTGGCTAGATAAAAACTGTGCAGCTTTATCAGCTCTAAATTTACCAGGCATTAATTTACCAGCTGATAAATTTACCAGGCCCTAAATTGACCGAGCGACTCCTTTGTTCTTCGGTCCTGGGACAGGCTCATCCGAAGGGAACCATAGTAGGAACGGATGTAAAGACCCTATTAGATCATCTGTCCCAGCCCCGCCAATCCAGATTGTACAAGAGGAAACATTCATCAGAGTTCTAGCCAGTCTAGTTTTAAATGTCCCACGCTCCAGGGCTTTCCACGTCCCCTGATACCTGACCAGTCAAACATTTTCCGACATGTTCCCATCCTGTCCCCACTAGCCAGATCCCCTGGTGCCACCTGAAATAATTCCCCTCTCCCATTGAGGGTCACTCCCTCCTGACAGTCATCTACTACTAGCATTTGGCTCTTTAGTTCTCTCTTAGGCCACTGTGTCGGGGTGCTCGACTCACCGCCGAATGGCGCCTCCTTCTGGCCATTCGGGGGATTAGCTCTGCCAGGCCGACGCCCCTTCCAGCCATTACATTCTGCCGCTTTCTCAGTCCACAGGCCCCGCTCTTGCTCCCGGAACCGCAGCGTCCTCTTCATGACGTGGTCCTCTGGCCAGGTCACTGTGTGCTTCCCCCTTCCGGGGATGGGTATCAACATCCCTGCTCACCCGCAGTCCCGGGCAGGCCTCCCGTTCACTGCCCCCGGTGCCAATCCCTCAGCGGCTGGCAGGGGAACCCAGCCCGCCCTCTGCTCTGGGGTCTGGCTCAGGGACCCTGTAAAGAGCAGCCATGGTGTGGTTCCCTCCTGCACCTTGCTGCCTTTCCCTGAGCCTCTTCCTTACCTCCTGGCCCTCCCCACTCCTCTGGGTTTGCCAGCCTCACCACTCCCTCCTCCCAGGGAGTAACCGTGGGCTACTTGTCTCGATAGCCCCCAAACACGCCTCCCTTCTCCCAGGGAGTGACTGCAGGCTACCTCCTGAAGCCACCCCCTCCCCCCTACTTCCAATTCCCTGTCGTTATAGGAGCTGGCCTGTTCCACACAGGTAAGCTTCCCCTAATTAGGGCTTTTCCCCCAAGGCTTAATTGCTGATTGGCTGTGTAACCCTTCTGCCAGTCAGAGTCGGCAGCAACAAGGGCCGGGTTCCGTATCTAGGGGTTCCATTCCAATAACACAATGCAAGACCGGCTTGATCCCCCACCCAGTGACCTGGGACAATTATATATCACCCCCCTGGGCGCCTCTAAGAGGCAGTACTTCCCCTCTCGCAAGCACAGAGTCTGAGTGTAGCAAAAACCTTTTAATGACAGAGAGAAACAATGCGGCATTTTGTTGGGGAAACACCACATCTAGGATTTGTAAACCAAACTGTGAGCAACGACCCACCCCAGCAAATTGGCCATGTCCTTTCCCTTTGGTTCTTGAGTCCAGCAACCCCAAAAATCACCCAAAGTCCCAAAAGTCCAACAACCCAAAAGTCCAGACCCAGAGTTCAAAAGTTCATCTGCAGAGTGTTACACCCCCCCGCAAGTCTGGGTAGAAATGGGGAGGGGAGAGGTAAGGGGCACCTTACGTGGCTTGAAGCTGACTGCCCCGTCCCTTCGTGGGGCTTCGCTCGGCTCGGCTCCGCTCCACCAGCCATCCCACGAGTCACTCCGCTCAGCCGTCCCGCAAGCCACTCCGGCTGTCCCACCAACTGCTCCGCTCCGTCTGCCACTCAGCAATCTATCTTTCGGCTCCCCCACTACTTAACACAGTGCTCAGTGATTTCAGCTCATAACAATTTCAGCTTTTTAGTGAGTACAGCTTGTAGTTAGGGGAGCCTTCATGCTCATTTGCACACTTAACCCAGCATGATTCCAACTCAGCAGTCTGTGATTAGACTCCTACAGAACTCAAAATCAGCTCTGATATTCCACAGTGGAGAAAGACATGGAGATGCAATTGACATTTAGGGCCCTCAAAAGAGACCCATGCCACCAAATACAAATACTTGCCCCCAAACTCTCTCTCTCTATTCACTAGGCTTTGGAACCCATGTCCCTTGGCTGGCGAGTGCTGCTTAGCTAAGGGTGAGTTTCCCTTTATCATGCCAAAAGGCCAAGTACAGTTCCACTGTCCATGATTTATATAAGCAGTATAACAACAGTTTATTCTTCCTGCCCCAATACAGAAAACTGGGGATCCTACAGCAGCCCAAAGTGCCCATTTGAGCCACTATCGTTCGTACCAGGCGGGGTGGGTGTGCCTGTGCAAATGGAATCAGCCCCTGGTGTGCTTTGCCACGACTCACCACCAGATGTCAGGGTGGAGCTCATCCTGACTCTGCTTACAGCTGATTGGGCCCTTGGCCCCGTTCTGCTCTTGCAGGGCCAGGGTGGGGAGTTCGCCCCATCACAGAGAGTGATACGTATTGAGCTTTGTTGGGTTTCAGTGGGACCCCGTGGCAGCACCGGCATCTGCCCCCATCTAGCTGCATCTAATGCCCTTGATCATTCCTGATGGGACCCCTGGGGCCAGACCTGGCATTGCTCCTGTCCTCTGAAGACTCGGCAGTTTGTCCATGAGGAGCCAGGCCCTGAACATGGTACGCTCCAAGTCGAGGCTCACCCCAGCGAGATCAGAAGGGACCATTCACTCCGCCATGGGATGTGCTTCTCTGGCTTTTTAATTCCACGGTCGCCTCGCAAACTCACGTTCTGTTTGCTCTCCAGTCTCACCCCAGGTCTCCCTCCGGATCGCTGCTTGAATCTTTGTGCCCAGAATGATTCCCCTGCCCTCTGGACCAGTGTACTAGCTGGAGTTTTCTCAAGCACCATCTCATTGTTATTTCCTGCGGGTGTTTCTAGTTTCTCTCCATGTTGCTCCCTCTGAGCAGTCTTCCTTCCTCTGCATGGTATTTGCCGCTCCGGCCGCTTTACTGTCATCTGTCCATTTCACTGGCATGACGTTTATTTCCTGTTCCAGGTGACTCGACAGGATGCTAAATAAGACCGGACCAAACTATTCCTTGCAACACCCACTAGGCACATTCCTATAACATGACCCATTGATGTTAATCTTCCTTTATTCACAGTCCTTGAGCCCGTTTTCAGCCGCATGCCGGCCGTCCTAACCGAGCCAACTGTAATTAATTTTTCAAGTCAGATTTTGCCAGGCACTGTATCAAGTCCAAAAATAGCACAATACAGCCTCCACTTTCCCTTCAGCCACTCATTTCGTTACTTGATTTAAAAGAGCAATCACATTTGTTTGGCAAAATGTATTCGTTATAAATTCCTCCATGCCGCTTCTTGTTCATGGTTCCACCCTCCTCTAGATATGTAGTGAAGGGTTTTTCTAGTCATCCCTGAGCCATTGTTTGACATGGGATAGGAGTTAGTCTTGGGATAGGAGTGACCTTGGGCAAGTCACTTCCCCGTCTAGCTCTGTGCCTCAGTTTCCCCAATAATGCAGACAACAGTGCTGCCCTTCCTCTTGTAAAGCTGGCTGAAAAGCAAGAAGGAGCTCAGACACCAGGGAGATGGGCTGCAGTACAAATCACTCAGAGAGAGGCACTATGTACCCTTTGCCATGAGCCTCCCGGGGATGACAAAGCCCTTGGTTGAAGCAGTAAAGTGGAGGCGAAAGGCTCTGCATATTACTAATGATCCCCAGAGCCAGCGTGTCTCTCTCCTGAGAGGCTCTGTTCCTTCTACCAGTGCGAATTATCTCAGAGGCAGCCATCCAATAAGGCCATCTGGGGAAGAAAGTGCTGCGACTTCCTTGAAGGAAAACCCCCTGAGCATTCTCGCTGAGCTCAGTACATTGAAAGTTTGATGGATCAGGAGCAGGCTGCCCCATGAACCAACAGGGGCACCGTGCTGCAAAATGCTTTCAGCTACAATCATCTCAGGAACATAAGAATTACCAGACTGGCCCAGATCAGGTGGTCACGTAGTCCAGGATCCTATCTCCAGCAATGGCCAATACCTGCTACAAGTAGCCCCTTAATGGGCAATGATGAACTAACCTGCCCAGGGGGAAATTCCTTCCTGACCATATTCAGTTAGAGGTTGGTTTGTGCCCTGGAGCATGAAGGTTTATTTCCCTCCCAAACTTTTTATTTTAGTTCTGGATAGTCTCATTGTCCCTATAAATGCCCAATCCTTTGTTTGAATTTTTCCAAGTGCCTGGCCTCAGGGCTCTCTTGTGGCAGGGAGTTCCAGAGGATATTTGTCTAGTGTATGGAAGAGGATCTTGCTAAAATACTGGTGACACTGTTTGAGACTCTCTCCCTCTGTGGGATTCCCTGGTCAAAGGGTGCAAACTGGAGGGGGGTGAAATATTCACCATAGAAAAGAACATAGGAAGCTCTTTGCTTTTCTATAGGAATTTAAAACGTGTGGTGGATTGAAAATTGTGTAAAAATTTTAAACTGTCACTTTTAAATTCTCTGGGAATTTCCTGGTCCAGCTTGGAGGCTTTGCAGAGAAGCATGGGATCTGGATCTACCAAGCAACAGTCAGTCAGCAGCCAGCCTACGGGAAGGTGGGGTGAGTTGGGCTGCTCTGCTTTTGGGAGCAGCCTGATTTCTGTCTCTGTGTTTTGGGGGTTCTTGTGTGCTACCATTCTGAACTCTCAGAAATAAAGTAGTGTTACACTGCAACCTTCCAGCAAGAGCCTTTGATGTGTAACCCTTCTGCCAGGTGAAACCGGCAGCAGCCAAGGCCGGGTTCAACATCTAAAGGTTTCTTTTCAACAATACAACACAGAATTGGCTCGAGCCCCAGCCTGGGAAAATTACCCACCACCTCTGGGCGCCTCTGAGAGGCAATACTTCCCCTCTCGCCAGCATAGAGTCTGAGTGTAGAAAATAAACTTTTAATGAAAGGAGGGAAGTTTCCCGACATTAATTAGGGAAAATGCCACAAGCAGGACCTAAACCTAAAACTGTGAGCAGGACGCCCACCCCAGAGTGCGGGGGGCAGAGCCTCCCGCCTCATGTTCTTGAGTTCTACAAACAAAAGTGCCTTTACTGGGCCCCTGCCTGCTCAACTCACAGTGGTTGTCCTTGGTCAGCGAGGTCCCAGGGTTCAGAGGTGCGTCTGTGCGAGTTCCCCTCCCACCCGGGGAAGAAAACACCTGGCTTGCTCCACCATCTGAGCGCTTGCTGTGGCTGGCCACCCCGCCCGCCGTGGTTCCTCGCCGCCCTGCCAGCCGCTCATTCTGCTCACCACCTGGCCACCCTGCCCGTCACAGGTCCTCTCCCCTGACTGCCCCGCCAGCTGCAATTCCTCACCTCCTGGCCACCCCGCCAGCCACGGTTCCTCTCCCCTGACTGCCCCGCCAGCTGCAATTCCTCACCTCCTGGCCACCCCGCCAGCCACGGTTCCTCTCCCCTGACTGCCCCGCCAGCTGCTCGCTCGCCAGCCAACTGTCAGTCACCTTCTGCCCCTCTGCTGTGACCTCTGCACAGCAGTCGCTTAGTGATTGTCAGCTCTTTGCAAGCCGGGCAGAGACACCGCCCCACCACAAGTAATGTGAGCACTTTAACATAACAAAAATGCTCCTCATGAAGCCTATTTAGCTCTGCCTTTGAACAGTGTGGGAGGAACGGGTTAAACTAGGCCAGGGACCCTTTGGGAGAGACCTCACATCCCTGTTCCTGCCCTTTGTACTGTCATAGGGGGCTGGCATTCGAGCCCCTGGCTTAGCCAGTTCCTTTCAGCTGAGGGTGACCCCTCAATCGGGACACACTGGCTCAGCACAGGTCTGCTCCCCTTCAGTCCTATGATGAAGATAACATGTCACTCCCCCTGCATTCAGCACTAACGTGATTTGTAACCCAGCACCAGCCAAAGCTGATCGCTTGGAGCTACACAGCTCCTGTCTGCCGGATACCTAGGCAGAGTAGGTGCGTTCATGTAAATACAGTTTGCTTCTGAAGTCTCTCCCCCTCCACAACTAGCTGTCAGGGGAGAGTTCATTCAGACCCTGCTTACACCTGTTTTCATCCAACTTCTCTGTGCGCCTGGCAGGAAACGTAAGCGTGAGGGAGCTGTTTTTCTGAGGCAAAGAGCCTCCATTTTTAACGGTGCAAACAGGCTAGTGTCTGAGGGGAGGCGGCTCTGTGGCACCCCGTGACAGCTTGGCCTGCGCTCTGAGTGCCAACTGGCATCTTGCCTCATTCCATGGGTGCACAAATGCCCCTGGATGAAAACTGTCCGGAGCAGGGGCCGGAGAACCACCAACCCACCCCTGAGCAAACAAGGTGATGCTCAGACACCATCTTCTCACTGCCCTGGAGAGGGGGTGCTCCCCTTTTAGAGACAGTTCACCCCAAATCTCCCCTGCTTGGCCTGGGGGCAGCTCTCATTGCCCCAGCAGCCAGACCACACCAAGGGCCCTTCCAACCACAGTCTCCGGCGCATCCATCCTCATGGTCAGCGCGCTGGGTCCAGGCTTCTTTGGGCCCGGCTGTAGAGCAGACTCATTAATCTCCCTTTCTCTGTGCCACTAGGACACCACACCCAGGAAGGGCACGGGTTACACGCTGTCTATTTGGCTGTGGGGAAACTGAGGCACGGGATAGCTTGAGCGACACAGGGAGCCTGCAGCAGTGCCAGGAACTGAACACAGATCTCCTGGCCCCCAGCCTGGTGCCTTCACCCAGGGCCCATCCTTCCACCCAGCCCTAGCTCCCTTGTGCTTTCTGAGGCGTTTGCAACTAGCCACGGGGCTCGGCTGCTCTGTGACATCCCTCAAGTGAAGGTCCGGGCATGTGGGTGGCTCCTTCATCCCCCTGCGTGCTGCCCCACATCTCCCCAAAACAGCATCTTAGCGGGGCAAGAAAAAATCAGCCGCCACCTTAGAGAAGCCAGGAAAGGCAGGACAACGGTGACGCCCCACACCGCACAGCCCTGCGTCTGCCCCCATGGGGGCACAATACCCACCCCTCCCCCGGTGGGATCTGGCACCCGGGCCCATCTGGATAGGAACATGGGTTTGGCGTTGCGGCGGGCCCCCGGGAAATGCCTGGGACAGGACAGGTATTGCGAGGTCCCCAGAGCCCCTACGTGGTACGTTCCACAGCACCCAGCGGACGCCGTCTCAGGCTCTGTCCACGCAGCAGTCGGAGGGGTGACCGCAGCTGGGGTAGGCAGACCCACACTGGGTGTAAGCTAGCTAGCTCGGCTAAAGAGAACAGTGCCGATGCAGCAACGCAGGCTTCGCGGGGGCCGCCCAAGCCCGCCCCAGCTCCCGCGGCACCTGCTCCCCTTCCTGGCCCTGAGCTGCCCGGCCGGCCTTTGCTGCTCTTTTTAGCTGCGCTGCCTGCCCGGGCTGCAATCACCCCTCCCATCGCAGTGTAGACAGACCCGGAGGAAGTTCCAGGCTGAGGGACGCACTTAGCCCTCAGTTCGGGCCCCTGAAGGCAGAGACGGGCTGCACTGAGCAGAGAAGGGAAGGGGAAAGGACGGTGTGAGACGGGAGGGATTGGGGCAAAGAGAGGCCAGGGACCTGCCGTCACAGGCCAGGGGAGGAGAGGACAAAGGGAAGAGGAGTAATATCCGCATCAGCCTGCCCTCACCCCCCATCAGCCTCCAGTCCTGGTGCCCACACTTCAAAAGGGAGGTTGGTAAATTGGAGGGGGGCAGAGAAGAGCCAGGATTAGAAAACCTGCCTCACCGTGAGAGGCTCGGAGTGCTTGATCTAGTTAAACAAAGAGACGGCGCCGGGCTGATCAGTGTCCATGTGGGGAACGGATATTGAATAATGGGCTCTTCTGTCTAGCAGAGGAAGGTCTCACACCATCCAACAGCTGGAGTTGAAGCGAGACAAATTCAGCCTGGAAATAAGGCGTAAATTAGGGTAATGGGCCAGTGAAACAATTTACCAAAATTCATGGTGGATTTTCCATCACTGGCAATTTTTAAATCCAGATGGGCTGTTTCTCCAACAGATCTGCTGTAGGAAGGACGTGGGGGTGGTTCTCCGGTCTGTGTTACACAGGAGGTTGGACGAGATGATCACAACGGTCCCTTCTGGCCTTGGAATCTCTGAATCTCTCTCCCCCTCTTCTCTAGTCTCCCTCCGCTTGCAGCCGGGCCCGGCCCATCCCGCCTCCGCTCTCCCGCCCTGCAGGGGAAGGCGTTCTGCTGAGCCTGCACTTTGCTAACATGACGAGGAAAGGTCTCGTGTCACTGCCTGTCAGGATGAGCGCTGAGCTTCCTGGCTCGCAGCCTGCCAAGGCCTGACATGTCAGAGCTTGTCGCCCTCAGCTGCCCTGGCTGGGGAATTCAGTAGGGACAGAAGGATGGTTTATCTGATGCCAGGTTACACGGGTCCTCCGGTATAAGGGACTTGCCCAAGACCAGGCAGTGAGACAGCGACAGACTAGAACCCACGAGTCCAGATTTCCAGTCTATTATTACATGGCAAGTCTGGTGGAGACGTGACAGCGTCCGGCTCCTAAACCTATGCTCAGTCCACCCGAGTGTCCTGCCAGCAGTGCAGGGCAAACCAGCCGGCCGGGCCAGTCCCTGGCTCTCAAATATCCTTGGGACCTGGCCTCAGCTTAACCCTCTCCAGCTTGGATCATGGCGGGCACTGGCCAGACACAGACCAGCGCACACGCCCCGATAGAGAAATCCTCCTGCGAGCTTCCTGAATGCCCCTTTCATCTGGAAGGCCCATGAGGCCACCCTGCTCTCAGCGACTCCAGTAGGAATCTGGATTAACGTCGCCCGAGGATTTATACACGGGCAAAGGAGAACAATCTCTTCAGCACCCGCTGCACCCTCGCTGCGAGGGTCTGAGCACAGTGGGAGCCGGTAGGGCTCTAATCCCAGCGCCTTCACTTTTTGCCTCTGCCACTAGGGGGTGCAAGGAGCATGACATCATTCACGGGGTAAAGGATCCTGAACAGGGGTAAGGAGCGTTACAATTCGGAGGCTGAGCTCTTCGGGGCAGAGACGGCCACGCTGGGGTTGTACCGTGCCTCTCCGCTGATCCCCAGCACAATAACCATGGAGAAATCTCATGATCCTGGGTGGAATGCAGCAGCCCTTCTGTACCAGCGGCGGCATGGGCACAGGGGGAGGGAGTTGGGGATGCAGCGCCAGGCCAGGTCCTCAGCATCAGTGGAGCGGTGCTGATTTACACCCACTGAGGTTCTGGCCCATCGTCTCAAAGGGAACGTTAGGGAGGCCGGATTACTCTGGTTGGAATGGAGCCCGCTCACCTGTGGCAACTTTAAGTGCTGGGAATGAGCGGCCCGTAGAGAACCAGCAAACTCACTCCACATGGGCCTGGCAGCACAGTGCCTCTGAGCACGGCAGCCCCCGCCTCTCTAGAGAATCCGCACGACTGAGGCTGCGGGATCCCGCCTCCCACCCCTTCACCGCCGGCTCCGCCTGCCGCTGATTTCCCCAAGCCCCAGCCGAGCAGGGCTCTTCTGCGTTGAGTTTTAATTAACGCAAGTGAAGCATGTGTGTTGGGAGAGGGGTGAGCTAGGGCAGGGAAATTGTCCCTCGGAGGGACAATCTCTGACAACCTTGTCATCCCCAATTAGCGGGTAATTACCTCCGTGACGTACATCTTTATTAATCCAATTAATAAAGCAGGGGGCGAGCCCTCGGCCGATCCGCTGACTCAGGGCGAAGCTCACCAGAAGAGGCTCGAGGGGGAGAGGTGCGGGGGGGAGCAAGGATTTGCCCCCCCCCTTTGCTGCTAATTAAAATGATTGTTTACAAACAGACCAGCGAGCACCTACGCTTCCTCCCACAGGCGCATCCCTGGCCCGCCCGCTCTGTACGGTCACCCCAGTGGGAAGCGGAGCCCTCGCTGGTGAGAGGCTCTGGGAAGTTCAGCTGAGACGGGGGGAGGGCATCGCGGGAGCAGGTGCGAGGAACCCACTTAATTTCTACCACAAATCCTGCAAAATACTCCGCAACAGGGGACAGCTGGAGTGGTGAGACCATTGCCCAGCAGGCTGACCCGTGTTGCCTCATTGGTTCCTCGTGCTCCCCCGTCCGTCTGGATCCACCTCTCGTCTCTTGTCTTCTACTTCAATTGTAACTTCTCTGGGGCAGGGGCTGCCTTTTTGTTCTGGGTTCAAACAGCGCCTTGCCCAACAGGGTCCAGGACTGGGGCCCATAGGTGCTGCGCTAAGCCAAGGAATAAACAACAGGAATACGTTGAAATAGTTCAGACCAGCTCTAGCAGGCTAACATCTGTCTTTGGGAAGCAGAAACTTCTTCCACTGGGAAAAACAGGCCCGGCCTGTTGCCAAGAGAAGACACAGAAAGACGTATCTGCCATTCAGCTCCTCACACTGTTCCTCTGGGGCTCGGCGCTGTTTGTTCCAGTCAGGCCTTCGGCATCCTTGGGCCTCCTGCTGCGAGGGATCTCAGTTCGCCACAACTTCACCGTGGCTGTCGTTAGCTCCAATGGCCTCAGAATCAGCTTCCTTGGTGGGTCATGGATGAAGGGGAGCTCAGATACCACAGCGACAGGTGACGTGATGGGAGGGGGGGGTGTACGGAGATAGACAGGGTGTACAGGGATAGAGAGATAGATAGTAGGGCTGTCAAGCGATTAAAAAAATTAATCGTGATTAATCACAATATTAAAAAAAATATCGCAATTAATCACACTGTTAAACAATAATAGAATACCATTTATTTAAATATTTGTGGATGTTTGTCTACATTTTCAAATATATTGATTTCAATTACAACACAGAATACAACGTGTACAGAGCTCACTTTATATTTATTTTTTATTACAAATATTTGCACTGTAAAAAACAAGAGAAATAGTATATTTCAATTCACCTCATACAAGTACTGTAGTGCAATCTCTTTATCCTGAAAGTGTAACTTACAAATGTAGATTTTTTTTCTTTTGTAACCCTTCTGCCAGGACGAGTTGACAGCAGCAAGGGCCAGGTTCACTACATAGGGGTTCCCTTCTCAACTACGCAATGCAAAACCGGCTCGAGCCCCCACCCAGTAACCTGGGGAAATCCTATACACACCCCTGGGTGCCTCAAAGAGGCAATACTTCCCCTCTCGCAAGCACAGAGCCTCGGTGTAACAGAAAATCTTTAATAGCAGCAGGTAAACGACACCAGCCTTAAATTGGGAAAACACCGCAACTAGGATCCATAAACCAAACTGTGAGCAAGACCCACCCCAGCCAATTGGGCCATGTCCTGTCCCTTGGGTTCTTGAGTCCAGCAACCCAAAAGTCACCCAAAGTCCCCAAAAGTCCAAGAACCCAAAAGTCCAGACCCAGAGTTCAAAAGTTCATCTGCAGGGTGCTACACGCCACCCGCCTGGGCAGCAATGGGGAGGGGAGAGGTAAGGGGCACCTTACGTGGCGTGAAGATGATTGCCTCACCCCTCTGTGGGGCTTCGCTCTGCTCCACCAGCCATCTCACGGGCCACTCTGCTCCGCCAGCTGTCCCGCAAGCTGCTACAGCTGTCCCCATGAACTGCTCCACCCCACCAACAGCGCCGCTCCACCAGCCGTCCTGCAAGCTGCTCCAACTGCCCCCACGAACTGCTCCGCTCTGCCAGCAGCACCACTCCGACTGCCCCCACAAACTGCTCCGCTTTGCCAGCAGCGCCACACCATCAGCTGTCTTACCAACTGCTCCACCAGCCACTCAGCAATTTATCTTCAGGCTCCCCCACTACTTAACACAGCGCTCAGCAATTTCAGCTCAGTGATTTCAGCTCATAAGACTTTTAGCTCTTTAGTGATTTCAGCTTGTAGTTAGGGGAGCCCTAGTGCTCATTTGCACTATTAGCCCTGAGTGATTTCAATTCAGCAGCCTGAAACCAGACTCAACATTAGCTCTGATATTCCAAAGGGGAGAGAGTTGGGGAGGGAGTATAATGGGTGTCTCGGACCCTCACAAGGGACCTATACCACCAAACTTCTCTCAATTTGCTGTGCTTTGGAACCCATGTCCCTTGGCTGGCGAGCGCTGCTTAGCTAATGGCGAGTTCCCCTTTATCATGCCAAAAGGCCAAGTACAGTTCCACTGTCCATGATTTACATAAGCAGTATAACAACAGTTTATTCTTCCTGCCCCAATAACAGAAATTCCTGCCCCAATACAGGAAACTGGGGATCCTACAGCAGCCCAAAGTGCCCATTTGGGCCACTATGGTTCGTACCAGGCATGGTGGGTGTGCCTATGCAAATGAGATCAGCCCCTGGAGTGCTTTGCCACGACTCACCACCAGATGTCAGGGTGGAGCTCATCCTGACTCTGCTTACACTTTGTTACATGAGTACACTCAAAAACAAAACAATGTAAAACTTTAGAGCCTACAAGTCCACTCAGTCCTACTTCTTGTTCAGCCAATCGCTAAGACAAACAAGTTTATCATTTTTACAGTGCAAATATTTGTAATAAAAATTATAATATAAAGTGAGCACTGTACACCTTGTGTTCTGTGTTGCAAGAGAAGTCAATATATTTGAAAATGTAGAAAAAATACAAAAATATTTAATACATTTCAATTGGTATTCTATTGTTTAACAGTGCGATTAATCACAATTATTTTTTTTAATTGCAGTTAATTGTTTTAGTTAATTGCATGAGTTAACTGCGATTAATTGTCAGCCCTGATAGATAGATAGATAGATAGATAGATAGAGTGTACGGGGATAGATAGGTAGATAGAGTCTCTGAGAAAATCTGGCAACAGAGTTTGTAGTATTGTCACGGAGTGTGGGGGAGTCCACGCCTGCACTCCTTTTCCTGGGATTCACTGTGAGTCTTAGCCAGCCAGTAGAACAGAAGGTTTATTAGGGACTCCAGGAACAGAATCCAAACAGAGCTTGTTAGTACAACCAGGATCCCTTAGTCGGGCCCTTCCCAGGGGGCAGGGAGCTTAGACCCCAGTCTCGGGGCTCCCTGCGTTTCACCCCACAGCTCCAAAAGGGGGGCAGGGGGGCCAGACTCTGTCTGCACCTCCCTCCATGTTCCCCAGCCGGCTCCAAACTGAAACTGTCTAGCCCCGTCTCTCCCTTTGTCTCCTTCCCGGGCCAGGAGGTCACCTGATCCCTTTGTTCTAACACCTTCAGCTCCCACCTTTGCAGAGCAGGGGCCCAGACCATCAGTTGCCAGGAGACAGAGTGTCGGCCATTCTCTGTCATCACACTGGCCCTCTAGGGTTCTGCAATCATACACCTTTAGCCCACCACCTAGAGACTTAACACATGCCTCGGGGAAACTGAGGCATAGAAACATTAAGAACAGTCCCATTCCGTCACAAGTATTGTACCTCAATACCGGCCCCTGAAATCAATGGAGCTCTATTGATTGACACCAGCTGAAAATCTGGCCCAATGTGGATAATTACTTCTGCCTTCGGCGGGGACTAGATTGCGCCATCACCAGATTTTTATACAGTGTTCCTGGAGAGGATCCCTCTAAAGAAGCACCTCCCAACTTCCTGCCCAAGGGGCCGGATCCTCGGCTGGAGAAACTCAGCATCGCCCTGTGACGAACCTTAAAGACCACAGCTGAGGATCGGGCCCGTGGTCCTTCATTCCACACCGCAAGGGACACGGACGTAGCCCAGTTCTGTGCAACACGGTGACATCTCCAAAGGGCAGCTCCCTCCAACCCGAATGAAACAGCTGGGAACGACGGGCACCTCCAGCCCCCTTTTCTCTGTAGCTCACATACCATTGGGATGTGGGGTTATCGCACATAAAGGGGGGGATTTTGGCGGGGAGTCCCTGGTTCAAACCTTGGCTGGCCTGGGCTTTGTGCTCAGGGCACTGGTATTCCTCCCTTCCCAGGACAGGAGAAAGGTAGAGGAGGTGAGAGAGAGAGAGAGAGATGCTTTCATGGCTCTCCTGAGGGGTGACCTCGCCTCTCCTCCATCTCTCCCCACAGATGGAGCCTCAATTAAATTCGGAAATACATTTTTTAATAGGACTTTCACCTCAGCTCCCTCTTGGGCTATTAAAGCCATTATGGCAGAGTTAAGTAAAGAACTCGCGGCAAGGTAATAAGCCCGTTAGCCTCTGCTGCTGTCATCCCAGGTTTATGGCCTCGCCAATGTTTTCTTTATTAAAGATTCAGAAGCCATTTCCTAGCGGCTCGGTTCTGTCCCTTCCATTAGAGGCAGGGCTCCGGTGAAGGCGGCCTCTTAATGGCTGTGGGGAAAGAAGCAGGAGGACTTCTCCCTGTGTGGGGTTCGCTCTTCCCCGGGAAGGAGAAAGCAGGAATACTGACGGATGAGACAGGCAAGGTGGGGGTGAGGTCATGTCTTTTATTGGACCAACGTTGGGTGGGGGAGGAGACACGAAGAGCGCTGTGAGGCTCGAAAGCTCGTCTTTCTCACCAACAGACGTTGGTCCAATAAAAGATATTCCCGCACTCACCTGGTCTCTCTAATAGCCTGGGACCAACATGGCTACAACCACACTGCATACTGACAGACTGCAGTGTCTTGATCTGTTTGCTACATGTATCTAGCCAACCAACCATCGCTCCATGTACTTGTGACATCCATCCGTCTGCCTCTCCACCCACCCATCCTGTCTTTCTCTGTCTGTTGCCATTTAGTCTATGTCGCTGTCTGCCATTTATCTATCTATCTATCTGCAGTATCTCTCTGTCCATCGTTCTGTTCTCTCTGCAGCCAGCAATCATCTCCGGTGCTTCCAAGGCACAAGGTATCTATGCATCATGCGGTAATGGTCGGTAAATATTGACGGTTTAGTGGTGACCGCAGGCAGAGAAAGAGGGATGAGAGAGCTAGGCATGAACAGAGATTTCCATTGGTGGATGGAATGACTTGTTCCTATGACGTTGGCGGAAGCTGCATGTAACCAATGTTTGGGAAGATGAGGTGATTACTACTGAGACTCTAACCCTGACTTTTCCACCTCTCCACATCAGACCAATGGGCCCATCTAGCCCAGTACTCTGCCACCAGCAGTGGCCTGATGTTTCAGAGGAAGGTGAAATTCATCTACACTGCACCTGCGTCCCCTGTGCCATGCTGTACCAAAGGGAAGAAATTCCTTCCTGACCCTTTCTGGCCTGAAGCATGAGACTAGATTTCCCTGTGCTACCAATTCATGCAGAATGTCCCCACTAGTTCAGCTTCTTCCATGCTTCTCTCCTCCATGGCACCCTCCCAAGCCCTCAGAAATCCCCATCCTTTGACTCAATAGTGACCCCTAGTGATGGGTGGACAACCTATAGCTGAGATACAAGGGATGTCTGGAGCTGCAGGGGGCTGAGGAGTCAGACAATAGCTGCTCGAGGTGAATGGAAAAGCCACCACCCCCGGTGGGCAATTCTGGAACAACTGGACCCCGGGGTAGTTTCATCCCAGCTGCTGCATTAACTAACTCCAACCCTCCTCTCTTCCTGGGTCCTGCTGGCATCTCGCCAGGTGTCTGGCTGCCACAACCTGCGAGTGTCCCTGAGATAATGGGGTGTGTGCAGGGCATGAGTGGGTGTTGGGCTCCCGAATCTCTTCGGCCTCCTCTTTCAAAGCAGCAGGCTCGGCTGGGTGAAATGCCCCCAACACCTTCCCTCCCCATGCCTCTTTGTGAGAACCAGCATCGGTAAAAATGAGCCAATGGATTGACTCCCCAAGGCAGTGGGGCGTGTCCTGTACTCAGACCCACGGCTCTTAACCCAAGCTCAACCAGGCACCCAGTTACAGAGAACCGCCAGACGCAAGCGGCCAGGGAGCAAATCCAGGCCCTGGCCAGCCTGTCGTGGGCCCCATTGCACCAGATGGAGAGATAGAGATCCAAGCTTCTCGGGTCACTTGCGTGGCCAGCCAGCCGTTACTTTCCCCTCAGCCACCAAACCATTTCTTCCCCCGTTGCTTATACACACACACACGGAGCTGGGGTTTGGCCTCACTTGCTTAGGGCTTTGTCTAGACCGAGGCCCACGAAGTATTCCATGGCCATGAACAGCCACTTTTCAAAGGCTTGACGAGCCAGCTCAGAGCCCAGCCTGCCCACCCTGCATGGGACTCCCGAGGCAGGCGGCTTTGCTGGGCTGGGTGGAGTTTATTCTCAAGCTGAAACGTGCCCCTCACCTCCCTTGGTTATTCAGTCTGAGTGTCAACAGACATACTACGTCTGAGACACACACAGTGCGGGAGGTGATACCTTTTATTGGACCAACTTTTGGAGACCAGTTTTTGAGTTTACACACAGCTCTTCTCCAAGTCCTCAAGCTGGTCGACTCACCAACAGAAGTGGGTCCAATAAAAGATATCACCTCTGCCACCCGGTCTCTCGGATATCCTGGGACCGACATGGCTTCACCAGTGTTGCTAATATTAAGTCTATCACCCTCTGTCAGTCAGTGAATGGCCTATCCTATGCCATGAATCAGGACATTTATATCCTACACAAACACCCCTGCCAAAGACAAATCTGTCTGCTCTCATTAGCCATTCAAATGTCTGAGCCTTTCTGGCATCCGGCCGCAGTGATCTCTTGTGGCAGTGAGTTCCGCAGGCTAATCAGGCATTATGCAAGATAAAGTCTTGTCTTGGATCGTTTTGAAGGTGCTGCCCTTCAGTTTCATTCGACTCCCCCTTATTCCTGTGTCGTCAGACGGGGTAAAGAGGAGCGGCCGATCGAGAGCTCCATCCATTCCCCATTCGTTTTGTATGTTTTGCTCCCGGCCGCCCCATTTGACTCTTTGTATTCAATAGTCCCAACGTCGTCACTGTCCGCTCTCACAGCAGGCTCACCCGGCCTATTGGCAGGCCATGGCTCAGGGCTGAACCCCGGCTACAGCTACGGTGTCATTGTTCCAGCCGGGGTGACTAGTCCCGCCCCAGTATTGCACCCTTGATTTGTATCCGGGCACTTTAACAGTCTCCTTGTCCCCCTCCCTTCCAGCCCGCAGCCATCCCACACTGGACTGGCTTTTCTGAGCGCAGCTCTCCACTGAGGAGGGACTTTCAGTGAGCCACCCATAATGATGCCCAAGTGTGGCAGTGTGGGTGTACGTCCCTCCCTCTCAACCCCCCCCTCAGCGTCTGTCCGTCCATCCGTAGCCTTCCTGCTCTGTCCCAGCAGATACATTTCAGAGCTGTGTAGGGACGCAGTGAAGTGGCTCTGAATTCATCCCAGCCCCCCACCCGCCTACACACCCACACGCTCCACCCCATCTGCCCCAGCGTCCCGTTTCCCAGGCCTAGCGATTCCCTGCCGCTAGACCAGGGGTCTCAAACTCAAATTACCACGAGGGCTGCATGAGGACTAGTGCATTGGCCCGAGGGCCGCATCACTGGCCCCACCCCCACTCCACCCCTTCCATTAGGCCCCGCCCCTTCTCCATCTCCTCCCCTGTGTGCACAGCTTCCCGCTCCTCCCCCCTCCCTCCCAGAAACCGCGAAGCTCATCCCATGCGGCCCGCAGAGCTCTTCCCTGTGGCCCGCCAGGCTCCCCGCGCCCCACCCCCACCCCCTCATTTTTTTTATTTTTTTTTTACCCCCAGGCAGTTGCCGCCGCCAGAACAACTGTCTGGCAGCGGGAACTGCCTGGGGGTAAAAAAAAATTAAAATAAAAAAAAATTGTAAAAGGGGGGGCAGCGGGGGGAGCGCGGGGAGCCCAGCGGGCCACAGGGAAGAGCTCCGTGGCCCGCATGCGGCCCGTTTGAGACCCCTGCGCTAGACTGTGGGCAGTGCGGTCACACATGTAATAGTGCAAAGTCATGCACTTAGGGATTAACAACCAGATTTTTTGCTATAAGCTGGGGCAATATCCGTCGGAAGCAACAGAGGAGGAGAAAGACCTGGGTGGATTGGTCGATCACAGGATGACCGAGCTGCCAATGTGATTCAGCCATGAAAAAGGCTAATGCAGTCCTAGGATGCATCAGGCGAGGTGTTTCCAGTAGAGACAGGGAAGTGTTATTGCCATTATACAAGGCACTGGTGTGACCTCATCTGGAATACTGTGTGCAGTTCTGGTCTCCCATGTTTAAGAAGGATGAATTCAAACCGGAACAGGTGCAGAGAAGGGCCACTAGGATGATCTGAGGAATGGAAAATCTGCCTTACGAGACGAGACTCAGAGTTCAGCTTGTTTAGCCTGACCAAACGAAGGCTGAGGGGAGGGACGACTGCTCTCTGTAAATACGTCAGAGGGATAAATACCAGGGAGGGAGAGGCGTTATTTAAGTTAAGCCCCAATGTGGACACAAGAACAAATGGATATAAACTGGCCACCAACAAGTTTAGGCTTGAAATGAGATGACGGTTTCTAACCATCAGAGGAGTGAAGTTCTGGAACAGCCTCCCAAGGGGAGCAGTGGGGGCAAGACACCTAACTGGCTTCAAGACTGGGCTGGATAAATTTATGGAGGGGATGGTGTGACAAGACTGTCTACAATGGCATGTAGCCAATCTGTGACTGCTAGCAGCAAATATCTCCAATGATCGGTGATGGGACACTAGCTGGGTCGGGCTCTGAGTTACTACAGAGAATTCTTTCCCAGGTGTCTGGCTGGTGGGTCTCGCCCACATGCTCAGGATTGAACTGATCACCATATTTGCTTCTCTCCATGGGTCGGGCACCTTGCTGACCCCTACCTCAAGCCTGTGGCCACCGCCTGAGCGCCTGCAAAAAACCCAGCCCTCATCCTGAGCACCCTGCCCCCATTCGGAATGCCTCCCAACAGCACCGGGAGCAGAGTCACTCGCTATTCCCATTTCACAGATGGGAAAATTGAGGCACCAAGCGAGAAACAAAGAGCAAAGCAGGGAGAGAGCCGGGAACAGAACTCAGGAGTCCTGGCTCCCCGTGCCCCACACAGACCAAAGTCACTTCCGACCATTAAAAAATGAGCATTTCCAGAGTCCCCCCACACGTCCTGTGTGTCCTTAGAACCCTAAACACACATGCTAACACAGTGTGCACACACGCAGGGTCGGTTATGAGTATACATGCATGTTCACGTGTTTGCATGTATGTACATGCATGTGTGGAGCAAACATGATCCCAGGTGCACACATGCCCCAACCACCACACAAACACGCAGGCATGGGGGCTTGCATGCCCACACCTTCCCATGCACGCGCTTGTGCGCGCTTTGCACAGCTGGGACCCACCGCGGCACCCTGCGGCTTCCTTGGCACGTGCCAGCCCGCCCCAGGCTCCCGGCACAGCGGAGGGACATGCGCCTGCAGGCTGCCGGTGGCTCACGCCAGCTGGGAGGGAGGCCTGGGATCTGTGATCCAGAGCCTGGCCAGGCTCTGAGGGCACAGGTGTGTTTCGTGCATGCCATCGCTGCCCTCCAGTGGCCGCTGCTGGGAGCGCACCCAGCGAAGGCTGGGGTGGGGTGAGGGGTGATTGATTTCTGGCAGGAACGGTGAACCCCTGGGGTCGGTTCGGGATCCCGCCCCAGGGCTCCCGGGGATTGAGCTGAGCAAACAGCTCTTTCAGGCCCAGTTTCTTAAGCCGTAGCATAAACTGCCCTTGAAACACCCCAGCGCCCTGCAAACCACCTGTTCAAAACCCAGCAGATGGGCTCGGTTCCTGCAGCTTGCTGGGTGTGGTGAGGGGGGTGCTTGGAGGAGACCTCCAAAAGCAAGGGCTGGATCACGGGAACTCTTGCTGCATGGAGAAGCATCCTGCCCCGCTGGAGGTGGGAGCCCGTTGGCTCTGGGATCCCATTGTCCCATCCCCTCTGGCCAGGGGAATGTGCATTGGCCCCCGCTAACCCCGGGCGGGTGTGTTCATGTCCCCCCTTTCAGACAGAGCAAGGGCCAGCCAGAGATGAGGGGGTCCCAGGGGACGCAGCCCCCAGGGCCATTAAATGCCCCGGCCTGGCACAGCTGGTCTCCCTGGCCCAGGTTCCTCCGGCAACGCTGGGACGTGGCGAGGGGTTTGCTCCATGCGTTCCGCACGGGAGCGGCCCCGGGGAACCCCGAGGAGGAAGAGGTGCAGCTGTAGAAATGAGGCTACGATTAACTCTCCCATGGGGAGCAGGCCCCGGGCTCCTGCGCTCTCTCCTATGGGGACTAAAAGGGCTGCTGGCCAGCTGCTCGCCCTTTGCAATGCCGACGCCTCCACTGCGGGGACACCAGGCTAGCCGCAGCGGGGCCCTGGGAAGCAGGGCAGGAGCATAACCCCCCACCCCTTTTGCTGAGGCACGCCGAGGGGCAGGGGCTTATGCAGGGCAGGCTTGGAACAGAGCCCAGGAGCTCGCAGCCGCCTGCTAGAGCCCGGGGCCTTGCCCCCAGGCAGGAGAAAGGTCCCTGGGACTACAGCACCCCAAGGGGGCCGGGGGGAGCAGGAGCGCCAGCTGCAAGGCCGGCCAGGGGCCCGTGAAGAGATTCCCAGAGCTGTCTCCCAGCTCCTGCCTCAGCGCCCAGGCGAGCAGAGGGCTCAGCCCTGGCCCAGGGGGGCAGGTTGGAGCGGAGAACACAGCACTACCCCCAGATCGGGGGGAGACCGGCCCGGCCCAGGGGAGTGGAGCCTGGCAGGGAATTAAGGCACATGGGATTAAGGAGGGATGGGGTAACTGGCATTCCTGGAGCAGGGGCTGGGGGGCAGCCTTTGCCCAGGCATTAGCCACCCCATAGTGGCTGCCGCTAATCCTGCCTGGCTTCCCCACCAGCACTGGTTATTACACTGGCCTTCAGGTAGAGACGGCCTTGCACAGGTTCCTGCTGCCCTCCAGTGGCCCAAACGGTGAACTGAAATCAGGGGGCACCGCTCAGGCCCTGCAGCCGATATTACCACCAACTGTGGCTGCTTCCCGGCTGAGCTGGCCCCTGGAGGATAAACGCCCCGAGGGCTGGCCCGGGGCCCCAGGCAGCTGCAAATGTTCCAGCCCAGGTCAGGGCAGCACCAGGAACTGCTCCATGGAGGATGCTACCTACACTTGGCCTTTGGCTGGGGGCAAAGGATGCCGCTAGCCAGCAGACATGAGCGGTGCGGGCCGGACCGAGCAGGTTAATACAGGGGCCGGCTGGAGAAGAGGATTAAAAAAAACCAAAACCCTCAAATACATTTTTCAGTTTTTGTCCTGAGCAGCTGCAGACACCAAGCTGGGCCCCAGGCTGAGCCGCGGAGGCTGGGAGTAAGAGACCTTTGGTCTTGTGTGACTGCTGAGGCTCTGTGCCTCAGTTTCCCCAACTATAAAACAGGGAGAGTTATGAACCGTCCCCCACTCCTAGGCAAAGGCTTTTTGTGAGGTGCTCAGGGACTAGTGACTGGTGGGTAGGGGTGGGGGCGGGCAGGATAGAGATCTACCTAGAGATGAACAAAGAGACGGGGTCACTTGAGCTCCCCAAAATCGTCTGAGCCAGGAGCTAGGAGCCAGGAAATGCTGAGGTATGATCCCAGCTGTGGCACAGATCTTGCCCCATGGCCTAGGGCATGGCCCTACCTTCCCTTTCTCGGTTTCCCTGTCTGTACCCACCAGTCTCCTAGCACTAGGAGAGGTCACACAGACAGCAGCAGACGGAGCCCTCGCTGGGATAGTCTGAATGCAAGCACAGGTTGCTGAAGTGGGGGAAGGAAACCCACAACAAGGAGCGCCACAGTTAAAGACGAACCTTGGCATTTCAATGGGCAGGTAACTATTCAAATCTAGGCCCAGTTCGTACTGGCTCGGAACCCCGTGTACATGGGTAAAACCACACCGGGCCAGAACAAGCCACCTTAACTCTGCCCCTGCAGCCCTGTCCCTCGGCAGCTGACAGCCCAGGGAGGAGAATACCTGCCCCACGGTAGGCGTGTTTCCACCAGGGGCTCCAGCTACATGCTGCGCCAGGATGCCAGACTCCAGTTCACCTGCCTGCTACCTTCAAAGGGACACTCACATCCACCTCTTCCCCTCCACGCAGGGTAGAGGAGACCTAAGTGGCAGCAGGACCAGTAAGCATCTCCTTGCTCAACTAAATAACCCTGTCCTGGCTCCTTCCTGCTCCCCACTCCAGCGCCCTCTCCTCCTCCCCCAGCTGGGAGGGAGGGCAGGCAGAGCTCCAGGGCCCTACCATTATAGGGTGACCAGATGTCCCGATTTTATAGGGACAGTCCTGATTTTTGGGTCTTTTTCTTATATAGGCTCCTATTACCCCCCCACCCCGTCCCGATTTTTCACACTTGCTGTCTGGTCACCCTATACCATTACCCCCTCGCCAGTTCATTCACCCAATGGAACCAGGTCTTTAAAATCAACCTCTGCCTCCAACTGCAGGCCTGTAGAGGTGCAGGCCTGGGCCAGAGCCCACAGCCACTACTGGGAGTCTTTCCACCGACCAGATGGCACATCATTCTCCCCGCTCCTTCATGCGGCAGAACGCCCAGCCTGCCCCTGCCCCTCCCCCTCCATGGGCTGGCCAGCCCCCTATGCCTGCCCCCTTCACCCAGGCAATATGAGTCAGTCCCCAGCATCCAGCCACATTCCCGAGGCTGCAGACCGCAGAGCAAATGGTCACTCGGTCAAGCTCCCACAGCAGCTCCGGGTCAATGGAACCCAGGCTAGCACCCCGCGTCCTGGCCTGTGCTGCCTCGGGCATGCAGAGACCAGGGAGGGCTATGTGACAGCCCCTCCCCCAGTCCAGCACAGCTCAGAAGCACCTTTCCACCAAGCCTGCGGCGAGGGCCGGAGCCTCAGCCGGTGTCAGTCAGTGGTGCTCCATCAACGCCACGGTCACCTGCCACCAGCCGAAGATCTTCCCCCCGGCAGCGTTCCTTCTAGAGCTCAGCCCCCAGCAGGTCCCAAAAGGATGGTAACTGAACAGCAGATGTAGGAATGAAAGAGGGGAGCACAGGGGAAGCGTGTTTAGGACTCCACGTCCCAGTTCACCGCAGCATCTCGGCTCCCGTCCTCCGCAGCCCAGGTCACCGCAGCATCTCGGCTCCCGTCCTCCCAGCACCTGGTCCTTACGAGCATCAGCTCACTTGAAACCTTGTTCACCATTGCCAGGGAACCTTGGCGTTTGATGCAGTTCTCCAACAGCAAGTGCATTTCTTCACCCTCCTCCTGTCAGGGTCTGGAAGTGGCTATTGAGACAATCCTACTGAACAGCCGTTTCTGCTCCCTCTCTAGCCCTCTTTGTTTAGGGCAGACTTGGGAGTGTCACTGAAGCTACTAGTATGGGTTAGCCAACCCCAGGCTTTATTCTTTCACAAGGTTGGGATGGAAAGGCGTTACTGAGAGGTTTAAGCTAGTTTGACTCCGATTCAAATCTAGAGGGGAAAACATTAGAGACACACTCTTCCCCTAATGGAAACATGATTGCAATCTTCACTTGGAAGATCCAGGGTTTTGCTAAAATTAAGGGCAAACCTCGAATCCAGTACCCAGCATCGCTATTGAACAGCTTCAGAGGTCAAGACCAATTCACCGGGAGTTATTAGCTGCTGGCTGTTGAGTGGCTTCAGCTCATTACCTTGAGGACAGGCCCCTCCCCTGTAAACCACCAATGCCGGGGGTGACAATGGTTCCCCTCGCTGGTGGAAGGGCCAAGGACTGAATGGGCTGTGAGACAGAACTCCCCCTTAGCCTCAGAGGTGGACACGGTCGGAGATGCATGGATATTAGCCAGATCACATCAAGGCTCCTAAGCTGTCAATCCAGGCCCGTTAGCTTCTCTCCGAGCACGTACAGCTGGCAGCTGCTTTCCATCAATTTTCTCAAGGATTTTGAGCACGGAGTCTAGCTGCACAAATCGTGGCAGCTAAATTAATTCAATAGCCTGGAATGGCTCCAAAGGAGCCATTATGGTTTATAGTGTCAATGATCCGTGAAGCGAGGAGTCAAGAATCCGCAGATTAAAGAGCACCCAGCTACGCCTCGCCATGGCAGAGCGGAGCTGCTCCGCATCGCGTCAGGGAGACGCGCATTAGACACCCGACAGGTAGTTTCTCTTACGCGTCTATTAAGGGATCCGTTGTGCACTCGACAGGGAAAAAAATCTGAGCAAAACGGAAGGGCTAATGCAGTGGCAGGGAGATTTTAATCAAGTGTTACTGTAAGAAGCCACAAGAGGTGAAAAGTTAAAGCCAGGAATTTCAGAGGCCAGACAATAAAACCTCTCCACCCATCATATACAGGATCACCCCAGGGTGATCTTCTGAGATGGCCCATCTGAATACCACACTTGACAAAGCCTTGGCTGGGATGATTCTCGCTTTCAAGCCAGGCCTTAAAAATCTCTAAGGAAGGAGATTCCACCACCTCCCTAGGTAACCCATTCCAGTGCTTCACCACCCGCCTAGTGAAAAGAGTGTTTCCTAATATCTAACCTAGACCTCCCCTACTGCAACTTGAGACCATTACTCCTTGTTCTGTCATCTGTCACCACTGAGAACAGCCGAGCTCCATCCTCTTTGGAGTCCCCCTTCAGGTAACTGAAGGCTGCTATCAAATCCCCCCTTCACGCTTCTCTCCTGCAGACTAAACAAGCCCAGTGCCCTCAGCCTCTCCTCGTAAATTGTCATGTGCCCCAGCCCCCTAATCATTTTTGTTGCCCTCCGCTGGACTCTCTCCAATAGAGGGGAATAATCACTTCCCTTGATCTGCTGGCAATGCTCCTACTAATGCAGCCCAATATGCCATTAGCCTTCTTGGCAACAAGGGCACACTGTTGACTCATATCCAGCTTCTCACCCACTATAAACCCCAGGTCCTTCTCTGCAGAACTGCCGCTTAGCCAATCAGTCCCCAGCCTGTAGCAGTGCATGGGATTCTTCCGTCCTAAGTGCAGGACTCTGCACTTATCCTTCCTGAACCTCATCAGATTTCTTTTAGCCCAATCCTCAATTTGTCTAGGTCACTCTGGAACCTATCCCTACACTCCAGCGTATTTACCTCTTCCCCGCATCTTCGTGTCATCCATGAACTTACTGAGGGTGCAATCCATCCCATCATCCAGATCATTAATGAGGTCAACCCACTCTGTTCAGGGCTTCAGAAGGGCGGTGTACACCAGCCAGAGAGAACAGTTATAGTTACTTACAGTAACTGGTTCTTGGAGACTTCTTCCCGGCTGATCCTGCTTGACATGTGCATGTGCCTCAGGGATGCAACAGTGGAATAGCAGTCTCCACTGGGCTTGTGCTGGGCATGTCCTCGAACCGCTACCCCAAGGCAGAAAGGGCAAAGTGGCTGCACCCTCACTAGTTCAGAATCCTGGGTAAGCAGGACTCTGATAAAGCAGGGACAGAGCGTGGAGCAGTGTGGGTCCCATGACACCAACATGTGAAGAAAGGACAGTTACCGTACGTAACATTCTCCGAGTACCTGGCTGTATGGATCCCACTCCGGGTGACTGATGAGCAGTGTCTCATCTGGCAGGTGGAGTTTAGGAGCACTGCGTGAGACTAATTTAAGAGTGATTGCAACACTGCCCTCCTAGGCTCAGCATATGACCTGGTAGCTAGGCCAAGGGCAGAATGCTGAATAAAAGTCAGGGTTACTTCATGTCACTGCCCTACAGCTTTCAGATACGGGAGCCTGCCCGAAGCTGGCCCCGGTTGCAGCTTGCACACTAGAGCCTGCCTGAAGCTTGCACTGTTTAGAGGGAGGGGGATAGAGTTGTATGCACTGCATGAATCATTTTAATAGACTCAGACTTTAAGGTCAGAGGGGACCATTATGATCATCTAGTCTGACCTCTTGCACAGCGCAGGCCACAGAATCTCACCCACCCACTCCTGCAATAATCCTCTCACCTATGTCTCAGCTATTGAAGTCCTCAAATCATGGTTTAAAGACTTCAAGATGCAGAGAATCCTCCAGCAAGTGACCCGTGCCCCATGCTGCAGAGGAAGGCGAAAAACCTCCAGGGCCTCTGCCGATCTACCCTGGAGGAAAATTCCTTCCCGACCCCAAATATGGTGATCAGCTGAACCCTGAGCACGTGGGCAAGACTCACCAGCCAGACACCCAGGAAAAAGTTCTCTGTAGTAACTTCCAACATCCCATCACCGGCCATTGGTCCTATTTACCACTGATTGCCAAGATCATGTTATCTC
The DNA here is from genome assembly GCA_033296515.1 of Macrochelys suwanniensis. Classification (NCBI taxonomy): domain Eukaryota; kingdom Metazoa; phylum Chordata; order Testudines; family Chelydridae; genus Macrochelys; species Macrochelys suwanniensis. Next base: position 256,692,768 of record CM065776.1, on the reverse strand, counting down.
ATCAAATGGGAGCAGCAGAGACAGCATCAAAGAGATGAGATGACACTCTGAAGGGCTTTATTCCATCAAGCCCTTGAAACGTCCACAGGGTGGGGTTTCTTCTCTCCAGGAGCAGAATGAATGTAGGGAAGGAAACAGGTAAGCTGATGGATGGGTTCAAAGGAGATCTCCTAAATTTAGCCCTGAAGTGATTTTTGAATGTCATCACCACGTGATCTCTGTGGAACGTTATGCATGTGTAGGGGGGAAAAATCAACCATAAGTGGTTGGAGGTCATGGACATTCCTAGCCAGTAGGATGTCGTCTAGAGTGTAAGGAACATTCCAAAAGTGGCTCAAAGAAGGGGACTCTAAGGTTTGCAAGGACAACGTTCAGCTCCCATGGAGGAGGGGATTCTCACAGGTGGGTAAACATGCAGTAACCCCTTCAGAAATATGGATACCATGGATGTGAGGAGACTCAAATGGTCTCAGCTAGCATGGCGCTATTAGGATTAATGTGGCTTTGCCCTGTCGGATTTTGCTCATCACCCTGGGAATCAGGGTCAATTAGTGGGAAAGTAAGCATGAGACCTTGACTCTACAGTATGATGAAGGCACCTTGCAATGAACCTGGGCACATGCTCTCAGAACAGAAAGCTGGGCACTGTGTGTTGTCTTTGGTGGCAAAAGTTATTCTGGGATTTCCCCCAATGACTAAATATCAGGTTGGAAATGGACCTCTGCAGTGGCCACCTGTGACTGGTGATGGCTTGTCTGCTTAGGAAGTCTGATAGGAGTCAGCAACAGCCTAGGAGGTGAAGAGCTCTGGGGGTTATCCTGGATTGATGCCACATCCATAAGTTGATAGCTTCTTGACATGGGGTGAAGAATGGGCTTGTTTATGTAGTACACTGCAGATGTGTTGCGTGTCAAGTTCTGCACTGTGGAATTCTGCAGGACTGGCTGGAATGCCAGGGAAGCTAACTTGAACGTTTACAGTTCCAGGATGGTTATGTGAAGGGTCCTATCTTTCTGAGACCAGGTCCCTTGTACCAAGCAATTCAAATGGGCACCTCTACCTTTTCCTGGCATGTCCATGATCAGTATCATCATGGGAACAAGGGGTTCCCCTCTTCTGGGGTTTTTGGGATCTAACCACCAGGTCAATTCTGATAAGACATATGGTAAGGCCATGATCCATGCTCCCTTGGTGCCTTGTAGGGGACTAGCTAGACCTTAGCCAGGCTTATAATGGATGCAGGTGAAGTCTGCAAGTGCCATCAAGTAAGTGCAGGCTGATCTATGGGCCAGCAGTCTGAGACAGCTCCACACTGTAGTTGACGGGTTTGACCAGACATCAGTGATTATCAGTTGTAGACACTGCCACATGTCTTCAGGAAGATACCTTTGCCGATTTGGCATCTATCTTCTGTGCCAGAATGAGAGATGCCTTTTTGTTGTTCCCTAGAAGGCCCTGACCTTTTGTTCTCCACGGAAGGCCACAGAAGCCTCCTGCTGGGATCTGCCTTTGTGCTGCCCATCGTCACGGTATGGAGAGAGAGGGATGCTCTGTCTCCTCAGATGCTCTGCCACCCCAGCTAAGCATTTTGTGAAGACTCTCAGTGTGGTGGAGAGACTGAAGGGTAGTGACAGTGGTGACAGTGATCTTTTGTGGTGACAGTGATTGGGCACCAGTACTTCCTGTAGGCTGCGTGGATGGCAACATGGAAGGGCACATAAGTTAAGTCAAGAGCCAGGAGCCAATCTTGAATGGAAGGGAAGGAACAATGAAGGCAAGCGCTACCATCCCAAATCCAAGATGGCGTACGTATTTATTCGTCTTACCCTGAAATGGAGAAGACTGAAGGCCCCCTTTCTTCCCTCTGGGATAAGGAAATATGGGGGAGTAAAAGCCTCTTCCCCTGTATTATGAGGTACTTCCTCTATGGCTCCTAGGCACCAGTAGTGATCCTATCAATTGTACCCACATCAGTACTAGTGCTGATGTTGACACTGACTAGTTATGAGACTGATGCCAGGCCATGTTTCTTTGATGCCCAAGGAGACTGAGCACCATTAGTTTCCTCTAAGGAGAGGGGGCTTAGTGGCTTTCCTTGTGGAAAGCTAATGTTTAGCCTCTCCTTGTGGGAGGAATCAGTGTATCTCAGCTCCAGCCTGCCCCACCTCTGGGAAGACGTGGCGCTGGCTGATGGTGCCAGGTTTGACTTTGGTGCTAGATCTCCGACTTACTCCAGTCTCTTGCCAGTCCTGGGGGCTGTGCGCCAGCTGCTCAGGGCACTGGCAGGAGGGGACTTCACATGGGATCGGGTGCATTTTGGAGGCTAATCCTCTCTCTTCCTAGTGCAAGCTTACCCGTAGGCGGCTTGAAGTGGAGCTTGAAGTGGGAGTCTCTGGACTTCCATGGACTCAGAGGGCGAACACCGACCTGGAACATGACTCCCACTCACGGAAAGCTAGCAATGGCTGTGGCCATAGGGAAGAGGAACTAAGCCATCACAAGATGGGCACGTTTAAAGTCCATTGGAGTCTGCTGTTTGGCATGGGAAGAAGTGCCGAGTACCAAGTGGGAAAAAAATGTTCTCCCCCTCCACACCCTTGGAAAGTCCATATTGAAAAAGTGTAAAATAAAAATTACCGAGGCTAAAGGAAGATAATTTAAACTTGTTCCATCTCGCTGCCATCGGTGGTCAGAGGGAATGAGGAACAGCCGTGACCACTCTGCCCTTTATACCCTCAGGTGGGGGCACAAAGACATGTACATTGCAGGTGTGGTCCAATGGGCACTTCTATGCAAATGGCTGAGGTTTTGGACATGAGGAGCATGCCGCGCACCTGGTGAGAGATCCACCCTGGCACATACTCGAAGAACCATCTATTTACAGTACGCAGGTGAACAAAAGCTTGTGGGTATGAGAACATATGAAGAATGATGTACTTATGGTGTTGGGGGATTCCCGGATAACTACTAGGCACAACAGGGAGAGTTTTAGCTCCAGCTCCTTCACCTAGGTTTCAAGGGGCCACCATTGCACCATGGACCTTGGGCTGGCAAAATCCATCCACTGGTCACCAAGGAATTTTAACTCCGCATTGGAGGGTCAACTAGTCCCTTCTGGCCTTAGGAGCTATGAATTTATCTAGACCCAGACTCTTTCACAGGAGCATCCATGGGCTCATTTCACGGCCGTTGCAGGGGCACGGAGTGTGACCTACGGAAGTAGTGCATGAAGAAAGTTTAGTTTTCAAATCAGTTTTTTATAATCATTGAAAGGTGAGCATCAACATACAAATAAAAACCACCAGTGTTAGAAAGACGCACAATGCATGTAAAACACAAACCCGATGACGTAAACATAAGCATCTGGTGATACAAATGAGATATGCAGTCACATAGACATTGCTTTAAATAAATAAGTCTCTGGCTCAGAGGCCTCAGTTATGGCAGCAAAAACAAGACATTTAAAAATTCCTACCGTTTCTAAGCTTGAAGCTCTGATTTCTATTTAAACCCACAATGGTGTCTCCCCATGAAGTTTATCATCTGGTGGCTGGGAAGTTTACCCTGGGTACTGTACTAGATGGTTCAGATCCAGTATAGCAGTTCCTGTCTGACAGTGGTCAGTACCAGCTGCTTCAGAGGAAGGTGCAAGAAGTCCCTTAGTGGACCATTATCAAGTAACCGTCCCATAGGGGAAGATTCCTAACTCCAGGCAGTTTAGTGGTTGGCTTATGCCCTGGAGTACGAAGGCTTATCACCACAAACCATGGGACGGAGGGGATCCTCAAGTAACAGTTAAAGAAAACCATGTGGAGGGCAAATATCTAAATCCACTTGTAGAGCAAGTGCAGTTATGAGAATTGGGGGATGCGTGAATGAAAAGATCTATCAGCAGCTAACGTGTTTCACAGAAATGCCTTTTTTCAGAGAGGACACCAATATTTTTTTCTTAAATAAAATAGGATCGACAGCTTGGCACATTAGCATTGTGCTACATGAAACAAATAAGGTAAAATTCAAAGGAAGCTAATGAAAAGATATTCTGCTACCAGTCTAAGGGACATATGTGTTCAGTTTATTCCATTAAACTATTGCTACAAATTATTCGTGACTTTAAAAAAAGGGAGAAATAGACACCAACTATTACTTGTACAAAAATACAATTACATCTCTGAAGGGTATTTTATACCTACCAACAGCAATCAAGCACTCAAGAAGACTGGACAGCTCGACAGCCTCCACAAAAGAAACCAAACACACAATACAGAAATGGGACTGAAAACTAACAAACATATATATTCTTTTGATTTTTCCAGTATTGACAGTAGCGTTGTTAAGATGTATGCATCGTTCAGCTCAGCACCATTAAGAATGCTGGCAGCACAGAATTGGGATATTAGCAATGTGCACAAGATCCAATACCAGGGTCAATTTTAGTAGTTTAATAATTTGGAGGAGTTATTTGCTTGGAATTTTAATCTCACACAAGAGAAGCAGGAGGCCCCTTGGCTGTGAGTGAATCCATCTCTGCTGGTGGAAAACAGGACAAGGACTATGTGGATACATCTTTCCCTTTCATACAGAGGAGCAGGTTATGCCCCGGCCGGGTGCTTGTTAAACAGCCGACAGACAGCTATGTATCCATTACAGTAATGCACCCAGCCCTGATTCAGCACAGTGCTTAAAACACGTGTTTAAGTCTGTATTGGATCTTGCTTAAGTGCTTTGCTGAAGAAGTGGGCACCGAACCAGCATTGCTTGTGCACCCAATATTCTCAGGTTTCAGAGTGTAGCCGTGTTAGTCTGTAGCCGCAAAAAAGAACGGAGGAGTACTTGTGGCACCTTAGAGACTAACAAATTTATTTGGGCATTAATAGGATTTTTGGGTGCACAGACCAAACTCTACCCCCTCAAACTGCACACTACTCTGAATGACTTGGATCTTGATCCAGAACCCACTGAACAGGAGGGGCACATATCTGGAGAGCAGGATATGGCTTCTGCTCTGATCAGATGGTCAGAAGGAGGTCTAGTTAATCCATTTGCTCTAGATTCACAATACTGACAACTTGAGGGCTTTGTATTACCAATGTGAAACATTCATTTCACATCCACAGAGAATACTTAGTCCTGCCACCAATGCAGGGAACTGGACTAGATAACCTTGCAAAATCCCCTTCTGGTCCTACCAGTCTATGACCTGGAGCAAAATGACAGCTGAGCTGCTCTGGGGTCATGCTACTGAGATTGTAAAATTTGCACCAGAAAGAGCAAGAACACACACATGCAAAGCTGTGCTTCTGGAACGTTGTCTGGAAAATCATTTGAATCACCACCCCTACTCTGAGCATGTAAATTCAGCACTCCATCTGCTGTGCGCTCTCTCACCCGGTGCACAAAATGAAGCAGGAGACCAGCAGACATAGAAGGGTGCGAGTATGTGCCTCAAGGCCCTCCATGATGCTTGTGCACAAGGAGGCTCAGTTAAGGTTCCCTGTCCAACTTAAACATGGACATTTCCTGACTCTTCAGCACTTCACTCAGTAACCTTAACATTCCTTTAGCGTTTTTAGAACACACACTTAATTTCTTCCCCAATCCGCTGGAGACAGTCTCTATGTTCTCCGCACTCTGTAGGCTGGCCTGCTATTCCTGCTTCTCCCCACCTTACGGCTGACAGCAGGCAGCTCCACTGGACTAGAAATCCTCAGACGTACCAACGATCAGTTCACGTTGGACTCAATGTCTCACTCCTCGCCCTTTCGCTGATGAAGTTCAGAAAATTCTACACATTTCCTGTCTTATGTATTCATGCTGATGAGCTCCTTGGCTAAGTTGGCATCCATGTGCACAGGATTTTTATGCAGTAGATCAAGGCCTAAGAGACTGTACAGAACTTCACAGCTTTTGGTTTGCCTGCTGGTGTTGACTATACTGGCACTTACTAATGCCAGTGAGAAGGCCACCTTGGTACTAGAGTATGAGCCAGAAAAAAAAAAAAATCAGTCCCTCCCCAAACCATTTAGTGGAGGACTTTCTACATGTAAGCTCAGATGGAGGTGCGTGCTGGTCACCAGCAACAAGAGCTCTACACCTGTCTGCCCACTCTGCTAGGAAAGAATCCAGCTCGATGCCACGCTCCACAGGCACCAAGGATCAGCTCTGGAGTCTTCTCCTCGCTCAGGGCTAGAACAACTGATTGCAATGACACCAGCGTAGCTCCCAGAGCCACGTAACTGCTGCTCTCTCCTCCTGCTCCCCAGCAATGCCAAGAGTTAACGTCAATAAGCCGGGCCCCAGCCAGGCCGAGGGCTCAGTACATGGACTCGTCTCCCGCAGTGGTGAAGGGAAGGCTGTAAGTGCTGCTCTTGCTGCGCTTACTCTTCTTGCTCCAGGCCAGCAGGGTGCTGGCGCTCTTGCTGTTCATGAGGCTCTTCCGGTTATTCTCCTTGTTGTTCTTCAGTAGCGCGCCACCCGATGACATGGCCACAGACCTCCTGTCCACCTGCCAGAAAGAGAATCAGAACAAGAGCGTAAGATCTAGCCCCGAGAGGGGAGGAATAGAAATGAACACGCAGCTTTTATTAAGGTCAGTGCTGTATGTGGGTAAATGCCACTTACACACGTGCTGTAGGAACAACACGGCCTGGAGTACTGAACGCATACAGTACAGAACGGAGTACAGAGACTGGCACTTCTAGAGCGCTGTACAAACACTACGTTGATCCTCCCAATGCTCCAGGAGGATGGGTAAGTTTCACCCCCAGGGAGTCCAATACTGACCTTGCACCAGTTCCACGCTGGTGTGCTTCCACGCAAGCAAGAGCAGAATCAGGCCCAGAGAGTTTAAGGGACTCGCCAAAGCAGCCTGGAGACCAAGTTGAGGCTGGAGGGCTCCAGGCTTGCAGTCCTGCGCTGAGACCATGAGCCAGTGCTACTGACTATCCACTTTATTTTAAACCATGTGCTTTTCCCCGTACCAGGCACCATCCATGCCCTGCTTAGAGTCCTGGAAGTCCCTCCTCTCCAGACACCACCTTCTGACCCTAAATCCACCTGACCAGAAGGACCTCAAACCCGAGCAATCAGGACTGGCTTTGCTTCCAAGCCCATCACCGCTACTTAACTAGCCACAGGGCAGCTGAACACCAGAGTGCACCCCTCTTTCCCATCTCCCCACAGCCACCACACCTCCAGACTTTTCTCCCCAGGCCAGCAGAGACCAGGCTTGAGAACGGACTGCTTAATCTCCCCCAGCCCAATGCCAGAGACCAGTCCCTAGGCCAGCCCGTGGAGAACGTATCAGGAGAATAAAACCCAAGAGGTTTCTAAAGGCAAAGCTTCAGGCCTGATTTCCCAAAGCGTGAAGTCAACGGGGAGCTGAGAGCCATGGGCGCTCAAGCCCCTCTGGAAAAGTCAAGCCCTCGCTCAGTGGAGAGCAAAGCTGTGGCTCCCAGAAAGGTGCCGCTACACTCCCACTGGGCCACTGAAGCCTGGGCTACGCTACAGAGTTAGGACAACATAAGGCAGCTTACATCGACCTACTTATGTCCGCATACACACAACAGCCTTGCTCCCACCGACGTAAGTGCCCTATTACACTGACATCATAACTTCATGTCCACGTGAGGCATGGGGCTTATGTCAGTGTCGTTAGGGTGACAGTGTAGGTGTAGACACTGCCTTACTTACATCAGCTATTGGTTGTCATTCTTGTCAATTTCATGACTCCAGAAACTGACAAGAGCGTCTGGGGCCGGTGGTGGGCTCCAGATACAATCTGGCTGCCCCCCACCCCGGCTTCCCTTCTCCCAGCTGGGCAGCTGCCTGTGCTCCCTGCTCCCCTCTGCCCCCAGGCTTCCTGCACCCAGCTCCCCCCTCAGGGAACAGAGAAGCCCGTGTGACTGCCCACCACTCTTGGCAGAACTGAGATCTCAGCCAGCAGCAGGGCTCCCGGCGGGAAGCTGAGAGCCCAGGCTCTTAGCCCCCCACCCTGTCCTCCTTCAGTTGGTGGAAGTGCTCCTGGGAAGAACGTGTACCATCAACAGAAGGAGGACAGTGTGGACATCAGCCACCACATTAATTACTGCACTGGCTGTAAGTCGACCTAACATAGGTTGACTAAAGTTTGTAGTGTAGACGTGCCCTTAGGTCTCAGATGGAATCTGCCCCATGCTTTATTGTTTCCAGACTCTACTACCCAAAGCATCCCGAAGAGACAAAGCATCACCCAGCTTGGGTTGATCTCAGCAAGCTTCTCTCTTCCAGCCCTGGGATTTCCTTATACATATCCATCTAAGGGGCTTTTGCTAAGGTTAGGACAAAGCAAGAAGGTGAATTACAACGTTCTGTCCATCGGAACTCTGCAGGGTTACCACGCCAATGTCTACACCCTCTTCCCCGACGCTCTTCATCAGCTGCACCACCTCAGCGTGCTTGGACCACTTGCAGTCCTCGCTGTTCACAGAGACTATGTAGTCTCCTTCCTTTAGCCCGGCTTCCTGAAAGAGTAAACAAACGCACGTTTGGCCAAACGGAGCCTGTAACATCACAGCACGGCTACAGCACAAGTCTTTCAGGACCTAGCAGAGACTCAGCATTTCCTTCCCCAAAGTTCAATACAGCATGACCCTAGTACTCCGTCTGGACTATCTGAAGCATGGAGATGTTCCTAGGAAAATCCTCAGCCTGTTTAACTCAGTTTGCAGAGGCATTAAAGGAGACTACTTCTGCAAGATCTGGGGTAGGTCCGATCCAGCAAAGCACTTAAGCTATAAGTATCAGAGGGGTAGCCGTATTAGACTGGATCTGCAGAAGCAATAAAGAGTTCTGTGGCACCTTATAGACTAACAGACGTATTGGAGCATAAGCTTTTGTGGGTGAATACCCACGAAAACACTGCATGCATCTGAAGAAGTAGGTATTCACCCACGAAAGCTTATGCTTCAATACGTCTGTTAAGCTATAAGTAGTTTCCATCTACTTCAAGAGAGCTTAAAGCAAAGCACATGCTTAAGTGCCTCACTAGACCGGGGTCAGAGAGCCCAATTCAATGCCCAATGAAGTCAATGGAAAGACTCCCACTGATACAATGGGTGCCAGATAAGACCAGTAGTGAATACACGGTACATTACTGGTTACTGGTCTGATCTTTCAAATACCCTATTAAAGGATCCAGTAGATAAATGCCCTTCTCCCACGCCTATTTCTGTGGGTCCTCCTATGCTTGCCCCACCCTGCACCTCCAGAAGGCTTTTCCTTTGAGAAGCTGCCCTTCTGCCCTTCTCCCACAGTCTCTTTGCCCAGTCAGCTTCAATGCTTCCCCTGCCCCCCACCCCTTGGCTCCACATCAGATAGGTCTCCCTCCCCCACCCCCACCGGTTCCCAGTTTTCTCTGTCCCATCCCCAGCTTCCACTCCCCTTGTCCAGCAAGTCCCAATCTCTGCTGCCTGTCCAATTTCCCGTCCCACACTCCACCATGCCAGCCTCCAGTCCAAGTGTCTTCCCATCCCCAAGACTCCTTGTCTAGATCTACTCCCCCATTCCCTGGATCCAGTTTTGGTCCCCTTTGCGATCAGTTCAGGTGGCTGCCCTCCTCCTCACTGCTAACACATTACCGGGCTGGCACTGAACACAGGAGAGAGTCCCCTTGCTCTCAGTTCTAGTGTCAGGATCTAGCACGGCCCGGAGTAGCCAATAACTGCAATTGTGGGGAAAGTCCAGCTCAGCCCCCTGGAGCCCTGGGGCTTAGTGTGGACAGAATCTTGGGGGAATTAAGCTGTGACGTTCTAGCGAGTCTCTATTGAGCATGTGCCAAATATGATTTTTCAGAGACTTGTAACTCAGCCAGATTTGGGAGGACTTTCATGAGGATGACAAAAGATGCATCCCTGACACAAAGGCCAATCCCCCATGCCAAATTTCAAGTGTCTACTCCAAAGCATGGAGGTGCTAAAGCTTCCCAAAGGAAAAAAAAAAAAAGTCTCCAGAATTTTTGATTTTTTAAAATCAAAGCATTTTCCCTCAGTTCATCCTCAAAGGGATGAATTTTGTGGGGGGGATTCAGTCTGAGACGGACACCCAGCATGGGAAATATCAGCTTAAACGGTTCCAGTTTGGCCCAAGTTATTAGCAGCTGAGAATGTGGTCTCACGCAGGAAATGCCAGGGCCCCTGAATAGAGGTGGTGCTACTAACCCTGTCTGTATTTCCAGCGAGATGAGGGGGGACGAGGGAAGCACTAGCTACTTACGGATGCGCAGCCCCCAGGTATCACTCCTGCAATCAGGACGGGGGAATCACCTCGGAGTGTCAACCCAAAGCCATTTTCTCCTCTGGCCAGGTGAACGCGCCGTGCAGGGTGCCACTTGTTTTTGGCTGAAAAAACTGACAGTGGGCCCTGGATAAACAGACATATGACAATGTGTTTCAGTGCAATGGTCCTCTCAATGGTCCAGCCTAGTCCCCTGGCTCACAAAAATTCCACTGACTCATTGTTCAAGGAAGAGCGAAGCTGGATCATGTGTTCCACAGACAGTCCTGGTTTGTGCCCACCAAGCAGCGTTTACACTGACTAGATGTCAGTAACTGCAAACATTCGGTTGTCCAAAAGCCAGGAAGGTATTTTGGGGTTGGCAGTAATTAACTGGATAACATTCAACCCATTCCACACTATTCAAGCCATTTCTTGCAAGGAGGGGAGGCAAGATCTAGCCATCGAGAGCAGCTGCCAGAAACTGGGAGCTTGTCATTTAAAGAACATCTGTGGTTCGAGTCAGACCTTCAGCCAAAATTAGAAGAAAACAAAGACCCAGATCTACTTAGTGCATGGAATGGACTCTTCAACTCCCTCCCTTGAGATCAAAGTCCCACCACTGGGGGGCGGTGGGGAGGGGCTCTAGCTCAAGACATTAGTCTGGGAACTGCAATCTAGCTAGCCATGCAGGATGAAATGCAACCTTTTTGCAATGCTAGTCCAGGTGGTGCTCACATGGGTCCCAAGCCCTCTGCACAGAGATGGATTTCATCCTGAGAGTCAGATCCTACTGCCAGTGAAATCAATGGCAAAGCTTCCCTCAACTTCAGCAGGAGCAGGATTGGGCCTTACTTCAGGGCACCTTGGCAAGTGTTCCTGGTTCCTCTGCTGTTGATGTCAAGCTGTCTAGAGTGCAGATGCCTGTAATATTCTGCTGCTCTGAAGTCCCCCGGAAGCTGTGTGCTGCACACATCCTGGGCACCCTGCACAAATTGTTCCACTGGAAGGTGGCCGTGCTATGCTACTCAATTAACCGCGAACGGGATCAGATTAGGGACAAAGAAGAGACTGACATTAAGCATTTGGGTTCCCTGAACTGGGAACTGCCTGCCCCACTGGCAAAAAACTGCTGCTGGCCATTACTTACACCAAGAGCCTTCACTAAATCAATGGGAAGCCTTCTGGAACGTTTGAGAAGCTAGCATATTGGCTGACAGCCACACAGCCTTCATCTAGCTTCACACTGGCTTGCTGGTGGCACAGATCTACAGGCAGCCTTTGTCCCATTTTAAATCATACGCTCTCCCCTTGCCAGTGAAGGTGCCTTCCTAAGCCTGGAAGCAGCAGGAGCATCGCTTAGTTCCCTGGATGAAGCGTCTGCATGAGGAGAGGTGACAATGGCTCAAGTGTCCCCATTAATTCCCATGGCAGGATGCACGGAGCTGGCTTTGTCAGCTTCCCCCGTGACTGCTTTCTGTCTGTATCCACTTGTTGGCTCTTCCCTTGTACTTAGAAAGTCAGCTTGTTGGGACAAGGATGGTCTTTTGGTCCTGTCTTAGTTTGTACAGCGCCTAGCACAATGGGATCCTGGTCCCTGGCTGGGACTTGTAGGAACTAAGATCACACAAAAAATAATTAAAAGACCCATTACCACAAAGCTGAGAAAACTACATATGGCGAAACTAATCTCAGCCCACACTGGGCCGTGTTCTTGCTTTAGGAAATCCTCTACAACCCAAGAAATCAAAGGAAGAGGCAACATACCAATGAGAATGAAGCCACGTGCCACCAACTGGTTTTGCATTAGGGCTGGTCTGCACTCAGGCGGAGGCCGATTTCTAGCTTGGGCAGACGTCGGCGTGCTAGCTCTGATCCAGCTAACATTGCAGAGGAGCTGCAGCCGCACGGGCTAGCTGCCCCAAGCACAGTCCCACCCAGGACCCTACGTAGTTCCCTGGGCCGCTGCAGCGACACTTCTGTTCATAGCACGCTAGCTCAATCAAAGCTGGCGCGCACAGGTCTACCTGAGCTGGGAATTGCACCTTCACCTCGAGTGTAGACGTACTCTTAGACAGGCTGCCTGTAGCGACACTGTCACTTGGACTAGCTCTCCAGGCCCGGGGGCTGCTCAGAGCACCACCCAGAAGCTTCTAGATGCTGCAGGCAATGGTCCCCCCATTGCATGGCCTCACAGCAATTTCATCTTTGGTTTTGAGAGGTATTAGGTGCTGGCCCGTTTCCGCTCATCACTGTTACATACCAGTCTATGGAAGATGTCCGTCACCTTCACCTGGGAGAAGTTGGGAGATTTTATTTCTGGTCTCTGATTCGTTTTGGCTAAGAGTAAAAGAAAAAACAAAGATGTTCCATTGTTGTACAAGTAAACCAGCAGCTGTTGCTTATGTATGTATCTAGTGGCCAAGCAGACTCAGCCTATCATGCTGACCAATACTGTTTCATTTTTTCCCTGTACTCCCTCACCTGTCTGCATCCATCTGTTGCCTCTTGTCTTATGCTCAGATTTGTAAGCTCTTTTGGGCAGGCACTATCTTTTTGATCTGTGTTTGTACAGCACCTAGACAATGGGGGCCTGGTCCACGACTCGTCTCCTAGGTGCTATGGTAACACAGGACAGCAACAGTGTAGTCCGTAGAAAAAGCCCAACCCTGCTCAGGTGACAGAACAACATGACAGGCCCAGGCTCCCAGCTGGCGTAAGTCTAGACTAGCCCTTAAATGGAGCTAGACTACACTACCCACCTGATTCGGCGGGTAGCGATCGATCGATTTATCGCGTCTCATCTAGACGCGATAATCGATCCCAGAAGCGCTCCCCATCCATGCCGGTAATCCAGCCCGACGCAAGGAGGAAGCGGAGTCGACGGAGGAGCGCCAGACTTCGACTTTACAGGGTCCACACGGCGAGGTAAGTCGAGCGAGGTACGTCGACTTCAGCTATGTTATTCACGTAGCTGAAGTTGCGTACTTTACTTCGAGCCCCCCACACCCCGTAGTGTAGACCAGCCCTAAGTCAATGGAGCCATGCCTGTTTACTCTAGCACATGGCTTGGCCCACAATTTGCATCACCACATAACTGCACTTCAGGAAATTGCTGCATAATACCAGAATGTATTAAACTAACCATCTGATCTGGGTGTGTCTGTCTAATCCTAACTCTGCCACCAGCTCGCCGTGTGATCCTGGGCAAGTCACTTCCTTTCTTTGTGCGGCAGTTCCCCCTCCTCTATAAAATACCTTACATACCCACTTACGGAGTGGGGTGGTGGGGGAGATGGAAGGAATGTAGCTTAATGTTTATGAAGTGCACCAAATTTATTGGATTAGTAGTGCCACAAAAATGCAAATTCTCCTCTCATCCTTCAGAATGGCGGAAAGGGCTAGGCTTTTATACCACGTCTGTCGCACTGGCTCCTGCAAGTGCACATGCCCATGTAATTCAAGAGGTGATAATTTAGCAAAGGACTAAGGGAGGAGGAGCCTGAAGGATCAAAGACACTGTAAGAAGACAGTCAACAGTGCTCCCCACCCCTCGAATGGCACTTACGATGAATGTCGGGAGCATCCCCGGTTTCGAAGAAGTCTTCCTCGTGATCGATTTCTGAGTATTTGCTAAGCGAGTGCTTGTGAGTGAAGGAGAGGACCTCCTGGAGGATGTCCATCTTCCTCAGGATCTTACACAGGCTGTGGATCCTCATGGCTTCCTCGTGTCGCATGATAGCTTTTTTCAAATGGGCCTTGCCTAGAAAGTACAAAATCCATAACACGCCCGTCACTGACAGGACAGATAATTCATGCAGCACTGTGTTCCCTCCAAGCCACTAGCAGAGCAGCAGAAAGCAGTCCCAGCAACTTCACTGATACTTTTGGTGAGCTAGCTCGATCAAAGCTAAGTCAGGAGGGCCTATACAAGTTGCGACAACAGCTCCCAAATGCAGCACAGACCTACCCAAGTATGCTAGGCTCCATCTCACTCTGAGCGGAGATAACACCAATCATGGACATGCAGGCCTCACCTCTATGTCTCGTAGGAGCAGTTGTGCTCAATGGGCCTGGGCAAGGACATGGAGTTTTCAATTAATTCGTTATTGGTAGAGGGTTTCCCCCTCTGCCCCCATGCAGGGCTATTGCTCAGCCCAACATGGGTTCAGTTACAATTTAGGATGTGTCATTTAAGATCTGCTGTAGCCAAACAAGTTATTGGGCTCTGTACAGGAGTAACTGTGTGGGCTTTAGAAGCCTGAATTATATACACATGGTAAGACTAGGTCCCTAACTCCCTTCTGGCCTTAAACTGTGAATTTATGAACACAGATGCAAAGAGAGTCAGGAAGCTACCTGTGGCCAGTGATAAACCACAGAATAAACACTCTTTTGTTGACAATCTTATGGTAGTTCCAGTTTAGACATATGATGGGAATGGAGTCCAGTAAATTACTCTGGATTTACACAGGTGTAAGAGATCAGAACCTGACATACCAGGTCCTATGTTATACGTTTCTCAGAAGTGAATATTTGTGCTGTAGGATCTTAACAAGGCCAGTATCTTTAGCCCCTGTTCTCTACTATGAGAAAGAAATTCATTAAAATAAGCATTTTTCCACTTTTTAACAGATCAATCTCTATTAAAAATACACACCACCATTTGGAATTCGTAGATTATTGGACACTGGAGTGAACTTGGTTTTGTAAGTGCTATGAGGACTTCCTGCTTTTTCTTATCATGTATAGAAACACACAGGGATGGTCTGTCTGGATTTGGTGATCAAAGGATTAGTCAACAGATAACAGCAATTAAGAAATATACAAGCCCAGGCATGTCCTGAAAAGTCCTCAGATAATTATGTTGCTTTCTAATTAATCTTTATATTGGGACAGAGTCTCCCTCCACTCCCCAGAGAATGTTAAGTCATGTTTTAGAACTCAAGTCAACTGTCTGAGCTAGCATTTCTGCCTCGAATATTACTTAATTGAAGATGAAGGTGTGCTGACTCCCGACAAGGTGGTACAACAACATCTTACATGGTTGGTCTAAAATCCGTGGTTTTCAACCTTTTTCCATTTGCGGACCCCTAAAAAATGTCAAATGCAGCGTGCGGACCCCTTTGGAAATCTTATACATAGTCTGCAGAACCCCACAGACCACAGGTTGAAAACCACTGGTCTAAATGCACTGAAGTTACAACCCAATGAGCCACAGAGGAGACAAGGAAGACTGGAAAGGAAAGAGGGACCTTTCTGCGGATACGTTTTAACCTCTGCATCCTGGGAACATACAAGAGCAGAGACTGAGGTCTACACTTCCAATTTTTTAATCAGAATTAACAGGGCTACCTCGTCCTCTTGGTAGAGGAGAGCAATAGAGCCAGATTCCCAGCTGGTGTAAATCAACATCACTTCAGTGAAATCAATGGAACCACACACCAACTTACACCAGCTGTGGATCTGGCCCCTAAATCTTAGCAAGACGTCATTTGGAATAGCTGGTTTGTGACGTTCTGTTGGGAAAACTTAAGGATTCTCATCTGTCTCACTAGTACAATGATGATAATATCTAAACCCTCTTGCTTGGAACATTTCAAAACTAAACTAGGCAATGCAGCTAGTAAGGAACAATCGTGCCTTGGGCTGAAGATGAATTTATCCCCAGCAGGTGTTTGTCTCTTGGTTTTTCATGCTTTCTAAATCATAGAAATCTTAGATGCACAATGACCTGAAAGTGTGGGGTGCGGGGGTGGAAGGCAAAGCAGATACAACAAACTAGAGCTTAAAGACCCAAGCTTTCTATTGTTCTGAAGCTGGACACAGTGATTTCTAAATGAAAAGAAGTCACACGGGAATGTCCCAGTCTTTTCTGGCCCTGGCAGTGAGCACACTTTTGTGCAATGTGTCCCTTCCCTAGGGAGCGAATGTACTGTAGGTGACTGTCGGTTACTGGGAAGACATTCTGAATCCGGCAGGGGTAGGCATAAGGGTGAGGGAAAAGCTCCCCAGTTGGGAAGTGCAGGAAGCGGGAAACGAAAACCTAAACTACGAACTAATGAGGAGGTTAAGGAGGTGGAAAAGCAGAGATTTTTCTTTTTCTTTTTTTTTTTTTTTAAATTGGGAGAGTCTGGAAGGAAAGAACTAACAAGTAAACTGCAAACAACAGGTACTATCAAAGGTAAAGGAGAAGCAGGCTCTGCTGCAGATTCTGTCCTAGACCAAAGGTGGTAGAGAAGGAACTGGGGAACGGTCGGACCCCACAGTGCTTTATATACGTCCTGCTCACAACGCGAGACAGAGGAGATGCCCATGTGCAGTCCCACAGCCACGGCTGATGAAGATCTCCAAACCCGGGTGCAGGGGTTGCTGCCACAACCCCAGTGGAGCACCCATAGGGACATCACTCAGAGAAGAGCCATGACTCTTCCTCCTTGATGTCTTTAGCTGACCTGGATTTCTTTTGAGGTACTTGGCAATGACAGTGCAGCATTATCAGTACCTTCATCCTCACAGTCTGAGTCGAATACTCGTGTGCATTTAACCAAAGTCATTGGTCCGGTGTGTCTGTTTTTTCCCCCACTTCTTTTGAAAAATATTTCCTCAGGCAGTCTGCCCACCTGATCACTTTTTCCTTTGCATTTCTGCATCTAAGAAACTCTGGCATCTTTGTAACTTTCTCAAATAGCCATGAATTGGGTCAGGTGGTGGTCCACTTTTCCTTAAGTTGAAAAATTTTGATTTGAGTTCCTGTACTGAATTCAGCTGCACACCAGCAGCCACATCAAAAGACAGTACTGGACTGGACAGTTAGTTTTGCAGTTTACCTCAAACTAAAGTGTTAGAATCTGGGAATTCCCTTTATATGTTTGTACCAAACAAAGAATTTTCACAGCTAAACAAAGAAGGGGGAATTCCCAGGTTCCAAAGTTTCAGTTTGAGGTAGCCAAGGCAATAGCATGCAGTTTTAGGCTGAGGATTTTTGGGGGGGGGGGGGGGGGTGTCTAATTTTAATGAAAGGAAATGAAATAAAACAGACCACATTATTGCAAAATCACCAAATTGCTAAATATTGTTAGTAATGAGCATTAGCATATTCTAAAAATAATTTTATTTTTTCCAGTTTAAACTGGAATTTACCAGCATCCTGTCCTAACCTAGTTTTTCCTGGGAAATTGCCAACCCTGACTAGATGCTGAGATTCAAAAAATTAAAGCTTTATAAACCATTAAAGCACACTGTATTTTGACATGGGATGTTGACAAAGTAAATATCCCTAAACTCAAGCAGTTCTCAAGCAACATATTTCTTACTTTGCCTAGCTGTAAATTGTGATCATCACTGATGGAAACAATCAGTTTGTGTGCGTACAGTGAAATCAATGTTTCCCAACATTTACCAATACAAGTCTAATACTTCAAAACCTAATGCTAAGACACCTCCCACTCAAGTTTTGGGTTCCATTACAGATTCCCAGCCCAATTCTACTCCCATTACATCCTGTGAAAGAAACCTATTGAATGCAGTGCAAGAGGGCCATTAAAGCGAGTCCAACTCTGAAAAGCGCCTACACTTAGAGCTTCTCCCGGGGATGTATTTAGAGCGATAACTGTTGTCTTCAATGTGTGAGGTAAACTTTCCTGGTTTTGCCTCCAGTTAGCCTTGGGGAGCCAACCCCACCACGTTAGAGAGCTGGATTCCATTATGGCTCATGCATCACCAGCAGTATTTGTAACTAAGCACCGAGTGCAGAACTTTTATTGTTGGCTATATGTGAGCCAGGAAGAGCCCTGCTTTTAGGGGCACTTGCAGCATTGGCAGTTAGCTTATTTTGTACACTAAAGAAGTTTTTCTATGTGACGGGGCAAGGCCAGATGGCTATAGGAAAGTGGTAAGGAACCAGTATGTTAGCCCCAGGCTAAACAAATCCCTGATACCTTATGGCAGTTGCTCCAGGTTAATCAAGACACCTGGGGCCAATTAAGAACTTTCCAGAAGGCAGGGAGGTTGATTGAGACACCTGCAGCCAATCAGGGGCTGGCTGAAACTAGTCAAAAGCCTCCCAGTGAGTCAGTGAGGGGCGCATGTCAGGAGCTGTGGAAAGAGGTTGCGTGTGAGGAGCTGGGAGCAAGAGGCACTAGGCGCTGAGAGTAAGAGGGCGTACTGCTGGAAGATCCTGTGGTGAGGATAAAGAAGGTGTTGGGAGGAGTCCATGGGGAAGTAGCCCAGGGAGTTGTAGCTGTCGTGCAGTTGTTCCAGGAGGCACTCTAAACAGCTGCAATCCACAGGGCCCTGGGCCCCCTCAAAACTCCCAACTCCTGATCAGACACAGGAGGAGTTAACCTGGACTGTGGATTCTACTCGAGGGGAAGATCTCTTGAGGCAAGCAAAATCCGCCAATAAGCGCAGGACCCACCGAGGTAGAGGAGGAACTTTGTCACAGCAGATAATGCAAAGTTATTGAGAGAAGAACATAGGACCCCAAAATGCTATTTCCTCTTACACATATAGTCACTGGAGAATGTCTGTTATCCTGTCCCTGAAAGTAGCTGTAGCGTCTGCTTCTATCATAGAATTTCCAAGCAGAAGAGTTAAAGTGACTGGATTCTCCATTTTCATACTGCCCTCTGGGCTCTGAGGCACTAGAACTGTCTGCAGGCTCAGGAAGACAGAGTTACATTCAGTCATGTTTAGAAGCGTCTTTGCAACCAGAAAGGCTAAAAACTTTTTGGTTTTGTTTTGTTTTAAACGACTGCTTAATTTCTACAGAAATCTATGGACTTAATTCAAGGAAAAGGAGAGGGAGTACATACATTTTTCATGCTCTGGTCCTATCCTTAAGGCATCAAAGCAGGACTAAGGTGTTGAGAAGTGAGGCAATAAGCCTCCAAGGCAATAAGCCTCCAAGGCACCCTGCTTGATACATATCCCCCATACCTGGCTGGTGTAGGATTTATAATTAAAAGTTTGACTATGGAAAGGGCGACTCCTGGCATGTTCCAGTCACAGCTTCCCAGAAGAGGTCCCTTTCAAAACACCACCATGGAAAAGGCAGAGCTGGGGCGAAGAGAGTGTTGAACATGGTTTCTCAATACCTCTTCCCTCCGTGGACCACATCCATGAGGGCATGGTGAAGTAGCAGGATTACAGTGGGGCTTTTCATGCATCAAAACTTGTCTCCTGACTAATGCCACACAAGGTTGACTACGCTGAGGGATAGTTACCCAGTTTCCTTCGCTCCTCCTGGTCTTGTAGCACAAGATGAAGCGATGGTCCCTCCGGCACGGTGACGTGGAACTGGACAAAGGCCTTTTCGTGCTCTGGGAGGTCAGCATCAGACACGGCTGTGTGAAACAAGCAGGCGTACACAGGCTCAGTGGGATATTAAAAGCATTAATAGCTGGAAATTCCCAGCAGCAGCACTTGGATTTACATTGCTCCAACACTTTAAAGGGTGTGTGTTTTTAATTACACTAGAGCCTCTGTGCTAATGGATCCAAAATGCAGGGCAGGGGGCCTGTGTAGTTAATGGGACAGCCTACAAAATCACTAAACGTATGAAAAATTTCAAGTTTTGGGGCCAGCTCTAGGGTTTATACTTCACCCATCACTGTGTATCTGGGCACCTTCTAGGTCTCCCAATTTCCTTAGTTCCTTTTTAAAGCAGGCATGAAAATAAAAAGTGTCCTAGATATATATGCCAAGGTCACAAATACAGAGGGAATGGATACATTGTGATCAGGAGGGGTGATCGCAGTACCTAGACAGTCAAACTAGCTTTGGGATAGCTAGGGTAACAATAGCAGCAGAGCCAGGGCACCATGGCTGGCGGCACGGGCTAGCCATGCCAGTATGTGCCAAGGGTCCTGGACAGACCTGTACTTGGGAGGCTGGCCCATGCCAACACCCCAGCTGCACTACTGTTACTTGAGCTAGATCAAAACACAATCCTGGTGAGGCTGAAACAAACAAGTCTGGTCACAAGCCCTTCAAGCACCGGAACTAGTCGGTTTGTGTTGGCGCTTTTTTTTTTTTTTTTTTTTGGGTAATTAGTCCCTGGCCAAAGTGGCAGCTCATCTTTTTAGGTCTGGATGAACTTCAGGATTACAGCATAATCTCCTCTCTAGGGAATAGGAGGTGATACCGAGAGACTGCGGATGGGGAATGGCTCCCGAATTGAGAGAGTCCCGGGGCTCAGATGATCTGGAGCAACAGAACGGCTTAAAAAAATAAATAATAAGAAGAAGAATAAATCATCATCATCATCATCAAGCCAGCATGTTCCCAGAACACCAACTGCAAGCTACTGCTGAAGCCTGTTTAATCTGAAGCCAGCCCTATGTCATGCTGGCATTATGGAACTGATTCTTTCAGTGCAAGTACTGTACCAGTCGGGGATTCATCTTGGCATAAAGAGTTTATTGATGGCCTGTTGCACTGGCTAAGGATCGTTACTCTGAACAAGGCTAGATTACACTTAGGGAGTGAATAAACATTTGCTGTGGCATCTGAACTGCAGACACACATTGCCATCCCAAAAGCCAGAATGTGCATGGTGTGGCAATGTGGGGACTCCCCTGTTGATTCTTGCTTCCCCCCATCCCCTTAACCAGCTGTTACTGTTAAGACAGTCAGTGCGAAAGCCACACACGTTTGAGTGTTTAGAAAAACGCTTGCTTTGCCCCCGCTGCCCTGTAACGATGCCAGTTCTACCCTCCTCACCTACTACTCCTACAGCAGTCTCCAAGCTTCCCTCCCCACCCCCAATATCACCACCCCCTATTCATGGAGCTTCCTCCCAACTCAGGCCCACTAACCCAGCACCCTCTCCTCATTCCGATTGTTAAAGGCTCGCTTTCTTCTGTGACACCCATGTGGAATGAGCCAATAAAGAGCTGGAGAGGCAGACATGACAACTGAACCACAGATATGTGCACACACACCCCTGAAATGACTGCATTGCTGCAAACCTCTTCCTTCCTCACCTTACCTCTCCCTATCACTTGTTAGGCAGTACTCCACAAGTGGGGTTAGAGTTTAACCAGGCCTGACTACCCTGTCAAGCACATTGGGTAGGACCCACAGAGATGTGCTGACTACAGTGGGGGAGGAGGGGATGGATCCTAGTCTCAGCTCTTCACAGCTGGTGCTGTGCTGTCTCTTTGGGCCTGCAGGAGCCACTGAGGGCCAAGCTCCTAATCGCCATATTGTCAGCGCCGCCCCCATCTCCTGCTGGGCAGGAAGCAGCAGTGGTAGCCTGGGCCAGAGCCAACTGTGGAACGCACCAGGCCTCAACCCCCTGTTCATTAGGGTGACCAGATGTCCCGATTTTATAGGGACGGTCCCAGTATTTGAGGCTCTCTCTTATGTCGGTGCCAATTATCCCCCAACCCCCTGTCCCGATTTTTCACACTCGCTATCTGGTCACCCTATTGTTCATCGATGTGCTGAGCTGGCTCTCGCTGCTCAGCCAGGTGGCAATTGTCACACTGGCTGTCGGTGAGACACACCGCTGGCCAAACCCTGCCAACCTGACCCAAACCAGAGAGCGTCACGTTATTTTCATACACATCTCAAACCCCACATTTGTAGTCGGCTCCTGTTGATTTGCAAGGGTCTAATCCCCCATTCAAGTGCTCCCTCTGCTTGATGAGAGGAAGGGATCTGCCATCTCTCATGTAAGTGCCCGAACCAAGAGAGTCATTCTAACTCTTAGTCATGCCCAATTAATATTTAAATGATCGTTATTTAATTAAAGTGGAACAACTTCAATAGAGTGAGGGAGACTCACAGCAGAATACCCCTTAACCAACTTGTTTGGAGACTCACCTGCAATGTGGCAGATCCCTGTTCAAATCCCTTCTTGTCAGGTAGAGGGAGACTTGAATGGGGGTGGGGGTCTCCCACATTCTGAGTGAGTACATTAACCACAGGGATAAAGGTTATAAAAGAGGTTTCCCTCCATCCCACCCCAGCTGTTTTACATGGAGTTAGGCAGCCTCTAATGAGGCCCCACATGTGAACTAGGCGACCAAATGCCAGTCTCTGTTAGTGATTCAATAACCGGAGGGAGAACAGGAATCAAACTCAGAGAGGGGTGGGGCTTAGGACAAACCCCCTCTTGTTGGCTTTGTGGATCCCATTCTAAGGTACCTATCTGACCACTCGTTATATTGGCTTTGTGGATCCCAGCGTTGTTCCTGTCATTTTCTCGGCACCCAGAAGTTAGGTGTTGTGATGCTCAGTGTTGCAGTGTCTAAGCCCCTATTGTGGAGCTGTGCCATTGTAAAAATATTACTTACATCTTGAATTTTGAAATGTAGGTTTTCTGAAGTCAACTGTTTATATTACTGTACTGTCTAGCGGCCCCAAACAAGACTGGTGCTTCACTGTGCATATACACAACAAGAGACAAGGCAGGCAGAAGGTGGCAGAAAAGAAATATTCTCCATTTGACAGATGGGAAATGGAGAGAGATATTAAGTAACTTGCCTTGAGTCACACAGGGAGTCTGTGGCAGAGCTGGGAATTGAACTGAGGTCTCCCAAGTCCCAGACCAAGGCCTTAATGAACTTTTCTCAAGCTGTCTCCCTGTACTGTTGTTACCCCTTCACTCTGAGGGAAAAGTGCACCCACAGGCAGTGCTAGGTACAGAATGCTAAGTGGAATACTTCTTATTGCAGCCTTAAAGATACCACACTGATTGGCAAGTGCTGGATCAACACTCCACGAGCCCTCTCCTTTCCTTGCTATTTACTCCCATGTCTCTGTTGCAACTCTGAAACAGGGAGCATATTGCATTCCTATTACACTTTTTAGCCAGTGCTCTCAAAGGCCTTTACAAACATTGTACAAGAAGTAGGCAGGCCGCGTATCAAGTTCACCTCCACTACACACCCTGTCCTCAGTTTCAGATTAAGTGAGGTTACAGATAGTTCTGTTTATGTCAACACGTCCCACAAGGCATTATGCTCCCTGCACTATTGTGTGTGTCTCCCCCTCATTTTTGCTCATGACCCACATTTGAATCTTGAGGGGCCAAGTGCTGAGCTGTTGCTTTGATGAATGCTACATAAAGACGTAAGATAAACAAGTGTTTAGGTAAGAGCACAGCTGCCTTTGGGCTGCAGGTCAGCTGTAGGATTGATACTCACAGGGGCAGTCACAAAGTGCAACGGCAGCATAGTAGTGGGAGAGGGCCTTGAAGTGCTCAGACTTGACATGGACCATGGTGGCCCATGAGAAAGGTACGTAATCCTTCACGTGAGCCTGGGTCATGGTCTGATGCACCAATGAGTAGACTTCCTCAACCTGCAACCATCAAAACACAGACTATTAATGAGAAGGTTCCAATCAGACACCAGTCTAACTGCGAGGCTGTGGATTAAGAACATAAGAATGGCCATACTGGGTCAGACCAATGGTCAATATAGCCCAGTATCCTGTCTTCCGACAGAGGCCAATACCAGATGCTTCAGAGGAAATGAATAGACCAGACAATCATCAAGTGATCCAGCCCCTCTTGTCAACTCCCAGCTTCTGGCAATCAGAGGCTAAATAGTCTTCTGAGGGATGGGGTGGAAGCCTCATTGCTTGGGACAAAGATTAGAGTGGACAAAGCAACAGAAAATATTTGGCAGAGAACAATCCTGCACTAGCAGCGAGTGTGTCAGGCTACCTAGCAGGCTTTTTCCAGCTCTAATGCCTGCAGCACAACTACCTGTGTTTGTTACAATACAACACAGTATAATTAAAATCATAACAGTACATCAAACTTATATAGCATTTTTATCTCTAGATCTCAAAGACTGTAAAGATCATTTCCCAATTATCGCTTTAGGCTTCGGAAAACGAAGGCACAGAGATGTTAAGTGATTTGACCAAGACCACACACAATAGATTCCAGGTCTCTAACTCCCAGAACTAAGTGAGTTTTGTCTCTAACTTGTTCCACCACAGTGCATTCACAGCAGCTGAAGGAACACTCAGAGGGCCTACAGCGTTAATGATCCCAAGCCAAGATATCATCCTGGCTTCACCCCGAAGTGTCATCTTAGTAGAGCTGTAACTCTTCAGAAATTAGGGAGGGCTCTATGGAGTCATAGCTGGAGAGTGAGCATCTTTTAAACACCCAATATATTCTTGGTCTATATTTAGCAGCTGGATGGGAATTTAACACTACATGTGGATAGCATTACTAACTGCTGTGGTGCAAAGTGGAATGATTTAGGAGCTTAACCACTGTTTATGAATAGAATTAGCAAACTATCCTTAAGTAAGATTAAAAAATGCAGTTATGTCATCACAGAAACATAGGAATGGAAGGGACCTCAATAGATCAGCAAGTCCAGCGCCCCTGCACTGAGGCAGGACCAAGTAAACCTAGACCATCCCTGACAGGTGTGCAAACCTGTTCTTTAAACCCTCCAATGATGGGGATTCCACAACCTCCCTTGGAAGCCTATTCCAGAATTTAAACTACCCTTATAGTTAAAATCTTTTCCCTGATATTAACCTGAATCTCCCTTGCTGCAGATTAATCCCATTACTTCTTGTCCTACCTTCTCAGTGGCCACTGAGAACAATTGATCACTGTCCTCTTTATAACAGCCTTTAACATATCTGAAGATTTATCAGTTCCCTCCTCCCCCACTTTTCTCAAAACTAAACATGCCCCCCCTTATTTTCTACTATATAGAAAATTATATTATACACACACACACACACCTTTTATCATTTTTAGTGTCCTTCTCTGGTCTCTCTCCAATTTGTCCACATCTTTCCTAGAGCATGGTGCCCAGAATTGGACACAGTACTTCAGCTAAGGCCTCACCAATGCCATGTCTTACATGACATTCCTGTTAAATACACTCCAGAATGATATTAGCCTTTTTCCACAACTGCACCACATTACTGACTCGTTCAATTGGTGATCCACTATAACCCCCAGTTCCTTTCAGCAGTGCTACCACCTAGCCAGTTATTCTCCCACTTTATATCTGAGAATTTGATTTTTTTCTTTCTTAACTGTAGTACTTTGCACTTGTTTTAGCTGACTCATCTTGCTGATTTCAGATCAATTCTCCAATTCGTCAAGGTCATTTTGAGTTCTAATCCTGTCCTCCAAAAGTAACAAGAAGGGTTTCTTCAGGTATGTGAGCAACAAGAAGAAAGTCAAGGAAAGTGTGGGCCCCTTGCTGAATGAGGGAGGGAACCTAGTGACAGAGGATGTGGAGAAAGCTAGTGTACTCAATGCTTTTTTTGCCTCTGTCTTCACAGACAAGGTCAGCTCCCAGGCGGCTGCACTCCGCAGCACGGTATGGGGAGGAGGTGACCAGCTCTCTGTGGAGAAAGAAGTAGTTCGGGACTATTTAGAAAAGCTGGACGAACACAAGTCCATGGGGCCGGATGCACTGCATCCGAGGGTGCTAAAGGAGTTGGCCGATGTGATTGCAGAGCCATTGGCCATTATCTTTGACAAATCATGGCAATCGGGGGAGGTCCCGGATGACTGGAAAAAAGCTAATGTAGTGCCCATCTTTAAAAAAGGGAAGAAGGAAGATCCGGGGAACTACAGGCCAGTCAGTCTCACCTCAGTCCCTGGAAAAATCATGGAACAGGTCCTCAAGGAATCAATTCTGAACCACTTAAAGGAGGGGAAAGTGATCAGGAACAGTCAGCATGGATTCACCAAGGGCAAGTCATGCCTGACTAACCTAATTGCCTTCTATGATGAGATAACTGGCTCTGTGGATGAGGGGAAAGCAGTGGATGTGCTATTTCTTGACTTTAGCAAAGCTTTTGATACAGTCTCCCACAGTGTTCTTGCCAGCAAGTTAAGGAAGTATGGGCTGGATGAATGCACGGTAAGGTGGATAGAAAACTGGCTGGATGGTCGTTCCCAACGGGTAGTGATCAATGGCTCCATGTCTAGTTGGCAGCCGGTATCAAGTGGTTTTGTTCAATATCTTCATCAACGATCTGGAGGATGGTGTGGACTGCACCCTTAGCAAGTTTGCAGATGACACTAAACTGGGAGGAGTGGTTGATACGCTGGAGGGTAGGGACAGGATACAGAGGGACCTAGACAAATTAGAGGATTGGGCCAAAAGAAATCTGATGAGGTTCAACAAGGACAAGTGCAGAGTCCTGCACTTAGGACGCAAGAATCCCATGCACTGCTACAGACTAGGGACCGAATGGCTGGGCAGCAGTTCTGCAGAAAAGGACCTAGGGGTTACGGTGGACGAAAAGCTGAATATGAGTCAACAGTGTGCCCTTGTTGCCAAGAAGGCTAACGGCATTTTGGGCTGTATAAGTAGGGGCATTTCCAGCAGATCGAGGGACGTGATTATTCCCCTCTATTCGGCACTGGTGAGGCCTCATTTGGAGTACTGTGTCCAGTTTTGGGCCCCACGCTACAAGAAGGATGTGGATAAATTGGAAAGAGTCCAACGGAGGGCAACAAAAATGATTAGGGGGCTCGAGCACATGACTTATGAGGAGAGGCTGAGGGAACTGGGATTGTTTAGCCTGCAGAAGAGAAGAATGAGGGGGGATTTGATAGCTGCTTTCAACTACCTGAAAGGGGGTTCCAAAGAGGATGGATCTAGACTGTTCTCAGTGGTAGAAGATGACAGAACAAGGAGTAATGGTCTCAAGTTGCAGAGGGGGAGGTTTAGGTTGGATATTAGGAAAAACTTTTTCACTAGTAGGGTGGTGAAGCACTGGAATGGGTTACCTAGGGAGGTGGTGGAATCTCCTTCCTTAGAGGTTTTTAAGGTCCGGCTTGACAAAGCCCTGGCTGGGATGATCTAATTGGGTTTGGTCCTGCTTTGAGCAGGGGGTTGGACTAGATGACCTCCTGAGGTCCCTTCCAACCCTGAGATTCTATGATTCTATGAAAATGTTTGCAACCCCTCCCAACTTGGTGACATCCACAAATTTTATAAGCACTCTCCCCCCTCGGTTACCCAGGTCATTAATGAAATATTGACTAGTACCGGACCCAGGATCAGACCCCACTAGATATGCCTCCCCACAGATGGACAGCAAGCCATTGATAACTACTCCGAGTATAGTCTTCCAACCAGTTGTACACCTGCTTTATTAAAAAGAAAACAAGGAAAATACCTGTGGCACCTTAGAGACTAACAAATTTATTTCAGCATAAGCTTTCGTGGGTTAAGAACCCACTTCATCGGATGAATGGAATGGAACATACAGTAATCAGATATTTATACATTCAGAGAAACATGAAAAGGTGGAAGTGTCTATATCAATGTTAAGAGGCTAATTAATTGAAAGGAACTATCAGTAGAAACTTTTGAAGTGATAATCAACATGGCCCATTACAGACAGTTGACACAAAGGTGTTAAGGGTTTTTAAGGAGGGGAAATAAATTCAATTAACGTAATGACCGAGCCACCCACAGTCAATATTAGCCTTTTAACGTTGATATAGACACTCCCACCTTTTCATGTTTCTCTGAATGTATAAATATCTGATTACTGTATGTTCCATTCCATGCATCCGATGAAGTGGGTTCTTAACCCACGAAAGCTTATGCTGAAATAAATTTGTTAGTCTAAGGTGCCACAGGTATTTTTCCTGTTTTCTTTTTGCTGACACAGACTAACACGGCTACTACACTGAAACCTGCGTTATTGTAATTTCAGACCACATTTCCCTAGTTTAGTTATGAGAATGTCATGTGTGACTGTTAAAATCTAACTAAAAATCGAGATATATCATGTCTACTGCTTCCCTTCCCCATTCTCTAGCCCAGTAACCCCATCAAAGGAAGACATTAGTCAAGAACAAATCATGCCAAGCCAGTATAATCCATTCCTTATAACCTTATTATCCTCCAAGTGCTTACAAACTGATTGTTTAATAGTTTGTTCCAGTATTTTCCTAGGTATCAAAGTTTGGCTGACTGGTCTATAATTAATTCCCTGCATCCTTTTTGTTCCCATTTTTAAAGATAGGTACTATATGTTTGCCCTTTTCCAGTCCTTTGTGACCCCACTCATTCCCCCAGGAGTTCTCTTAAGAGCACAAGAACAGCCATACTGGGTTCATCTGGCCCAGTATCCTGTCTCTGACAGTAGCCAGTGCCAGACACTTCAGAGAGAGTGAACAGAAGAGGGTAATTGAGTGATCCATCCCCTGTCACTCAGTTCCAGTCATGAGATTGTTTCAGATAAGGACTCATGTGTGATTTAGCCCCAATTCTCACAGAGGATTGATTGAGCAATATTTACAACTGCTCAGCTCACTATTCAGGCGTGGGGTACCCAGGAAACTGATGGCTGCCCCTCCCGATAGTTGTGACTAATGGTTGCATTTCACCCAGTGGGGCAGTGAGTGTGCACAACCTGCAGTGCCTCCCTTGCTCACTGCAGCAATGACAGGTCCATCTAGTCCCAGCCCAGCCCACTGCTTCCCCACAGGGCATGCCTCATCCCCAACTCCAAGCCAGATGTGCTTCCTCCTAGATCTCCTTGCTCAAGGGTTCTGCTTGTCCCTCCCTGCTGGTTTTCCTCTCTTCCCACCACACCCTGAACGGCTCTGCTAAGTAAAGCCAAGAGAGATGGGCAGCTTTGCCGGGTTCAAACAGAAGCTGTGCAGCGACGTGTACCCTGGCTGCTTCCTGTGCAATCTGCAGCTGAGTGAAGAAGTCATTCTGGGCGCTGGTCAGGGTGACCTTCTCAAAGACACACTCCTGCACCTGGGCAATCATCAGTCGCACAAGCATGTTCAGCGAGGCAGTGCTCATGTCCAGGCTGGGGGCGTTAGAGAAGTTCTCCTTCAGGTAGTTAAAGGCACCTGCATGAATAGAAGCAGCTGGAGAGAGACATTGCGAAAGGTGCTTCTGCTTACAACTCTAAATTAAAGTGGAGCACTGGCAAATGTAGGTAGCAGTGAGCATCACCACCATCACTCAGTGGGATTAGCAGAACAGTAGATGATGGCCACTGATATGCCTGGCACTTCACATTGTTAGGACTCATTCTCAGTGCTCTCCAAACTCTGCCTCGCCTTGGTACGTTGCTCCTGCCTACCTCGACTGTATGTGCTCTAGAGACTCCATCAGTGCTGAAGCTGCTCCACGTCACGGGTGATAACTGATTAGAATATGCTGGTGAAGCCAAGGTCTGATTCTGGTAAATGAGTGCAGCTGTCTAAAGGGCTTAGACTAGAGGCAATACCAGTCCCACATGCCTCAGAACAATGCACTTTCCATACTGGTCATGAGGTCTTCTCATAGGGGGAGGATCGAGAGATGCACTAGCAAAACTCGGGATTTGGTCGGTCATTACTCTGGTACTATAGCAAAGCAGGGGGCTACAGGTCAGAATTAGGGGGCACTGGCCAGCCTCAGTGCATCTACGAAGCATATGCTCAGCTCCAAAGTCTCTCACTTGAAATGACCAAGTCCTCCCACCATTTTTTCCTGAAAACAAAACAAACAAAAACAGAATCACCAAAAAAGCTCCAAACAGCTGACTTACCAGCTGCCTTTTGAAAAGCATCTATAGCCCGGTCGACCCCTTGCAGGGTCGTGCGATCCTGCCGTGCCCCAATCTGGGTGTGCAGAGCTCCAATGTTGAAGAGCACACTTCCCTTCTCAAAAGCCAGAGCGCGCTGATGGGAAGGGACTCCAGTTAGCGAGTCATACCTAGAGACAGATGGGAGAAGACAAACGCGTAGCTTAAAAAGCAGATTTGCCAGTATGCACTGGAGCATGATTTATAAACCTACCAAAAGGGGAACAGCCTTTTCAGCAGCTTGAAAAACCACCCACTCTCAATGCCTATATTGGTAGAAGGGCTAGCCACAGAGATGAGACCTGAAATTTCATAGATTCCAAGGCCAGAAGGACCACTGTGATCATCTAGCCTGACCTCCTCTGTAACACAGGCCAGAGAACTGCCCCAAAATAATTCCTAGAGCAGATCTTTTAGAAAAGCATCCAATCTTGATTTGAAAATGGTCAGCAGTGGACAATCCACCACAAACGGAACGATGCTATTGCACAGCGTTCCACAGGGCTGTCTATGCCTTGGTGCCTACCAGACCCGAAAACATCCAAACAAGATTTGGCACGAACAAGGAGGCCTCTGGGGCACTGATGTTTAAAAAACACAAGTCTCTCTCCATTTATTATGCTCTGGATTCCTTTGCTGCTCACTGCATGTTCATGTTTTACTCAACTTGAAATAGAAACTATGAATGCTGTGATCACACTTCGCATTGACGGTATATCACATGCTGGAAAGGATCTCAAAGCACCTACAGACAGCAATGAGGTTGCAATGCCCTTAAAGATACATGAGCATTAAAATCCCCATTTTGCAGACTTCACTGACTTTAAGTGATTTGCCTAAGGTTACATGGAATGTAGTGCTGGAACCCAGATCTTTATGTTAATATGCCCAACTTCTGGTGATGAGCACAGAGAGAAAAGGCCAGATTTTTTAAAATATTTCCAGAGGAACATGCTCTAGAGAGGGCCTGGGCATCTGGATCTATTTACCCCCAGCCCCAAAAAATCAGCAATATTAACACTACACACACATTTAAAGGTCAGAACAAAAAAACCCTCACTAACCAGTGAAAGAAGACGCCCAAGTTTTTATTCGGAGGGAAGAATCTGTTGTCAAGAAAGTAAAGCTGGTTGTAATATTCCATCAGAAGTTCTAGCCCCGCCTCGTTCCGGCTGGGAGTCCGCATGGCCTGTGGAAGAGGAGGGAAAAGAGTAAACACATGCAGCCGTGGCTCTTAGACATCAAGAGGGGTGAAACAGTGGCAAGTGCACCAACAATTAATGGGAAACACTCCCTGCTGATCAGAGAGAGCATAAGCTTATGCGTCACTCAGTGCCACTTCAGCACTATTCTGAGGGCACAGAAGTGGAATTTAAGAGGTGCAGAGGCCTTGCCTTTGGCATAGGGGGATGAATTTCATCCTATATGAACATATCTGAGATTCTTTTACCATGATAGAAAATGACAGTACACCTGTACACTGAATGAGGTAAGGATCCTGGAGGAAAAAAATAGTATATGATCATAATTCAAGTCTGTGCCTATGCATTTTGATATATATATATATATATATATATATATATATATATATATATATATATATATATATATATATATATATATATAAAAAAAGACTGACAGATTTAGTGGCAAAGCATCTCCTAACTTTTAAGTGCTTGACTTTAAAACCTTAACCTCCTTTTAATATAAATTTTTGGATCTAACCCTATAGGTCCATGGTTGGCACCACTTCACCCATATGAAGCCTACCATGAGAGGAAAGGTAAGTTAATAATCCAGCCCAGAGCTGGGCATTATCTAAGATTGACCTCAGCAAACTGAAAGCTAAGGGTGTTTTTACTGCAGCCTTGCTGAGGCAGCTACATTAATCTACCAAAGCTTGGGGAAAATAGGAGATCTGATCAAATGCAGGTGTGGGAAGCAGTGCAAAGGCAATTTAAGAGGACAGGTTTTAATAGATATGGGGTGGAACCATAGAGTTCCATTATTAATTAACAGATCAAAAATTAGTCTTTTTCCATTCTAGCACTGGGCTTTTCCGCTGTAAGTTGCCTGAGGTTCAGATGGTAGGGTGAGATTTTAGATAAACAATTCTGACGGTTGAACCACGGTCCAATTTTAATCTTTGCTCGCTATGGCCCCAATCCTAAAGCTTGACTCACAAGGGCAGACACTTGCACCAACACAGTATTTTATAGCCTATAAACTGGAGCCGCAACTTTTCCAACACGTGCTCCAGGGAATCCCATACCCCAACAATATAAAGCACACAGAGCGCTACAGAACAGCTCTTGAAGATAAGTGTAAAGATCATCCATAGAAGAATTAATGATTTGCAAAGAAGCCCCATTTTCCTCCTGAATTGGCCAAAACAGGGTGGATTTTCCTTTTTAAACATGAGGAGCACAAACCTGCCGCAGCTCCATGAGCTCTTTGATTTCCTTTTCAAATGAGATGCCATCTTCCCCATAATGTTCACAGATGAGATCCTGGAAAGGAGAGGGTGAGGGGAGAGACAGGGGAAAAATAAAAGCTTTGGGTTTAGTTTGTTGGGTGACTGATTTCTGTGGCTACTGAAGAAGCAACTCACCATCTCTCTTAGCAAAGGAGTAGATGCCTTTTGTAAACACATGGCAAACAATGCCAGGAGACAGCTCTGCAGTTCCACACACACACACACACACACACACACACACACACACACACACACACACACACACACACACACACACACACACACACACACACACACACACACACACACACACACACACACACACACACACACACACACACACACACACACACACACACACACACACACACCGCCCCAAACCCTGCAAAACTTCAGACAAAACCATGTTTATGCACTGGGGCTCCTGGAGAACTGGTTGGGCTCCCATTCGCAACAGATTTCGGGACAGTTCTTTGGTAGCTTTTCTACTGTTTTCATCCCCTCTGTAAGTAAGAGCCCAGGGGATGTGATCTGGCCTATTATTTGCAAGGCTTTATAAACTGGTGTCACTACGACACATAGGCCTTTTGGCAATGGGTCCCGTTCTTTGCAAACAACTCATCTCAGACCTGACAAATACCCTGTAAGTAATGTATTTGATAGTGAGTTTGTCCATAAAGGATAAAATGTAAGGTCTCTGTTGAAAACTTGCAACTTACTGATGTTCATAATCATGGCATGATGTGTACATTCGATATTTAAGGAATAATGTAATTATACTGAAGTTAATGCCTTTATGTGCTTAAGGTTAAAAGGAGTCAGCAGGATGACAGCTGATTCATACAGGTGGGAGGTGCCACCCCACCCTAGTCAGCATGTCAATTCAAATAACCTTAAACAGGCTTACCTTTAATGGAGCCATTAAATCCATTTCCTTAGTCTCCTTTAGCCCCAAAGGAATCATAGGGACGCTGATAGATTCACTAAAACAAAATATGACAGACAAGCGAAGTTTATATTTCCAGTCACTATTATCTTACATGTGTAAAGGGTCCTCATGCTTCAGGCCATAAGTAATCACCAGCTGGGGTCAGGAAGAAATGCTACCCCTGATTAGAATGGCAAAAGGTGCAGTATGTGGGTTTTAATTTTCTCTGTAACAGCCACTACTGGCCGGTGTCTGAGACTAGTTGGGTCATTAATATGATCCGTTGGGGGCATTTCTTATATTCTTCTCTGGCCTACTTCAATGGCAGTCCAAATGCTATAGGCCTGAGTGTCTCAGGTTAATGGTCACTTCACCATGGTGCTGACCATGATTCCATTAAAGTAAAAGACAACTCCCACCTGACTTAAAAAGGACCAGGCTGTGAGGGAGCACACAGAAGCCAGACACGAACGTTGACAGCTGTGAAGGTAGTTTTGAAAGAACTTGCATCAGAAACAGCATTTTACTTTATGAGGGCTTTGGGCTCACCTGCAGGTCCTGTCATGATTTGCAGTGACTGGGTAAGAATCTGGTGCTTTTAGGTTAATGTTAATTTTAAAAAAGCAGCCAAAAGATCAGAAACTGAATTGGCTGCAATGGTCTAAGGTATTTTAATGAACAGCTCTTGGGAGACAGGCAAAGATCTGAGCAAAGATCAGGGATCCAGCAACTCCTGGGTTCCAATCCCAGTTTTGACACTGTTAAGTGACTTGCCAAAGGGGGTGGAAGTTAGGATGGCTCAAGTTCCTGCCACCTATAAAATGGGGATTTAACATCGGCTGGATCAGTGAATGTTTGTAAAGCACTCTGAAGAGGAGAAGTGTTCATTAATGTGTGTCTTGTAAATGGTTTACATCATCAACATTTAAAAGGAAGATTCCTGTCAAGTAGTTTAGGGCCAGCATTTCAATGGTTACGAGATAAACTATCAAGCCAGGGCTGCCTTTTAAAATTTGAAAAATCTGAATTTTAATTGCATATCTTTGTAGCAGCAGGAGGTCACTGGATCTGCAGCACATTGCCGAACTGCAGTGTGGCGAAGGTGCTGTAAAGAGACCACCCCAGTCTAGATTCAGATCAGTTTGCAGCAAAGCTCAAGCCTCTTCCTACAGTGGGCAGGATCTGAACACTAAAACCAAGAACTCCAATGCTGGGAAAGTTCAGATAGAGACCTGGATACCAAATCTCCATATCGGGAAGCATTTGGATCCAGAGACTTGATTTTGCCTATTAGAGATACAGGGCCCAATTCTGCACTCAGTACTGTAGTTCATTGACTTGCAAAGCAGAGTAACTCCTAGTCACTAGGTGTGAGAGCAGAATCAGGCCCTCAAAGTACAGCCCTAAATTAGCAAGGTTTGGTTTGGGACCCTCTCCCCCTATCTCTATTAACCAAATACAAGTGTCCCTTCAAAGTCCACGGTTGTATCTGCAAATAAGATTCCTGTTCAGATGAGCATGCACAGCAAAATAAGCCCGAGCAATTATAATCCCACTTCTACCTGCTTTCATGATAGACCTTTTGCGGTATAAATCAGTAGATGGAAAAATCTCAATCAGACCTCCTCTTTTGCACATTACCCTATCAAACCACAACTTGCCTAATGGACCTACAATTGTTTATTTAAAGTTAGGAACTTATCTAATCCTCTTTACAGGGACATGCTAGTGCAAACACACAGAGCCTCCCAAAGGACTGGTTCAAAGAGGCAGGAAAGGCTAGTGGAGTGAGATCTGGAGGAGGTCACACAGGGTCAGGACCATTACAGTCAATGTTTACACAATAACAGGTTATTTAACCCAGGTCTGTCATTAACACCAAGAGCTTATCAGCAGTTTCTGAAATATCACATGGTCATGAAAAATGGGAGGGGAGGAGAGGGAGAGAAAAACAAACATGCACATCTAGGTCTGTTCATACTTACTCAGTCACTGAATAAACAGCCTCCTGAGAGCTATAATGAGTGTGGAAAAGGGATTATCACTTTTTCCTCTAATGAGATTTCAGTTTGATTCAAATGCCACAAAATAAACTAAGAGGGTTTTGTTTGGTGTTTTTTTAAAAACTACAGAAAAGAGGGCCTCTGAGGTCAGTCAGGAAGACTAAAGTGGCTATGTCTACACTGGCAACTGAACGACAAAACTTTTGTCTTTCAGAGGTGTTTAAAAAAAAAAAAAAAAAAAAAAACCAACCCCAAAAGACAAAAGTTTTGCCAACAACAAGAGCCGGTGTGAACAACGCTTTGTCGGCAGGAGCGCTCCTTGGGGATAGACTTTTTTTGTTGGCAGGAGAGCCGACAAACAGCAGCTACACTGCGTGCCTTTTAGCAGCACGGCTGTGTCGCTAAAAGCTGCGTAGCATAGACATACCCTTAGGCTATGAATTCACTACCAACGTTGCTGGGTAGTTGCGGCACCAGCGCTGGAAGAGAGCTCTCCCAGCACTGTAAAAAACCCACCTCCACAAGGGGAGTGGCTCTCAGCACTGGTGCACTGTCTATACTGCCACTTTACAGCGCTGCTGAAACTTGCGGCGCTCAGGGGGAGTGTTTTTTCACACCCCTGTGCAAGAAAGTTTCAGCGCTGTAAAGTGGAAGTGTAGACAAGGCCTAGGAGTACTTGCCAGGAAGTCACACTAGCACAGGAGCAGAATGATATCCCCTTGCCTGCCTGGGGTGGTTAGGAATCACCTGCATCGTTTACTAATTTGGATGACTGAGTCAAGGGATAGATTCTGAACCCTTATTTGCCTCCAGCAGCTTTTATGCAAGTAGTCTCCATTCAGCTGCCCTGAATCAGGTGAGTAATCACCTGACCAAGCACTAAAGGCTGCAACATCTGGCCCTTCGATATTAGTGGTTGCATACCACTGGGGAAGAGGAAAAAACTCCACAGTCTGATATAGTTAGCTGAATTCAGAGGCCACCTTGTGGTCCCCCGATGGGAGATGAGGGCACTCAGCACATTGCAGGGGTGAGCTCACAGTGGTTCCCTACATTATTAAATCTAGCTCATGTGTGCCCGGCATACAAGCAGGCCACCCAGTCAAACCCTGGGGGAGAGATTCCGTTTTACTTTCACTATCTCTATAATGAGCTGTAAACTGAGAGCAGCTCGTACTTTACCATTGCTTTCAGGCAACCCTCTTGGAGCATAAAACCTCCTCTCTGCTAACTTCACCCTATTCGAAACAAAGTATTAGGGGAACAAGGGACATCAAGACAGCTACATAGGCAGCACCCGCTG
Organism: Macrochelys suwanniensis; assembly: GCA_033296515.1. Taxonomy (NCBI): domain Eukaryota; kingdom Metazoa; phylum Chordata; order Testudines; family Chelydridae; genus Macrochelys; species Macrochelys suwanniensis. The sequence goes on along the minus strand of CM065776.1, from coordinate 256,656,250 downwards.
AACTGCTTTATAGCGAAGCAGGGTGTGCGCACACATGGGGGGGGGGGGTGCATTTCGAGCTCTTCCACTGCTGCAGCGTCCCTGATATTTATACCTCAGGCATTTCTTCCCTTCTCACCCACATAAACAGCTCTGTTGAGACGTCCCAGCATGTTAGCTTGCTGCTGGCTAGGGTGCTAGGACTACCTCTACTGTGAGTCACGCAGATGAGGTTACTGGGTAAGCATTTCAAAGCAACCATGTGCTGCAATAAATAAAAGATCTGGCCTCTTGAAAAAAAAAAATCAAATGAGGAAATAAAAGCATGTGAATAATCCACTTCACAAGAAGCAAAGCACCAAGAAAAGGAGGCTAAGCACCTAGGCAGGAATGTTTTTAATTAAATACTCAAGCTTCACCTGCAGTGCAAATCATGTGTTGGGGGATTTTGCTTACATACCCTCCGGCTTGACGAGAGATTATTTTTGATACATTTAAGACTTGCATTCCTCCTCCTGTATCAGCCTTCCGTATCTGTAAAGCACCATCCATCTCAAAGCACTTTACAAACATTAGCTGATAAAGCCTCAGTGTTGTTATCCCCATTTTACAGATGGAAAAACCAAGGTGGAGAGAGAATAAAGGACACTCTCAAGGCTACAGAGCAAGTCACTGGAAGGGCTGATCCAGATCTCCCAACTCTCAGTCCTGTGGTACCCACTGGTGAGTACACAGAAGCGAGATAACACTGACACCTCAAATGTACAAACAGCAGGAACTGTATTAATAAGGCCGGTGTGATCTTCTCAAATCCAGCCATGCTCTCAGCTTCCTTGCCTGCTGTATTCCAGCTAGGAGCAGGGGTATAGTTTGTGTGGGAGAGTGTGTAGGGACCGTTGCTTATATGGGCAGCTGCATATACAACAACATCCACACACAGACCACATCCACACACCCCCAATGTCTACTGTGAAGGAGGTCTGGGGTAAGAAGGTCTCTCCACAATTTTCCTGAGGAATGGGCCCCAGCTTCCACTGTGCAAACGTATTGAGGCTTACTGCAGACTGAGCATATTGCTAGCTAGGTGTTTATATTATGCCCATCACCATGGTGTCTTGGCACCTGGGTGCCTGGCACATCTGATTTTCAAGGGCTTTGACCAGCGTTCCCTCCAATTTTTTAGATCATTGTGCGGAATGAATTTTGTTATGTGCACCAATATGGAAGTGATGTGTGGCAGGGGTGGAGCCAAGGGGTTTGGAGTGTGGGAGGGGGCTCAGGGCTGGGGTGCAGGGGGTGAGTGCTCTGGCTGGCGGTGCCAGCTCTGGGGTGGGGCCAGGGATGAGGGGCTTGGGGTGCAGGCTGCCCCAGGACTGCAGCCGTGAGAGAGGACTCCCCCCAGCTCTCTCCCCGCCACAGCGGCCCCGGGTTCAGAGGAGAGGTGCCTCTCCCTGCCTTAGCCCTGCACACTCCAACTTGCTCCCCGCCCACGCTCTACCTCTCTTCTCCAGGACCACTTTCTCCATTTTCTTGGGCCCTGCAACGCTAGCAACTTTCTTGCTCAACTTCGTGACCCGCCTCCCCATGCACCTTACCTGTCATTCTGGTATACATCCACACAGCTGTTCAGTTCTTCTAGTTCTTCCTTCAGCAACTGCAGATTGGAATTAACATAGCTAAGCTCCAAGGCTACTGTTTCTTTTACTTTGTGATTACTTGTGGCCCTGAAAATAAAAAGGAGACAGAGCACAGGAGGAATTGTCTTAGGAAGTGGTCCACAAAATAAAAGCCACTGATCTACCACATTCAAACCACAAGCTTTCAGCTCCAAATAGAACATGCACCACTTTATGCCTATAGGCCATTTCAGAGTCCCTCAAGGTGCCTTCCAAACTAATGAGTTAAGCTTCCGAATACTCCAGCAAGTAGGGAAATGTTATTCCTATTTTAGAGTGAGAAACAGAGACCCAGGCCTTTGAAATGAGCCAGATGCCTAGATCTCTCTCGCTGGGTCAGTGACAGAGCTGGGAGAGAACCCAGGAAGCATGCTTGCTCTTGGACTCCTGCTCTAACCACTACATAACCTTTGGAACTTCCACTGAGCTTCACAAAATGCATTTTTGAACACGAGCTTTCCAGAGTCTGAAGACTTTCCACCTACAATCAATGATGATGGAAAGAGAAGAGTTAACAGGCAGAGACTGAGAGACTGAAAGACAAAAGAGCAACTGGGCAGGTCAGGAGGAGGAAAAGGCTCTGTGTGATGCAGCTGGGCCTGCAGTGGGACATGCTGAGGGGGAATTTGATAGCGGCTTTTAACTACCTGAAAGGGGGTTCCAAAGAGGATGGATCTAGACCAGGGGTCTCAAACACGCAGCCCGTGGACCTCATGCAGCCCGCGGAGTTATTTGCTGCAGTCCGCCAAGCTCCCTCCTGCCCGGAGTTAGGCTGCGCACACAATCTCAAATAAGAGTATTTAGTTTAAAAAGTAAGACAAACATGGCCAAGGATTGATATTTAACTCTGCGGGAGCCTCACAGAATTCCACAGCGTGATCTAGGGCAGTGATTCTCAACCTTTCCAGACAACTGTATCCCTTTTAGGAGTCTGACTTGTCTTGCATACCCCAAGTTACACCTCACTTAAAAATACAAAAAAGTGTCACAGCTCACTGTTACTGAACATCAGAGGGGTAGCCGTGTTAGTCTGGATTTGTAGAAGCGACAAAGGGTCCTGTGGCACCTTATAGACTAACAGAGGTATTGGAGCATAAGCTTTCGTGGGTGAATACCCACTTCTTCGGATGCAAGCACTTTTCCACTGCTTGCATCCGAAGAAGTGGGTATTCACCCACGAAAGCGTATGCTCCAATACCTCTGTTAGTCTATAAGGTGCCACAGGACCCTTTGTCGCTATTACTGAACAATTGCTTACTTTCTCAGTTTTACCATAGAATTATAAAATCAAATCAATTGGGATATAAATATTGTACTTCCATTTCAGTGTGATATTTGAGCCTGTTTTTCACTTGTGAGCCTTGTCATTCAGCAGCCGGAGAGCAGCAACTGCTGGTTGGGCGCCCAACTCTGAAGGCAACGCCACCACCAGTGGAGAATATGATATATGGTATTTCCCAGTAGCGCAGCCAGGTCCAGAGCGCAGGGGGAGCGGCGCTATAAAAAGGCGCCTCCCCCTGTACTCACCTGGCGGTGCTCCGGGTCTTCGGCGGCACTTCGGAGGCTCACTCCGGGTCTTCGGTGGTGCCCGCTGCCAAAATGCCGCCGAAGACCAGGAGCGCCGCCGGGTGAGTGCAAGAAGCGGTGCTTAAAAAGAAGCAGCGCCTTTTTTTAGTGCTGCTAAAAAAAGGTGCCGCTTCCACCACTTCTGCTCCGCTCCCCCCCCGGCTACGCTACTGGTATTTCCACCCTTACTTTTGCACGGTTACTGGTGGAGGCACTGCTTTCAAAGCTGGTTGGCTGGAGAGCAGCAACTGCTAGATGGGGCATTCGTGTTGTTTGCAGTGCGGGACGACTATTTTTTTTAAAATCCTGCTCCAGTCCCACCCTGCAATACTCACTCCCACTCAGTCCTGCACTGTTTGTTGAATTGTTATCTTGCTCCTGCTATTATGGCAGCAGGTCCTGCAGGACCCGCAGGATCCCAGTCCCAAGAGCCTGTTATAAAACTAGGCAAATATCCAGATGAGCTGACGTACCCCCGGAAAGACCTCTGCGTACCCCCAGGGGTACATATACCCCTTGTTGAAAACCACAGGCCTGGGGTCACACAAGCTCACCTTCTTTTTAAAAGGAAAAATAATTTTTTTAAAAAAAGTTTCCTGACATTTTAAAATCATTCTCTTTTCTGCCACATAACATCAGGTCTGAACATATGACAGATTGCAAACTGGAGGGGGATGGAGGCAGGGAACATGCTGGGCCCTTACAGATAAGTATGAAGGCACACTCTTATCATCATTAATTATTCATAATACACTAATGCCCAGAGTCCCCAAGCGAGATTGGGCCCCCATTGAGCTGGGTGCTGTATGAAAACACACACTCCCTGCCCTAAAGAGCTTACAATCCAAATAGACAAGAGAGGATGGGAAGGGAAACAGAGGCTCAAGAGGGTGAAGTGAGTATCCCAAGGTCACAGCAAGTCAGTGGTAGAGCCAGAAACAGAACCCAGGAGACCTGAGTTCTAATCCAGTGACCTCCCCATTAGCAAACATTGCCGTCTTGTCCCTATATGCATGATCACATACAAAAATTGCTAAGAGAACAAAGGTTGCAAAGTCAAGCTCTCACGAGTTAGAAAACATCAGAATTAAGCTTGCCTGTGCAACCATATTTCAGCCCCTTGTGTGCATGCACCATCATTATCCTTGGCAGAACTCCATTTATATTTTAATTTTGTATCGTTTTGACAGATATACGTGTTTATTTTTAAGCATGTTTTCTATTTATCAATTTTTCATAGTTGTGAAAAATTATGGGGGGAGCTGACAATGACAACTGATGCTGAAATTCAAAAGTTAAAGCCTTATAATTGTTAAAACACAAACATGTTGAAATATACAAAGTAAATATCCTTAAGTCAAAAAGTTCAAGCGGCATTTTTTCTTACTTTGCCTATCACTGATGGAGATTTTGCAGATTTGTGTGTTTATGGTGAAACTGACATTTACCAATAAAACCCTAATCCTTCCACGCCTAATTATGATAGCGTATGATCATGTAATTAGACTGTTTTTTCAACAGGAACCCTGCCTTACTCAGTGAACAGGATGGGCCTACCCTGGAGATTAATCAGCACTGTGCAGTGAAGGAGACTTGTCTGTAGGACCTCTAGCCTCATTTGCTGCAATAGTTAGAAGGTGTGTGGTGAACGAGGCAGGGGATTTCAGGAAGAAAAAGCATGGTCTCACAATCAAGGCACTGAATGCTGCTCTGGAGAACTGGATTCTGTCCCTGCCTCTGCCACAGAGTTCCTGTGATACTAGACAAGACAGTATCTTATTACACATACACACTCAACTGAGATTCCACACTTACACTTCATTTCTAGCTCTTTGAGGTATAATTCTTAGATATGAAAAGTGCAGCCTTTCCAGTGCAAATAGCAACATATTGCAGCTCAAAGCCGGTTCTCTGGTCACTCAATAGCAGCATCCTGCTGAATGCCCTGCTGTCTCTCGCATTTATTTTACATCAGCAGATATAAACATGAAGGATGGATTTCAGCTGCAATGAGTTGCCTGCTTTGATGAGACAGCTTTTCAAGCCAATTGCACCTTTATCAGCTCAGGAAAAAAAAAAGCCAGGAAGAGATAACCTGGTGGCAGGGGAAAGCTGACAACACCCAAATTGTCTGCTGAAACATGTTCTAGCCTCTCACGCTAAATCAAGTTGGGCCTCTATTCAGCTGAATGCAGTCAAAAAAAGGACAAGGCCATACCTCAGCCTGGCTCAGGGCTAAGCCTTTTCAAGCCTTCACAAATGCCACGATCCAGTACCAGATAAAACCACCTCATAAAGTACAGGGGTTCTAAGTATTCTACCATCTATTACTTCTTTACTGATTGCATCCCATATCCGCCTTCCCAGGATAACCTGGTCTATATTTTCCTGGGTCATCGGTTTACCCTTCCAAAAATTGGTGCAACATTAGCTTTTTTTCCCCCTCCCCAGTCCTCTGGAATTTCCCCCATGTTCCAAGTTTTGTTAAAAATAACATAAGTGGTTCAGAGAGCTCCTCGGCCAATTCTGTTTAACTTCCTCCTTAGTTACGGATAAAATTATTATCCATATATTGTCCTACTTCTTTCCAAGTACAGAACAGAAGTAGTTATTGAACGCTTCTGCCTCTTCTGCATCAAGATTGATCATTTTCCCATTCTTGTCTAGTATTGGACTATGCCATTGCTACGATTTTATTTGTTCCCGATATATTTAAATAATGAGCCTAGTGAGGAGGGCTTTAAACTAGGTTCACCGGGGGAAGGAGACCAAAGCCCCGAGGTAAGTGGGGAAGTGGGATACCGGGAGGAAGCACAAGTAGGTGAGTGCAAGAGGGGAGGGCTCCTGCCCCATACTGGGACAGGAGGACGATCGGTGAGTTATCTTAAATGCCTATAAAACAAATGCAAGAAGCCTGGGGAACAAGCAGGGAGAACTGGAAGTCCTGGCACAGTCAAGGAATTATGATGTAATTGGAATAACAGAGACTTGGTGGGATAACTCACATGATTGGAGTACTGTCATGGATGGATATAAACTGTACAGGAAGGATAGGCAGGGCAGAAAAGGTGGGGGAGTTGCGTTGTATGTAAGAGAGCAGTATGACTGCTCAGAGCTCCAGTATGAAACTGCAGAAAAACCTGAGAGTCTCTGGATTAAATTTAGAAGTGTGAGCAACAAGGGTAACGTCGTGGTGGGAGTCTGCTACAGACCACCAGACCAGGGGGATGAGGTGGACGAGGCTTTCTTCCAGCAACTAACAGAAGTTGCTAGATCACAGGCCCTGGTTCTCATGGGTGACTTTAATCACCCCAACATCTGCTGGGAGAGCAATACAGCGGTCCACAGACAATCCAGGAAGTTTTTGGAAAGCGTAGGGGACAATTTCCTGGTGCAAGTGCTGGAGGAACCAACTAGGGGAAAAGCTCTTCTTGACCTGCTGCTCACAAACAGGGAAGAAATAAATAGTGGATGGGAACCTGGGAGGCAGTGACCATGAGATGGTCGAGTTCAGGATCCTGACACAAGGAAGAAAGGAGAGCAGTAGAACAGAGACCCTGGACTTCAGAAAAGCAGACTTTGACTCCCTCAGGGAACTGATGGGCAAGGTCCCCTGGGAGAATAACATGAGGGGGAAAGGAGTCGAGGAAAGCTGGCTGTATTTTAAAAGAATCCTTATTGAGGTTGCAGGAACAAACCATCCCGATGTGTAGAAAGAAAAGTAAATATGGCAGGCGACCAGCTTGGCTTAAAAGTGAAATCCTTGCTCGTCTTAAACACAAAAAAGCAGCTTACAAGAAGTGGAAGATTGGACAAATGACCAGGGAGGAGTATATAAATATTGTTCAGGCATGCAGGAGTGAAATTAGGAAGGCCAAATCACACTTGGAGTTGCAGCTAGCCGGAGATGTTAGGAGTAACAAGAAGGGTTTCTTCAGGTATGTGAGCAACAAGAAGAAAGTCAAGGAAAGTGTGGGCCCCTTGCTGAATGAGGGAGGGAACCTAGTGACAGAGGATGTGGAGAAAGCTAGTGTACTCAATGCTTTTTTTGCCTCTGTCTTCACAGACAAGGTCAGCTCCCAGGCGGCTGCACTCCGCAGCACGGTATGGGGAGGAGGTGACCAGCCCTCTGTGGAGAAAGAAGTAGTTCGGGACTATTTAGAAAAACTGGACGAACACAAGTCCATGGGGCTAGATGCACTGCATCCGAGCATGCTAAAGGAGTTGGCCGATGTGATTGCAGAGCCATTGGCCATTATCTTTGACAAATCATGGCAATCGGGGGAGGTCCCGGATGACTGGAAAAAAGCTAATATAGTGCCCATCTTTAAAAAAGGGAAGGAAGAAAGATCCGGGGAACTACAGGCCAGTCAGTCTCACCTCAGTCCCTGGAAAAATCATGGAACAGATCCTCAAGGAATCAATTCTGAACCACTTAAAGGAGGGGAAAGTGATCAGGAACAGTCAGCATGGATTCACCAAGGGCAAGTCATGCCTGACTAACCTAATTGCCTTCTATGATGAGATAACCGGCTCTGTGGATGAGGGGAAAGCAGTGGATGTGCTATTTCTTGACTTTAGCAAAGCTTTTGATACAGTCTCCCACAGTGTTCTTGTCAGCAAGTTAAGGAAGTATGGGCTGGATGAATGGACGGTAAGGTGGATAGAAAACTGGCTGGATGGTCGTGCTCAACGGGTAGTGATCAATGGCTCCATGTCTAGTTGGCAGCCGGTATCAAGTGGAGTGCCCCAAGGGTCGGTGCTGGGGCTGGTTTTATTCAATATCTTCATCAACGATCTGGAGGATGGTGTGGACTGCACCCTTAGCAAGTTTGCAGATGACACTAAACTGGGAGGAGTGGTTGATACGCTGGAGGGTAGGGATAGGATACAGAGGGACCTAGACAAATGAGAGGATTGGGCCAAAAGAAATATGATGAGGTTCAACAAGGACAAGTGCAGAGTCCTGCACTTAGGACGGAAGAATCCCATGCACTGCTACAGACTAGGGACCGAATGGCTGGGCAGCAGTTCTGCAGAAAAGGACCTAGGGGTTACGGTGGACGAAAAGCTGAATATGAGTCAACAGTGTGCCCTTGTTGCCAAGAAGGCTGACGGCATTTTGGGCTGTGTAAGTAGGGGCATTTCCAGCAGATCGAGGGACGTCATTATTCCCCTCTATTCGGCACTGGTGAGGCCTCATTTGGAGTACTGTGTCCAGTTTTGGGCCCCACACTACAAGAAGGATGTGGATAAATTGGAGAGTCCAACGGAGGGCAACAAAAATGATTAGGGGGCTGGAGCACATGACTTATGAGGAGAGGCTGAGGGAACTGGGATTGTTTAGCCTGCAGAAGAGAAGACTGAGGGGGGATTTGATAGCTGCTTTCAACTACCTGAAAGGGGGTTCCAAAGAGGATGGATCTAGACTGTTCTCAGTGGTAGAAGATGACAGAACAAGGAGTAATGGTCTCAAGTTGCAGAGGGGGAGGTTTAGGTTGGATATTAGGAAAAACCTTTTCACTAGTAGGGTGGTGAAGCACTGGAATGGGTTACCTAGGGAGGTGGTGGAATCTCCTTCCTTAGAGGTTTTTAAGGTCAGGCTTGACAAAGCCCTGGCTGGGATGATCTAGTTGGGGTTGGTCCTGCTTTGAGCAGGGGGTTGGACTAGATGACCTCCTGAGGTCCCTTCCAACCCTGAGATTCTATGATTCTATGAATTGTTTGTTATTGTCCGTAACTGGCCATCAATTTTTTTTAAAATTGACATTTAGCTTCTTTTATCAATTATCTGCAATTTCTAATTGCTGATTTGTATTCTCTATCAGCTTACCCATTTATTTTTCTCCCATTTTTTCTAAATTGCTGCTTACAAATCTATCCTGTTCAAAGGAGGTGAAACAAAAGAGGCCTTGTTTTGTGAATGCAGAATTGTGTAGGGGGTTTGGATATCTGAAAACACCTGAGTTTTCACTTGCATTTTTACATCTAAATGTTTACTCCCAGAGAATTTTGCTCATAATTTTTTTCAGCTTTGGGAAAAATCAGCCTTTTAAAGTACCAAGTGTATAGGTTACGGGTCAGAATATATTCTGTTTGCAAATGAAGTTAGTTAGCAAGCAGCACTTCAGAAAAGTCTGGTATTGAATCTATTCATCTTAGCTAGGACATGGCACCTTCCATATATTGGTGCAACCCCCTAGGGAATGGCCAAGCATTCATTAAGGGTGAAATTTACCTTTGTGCAGAAAGTCAGCATACGGCTGATGCACTGCTTAAAACAGAACTTAAAACAGTTTCTAGTTTTCATACTAGTCTCTGCACAAAGGGTGCATTTTGATCTCATTAAGAACATACCTTATATAACCATGAGTCTTGATTAATCTGAGTTATCAAATGTTTGCTTAGTTAATTCTTTTTACAGAGATATTAAAAATATGGTTTATTGCCAACCCCTTAATGGCTTCAATTACTTTGCTGAGCCACTGGTATTTGAACAAGACGGGAAAAGGACTTCCATTGTTTAACTGACTCGATCAGTTTATTTATCCATCAAACAAAACCTACTACACCATCCAACAAAACTGCATTTTATTTCAAACACCCATTCACTGTAGCTTCTTAGGAAAGAGGAATGATGCTCCAAACAGATCACTTTAAGGAGTATGGTTCTGTCTACAATGGGAACTTGTCCTGACTCCAACAGCTAATGTTCAGCCACCCACATAGCTGTAACCCCTGCTCAACAGTAAGCTCCACCAACCAGTACAAATCACAGCTTTCCTTGACTACATTTTGGGTTTGCAGTGGTAGACAAGGCCTAGAAGTCTTCCATGCTAACCACTGGAGAACAAGGTCATATCCTTAAAACCGGGAAAATAGCAATATTTTACTAAATGACTTAATTTCAGGTGATTTTATGAGTCAAGTTTTGGTTTTCCATTAACTCCTAAACTTCATGAAATCTCAGATTTCATGGCCAACCTCCGCTCAGAATGGACCTGTTTAATCTCAAAAACAGGCTCACCAAAGAAAGTTACCGGTGAGAAAGATGTTCAAAACTGCTGATCCAAACGCTTCAGTGGCCTGAAAAAGAGCAACATCAGGGTGTTTTGCTTTCTAACTTAGCCCAGGTGCTCCTCATACTCCCCAAAGTAATTAAGTTGCCTGTGTTTTGCCTTGCATTCCTTCAAGCTCCCCCACTCTTTTTGCCCTATGCTGGATTTGAAATGCTTATGTTAGGAGGAGGGGAACTACTTGCTGCCCACATTCTTGGATGCCCTATGAACGGCAGGTATCATCACTCTGATTCATGATTTTGATATAAACAGCACACCCAGGCACATTCCTGCTGACATGGAACATTTCTCCTTAGTTTTATGAAGCAGGGTCATGCAGAAAAGGACACAGCAAGATTTCAAGTCTTTTTAATTAGATGAGACATAACATCCAGGAGCAGACCTAGGGCTTGTCTATATGGTGGGGTAATTAGCACTATGAGAGTGTGATTTCGACATACACTAACGTGTTACGCATTAATTGGTCTGTGTAGACCCTGCTGGTGCATACTAGAATTCCCTAGTGAGCAGCAGCAGGGTCTACACAGACCAATTAAAGAACAACATATTAGTATGCTTAGAAATCACTTCCCCATGGTGTGCATTACCCCACCATGCAGAAGTGGAGGGTGAGGAGTGGCCAGAAGTTGAAGCCACTAGTAAAGCGTTACCAGGGTAGCAGCACAGCACATGTTCTTCCTTTCTGGTTTCTAGTCATGCTGCAAAAGGAGGTAGGGAAAAAGATCTAGCCACACCAACAGACTCATAATTAACAGGGGGAGTCTTATTTAGTCACCTTATCTATCCCCCAGTTGACCAGTATAGGAAACAATGACGGAATATCCAGAATATTCTCTTCCCCTCTCCAATACAGTAACACCAAGTCACTAGTCTTTGTAAGCGAACAAACGGACATGTTTCTACGTCATTGTCTCTTGCTAAAGAGCATCATCACTCTAAACTAAGAAGCAATTCAGAATGTTAGCACACAGGTGTTCCAGCATTGGAGATGGACCAGTGCTCACTTGAAGAGGTTTTCTGCCCCAGCTCGCATTCTCATCTCCTTGTTGATCTGTTGGTTAATTCGTGCGCGGCGGTGCTGCAGTTTGCTGCGCTGGGTCTGTGCAAAGGGATCGCAGCCCTGCTAGGAGAAAAAAAAAAAAAAAAGATTGTCACAACATATCCTGTTCAAACATGACATCTTCACCAAACTTAGAACAGCCTTTCTATCCAACCCTGCTATGCCATCAGCCTCATCTGTTTCTTCTTCAAATCCGCCCTGGAGACCCATTGCTTCCGCACTGCCCACAAGCAGCAAGTCAACAGATAATAAAACAAAAGTCTCTGCTATTCTTTCCTCCAGGTTTGATCATCTTTCTTCGCTTTGTGTCAAAGTGCCAAGGACAATGACATGGCTTAATAATAAACACATATTCTGTGAAGTATAGTTTTAGTGCATAACATGTCTACACAGCCGATGTTAAAGCGCTGCAGCTCTCCACGAGGAGAATAGCTACTGCTCCCAGCACTGGAGCACTATCTACACTGCCACTTTACAGTGCTGAAATTTGCATTGCTCAGGGGGGTGTTTTTTCACATCCCTGAGCGAAGAAAGTTTCAGTGCTGTAAGTGGCAGTGTAGACAAGGCCTTAGTTTCACAAGGGTTTGCTATCTGCTACCTACTGAATATTTCAGTCCTCCTCCCCCCTCCCCTTTATCTACACCATTCTTAGAGTTCTGCATCTGACCCACATGGCCGCTGAAATATTCCAGCTATCACTTAATTACAATCACTTGCTCCCCCTTAGCGCTCCCTTCTACAATACTGAATGACACCACTTGCTGACCTCCGTTCCCTTGATACCAACACTAGCACTATATTTCAAATGCCTCATTCCTTTCAGCAAATGACCATAAATAGTCACACTGATGATCCCTGCAGTAAGACACCTACTGAGGTTATTCAGCGATTCAAGAACTCTGGGAAACAACGGAGCCTTTTGAAAGTGTGGTATAGTGGTCTGGTACCATTGTTGCTTAGATTGCCTGGATTACTAGGTGGATATCCAGGTAGCTTTAAAAAGATGGGATCTCTCAGGAGTGAACTAATACATGTTGTCTCCTTTACAGGACTTTATCAGATGGACATAACATGAAAGATTGAGGATGCCAGCCCCGGGAGCCTCAGACCACAGTGAATCTATAACTGCAGCGTGGACACTAGCATCCTGATTTTCCGTGGGTGATGAGCTCCTGCTGAATTCAGAAGGATTTGCACTTGCTCAGCAACTCTGAAAATCAGGGCATTACTTTTAAATGTAACCCATTTATCACTTTTATTCTCTCCTCCACTCCCACTTCCCCCCCAAAATTTTTCTTTGAGTCAGTTTCTTTATAGGCAGGGAATTGTTATGAGTTTAATCATCACTTTGGGGAATAACAAATATATATTATCTTGAAGTTTCACAAGGGGAGGGAAAGAAATATTAGCGGGTACTCCCAACAGAAACACTGTCAGGAGGAGGATCTCAGATTCCACAGTGACACAAAAGCTCTACCCACACACAAAGATTGAATTGCTCCTCACACAATAGAAAATAAATGGTGAAACGTGCTCCCTAGGAGTGCCATGGACCTAAATAAAGAGCCTTTTTTGGAGGGGTCCAAGGCAGGGGAGTTGTGTTAAGATGGAGACCTGGAAGTCTGCTATTCTTATGTTAATGTCAGATAATTTGCACCAACAAAACCACCCACGCCAGCAAGCTAAATTTTAGTTTACACAAATAGGGCAAATTTCAACCCAGTGCAGCCAGCACAGGTCCTACTTCAGTTCTGCCAAGGCCACATGCTAGCCCCCAGAACAGGGAGTGGGGGGAATTCACTCAGAATCTCTCTCTTGTGAAGTTCTTTCAGAGCAACAGAATGGCCTTATTTCTAGCCACCACACAAAGCCATAGCTTTAGAATAAAAGACTAACTTCTCCTCTTTTCAGACCCTCTCGACTCACTATAGCTCTGATCAGGTCCAAACCCAAAACAAAGCCACCACTTTTATTTATTTTTTAGCCACTGAGACTAGCTTACATTAGCTTCCCACGTGGCATCTGCTTATTTCACTTGTCTTCTCCTGATCACCACAGGGTGGGGATAGGGACAGGGCATCACCTCCTTGTCCTCACCTAGGTGGGCTCTGGTGGGTAGGGAATTGTGTTGTCTGTGAAGTGCCATGCCTATTTATAGAAAATGTGTCCATCTCTACAGCACCCATCACGGTACCTGGGTATGTGTGCTTGGATGATAAAGTTAAATTTGCATGGAGAAGTCCCCAGTGGACTTTGTGAAGTCTTGTCTCTTCTTCTTGCTTAAAGGAGGTACTGCTTGGGGAATATACCAATTATAGAATAGGTGTTAATGTGCTCCATGCTGAGAGGAGGTACTGGTCTTATAAATGCAGGCTGAAAGACTGCTATGTGGCCAACACAGATGCAAGAAGAGACTACAGGCCTCAGCTCTTGTTCATTATATTATTACGGAGGGGCCAATAAAAACCTAATTCTTGATTGCAAAAGAAATAATGTGGATTTGGAAACCTGCCCTAGTTAAAAAAAAAAAGAAAGATGGACAGGAAATAAGTGCAACTTATTTAGGAGTGGAAAAATAATGAGATTATATTTGTTTTGATTAATAACTGAGATGGGGGTGGGAAATGCTGCTTGTGAAAAGTTTCCAGGTAATCTATTGGGGACTAATTGTTCTGGATATTTTGAAATCATACAAAAAAAAAAAACAAAAAAAAACCTGACTTACTGGTATAAGCATGGACTTTTGTGATTACTGTAGAGCAGCATTCAGCCTGCAGACTAACATAGCAGATGGCATGACCTCTGTTCCTCAGCTTCTAATACTCTAATTAATGCTCAAATGTGGCATATAAAGTAATCTGTGCATGCATTACAAAGATTGGAGAAAAGAAGAGAGGGAGATCATGAACCTTCTGAATGAATTAAATGGGTCACTAGGACTAAAAACTAGATGCCCCACAAATCTCAGGTGTGAGATGCTGAAAACAAATGAATAACCCCAAGGACAATTGTTTTAAGGAGCAAATTCTGAGCTCTCAAAAGGTCCACACCCATTTTGCAAACACACTGCTTCACTGAAGTGAATTTAATATAAGAAGAGATTGAATCTTGCCATTCTTAGGAAGAATGAGGAATCCTGCAGCCATGGAGCCCTATTCTGTGATTGTGCCAGTTATTCCAAGCTAAGATGGAGCAGGCTGTGGGACCTCAAAGGACCACCTCTAGGTGCTGGTCAAGTGGAGGAAAAGAGTCACTAGAAACAGACAAGCCAGTCTCAGAGTTGATGACAGTTTCTAAGACAGGAGTGGGCAAACTTTTTGGCGCCAGGGCTGCATCGGGTTTCAGAAACTGTATGGAAGGCTGGTTAGGGGAGGGGGTCGTGGCCCAGCCCCCACCTCCTATCTGCCCCAGGACCCCTGCCCCACCCACCCACCCCACCCCCGCTCCTTGTCCCCTGACCGTCCCCAGAACCCCCGCCCCTGACTGCCCCTCGCCACCCCATCCAACCCCTCCTCATTCCTGGCGGCCCCCCCGGGACCCCTGTTCCCCACCCTCTGACCGCCCCAACCCCTATCCACACCCCCTCCCCCGACCACCACCCTGAACTCCCCTGCCCTCTATGCAAGCCCCCCGCAGCTCTCGGCTCCCTTACCGCACTGCCTGGAGCGCTGATGGCTGGCAGCGCTATAGCCATGCCGCCCGGCTGGAGCCGGGCCACACCGGCACCACTGCGCAGCACAGAGCACCGGGTCAAGCCGGGTTCTGCAGCTGCGCTGCCCCAGGAGCTCCCAGCCCCGCCACCCAGAGCATTGTGCTGGCAGTGGGGCACACTGAGGCTGCGGGGGAGGGGGGATAGCAGGGGAGGGGCCGGCGGTAGCCTCCCAAGGCAGGAGGGTCCTGCGGGCCGTAGTTTGCCCACCTCTGTTCTAAGAGAACCTGTTAAGAATCATCACAGCAGATTCAAGGAGACTAAAAGGTCTTTAAAAAATGGTTCAGAAGGAATGCAAGACTCCTAGGGACCCCTTCAAATGGATATCAGATACTGCTACATTCATGAAAAATCCCATCCCTAGCCACAAGAATTTTAATTAACCAAATCCATATGTACTTCTTTGAAGGGATAGAGGTGAGACAAACAAAACAGAGGTGGGGATGCTGACACATACACATGGCAAAGGAGACAGAGCTCTGAGAAGCAACAGACATTTTCTTTGAGAGGATTTCCTCCCCAGCCGTATTTTAACAGGATCATACACTTAACAAGGACAGAAACTGTAGCAGAGGCAGGTCTCCACATGGACAATGGCAACATTTAAAATCTTTTTATTGATTTGAGAGATGTATAGGAACCTCTCCTTTTAACCAGTAAAAGCTAAGGTCAAATACAGTAATGACTTTAATAATGTTTCCCCACCCAAATCAAGATTTTAAGCCTACACAACTTTATCTTTTAAGGTATCACAGCTTTGGCAAAACCATCAGAAAAAGCAAAAAGTTGATAGTTTCACAGGGGTAACAAGAAGAGATGACACTAGATTTTGATAATCCCTCAGGCCAAATTTTTCAAAAATGACTAGTGATTTGGGTTTATCCATTTTTCAGTGCCCAACTTGGGACATCGTAAAGGAACCAGATTCTCAAAACATGCCGAGCACCCACATTCTTAATATCCAACCCCTTTAAGGTATCTCCAATCAAGCACCCAAAATCACTAGTCACTTGGGAAACTCTGGCCTTCCTGTATGCCTCCAGGAACATCCTAACCACAGATGTGAGATGAGGCAAGGCAGCATTAAACTTAATTTTTTCATTATACAGCAGCCTGGGAAGTTGCACTCTTTGGATTTGCCCACAATACTATGTAGTTTCCGATAAGAAAGATGCACTGTGCTGCTTGCAGAGTCATGAGTTTATAAAAGCAAGCATTTGAACAAGTGCTCATGTTTTCTGTGTTTTTAGTTGAATATTACATCTCACCATTTAAACAATCAAGTTTCATGAGATCGTTTTCAATTCCCACCCATGCTCCTCAGCCAGTCAGAAAATGCAGTAAAATTGTACTGGAAAGATGGGTATTAAACTGGATCATGTAGCACAGGGTTATGGGAGGGGTGGCTTAAGCATAGGAATGCAAGTCAGGATCTTGAGACTTACTGCTTTTAGGAAATTCATTTGATCTCTCTGCCTCATCTTCCTCCACCCACTGTAAAACTGAGTAACCCTCCCACCTCCCTGTGAGATACTTAGTAAAGCCTTTTGAAGATTAGGAGTGCTATCACAAAGTACCATTACTGAACAGCTTGTCAGAATGCGCACTATGCAATAGCCACAGTAGGTAGTAACTAAGGTCTAGATTCTAGTCTCTAGCTGCTCTTGCCATTTTAAAATGCAACTAATTTTAAACTGAAGGAAAGAAGGAAATTCAGATAGCATTTTACTTCAAGACATTTTTACATATGGGAAAACAAGTAGATAATCTAAAATGAAGGTTCTTCAGATTTAAAGTGAGAGAACACCATACAAATGAACAGAAATTTCTGAGCGTAGGTGCTTTTGAAAATCTCACCTAAGTGAGGGTAGGTACGTAACTCCCATTGAAAGCTAACCTAAATGGGAGTTAGGCACCTAACTCAGTCAGGAACTTTTGGAAAAATCTCACCCATAGTGTGCATCTCCTCGGACAGTCTGCACTCGAATGAACAAAACAGTTGCCTGTTTCTGCTGACCAGAGTCCCTGGAGATTTAAAAGTGCAGTATAAAGAAAAACAAAAACTACACTAGAGTTTCCAGCGACGACATTTCTTCCAAAGCCAGTCAGTTACTTGGGCAAGAGGGGCACATGGGATGGCTTTTAAACCTCAGGAGGAATTTCCTTGCTTGATTATTTTCTGCATAACCTTAAGCCCAACTCTAACACATAATGAGCAACTGTAATTGAATGAAGTTAGTGGTAACCTCTCAGGCCTTTACTTGATATTAAAGGCATTTCCGTGTGCAGCTGCTACAGTCGCACAAGTCACATTCTGAGTGAAATTCAAGGTTTAACTCAGGATTTCTTAGCCATCTTTTGCAGTGGACTTTAAACCAAGTAAGTAAACATACAGCATCTCCTCTGTCAACAGGTGGCCATAAACTTTGTTGCATGCATAGAACAGTTAGAACGCAGCACAGATTGTATGTACGTAGAGTACAGCATGTTAGGAAAGCTATGGGAATGAATAAGATATGGGTCATTAAGTTACACGAGTTGTGTCCAGCACTGAAGTTTATTGCCTCTGACAAACCAGGATTAGAGCCAGTATTATTCTAGCAAGTCCGTTCTAGGCACAAAAAGCCTGCCAAACATTACATTCAGTGTCCAACACAAAAGGAAAACAAAGTGTTCTGCAGAAATGTGCTAGAGCTATGTTTCAGTGTTGTGAAAGAGGGAGAGGCTGGTCTCATGCAAAGTGGAGGGGACAAAAGATAGACGAGGCTCCTTACATGTCATCTGGTAATTGCTGCTGACTTAAGGTTTGTCTATACAGGGAAATTTACAAGCATAATTATACTACTGTAGTTATACTTGTATAAATCCTCACGTGGACACTTATTCTGTTACAGGAGTGTCTACATAGGGAGATATACTAACAAGTAAGCTTGGCAAAAGTCAGATTTTTTAAAAATAATTTTGATGGATAATATCGATCTTTACTTTTAACCATTTTTTATTTTTATCCATTTAAATGTTCACAGTTTGGGAACTTATGGGGGGAATCAGACAACTTAATGACAGTAGATGTTGAGATTCAAAAAGTTAAAGCTTTGTAACCATTAAAATGCAAATTGTCATCACATCAAAATATACAAAGTAAATATCCTTAAATCAAACTAATAACTTCCCAAGCAAAATTTTTCTTACTTTGCCCATCTGTAAATTTCTATTATTATTAATGGATATATTTTTCCGTCCATTTGGGCGAGGGGGCATGAAATCAACATTTAGATAAAAATTAGATAAAAATCTAATTGTTTGAAGCCAAAGTATGCTGGTAACTTTAAGGGGGGAGGGATAGCTCAGTGGTTTGAGCATTGGCCTGCTAAACCCAGGGTTGTGAGTTCAATCCTTGAGGGGACCATTTAGGGATCTGGGGCAAAAATCTGTCAGGGGACAGTACTTGGTCCTGCTAGTGAGGGCAGGGGACTGGACTTCATGACCTTTCAAGGTCCTTCCAGCTCTATGAGATAAGCATCTCTCAATTATTATAAAACTTTCCTCATGCAGACAAGCCCTTATCAATGCTTTGTTTTGACATAGTCACCAAACACCACAACACTGATACCACACCTATCAGAAAGCACACCTAGGAGACTGGTGCTGACTAACCATGGCTCCAGCTGGAGCACAACATTCAGAGGTGATGCTAATTAGCAGGCCCGAAGGAGTCTAAACTCTCACCTAACAGTTAAAGTGTAAGGGAGCCAACGTTAGTTCAACTCACAAAAAAGTTACAGATGGAGGACTATAGCAATGATAATTCTACTCATGTGACCCTCTGCCTGCAAGTAATGTCAGCTTAATTCCAGGACTGAGTCATACTAAGGGCACGTCTTCACTAGCAATGTTAAAGAGCTGCTGCTTTAACGTGGCTTGTGTAGTCGCCGCAGGAAAAAAAACACCCCACCTCCATGAGGGGAATAGCTCCCAGCACTGGTGCAGTGTCTACACTGGCACTTTACAGTGCTGAAACTTGCAGTGCGCAAGGGGATGTTTTTTCACACACCCGAGCGAGAAAGTTGCAGCACTGTAAAGTGCCAGTGTAGACAAGCCCATAAATGATGCATAATAGAGAACAGGTTGCATGTTGAGAAGCGTGACGATGCATGTAGATGTTGAGGGGGAAACCCAGGACATACACTCCAATAAAGGTTCAAAAACTTTCACCCTTCAGAAATAATCTTTAACACACCCAGATGGGCACCTTCACATATCAGGGAGCAGCTGATGCTTTCGAACGTTTGATCATTTTCTGTAGCTCTTCTCCCAACTCCTTCCCCTCTACCAATTAGGTATCTATCGGCATGAAAACAGAATTAGCTATTCCTGAGACTTATTCCTTACTTGAGGTCATAAGTTGCAAGTTTGCAGCTATTATTTATTTATTTGGTGTATGCAATCCAGTCAAGCCAAGCCAAGCCAAACCAAGCGCGTTCTTATCAATGATGTTCAAGGCACAAAGACTTCCAGGAAGTTGAGTCATTTTGCAGTCGTCAACAACGTGTGTCATGGTTTGTAGCTGCCCACATTGACATAGTGAACAGTCTCTAAAATGTCACAGAAATTCCATGTTCACACTCCTGAGCAACACAAGTTATACTGTCACTCAGCCCAGGGCTACACTAGGGGAGGGGGTCAATCTACGATACGCAACTTCAGCTACGTGAATAGCGTAGCTGAAGTCGGCGTATCGTAATCGACTTACCTGGCCATGAGGACGGCGGCGAGTCGATCGCTGCCGCTCCCCCGTCGACTCCGCTTCCGCCTTTCGATGAGGTGGATTTCCGGAGCCGACGGGGAGCGCGATCGGGGATCGATTAATCGCGTCTTAATGAGATGCGAAAAATCGATCCCCGATAGATCGATTGCTACCCGCCGATCCGGCGGGTAGTGAAGACAAGCCCTTAGTGACAGACTTGAGGGTAGCAGTGTTGCGACAGATTAACTCCAAAAACAGACTTCAAAGAGAAACTGTTGAACTCGAATTGATATGCAAACTAGATTGCATTACCTCAGGATTAAATAAGGACTTGGAATGGCTCGGCCATTACGTTAATTGAATCTATTTCCCTTAAGTTAACGATCCTCATTCACACCTGTGTGACCACCTTGTTTATCACTTCAAAGGTTTTTCTTCCCCTGCTGTTATGGTTCCTCTCAATTAATTAGCCTCTTAAGGTTGGTCTATGCACCTCGACCTTATCATGTTTCTCTGACTGTATAAATATCTGTCTACTGTATGTTTCATTCCATGCATCCGATGAAGTGGGTACTAACCCACAAAAGCTTATGCTGAAATAAATTTGTTAGGAAAACTTGTAGCACCTTAGAGACTCTCTTATTTTCGTTTTGCTGACACAGACTAACACGGATACTACACTGAAACCGATCACAAGTTATACTGACATGAGTGTAGTGGAGACATAGCCCCAGACTGTAGACTCTTTAGGGCAGGGACTGTCTTTTTGTTTTGTTTCTGTACAGCACCTACCACAGTAGGGTCCTGGTCCATGACTACGGTTCTTAGGCATCATGGTAATGCAAATCATCAGTCATCAGGGACTATTAAGTATTTCACTTCTAAGTTTAGGTTTGAATGCAACCTGGGGCAATTGTGACTAATGATTGGTTGGTGCCTTACAATGTATGAACTGAGGTGAACTTATACTAAGTAGCTCATTTTCTGGTGTTCACATCTACCTACCTACCTGGAGGCCTCAGCAGAGGTAAAAGACGGAATGTTCCATGGAGTCTGAACTATACTATCCTCAGAGGCCATACCTCCAGGTATGGTTGAGGAACCTTGGTGGGGCAGCACGTGGGCAATTTATATTACTGCGGGTCTCGTTTTATGCTAACCACAAAGACTTGAATCTGCAAGGCTGCCAATTTAGCACCTCACAAAAAGTGAGTTACCACCACATGGTAATTGAACTTACAAATATTGTGCACTTAAATCTGCAAGTTTGCTACAATAGGGAAACAATGCACATTTTGCACAGGAGAAAAAGGGTATGAGAGAGTTTGAAATGCTGAGCAAACATCCCAAAAACCCAATTCTATAGTTTTTGCTCATGAAGAGTTCTCAGTGATTCTGATGAGAGAGTACTGTTGAATTAAGATGGCAGGATTTAGCCACTATATGGTAAATTAGAGATAGTAAAATCTAAACAAATTCTGCCCATGAATAGCAACCACAGAGACAACACTAGGTACATACTCTAAAAAACTAAAGCTGTGTCAGGTTTTTATCCGTCTTGGTTTTATTTCACTCCCAAAATACCAAAAGCAATTAGAGTCCATCACTGACAAGTTACAGGATTTCAGACTCTCTATAAAGCCATTTGGAGGTACAATAGCTAAAGATAAGTGCCACTGGGGTTGTGCCTATTTTTGCCAGGGGTGAATTTGGCAGTCTTGCTGTTTTAGATTTACTTGTCCAGCTTATGACAGGTTTGAGACATTTTAAAAAATGCAAATATCTACATTACTCTCATGCTACAACTCGATGGGCCAAATTTCAGTATAGTGGGGCTTTTTTAGAAAAAGAATCCATTTTCTATAGCCCTGCAGAGGGCTATAATTAGAAATACTAGCTCAGCTACCTGCTGCAGCACAAAAGACATTGCTATAATTAAATGAACCATTTTAAGTCTAGGACCCCAATCCTGCCTCAGGATCCATTCATGTGAATCCTATGTAGAGTTCAGGACATATTCCAAGGCCTAGTTTAGGTTCTTATAATGCAAACACACACATGGTGAACAATGCAGTATAAAAAACACATACAGAACAGATATATGCATTACTGTACATAGGCTCTTATACTGTGCTCATCACCATAGCATGTGGGCTGGTGGGCCTTCCAGTACTGCTTAAAATACTGTCCTGGACGCGGATGCTTTTGAATTAGGGCCTACTATGGCAAGAAATCCAACTGAAGTCAATGGGACTACTCACTGGAATAAGCATTACTTCCAGTGAGCAAATGTTTGAAGTATCAGGCCTTAATAGTATCAGTTATTTTATTTCTAAGAGAGAAACTGTTAGATACTTTAGGACCAAAAGATAAAGGATAAATAAAAAAAAACAAGTCCAAATGCTCCAACCTGTAAAAAGTTACTCTGATCGTTGGGAGGTGGGGGGGGAAAGAGAAGGAAATCACTAAAATGAGACATGGTGATGTAAGCATAGAGCAGTCTGCATGTCACAAAAGTTAGGGCAGTAGACCAGTTCTGTGCACAAGTAGGGAACAGATGTATCAGAGCACAAGTGACAGAACATTACTATAGTAACAGTTATCTTCTGTACAGGCTATCTGTGATTCTCCACAAAACAGTAAGGTCATAGCAACCACATCAACACCATTCTCTTTCAGAGCAATGAATGCATTACAGTTACTGATTCTTCTTTAAAGAGACACCATCAACTTGTAATCTTTTTTTCCTCCCTTTTGTTTTTTTTTGTTTAAAGTTTCAAGTCAAGTCATTACAGGTGCTACAGTTGTTCCTGAGTTCTCAGGTCAGTTTTTGTGGTTTTACAACCATGTTTTCTTACTTCAGATGTTTCTCTCCTGCCTGTTGCTGTCAGAGGACCCCCCACACACAGTAAACGGACTCCCTTGCAGAAGAGAAACAGTGAAACAAACTATAAGTAAGCTACAACAAAACACACACATCTTACTCATCTTTTGTTATAGGTAGCACCTGCAGTTATAAATACTGCAGGAAAATTCTGAGACAAATGTGACTTAAATTGACTGTGTCCCTTTAAATTAAATCAGAAAGGTTAAACATTAGTACTTGACTGAAGATTCTTTATTGATCTTTACCTAGAAGAGGCTGTGGATTCAAACCTACAGCCCTTACGGAGGCAAAACATCTACTGAACTAAATGGGAGATTTGTCTGAGGAAGAGCTGTAGATACACAAGATTACAATGACAATTTACACCAAATTAGCAAACTAACTTTCAGGACACAAATTTTGAAAGCCATTATTTACCCACCTTATGGTATTTGTAAAATACTTTGAATGTAAGAGCAGTACAGGAGCAATTTGCCAGCACACTACCTACGTTAAAAAACTCATACAAGCAATGCCAACATTTTAATGTCCTAAAAATACCCCTTGATGGTTTTTCCTCCCTCCTATTATTTTTGTTGTGCCACTAGTTTAATAAGCAGTCAGATATAGCAGATAAATTCATACAAAACAAACAGCTAAATAAGTAAACACATATATGCCCTTCTATGACGAAACCTTGGCTACATAAGCAACAACACTATGCAATGCCAAGCTGCTGACATTGTAGTAACAGTTAATAGTGAAAAGAAAAGAAAAGAAGAAATACTTGTGGCACCTTAGAGACTAACAAACTTATTTCAGCATAAGCTTTCGTGGACTACAGTTCGCGTCGTCGGATGCATCCGACGAAGCGGACTGTAGTCCACGAAAGCTTATGCTGAAATAAATTTGTTAGAAATACTTGTGGCACCTTAGAGACTTCCTTATTTTCTTTTTGCGGACGCAGACTAACACGGCTACTACGCTGAAGCCAGTTAACAGTGAGAGGCAGAACACACAGAATACTTTGGTGGGCTGGGAAGAGTAACTTTCCTGCAGGAAAGAAAGGCAAGCTGAAACGTACCTGCAGCAGCCATTGCCCAGTATCAACATGTACTGGCTAGCCCCCACCCCCGCATCGCCTTGGCACCAGGAGAACCCCCTGGTGGGAGAAGAGTGCTATGCCCCCCCCCGCCCAGGCAAGGGAGAGGCTGGCACGGGGGGGAGGGGGAGACGGGCGCTAACCCCCCCCCCCCCACTGCCCTGGCACGGGAGAGGCTGGCACGGGGGGGAGGGGGAGACGGGCGCTACCCCCCCCTCCACTGCCCTGGCACGGGAGAGGCTAGCACGGGGGGAGGGGGAGACGGGCGCTACCCCCCCCCACTGCCCTGGCACGGGAGAGGCTGGCACCGGGGGGGGGGGGGGGAGACGGGCGCTAACCCCCCCCCCCCACTGGCCTGGGATGGGAGAGGCTGGCACGGGGGGGGGGGAGGGGGAGAAGGGCGCTAACCCCCCCCCCCACTGCCCTGGCATGGGAGAGGCTGGCACGGGGGGGGGAAGGGGAGAAGGGCGCTAGCCCCTCCCCTGGCACGCTGGGGGAGGAAGGGGGGGGAAGGGCGCTAACCCCCCCCCACTGCCCTGGCACGGGAGAGGCTGCCACGGGGGGGGGAGGGGGAGACGGGCGCTACCCCCCCCCCCACTGCCCTGGGAGAGGCTGGCACGGGGGGGAGGGGGAGACGGGCGCTACCCCCCCCCACTGCCCTGGCACGGGAGAGGCTGGCACCGGGGGGGGGGGGGGGGAGACGGGCGCTACCCCCCCCCACTGCCCTGGCATGGGAGAGGCTGGCACGGGGGGGGGGAGGGGGAGACGGGCGCTACCCCCCCCCCCCACTGCCCTGGCACGGGAGAGGCTGGCACGGGGGGGGGGAGACGGGCGCTAACCCCCCCCCCACTGCCCTGGCATGGGAGAGGCTGGCACGGGGGGGGGGGGAGACGGGCGCTAACCCCCCCCCCACTGCCCTGGCATGGGAGAGGCTGGCACGGGGGGGGAGGGGGAGACGGGCGCTACCCCCCCCCCCACTGCCCTGGCACGGGAGAGGCTGGCACGGGGGGGAGGGGGAGACGGGCGCTAACCCCCCCCCCCCACTGCCCTGGCACGGGAGAGGCTGGCACGGGGGGGGAGGGGGAGACGGGCGCTACCCCCCCCCACTGCCCTGGCACGGGAGAGGCTGGCACCGGGGGGGGGGAGACGGGCGCTAACCCCCCCCCACTGCCCTGGCACGGGAGAGGCTGGCACCGGGGGGGAGGGGGAGACGGGCGCTACCCCCCCCCACTGCCCTGGCACGGGAGAGGCTGGCACGGGGGGGAGGGGGAGACGGGCGCTAACCCCCCCCCCCACTGCCCTGGCACGGGAGAGGCTGGCACGGGGGGGGGGAGGGGGAGAAGGGCGCTAACCCCCCCCCCCACTGCCCTGGCATGGGAGAGGCTGGCACGGGGGGGGAAGGGGAGAAGGGCGCTAGCCCCTCCCCTGGCACGCTGGGGGAGGAAGGGGGGGGAAGGGCGCTAACCCCCCCCCACTGCCCTGGCACGGGAGAGGCTGCCACGGGGGGGGGAGGGGGAGACGGGCGCTAACCCCCCCCCCCACTGCCCTGGCACGGGAGAGGCTGGCACGGGGGGGGGGGAGGGGGAGAAGGGCGCTAACCCCCCCCCCCACTGCCCTGGCATGGGAGAGGCTGGCACGGGGGGGGAAGGGGAGAAGGGCGCTAGCCCCTCCCCTGGCACGCTGGGGGAGGAAGGGGGGGGAAGGGCGCTAACCCCCCCCCACTGCCCTGGCACGGGAGAGGCTGCCACGGGGGGGGGAGGGGGAGACGGGCGCTACCCCCCCCCCACTGCCCTGGGAGAGGCTGGCACGGGGGGGAGGGGGAGACGGGCGCTACCCCCCCCCACTGCCCTGGCACGGGAGAGGCTGGCACCGGGGGGGGGGGGGGGGGAGACGGGCGCTACCCCCCCCCACTGCCCTGGCATGGGAGAGGCTGGCACGGGGGGGGGAGGGGGAGACGGGCGCTAACCCCCCCCCACTGCCCTGGCACGGGAGAGGCTGGCACGGGGGGGGAGGGGGAGACGGGCGCTACCCCCCCCCCACTGCCCTGGCACGGGAGAGGCTGGCACGGGGGGGAGGGGGAGACGGGCGCTAACCCCCCCCCCCCACTGCCCTGGCACGGGAGAGGCTGGCACGGGGGGGGAGGGGGAGACGGGCGCTACCCCCCCCACTGCCCTGGCACGGGAGAGGCTGGCACCGGGGGGGGGGGGGAGACGGGCGCTAACCCCCCCCCACTGCCCTGGCATGGGAGAGGCTGGCACGGGGGGGGAGGGGGAGACGGGCGCTACCCCCCCCCACTGCCCTGGCACGGGAGAGGCTGGCACGGGGGGGAGGGGGAGACGGGCGCTAACCCCCCCCCCCCCACTGCCCTGGCACGGGAGAGGCTGGCACGGGGGGGAGGGGGAGACGGGCGCTAACCCCCCCCCCCCCACTGCCCTGGCACGGGAGAGGCTGGCACGGGGGGGGAGGGGGAGACGGGCGCTACCCCCCCCCACTGCCCTGGCACGGGAGAGGCTGGCACCGGGGGGGGGGGAGACGGGCGCTACCCCCCCCCACTGCCCTGGCATGGGAGAGGCTGGCACGGGGGGGGAGGGGGAGACGGGCGCTAACCCCCCCCCACTGCCCTGGCATGGGAGAGGCTGGCACGGGGGGGGAGGGGGAGACGGGCGCTAACCCCCCCCCCCACTGCCCTGGCACGGGAGAGGCTGGCACCGGGGGGGGGGGGGAGACGGGCGCTAACCCCCCCCCACTGCCCTGGCATGGGAGAGGCTGGCACGGGGGGGGAGGGGGAGACGGGCGCTACCCCCCCCCCACTGCCCTGGCACGGGAGAGGCTGGCACGGGGGGGAGGGGGAGACGGGCGCTAACCCCCCCCCCCCACTGCCCTGGCACGGGAGAGGCTGGCACGGGGGGGGAGGGGGAGACGGGCGCTACCCCCCCCCACTGCCCTGGCACGGGAGAGGCTGGCACCGGGGGGGGGGGAGACGGGCGCTACCCCCCCCCACTGCCCTGGCATGGGAGAGGCTGGCACGGGGGGGGAGGGGGAGACGGGCGCTAACCCCCCCCCACTGCCCTGGCATGGGAGAGGCTGGCACGGGGGGGGAGGGGGAGACGGGCGCTAACCCCCCCCCCCACTGCCCTGGCACGGGAGAGGCTGGCACGGGGGGGGAGGGGGAGACGGGCGCTAACCCCCCCCCCCACTGCCCTGGCACGGGAGAGGCTGGCACGGGGGGGGAGGGGGAGACGGGCGCTACCCCCCCCCCACTGCCCTGGCACGGGAGAGGCTGGCACGGGGGGGGAGGGGGAGACGGGCGCTAACCCCCCCCCACTGCCCTGGCATGGGAGAGGCTGGCACGGGGGGGGAGGGGGAGACGGGCGCTACCCCCCCCCCACTGCCCTGGCACGGGAGAGGCTGGCACGGGGGGGAGGGGGAGACGGGCGCTAACCCCCCCCCCCCACTGCCCTGGCACGGGAGAGGCTGGCACGGGGGGGGAGGGGGAGACGGGCGCTACCCCCCCCCCACTGCCCTGGCACGGGAGAGGCTGGCACCGGGGGGGGGGGAGACGGGCGCTACCCCCCCCCACTGCCCTGGCATGGGAGAGGCTGGCACGGGGGGGGGAGGGGGAGACGGGCGCTAACCCCCCCCCACTGCCCTGGCATGGGAGAGGCTGGCACGGGGGGGGAGGGGGAGACGGGCGCTAACCCCCCCCCCCACTGCCCTGGCACGGGAGAGGCTGGCACCGGGGGGGGGGGGGAGACGGGCGCTAACCCCCCCCCACTGCCCTGGCATGGGAGAGGCTGGCACGGGGGGGGAGGGGGAGACGGGCGCTACCCCCCCCCCACTGCCCTGGCACGGGAGAGGCTGGCACGGGGGGGAGGGGGAGACGGGCGCTAACCCCCCCCCCCCCACTGCCCTGGCACGGGAGAGGCTGGCACGGGGGGGGAGGGGGAGACGGGCGCTACCCCCCCCCACTGCCCTGGCACGGGAGAGGCTGGCACCGGGGGGGGGGGGAGACGGGCGCTACCCCCCCCCACTGCCCTGGCATGGGAGAGGCTGGCACGGGGGGGGAGGGGGAGACGGGCGCTAACCCCCCCCCACTGCCCTGGCATGGGAGAGGCTGGCACGGGGGGGGAGGGGGAGACGGGCGCTAACCCCCCCCCCCACTGCCCTGGCACGGGAGAGGCTGGCACCGGGGGGGGGGGGGAGACGGGCGCTAACCCCCCCCCACTGCCCTGGCATGGGAGAGGCTGGCACGGGGGGGGAGGGGGAGACGGGCGCTACCCCCCCCCCACTGCCCTGGCACGGGAGAGGCTGGCACGGGGGGGAGGGGGAGACGGGCGCTAACCCCCCCCCCCCCACTGCCCTGGCACGGGAGAGGCTGGCACGGGGGGGGAGGGGGAGACGGGCGCTACCCCCCCCCACTGCCCTGGCACGGGAGAGGCTGGCACCGGGGGGGGGGGAGACGGGCGCTACCCCCCCCCACTGCCCTGGCATGGGAGAGGCTGGCACGGGGGGGGAGGGGGAGACGGGCGCTAACCCCCCCCCACTGCCCTGGCATGGGAGAGGCTGGCACGGGGGGGGAGGGGGAGACGGGCGCTAACCCCCCCCCCCACTGCCCTGGCACGGGAGAGGCTGGCACGGGGGGGGAGGGGGAGACGGGCGCTAACCCCCCCCCCCACTGCCCTGGCACGGGAGAGGCTGGCACGGGGGGGGAGGGGGAGACGGGCGCTACCCCCCCCCCACTGCCCTGGCACGGGAGAGGCTGGCACGGGGGGGGAGGGGGAGACGGGCGCTAACCCCCCCCCACTGCCCTGGCATGGGAGAGGCTGGCACGGGGGGGGAGGGGGAGACGGGCGCTAACCCCCCACCCCCACTGCCCTGGCACGGGGCCCGCTAGCCGCCCCGGGGGGGGGCTGTTCTCTCGCGGTCCCGGCCCCCCGCCCCTCACTCACCTTCCGGACGCTGCCGCTCTCCGGGGGCCGCGGCAGGAGGAAGCCGCCGTCTCCCGCCGCGTCCCCTGCGCCGCCGGGGCTCCCCTCCGCGGGAACCATGGTGGCGGGGAGGGGGCGGGGGGGCCGCGCTCCCCTCAGCCAGGGCGGCAGCCGCGGCTCTCTGGGTTCCACAACGGCGGCTAACCGCTGGCCCCAGGGAGGGGCGGGAGACAGGGCCGGCTCCGGCCAATAGAGTGGCGGGTTGCCATCGAGTGAAAGGGCCTTTGTCCAATGGCAGCGAGGACGGAGGGGTGGGGCCAGTGGCGTCCCCGCCCCGCTCCCTGACTAAACGGTGCCCGAAGGGAGGAGACCCCGTCGCCCCTGGCAACGGTGGGAATTAGAACGCCGAGGACGTCACGGGGGCGGGGCCGCCCGCCCGCCCGCCCGCCCGGGCCCGGCCTTGTCTGGAGGCGCGCGCAAGGAGTGCTGCACGCGGCTTCTGCCCCCGCCCCACCCCCCTCCAGTCAGAGCTAGGGGGCGGGGGCACTCCCCCTCTAGCCCTGTCTCACATCTGGGCCACTGCAACCCTCTCTTCCCTCGCCCCTGCCGCATCTGGGGCAGCTCCCTGCACCCCCTGACACATCTGGGCCACCGCACCCCTTCTGTTTTCCCGCCCCTACAACATCTGGTCCCTTGCTGTTTGGGGGTCGGGGGAGGCCCTAGCAATGCAAAATGGATGTAAATGCCTTGTCTCTGGGGCACTGCACTGCCCCTTCATGCAGCCAGCTGAGCTAAACCCTCAGCCCTGTCCCAGTGCGAGTTTACACTACCTCTACCCCACCCTCACTGCAATTTGTGGTGCATTTGTCTAAGGGCAGGTCTGCACTACAGAATTACTTCCCTACAACGATGTTGCTCAGGGGTGTGAATCCACATCCTTAAGCGAAGTGGTTATGTCAACCTAAGTGCGGGTGTAGAGGATGCTAGGTCAGCAGAAAAGCTTCTCCTGCCGGTCTAGCTGCTGCCTCTTGCGAAGGCCCATTAACTACTCCAATGGGAGAGCTCTCTCCTGTTGGTTTTTTTAGAGCATCTTCTTTAAAGCACTACAGCAGTGCAACTGTGCCCATGCGCCAGTTCAAGTGTAAACCCTGCCCTCAGTCAGGAAATCCAGTTCACCTTGGACCAAGGTAGGAGCAAAACCTGTTCCTCTTGCGCTGCTCCTCTGTTGGCCTGTTATGTCATGAAGTCCCTGGCTTTTTAGAGCATTTTCTCCTTCAAACAAGCAAGTGCTAGGCACCTCTATCAAAAACTACAGTAGAGAGAATAGAAATTGCGTAGAAAAGCACTCAAGAGTCTGGAAATGCCATTCTTAAGGCTGCATGCACCACACTAACTGCTTCTGCATCTATATCCTAATGCATACAGTTTGGGCACTGGTCTATACTTAAAAGTTAAATGGGCCTAGCTACATCACACATGGGTGTGAACAATTCTCCCTCCTGAATGCTGTAGTTAAGCTGATGTAACCTCCTTCCCCCTGCCCCGAACTTGCCAGCTGGACATAGCTAGGTTGATAGAAGAATTCCTTCATCAACCTAGCTCTCGCCACTCAAGGAGGTGGATTACCATCCTACATCAATAGATGTACCTCTTCTGTCAGTTTAGGAAGCAACTATGTTATGGTGCTACAGCAGCACAGCTAGTCCAATAAAAGACATTACCTCACTCACCTTGTCTCTCAAACTGACAGGCAGTGAGAGTACTGAGGCTGCTGCTTAGGATACTAAATAGGATTGTTTCATTGTTACCTTGTCCTCATCTCTTTCCCCGAATTTATTGTCACCACCTGTAGGCTCAAGTTCACAGTCTTAGCACATGTGGGAACAGGGAATGCCTTATTATATGTGTAAAGTACTGCACCTAACATAACAGGCTCTTGAGTCTTCATTAGGAACTCTAGGTGCTACTGCAGTACAAATCTAAGCCTTTAATTACATGATCACCTAGTATTTCCACAGGGGCCCTGCCTAATTCAGCTTGCAGATAGGCATGCACTCATTTAATGAGGATCAAATTATTGTATTAAATACTAAACTTTTGTACTATTAAGTTAATAAAAGCCTATACACTAACTTATCCCTACCTCTGCTTTTCCAGTACATCCTCTTGCCATCTTTTTCTGTTGTAGGCCCTTTAGCGCCAGGATCATACACCACATGTCATACAGTACTGAACACATTGTCACCATAATCCATTTTTAAAAAGGGTGCATCTTATTTGGTCTCCTAACGGGCACAAATTGTCTCAACAGCAGCAGGGAATCTAGGAAAAAGGTGGAGAGGGACATCAAATCATAATACAGACTAGAGACAGATGCCCTGCATTAACATTTAATCAGTATCTTAACTCAGCTGTAGTAGCTGATTTGCTATTTGTTCCAGGGTTTTTTTAAACCTAGTTTTTGGACAGGGTTGGGTGTATCACAAAGGGCTCAGAAGCGACTTTTCTTGGATCACGTGGATCCATTCAGAGCTAGAACACTCCTGGTTCCTAGCTCTTTGCGTGACAGTCCGGAGAGCCCACAGCTTCCTTGGGTCAGGTTTAACTGTCTGAGCACTTGACCAGATTTATAGATAATCCATTGTGAGCTGCAAGCTCATACCTAATTTATTATTTGCATCACATGTCCAGTCCCAGCTCTCCCTAGACCCTTTACATTTCCAGGAGCCTGCTGCTGTTCTGGGGCTGCTGCCATTCTTTTCAGGCAGAGTTGATATAGTGTGTTACAAATAAAACCCTGCACTGTACTCTCTCATCAAGACTATCCAAATGGAGCCATTGGATTGAAAGGACAAAGTTGCTTTAAGTATTTGGGATGGTGGTAGTTCTCTTTCTGCCTATCTACTGAAGGGGTCTAAGGAGCAAGTGCAGGATTTATGTACCACTGTGTTCTGCAATACCTGCAGCAATGGCAGGGCACATCTAGGAACAAGAATCCCTACATTTCCTGTCTACAGCTGCATGAAACTCCAGCTATTCTGGGTGCTTTAATGCAGACAGACTCCTGCTGCTCCTGGTTCACTTTCTGCTGATTAGGAAGCTCTGTTAAAACTGATTTTGATGAATGCTACCTGTGGAGCTCCTTGCCAGAGGAGGCTGTGAAGGCTAGGACTATAACAGGGTTTAAAAGAGAACTGGATAAATTCATGGAGATGAAGTCCATTAATGGCTATTAACCAGGATGGGTAAGGAATGGCATCCTTAGCCTCTGTTTGTCAGAGGCGGGTGATGGATGGCAGGAGAGAGATCACTTGATCATTAGGTCTACTCATTCCAGGGCACCTGGCATTGGCCACTGTCGGTGGACAGGATACTGGGCTGGATGGACCTTTGGTCTGACCCAGTACAGCCATTCTTATGTTCTTATGACTATCACCAACATTACAAACCAGAGCACTTAAGTCAAACACTTATACTGCTGGGCAGGCTCCACCATCATTTGCTTTATTTCATCCACTAGTGCTTCATACACTCTCTGAACTGCACTGAGAGATCTGGATTCATTAACCCACTTTGGTGTTCTGGCTAGTGGGTGAGTGAACAGCCAGTGTGCTACCAGGAGATGGTCTCACCCTAGCTAGGAATATCAAGAGCTGTTTTGCCCAGTACTGACCTCTTTTGTAAAGCGGTTTGAGATCTATGAAAGGAGCTAGATAGTAGTCATTAGTAGAGCACGGCTGCTTGCTATTCCTTCAGTAGCCCTGGCAATAACAGAAGGGCAGAATAGTGCCCAGAGAGTCATGTTATGAGACTTACACTGGCTAAATCCAAATTGGGTTAGGAGGGATCTTTCGTGGCTCATCTAGTCTCAGTTGATTCATTATCCCCAAGTCATTCCTAATAATACATGGGTGTCCTGACTAGCCTTGAATATCTCCAGTGACGGTGTCACCAGCTGAACGACAGGATTAGGTTTAGCTAGAAGAGAGCCCAGGCAAATGCAGCTGGAGATGAATGAACAAAACAAGCATACGGAATGCCCCAGAACCCTAGTTTTTACAGCTTCTTGCTCAGGGCCATGCGCTCCAGGCACCAGCAAAGCAAACAGATGCTTGGGGCGGCACATAGAATATCAGGGTTGGAAGGGACCTTAGTAGGTCATCTAGTCCAACCCCCTGCTCAAAGCAGGACCAATCCCCAATTTTTGCCCCAGATCCCTAAATGGCCCCCTCAAGGACTGAACTCACAACCCTGGGTTTAGCAGGCCAATGCTCAAACCACTGAGCTATCCCTCCCCCCTGAAGGGACAGCTCTCCGGCCATTCCTGGGGCGGCATATTTCAAGGGCCTTTTTTTTTTTTTTGGCTTCGGCCGCTTGGGGCAGCCAAAAAGCTAGAGCCGGCCCTGTTCTTGCTATAACTCTTGACTTGCAGAATAAGCGTGGAAGTTTACTAGCCAAGACGCAGGAAGACTCCTTGCCTGGCCTTTACCCTGGTGATTGCTGTTCATGGGGGGGAGTGGATTCACTGAATATACTCACCCGCAAGAACAGTCACGCAGGCTGTGGGTGAGTTTTTGCAAGCCTGCTGCAACCAGGATGCAACAGTTCCCCCAAGGAAGTTGTCCAGGAGGCACCACCCCTATTTTTTAAGGGTTTAGTTAATGTTCAAGAGCTGACAACTTGCTTCATGTTGAAGGAAGAAATCTAGGAGCACACTGCCCCAGTCCCGCTAGTTACCATCTCTGGGCCCAACTTTGCTTCCCATCAGACTTGCCCTTAACGTCATTGGCAGTAATGTTAGGCATTCAACATGCCAGCTGAGGTCACGCCAGGATTTTTGCTCCAGGTTTTCTATGCATCTCAGGTGAGTTAGCACCGCTCCGTCCAGCTGGAGGTCTGCTATCTGATTAGCAGCCCGTGCGTTACTTTGTTGTGTCTAATTACAGCCAGTTGCAGGGCGTGGATGGTGATCCAGGAAAACAGAGAGCCACACCACCTGCATCAAGCCCGGGGGAGGAAACTACTACCTCACCCTCTCAGGCTTGCCAGGTAAAGGAAGGATCGATAGGATCAAAGCACATTCCCACCCTCCTCCGATTGCACAGCCCCCGTTGGTAATTGCTTAACTGTTCCTAGAAGCGACGGTCTAAGGTAGAGAAGCTCGGCTGTGCAAACAGGTTTGCAAAGCACTAGACGCTTGCAAGGAGCAGTGCAGCACAGAGCCTGTTTGGCCCCTTGGAGACCTCTCCACGTTTTTTGCAGCAGATAGTTGTCTTGTGTTGCCTTTCTAGCAATACTAGCTTGCATTCTTTCCAGGTCGCATGCTCACTTCTTTCTGGGGGCCACCCACTTCTACTGAATGCATGTAGCAAGGGCCACCTCCCATCCCCTGAAACAGCATGAAACCTGGAAGGACATTCAACTCCTGGCTAAGTATGTGCAGAGAAAGCTGCTCCCTTTAAGTGGCTTGCTGGAAGGTACAGTAGAGGCATGCTGCAAAATAGAACGTGCTACCTACTCCTTACTGGTTTATTGAAAAGGCTGTAGGAAGGAAGTGGGACTGATACAGACAAGCAAAAAGGGGACTGGGACCTAAGAAGGATTCAAAGAGTTTGGGGAGAATGGTTTGTTTCACAGCTTTGGGCAGAAGAGACCAGGGGCCTGCAGAGCTTTGCACAAGAGAACTCTCTCTAGGCCAGCTTTTAACTAAGTCATGCACATTAAGAACAGACCCCTTATAAATGGGGGAAGGAGAAGCAGGCTGCCCTCCCCAGGGGGGGTGTTTAGGAGCAACTAACTAAGGTTGGAGCCAAGCTTCTGAGAAAAACCTGTGAAGCCCCCAAAGGCAATACCTATAGCACTGGAAAATTCTTAAGACCTTATTTATTACTTGTCTATCTAGTCATAAAGAAGTTACCACCAGCTTAATGGAGAAATACAACACTATTATTACAAAATTGATAAAAATCAGAACCACAGCTCAAGAAACAGATGTAGTAACACTGACAAAATGCTGTACTTACATCTCTCCACCCATGATAACAGTTACTCCATCCACTAGCTAGCCCAGGACTAGTAAAACTAATAGAGGTAAACTGAGGCCCCTTTCATAGAGGTGAATTTTCCCAGAATTCCCCCCAAGGCTTAGACAGCCTCTTTCTGCTGGTTTAAGTTTGATTTTAAGACTACATTTCCCAGAATGCTCTTTGGGCTGAGTATCTTCCAATCAGGGAGGAGTGGGGTCTTTAAATCAAGCTCCTCCAAGGGGGCACTTCCCCTAGAGAGGAAAGCAAGGAAGCTATTCAGGAGGGAATCTCTTCTTAACAAATGTTGTTTAGCCGGGTGTTACCCCAAACAGGTGAGCTACTGCCAGCAAATATCCAGCAGCATTTAAGACCATATAATGAAAGGGCTTGTAAAGCATGAGGCTTTTAACAGAAGGAATTCTCTTTATTTCCTCCAAAAGTTTGCAAGCCTCTCATTTTCCCTCTCTCTTGTTTCTCAAGATGAAAGCGCCAAGTTCCTGTAGGAAAGGGGCGAACTTTCCTTCAGAGAAATGAAGCGACCAAATGTCATTCCATTCACACTTTGGTTGCATTATTTTCATCCAGTATGGACTTGCTTTTTCCAGTCCTGTTCTGCCCTAAAGGTCTTAGGGCTTTCATGGGCAGATGGAGTTTGTCAAACTCTCTCCCTCTGTTTTCTCACTCTGCTTTGTTTTATTTTTCTGCCCTGGTCTGGTGTTCACTCACTTCCTGGTTATCCAGTAGTTGATAAAGTGCTGTAATGAGCGTGCTGCTAATTCTGCACCCGGGGTTAGTAATACAATAAAACCATAATCAATCCTAGTCTCTAGTGTCCCTAGCCTCTGTTTGCCAGAAGCTGGGAATGAGCGACAGGGGATGGATCACTTGATGATTACCTGTTCTGTTCATTCCTACTGGGCACTGTCGGAAGACAGGATACTGGGCTAGATGGACCTTTGGTCTGACCCAGTAGGCCCATTTTTAGGTTCTTATGTAATCCTGAATGCCCACTGTGCCCTTCCCCGCAACCTGCTACATTCCTGCGTAGGTGTGAAAGGTGATTTTGTTGAGAGGCAGAACTAGGAATTGGGGGAGGAGGGGAATCTAGATTTTATTCCCAGCTCTGCATAGATTCCCTTTGTGAATTTGAGCACACTTTCAGAATAGCCTATAATTTTAGTTGCCTCCATTTTTTAGTACTTTACTTTAGACTAAGGCCAGGAGCCTCAGAATTATTTACCCCTTGATTCAATGGGAGTTGCAGAAGTGAATAAATACCTTCGAGGGTGTGGCCCTGAAGGCCTGCTATTCAGTGAAAGCCGGGAGTGCTCAGAAGTCGCTAAGAGCTGTGAGCTGAAGACAGGGTATGTGTAAGCCCCTTCATTTTCAGTTTAAACTGATTTTTACTCAAAAAAATAAAAATAAATCCTGAGTTTTACAAAAAGTATTATTAATTTTTTTCTGATTTTCACCCTACTTTTGTGTCATTCAAATATATAAAAAAATAACTTGTTTTATTAGGAAAATACAATACATTGCATGAGACATATGTATTTCGATAATATATTAGCCTGTGTAGATGCAAAATTGCCTGTTGAAGTAAGGCTATGCATTAGTGGAAGATACACACAATAAACAAACAGGCACGCACGCAAGCTCTGAAGTGTGTGCACATCTGAACACACTGATGAATCTCACGCCCACCACGGACACATTCAAGCTGCTAGCAGATAACAGTTTAGAGATCTGACACACTAAAATGGAAAGAAAACAAAAATCTGTATCCGAATATGTTTCAGAACACAAGGAAGTGTTTGAAAGTTTTTAAAAACAAGAGAAAAGGGTGAAGTTGAGTGTATGCTCTACATATGGTGTGGCCCAATTATTAAATGTAAATATTGATAGGCTAATACTGTAGTTCTAAGTCTACGACAGTTAACTGTTTATTCAAATGCAAAGTTTTATTTGGGGATTAGAGATGTATTGTTTTTTTAAGCTCAGAGGTGGCATTGTGTTTTGTGTTCTGTTTTAGTTCTGCAGCAAACCACATTAATGCTTTGATGAATGGAATTCAGTCTATTAAATACTTTTTCCCCCTGTCCTTCCGTCCACCAAAATAAACCCCAATATTTATCTGGACAAATTTATTAATAGCTTTTTTCCACCTAGTTTTTGTTGTTGTAGTAATCAACACTGATAAATTCACGGGAGGAAATTAGGTAAAATAGAAACGGAAAATGAAGGGCCTTAGGTATGTGTAAGGGCCTCGTCAGCTGAGTTCCCAACTAGTCACCCGAATAAGAGCCAGATTTGCAAAAGTGCTCAGCACCCAGCATGCAGAAAAGCTCTTATAAAAATCTGGCCTCAGGTGTCTAACGTCAGGCCCCCGTGATTGGATGCCACGTTTGAGAATTGGGGTTAACCTCTTTGTGCTTCAATTCCCTTATCTAAAAAGCAGGTAGTGGTTATTGGTGCCTCCCTTCATGCCGTGTTGTGAAGCTCAGTTCATTAACACTGCAAAGTGCTTCAAGCTCCTCTGATGGCCAGTAGTATAGAATTCCAAGGTGTCTTCATTATAAACCCCATCTGTGGGTCCACAGGACAGTGCTTTTATTCAAGCCCATTGGAACGATCTAGTCTAATGGGATTTCATGAAGCATTGAAAGCAGCATAGTCTCTAGTCTAGTGGGAAAAGCATGAAGCTGGAAGATCTGGGTTTTATTCCCATCTCCACCACTGAACTGAAGTGTGACTTTGGGCAAGTCACTAAGCCTTTCTCTGCCTCAGTTTCCCCCACCGCTCTTTCTTTATCTTGCGTATGTAGATTGCAAACTCAATGCCTGGCACAATAAGGCCCCAGACCTGGGGCAGGCTTCTGTGGGCGACTATAATGAAAACAATCAATGATTAAAATACCAGTAGCATGTCTAATCTGTTCTCTGTATTCACTAATTTTATAGCTTGATAAGAAAAACATTAACAGCCCTATTTGACTGGCAGGCTTTGTTCTGTAGGAACCCATGCGGTGTGTTGCTCCATGATATTCTAGATGTGTACAGAGTTTTTCTTTTATTGCTTGGTCCAGTATTTGAGAATAAACATGCATTTTGCTTGCGATGCTTCGCCGCGTTCCTTGTTGAACTAAACACTGAGCTTACGCCCCATGCATGGTACCTGACTTAAAGACGCAGCGATTCAAGATCACCTGGGCGTTGTCTTTGCAACCTTTATGCAGCCAGCCAGCTCTTCTCATTAACAGCAATGCTTCTGCTTTATACGTTTGGTTGGTTCAGCCCTTTTCTTTGCAGATGTGAATTTGCACAATGATTGATAACGAAGAGTTGGCAGAGGAGAGGGACGTTGGGAACCATCACCAAACGTCTTCATCCGTGAAGACTAAGAATGACAGTAACAGGTAGGTGGTTTCCAGGGACCGCAATAATATACCGTAACTTCATGAAAAATGTGTGAATTGAATTGATGGAATTAGAGCTATGGACATTGGCCGGCCAGTGTCTCATTGGCCCTCTCGACCTTTTTAATGGTGTCGCATGTTTATTTCAATATTATTAATCGTAGGATTGAGATTTCCAGCTTCACTAGTATAAAATACACTTGCTTGCGGTGCTGTCACCTTCTGCTTAAGATTTTAAATGCTCAAAAATTAGGAAACGCAAAAAGTTAATATTGAATGTGCCACCTTGACTCTACCCCTTTGTGCGTCTGTGTGGTGGTCCTTAATTCTGTGATCAGCCCCTGTCCCTCAAATACGGGGGTTGCCAGGAAAAAGCATTTTCTTGCCATTTGAAAGGTTCTACTAGCATGAGAGAAACCCTGTACTTCATATAGGTAATATGGATAAGGCTGTTAATACCTTACCAGCCAGTGAAGTGCCTCTGCTGTTATCAACAATATATAGTTTGTAAGGGTCTTTCCAGCAACAAATAGTATGGAAGCTTGAGAGGGTCCCCAGCACGGAAGGATGGTCTGGTGGTTCCAGGACTAGCCTGGGACTCAGAAGGTTCACTTTCCTGCCATGACACAGACTCTTTGTGAGACCTTGGGGAAGTCACTTAGGGGGTGTCTGCATCACAGCTGGAGGTAAAATTTCCAGCTCAGCTAGACGTACGTGTGCTAGCTTTGATCGAGGTAGTGTGCTAAAAATAGCAGTGTGGTGTGGGTGGCGGGAGGGGCTAGCCGCCCCAGCTGTAATGCCGTCCAAGACCTTAGATACATACTCAGATACTAGCCTGTCCCACCACCCATGCCACTCTGGCTATCCTGCAATTTCTAGCAGGTATGTGTCTCAGTAACCCATCTGTTAAAATAGAACATAAGAACGGCCATACTGGATTAAATCAATGGTCCCTCCAGCCCAGTGTCCTGTCTTCTGACAGTGGCCAATACCAGGTGCTTCAGGGATAATATTCCCTCCAGAATCCCAGGGGTTTTGTGAGGATTAAAGACTGTGAGGGATTCAGCTACCATGGTAATGGGTCCATCCAAGATGGATAACAAACTTTTACCCAAGGCATGTTGCTAAAATGGCTCAGAGAAGCTCCAGTTGTTTGCTGTTTCCTTGAATTCTGGCTGTGTTGGCCTGGCTGGCATGTCTGAGTTTCGCTTCTGCTTTCCAAGAAGATAGAATTCATGCCAGAACTGTTGAAATAAATTCCTTCAAGGGTGGTGACCTCAGAGGTACTGTCCTCTCTTGAAATGCTTCTGCATTTACCAGCAGCGGGACCTGATCCAAAGGCACATTGGAGGAGAAGGAGGAAATGCACTCTAGGACTGGACTCCTGAACATACCCTGTGCAAACGGGTCGAGCCTTGTAGCTTAGCATAGCTTGGAAAAGAACATCATGGGTTTATTTCACTTTTTACTATTACACGTAATGCTGTGAGGTTGAACTTGATATTACTAACAGTTGCCATCATCAGTGTGCTGTAGAAAATAGCCTCAGGTGAGCTTAGCAGCCATCCATGTGGATTGCAATAAATAGGTTCATTTCATTTTCTGGGAAAGTATCTAACTCGCTACAAATTAGGAAGGAGAATAACATGGGGAAAAGGTGCGTATGGTCTTTTTTAGAAAGCTAGCTGGTTGCCTTAACTACAAGAAACCTAACTGGCTACTTTGATTTGTCCCTTCCCCATCACATGGCGTATTTTTCTTCCTTTTAAAAGGAAAAGGAAGAATGTCTCTGAGCAGAAGGGGCAAGAAAGGGAGAAGAAACCGAGAGCAGACGCTCTGAACAGCCAGTGGGAGGAAGCTCAGCGAAAGGACCAGGTAGGAAGAAACTGGCCTTTCAAGCAAGAACTGATGCGTGTTTTGTTTTTGGGGGAGAAATGGGCAGCCCAATTTCGTGACCGCTTACAGCTTCTCAGCTGTGCTGTTGCCTTCTGCTCTTTGTTTACTCATCTTTATAAGAAAGGTGATTTCTCCCGAACTATATTTGTAGCAGTTAGACTTAAGCAGGTCACTGAGTCTGTGCCTCAGTTTCCCATCTGTAATATGGGAGTAACAGCACTGCCGTGCCTCACAGGGGCACTGTGCGGGTTGGGAGTCCAGATAGTTACCTTAGATTTATTTGTTTTTTACCGACTTAGAACATATTTCTAAGGGAGCATTAAACAATGGACTCCAAAAACTCACCTTCCCAGCTATGGGAGGGAGTGCGGCTTATTGGTTAGAACAGGGACACTTGGAGATGGGATCTGCCTCTGACCCTGGCAGTGTGACTTTGGGAGGGTTACGGGAAGCTTGGTGTTCTGAGTACCGGCAGCTCCCGTTGACTTCAGTGCGAGTTTTGGATTTACAACACTTCTGAAAAATGGGGCCCTAACCAATTGGTGGCTCAGTTTTCCTCTCTGTAAAATGTGGATAAACCTTAAACCCAGCGGAGCTGAGGCGGTGTATTGCTTTCTGTAGAGGGCTTTGAGATCCTCAGCACACGAGCGTTACCCTCCAGTTCAGCCTGCTGTGGCCTCCTTGTGCACATTCATAAATTCTAAGGGCAGAAGGGAGCATTGCGATCAGCTAGTCTGACCTCCTGCACAGCGCAGGCTGTAGGACATCCCCGAATTAATTCCTGTTCGAACGTGAGCAGATCTTTTAGAAGCACAGCGCATTTTGATTAAAAAATGGCCAGTGATGGAGAATCCACCCCAGCCCTTGGTAAGTTGTTCCAGTGGTTAATTACTCTCACTGTTAAAAATTTGTGCCTTATTTCTGGTGTGAATTTGTCTAGCTTCAACTTCTGGATGTTGGGTCTTGTTTTACCTTTGTCTGCCAGATTGAAGAGCCCCCTCTGTTACCACATTTCTGTTCGCCATGTAGGTGAACACGTCACCCGGCCCTTAACCTTCCCTTTGATGAGCTAAAGAGCTGGAATGCCTTGTGTAGTCTGGGTGGAGACTATTACCATTCTGTTCTGCCTCTTCCCAGCATCTCCTTGTGGGACAGGGGCCATGTTTAGCTCTGGACACACTTTGCCCTTCTAAACGGGGTGTTGTACCACGTTGTTTTCATGCTGTTTTGTTCCAACATGTAGCCCCCTGCATTAAAAGAGAAGAAGAGACAGCCGAGATCCAAGGAGAAGCCGTTGCAAGAAAACATCATAAGCAGGTAACATTTTTTTTCTTTCAATTAACTTGTCCTGACCTCCTCTGAGGGCGGGAGATTGAGCTCTTAGACCAATAGAATACTACATTTGCTGTGAAGCTGCCTCGGGGCTCATCAGTTCTTACCCTTGTCACATCCTCTCCACCCACTGCAGTTCCAACGTCCAAGGTCTAACCCAGCAGTTCTCAAACTGTGGGTCAAGACCCCAGAGTGGGTCTGGTTTTAGACTTGTTGGGGCCTGGGGCTGAAACCAATGGTCAAGGGCTTCAGCCCTGGGCGTTGGGGCTCAGGTTACAGCCCCTCTGTCTGGGGCTGAAGCCCTGGGGCCCCCTGCCCGCAGTGGTGGGGCGTGGGCTTTGGTTTTGTCCTCCCCCCTGCCCGGGGCAGGTGGGCTCAGGCTTTGGTCCCCCCTCCTGGGGTAACGTAGTAAGTTTTGTTGTCAGAAGGGGGTTGCAGTACAGTGAAGCTGGAACCTCTAGCATTCCCCAGTCCTGCCATTTCTTTCGTTGCTTTCTCTTGAGCAGAAGGCTACAAGTTGTGCTGAATTCGATGGTGGATTCCGAGGTGTGAATTACTTTTCCACAAGGGGCTAGGATGGAAACCGCCTCATTTCCACTTGTGATCTCAGCTGGATTTGAGCCCTTTAGCATTGGGGATGACGCCAGCTTTTTCCCTTTCATTGTTTGCGTCAAGGAGTGATCAGCTGAGCTTATCAAGCCCTGCCAGATTCAGAACATGTCTCTTTGTTTGGCTTGTAGACGAGGTTGTTCTACTGATGAATCTGCAGGTTAGCAATGGGAGATGGATGCTAGCGCAGCTCCGGAGGGTCCTAACCTGTAATCTGGTGGATCAGCAGAAAAGTTGATAGATAGTTGGGGAGCTGCCTAGGAGAATAAAAATGCTTCAATTTCTCTGCTTCATTTATTTAAATGCAAAATGGCCTGCTGGTAAAACCTGCTTTCCCGTCATTCTGTCTGTCTGTTTTTGCTAAGAAGCTCTCTAAAGCAAGAAGAGGCTGCTGAGAATGAAGCCTCCAGCCAAAAGCTGGAAGAAAAGTCCGAAGCTCCAGAGGAGGAGAAGGCCAAGCACAGACAGGTATGTCTCAAAGACCGTGGGAACCGCACGCCTCTTGACGTCTCTTCCTGCCCTACATTTCTCTGATTCTAAGCGCTGCTCTAGGGAAACTGGCAGTATGAGATTCAGGGGAGAAGAGTGATGTTCCCAATGCCAAGCTGACAGCCGCTGGAGGACGTACTGTGTGATGTGTGTACATTGATATAAATATATAGTAAGTCCACAATACACAGTGGAATGAGTATGTTCATGAAGTGCAGGGAGTCGTCTCACCCCGTGCTGCGGTCTTGGCAGATCATAGATGCTTGGCCGGGTTAGGCTGAGCCTGGTCCGTACTTGGAGGGAGACCTGCATGGAAAATCCAGGACGTGATGTTAGGCGCTAGAGAGGAGAGCACTCTGTGAGGGCGTCCCCTCGCCCTCTCTTGCTTCTTGTCACGCAGATAGAAAGCAGAAGGCCAGAGTCCAAAGTGCAGGGAATGTGATGTCTATTGGGGTTAAGCAAGCAAGCAGAGCTTTTTCCTGTCCCCCTTTTCCCCACCCCCTCCTTCTTATCAGGCCTAATTATACCTGTC
Organism: Macrochelys suwanniensis; assembly: GCA_033296515.1. NCBI lineage: Eukaryota > Metazoa > Chordata > Testudines > Chelydridae > Macrochelys > Macrochelys suwanniensis. Next base: position 256,613,239 of record CM065776.1, on the reverse strand, counting down.
GTGCATGCCCCTGGTCCCGTCCCTTACAATTTATGGTCCTGTTCTGTTTTGGAGTGTTGAGTCTAGGGGCTTCAATCCCACCTCTTCTGTATCCCATGCGAGGGGTAGGGAGTGAGGTTGTGTACTGGCCAAGGCCACCTTTTCTTTGGCTTTTAGTGTTTCTTGTACTTCTCCCCCCACACCCATCCCTCTTGCCCCTCCCAACTGGTTGCTTGACCTTGTCTTGAGAGAGGAGTTGTACATTCATATATCAGACTGCAACCGTATCCAGCAACACATTAGCTCTATTCCTTATCTTTCCTCATTATGCTATAAACGCTATCCGGCTGTGTCTTTATTCTTTGTTCACACATGTTAGTAAGAATATCAAAAGTCAAATGGGCAAACAAAACCCCAAATTCGGCCTCAGGCAAATACACAGGGCTGAATGCTATATTACCATCACTAACAACACTTTCTTCTGCTAGTCCTGCCCCATTGCCCCAGCGTAGTGATCCTCTTCTTTCGTGTGGCAGTAGTGGAACCGTGAAAGCAGCACGACAGCAGCTGGATCTTAAGGTCTCTGATCCAGTCCAGAGCAGGGGTGGGGAGCCATTTGAACGGCCGCGACACCTCCAGGATGAGCATAGATTGGGCAGCTGTCCGTGATGTGCTTGACAGTTTGCACCATAAGAAGAGCGGTGCGGCTGGAAATGCCATCTTGCAAATAATAGGCAAACCTAGGACCCTGACCGCTTGTGCCAGGAAACTTTCCCTGCTGCATTAGAGTGCCCTCCAGCGCCCTAGCCGCATTCCAAACTGGGGTAACTGCATCGGGGGTGGTAAACGTGCCCTGTGCTTGCAACAGGATGAGTCGGGCATGGTAAAATAAATGGAGCTGCATCTGGTTCGGGGCGTGGTTCCGAAGCCAATCGGATAAAGGTTCCCGTGTCTCTGTCTCCAGTGGACACGGTGTGTTAACTGAAAAGTGTGATCACTTGGGGCTTGTCTACCCGCAACATGCTACAGCGGCACAGTTGAGCCGCAGCACTGCAGTGTAAACGCTACCTCCGCTGATGGGAGGGGTCCTCCCCGAGAGGCGGTAGCGAGGTCGATGGAAGAATTCTGCCTATATGGGGACTTGGGTTGGCTTAACAGTGCTGCTCCGGGGTGTGGATTTTTCGCACCCCTGACGAATGTAGTTAAACCGACCTAATCTTCTACTGCAGACCAGGCCTTGGTTGCTATTTTTAAGATGGGAAACGCTGTGCTAATGCAATGTTATGATAATTTGATCTATACAGTGGCACCTCACCCAGCCTTTGCCTTTCCCACCCCCTCTATTCTTCCCCCCAGCAGTCTGAAGATGGATACAGATAGCGTTCGTAGCTACACTCAGAATTGCGTTATTTGCTGCTTGTCGTCAGCACGCTCAACGTTGTACAGAGCACACCGTGAATGAGGCCCCTGCCCCGAGGAGCTGACAATCGACAGCTCTGATCCTGCAATTGGATCAATGCAGGGGGGGTCTTGTGCCCATGCAGAATCCTCTTGATGTCAGTAGGGCTTTGGGTGGAGTAGATTGGAGTCTGATTCGTGATGGTGGTGTGTCCCACAGCCGGGCTTCAGAAGTGCAGTCCATTGTTTCAGAGACATTTGGCGCTGCCAGCTTTCTAGTTTTGCTTTTCCTTCCCTTCCTCCATGCAACCCCAGGTTGTGTTGTTTGCAGGATTGCCACGGTACGTCAAAATGTCTAAGAACTCTCCTCAGTCATTGCGTCTGACTCACTGTTAGCACCAGGAGCTGGGCTACAGTCTCCGAAGTATGGTAGTTCATATTCCCCTTATGAACATTCACCCATAACATTATTGTATCAATGCCTATCCGTGCCAATTGCAAATATTTGTATGACCGTAATGCCTAGGGTACCCAGTCCTGGATCAGGACCCGATGGTGTTAGGTGCTGTACAAACACAGGACTAAAAGACGGTCCCTGCCCCAAAGAGAAGAGATCTCAGCTGTTCATTCCTCCTGAATTTACTGCCCTCTGATTGTGATATTACAGACAGAGGAGTGTGAATTCAAGAGTCGATGTGTTTGTAGAGAATGACCGATCTTGGTTGCCTACCGGTATCCGTAACTAATAGGCAGTATTAAAAATATGGCCAACGAGCAGAGCTGTTTCTAAGCAAAACCATGTTCAGAAACATCTGTGAGTTTGGCAGCCTGTTAGAGTCTTAAAAGAAAAACGTGGATGAGTTGCATTTTGTAATTAGAGATTTCACCCTTGGCAGGTGGTGTGTCAATGGGATTGCTTTCATGGCAGTGCCGAGGGGTTTGTTTTGTTATGGCACATTGTGCAGAAATCGGCTTAAGACAAACGAAAGACCAGTTTCTCTCGTTCAAATGTTGAATATGAAAACACAACAAAGCTTCATTTCCCCCCATGGGATAAACATTTAGGGCCGCATTCAAGCTGAGCATCATGTATTCAAGGCCCTAGGCTGCCGTGCTCTGGCTTATGTATCTATCTGTCTCCTTTTGTATCTTCCTCCACCTCTACCTCTGTCCTCCCGTGTTGACCACGTCATCCCTTTTCATAATCTGTTTCCAAGCTCTCACCAAAACCACGGCTCAGTCTCCCAATCCCTGTTCCCCAAGCCACCGCCCTGCTCTCATCCAGATCCCTCCTAGAAGCTCGCTTCATCTCTGTTGCCTACAAGAAGTGTTCGCCTGCCCTTAATGGAATGTCTTAAGATGTACGTGTACCATAACTCGGTTGCTACATTATCGTATTTCTGAAGCCCTGGAATGTAGCTCATTCCATTCTTGATCATCTGTCACTCCGACTTGTTGCATCACCTCTGACGTTGGATTGTAAGTTCTTTGGGGCAGGGCCCTGTGTATTTGTTCTGGGAAGCATCCAGTGCACTTCCAAAGAGTGTATTAGCCAAAACAATCTACGTTCCAGGCAGAAACTCCCACAAACTGCAGGTGGGGCTGCAGGTGTCTCTGCCCTTTTGAAAATCAGGTCATTTATTTAGGCACCTCAATATGGACTTTAGATCCCTTTGATTGAAAATGTTGGCCTGCCTAAGAGTTGAAATGGGTAAACTTGGCTATAGGGCAGGGGGAATATATTGGGTTCTGTGCCCCAGGCTTTAGCTGAGAGGCATATCTGGTATTGGGAACATTGTAGCTAATGGTCTCCTTTTCAAGCTGCCATTGTGTCTCAAAGAATGTGCATTGCTTGGATCCCAAGGTAATCAAATCTCTTTCAGGTTGACACTGAATCCATCCCAACCAAAACTCCAGCTTCAGGACAAGAGAGCGCTCCCAGGTGAGAAGTGAACGGTTCGGCATGTGGAGGGGTGGGGAACGGGCCATGGCAAAAGTGGACAGGAGAGTCTGTACGCGCAGACATGCTAAAGTCATGGAGCAACTGTTTTCCAAAGATACGTCCACACTGCTGCTGGGAGTGCGCCGCCCAGCCCGGGTAGACAGACTCACACTAGCGCAAGCTGCGCTAGCTCGCTGAAAATAGCAGCGTGTCGTCATGGCGTTAGAAGTGGCTCGGGCTCGATGACGTTCCTTAGAGATTTCTCCCAGTGGTAGGCAGGAAAATGCTGGTGTAGATCGGACACGGATTTAACCACCACTCAGAGCAGCGCTGGATGAAACGGTGGTAAAAATGCAACTAGCTACTAGAGCTCCCACCAGCGGTAGCAATGATGGGAGATTTGAGAGGGTGGCGAGGACTCGGGTTTTGTCTACACTAAAGTGTTGATTCCTAGAGGAATGTTGAAAGAAACTTACCCTGTTACAATATTCTGGTTTGTAACCTGGGTTTCACTTACCCAGGCTTCTGATGAGAGTTAAGCTTTCCATAATTGCTGTCTATTATTTCCTTTCCTATGTTTTCTGCACTGGGAGACTTTTCATATTGTTTGTGGCCTCAGATTTACCAGGGAAAAGTTGGAACGTTGCTGCTCTGCAATTTTTATTCAAATTGCTACTGTACTGAATCGATGCTTTTTCTCCCTATGATGAGAAACTCACACCATTCACTGTGGCATTTCTCTGAACAAAGCAGGGACCTGGCTACTAAATTATCAACTCTCCTTTGCCTAGGAAAGCAGGGCTAGGACATCAGTTTTCAATGTAATCTTTACATTGCTTGGGACCTGATCCAGCACCCACTTTAGTATCCATTTGATTTCAGTGAGCATTTGATCAAGCCCTTAATCCTTTGCTTCAGAGCAGAGAGGAGTAAATATCGAAGGGGATTGTTGATTGATTACACATACTTAGTAAATACAGTGATGGGCTTTATAGAAAACACTAAGATAAGACAATACACATCTGATGTCCAATAGGTCTGTATTTTCTATACATTGCTACATATTGGCGTTGTGTCATGATCTGAAAGGAGGGAGTTAATGTGAACTTGGCTAATTTTCACTTCCCTCATTTTAGGGTCAGTGACTTCTCCAACGCCTCTTGCTGAGAATGAGAGAACTGGTGGAGGGGGAGTTAAACCCCTAAATGTTTGCTGGGGCGTCAAAATGATTTTCTCTACCCCGTGTGCTCTTATTTTAAGAGGAGGTTAGGTAACGAGTAAACTCTCAACCGCTCTCGTGTTGATTTACACAGACCCCAGTTCCCTTTAGACTTAATCAGATTTTAGGAATTTGACATATTTCACAGTATGTGTCGGTTACTTGCTTAATGAGTTTAGCTGAAATTGTGTAACTCTTGGGAAAAAATCCAATCCATTTCCCCCTTCTTTATCTGCAGATTATGCTGAAGGCCATAAGGGAGCAGGGAACTCTGAACCCAATGGTGGTGCTGAGGGAAAGTCAATTGTGAATAATTATTATTTATATTACCCTAGGGCCGATAGGTTCCAACTGAAATCGGGGCTCCGTGGTGCTTGGCACTGCATGTACACTTAAGAAGAGCCGGTCCCTGTCCCAAAGAGCTTATAGTCTGAACAGACTTGGCGAGGAAGAATTATCCTCTTTTTACATATGGAGAAATGAGAGCGGAGTGACTTCCCCAAGATCACACAGGAAATCAGTAGCAGAGCATGAGTTTGAACCCAGCTCTCTTGAGAATCACAATCCATTGCCTTAACCACCAGCCCATTCCTCTTCTGAGTATTAACCCTAGGTTTTACTTACTATGAGCATATGTCTCTGTTGTGTATGTGGTGTGGGGAGAGGCTGTGGGGGATGGGGAATGGATGTGCAATGGCCTTTTCCTTCCTGACCACATCAGACATTATTAGCTGGGAGCTGTCAACGTTATGGGGACACTTAAAGCCCGTCTCTGGAAGCACAAAAGTCACTGAGGGATGTCAGTGTGGCTTTGTCTACACTACTCCGCTTTCAGTGATGTGGCCGTGTCGCCACAGCTGTGCCGCTAAAAGTCGGGCAGTGTAGCCGCTGTTTGTCGGCTCTCCTGCTGACAAAAAACTTCCACCCCCAAGGAGCGGCGTTTGTGTTGTCGGCGGGAGCGTGCGCCTGCCGACAACGTGCTGTTCACACTGGCACTTGTCGCAGCAAAACTTTTGTCTTTTGGGGGGGTTAACGCCTCTGAAAGACAAAAGTTTTGTCGTTCCATTGCCAGTGTAGACAAAGCCCGTGTGACTCCCAGTGCCTCTGAATAAGGACATACCCCACGCTGTGAACAGCTGGTAAATAGAAAATTAAGCCCTAAACCCATGTTCTGGACCAGGGGTCTCAAACTCAAATTACCACGAGGGCCACATGAGGACTAGTGGATTGGCCCAAGGGCTGCATCACTGTCCCCGCCCCCTCGTTGTCCGGCCACGCCCCCACTCCACCCCTTCCATTAGGCCCTGCCCCTTCTCCGCCCCTTCTCCGCCTCCTCCCCTGAGCGCGTGGCTCCCCGCTCCTTCCCCCTTAAAAAGATGAAGAGTAATATAGTATGCTATTAAAAGTAAATATATTAACTTTTTTTTATTAACTTCTTTAACTGTAACGTGTAACTTCTTTAACTGTATGGACAGTTAAGTAGTGCCGCCTCTTCTCCCCCCCCCCACCCCGTGTGCGCGCTTCCCGCTCCTCCCCCCCCTACCAGAAACCGTGAAGCCGCCAGACAGCTGTTCTGGTGGCGGAACTTCAGAACGTAACTCGGGGGGTGGGGCGCAGGGAGCCCGGCGGGCCGCAGGGAAGCACTCGCAGCCCACGGGCCGCGTGTTTGAGACCCCTGTTCTGGACTCTTGAGCTCATGCTACCTGCTGCGTTTCTGGAGGAGAAGGAGAGCAGTTCCCAATGTGTTGTCATCCTCCCCGCCTCTAGCTTGTCTATACCAGAGCTAGACCTTCGAGTGGCCAGGACCAGTTCAACAAGTTCTTTGCTGTTATCCTCTCCAAACCCAGCACGCAGGCAGAGAGAAATCCCAAACCAAACTGGATAGACACGTTGCCTTGGGTGTCAATGTTAACATGTACCAATTGGAACTTCGCTTGAGGTCTCTGAGCATTAGTCGGTATATGGAGATAGCAGACACGTGACCACCTCACTTCCTTTGCTTGAAAGAATCAAGTGTGTCACTGATGGATTTTGTTATGATCATCTAATTTGACCCTCTTGCATAACACAGGCAATAGAACCTCCCCCGGTGATTCCTGTAGGGGGAGGGGTTTCTACTTCTTTGTTATGTGACAACATTGAACCCAGTAACTCATGACTAACTCAATTGTACCTGCTTATGTGCTGCCGGTGAGCCCAATAATGCATATGACCAATTAGCGCATATCTTTTAGTAAGATGCCTAAAATCCCTTGTTCCATGCAGAAAGCATCCAGGCCAGTGGGGCTTTTGTTAAAGACCAAGCGTTTTCTGTTCTCCCACAGCACATGATTATGCCAGCATGAGTCATGTCCAGCAACACTGGCTTTGTCCCTTTGAATAGCCGGCTGTAATTGAAACCTCTTGAGTGAAACTGATCTATTTTCAGAGCTTCTTCTGTATTTGTTTTTCCAAAATTTTGGTGGCATCAGGTAACCTGGCAACACTTCACAATCCCCTTGCATCCAACCTCCTTGCTTTGGAAAGCAGTTTGTTCGGAGACTGGAATTCCGGCCCGGGATATCTCCGCTTGTGACCCTACTTAATTTGTTTGTGGTTGCTGCAAAGGCTGCTAATATTCAGCGTGGATGTTTGTAAAGCTTTCTCCCTGCCCTCCCCGGCCGAGAGTTCAGATTTAACAGATCCCACTAATCTGTATTTGACCTGTATGTGCTCTGGGAATTGATGTCAGAGATAGAAGTGGCAGTCACTGGATCAAATAAGCAGAGGGGAACTTCCAAAGGGAAACAGCTCCGCTAAGCACAGTTATTAGCTCTTATCTTGTGTCCTAAGAGAAGCTAAATAATTGCTGAAGGATAATTGCATCTAAAGTTGTGCTTGCATCTCTTTCAATACTGGGGAGGAAATTGCATCAAGCCTTAAGCAGCAGTGGGTGGTTGTCTGCTCCCTGATATTTCAGTGAGGCGCGTGCTGCAAGTCAACCTCATGCATTCATAACTCTGGCTCTTTCCAAAGTGACTAGTGTTTAATTACTTGGTGCCCAATCTGACACCTCAAAGCGGCTGATTTCCAGAGAGCAGGTGCTTGGGACATTCCAAAAACAAAGACCTCTTAATGTGTCTCAAATGCCGTCCCCCCCCCACCCCAAACATCAGTCGTCACTCTTGAAATCTTGTCCCCTGCATGCAGCAGACCCTGTTGGCCGCGGGGGTCCGGTGACACTGCAATGATAGGGAATTCAAATGAAGACACTTCACTGTTTCTCTGCCAATTCCTTTTCTCTTACGGTAAAGCTCTGCCGATGACGGATGGAAGGCTGACTTTAAGAAGCCTGCACTGAGATCCACGGTGCTTCTTGGCACACCGGAGTTAGTGAGGCAGGCAGACGTTTCTTGCTTTTGGGGTTGTAACTTTATTACAGACCGGTTGCATGCCTTTAGGCAAAGCTAGAACGAGATGGGGCATGCTGGGTATATCTGTAGTGAGGTACCCTAAAGCAGCGGTGTCCAATATGTTCGCCACTAGCCACATGTGGCGAATAGGCTATTGAATTGTGGCTAATGCATGAGCAATGCGTTGGTGTATTGAAGTCAGAATCTGCCAAAAAAAATTGAATGCTTTTGCGATTTTGAAAAATTCAGACCTGCCTTTCAATTTATGCAAAATCCACTTCGATTTGACATCAACAATTCTGAGTTATCTCAAGAGATCGTAAGTCTGCTTTGTTTGGACAGGTGCAGTCTTGGAACAGATATGCTTGTGCTTCAAAGCCAAATCGATTGTCCTGTAAATGGTGAGTCTATTTTGATGACGTGGACTCGCCTTTTAAAAGGAAATGAGTTTTTGGTACTGAACTTAGCTATTGCGAAGCTATTATGTATGTTTGGAACCACATGGGTCTGTGAATCCACTTTTTCTGCAGTACATTTTATAAAATCCAAGTACAGATCAAGTATTATGGATGAAAATCTGGAGGCTGAGTTCAGATGCGTGGTCAGTATGATTTATATACCAGATTTCAGGGTTATGGTACAAGAAAAAGAATGCAAAGTGTCACACTGAAGTAATTTTGTGTTAGTAGTACCTATTAATATTTTTTTGTAATATCTACTTATTTTTGCTATTAATAAAAAAAATGTGAAATGTCGTTTGTAGTATGTTTGTTTTTTAATCCTTTTTTGTAATGTGACGAATAAGAAAAATTCAAAACCACAAGTGTGGCTAGCATCAAATTGCTATTGGACACCGCTGCCCTAGAAAGTTGCTGTAGGCATAGTCATGCGGGTTAAAAACCCATTGGATGGGGGGTGGCATTTGCCAACAGGGTTTCTAGCATGCAGGGGACAAGATTTCAAGAGTGACGACTGATTTTTGGATGGGGGGCGGCATTTGAGACACATTAAGAGGACTGGTTTTTGGAATGTCCCAAGCACCTGCCCTCTGGAAATCAGCCGCTTTAAGGTGTCAGGTTGGGCATTGTTGGGATGGTAGCTCCCCAGTGCCACCTGCAGGCCATGAATATGGCATGCTTACTCCTTAAAGCTATATCACATCTTCTTTCCCCCCACCCCTTTGGGAGTGACTCCCTTTTCTTGCAGGTGCGGTAGTTAACTCTAGTGACTGATGTATCTGATCTAATATTAGTCCTAATGAATCTTAAGAGCGGGCAGCTCTGTGTTAACCCGGTTCCCTCCACCTCTAACATGCTTCCAACGCCAGTCACAGCAGTGAATGTTCGGAAGCGCTCGTTGCTGTAAAATGTGTCCACTCCCGCCCCAGGTGGGTAAATGAAAGCCTAGCAGGGGATTCATCAACACGACTTTCATTGAAATTAACGGGAGTTGCGTGGCTCGCTCCCCTCGAAAGCCACCCACCCGGGGCTGTGGGGTTAGAAGGCCAGATGTCAGTGCCATGTCCCCTTCACGTTTCGGAGGAGCTGATTTGGGCCAGACAGCTCCTCAGAGGAGCTATTCTGTGCACACCAAAAGAATGTTGATCGGCTGCTGTTGCTGCTTGGCCAACTGCCTGGACCTGTGGGCCTGGATGAGTCTGCTTCCTGTCACAGGCCCTGTGTCCTATGCCATCAGGTTCTTTTGTTTTGACTGTCTGGATCAGAGTTTGGGGGATGAGCGGGGTCTGGAGTTTATGGCCCTTGGTTCTGTCCCATTGCTGGGAGCCTCGCTGTTGATACCCCCCCCCCCCCCCGGCGAGTTGGAGCAGCAGACTGCTGCTGCAGCCCCTCCCTGGCTTAAGCTGGTCCTTCAGTCTCCAGAGATTCCAGTGGGCCCATCTCCCTTCCCATCTGCGATCACTCAGCATCCTGGGGGCAAGGGCAGCGATAGCCTCTAGGGAAAAGCAGGCTTAGGGTACGTCTACAGTACGAAATTTGGTCGAATTTATAGAAGTCGATTTGTCTGAAGAGATTTTGTACAGTCGATTGCGTGTGTCCCCACTAAGTGCGTTAAGTCGGCGGAGTGCATCCACAGTACCGTAGCTAGCGTCGACTCTCGGAGCAGTGCACTGTGGGAAGCTATCCCACAGTCCCTGCAGTCTCGCTGCCCATTGGCATTCCGTTTTTTTTTAACGGAGTTCTGCCTGCACAGATTTTCTCCCAATACTGCGATTAGATCCAGTACCTCCTGTTTAGAGTTCTTTTGTGATTCTGGGACTGCAGGAAATAAAATTCAAAAGTTCCCGGGGCTTTTCCTGATTACCTGGCTTGTGCATCTGAGTTGAAAGTGCTGTCCAGAGCGGTCACAATGGAGCATTCTGGGATACCTCCCGGAGGCCAATACCATTGAATTGCATCCACAGTACCTCAAATCCGGAACAGTGATGTCAATTATAGCGCTACTCCCCTTGCCGAGGTGGAGTACAGAAACCGGTTTTAAGAGCCCTTTAAGTCGATATAACTGGGTTGGTTGTGTGGACAGATTTAGTTTTAATTCGATATAACATGGCTAATTACGATATAATCACGTACTGTAGACCAGGCCTTAGGAAAGCATTTGAGTCTGTTTACCTGCCTCTAATGTAATAAGCACAGCTTTAAAAAATCACCTGCCTACAAGCCAGCATGAAAAATAACTGCTACCCGGCTCCCACAAACCCACCCCTGGCAGTTTCAGGAATAAGCCAGCAGTGCAAGCTTTATTAGCTGCTATATTTAATTGCAACATATTGTCAATCAATTTGACAGTGATTACATGTAATTTCTCTTGCTTCTGTTACCCCTCTTTCCCTTTCCTGACTTTGCTCCTTTCTTTTGTGTAATGGATAACGGTGCATCTTTCTGCACTGTCTCATCTCTTCTTTCTCTCTCTGTCTACACCCTCCATCTCTCATGCCCTGGCGATCTAATGGATGAGCACTGGACTGGGACTCAGGAGACCTGGACTCTATTCGTGGGTCTGCCACTGATTTTCTGAGTGACCTTGGGCAAGTCACTTCCCCTCTCTGTGCCTGTTTTCTCTCCCACCCTTTGTCTATTTTGACTGTGAGATCTTAGAGCAGGGACTGTCTCTTACTAGGTGTGAATATAGCACCGAGCACTACGGGGCCTCAGTCTCAGCTGGGTTCCTAGCCCATGCTGTAATACAGATAAATTATATTTCTCTTTTCTAATTGCACTCCTCAGTCTGTCCCACCCCCACTTCCCTCTGTAGCTGCCGTAAGCAAATCCATTCTCATAAGGTGAGATTCAACAGCACAGGTATGCAGTTTTTGTCCAGCCCTTTAAAAATAGAGACACAGCTAGTGGGTCTGCAGCAGCGCTGAAGCTGCCGCGTGAAGCAGTGAGATTGTGGAATATAGTCTCTTGTTGCGTTGAAGAAGGGTTAGCCCTCTGCTTGTTGTTTTGGCAAGGGATCCCTTTATAACACATCCTGCTTGAGATTCAAATCGGCCGCGCTGACTCTCTCTTTGTTTTAGAGTCCTTGAGACAGCTGCCGATGATCCGGATTGCAACGACTGGGAAGTTTCTCATCCGAGGGAGCAGGAGAGTGAAGCCGGACAGCCCAGGGAGGGGAGCACTGAAAGGTTTGCATACTACGGCCTTTGTAGCATTTGCAGCTGCATGTTAATTTTCATCGAGAGCGTTGTCTTGCCCTTGCTCTCAAAGTGCATCAGGGTTGTCTTGCAACCTCATCTGGCTACAGAGATAGCAGGATTGTACATGAGTCTTGGGGTTAAGATTCATACGCCCTGTCATTTCAACTCCTATTAGAAGTGTGGGGGAGGAATCAGGGTGTTCTTCAGACATCTCTAATCCAGGTGATCAGTGCTTGGTCCCAGCCACGTCCGCCCCGAACCCATAGCTTGATTCCACGTCTCACTGGTCCAGTTTGTAGCAATGCGACAGCTTCATTGAAATGGCTGGAAAGGCCCAGGATGGTCCATGTGTGGACGAAGCCACCTGCACATCTTTCTCAGTGAGCTGGTAGCATCAGGGTGGAAGCAGAGTGCTGGGCTGCGGTGGGAAGAGCTTGCGTAGCTGTTGAGTGGAGAAACCAGAGGACTGTCGTCTCCAAGGGGACCCTGTCTGCTTTGCACCAGCTTGCAGAACCTCTTACTGAGGTTCTCGTTGCATTTCTCCCCACACCCGTTCCTCTACTCACTCCCTGGTCATGGCCCCGCACCACCCTGAGACCATCTCACCAACTTCTTCCCAGCCCTGGCCGAGGTGGCCGTGAGGCAGTTCAGGACAATGCTGGATGGGAGATTCTCTGACTGCGGGGCCTTTTTTTAGTCTCTGGTCCTTGGGCAGAGTTCCCTCAGGCAGCGTCCAGTGACTCCTTCTTGGAGCAATGGGCACTGTCTGAGATTCTCTGCTCGGTGTCCCCACCTGGCTCCCTTGTTTTCATCCTGTGACCTGCACCCCTGTCTTCACATTTTTGTCCTCCGTACTCGGTTGTTGTCTGGGTTCTGTGGCTCCTCCCTCACCTGATGGAGGCGGAGTCTCCATTGCTTTGATGGGCTCTGCTCACCAATCCCAGTCACCAGATAGGTTGGCACATTCCTGGGTGGCGCATAGAAGAGGCCGGGGGAGGGTAAGCCTCCCAAAAATAGGCCCACCATGGATGCGACGTGGTCCCCCCTCCGGTGGTGCGCTGGCCCGCCACCTCCTTTGGAGTGCTGGAAGCAAAGCTCCATAGAAGGGGAGAACTGCTGGCACCCAGATCGTGGCCCCGCCTGTGTTCTGCCCCACCCCCACCCCGCCTCTTCCCCTGAGGCCACGCCCTCGCCCTGCCCCACCCCAACTCCGCCTCTTCTCCTGAGGCCACGCCCTCGCTCTGCCTCTTCCACCCCCACTCTGCCTCTTCCCCTGCGGCCACGCCCTCGCTCTGCCCCACCCCCACCCCGCCTCTTCCCCTGAGGCCACGCCCTCACTCTGCCTCTTCCACCCCCACCCCGCCTCTTCCCCTGAGGCCACACCCTCTCTCTGCCTCTTCCACCCCCACCCCGCCTCTTCCCCTGAGGCCACGCCCTCTCTCTGCCTCTTCCACTCCCACCCCGCCTCTTCCCCTGAGGCCACGCCCTCTCTCTGCCTCTTCCATCCCCACTCCGCCTCTTCCCCTGAGGCCATGCCCTCACTCTGCCCCACCCCCACTCCGCCTCTTCCCCTGAGGCCACGCCCTCGCTCTGCCCCACCCCCACTCCGCCTCTTCCCCCAGCGGCCTCTCCCCGTCCGCCACTTGTTTCTCTTCTTGCCCCTGCCCCATTGCTCACCTAAGGCAGGAAAAAGTGATGGGGCCATGGCCTCCTGCCCCGTTCCGGGAAGGGGCAGAGAGGAGCAGGGTGGGCCTCAGGGGAAGACGTAGGGTTGCCATTTTTGGTTGGATGTATTCCTGGAGGTTTCATCACATGACATAATCTTTAATTAAAGATTAATCTTTAATTCCTGGAGACTCCAGGACAAGCCTGGAGGGTTGGCAACCCTAGGAAGAGGTGGAGATGAGCAAGTGGGGTCTTGGAGAGGGGGCAGGAAGAGGCGGAGTGGGGGCAGGGCCTCGGGGGCGGGGCCTCAGGGGGCGGAGCCACGGTCCAGGTGCTAGTGGGCCTCCCCACTTCGAGGTTGCTGCTGGCGCTCGCAGATGAGTCTCCCCAAACGGAGGGCTGCCGCGCTGCCTATGAGCCTGTTTAAAGGCCCAGCTTAAATGGGCCAGTCATCACATAGGCTGGTGTGTTTAAAGGGAACGTCTGAGGAGAGCGAGGCGGGATGTGGAGCTGATCATTATCGCGCACGTTTGTAAATAATAAAAGGTGCTGTTTGTTCTAGATCAGAGCACGCCCCGAAGAAAGTGAGAGCTGGCCCAGACGGGAAACCCCTGGTGGCCGACGAGAGAGACCTGGTAAGAAGCACCCTGAAGTAGCTGGAGCTGCTGTAGCCTCTGTACATGATTCAGTATTTAAATTGTTGCGACAGGAGATGCCTGGGCACTTCAATTTCTAAGAGTTACGTTTCCCGGAAGGCGAACTCTTTATAAGGCAGCTATGGCCTAGCCAGCAAGTCTTGATGGATTGGAAAAGACCCTCAGGTGGCATAAATCCATGTAGCTCTACTGTCATCAGTGAAGCTGTGCTGATCTACCGTAGCTCCGGAGCGAGCCTTGTATTGGTACAGTCCACTTTGACTCTCACCATAGATTCAAAGACTTGAAGGGACCATCGTGATCATCTAGTCTGGCCCCCTGCACATCGCAGGCGACAGAACCTCACCTACCCACTCCTGTAATAGACCTCGAACCTCTGGCTGAGTTACTGATGCCCTCGACGATTCTTGATTTAAAGACTTCGTTACAGAGAATCCGCCATTCACCCTATTTCAAACCAGCAAGTGACCCGTGCCCTGTCCCCCTTTCTCAGCCTCTCCACTGACTTCCTTTTATGCATCACACGACTTCTGGCCCTCATCACCAAGGCCAAATGTAATCCCCTCCCTTTCTGCTTACCTAGCTTAGTTTCTAACCACTTCATCTCCCACTGATGCCGCCCTGCCCGCCCCATTCATCCATTTCTCCCACAAGCGTCTCTGTCTCACTTTTCATGCCAGCCCTATGCCTGGGACTCCCATGCCATTCTGCTGAGACACCCACAATGAGCTACATGGAATCATAGAAATGTAGGGTTGGAAAGGACCTCTCGAGGTCATCTAGTCCCGCCCCCTGTGCTGAAGCAGGACCAACTATAAATAGACCATCGCTGACGGGTGTTTGTCCAGCCTGTTCTTACAAACCTCCAATGATCAGGGTTCCCCAACCACCCTTGGAAGTCTATTCCAGAGCTTACCTCCCTTTATAGTTCGAAAGTTTTTCCTAATATCTAACCTAAACCTCCCTTGCTGCAGATTAAGCCCATTACTTCTTGTTCGATCTGCAGTGGTCACGGAGAACAATTGATCCACGTCCTCATTATAACAGCCCTTAACATATTTGAAAACTGTTATCAGGTCCTCCCTCCATCTCCTTTTCTCAAGCCTAAACATGCCCAGTTTTATTCAGCTTTTCTCGTTGGTCAGATTTTTCTAAGCCTTTTATCATTTTTGTTGCTCTCCTGTGGACTCTCCAGTTTTTCCATATCGTTCTAAAAATATGGCACCCAGAACAGGGCACAGTACTTCATCTGGGGCCTCACCAGTGCTGAGTATAGTGGGACAATGACCGCCCATGTCATAACATATGACACTCCTGTTAATACCCTTGCATCACATTATTGACTCCTATCCAGTTTGTGATCCACTATAACTCCTAAATCCTTTTCAGCAGTGCTACTACCTAGCCAGTTATTCCCTATTTTGTAGGTCAGCGTTTGATTTTTCTTTCCGAAGTGCAGTACTTTGCACTTGTCTTTAGTATTTCATCTTGTTGGTTTCAGACCAATTCTCCAATTTGTCAAGGTCGTTTTGAATCCTGATCTTATCCTCCAAAGTGCTTGCAACCTCTCCCAGCTTTGTGTCATCCACAAATGTTAAAAGCACACTCTCCACTCCATTATCCAAGTCATTAATAAATCACCTGGATCACCTGGATCGATCGGACTTCAGCTGTCGTTAAGACTGCGCCGATCACAACACGTCTGCCATTCTTCTCACACTCTTGCCTTTCTTCTCCACGTTCGTCCGAAACGTTTAACGATGTCATCTTCCCATCTTCTTGGAGGCTGACCGGGGGGTCTTTTCTGTTCTCGCGGGTACCACTCAGCAATGATTGCGGTCCACCTGTTATCCGTGAGCCGTGCTGTGTGGCCCGCCCATCGCATCTTGTTATGTCTGCTTTCCACGACAATATCTTTCACTCCGCTGCGTTCTCTGATGATTTCATTTGGTATACGATCCAGAAGGGAGATTCCCAACATAGCTCGTTCCATTGCCCTTTCAGCTACCAACAGCCGTTGCTCTCTCTTCGTCAGTGCCCACGTTTCACTGCCATACAGCATGGCTGGCAGCACTGCTGAATTGAAAATATTTTTACGTGTGGTCTTGTCAATTTTTCCTTTGACAAGGAAAAAGCAAGGAGATACATTAATAAATATATTGAGTAATACCGGACCCAGGACTGACCCCTGCAGGACTCCACTGGATACACTCCCCCAGTTTGATAGTGAACCATTGATAACTACGCTTTGAGTATGGTCTTTCAACCAATTGTACACCCACCTGGTAGTAATTTCATCTAGACCACATTTCCATATTTTGATTGTGAGAATGTCACTTGGGACTGTGTCAAAGGCCTTACTAAAATCAAGCTATAGATTCTTCCCTGTCCACTAGGCCAGTAATCCTAACTAAGAAGGAAATTAGGTGAGTTTGGTGTGATTTGTTCTTGATAAATCCATGTTGGCTAGTACTTATCTCCCTACTATCCTCTAGGTGCTTCCAAATTGATTGTTTAGTTATTTATTCCAGTGTCTTTCCAGGCATTAAAGTTAGACTGACTAGTCTATAATTCCCCAGATTCTCTTTGTGCCCCTTTTGAAAGACAGGTACTAAGTTTGCCCTTCTCTAGACCTCTGGGACCTCACCTGTCCTACCTGAGTTTGCGAAGATAATTTTGCTAATGGTTCTGAGATTGTTTCAGCTAGTTCCTTAAGTACCTTAGGGTGCATTTCATCAGGCCCGGCTGACTTGAATACATCTATCTAAATATTCTTTAACCTGTTCTTTCCCTATTTTTGGCTTGCATTCTTTCCCCCTTCTTAATATTAATTGTGTTAAGTATTTGGTCACAATTTGCCTTTTCAGCAAATACTGAAGCAAAATAGGCATTAAACACCTCAGCCTTCTTGATGTCATCCATTATTAGCTCTCCCTTCGCTTTTGTGGTCCCTCACAAGAACATAAGAACTGCCTTACTAGGTCAAACGAAAGGTCCATTTAGCCCAGTATCCTGTCTTCTGACAGTGGCCAGTACCAGGTGCCCCAGAGGGAATGAACAGAACAGGTAATCATCAAGTGATCCATCCCCTGTCGCTCATCCCCAGCTTCTGGCAAACAGAGGCTAGGGACACTATTCCTGCCCATCCTGGCTACTAGCCGTTGATGTACCTATCCTTCATGAAGTTATTTATAGTCTTGGCCTTCACAACATCCTCTGGCAAAGAATTCCACAGGCTGACTGTGTGTTGTGTGAAAAAATACTTCCTTTCATTTGTTTTAAACCTGCTGCCTATTAATTTCATTTGGTGACCCCTAGTTTTTGTGTTATGAGAAGGAGTAAATAACAGTTCCATATTTACTTTCTCTACACCAGTCATGATTTTACAGAACTCTATCATATCCCCCCTTAGCCGTCTCTTTTCCAAGCTGAAAAATCCCAGTCTTATTAATCTTTCTTCATACAGAAGCTGTTCCATACCCCTAATCTTTTTTGTTGCCCTTTTCTGAACCTTTTCCAATTCCAGTATATCTTTTTTGAGATGGGGTGACCACATCTGCATGCAGTATTCAAGATGTGGGCGGACCATGGATTTATCTAGAGGCAATAGGATATTTTCTGTGTTATGATCTATCCATTTCTTAATGATTCCCAGACTGCCACTGCACATTGAGTGACTGTTTTCAGAGAACTATCCACAGTGACTCCAAGATCTCTCTCTTGAGAGGTAACAGCTAATTTAGACCCCATCATTTTATATGTATAGTTAGGATTATGTTTTCCAATGTGCATTACTTTGCATTTGTCAACATTGAATTTCATCTGCCTTTTTGTTGCCCAATCACCCAGCTCTGAGAGATCCTTTTGTAGCTCTTCACAGTCTGCCTGGGACTTAACTATCTTGAGTAGTTTTGTGTCATCTGCAAATTTTGCCTCCTCCCTGTTTACCCCTTTTTCCAGATCATTTAGGAATATGTTGAATAGGACTGGGCCTAGTACAGAACCCTAGGGCTTGGCAACCCTACCCTGTGTGCGTTTGTCACCTGGCCTCTTTGAACCTGATCTTTATATAAAACTTCCGTGAGCCACCAATGCATGCTCCTGGTTATCTGAGGTTTGACTGAGAAGCACCTGCCATGTGTGTGGGTACTAGAGCGTGCCCATGAAGATGCAGTGACAAAATCTAGGCTTTGATTTGCTAATTTTAACCACCCTCCCCCCCCCTTTTTGTGTGTGTAAGGTTCCAAGACACCAGGAAACAAAAACCAATGGGGTTGGTGGTGAGAACACGGCCTTCTCCGGAGATCTGGATGGTTCAGCGGAGGAAGTGGACATTACAGCCAAAGGCAGCACGAAAGGAGAAGAGGGGGAGAAAAACAGTGAGAGGGAGCCAGGTTCATTCATCCCTGAGGGGCAACGAGGGGAGAAACGAGTCAAAGACAGGAAAAAAAAAAGGGAAGAGGAAAAGGAGAGAGGGAGCAGGGAGCAGAAGGAAACGGAACTGAGGAAGATCAAAGAGAAGGGGAAACATGAACTAAAGGAAAGTAAAGGGGGCATGAGTAAGAAAGAAAAACCTAGAAAGGAAAGTGCTCCTGGGGAGGGAAAGGACCAGGAGAAGAGAGATGGTGCAGAGCCCAGCAAAGCCAAGAGGGAGAAGGCAATCACTGAAGCCATCTCCGGAAAGGGCGAAGGGCCGAAGGAGATGGGAAGGCAAGAGGGTCACCCTAGGTTAGAAAGAGCAAAGGAGTCCAAGCAGATGGAGAATGGGGATGATGCAGAGGGATTGGATGGGGGGGCTGGTGATCGAAGGGAAAAGGAAAAGCGAGGGAGTGAGACAGCAGGGGAGGCGGAGAACAGGGCCAATATAGGAGAGGATGAAATACAGATGGAGAGAGGAAAGAACCGAATGGAAGACAGAGAAAGGGCAGAGGGAGAAGAGAAGCCTGCACAACGGCCAGCAAGAACAGCAGAGGATGAGGAGAAAAGGGAGGGTAAAGACACAGCGGGAGAGAAAAAGAATGTCAAAGCAAATAAGGAAGTAAAGGCAGGAAAGAACCAGAAAGAGAAAAGGCAGGAAAAGAAGGAAGAAAAGATAAAGGAAGTGAAAAACAAGAGGGAGAAAAAGGAAAGAGAGAAGAACAAAGAGAGTGAAGAAAAGGTGGGAAGGAAAAAACCACAGAAGGATGAAAAGGTGGAAGATGAGCGAGAAATGGAAAAGGCAGAAGATGAGGCAATAGAAGAACAAGAGGGAAGGGATGAGAAAGGGAATGAGAAAAGAGATGATGTGGAGGAAGAGAGGAAAAGAGAGAAAAGAATGAAGGATGAAAAAGAAATTAAGGAAGAGGAGGAGGATGAACAAGAGGGAGAAGAATGGGAAAGGAATGAAAGAATGGGAGGTGAACAGGAAATGGAGGAAAATAGCATTGGAGAGGAAAAGGAAGATGAGATGGAGAAAGATGAGATGAGGGAAACAAAGGAGAAACAAGGAAATGAGATGAACCAGGCCAAGAAAAGAAACAAGGAGAGAAAAGTGAAGGATGAAAATAAACCCACAGAAGAGAAGGGAAGAAAGAACAAAGACAAATCCAAGGAGGTGGAGAATGAGAAGGGATCCAGGAAAAGGAAAAGCAAAGAGGAAGGAGACAAGAAGAAAAACAAGAAAGTAAAGAAGGAGGAAGATGAGAAGGAAAAGAAGAAAGAGGAAGAGGAAAACAAGTGGAAGTGGTAAGATTTCTGTGGGTTACCAGGGTGTGCTGGTGTTTGACCTGGGGGGAGATGTCAGGGATTATAGAGCTAATGGAATTTTATACTGATATTTTAAAATGTCAAAATATCGAATCTTATTAACTTTTTTTGTGGATTTTTTCCCATTTTCCAACTACAGAGGAGGCCACATACTTTTGGAAATCTCAAAACTTTTTTGAATTTGGGGAGAGGGGACAAAACAGGAAAAATGCATGGATTTTTTTTGCTAAATTTTTCCTTTTTTCTGACCAGCTTTAGCAAAATATACCCAAGCATGTACATTATAGAGCAGTTGGTGTAACTTCAACGCATGGGCATCATCTCATTTATTAATGCTGGTGTGTTTGCCTCACGGCTTTAAGGCAAAATAAAATGGTTAAAAATAAAAGGGCAGTTTGCAAGATAGAGAATCCTTATACTGTACCATATACAGTATGTTTAAAAAGCACCAGCTATGATTGGTGTAGCCAGCAGATGTCACTGTATGCTGGAATTTTGTCACAGATGACTAGAATTCAGGTGGTTAGATCAGTGGTTTTCCGCCTGTGATCCGCGGACCCCTGGGGGTCCGCAGAGTATGTCTAAGGGGTCTGCGAAAGGTTGTCGTTACCATAGAACAGTGATTTTCAATCTGTGGACCCCTGGGGGTCTGCAGACACTGTTTAAGATTTCCAAAGGGGTCCGCACCTCCATTTGAAAATGTTTAGGAATCGGCAAATGAGAAAACTGCTGGGTTAGAAGCTAGAGCCATCAGTTGGATGGTGTCAGGGAATTTTTAACAAGTCCCATCTGCATGATTGTCCGTTGCATTCCTTGCAGAGCTGACCACTACTTCCCTCAGCAATCATTTTGCTGCAGTTCTTGCATTATGTGGAGCACACAACCCTGTTTTAAATGCTGTAGTTTGCATTTCCCTCTTGGTATGGGGAATCTTATTTGGTGATCCTACTACCTCCTTGAGCGGAGGGTGTATTTTGATTACTCGCTGGACAGGTCTGGCTTCGCTGAATGCAGTGGCCTCCCCAGGAATTGAAATGGGGGGGGGGGGTGTTCGAATGTACTGGGGGGGGGGGTCACTAAATTGGCATGTAACTAGTTCACAAAACTGGGGGGGTGTTGGGGAAATTCAGGGGGGGTGTAAACTTTTTCACTAGTAGGGTGGTGAAGCACTGGAATGGGTTACCTAGGGAGGTGGTGGAATCTCCTTCCTTAGATGTTTTTAAGGTCAGGCTTGACAAAGCCCTGGCTGGGATGATCTAATTGGGTTTGGTCCTGCTTTGAGCAGGGGGTTGGACTAGATGACCTCCTGAGGTCCCTTCCAACCCTGAGATTCTATGATTCTATGATTCTATGAATGAGGTGGTTGCATAGTAACTAGTTAGCTTGCACCATGTGGTCTCCACACCGACACATGTCTATGACTACATTTCCCAGGAGGCTGTGCTGCCCTGGCAGTGAATGAAGTCCAGCGAGCTGCAAATTGTTTTGCATAGGAATTGCATTTCTTAACCCTTGTTATAAAAAAGTGCCATTCTCTCGAAAGCAGGGCCGAGCTGCCTTTGCAACTCAGCCCAGGGGGAGCTGTGTAGGAAGGGGATGAAACACTTCCACGTGAAAGGTCATGGGATGTCACTAAGCTGAGACTGCTGGTAGCATGTGGCTGGCTGCAGAGTGCCTGGCTCTTGCATGTGGTCACTCTTACCCATGGAGGTGTCATAGCAGCTCCTGCCATGTGACGTGACTGGATTTGGGGCATGTTTCAGCACGGCGGGGTGCTGGTTAGACAAGCCCTGGATCGTTTTCACCCCAGTCCTGGCCGGGGCTGGCTCAGCAGCCTCCAGTCTTTGATAGGTTTGCAGATCAGTGCCACTCGCAAGGGAGTGGTGAGTGGCAAAGCCAGGTAAGGGGGGTGAGGTGAGATCTTTTATTGGACCAAGTTTCTGTTGGGGAGAGAGACCCGCTTTCGAGCTCACACCGAGCTCTGGGCACCGTACTCAGAATGTCGCCGCTAAATCCAAGGTGTGGGACAGATTGTTTAGCCTAAATACATATTTCCAGGGACCATTCAAGGGGAAATGGCCTGTTAACACCCCTCCAATCATAGCGGGGAAGGAGGCGGAGAGAAACAGCTGGGGAAGTTAGTTATTAGTGGGTTATAGATTGTTGTAATAAATCCAGTGTCTCTGTTCAGTCCGTGATTTTTAGTGTTTAGCAAAGTTATGACTGTGAGCTCCCAGGTTCGTCTCCCGAAGGCGTTGTGCGGGTTTCCTTGGAGGATGAGACTGATGGGTCAGATATGGAATGATCGCTTTGGGAAACGTGTTTCCCCCCACCGGGGATGTGGTTTATTTGTCTTTTATCAGTTGCCTGGGGGCGTTCGTTCGAGAGCGTAGCGACTGTCTGGTTTCACCCACATAGTTCCTATTTGGGCCCGTGGGGCCCGTGCCAATTTGGGGGTCCCCACAGGCGTGCTGAAACCTGGGTAGAAGTGGGGGGCCACCGGAACTGTGACCCTGCCCCCCTGCTCCTCTTCCCCCTGGGGCCCTGCCTCCCTGGCCAAACCAGGCAGAGGTAAGAGCCACCCAGGGTGCCCGGGCCAATGTGGGGAGCCCAGGACCCTCCAGCTGCCCTTGGAGGGGGGCCCGAGAGCAGCCCTCAGCCAGTGGCCCTGCCACGCGGGCCGTGCCGCCCAGTGCAGGTGGAGTGTGTGGGCCTCCCCCACAGCAGCCCGGGCTCCTTAGGTGGCTCTTACCATGGCCTGGCTCCAGCTTCTGGTCTGGCGGGGGGTGGGGCCTCAGGGGAAAGAGGGGGAGCAGGGCCCTGTGGCAAGGGGGGGGCTAAGGCCCACCTCCCCCCCCCACTGGGAAGAGTCTGGTGGCACTAGCAGGGGCTGCACCTTACCAACTCCCTAGCTGCGACCCCTCCGTGGCCTGCCTGAGGCTTGAAGTTTTGGGGGGGGCAATGTGGTCCTCCTGCCCCGCAAAGTACGCCCATGTTAAAAAGTGGGCAGGCATGGCCTTCCCCCTTTGAAAAGTGGGGAGGGGGCATGGCCCCCTTGGCTCCCTGGTTCTGGTGCCCCGGGACCCCAGGGTGTGGGGAGCCCAAATGTTCTTTGTGCCCAGGGCCCCAATAAATCTTAATCAGCCTCTGTATCTGGGGCATTTAGTGCCCTGGCTGAGGTGCACCACATGTTGTGATAGGCGTGTGTAGGACCCCTGGATCCTGAAAGGTGCATTGTGGGGGGCGTGTTGGTCGTTGCAGCCGTGGAGGTATGTCTGCAGGTTTTGCATCTGTCGTTCTGGCAGGGCCTGGTGCCGCTTTGAGTTGGTGGGTCCTGATCCGTGGGGAGCTTGCTTCTGATGATGAGCTTGAGGCGGGGTGTTTGAAGGCCCGAAGAGGGGGTTCAGGACAGATTTCTTTCAGGATGGGGTCCCCATTGAGTGTGGGTTGTATTACAATACTGCATGCAAAGGCAAGTCAGGCATAGGTGATACTGTCAGTCTGGGGTAAATCAGGCATCTGTGCAGCGTCTGTCTGTATCATGTGAACTGTCCTCATGGCATGTCCATCAACAGCTCAATCAGAGTGCTGCTTTGGGCCAGATCGTCAGCTGGTGTAACTCAGGGTAGTCCCATAATTCCTGGACTCTTTAGCCAGATTTTTGCCTCGATTGTCTTTCTGCTGGGCCGACGTGTTCCTTCTGTTCCATATTACACCCCCCAGGGGAGGGGAAAAGCTAAAATACTTCCTACTCCCACCCAGAAAAGCATGGAAGTTCTCAGCAGGCTTTGGGGGCCTCCTTGGTCATTTTGCTTGTTGTGCCAGGGTTTGGCAGGGCAGCACGGAGCACGCTTCGGATTCGCCAGCTTGCCTTGCGCGTGGCAGTGTTTGGGCATGACGGGATGATCGGAGAGCATGGTGTGATCCTTAGTCTACGTCAAAGGAGCATAGCAGACAGCATAACCTCCGTCCCTTCACAGCCACTGTGCAAGCCCAAGTCTATGTCCCAGCTCGTCAGCTGGGATTTTCAGTCCCCTTCCCAAGTCCTTGGCTGGAGGCTAATGCATTAGGGCATAAATAAAAGGTGAGCAGACAAATATCCTCCTGCAAGTGCAGCTGTTAGAGGAAACTGTGTCACGAAAGGAGCTGTAAAGGTTATGCCGTGGCATTTAGGGTCTCTGCATAAAAACAACATTGCGTCCCCGGTTTTTAATTATGTTAAATGTGGGGGTCTAGAAGTGAATATAACACAGCTGGGTTGTCTCACACTCTCCCCCCTCTCCACCGTATCGTGTTCAAGCTCCACACCGCTTATCCGCCCTTGCGACTTCCCATGCCCCCCCACTTTACTCCGCTCACCCTCTATTCGACTGCTTCTCCCGTTTCCATGCGTTCTGTCTAGACGCTTGTGTCACCGTGGTGTTGGAGCACATCACCATAACTGTCGGATTTTAGCCTCACCACACCCCTGTGAGGGAGGGCAGTATTATCCCCATTGTACAGATGGGGACACTGAGGCACAGGGTGGCTTAAGTGACTTGCCCAAGGTCATATAGGGAGTCAGTGGCTGAGATGGAATGTTAGATGGGTGGGATCTGAGTTACAACAGAGAATTCTTTCCTGGGTGTCTGGCGGGTGAGTCTTGCCCACGTGCTCAGGGTTCAGCTGATTGCCATATTTGGGGTCGGGAAGGAATTTTCCTTCAGGGCAGATTGGCAAAGGCCCTGGGGGTTTTTCGCCTTCCTCTGCAGCATGGGGCACGGGTCACTTGCTGGCGGATTCTCTGCACCTTGAAGTCTTTAAACCATGATTTGAGGACTTCGATAGCTCAGACGTAGGTTAGGGGTTTATTACAGGAGTGGGTGGGTGAGATTCTGTGGCTGTGATGTGCAGGAGGTCAGACTAGATGATCATAATGGTCCCTTCTGACCTTAAAGTCTATGGGCTGGGAATTGGACTCATATCTCCTGAGTACCAGAGCAGCACCCTGTCCGCTAAAGCTAGACCATCCTCCCTAGCCTGGTTCCTTCCACACCATCCCCTTCCCTGTGGGGCACCCTCCCTGAGCTGATCCACAAGCCCTCTGCTCCAAATCTTTTCCTAAGACCCATTTCTCCCACGATGCCTACAGGAAGCTCACTGACGCGGTTCCCACTGTGTCCTGGGCTGGTGGTATCCCAAACGGAGCAGCGGGGAATTGAGGATCTGAGCAATGCACGTGCTGAGACGCTCCCTAACCATTCCTGGTGTTTTTCTCTATAAGGTGGGAAGAGGAGAAGACGGACGATGGGGTGAAATGGAAACAGCTGGAGCACAAAGGCCCCTACTTCGCCCCTCTCTACGAGCCGCTCCCTGACAATGTCAAGTTCTATTACGATGGTGCGTCCTGTTTTATCACTGATACTGCAAAACGCAGCAATATTCGTGACAGGGCACAGCTGGTAAAATGGGCCGAACAAAGAATACGGTTTGTCCGAAGCAGACTGTCGCTCGCTCTGAGATGAGAGCCTACGTTAACCAATCTGTTCAGGTCCATGGGCCTGGCAAGAGGCTAATTTTGCAGTCTCTCTGATTGCAGAACGTGGAGTTAAACACCGACTACTTTTTAAAAGCCAATGCATTTAGAGCAGTGGTTCCCAAACTGGGGTTCGCAAAATGTTACAGGGGGTTCTCGGGAAAAAATTCCCTAATGGCGGACAGAGCTGTCCCTAGGGACCCTGGATAGCATGGGGCCAGCAGCACAGAGCCCCTGGACTTCCAAGAGCTAAGTAGATCAAAGCAAGGCTATCCATCACACTGAGGAGATTCAAACTTCAAGTCTCCTAATAAGAAATGGAAACGGAGGTGGATATTTTTTGCTGTTTTTAAAGTTAAATAGGCAGCTAGTATTGTTTTTAAAATGATTGTGAAGAACAAGTTTAAGCTTTGTTCGTTGTTTGCCTGGACTGCTCAAGACCTGAATGCTTGTCTAGGAGGAACTCTTTGAGTTGGCTTCTTAAATGCCTTCCTGCTGTTTCACGTCTGATACTCCTTGGTGAAACATAGGAGCCTTGACTTAGAACAGGCTTATTCAAAGTGTTAGAAGCTACGGAAGTGAGATCTTGGAAGAGTGTTGCCGTTTTCATAATATAATAAAAATACTGTAATGATAAATAATAATCAATAGTGTGTAATAAGCATGTCATAAAAACAAATTTTATTTTTCCAAGTTCACTGCTTTATAATTTATACTCAGGTAAAGGAGAAAATCCCTGGAAATATTCATTTTTAGGAGAGGGTTCCTGGAAATATTCATTTTTAGGAGAGGGTTCACGAGACTTGACATCTTAGTGACAGGTTGTTAAAGTTTGGGAACCACTGATTTAGAGTAATCCCGGGCATTCAGAAATCATGAGATTCTCCTGCCCTGCCCTCCCGGCATTGGTTTGAAAATTGTGGAAGAAAAAAATTTCTTTAAAAGAAAATAATAAATGGTGGGCTTGGGGGAGGGGTAATTGCCTTACCGTACGTGAGCCTTTAGGGTTAATTCGCCTCACGCTTACAAGTGTTTCTCCGCAGCCGGCTTGGCTGGAGGGGGGATTAGAGCAGGAGGGTGACCGATGATAAAGCACACTGTGTTCCTGTACAGGCAAACCCATGAAGCTGAATGGGGCCACGGAGGAAATTGCCACCTTCTATGCAAAAATGCTAGATCACGAATATACCACCAAGGAGATTTTCCAGAACAACTTCTTCCACGACTGGAGAAAGGTACCTGCTTTGTGGGCACATAGTCACTGCTCCTTGGCCATAAGAATGCACATGGGGGGGTGCGGGGGGAATGGAAGGCTGCGTCTCTAGGGGGCGGAACTGAGCTTGCGGTGTATGGCCTGTCTCTATGGCTGGTAGAGCTAGGAACAGTAAGGGATGTGTTTGTGGTTGGAGCAGTAGAGGGGATGTACCGTGAGGTGGCTTAACATGTTCACGTCCTTGCTTTTGTGGGTTTGAATCAAGAGGTGTTTGTAGCATCCTGGCCCAGACTGCTTCACGTTAGTTTTTGGATATTAATTGCCTAGGTTTTTTTAAAATGTTTAATAGGAGGTGGTGGTAGATGAAGTGGGGAGGGCAGATGTGTGCGAGCGGAGGTGCGGGTATGAGCTGGATTAAGCCTTGTTATGAGCTGAGTTAAACCTCATTGAAACTGGTGTGTGAATGTGTCCTTCACGTGAGACAGTTAAGGGGCCATGTCTAAAACAAGGCGTAATAGTCTGCCCAGAAGCTAGCACCATTTGGGCAGAGGGTTTCACTGGGTTTTGTTCTACCTAGTTGTGTGTCTGTGAGTGTGGGAAAACGTCGAGCTGGGGGCAGATGAGGACCAGAGCGGTTGAGGCAGTGAAAGAAAGCTTAGCAAGAGCCTGTAAGCACGGTGTGACCCTGGGAGAAGCATAGAGAGAGAGTTTTGGGGTCTGGTGCTGGCTAAAGAGGTGTAGGGCTGTACACAGAGAAGCTAGCCCCTGGGTTTAGTTCCTCCCGCGTTTGTAGAAGCAGGATTTTCAGCATTCCTTGTTAATAAACCAGATTGCATTAAATAAAATACCAGACTCCATCCACAGTTTCTGCTCTCAGCTGGAACATCTCCAGGTCTCTGACCTCTGACTAGCTGCTCAGGGGTGACAATATTTTATCATTCAGCAGCTACACGTGAGCACTTCTATATTGCAGGAGAAAATCTCTCACAGAACAGTGAATCCTCACAGAGCAGGTTTTATGTGCACCTGGCCACTGGCGAGAATGCTTCCATGCCCAGCAACCCCACGTAAATCGGGCTTGTGTGTGCCTGGCTTGGAATTTCTTCCCTGTCTGCTCTGAGCTGTGGTTTAGTGCTGCTGTTCCACCCCAGAGGTGGTTGCATTGCACGGGTGTATGAAGTGATCTCCATACACAGACTTTGAAGTATTCAGTTTTTATCGGTCAATGTGGCTTTCACCAAACACGTGCAATCCAAAGCAAAAATGTTCCCATCAATAATTGAAATTTACAGATCGGCAAAGTAAGAAAAATGCTGCTTTAGAACTTAGTAGAGTTTGGTTTAAGGATATTTACTTTGTATGTTTTGACATGGCATGTTGACAGTTTTTGTTTGAACGGTTACAAAGCTTTAACTTTTTTGAATCGCAGCGGCAGCTGTCATTAAGTCATCATTGTTTGACACCCCCCCACACGCAACTGTGAAAGTTTAAATCAAGAAAAAATTGGACAAAATTATTACAAATAAACATGGATATTATCCACTGAAATGATGAACAAATAAAAATTGAATTCTGTCAACCCTGCCTGTACACAGGCTCAGACTTTCAAAAGCGGCCACCAGTTCAGAAAAATAAACTTTTCAGATGCAGCTTAATCCTAGTCTTTGATTTCAGCATTGATAGCACAGCTGCTTGGCAGAATGCTAGATAACCCCCATGTGGCTTATCCCCAGTCATAATTGAGATTTGCTCGCCTGTTCTCCAAGTCTCTTCTGGCTTTTGCTCAGGAAATGACCTCAGAAGAGCGGAAGAAGATAAAGCACCTGGAGAAGTGTGACTTCAAAGAGATGCACAAGTACTTTGTGGACAAAAACGAGGCCCGGAAAGCTTTGCCCAAAGAGGAGAAACAGGTTAGGAGGCTGTTTCTAATGACTCCTGTGGATGGTTGGTAGATATTTAGTCTGGGTGTAGGTGGCTTACTTTCCTTATGCCAGCTGTTGTGTGGCACTCTATGCGATTGGAAAATTAATACCTCTGATTCAAAATCAGGAATCTGTTATCTGTGCCTGGGTAGTAGTCTATAACCTCTTCAGAGAATCATAGAATATCAGGGTTGGAAGGGACCTCAGGAGGTCATCTAGTCCAACCCCCTGCTCAAAGCAGGACCAACACCAACTAAATCTTCCTGTTACCCTCCTCCATCTCTGCCTGTTTGTCTCACTCATTTGCTGCATCTTGTCTTAAAATAGGGCAGGGAAAAACTTATTTTTCATACCTTTAATGGAAGCAAAGTCAGACTCCAGTAGGTTTAAATTATCATCCCTCAAACCCCCATAACATTTGCCTTTTTGGATTTATGTCTATGGAGTTACTGGCCAGTTCTCCAGACGAAATAATTTGTTTCTGATGCAGCCCGCTCAAACTTAGGCTCCGATCCGGTAATCAGATCCCTGTCCTGTTGACTTCATTGTGACTCCACACAAGCATCAGGTTCTGCTAGTGTGGATCATCTGGCAGGGTCGTGACTGTTCGAATTCTGTGAGGACACGTTAAGCCATTAGTCACGGCCTTATCACTGAGCGTCCTTGGGCTATCAGTGTGTGTGTATGTAATATAGTGGCTTTAGAGGACGTAATCATGTCTCTCTCCAGCAATGATCAAATCCATGCTAATTACGGGCAATCAGTGAAATTGCTCGTTTAGCTCCAGTGCTTTGGGGCTTGTGCTTTTCATGCCAAGACTTGATCCGTGACGGTGCTGTGGTATCCTGTATCACAGGCCCTGATTTTTATTTTTCCCGGTGGGTGCTCCACCCATGCTCTGCCTGGAGGCTCCACCCCTACCCCTTCCCTGAGGCCCCACCCACGCTCCACCTCTTCCCACCCCCACTCCACTCCTGAGGCCGCTCGCTGCTCTCCGCCCTCCCCCGAGTGCCTCCCGCCAGCTGCCAAACAGCTGATTGATGGCCCTCACCAAACAGCTGTGGCTGATGGGTGCTGAGCACCCCTTATTTTTTTTCTGTGGTTGCTTGAACCCCGGAGCACCCACAGTGTTGGCGCCTACGTCCTGTATGTGTACAGCCATGGGTCATTTAGTAATGTACCGATTAATGCTGGTTCTGCCTCTTCGAGTTCCCCTGCTTCCGAAAAGAGAGGTTTGACTTGTTTCCAGCCATTGGGTATCCACTCATTGTCAGTGCTGTTGGTTGATTGCTGGCAGTCGGTTTGAAACTCCGTAGCAGGGGGCTGGTTTCTGATTCTTTAAGCTCTTGAATTTATGAAGCAATTTCCTTCTGGAAGACCCATTGGTAATGGTAGGCGCAGCACCCGGGGTAGCACCTTGGACTGGTGTTTTCTCCATGGATTGTGTTTTAAATCAGAAACTGAAGGAGGAGGCAGATAAGATCCAGGAGGAGTATGGGTACTGCATCCTCGACGGGCATCGGGAGAAAATAGGCAACTTCAAAACCGAGCCCCCGGGGCTGTTCCGTGGGCGCGGGGACCACCCGAAAATGGGCATGCTGAAGAAGAGGATCATGCCAGAGGACGTCATCATAAACTGCAGCAAGTGAGTGAGTTCCCATTAGCTAGCACTTAGCTCTTCAGGCCAGGTCCTCAGCCGGTGTCAATGGACTTTGCTCCATTAAAGGCCAACATTTTCTCCCTGGCGTTATCCTTGGCTTTATTCAAGTCACTCTGCTGCCTGCCTGCTTCCAGCAGGGCTAAGTCATTGTTTTGCTCTACTGTCACTCCTGAGATTTAAATTCACATGTGACATCTTGAGTCTCCTCTTCTGAGGAGTTTTCCCCTTTCTACACGATAGGTACATTTCTCAGTCAAATCCTGCGTAGATACAGATGGAGTGGCCCAGGGGTAGCCAGTCAAGTCCAATCTCTCATCTGTTAAGGGATTTCTTATTAAAGCTTTGCAAAGGAGAAACATGTGGTGTGGTGCCCTCTATTGCTTCTTTGGGAGGTCTGAAGAAAGCCGGAGAGATTTGCTCCCTACCCTGCCCCGAATCCTGCTTGTTTCTACCTTAGAAATATCAGAAATGCAGTTGTCAACATTATGCTTGTTGGAGGACTGCATGGAGGGCTGTGAGCTGCGGCTTGGAAACCCTCTGAGCCCTTCATTAAAGAGGGCAGGGTTAGCAAAGAGCGTTTCTTCCCTGGAGTTGAGTTAAATAAGTGTTAATCTGATATTGGGCAGTTTGGGTAACAAAGCCACTTTCCCACTCAGTGAGATTCAGTTGCTTGGTGTACCCAGTGCCGTTACACCCACTACTTCTCCAGTTGTCTTTAGTCTTCTGGGTAAAAGACCTGGATGTTTAGAATCATAGAATCTCAGGGTTGGAAGGGACCTTAGGAGGTCATCTAGTCCAATTCCCTGCTCAAAGCAAGACCAACCCCAATTTTTGCCCCAGATCCTTAAATGGCCCCCTCAAGCATTGGAATCACAACCCTGGGTTTAGCAGGCCAATGCTCAAACCACTGAGCTATCCCTCCCCACTGACAAAGTTAATATTGTAACTAAGCAGAAAATCTCTTTGCTCCTTTACAAGAGCAAACCTTGCCTATTAAAAAAGATGCCCATTGGGGCCCAAGTCCACTTCTTTTCCCTTGGTTGGCGTTTAGTGTCATTAGCATTGGGTTGGTTTTGGTCGGTCTTTGAACAGAAGGGCCCAGGGAGTGGTGGTAATTTTGCTTCGTATCCTCTCCACCTAACAGGGACTCCAAAACCCCCGAGCCCCCGTCGGGTCACAAGTGGAAGGAAGTGCGCTGTGACAACACTGTCACCTGGTTGGCTTCGTGGACCGAGAACATCCAGAACTCGATTAAGTACATCATGCTGAACCCTAGTTCCAAGCTAAAGGTGGGTGTGCTGTTCCCTGTCAGACCATCTCTTTGCCATTTGATTGGCCCCGTTTATGCCACAGTCCACGTATGTGCCCGTAGAGGAGCAGTTGGCACAAACTTCTGCGTGCCGCATCTTTGTGTATTTGTCCGGTGCGATTGTCAATGCATTGTACGGCCACCCCGGTAACATCGCAAGCCTTGCGAGAGAAGCTAGAGTCTCTTGAAATTGGAGGATTTTGCAGTTATGCCTCTGACTTTGGATTTGTATGGAAAGACCTTTCTGGCTTAAAGAGAGGCCAGGTGGCCTAATGGATAGAGCACTGGACTGGGACTCAGGAGATATGAGTTCTATCCCCGTCTCTGCCACTGAGCTGCCAGGTGAGCCCCTGTGAAATCTGGTCTTTTGTGTGTTTTTGCCCTATATTATACAGATTTCACGGGGGGAGACCAGCCTTTCTCAAATCGAGGGTCCTGACCCAAAAGGGAGTTGCAGGGGAGGTCACAGTGTTATTTTAGGGGGGGTCACAGTATTACCACCCTTACTTCTGTGCAGCCTTCAGAGCTGGGCAGCCGGAGAGCGGCGGCTGCTGACAGAGGGCCCAGCTCTGCAGGCAGCTGCGCAGAAGGGTGGCAATACCATACCAGGCCATCCTTCCTTCTGCGCTGCTGCTGGCGACGGCTCTGCCTTCAGAGCTGGGATCCCGGCCTGCCGCTGCTCAGCTCTGAAGGCAGCGCTGCCGCCAGCAGCCTCACAGAAGTAAGGGGAGCAGAACCACAACCCCCACCCCCCCCCAATAACTTTGAAACCTCCACTATTACAACACGGTGACATTTCAGATTGAAACAGCTGAAATCATGACATTTATGATTTTTAAATCCTATGACCATGAAATTGACCAAAATGGACCTTGATAGGGCCCTAGTTGTAATGATTCACTAAGAACGTGGTTGGGGAGACTGTTTTGTTTTACAGTAACCCCAGCGATGGTGGTTTTGATAGTCTAAATGGGCCCGTATTGGGCTTGATATTAGCAACATACTTTGTTCTCCATTTGTACTTTAAAAAAGGCAATTTAAATCTGGATATGTTCTACAAGTACAACAGGGAGGTTAATAAACATGCAAAAGTCAGGGCACCAAATCAAAGCTTTCATTGTAGCGTTAACTCAGCTACATTGCATTTAGGTTCACATTGAACAGTCTGTTAGTAATCAAATATTATAAATGTGCAACAATGGAGAGTTAGTGCTTTATCATTGCTTGATTTATATTCTTAATCTTCTAACGATGAGATGTGCGTTAGCATGATCTTCTGTGAAGTCAGTGCTGGTTCAGTGCTTCTCCACAGCCATCAGGGGGCGCCCAAACCATTCTTCCAAAAATTGTAGTTATTCCTCTTTAACTTGAGTGACATGGAGAGATGATTTTTAAAAAAAAATCATCCGAAGACTGAACGGTATATAGAACCTGGACAGTGTTCTTAATGGTATTCTATCATCAATCTGGAACCAGGCAGTTTCCTTGTAAAGGGTTTTATTCCTGGAGCAGATTAGGAATTGTTCGACAAAACGTTTTTGGTTGGAAAAGGCTGGTTTGTTAAAATCAAAAAATTTTCATGGGAAAGGGTCTGCTTTGGTTGATTTTTCTACACCAAAAAATTTAAAATATATATCTATTTTTTAAATTAATGAAATGAAAAACTCTGGTTTTCCAGCTCAAAATAACTTTTCACTTAGAAACTTAAGCTAACTCTAGTTGGGAAACAATGGTCAAAATCCAAACAAAATGTTTTGAAATGACTGAAATGACCTGAGCCAATTATTTTTTAAGATATTTGATTGGTGAAAATTTTAGATGTCGACGTTTTGCCCCAACTCAGGATGGGAAATGTTTTGAATTATCTCGAAATGTTTTGCAGGATGGAGAAGCAGTTTCTTGCCTAGCTCTGTTTATTACCTGTGACGGCAGCCGGGTGGCAATGGGTGCTGCTCAGGGCAAGTGGAAATGTCCATTTTTCCTTGCAGGGGGAGAAGGACTGGCAGAAATATGAAGTTGCCAGACGTTTAAAAGGTGTAGTCAGTAAGATCCGCTCTCAATACCGCGCAGACTGGAAATCCAGGGAGATGAAGAAACGGCAACGATCCGTGGCCCTTTACTTCATTGACAAGGTGCCGGCTTGCTTCTCTGTCTTGTTGGGCTAGGTGTTTTGCTTGTAAAATTACTTTATCTGAGCTCCGTTCACACTTACTGGTAGCTGGGAGTTGTGGGTTAGGGAGCAACTCGTGGTCATAGAGAACTTGGAAGTGAATTGCGATGGGAAATGTCCGTGAAAGCGTGCTGGTGGTACAGCGCCGCGTGGACTGTTACACACGCTTCCTAGAAAAAACAGCCCCGCCTTTGCTACCCCCCAACACACACTGATTTCCAGCGTGTGTGCGAAGCTTGTCAAGCCTGCTGCCGCTTGCACAGACGAATAAGGGACGCTGCATCCGCTGGCGACAGAGTCCTTTGTTGTAAGGGTCATTTCAATCCGGCCGATTGCTGCAGTGAAGTCTCCTGTTGAAAACATGGCTGTATTATCATTACTGCATGCAGGGCCGGCGCTTTCACAAGGCGACCCTAGGTGGTCGCTTAGGGCGCCAGGATTTGGGGGGCGGCATTTCGCCGCCATCGGTGGTGGGCGGTTGCCTCCTGCCTCCCGGCTCCACGCTCGAGCCGGGAGGCAGGAGGCAGCCGCCCGCTTCCTCGCAAAGTCCTCCTTCCTTGCAAAGTCCTCGCAAAGTCATGCTGGGGCTCAGCAGGGCTTTGCGGGCGGCTCGCCACGGCTGCCTCCTGCCTCCCGGCTCCGCGCTCAGCTCAGCAGCTGAGCGTGGAGCTGGGAGGCAGGGGCGGCTTGCCGCGGGCGGTGGGGGAGGCTGCCGCGGCCCACGGGCTGGGGGCTGAGCTGCCGCGGGCGGGGATGGGGAGCCACCTGCTGCGGGCGGGGGAGCTGGCTACCGCGGGGAGGGGAGGTGGGCGCAGGGTGGGTGCAAGGAAGTTTTGCCTAGGGCGCGAAACTTCCTTGCACCGGCCCTGACTGCATGTAAATGCAACTGAGCCTATGTCCTCTTCTGATATCCCTCCCCTGTGCCATCTAACCCCTGAGCTATTTCCTACCTCTCTCCGGCCCAGCTGAAGGCACAAGCATAATGATACATGCATAGCAAGGGTCCTTGAGATGCTTTCCTGCCGGGGTATTTCCGCACAGCTGTTCGAAGGGCTGTAAATATGAGCATAGAGATAAATGATGGAGCAAAGAAACTCCAGATGCTAATGAGGCATTTAGAGTAAGTGGTGATTGGGGCTGTGCTGACCCCTTGGTGGAAAGACATCTATATACAGTGTGTTTCTCATGACATCGTAGCCGCTTTAGCACTGGTTTTTGGGGGAGGAGGTGTATATTGGAAGATTAGGGGGTTCCATGCCTGCTCTGCTGTGTTCCTCCCAGCTGGCCCTGAGAGCCGGTAACGAGAAGGAAGAAGGGGAGACGGCGGACACGGTTGGCTGCTGCTCCCTGCGTGTTGAGCACATTAAGCTGCACCCAGAGCTGGACGGGCAGGAGCACGTTGTGGAGTTTGACTTCCTGGGGAAAGACTCGATCCGGTATTACAACAAAGTGCCTGTGGAGAAACCGGTGAGCAGGGCTGGGGCGGGGTTCGTACGCACTCCCACAGGTAGCTGATTGATCTACAGTACCTGTCCGTCTCCCTAGTACCTAAGTGTCTCGCAATCTTTAATGCGTGTATTCTCCCAACCCCCATGTGAGGGAGGATAGGGTTATTATCTCCATTGTACAAATGGGGAAACTGAGTCACGGTGGGATTAAGTGACTCACCCCTGAATGCACAGGGAGGCTGTGTCAAAGCAGAGACATGAACCCAGGTCTCCCAACTCCCAGGCTAGTGCCCTAACCACTTGGCCATCCTTTCCTATAAGAGCATACGAAAGCCTGTGCTGGGTCAGACCAATGGTCCATCTAGCCCAGCATCCTCTCTTCCGATAGTGGTAGGGGCCAGATGCTTCGGTGGAAGGTACAGAACTGGGCAGTTTATCAAGTGATCCATTGCCCGCTGTCCAGTCCCAGCTTCTGGCAGTCAGAGGCTTAGGGACACCCTGAGCATGGGGTTGCATCTCTGACCATCTTGGCTAATAGCCACTGATGGACCTATCCTCCAGGAACTTATCTAATTCTTTTTTTAATCCAGTTATACTTCTGGCCTTCACAACATCCCCTGGCAATGAGTTCTACAGGTTGACTGTGAACTGTGTGAATCACATCCTAATGTTTGTTTTAAACCTGCTGCCTATTAATTTCATTGGATGACCCCTGAGTCTTGTGTTATGTGAAGGGGTAAAAAACACTTCCCTATTCACTCCCTCCCCGCATCATGATTTTATAGACCTCTATCATATGCCTCCTTAGTCGTCTCTTTTCTAAGCTGAAAGGTCCCAGTCTTATTAATCTTTCCGTAAATGGAAGCTGTTCCATACCCCTAATCATTTTTGTTGCCCTTCTCTGCACTTTTTCCGATTCCGATATATCTTTTTTGAGATGGGACAACCAGAACTGCACGCAGTATTCCAGGCGTGGGCATACCAGGGATTTATATAGTGGCATTATGATATTTTCTATCTTATTATGGTCTCATTTCCTCAAGAAAATTGAAACGAAGTATTGACACTGGTCTGATTGTCTACTGCAGCTTGTTGTGTGTGGCCATCAAGGGCCGGGCCTGCAGTTGGTGGAAATCAGTGTAGTTCTGTTGACTTGATAGTCACACCAGCTGGAGACCTGGTCCAACTTTTCTCCTGGGAAAATGGACTCGAGCTCTTCTGTGTCTTAACACTTCTGAGCTCAGAGGCTTTATTTTCAGTCTCCACACCTCTTCCCCCCCACTTTGTAGTTATTGTCACCATACGGGGTGGAGTCAGTGTGGTTATTTGTACCACGTACATGAGGATGTTAGTTTCCTCAGACCATCCAACGTCATTGGGTTTGCACTTGTAAGTTGTTGAAAGATGCTGAAATACACTTGAGTGACAAGCTTTTTTAATCACAAGTTACAGTATAAAGAGGGAAAAATTTACTGGGCCACATGTCACTGGCTTCTGTATTTAGGGTAATGTTTTTCTATCCTCATTGACTTCGGCCTAAATTAGCAAACGATTCAAATGCATCGTTATCTAGTGATGTCAGAGAGGCACCTGGGGTCTATACCACAGGCTGCCACTCTGGTCAATGGGCAAGACCGTTACCTCTGTGTCCCTTTTCCTGATCTATAACATAGTGTGATACCCACTTCGCAAGGGTGGTAAGGCTAAATGCAGGTGGGCAACCGTGGTAAAAACATTTGCCCAAGGTCACAAGGAGACAGTGGATAGCCTGGGAATGAAATCTAGGAGCCCCAGCCTTCAGCTGGAAGATGGCGTGATATATCCATCACAAGGGTGAGGAGGCTTAGCTAAGGTTGCTTTGGGATTCTTGGATGAAGAATCCAGTGGAGGGTAGCATCCGTGAGAGTCTGCATGGCCCCTTGGTGTAATTCTTTGTGTCGTTGCAGGTGTTCAAGAACTTGCAGTTATTCATGGAGAGCAAAGACCCAGGGGACGACCTCTTTGACAGGCTGAATGTAAGCTGGATTCGTCTTGCTCTTGAAACCGAGGGGCCGGTAGTGCCGACTTGAGCTAGGCAGATAGTGCAAACAGTTGCCCCAGTCTTGCCTGCAGGACCCCAAGTTAGTTCAGTTCCATTCTTCCCTTGAGCAGAGAGACTGCCAGACCCGGCAATA
Source organism: Macrochelys suwanniensis (assembly GCA_033296515.1). Taxonomy (NCBI): domain Eukaryota; kingdom Metazoa; phylum Chordata; order Testudines; family Chelydridae; genus Macrochelys; species Macrochelys suwanniensis. The sequence goes on along the minus strand of CM065776.1, from coordinate 256,576,174 downwards.
CGGTGTGGGCATAAGGGGGTCAGTCGGGTGAGGCCACTGATTTCATTTTCACTCATGATCCTGATTTTTAATGCCCGTCTTCTCCCATGATTAGCTAGTGCAACCTGCTGTGTCCCCCAGCACCCCGCTGTAATCTTTGATTTCTCAACCCAGTTGCTGCGCGAGTAGTAACTCAGCAGCTGAGCTTTCCGGGCCCCACGCCCCGATGGCAGACCCGCTGTCTCCAGCAGGTTATAAAACTGCCTGCAGTAGCTTAGAACAGCTCCAAACGGTCCACGGGTTCAAGGTCTGTGGCGGGCCCACAGTCTAGAGGCCGTATTTAGACAGAGCCAAACCTTTCCCTCGCCGACAGGGCAAGTGGCTATTTCCTGAGGGCAGCCACGCTGTCAGAAATGGCCTACATCCGTCAGTTTCCATGGGGGTAGCCTGAGCCACCTTTCAGAAGAGAGGCAAGGCAAGGCCGGGCCTTGAGACTGAGGGCCTGCTTCTCTGGTGCCCTCCACTTGTGCAGTGGGGGGGTTTAACCTGACCTTTCTGACGTGCTAGAGGTTTTAACGCCTCTCCAAGGTGGAGGGCAATTTAGAGTCTGGCCCGGAGCCGTCTGTGGTTTCTCTCCTGGAATCTGGCCTCCTGCCAAGTTATGTGTTAGCCACCAGCCCATAAATACACGCTAATGAATCGTTTCCATTTCTGTGGGCACTTCAAGGACTTGCGAGCCTCCCCCTCCCACGCTACCTCAGCTTTTGTACCCAGTCTGCGCCCCTACGCTGCATTCACACACCCCGAAACATTGCGTGTTGTTTCTGTGGGAGGGTTCTTATCTGTGAGGCCAAGGACGCGTAGCTAAGTAATCAGAACACTAGGGTCTCGGGTCCTGTTACAGTTTTTGACCCTCCAAGCACAAACACCAGTGGTCTTGGTGTTTAGTATCTGCTTCTTTTGATGGGACTGTGAGTCCGTTTGGTTCAGCAATATAAATTCAAGCAGATGTTGGGCCAGATCATTAGCTAGTGCAGATGCATTGAGTTCAATGGAGCTATGCCAGTATTCTTTAGCCAGTATACTCACCAATTTCAGAGCTGATGTGCAAAGTGACAAGAAACCTCTGCACTTCTGTGCTCCTCATCACTGTCATTTTTTGTGCCTAAAGTCTGCCCGCTTACAAATAAAAGGGAAATTGAAAACCAAGCACTTTATTTTCCCGCTTTTTACTAATTTCCCCCTCTGCCTTGTCTCTTTGTTCAGACAACGGTCTTGAACAAACACCTTCAGGATTTGATGGACGGGCTGACAGCCAAGGTGTTCAGAACCTACAATGCTTCCATCACTCTGCAGGAGCAGCTGAAAGCACTCACGAATGGTAAGGGAATGTTTCTTTAGGCACTTGTAGATAGGGTGACCAGACAGCAAGTGTGAAAAATTGGGATGGGGGTTGGGGGTAATAGGAGCCTATATAAGAAAAAGACTCAAAAATCAGGACTGTCCCGATCTGGTCACCTTACTTGTGGAACTCACGGCCACATGAGGCAGTGGAATCAAATGCCACATGCCCATAGAAACATGCAGTTAATGGGAGTTAGGATGAAAGTTATCAAGCCTCCGAGTTACCGAATGAGTGTAAGAATAGTCAGGAAGGGAATATTTTTTGCCTTTGTTGCACAGTGGGTTAACGGTATTATCTTGGGCTTATTTTTTTGCCTAGGTCTGAAGCATGAGTTGTTAGCTATCTCTGGAGGCAAAATACTGGGCAAACCCTATGCGCCCCCAGACCCTCTTTCCTTCTTCCAACCTCTGATAAATCATTGGGTAGCCAGCGATTTTAGTTTATTGTTCATATATTATGTGATGGTATGATGAACATGTCATATTCCATATAATCATTGTGTGTTAAATAGGGTTAAGTTGTAGGATTATAGATGTATAAGATTGATCAGTGTGTAGCTGATTGATTTCTGTAGTTCTCACTGGTGCATGGATGTATTTAGGAGTTGGCTATGCTGTGACATTCATAATTTCGTTGGCAACTTTAATACAATGGATAGAAGATAGTGGGCCTTGTGATTGTCTGTGTTACCTGCCTATGGATTCATCTGTTCCTATGAGCTCTAGATTTAAAACTAGCAGAGATAATTCTGTTCAACTTGAGGCTGTAGCTGCCAGAGCCAAACCCTCAATGGTTAACATAACACCCCTAAAATTAACTTGAAATAAAAATAAAGGTTGCAGGTAAATAGGTATATCCTGTAAATCAGTTAAATTTTTTCCCATCTTGAAAGCCTGTAATTTTTACCCTCCTTCCATTTCCTGTACCGGGTGCTTAATAATTGCATTGTGTTTTTCCAGCTGAGGACAACGTAGCAGCGAAACTCCTCTCCTACAACCGAGCCAACCGAGCAGTGGCCATTCTGTGCAACCATCAGAGAGCCACGCCCAAGAGCTTTGAGAAGTCGATGCAGAACCTCCAGGCCAAGGTAACAGAGGAAGGATGCTGATAACAACCCGAAGAGTGATTGCTTCTGTGTATCAGATGCGTTTCAGGGTTGCTAATCCTGACTGTGACCAGGTGCTCTGTGGGCTGGGGGAGTTTTTGTTTTTAAAGTTCTTACCGGGCATCAAAAATGATTTGAGGGCTGGAAAAAATGCCTTACAGAGAGACTAAGGCTTGGTCTACACTAGGGGCGGGGATTGATGTAAGGTATGTGTCTTCAGCTACGTGAATAACGTAGCTGAAGTCGATGTACCTCGATTGACTTACCGCGCCATGAGGACGCTACAGGGTCAACTGCCGCGGCTCCCCTGTTGACTCCGCTTCCGCCTCTCACCGGGATGGATTACCGGAGTCGACAGCAGAGCGACCGGGGATCAATTTATCGCGTCTACACTAGATGTGAAAAATCGATCCCTGAAAGATCGATCGCTACCTGCCGATTCGGCGGGTAGTGTAGACCTGCCCTTAGGGAGTCGATCTGTTTAGTTTATGAGAAAGGAGGTCAAGAGGTGGTTTGATTACAGTGTAATGGCAGGAAAATCCTGGGTACTAACCAGCTCTTTAATCTAGCTGAGAAAGGCAGAACAAGAACCGATGGCAGGAAGCTGAAGCCAGCCCAGTTCAAATTAAAAACTAGACACACATTTTGACCAGTGAGGATGATGGAACTCAAACACTGGAGCAAACTCCCATGGGGAGCGCTGGGTTCTCCATCTCTTGATGTCGTCGGATCCAGACTGGCTGCCTTTCTGGATGCTTTGGCCACACACGAGTGATTGGGTTTGGTACGGGAAGTAACTGGCTGAAATTCTATGGCCTGTTGTGCAGCAGGTTGGATTAGATCCATTGGTCCCTCCTCATCTTAAAAGCTGTGAATTCAGCTTGCTTTTCTTTAGCCCCCCTGGAAAGTCCTATTGACGTAGCCCTTACATTTCTACCGCTTAAATATTTCAGTGTCTGAGCTCGTTATCAGCTGTCGTTACTTGTTACACTGTCGTAGAGTTTAAGGCCAGAAGGAACCACTGAATCATTCAGTTCGACCTCCTGTATCTCCAGGCCACCAACAGCACCCGGCACCCACGCACCAAACCCAACAACCAGAATTAGACCAAAGTATCACAGCCCTCAAGAGAGGCAACTAGTGCATGTCACAAGCAGAGAACGGGGGACTGAGGTGCACCCATGCCCGAAGCTCCTGCAATGGCCACAGCAGGAGTTGTGAGCTCTCTGAGCAGTGAGGCTGCTTTCTGAGACCAGCTGTGTCCATCTTTTTAGAATGCGAAATGCCTAAAACCAGGCCAGCACAAAGGGACTGGCCTGCGGGACGCGCAAAACGCTGGAGAAGGCGTGATAGGAAACCCGGGGTGGAGGTGACAAGGAAACCCAATAGCATGTATGATGGGGACGAGACGGTGGCACTGGGTCGCCGTTGGGGCGGAAGCGCTGTCAGGCCTTCTCCGGGAAGAGGGGAAGCTCAGGGTAGTTTGTGTTTGTTTTCCCAGATCGACGCCAAGAAGGAACAGCTGGCCGAGGCGCAGATGGAGTTGAAGAGAGCCAAGGCTGACCTCAAAGCCAAAAAAGATGTGAAATCTAAAGCGTGAGGGTCTCGTGTATCACCGTCTTTGTTAGCAGAGGGAAGCGGGTGGGACTGGGGGCATGGCTAGACTATAAAGTTAAGTCGACTTACAGCCATGGCAGTAATTAATATAAATTTTAACGTCCACACTATGCTGCGTCTGTCGGCGATGAGCATCCTGATCAGGAGCACTTTAACTGGCACTGTGGGGCACTTACAGCCGGAGCCCCGCTGCCTGGGCCTGACAGCCGGAGTCCCACTACCCAGACTCAGGCTCTCCTCTCTCTTTTGCCCCCCACAATCCCTCACCAGGCAGTGGGGCTCCGGCTGGCAACAGCCGATGTAAGCAACACAGTGTCTGCACGGACATTGCGTTGATCTAACTACGTCGGCCTGAGCGCTACGCCCCTCGCGGAGGCGGAGTTAAGTCGGTGGAGTGGGCAAGTTACATCCGCGGGAGCGACATGTTAGCGTAGACGCTTGCAGAGTTAGATCGAGGTCAGCTGCCTTATGGCAACCTAACTCTGTAGTGTACACCAGGCCTGGGTGATATGGGATCCGTGGACTGGGGAGAGGGATTGGTCTTGGTAGTTTTTCTTAACCTTGTTTTCAGTTTCTCCTGCCACTCCGAGCTTAGAAAATCCTTGCTGTGAAACATCAGTGTGGGAGTCACTGGGAATCAAATTGATTTTGAGGATGTTCCTTACTAGCGTGGCCTGCTGGTTAAAAATCAGCTTCTGACCTGGCTCTGCTCTGGAGCCTGCCAGAGTGGAGGCTGGGGGGGTTTCTTTATGGGAAACCATCTTGTCTAAAGGCAGATTTTGGACACCTATTGCTGCACACCTTTATTGATGCTGCTGATAAAATACTACCCAGGCAAGTGGCACATGCTTCAAGCTTCTTGTGGATAGAGACGTTTGATCTGGCACAAAGTTGTGCCCTGGGCCGGAAGAGGGGGTGAGGAGGAGGAGCACTGACATTGATAGAAGGCACCTTTGCCATCCCGCGATGGTTTCAGAGCTCTGAATTGCTTCACCTCCCAGAGACTGATTTCCCTTCTGGGTACTTGTTGTCCTGGTGACCCTACTCTCGAAGATCACATACAAACCCAGGTGTTCTGTTCTGTTGAGCTCTGTCTTTTGAGCTCCACCTTAGTGCCCTAACCAAATCCTCTTCGTCGCTATTTTAGGAACATCTCTAGGCTTCATGCCATGCGGTCTCAACCTGTCGATGCTAATCTGTGCAGCGATTGGTTCTAGAGTGGGTTATTGGTAGCTTCATGGACTAGCAGATCGGATGCTCTGTAGGTCTAACAGGCTTGTGCCCAACGCTGCAGCCAAAGACTCTTTCCAAGCAGTCGAGTCTTCCAGTCTTACTTCTCCAACATTAATCTTTACACTGGCTCCCACATCATTGGTCTTGGTTACCGAATTTCCTTGCAGACGATGGAACGCTCGCCATCAAACTAATCCCATCTATCCATGACCTTGTGCCTCCTTTATCCAGTAGCCTTTTATTTTATTTAAAGTCAATGTAGTAATGGGGTATTTCACCACCGTGGGTTCGGCTGTGGCAGCTAGTTTCAAGCTCAACGAAGTGAAAGTCACCTCTGCTACTTGCTTCAGATATAGAGTCTCTAGGACACAGAACGACCAAGGGCAGTGACCACACAGACATTCACAAGTACAAGGTCTAGTCTGTTTTACAAATTTTATTAAAGTTACAATTAAAGCTATGATTACCTAAGCCTATAGAAATGCTATACAGACCTACGCACAGGTTACAACTATAATTATACTCACATCCTTAACTACAGTGTTAGTGTCTGATGGGTCTCTCATGGATTGATCATCAGTAAAAGGATGGTTCCTGCTGGAGTTTCCCATAGGGAGCTCAATTTTCCCACTCTGGCCACCCCCTTTGTATAATGTGGTTCTGTCTATACCTACATTCTGCACATGTCCATAAAAGGGTCAACCCTCTTTTTCCTTATTGGTCTGATGTCCCCATGAAACTTAAGGGACCCCAATTTCTATAGGTCATGTAGGTTCTCTTTATTCTCGTTAGCATTGATGCACCCTGCGGTTAGAACAATGTGATTACCGGGTATCTTGTAAGCAAAAAAAGTTACTTTTACTGTTAATTTTTTGCAATACCTATTGGTGCATCTTTTCCCTTAATTTTAGGGCATCGGGTTATTCTTCAGTCACTTACTTATGTCAACATGTCTTATCAAAAGGCCTAGTATGGCTAAGCTAAAATCTTACAGGCCTCAGCCTATAGACCTTGCGTTTCAGCCATACTTACTTAGGGCTAGTCTACGCTACCCGCCCGATTCAGCGGGTAGCAATCGATCTTCTGGGGATCGATTTATCGCGTCTCATCTAGACGCGATAAATCGATCCCAGAAGCGCTCCCCGTCGACTCCGGTACTCCAGCCCGACGCGAGGAGGAAGCAGAGTCGACGGGGGAGCGCCAGCCTTCGATTTTGCAGGGTCCACACCGCGAGGTAAGTCAAGCGAGGTACGTCGACTTCAGCTACGTTATTCACGTAGCTGAAGTTGCGTACCTTACTTCGACCCGCCCCCCCCGTAGTGTAGACCAGCCCTTAGATGCCTAATGCATGATTATTCCCTTCTAACTACGGATCAGTCTTATACTTCTATAATCCTACAACTTAACTCTATTTAGCATACAATGATTATATATCAGATAACATGTTAATTCATTATAACGTCACACAATAAATGAACAATAAACTAAAATCATTGGCTACAATCCCAAGCTTTTATAGTTGAAACCAATGGGAGCCTTTCCACTGACTGTAATGCATCAGCACCTGAGGTCTTAGTGACTGTTAAACAAAACCTCTGGGTCTCGATCCTTGTGGCTGTAGCAAACCATGGGTCTTGGCTCCTTTTCCTGGCTTGGTCAGAGCAGCAGGTCCCATCTCTATTGTTAAAGCCTATTTGCTTGCCGTGGCGTATATGGGACTGCCAGAGCGCAGAGGTTTGCACTGCAGCGTATCGCTCTGTATTTCAGCCCTGCTTTGTTTCCCTCTTTTAACGTCCCGTCTGACTTGTCCCTGCTCTGCCGCCAGCGCCGTGGAGAAGAAGAAGAAGCTGCTGGAGAAGATCGAGGAACAGCTGCTGAAGCTGAACGTTCAAGCCACGGACAAAGAGGAAAACAAGCAGATTGCGCTGGGCACGTCCAAGCTGAACTATCTGGATCCCAGGATCAGTGTGGCCTGGTAGGCTGCTGGCTCTCTTCAGAGCTGTTTCTTTACCCTCATATGTGCCTATCCCATAAACAGTGAGTGCTCAGCACCCACTGATCAGCTTCTTCCTCGCCCCCCTCCAAGCACTCCCACCCCAGCCTTCCCGCCGATCAGCTCCTTCCCCTCCCTCCCAGCTCCTCCCACCCGCCATGATCAGCCGTGAGCAGGAGGCGCTGTCGGGGGGGAGACAGCTGGGTGCGCTTGGGGAATGGGGCAGGGCAGAGCGGGGGTGGGAAGAGGCAGGGCAGGGGTGGAGTCTTGGGGGAAGGGGTGGAGTTGAGGGCAGGGCCTGGTGCAGAGCAGGGGGTTGAGCATCTGCTCTCCCCAGCTGTGGCAGGATGGCCCAGGGCACAAAGGCGACCTCTCAGTAACTGGGTCCCAAACTGGCCTATCGGGGCCTGTCTGTACTGGGGTGGGAATCTACAGTGCTCTAGCCTGTAGCACCCTGACTGGCCATATGGACCCTGCTACTGGGCACTAGAAGTTCTGTAGCGTGGCACCGGGGTCCCTACAGAGCGGTCAGGGTGCAGCGGCCTGCCCTAAGTTAAAACCAGCACCTTGAGTTGCGCCCATTGGAAGCTAGTGCAGATCCCAGAGCACCTGGTGTCTTGCACTGCTAGTGGGAAACTCGGCTTCCCTTATCTTTCTAGCACTATGGTATCTGAGCAATTCACAGTCATTAATGGATGTATTCCTCACAGCCCCCCTGAGAGGTAGGGAAGGGGTATCCCCCTTCTAAAGATGGTTAGACAGTGATGTGCCCAAAGTCAGACAAGGAACCAGTCTGAATTGGGAATTGAACCCACATCTTTTGGATCCCAAGCCAGTCTCTCATAGACTCATAGGCCCGAAGGGACCATCATGATCATTTAGTCTGAGCTCCTGCACATTTTAGGCCACAGACCCTCCCCCACCCACTCCTGCAATAGGCCCCTGCTGAGTTACCGACATCCTCATGGTTTAAAGACTTCACGTTACAGAGAATCCGCCATTTACACTCGTTTAAACCTGAAAGTGACCCGTGACCTGCGCTGCAGAGGAAGGTGAAAACCCCCAGGGTCTCTGCCAATCTGACCCCAGGGAAAATTCCTTCCCGGCCCCAAATATGGCGATCGGTTAGACCTGAGCAAGTGGGCGAAACCCACCAGGCAGACATCCGGGAGAGGATTCTCTGTAGTGACTCAGAGCCCTCCCGTCTCCAGCCGTTGGGGATTTTTGCTCCTGGCAGTCGCAGACCAGCTACACGCCATTGTAGGCTGTCCCATCGTACCATCCCCTCCATAGATTTATCAAGCTCAGTCCTATTCACTAGGCCACCCTTCCTCCCTTCATTACAGTGTGTAACAGAAAACTAAAAAGCCTAGTACGCCGTATAGTGCTGTGAATGGGGAAGGAATGCATGGCACTCATAAAACCGTGGTTCCCCACCTTGGTTATCTCAAAGCTGGAGAAAGCCCACAGAATCCGAGAACATTAGCAAATGCCCAGTAGGTAAGAATCCCTCCCTGCCAGGGTGTTGAACTGGCAGAATTAATAGCAACGGCCCGCTGCTGCCGTCACCTTCTGCTACCGTTCAGCATCTGCCCTGTGCTTGCCCGCAGGTGTAAGAAGTTTGGAGTGCCCATCGAGAAGATTTACAATAAGACCCAGAGAGAGAAGTTTGCGTGGGCGATTGACATGGCTGACGAAGACTTTGAGTTCTGAGAATGGGGCTTCCCACTGAGAAACAGAAACCCGTGTTACCTCTTGCTCTTCTGGTAGCTTTGGAAGTTTTTATGTATTGGGGAGAATAGGTGTAATGGAAGAATGTAATACATGTACATCATATCTTTTTTTGTATAAAAAGAACACCCCGAGTTTAAACCAGAAACACAGGTACCACTCCCAGTGGTACTAATCCTGACTACAGTGGCCTTAAATATGAATTTTCAGTTCCTTCTCTCTGTTGCCAAGTGCTTCATGTCTTCTTCCCCCTTTGGTTCTGAGATGACAGAAGTTAGGTACGAGTTTTAAGTATGCAATATAAAACTAGATTAGATTATCTAATCCCATCTCCATTCTCTGTATCACGGTGTCTCTACCCTGGCACTCTGCCTGAGAATTAGCTTGACTAAGAAATGATACGGCTGAAACCAAGCAATTGGAAACACTGAAAGCAGCTGTAACATGACTGAAAGGGGTGTAGGAGGTACACTGCGACAAGGGATAGTCTACAGATTTCTAAACCTGTCTGAGCACGAGTAAGAATTACAGGCTATTTTGTTGTCTCTATTCCTTTGGAAGGGGAAAATGGTTTGGATGTGCGCACACAGCCACGGTGATCTATAAGAAACATTCGGCTTACGGAGGGAGGAAATGATTGAAACGGCCAACCAGCACTTCGGGTTGTTAAAGAATAGATGGTTGAAACCCAAAGTGAAAATCATGTTGATTTGAGCCACGCCCGCTCAAACGCAACTTCTCTGTATAACCTTGGTCTAGCAGAACCGTTCTCTGTGGCCCTGACCTCAAGCCCACTGAAGTCAATAGATGTTTTTCCATTGACTTCAGTGGGCTTGGGATCAAGCCGCAGGTATCTTTAGACACCATATCCGTCAATGCAAATCATCCATTCACTTTCATAGTGTGGAAAGGTGTCAGGGCCATGGCAGGGGTTGGAAATGTTAGGGAGGGGACATGGTTTTGCTGTAGAAGCGACAGTAAGTGGCCTGCAGCTTCACTGGGCTGATTCCATGTTTCTCACTGATCTGGTGACGTGGGGCAGCAAGCTGCCCTCAGCACAAACCGGATGGGGATCTACTGTAGGAAAAGTACAGTAAAATGAAGATATTTGCCATATCACTTTTGATCACTTGTTTTGATACAAAGCACAACATTTTTTACTGATCTTGCCAGCAATACGCCTAAAAATACTTTTGTCAGTAAATCTTTGTATGCACACTAAGGGTTAAATCGGCTCCAGGATTAACCCTTCTATCATTCAGTGGATCAAGTCCCTGTCACTGCAGTCTGGAGGTCTTTTCCCGCGTGTCAATTTTCAGACCGTCACTCCTGTGTTAACTTATTTACGTTCTCGTTTCTGTTTGAAGTTAGGTGCTTGAAACATTTAATTAAAATCTGAAATATTTTTGGGTACATTGGTCCTCTCGTTTATCCAGGTAATCCAGTCACAGGACCCAGCCCTAGCTCAGGGGAAACCTGCACTGGTAGTTGGTCTGTGTGGTGATGATGAAAGGGCTGCCTGCAAAAGTGATGCACACGCAAGTTTTTGTGAGGACACGTTTGGAAATAGGGCTCTAAGATGTTAACTTTGAGAGGGGGCGTTGGACAGCGGTAAAAGCAGGAGAGGGGACTTGTGTGCAATTGACTGCCATCTATTAGGAAGCAGGGACTTTGGGTTTCTAATCTGCTAGTTGGAGGGGTCCCAAAGGGATTTTTCTAGTTCGTGTCTGGCGGATACATGTCTCCTAGTCCTATAAATAGGGCCCTACCAAATTCACGGTCCATTTTGGTCAATTTCATGGTTTTAAAAATCATACATGTCATGATTTTGGATATTTAAATCTGAAATGTCACCGTGCTGTCATTGTAGGGGTCCTGACCCAAAAAGGAGTTGTGGGGGTGGTGGTCAGAAGGTTATTGTAGGGGGGGTTGCGGTTCTGCTACCCTTACTTCTGTGCTGCTGCTGGCGGCAACGCTGCCTCCAGAGCTGGGCAGCCAGAGAGCAGCGGCTGCTGGCCGGGAGCCCATCTCTAAAAGCAGCTCCACCGCCAACGGCAGCACAAAAGGAAGGCTGGCATGGTACGGTATTGCCACCCTTACGTCTGTGCTGCTGACTGCCGAGCTGGGCCCTTGGCCAGCAGCCGCCGCTCTCCGGCCGCCCAGCTGTGAAGGCGGCGGTGCAGAAGTAAGGGTGGCGTGGTGTGGTAATGCAGATGAGCTGATGTGCCACCCGTACTTCTGCACTGCTGCTGGCACGGTCCTAAAAAGAACCCTGTCAATGACCACTGGAGGGCGTGCATTTTGGTTACCCGTGTTGTGGCATGCCGGTCATCTCCCTGTAACTTATCCGCACAAAATTCTCTGTTACACACACTCCAGGGCACCCATCTTGACCCAAGCCCTGCCCCCGCTCCGCCCCTTCCCCCAAGACCCCACCTCTTCCTGCCCCCACCTCGCCTATTCCTCCCCTTCCCCCTCCCCTCAGGGCCTCTTGCACTTCCTAAGCACCCACCATTTTATTTCCAAGGGTGCACCCATGGAGTCGGCGCCCATGGCTCAGCCCCTCCTTTCACGAGACCCGGCCTGCCGGCAGCTTGTCTCCTCAGATACAGGATGCCAGGGCATTCCTGTGCACCCCTACGGGTGTCAGGCCACGTCTACGGCTGAAAGCGCGCTCGTGTAGCCACTCTGTACCGGGGGGAGAGAGCTCTCCCACCGGCATAATGAAACCACTGCCAATGAGCTATGTCTGTGGGAGAGCAGTCCCCACGAGCGCTTATGCCAGTGAAACATATGTCGCTCGGGGGAGGGGGGGTGTTTTTTCACACCCCTGAGTGACATAACTTTTGCCAGCATAAGCAGTAGTGCAGACGTGGCCTTAGACCAGTCCTTTGTTCTTCTGTAGGATTGCCCCCCGCTGCCCGCCTCTCCCTGTTAATTTCTTTTCCAGGAGTCCGCACAGTCTCTTCCCTGGCATTTGACTCAGTGTTCAAAGAGATTTCCGTTGTAAGCCACACGGTCAGTCAGGGAGCTATGTGTGTCCCAGCTCCTGTCGGGTGGGATCTGTCTTAAGGCATGTACCTCTGGGAGACCTGCCCTTAACTACAAGGCTCTAAGAACATGATTTCCAGTATATGTGCATTGCTCCTTACATATTATCCGCACACACATCTGGCAATGAGTATGATGCCCACTGTGACACGGGCGTTTGGTAGACATCTTACACGACACTCTTTGGTGACCTAGTATGAAGATACCAGACCCAGAGGATCCCTGTAAATCTTACGCAGCCTTGTACCCTCTGCCACCTGGCATTTTGAGGGCCTTTGATCACATATGTCTACCATCTTGCTTGCGTGCTTTGATTAGCAATGAAATAATTGACAAGACTGACATTTTACATGGTCGTCATTAGGTTTCAGAGTCAACACGCTGAGTGGCACCTCATTCTGGCATCATGAGTAAATGGAATTTTAAGTTGTGAGTAGAGAGTGACTGTACCATCAGTCATTTTCCAATCCAAAGCCTGTTAAAAATAGCTAGTGATTGCTCTATTATTACAGGGTTATGGGAACTTCCCGTGACTTAAGCCACAGGAGGTAGGTCTCTTGAGACACCTATTTCACTTCCTAATAACTTTCTAAATAGAGAACTGGAGCTGTAGGGTGAGGTTTCTCCTTTGACGTTGCTGAAGTGAAGCTGTTGCCTTGGGAAAACAGCCACTGCTAATTCCTGTTTGTTCTCCAGCTAAAAACTGCTCAGGGTGGGGCTAAGAAGTGATTTCAGTAATGATGGGCTGTAGTACTTCGACTGTAAGCCCCTTGGCGTAGTCTGTGTTTGTACAGCACCGAGCACGGTGGGGTTCCTGGTCCATGACGGGAGCTGCTAGCTGCTACCACAATCAAAATAATAATAGGCAAGTTGTTTTCATTCTGAAATGCTGAAAAGCCTCAGTCCTCTTGCCCTGGCTGTTCATGTTCAGAGGATGGTAATATACATGGCATGTTCTCTGCATGGGAGGAGCGCCCGTAAAAACCTCCAAAGCCTCCACTGTCCTCCTTCAAACTCACCTCTGCAGCGATGCGCAAAACCCCTCGACAACGGCTAGGCAGTTTGTGCGGTAGCTGCTCATCACGGCAAACCAGCTCGTCTCCCTGTTCGCTTGTCCTCCGCCCCTTTTATGTCCTCCTGTTGTTCTGTCACCATAAGCGGGGACTGTGAACTCTTTGGAACAGGGGATCTTTCGAGTTACATGTGTGTACAGCGCCTAGCACCATTGTCCCTGACTGTCTCGAGGCCCTACGGCAATACAAATAATCAATAGTTATAAGTGCCCTATGCAGGCCTGGCAGTGGGGTTGGGGTGTGTTACTCCTTTAAGCAGTCCATGCGTGTTTCTTTTGGAAGGTACTAACACGTGAAGCCAGGCGGGCTGTGAACCCAGTTTGTACAGACCCCAAATAATTCCTCACAGCTCGGGGGCGTGGGCCTGAAGTATCCCCATATTGGCAAATGCCAACATTCCCCTTGGCGTTCTCAATCTAATCTAATCTCAGAAACGGTTGTTTGTACCTATGGTACTTACCTGGCTCTTATCTCTGCATTACCTGAGTACCTCATTGTCTTGAGTGTACTTACCCTCATAACCCTCCTGTGAGGCAGGGCAGGACTATTAACTTCATTGCTGAGATGGGAAACTGAGGCACGGACCTGCTAAGTGACTTGCCCAAGGACACACAGGCAGCCTGCGGGAGAAGCAAGGCCTTCTCCCAAGCCTTAGGCGAGTGCCTTTAATCATTGATCATTCCCATATTGTGGTCTGTGGGGCACTCGCTGGTTCTGGCTTCTCCCCCTTGTTTCACCTGCTAAAACACATTAATGGAAGCTAAAACCACGCTTAATACTTTCCTAGAATCATCTTCCCACGTCAGCAATTGCTGTACCTGCCGGAGGGATATTAGCTGGATGCAAACAGGACAGGAGGGTCTTGTGGTTAAAGGACAGGCCTAGGCCTCGGCCTCAGGAGACCGGGAGTCAGTCTTGGGTCTGACACAGACTTGCGGCATGACCTTGGGTAAGTCACTTAACCTCTCTGCGCTGCCATTTCTGCACCTGCAGAGTGTGACTGGTAACCCTGCCCTGCCTCACGGGGGCGCGTTGTGAGGGTAAATTCATGAGCAAAGCTAACGGGCTCAGATACTGCAAACATGAGCATCGTAGCAATGCCGATCAATAAAAGAGGAGGTGTCCGGGGCAATCTCGGCATTAGGACCATAGGATGGAAGGGACCTCGAGAGATCACCTAGTGCAGGTGAGGCAGGACCAAGTAAATCTAGACCATCCCTGACAGGTGTTTGTCCAACCCCACCTCCGACGGGGATTCCACAACCGCCCTTGGAAGCCTATACCCTGGGGGTAGACCCTGACCTTCCCAAAGGGAATTCTATCCCCTCTGTTGCCCCACCAGCCCATACCCTGTGCAAAGCAATGCTGATCCTCTCTCCCAGGGGAACCTGTCAGTTGACATGGGTGGTCATTTGTTTTCCTTTGAGAGTTTGGGCTCTATAACTATTGCTCCATGCTGGTGTTCTGATGCAATGCCAGAACATCTGCCCTTTGCTGAGCACGTGTGGGGCTGGGTGAATATTAATTGCAGTGCATAGAAAACTGCCTACGAACAGCGCTTAATTAGAGGTCTGTCCCTTGTGGCTTACGTGTTTTACCTATTAGCAGCTACGCCCACACTCTCCCCGCCCGCAGTGTGAGATCGCACCAGGTAGTGACATGCATTTTCTTACCCACAGCACGTGGTGGGGCACGTTACTCCGGTCATTTGCCTCTCCTCGCTGTCTGCAGAGATGTTGCATTTCTTGCTTTTAATAGAGTGCTCGCCCTGATGCAGTCACCACTTCCATACAGGGACCGAGTGCCATGGAACTGTCTGTACAGAGCCATCCAAATGACACCCCAGATTCCGGAGCGATGTAGCTTGGCTCTTCAGCGGGGTGGATGGAATTGATTGACAGGATGCACGGATCTGGATGTCATTCTGCTCTCTCAAACAATCTCTGGTCCCATCTCTCAGAGCCATTTTCTGCACTTCACCGGCCCCGGCCCCTCCCCGGCTCTTCTCACACGTAGTGAGGCTCGACTCACTCAGTTCTACAGCCTCCCTTGTTTGCAAAGATAGAAAAGGAGACACACCAAGAGGTAGTCGGCTTTTCCAAGGTCACATGTGGAGATTGCAAACACAGCCCAGCTCCTGTGACTCCCAGTTGTGTGCATTAGCTCCTCATCTCATTGGTTGCCAACTGTGAAACACTAAGCACTAGATCTCCCTTGTCGTCTCCGTTACCATCTGACATGGCCATCTGGAGAGGAACCATGCCTGTCCCTGCCTGTATCAGCTACTGTAGTTACACCATTGTCACAAGAACATAAGAACGGACATACTGGGTCAGACCAATGGTCCATCTAGCCCAGTATCCTGTCTTCCCACAGTGGCCAGTGCCAGGTGCCCCAGGGGGAATGAACAGAACAGGGAATCATCAAGTGATCCATCCCGTCGCCCATTCCCAGCTTCTGGCAAACAGAGGCTAAGGACACCATCCCTGCCTATCCTGGCTAATAGCCATTGACGGACCTATCCTCCATGAACTTATCTAGTTCTTTTTTGAACCCTGTTATAGTCTTGGCCTTCACAACATCCTCTGGCAAGGAGTTCCACAGGTTGACTGTGCGTTGTGTGAAGAAACACTTCCTTTGTTTTAAACCTGCTGCCTCTTAAAAAAAAAAAGTCACCGATGCGTCCCTGAGCTCAAAGATCTTGAACATCTCACTGGTGGACAGTATCTTCTTGTTGCTCAGGCAAATTTCCCTGTCTCTGGTATTATGACAACTTCAGAGTCCTAACATAGTTGGGGGCAGGGGGACATCTACAGCTATTACAACATTGCTGCTCAGGAAGTGACGCCCACACCCTCGTGATCTTACAGTTGCCTCCTCCTACTCCTCTGTTTGCTCTGTCAGACTCACATGCATTGCTGACTTGTCTTGGCAGAAGGTCTCCACCTGTGCCTGGGCTTTGTGGGATACCCTGGGGCTGCCCTGGTCTGGTCCAGCACACATCGGCTCTGCACCCAGCACGTGAATGGTGAGGTTTGATCCGGACAGTTGAGACACTGTTCTGTGCCCCAGATGAAACTCCCATTCTTTTTACTCCTCCCTTGGAATCAGAGGAGGAGACAAGGATTCATAATACGGCTCATGAACAATAACCCTACAGGTGATGCTTCCCTAGAAGAGGCCCTAGGTTTACAGACAGTGACGTGACCTAATCCCTAACCTCTCCCAGCTGCCTCCAGACAGTCAGCCCCCTAGAATCCAAGACCACTGCAAGCTGGCAACAAAGCTGAGCAGGAAAAGCCAGTACTTGGTTCTCGTGAGGATTCAGTGCCCAGTAAACGATGCAGCCGCTCTTCAGCACAGCAGCCCCGTGAATCAGAGTGTGTTGTTATTAGTGACCCAGCCCGAGTCAGAAATGGACCTTTACAATTCCTGCCTTCGTAGTCACAAGCACCCCGGGGAGGTATATAAACCGCCCCTGTGATGCAGGCTGAGGAATGCAAACCAAGAGGAGGACCTGCCTGACTATATTGCTGGCTGCTGTCCTGTGTGTTGAGCGAGGTGAGGTTTCCAGTGGGTCTCCTGGGCAGCACAGAACTACAGCATGCCCAGAAAGGGGGGGACATGGGGAGGCAGCTGACATTATTTGGAAATGACCTGTGCTGTGGTTTGGAGACCAGCATCTCTGTAGAGGGCAGGATGGTCAGAGCTATTAAGCATCAGAATCTGGAAGGTGGGAATCCCAGAGTCCCCCCCAACCCACCCCGTGATGTCTCTCAGCTGTGCGTGAAATAATTCTTTGTGGATCTGTCAAGGCTGAATCCCCACTCTGTCACTCCGAGTGCAGAAGGTGGGGGCCCGCAAGGATTCTAAAAATTAATACTGGCCACCCCAGGCTTGTATTAAACTCCCAAGGTTACAGCTTAAAGGTTAGAAGCAAACAAAAGCATCTGGGGTTAGCACAGAAGAGATCCACAAGCCAAAATAAGAAATAAATCTGATCGTGTCTAACTAAAAATTCCCCATCCAAATTATTTCTTCTGGGTATGGAAGATACTTTTTCATACCTGGTTCAAACCTTACACAGCATTCCTGCGAATAGCATTGCTGCTCCGTGTCCCTGCAGCCCAGAGAACAACAGACAAAGGGAAAGTTTCTTTCCCAATTGAAAAAGGTCTAGCCTTCCCATTGGCTCTTTAGGTCAGGTGCCCACTCCTTTTCTTTTACCTGTGGGCTTGTTAACCCTTTACAGGTAAAGCAAGCAGAGAACAGCTACCAAGAGGGATTTTACAGCTAACCGGCTGGCTTGGTGTCCATCAAAGGGAGCTATCCCCCCACTTTTTTTATCACAGGATCCTTTCTGTATCATTTATTTCACCCGCTTCTTGCATTGTCGCCGACCTATCCTAATCCCTAAAGCTGGGTTTTCAAACATCAGTGTGCTTCACTTTGCCCATCTGTAAACTGAGGCCAATTCCATTTCCCTACCTCAATGGGGCGCCTTCAGCCTGAACTAGCTGAGGGTGCCTTATCTGGGAAACCTCTTGCTCAAATTACTTCAAATTGTACCCACAAACTCTACCCCGGTCCCTGGCTTGACCTACCAATTTTCAGGCCAATCTGTCATTTCTTGGGGAGTGTAGAGAGGGGGCAAACTTCAGCCATCAACAGAAACTGCAAGCTTTGCTCTAGAGAGACTACTGCCCTGTTACTGTTTGCAGAGTATTATTAAAGCCAATATCCCATGTATAGAACTGCACAAGGTCATGGAGTCCAGTCCAATCCCCTGCCTTCACTAGCAGGACCAAGTACTGTCCCTGGACAGAATTTTTTTGCCCCAGACCCCTAAGTGGCCCCCTCAAGGATTGAACTCACAACCCTGGGTTTAGCAGGCCAATGCTCAAACCACTGAGCTGTCCCTCCCGCCAATGATTTTCTGACGTGTGTTGAAAAGTGAGACAAATCTATTAGAAAGTGGTTTTTACTATTGTAATGAGGGTCGGGTGTTTATCAGCAGATGGATTTGGGGATGGAGGGATGGCAGCGGGGGGGTGGCGTGTTGCAGACCTTTGTGAGATCTCATCAGAACATCTCTGTGATCTGCATGGTGTTTCCCTTCCTTAGCTCACTCGCTGAAGTGCTGCACCTGCATCGCCCGGTCCAGCAACGACCAGTGCATGATCCCCACTGACTGCGCCGACGCTGACAAATACAGTGCAACAGTAATCGGGACTGACAAAGCTAGTAAGTTTCAGCATTAGTGACTAGCAGAGAGAGTCTGTCTACTGGTCTGGGCACAGCACTGAGAACAGAGACCTCCTGCTTTCTAATGCCACATGCTACGTGACACCGACTCTTTCTCTGACCCTGGCCACATCACTTACGCTCCCTCTGCCCCCAGCTTTGAAATGGAGATAATCAAATTCACTCAACCAACCTCTCTGGGATATTGAGAGGCTTAATTAATGTTTGTTCACAGGTATAGCCCCATATAATTGCTGAGTATTCTCCTTATTAATGACCGGTGAACACGCTATTAAAAGGGCGCCGCACTCATTCGGCTCAGCCACAGCAGCCTGGGATGTCAAAAGAGCTCATCTGCTTCTTACCAAGGATATGTCATGAAACAGCGACCCGAAGCTTTCGGTCACAATTGTCGGGTGCACACGAGTCTGTTGTGGGCAGGAGCCATTTTGCTAAGAGAGTGAAAACACACACACACACACACACACCCCTTCCCCCCATAAGGGAGCAAGTAAGAACGATATGAAAGTTTGTTGTTGGAAACCCCTGAAAATGAGCCAAGGTGCCCTAGGGCTGGGGGGTATGAGAAACACCTGGCCAGAGATAGTTCTATGGCTCTCAATTGTCTATAGATGCCGTGTGGCAATCTCAGCCAATCCCCCACCTCTCACGCCAAACAGTCTGCCTGGATCATAGTTTGACGCTGGCAGTGCTGGGGCCCACCTAGAGCACTATGAAGTCCCGGCAATTCATGAAAGTAAGAGCACGTTCCAAGCAGCGGACACAGTAAGTCTGGTTTTAGCTCTCAGTTCGGGCTGCCCGCGCCTGGCTGTGTTGGAAACCGGGGAAGAAGAAATGGAGTTCCACTCTTCCCAGTGTACTCACGCAGGAGACTTTGATCTACCCCACTTCCTGGGGGGCTGGCTGACATACCTGGCGGTGTTTTCTAACCCCCAAGGTTGAATGGCCAGTTGAGGTAGCCAGGCATCCCCCACCCAATCCCTGGCACCTGGTGGTCTCCAGAGGCAGGTGCTTGGGGAAAACTAGATTCTGCTCATTTCTGAAGCGGAGGTAAGAACCTGAACACTCAGGACTGGCTCCAGGAACTTCCCCGGGGTCAGTAGGACTGCGTTTTCTCCCTGCTAGCCCCTCCAGTGTGCCGCTGCCGGTATCAAGAGCCAGCCCGGAGCCCTTTGCAGGGAAACCGGATCGTCTGCAAGGACTGGGAGTCCTGTTACAGTTATGACCCGGCTCTTCGTCACTCCTTGTTATGACAGCGGTGGCAGAACACACACCAACACCGTGAGCTTCAGTAGGGTGCTAAATAATCCCACAGGTGCTTATCTGGCCCCCGCTGCTGTCATATCTGAGCATCTCCCAGTCTTTAACCTGGCCTTACCCGGTGAGATAGGGCAGTGCTATTATCCCCATTGTACAGATGGGCAACTGAGGCACCGATCCTCAAAGGTATTGAGGTGCCTAGCTCCCATTGATTTCAATGACACTGGAATCTGGGCCTAAGCAACCTGCCCAAGGTCCCACAGGAAGGCTGTGGCAGAGCATGGAATTGACTGTCCTCTCTAAAGCTGTAGAGCAATGCCCTAACTACTTGGCTATGCCACACTGCTGGAGCTCCCTCGCTTTACTAAGACCCCGGCACCCCAAACGCCACATCCTGGTCCTGTCTAGCAAGTGGAGGGGAAAGAACCCCGCGGGTTTGACTTAACTGCCCATGCGGTATCACACATGAGCTCCCTGTTCAGCAAGGTGGCCACTACCCGTGGGACGGCTGTAGATAATGAAGATTTCTCAGCCCTTGATTGCCAGCTGAGCTAATCCCCGCGGCGGCTCTCCCCTCCGGGCCAGGCTGAGCACCCCGGGGAGAAGGCTGCAGCACCCTTTCTTTCTCTTTCGATTTAGGCTCTTCCGGTGCGATGCGCACCACCAAGCTGTGCCTGCCTATGTGTACGGCCACCAGTCAGCACGCTGGCCTGGGAAACACTTCTACCTCCTGCTGCCAGAAGGACTATTGCAACCGTAGCGGGGCGGCCGGCGTGAGAATTGGCTCC
This sequence comes from Macrochelys suwanniensis, assembly GCA_033296515.1. NCBI lineage: Eukaryota > Metazoa > Chordata > Testudines > Chelydridae > Macrochelys > Macrochelys suwanniensis. The sequence goes on along the minus strand of CM065776.1, from coordinate 256,555,674 downwards.
GCAACACTGGGGGTTGGGATTTTGGCCAGTTTTGTCTGTCTCCTTGTCTGGCCTGGACTGTGATGTGATGGGAAACCCGGGGTTTGTCTTGGAGAACCCGGGCTGGTCCCCAAGGCACTAGCTCTCGTATGCAACTCATTTATCACCCTTCCCACCACGGTTCTGTTCCCAGTTGCTGCTCTGCACGTCCACTGCCATGTTTGTGGGGTTGAAAGCACAAGAAGCCCGGCTGAACAGTGCTGCACTCTCCGGACAAGCCTGCCTGGGCTCTAGCTTGGGAGCTCTCTGGAGCAGGGACTCCGTTTTATTTCTCTCTCCAGTGCCTAGCAGAGTGGGGCCCTGATCCCGGAATGGGGCCCAGGGGTGCTACCCTAGTAATAAATCATCCCAATGCCTGTTCTGGCAGGAGATGCCAACACACATTGACTGACATTCCGTAGACTGGGGGTTGCGGCGTGAGCCTGTATTTCCATCCGAACGTGCTGGTGCAATGGAGGTCAGGGGCTCTCCAGGGAGGAATTATGTCAGGAGCGCAGGGGTTTTCCATTCCTCAGGATGAGATTCATGCGGATCCTGAGAACCCCCCACCCCACAGGGAGTCTCTGGCCTTGCCTGGGAAATAAACACCTCCAATGAGTTGTCTTTCCTCATTGTCTGTTCCAGATGCACCATGGGAATGAAGAAACTAAGGCTACCCTTGCGTGGAGGGCAGCTGGGTGGAGCCCTCCAAGTAATTAGTGGATCCCGGACAAGCCCTTGCAAAGTCTGTGTTTGCTGCTGCACCTTTAAATTTTATAAATCCATGGTACGCCCACACCTTGAATATACTGTGTGTACTTCTGGTCGCCCCCTCTCAAGAAAGATCTATTAGAACTGGAAAAAGTGCAGAGAAGGGCAACAAAAATGATTAAGGGTATGGAACATATGCCGGTCGATTAAAAAGACTGGGATTGTTCAGCTTGGAAAAGAGATGACTAAGGGGGGGATATGATAGAGGTCTATACAATCATGACTGGTGTGGAGAAAGTGAATGGGAAAGTGTTATCTACTCCTTCTCATAACATAAGAACCAGGGGTCATCCAATGAAATTAATAGGCAGCAGGTTTAAAACAAACGGAAGGAAGTACTTCACACAATGCATAGTCAACCTGTGGAACTCATTGCCAGGGGATGTAGTGAAGGCCAAAAGTATAACTAGGTTCAGAAAAGAACTAGATAAGTTCCTGGAGGATAGGATCCATCAATGGCTATTAGCGAAGATGGTCAGGGACACAACCCCATGCTTCATGTGTCCCTAAACCTCTGACTGCCAGAAGCTGGCACTGGATGACAGAGGATGGATCACTCGATAATTACCCTGTTCAGTTTATTCCCTTTGAAGCATCTGACATTGGCCACCGCCGGAAGACAGGACACTGGGCTAGATGGACTTTTGGTCTAACCCAGTATGGCCGTTCTTATGTTCTAGCCCCAGCTACATTAAAGACCAAATTTTGATCTATGAGCCGCCATGAGAACAGTGGTGTTCTGGGGCTCTGCAGATCACCAAACCCAGGTTGAACAGCAGGAGAGCTGGGGACAAAGCGTTCTCAGCTGAGGGGATGTGGCTATGAACCAATCTGCCCCAGGAGATCAGGCAGCCCCAAAGTCTGGCCATCTTAGGAACCGCTGCAAAGCCCTCCCCTTTGAAAAGGCTTTCCCACCAGCAGAATGACACTCCCACCCCTGACATCCCTTTCTACCCCAAATCCCCAACTAATCCCCCCCCCAGCCCTAAACAAATCAACCTAAAATAAAGTAAATTAATAAAATCTACAAAATCAAACCCAAAGCAGAGTTTTTAACTGGGAAAAAAAGAGAAATGGCACCGACTCCATGGGCCACACTAGGGATTTGACTTGCTGTTGATTTTACATGGAAGGCTGCCCAGATGCCACGGTGATGGGCGGCAGGACAATCCCTAAGATGGCTGGATAACATTGCCGCGTTGCCACCGTCCGCTGGATGCCAGGCTAGGAACAGGAGAGCTGGGGAGTTGATCTTGGTTGCACCTACTCACTGGCTGCAATATAGGGGAGAGACCTGTCACCGTCCCTCCTAAAGATAATTACCCTGGAGTGGGTGGTACTGTGATTATATAAGGCCCAGGACAGAACCCATGTGGGATACTGTGTGCAGGGCTAATCACTGCTCCACGGGAAAAGCAGAGCTGTGGTCAGTTATCTGCTCTTGTCTCTTATCATGCCACCTTCAGTCACCTCCACAGTCTTCACCGTGGGTATGTCTACTTCCACAGCAGCTTCCCAACGGCCAGTACCTAGCACATGCAGGCCATTCCTGCCCTATCAACCATATTTGGTGGCTGCAGTTGCAAGACGGATGGCGTTTTTGTTCACCCATGAAAAGGAGAGTCTGAGCCTCACCCGGCACTCTGTCCTCTTGGACAACGTATTAAAAGAGGGCCTTGCTGTGAGACCCGGGATCAGTCTGATGATCATACGATAACACTGGGCTCAGCCAGGCTGCAGCTGGGAGAGAGACACTCCAGGCGTGGGAGAGCCCAAAAGGTGACTCAAAGCTGCAGAGATGTTTGCCAAGAGAAGGTCCCTCCTGCAATAGGACAGTACGTCTCCTAACTGATACACGGGCGTTCCAAGAACTAATCCAAACACGCTGCAGAACTTTCTGCAATGCTCGTGAGATGCAGGCGGTGGATTTTATGTTGTTATTCTCTTGATGACATCTGCAGAGAACATAAACCACAAGGGACAACACCCATTCCGCTGCATGCTAGATGCACCTTCCAGTTCAGCACCAGATCCTACACTGCTCAGGTACCAGTGCAGTGTTAAAATGGGCTAAAATCCATTCTTGTAATCCTGGCGCTATTGTTCCAGCAGCTGAACCAGGAACAACGGCACCCTGCAGATCGTAGGCATCTGGGTTGGTGCTGTTCCTTCACCAGCAAACTTCTCCCATGCCCAGATCATCTCCTTGTGTTCATGCGAAGAGCAGGATTTTCAATTATCCCATCAATAAGGGACATACGGACTAAGCACTATCATTACCCTGCTTCTGTCCAGGTCCCTGTGTGGTCACGAAGTCACATTCATGGTCATTCATGCAACGTCGGAAGTTTTTGGAAAACTATCTCAGAATCATAGAATCATAGGTTTAGAAGGGACCGCAAGGGTCATCTAGTCTAACCCCTGCCAAGAATCAGGATTTGTTGGGTCTAAACCATCCAAAGCAGATGGCTCTCCAGTCTCCTTTTGAAAACCTTCAGTGAAGGAGCTTCTATACCCTCCCTAGGCATCTGTTCCACTGTCCTACTGTTCTCACAATTAGGAAGTTTTTCCTAAGATTTCATCTTTAAATCTGCTCTGCTGTAGTTTGAACCCATTGCCTCTTGGCCTGCCCACTCAGACAAGAGAGAATAACTTTTCTCCATCCTTTTTATGGCGGCCTTTCATGTATTTGAAGAGCACTGTTATGTCCTCCTCGCAATCTCCTCTCTTCCAAACTAAACATACCCAGTTCCTTCAGCCTTTGCTCATCTGGCTTGCATTCCATTCCTTTGATCATCTTTGTAGCTCGCCTCTGAATCCTCTCCAATTTCTCTACATACTTTCTGTACATTGGTGACCAAAATTGGACCCAGTTCTCCAGCTGAGGCCTAACCAGCGCCGCATAGAGCGGTACTGTCACCTCCCGTCACTTGCATGCTGTGCCTCCGTTAATGCAACCTAAAATTGCAATTTCTTTTTTTGCAACAGCATCACATTGCTGACTCATGTTGAGTCATGCTGACTCCCAGCTCCTCAGTGGTGCTGCTGCCAAGCCAATTATCCCCCATTCTGTATTTGTGCATTTGGGTTTTCTTCCCTAAGTGTAGCACCTTACATTTGTCTTTGTTGAATTCCGCTTTGTTGTCTGTAGCCCAGTTCTCCAATTTATCAAGATCCCTTTGAATTTTAACTGCATCCTCCAAAATGTTTGCAACCCCGCCTTCGCCAGCTTCTTGTCATCTGCAAATCTGATCAGTGTGCTCTCTGTTCCTACCTCCAGGTCATTAATAAAGATGTTAAATAACACGGACCCAGAACAGATCCCTGTGGAACCCCACATGAGACCTTCTTCCAATCCAACATCATTCCATTCACAGTTACTCATTCCATTCACTGTTTGCGGTTGTTTAAGCAATTATGTACCCATTGATGGTAGCTCTGTCGAGCCCGCATTTCTCCAGCTTACCGATCAGAACGTCATGTGGGTCAGTGTCAAAAGCCTTGCTGAAATCCAGGTACATCAATAGTCAATTGCTGCAACCAGTTTTAATTAGGACTAAAAATTTCTTCCCGATGGTGCAATAATTTATCTTTGGAGAATCGTAATTACTTCCAAGAGTCCCTCCCTGGTGGTGTAATTGTTCTCGCCACGGAATTCAGAGCTTGGCTGCAAGATACCCCACCCTTTCTATTGCTGCTTGTCCTGGGGTCAAAGCTGCTCCCAACAGATAAGCACCTGTTTCTCTAGCTAATATGAAACCGGGGGATGGGTAAATTGTGAGACAGCCTGCTCTTGTGAGCATTCTAACTCAGTATGACAGATTGAAATGGGTGGGAAAATCTCTCAGAGGCATAATCTGACCCACAAGAGGTTCGTGCATTGCTAAACCCACGTTCCAGGTGTAAGACCGGCAGGAGTCCACAGAGGTAAAGGTTTCTGGGCAGCACCTGCCTGTCTCTGCTTGGAATCCTGGCAATCACTAACGCATTCAGCTCTCTCTTCCTAAGGAACATAGCAAACCCTGGGTTTCTCCAACCAGGGGCGGTAGCGGAGTCGTGGGGTCACATTTCCAGCTTTCCTGACTGTGCAGAAAAGCTAGAAAACACGACCCGAGTGTAACCTCAAGGCAAAGAAAAAGATGCCCCCCCCTGCTTTTTTAAAATCTCATGATTTTGGGGGGTCTACCCCACCACCCCTGCTCTTTGTGCCCCTCACCTCCCTCGCCTTCTCTGTCCCCCTCTCCCTTTACCACTCCCCTTTCTTACTCCAGCAACCCCTTCTTTGCCCCACTTCCACTCCAAATGGCCCACTCAAATCCCGCCCCAGCTAAGGATTTATAATACAAATAAGACCCATATGTTAGAAAGATAACGTGTGAAATATACGAGCCAGGAATCTGCTCTCTCCCTAATCATTCCGGAGTCTTACGCCTACCAGAGCCCTGATTGCTTTGCTTGTATGTTGCATCCCTTTCCTGCACCCTTTGCCTTTTTGATCTAATTAAATTGTAAGCAACACAGGGCATGGACCAGGCCTTCCTATGCATGTGCGCAGCACTCAGCCCCATGGGGCCATGCTGCTGACTGGGGCAATAGAGACAAGTAATAAAGAACAATAATTCATTTCCCCCTAGTAATAGTGACTTGTTTTGGTGATTGCGTCATGCTGACCATGTCAGCTCCTGTGAGGCGAGACGGCCTCCCAGCAGGACACGGCATGGCGTCATTGCCCCATTTTTACACACACATCCCAAATTTTCATTGGCTACACACTGAAACATGTCGATGGTTTTTCATTGTTGGTTTTCTTTATATGCCCAGGAATGAGGATCAGTGGAATACATAACCAAATTTTTTGTTAATTGGATTCCCACAGGTACCACTGGATATATATCAATAGTTACACTGGGGTGTTCAGTTACTAAAGATCTTGTAGAACCATTTGATTTTTATTTAGGGTAAAATTTACCAATTTCTACCATGCCATTAATTGTTTTTTTCCCTTCTGTAACATTTTCCAACGACTTCTTTATTTTCAAAGGCAAATTTTCTTGCATGCCTTTCCACACAGGTTAACTATGCATCATGTGAAGAAATACTTCCTTTTATTTGTTTTAAACCTGCTGCCTATTAAAACATGCTACTTAATTAAAATACCATTAGGGCTTCAAAAGAAGCCACAATAGGTTGTGTTTTCTTTTTCAGATCGCTGTGTTTTGGAAGCAGGAGTTAAAAGTGGAAAGAAATCAAAACGCTGGTGGAAGTTGATTGTGTCCCTCTGAGCTCTGCTGATGGCTTTGAATCCAAAAGCAAGCCGAAAAGCATCCATGTCCATGCAAATTACCTAGCTGATCGAGGAAGTAGAGAACTGCCCATAAAACTTCCTTGACTTTAGCAAAGCTTTTGATACGGTCTCCCACAGTGTTCTTGCCAGCAAGTTAAAGAAGTATGGGCTGGATGAATGGACTATAGGGTGGATAGAAAGCTGGCTAGATCGTCGGGCTCAATGGGTAGTGATCAATGGCTCCATGTCTAGTTGACAGCTAGTATCAAGCAGAGTGCCCCAAGGGTCGGTGCTAGGGCCGGTTTTGTTCAATATCTTCATTAATGATCTGGAGGATGGTGTGGACTGCACCCTCAGCAAGTTTGCTGATGACACTAAACTCGGGGGAGTGGTAGATACGTTGGAGGGTAGAGATAGGATACAGAGGGACCTAGACAAATTAGAGGATTGGGCCAAAAGAAATCTGATGAGGTTCAACAAGGACAAATGCAGAGTCCTGCACTTAGGACGGAAGAATCCCATGCACTGCTACAGACTAGGGATCGAATGGCTGGGCAGCAGTTCTGCAGAAAAGGACCTAGGGGTTACAGTGGACGAGAAGCTGGATATGAGTCAACAGTGTGCCCTTGTTGCCAAGAAGGCTAACGGCATTTTGGGCTGTATTAGTAGGGGCATTGCCAGCAGATCGAGGGAAGTGATTATTCCCCTCTATTCGGCACTGGTGAGGCCACATCTGGGCTTGTTTAGTCTGCAAAAGAGAAGAGTGAGAAGAGTGACAGCAGCCTTCAACTACCTGAAGGGGGGTTCCAAAGAAGATGGATCTAGACTGTTCTCAGTGGCAGAAGATGACAGAACAAGGAGCAATGGTCTCAAGTCGCAGTGGGGGAGGTCTAGGTTGGATATTAGGAAACACTATTTCACTAGGAGGGTGATGAAGCACTGGAATGGGTTCTCTAGGGAGGTGGTGGAATCTCCTTCCTTAGAGGTTTTTAAGGTCAGGCTTGACAAAGCCCTGGTTGGGATGATTTAGTTAGGGATTGGCCCTGCTTTGAGCAGGGGGTTGGACTAGATGACCTCCTGAGGTCCCTTCCAACCCTGATAGTCTATAATTCTATGAAATGGCAGCAGAAAGGAGCTGCAGATAATGAACATACCTGGTCAGCAAACAAACTACCTGAAACTAAAAGGCTCAAATTATAACCCTCCAGAGGAAGGTGGAAAAAGAAGTCAAACCTAAAAATAAAAGAGGGACAGGTTAACCCTAAGTAGAATTTTTTTTACTTTGCAGTGCTGAAATCTGAAGATGGGTACAAAAGGGGTCTGCTTATATGCATGACACCCCTACCTTTTAATTCACCAAAACCCCAAGGACATAATCAAATTTAAAACCCTATGCCTAAATGTCGAGGACATTGAACACACTGGCCTTAAAAACAAATTGTCTAAATAATAGGCATGGTATAACACGATACTTTTAATAGATTTGAGGTTACGCCTGGAGCCCTACAGCCTAAGAAAAGGTGGGGTGCCCCAATGTGTGCAGGTAACACTGTCACCCCCACTTGCTTTGCACAACTTCACCCGCTAGGCTCGTTAGTGAGGTTCACAGCAATGTCGCACGCCTTTCCACACCTCCAGGGCGGGCCGGGGAGAGGTACAGCACGTTGCCATGGTGTTGGTAGGGCCTGATTCACCGTCATGTTATCCCAGCTGTCTGCCTGCCGGACGGCCTGCACCGAAGGTTCAAACGTCATGAGTCAGACCCTCAAAATCAGGAGATTTGGGGGCCAAAAAGACTATCTGGTATTTTTGTTGGGTCTGTCTTTTGATTTTGAACTCCCCCGCCCATCCCCAGTGAGTGTGTGTGTGTGTCTGTCCGGTAGGGTGACCAGACGTCCTGATAAAATCTTTTTGACCATTTGTCCCGTGTCCCGACTGCCTTTTGTCCCGATTTTCAGTCTTCTTCCGTTTTTTTTTTTTTTTTTGCTCCACAGCTTCCGGCAGCAGAAGCTTCCGGTGGCAGAGGCTTTTCCGTTTTGTTTTTTTTCCCCGCTCAACAGTTTCCGGCGGCAGAGGCTCTTCTGTTTTTGTTTTTTTGGGGGTGGGAAGTCCCTATTTTCGGGTCTTCTCATCTGGTCACCCTACTGTCCGGCCCCCTGCCCAGCAATTAATTCTGCCTCAATCCCGAAATCAATCCCATCTCCCCAGCCCTCCACCCCCGCTCAGCCCCCCACAGCCTCAACTCTGCTTCTCCTGTAGCTCCCGGGGTTCATCTCCCTTTCCCAGGCCTGGGGGTGGGGCTGCAGTGGGGTCCCCCCTCTCCCTCGTTCCAGACTGGGAGGGGGAGTAGGGCATGGGGCCTCCCTGAGTTGATGGGCTCATTCTGCTCTCTCCTTCACTCCCGCAAGAATAGCTGCAGCTCCTGGGGGTTGCAACAACCTGCTTCCTGCAGCCGCCCTGATTGGCTGCTCTTTCCAAGAGGGCAGGCAAGTGGGGAAGGCAACCAATCAAAGGGTTCCCCCTGCCAGGTAGGGTTGAAATTCCTGAGGCGGCTAGAGCTTCATCCTCCACCTGGAAACAGGCTCCAGTCAGTGATGTGACTCCTGAGGAAATCATGAGAGCTGGCAGCACTGTTCTGTCACGCCATAGATATCATAAGAACATAAAAACGGCCATACTGGGTCAGACCAAAGGTCCATCCAGCCCAGCATCCTGTCTTCCAACAGTGGCCAATCCCAGGTGCCCCAGAGGGAGTAAACTTAACAGGTAAGGATCAAGTGATCTTTCTCCTGCCATCCATCTCCAACAGAGGCTAGGGACACCATTCCTTACCCATCCTGGTTAATAGCCATTAATGGACTTAACCTCCATGAATTTATCTAGTTCTCTTTTATATCACCGGAAAACACCCCTGGATGCAAGCGTTTCATGCACTGCATGCTGGGTAATAACACGCGAAGCTGCCATTCCTATGAAACTGAATCTGCTCTTTAATAAAGCAGCTATTTACAGAGCTACTCCACTTGCAGCTTAGCATTCCAGCCATGTGCACACAGACTGACTTCTTGGTGCCTCTTCCAAACCCTTCCCTCCAGCAACTGTGCTCCTCTCTCCAAGTTCCACACTGATTGCTACCAAAGCTGGAGTAAAGCAGTGAGGAATTGGCCCACAGTTTTCTTGTTCAGTGCCCCAGTCATTAAATGTCCATTGGCACAGCAGATTGCATAGGTGAGTGTTGGCCACCCCAGGTGTTCAAAAATCACGAGTCAGGACCCAAAGATCAGGAGATCAGCTTATAAAATCACATTTAAAAAAAAATTAAAATAAGGGGTTCTTTGTATTTGCCTTCTGGTGATTGAGCCTTTAGGGTGAACTTCATTCAAGTTTCAAGCTTCTCTCTGCAGCTGCGAGGGCTAGATGCTTCCTTTTCTCCCCCAGGAAAGCAGAGGCTTTCATGAAATAACACGAATCCAAGAGCAGGGGCTTTAATAAAAATTCCCAAAAGCACTAGATGTGCAACAAAACTGTAAGAGTGGGAGACTTTATATTGTTTCTTGCATTTCCTAGTGGATGGGACAATTTTGATTTTATGAATATTTCAGGCTTCTAAAATGTACCCCAAGATGATGTGCATTAGTGAAACACGCTATTCCCACATGCAGACAGAAAAAGAAACGCCACCAGAAAACACTAAGACCACACCCACCTTGCCCTTTTTTTTCTACACGCCTCAAGTCTAGCCGGGAAAAGACCTTGCCCATTCGGTCATTAAAGATGGACTCTGACCGGACCTATTGTTGGGGTGGAAATTCCTGAGCCGAGGGGCTTCTATTGAGAACCCCCTGACTCCAGCAGCCAAATCTAGAAACTGTTCCTATTGCCATGATTTATGTGTATTATGGTAGCGTCGAGAGGTTCCGGCTGAGCTCAGGGCCCCCATGGTGGTAGGTGCTATACAGACCCATAGTGGGAGACGGTCTCTACTTACAATAGCGTCCAATCAAGGGGCCTGCTCCAAAGCCACATAGAAATCAATGGAAGGAGTTCTGTTGGCTTGAACCAGACTCCGTACAAACCATTTAGGGCTTTGTGAAGCCCCGTGAATTCTGGGGCTTTGCTGACTTTGGACAAACAACGGGAAGTGGGGTGCAGCAGAGGGAAAGGGGAGTGGCGTGTTAAAGGGGCATTCGTTCGTCGGACTTTCCCACTGCAAGGTGGGAAACTGAGGCAAAGGACGCTGCCCAACGTACTGTGGGTGGGTGTTTACTTATGGTTTGCATGTAGGGTGACCAGATGTCCCGATAAAATCGGGACTGTCCCGATTTTTAGTTCTTTGTCCCTTGTCCCGACCGATGCACCATTTGTCCCGATATCGGGGCTTCTGCCGTTTTTTTTTGCTCAGACAACTCCGCTCCGGTCAGGTTTTTTTGTTTTTTTTTCTTCCCCCATGTGTCCCGATATTTTGTTGCTTTAATCTGGTCACCCTATTTTCATGCTTTGGAGTTGTGGTGGTGATGTTTTCCCACATTAATGCTGGGTTCCCTCTGCCTTTTAATATGTTTTCTTTCGTTATACCCAGACTCTGTACTTGCGAGTGGGGCAAAATTGCCTCCTAGAAGTGCCGGGGTGTGTGTGTGTTCTTTGTTTTCCCAGAGTACTGGGTGCAGGCTCAACCCAATTCTCTTTTGTAATGCTCAGAGGAGCCCCTACACGCTGAACCCAGCCCTGGCTGCTGCTGACGCCTCCTGGCAGAAGGGTGACATATAGAAACAAAAGCGATCAAGGGTCAGGACTTTTCGCTCTGCACCGGGCCCCTCACACCACCCTGCCAGCACAGGGCGAGCCAGAACAGAGCCTCCCACGCACATTCCGCCCCTCCCAACCCGAGCGTGGCCCCAGCCCCAGAGGGACCCAGCCTTCAAAATTGCTGTCTCCCTAGTCACCCGATCCGACCAGGGAGATTTATATCCTGCCCCGGGAGAAGCTGTTCACACCAGGACGCTGCCAAGAGCCAGGGAAGATGAAGGCTGTCCTTGCTGTCTTGCTGGCCGTCGTCCTGTGCGCAGAGCAAGGTGAGACGTCGGGAGAGTTTCCTGTGCCGCTAGACAAACAAGAACTAGATCGGGGCTGAGCAACTGGGGGCCCAGGGGGTGCTGCCGGCCCACCAGACCCAGCCCGGCCCAGCTAGGGGCACCATGGGCAAGGAAGGGGGCGGGGCAGCATGGTGGCAGGGCCCCACGGGTGCGCCGTGGTGAGAGCCAGCGGGTCGGAGCAGGCAGCCAGGCAGGTCCTGCAGCACCAGATACGCTGCTGTGATCTCTCACACCCCAGGGGCAGCACCCAACTCCCCCGCCCCCAACCTCCGTTACACCTCTGGGGGCAGGAGCTGCTTCTCCAGGGGCACCCATCCCACAGGGGCAGGACCCAAATCCCCTCCCCACCCCCCAGGTGGTAACACCCCCCAGCCCAGCAAAGGGTTTTTGTGGATTTTGTGGCCCCGTACAACTGGATCAGGGGAGCATCTTCACCTCTGGGCTAGCAACAAAAATCTGAGGCGCTGTCATGGTGTTTGCGGCAGAGATGCGGTGGGCAGAGGGCGGTGTTGGGGGAAAACCGTGCTCTCAGTTGTCTCCACTCATTCTCCCGCGAGCCGACGGGGCACCGATGCTTCGGCTCAGCCCAGACGTGACTGTTTTTGAGTGGGGAAAAGAGGAAGACATTTCCACCCTCTTCCCCAAGAAGGGCATTTTTCAGGGCGGTTTCTGTGCTCCGATAACTCAAGCCCAGCATTGTTTAAAAGCTTCTGGGGGTTAAGCTCAGGGCACAAAGCCAGGGGCTGCTGCATATCCATTCTGCCTTGGAGGCTGACTCTATTCCTGTTCAAGTCATTGGCAAATCTTCTCTTGACTTCAGTGTGCAGCCCTGGGCGCAGGCAGCTGTCTGGTTAGTTCCCGTCAGTTCTATGTCCTGTCGGTATGGTGATTTTAAGGGGGAGTTTGCTCCATGCCTGCGGGCGGGTCTAGTGGGCTTTGGTTTGTTTAGGTGTCCGAGCAGGTTCGTGTTGGTATTTTTATTATTTCTATTATACACCTAGAGGCGCCACCCTAGGTCAGGGTCCCCTCGTGCCAGGCGTTGCACGGGTACATAGTGAGAGTGTGGAAGGGGGTCGCTCACCAGAGAGTGTGCCCCCTTGTGGCTAGCTGTGGGTACGGCAGCCTCTTTGATTCAGAACCCGCTGTTGAAAGCCCCTCAGAGCCTGCAGTGATTTGCCCCGTCTCGTGACTCAGCCTTCGGGCCAGGTCACTGTGTTCCTCACCTGCCTCCAGCCCACTTTCGCAGAGCAATTCCTTGAGCTGCTTCCTGCTGGTTCAAGCTGATACAGTGTCCCCTCAGACTCCCTGGCAGACCCCTTCTGCCTAGGCTGCAGGCTCTCACCCAGATGATGGCCCTCCAATAAGCCGCAGCGCAGGAGGTATCTACGCCGTCTCTGAATCCCTTTTTGCTGCAGCAGGATGGGGTTTATAAACCCCCTCCCAGAGAGACAGGCCCTCCCCGGACGAGCTTACAATCTGAACAGGCGAGCCAGGCAACGGGTGGGTGAAAATGAGCAGTATTTGCCTCATTTTACAGCTGGCCAACTGAAAGGCAGAGAAATTAAAAGCCTGATCCAAAGCCCGCGGGCGTCAATGGAAAGACACCCATTGGTCCTCCCTGAGCTTCCAGTCCCAGTCCTTGGTGCTTTAGCGATGGTCACAAACAAAGTTCACGGAAGAACCTGACTCTCCTGGGTTCCTTTGTCTTTAACCATAAGGACATCTTTTCTCTCTGAGATTTGCTCTGGCGGTACGACGCACCGAATGCTTTCCCCGCCCCCGATCCAGTGTGAGAGGATAGTTTGACTAGTTTGGGAGCATGGCCAAAGGGCAGTTGTGGCAGGGTGGATGGATTGATTTAGGACTATGGGCTTGGGGTCTCCTCTCACCCCGGTCTCTCACTGCATTGGCATCAGTGGGCTAACGCCTGGCTGACCTTACCGTAAATGAGAGGACTGGGCTGCTGGCGTGGCCACCCCGCTATACATGTCTAACTCCTCTGTGTCTCCCTTCCACAGCTGACTCGCTGTGGTGCTTCACGTGCGAAAACCAACACAGCAACTGGAGCTGTCTGAAGGCCACAAAGTGCTCGAAAGCAGACAAGCACTGCCTGACGACTGTTGGTCATGCGGGGATTGGTACGTTCCAGGATCGCTGGCTGGGGACGAGGGAATAACTCCCAGAGAGTGGAGAACAGTGGGGTTTTGTACCATTTTTTCATTGTGGCTTTTGCTGGGGGACTTCACAGGAGACGCATGTTAGGAAGGTGGAGAACCTTACGGGGCTGAATGAGCACCCCTGGTTCAAACACCCCAACCTTTGTGGGGTGTGAAATCCAGATCCCAATGAGAGAGGGGCATGGGAAGGTTGAAGAGGGGTGAATGGAGGGATAATGTTACTGTTGTCTCCTAGAGACTCCTGGAGATCAGATCTAAATCCTTTCCTGCATAGGCTCTCAGACCTTAATAATAGTTTTCTCTTTCTTCTCCTTGGTTAAGGCATGTGGACAGCCGGGCAGCGAATCACCAAGAAATGCTCCCCAACCTGCCCGCAGTTCAATATCAACCTGGGCATAGCCTCCTACTCCACTACGTGCTGCGAGAGCTTCTTGTGCAACCTGAGTGGGAAGCCGGCACCCAAACCAGGTCGTCAGTGATGGGGTAAGAGGACTGGGGCCTTTTTTAGAGCTGGACTGTGATATGCCGGGAAAAGAGGGGCTTTAACCCCGAAGAACCTGCTCCGATTTCCCCAGCAAGAGACCAACACCTTCTGTGCATTGGGGTTAACGATGTATCCTATCAGCCAGGCCTTGCCTCAAAATGTCTCAACAAATAGCTTCTCTGTTGCCTTTCACACTGGGGTTCTGTCACCCGGCACGTCTCTTGGAAGATGCGGAGTCTTCTCCTGTGTGGTCTTGGCATTGGACGGGGCTGAACGGCGCTGCCGCCTGTGGCCAGGTGAGGCAGGAGGATGCTGAGTGGTATTCTGTAGAAAGGGATTCTGGTGTAATCCCAGCTAGTTTCTATATTTCCTTTCCTACTGACATTTCTAGTCAGTGTCACACTAAGATAACACAGGCCAGAGAACTGCCCCCCCAAATAATTCCTAGAGTAAACCTTTTAGAATAACCTCCCCTCTTGATTTAAAACTTGCCCGTGATGGAAAATCCACCATGAACCTTGGTAAATCGAGCCAATGATTAATTACTCTCACCGTTACAAATGTACTCCTCATTTCCTGTCTGAATTGGTCTCGCTTCAACTTCCAGCCATTGGCCCGTGTTAGACCCTCCTCTGCTAGATCAAAGATCCTGTGGTTCAATATTTGTTCCCCACGTAGGCGCTTATAGACTGTGATCAAGTCATCCCTGAACCTTCTCTTTGTTCAGCTACCCAGCTTGAGCTCTTGGAGTCTATCACGATGGGGCATGTCACGCAGGTTGCAAACTCAATGGTGAAAAAGGAAGCAAAATCCGTAGGCAAAATCATGAGACGCTCCCCAGCCCTTCACTGGCTGCTGCTGGTGGAGGGAGTGTTAGGCGAGAAATTGAGCATAGGCCGTTATGCCAGCCTAACCAAAGTCAGGCCAATGCAGGTTGCTGGAAAGTCCCTTAGCAAACTGGGTAAAATTGAAGACATAATTGCTTAGCTGCAGAAAGTGAGATGGGGTGGGGGTGGGGGGGTTGCATTCCAGAACCAGATGTGCTGGGAACAGCTTGTTTAAATAAGGAGTTTCACTGTTCTCACTCCTTGTTTTTTCTCACTCCTTTTCTCACTCCCTAGTTTCTGGTGCCTGGCAACCATGCTGATAAGAAAGTTGGTGAACTAACGGGGGGATGGGTATGCATGTATAGTAGTTAGCTTCTAACTAACAAAGGAGGGGTGGGCCGCTTCATGAATAATCTGTGACACGACGGAACTGTCTATAAAAACTTATTAGTTGTTGAAGGGGGGAGCTCGTTCTCTGGGTGGAGATGGGCTGCTCTCTATTGTTGTGTGCACTCCTCAATAAAGAGTTTGTGTTTGGACCTTGCTGGTGTTGCCTGTCTCTCTGCGGTCAGACAACGAACCGTGCCGTCTGGGTTCGAGTCCCCGACAGGAGCATCCCCCCACCCCGATTTTGAAATCTTGGCCCTGGGTTCATTGTAGCAGGAGAGGCAGTGTGGCCTACTAGAAAGCTTTGGACTGGGACTCAGAAGCCCCCGCTTCTGTTCCCAGCGCCGCCCCTGGCCTCAGGGCCGGCTCCAGGCACCAAACAAGAAAGCATGTGCCTGGGACAGCGCCTTGTAAGGGGCGGCACTCCGGGGTTCTTAGGGTGGCCGTGATTTATTTTTTTGCTTCGGCAGTTCGTCGGTGGCGGCCATTTTATTTTTGTTGCTTCTGCAGTCCGGCGGCGGCCATTTTATTTTTGCTTGGGGCGGCCAAAAAAGTGGAGCCGGCCCTGCCTGGCCTGCTGGGTGACCTTGGGCAAGTTGCTTCCATGTCTGTAAACCGGGGACAATTGGACGGAGCTCCTTTGCAAGGTGCTTTGAGATCGACGGATGGAAAGCGTGCGATAAGCGCTAGGGAGGGTTATTATTATTACCACCAAGTGCCTGGGCCTCAGACTTCACCTCAGGGCAGCGTCCAGCCCTGTGGATCCTTCTACCTCTTCCTACCCCATTGCCTTAGCCAGGCAGCCACCACCGGCTCTCTTCCGTCAGAGCTCCTCTGCCTGCAATCACACCTCCCTCGCCACATCCAGGCGCGCCTCTTCCTCTTGGCCAAGCTCCCCCTTCCCTTTCAGCCGCTTCCTGTTGAGCTGTGGTGAAGTGTTTTATATAGGTGCGCTTCTCTGCATGCCATTTTAACCCCTCCGCTGTCCCCCTCTCTGCGTGCTTTGAGCGGGCAGACTCCCAGATTCAGCCCCATCTCCTGGACAGAAGGGGCCTCCAAGACAGCTGTGTTCCCCCTTGGCCCAGAGCGGCATCGCCAAGCCAAGCGCCGCCCCTCTCGCTCCTTCTTTGACCCACACCGCTCTTTTGTCTCTGCTGTTCATAACCACGACCCTAGACCCTGGGCCTCCTTCTCTTCCCACCTCTGCAGATCTTCCCACTGCCACCCCGCTGCTGCCTCGGCCCCTGTTATGCTGAAATCCCACCTCCTCTTTTGCCTGGACTTGTACAATTCCCTCCCTCCCCAAATCCAAGCCATCAGGACTCCAGGATGTGCTGGCTTCTCCTCGGCAAGATGTGAGAGTCTGCACTCTCAAACAATTCCCTGGGCTCCCCATTCATTTCAGGACCCAGTTCAAAACTGCCCTCCTGGTGGGTAACCCTCCCCCCCACCATCTGTAACATGTTTTCCTCCAATAAGTTATTCTGCCACTAGACGTCTCTCAGTGTTGTGTAGAGCTGCAAACTGAGGGAGGGCCCCTGGTAAACAAAGGAGACAAAGAGAGGACCTGAGTTGTGTGGAAGCCTATTTCTTTGTGTCTGGGATTGTAGCTGTCTACTTTAATACATGACTGCTGGTTAAGGTGGATTGTGATTCTGTATAGCAGGAATCTTCCGGGATTTGCCCTCTCTCATCAGTCTGCTCCCCTTTTGACGCCCTCCATTCCCCTAACCCTGGCCTTTCTGGCCCTTGTCACCATCACACAGCTGTTGGCGTGAGTGCCTTCTTCTCCGCAGTGCCTGCCATGTGGAACAGCCATCTTTTACCTGTGCATCAGCCCACAATCTCTTTGAAACATCATCTAACAAGGCACATTTTTCTCCCTTCTCTGAAGCAGTTAACCGCCCTCTCCCTCTGACATTGCTGTTTATGACTGAATGCTTTACTTTACTCACCATACAATGTTTGTGCGTCCGGTGTTTTCTGTACCTTTTACGGCGTACCATTTGTAGCCTTGCACTGTTCAGCTCTGTAAAAACGCTGCAATCCCATGTGTGCGACAGATAATAAATGCAACCAACGTTTGCTAGCACTGGAGGATACTTGTCCTAGAACTATGACTGGTCAGGTTTTGTGCTGTAGATAGTAATTAAAAATCATTTCTGCTTCGCTGAAAAGAGGTTTCTCTGTGATTCTTTTATGCCGCCATCAGTATCGCATAAAGAAAACAGGTTTGGGCATATTTAAAGACAAAAGGCCAGGTTCTCGTCTGAATATTGGGTCCTATGTACCGCTTAAGCAGCTCAAAGGAACCAGAATCTGACTGCGCTTGTCCTGCTGAAAACTCCCCTAGTTGGGGGGACACAGCTCCTACACCGTCTGCCCCTCTCCAGTGTAATTGGTGTGTTGGAGGCAAGAAGGGGCAACTAGAGCCCACCAATCTTCCCCTGGTGTATGATCCCATAGGCACCACCGCTAGCTGGCATAAATTAGAACAGCCACTAAGCTGCTCTAGCGCACACAAAGACCCAGGCCAATGCCAGTGCAGATTGGTCTATGACATCAGAGAACTGTAACTGACTCCTTGCCAGTATGCCCCTCCCGCCTCACACCGCCTGCAACTAGTGGCTCTCAGCCTAGGCGAGACACTAGCTCTAACTACTGAATTTAAATGGGGAACAAAGAGACTTCAGTGGTTAAGGAACAGGTGTAGGAGCCAGGAGATCTGGGTTCTGTTATGGGGTTATGCTCTGTGCCTCAGTTTCCCCAGTTATAAAATGCCCATTTTGAAGGCTGAAGTGGTGCTGAGGCTTTTTGCCAGCTTCCTGCACAAGGCTGAATTCACCCTGACGTTTGCAAAGTGCTCGGAGATCACAAGATGGAAAGGAGCTGGCCACTGAATGGAAAAGTACAAGGTCTTGTTCTTCTAGCCTGCGCTTGGCTTTCCTTCATGCCATTCACAGACATGACTGCAATGCCGCATCACCCCCTTGTGCCGAATGCATTTCTGCCCTGCGCGGCATTGCTCTTCTGGGGCTGGGACAGTGCCACTCGCCGGGGCGTTCTTTGCTCCCTTGGCTTAATTCTGGCCCGTGGAGGGAATCTGCTGCTGGCCATCTGTGTCGTCTCTTCGTTTCGAATCCAAGACAGCAGCAGGGTGGGAGCTGGGACCTGTATCACATCAAGCCACTCGCCTCTGCTTACTCCCTGATTGGATCAAACGCTGGCAAGGATGAGTCCCAAATCCATAAGGCGGATGGTGCTATAATATTCACCCGCCTTTCCCAGGCATGGTGCAGTGAATAGGGAAGGGGGGGAGCCAATGGAGGCCATGCTTGCTCATTGGCTGCGGTACAGGAGAGGGACAGGGTCCTCAGTTATTTACGGCCTGCTCTCAGAGGCCAGGGACACGCGCAGCTCTTGTGCGTTCCAGCGGGCGCAGCGGCTGCTCAGCACCTCTGAGCATCACGCAGCATCGGTGCCGGGGCGCCCTGCGTGGCTGCCAGGTTTGTATATTTGGACTGAGGGGTTGAAATGTTTGTACTGGAGCCAGGGCTGAGTGGCAGCGGCTGGCCCCAGGCTCAGCCTTTCCCAGTTTGAGAGAGTTCTGGCCTGGAGTTTCAGTTCTGGTTCATCTGGCATTGTTAGCAAAGCAAAACAGGGGGGCGGGGGCCGCTACTGCACATAGCATCATCCACAGCCCACCTGGGAGACCGGGCCACCTCCCCTGCCTGAGCAAGCCTGCGGCACAAAGCGAAAGGACCGGGGGTGGGAAATCAGAGCAACCTACCTGCCCAAGGCAGGGCAAGGGAACCAGAAAAGAGGAGAATTCGAGGTGAACTGAGGGAGGTTGGGATCAGTAAAGTGGAGAGATACCAGAGCTAGGGCCCTACCAAATTCACGGCCGTGAAAAACGCGTCACGGACCGTGAAATCCGGTCTTTTGTGTGCGTGCACCCTATACTATACAGATTTCACAGGGGAGACCAGTGTTTCTCAAAATGGGGTCCTGACCCAAAAGGGGGCTGCAGGGATGGGGGTGGCAACGTTATTGTAGGGGGGTCGCCCTTACTTCTGGGTGGCCAGAGAGCAGCGGCTGCTGGGCCAAGGGCTCAGCTCTGAAGGCAGCAGTGCAGAAGTAAGGGTGGCAATACCGCGACCTCCCCGACAATAGCCTTGTGACCCCCCACACAGCCCCATTGTGGGTCAGGACCCCCGCAGTTACAACCCCGTGACATTTCAGATTTAAATATCTGAAATCATGACTTTTATGATTTTTAAAATCCTATGACCGTGAAATTGATGAAAATGGGCCGTAAATTTAGTAGGGCCCTAACCACAGCAGAAAGTGGCTGGAGCATAGGTGCTGATTCCATGGGTGCTCCGGGACAGGAGCACCCCTGGGGAAAAAAAAGGTGGGTGCTGAGCACCCACCGGCAGCCCCCTGATCAGCTCCGCCCAGCGCCTCCCACCCACCAGTGGCCCCACCGCTCAGCGCCTCCTCCTCCCTCCCAGTGCCTCCCACCCACCGCAATCAGATGTTCCGCGGCGTGCAGGAGGCACTGGGGGGTGCGGGGGAGGAGCGAGGGTGGGACGTGCTCGAGGGAGGGGGTGGAACGGGGTGGAAAGAGGCAGGGTGGGGGCAGGAAGAGGCAGGGTGGGGTTGGTCCCTTGAGGGAAAGGCTGGAGTGGGGGTGAGGCCTGGGACAGAGTGGGGCCCCAGGCACATTAGAAAGTCGGCGCCTCTGGGCTGGAGGATGGGTCAGATGTGGAGTGAAGTTCTGCAGCAGCTTTCCAAGGGGAGCTGCGGGGGGCGAAAAAACGAACGTGTTTCAAGACTGAGTTTGATACGTTTGTGGCAGGGAGGGGATGATGAGACGGCCTACAACAGCATGTGGCCAATCTGTGACTGCTACTAGCAAATATCTCCGACGGTGGGCAGAGACCCTGGGGTTTTTTGGCTTCCTTTGCAGCATGGGTCACTTGCTGGTTTGAACTGGAGTAAACGGTGAATTCTCTGGAATCTGAAGTCTTTAAATCAAGCTTTGAGGACGTCGGTAACTCAGCCAGAGGTTCTGGGCCGATTACAGGAGTGGGTGGGTGAGGTCATGTGGCCTGCGATGTGCAGGAGGACAGACTAGCTGATCACGATGGTCCCTTGTGACCTTAAAGTCTATGAGTCTATGCGAAAGATGGCTTTAAGGGCCATGCTGTCTCTGACAGCTCAGGGACATGCAATGGGAACACAGACTGAAGGAACTGTCTGATCAGAGAAGAGAGACTTTTCCCTCCAGAGCAGAACCGATCCAGAACCGGCGTTTCTGTTCTGCGGGATATCCTGACATCCTGGGGGAAAAAAATTAATTCCAAACTGGAACGAAAAACCGAGCCGTCCCACTAAACACAATTGTTGAAAAAAAATTAGTTTGGGATCAATTGAAAGGTTTCGTTTTGATGCGGTCAAAAGGGCTGGAATTTGACCTTTAAAAATATTTCTATTTTTATCAGGGCCGGTTCTAGGCACCAGCAAAGGAAGCAGGTGTTTGGGGTGGCACATCTGAAGGGGCGGCACTCCGGCTATTCCTGGGGCGGCTCATGTCAAGGGCTGGTTGTTTTTTGGGGTTTTTTTTGCTTCGGCGGCAGCTCCGGCCGCGGCTTTTTTTTTTTTTTTTTTTTGCCGCTTGTTTATAAAAATCAGCCGGCCCTGATTTTTATAAACAAATTTCAAACCGAAAAGCCAAATATTCCATTCCAAAAATGCCAACAATGGAATGGTCTGACATTCCCCGAATGCTTTGTTTCCATTTTCCCCTCAAAATGAAATGTGGTCAAAATGGACATGTTCCCGCAGAAAGTTTCGATTTCAACAAAGTGGCATTTTCCCCTTGAAAACTGTGACTGGCCGGAGCCAAAGGAGTGTAACTAAAAACCAAGCAGAACTCCACGAGGGGGAGCTGACGCTACCAAACAGTGGTTGGTTTGTCAAACAATGCTTGTTAATCCGGGCTGTTTGCAGAAGGAATCCTAAACTGACTCATGGGGCATGCAGCCAGGCATAGGCAGCAGGACCAGCAGGGGAGCCGAGTAGCAGAAATGGCACAAGGAAAAGGCCAGCCAGGCTGGGAGAAGCATTTGATCCATTTGTGTGGCAGACTTGAGGCTGATGTTTGTTATGTTCACACAGGAGTGGTGGAAGCTCCCTAAAAGTGTGGGGGAGCATAGGCGTCCGAACCATGGTTCAGCCTTCCTGTGCCACTCCTCCCAGAGCCCCTGCCCTTGTGGCCTTTTAAAAGTGAGGAGGCCTTGGCTTCCAGTCCTCCCTCCCTCCTTTCCAGCGCCCTTGTGTTCACATCTTACGGACAGTTAGACAACCCCTCTCCCCAAAGATCCTCTTCCTATAAGTACCTACATGGGAAACAAATATTTAATAATTGGCTCTTCAATGTAGCAGAGAAAGATCTAAGACAATCCAATGATTGGAAACTGAAGCAGACCTATTCAGATTGGAAATAAGGTGCAATTTTTTAACAGTGAGGGTAATTAACCGTCGGAACAATTTATCTTCCTGGTGAATTCCCCGTAACCGACAATTTTAAAATCACATTTGGATGTCTTTCTAAAGGGTCTGCTCCAGGAATTGTTTTGGGGAAATTCTCTGGACTGTGTTATAGAGGAAATCAGAGCCCCTTCTGGCCTTGGAATCTATGAATCTATGAATTCCTGAACGGTTGCAACTAGGGCTGTTGATTAATTGCAGTTAATTCACACGATTAAGTCAAAAAATTGAATTGTGATTTAAAAAATGAATCACTATTAATCGCAGTTTTAATCGCTCTGTTAAACAATAGAATATCAATTGAAATTTATAAAATATTTTGGATGTTTTTCTATATTTTCAAATATATTGATTTCAATTATAACACAGAATACAAAGTATACAGTGCTTACTTTATATTATTTTTAGTACAAATATTTGCACTGTAAAAATGATAAGCAAAAGAAATAGTATTTTTCAATTCACCTCATACGAGTACCGTAGTGCAATCTCTTTATCGTGAAAGCACAACTTACAAATGTAGATTTTTTTTCTTACATAACGGCTCTCAAAAACAAACCAATGTAAAACTTTACAGCCTACAAGACCACTCAGTCCTACTTCTTGTGCAGCCAATCTCTAAGAGAAACAAGTTTGTTCACATTTACGGGAGATACTGCTCCCTGCTTCTTATTTATGTCACCTGAAAGTGAGAACAGGTGTTCGCATGGCACTTTTGTAGCTGGTGTTGCAAGGTATTTACGTGCCAGATATGCTAAACATTCATATGCCCGTTCATTCTGCCACCACCATTTCAGAGGACATGCTTCCATGCTGATGATGCTCGTTAAAAAAATAATGCATTACTTAAATTTGTGACTAAACTCCTTGGTGGAGAATTGTATGTCTCCTGTTCTGTGTTTTACCGGCATTCTGCTGTATATTTCATGTTATAGCAGACTCGGATGATGACCCAGCACATGTTGTTTTAAGAACACTTTCACTGCAGATTTGACAAAACGCAAAGAAGGTACCAATGTGAGATTTCTAAAGATAGCTACAGCACTCGACCCAAGGTTTAAGAATCTGAAGTGCCATCCAAAATCTGAGAGGGATGAGGTGTGGAGCACGCTTTCAGAAGTCTTAAAAGAGCAACACTCTGATGCGGAAACTACAGAACCCGAACCATCAAAAAAGAAATTAACCTTCTGCTGGCGGCATCTGATTCAGATGATGAAAATGAACATGCATCATTCCACACTACTTGGGATCGTTATCGATGAGAACCCGTCATCACCATGGACACATGCCCCCTGGAATGGTGGTCGAAGCACGAAGGGACATATGACTCTTTAGCGCATCTGGCACGTAAATATCTTGCAACGCCCACTACAACAATGCCATGCGAATGACTGTTCTCATTTCTGGTGGCATTGTAAGCAAGAAGCAGGCAGCATTATCTCCTGCAAATGTAAGCAAATTTGTTGTCTGAGCGATTGGCTGAAGTAGGACTGAGGGGACTTGTAGGCTCTAAAGTTTTACATTGTTTTATTTTTGAATGCAGTTATTTTTTGTACATAATTCTATGTTTGTAAGTTCAACTTTCATGATAAAGAGATTGCACAACATTACTTGTATTAGGTGAATTGAAAAATACTATTTCTTTTATTTTTACAGTGCAAATATTTATTTAAAAAATATATGAAGTGAGCACTGTACACTTTGTATTCTGTGTTGTAACTGAAATCAATATATTTGAAAATGTGGAAAACATCCAAAAATATTTATATAAATTATATTCTATTCTTGTTTAACAGAGTGATTAATCACAATTAATGTGTTTAATTGTGCAATTAATCGCAATTAATTTTTAATCGCTTGACAGCCCTAGTTGCAACGCAACACTACTTTATTTCTTAGAATCTAGAAATCTAACACACCGCAACCAAATACAGAGAGAGACAAAGCAGGCTGCTCCCTAAGGCAGCAAGACACAACTCCCCCCACCTTGCTCCAGACTGCTGTTTTGCAGACTGTTGAGGACCCAGATCGCATGCTTCCCTGGGAGCCCGCTAGCCTGCAAGCAGGACCAGGAAACCCTTTCCAATGGTAAGTGATTGCTTGTAAGTTTAACACGGTTTTCAATACAGCACAATGACAAACATGTGTCTGCCCCCTTGATACTTCTTGCAAATGCCACCTGAGCACAATGGTACCCCATGTAGGGTGACCAGATGTCCTGATTTTATAGGGACAGTCCAGATTTTGGGGTCTTTTTCTTATATAGGCTCCTATTGCCCCCCACCCCCATCCCGATTTTTCACATTTGCTGTCTGGTCACCCCAACCCCATGCTGCCCTTGGGGGAGAGCCCATGGCCTTGCATAGGCCTTCTGCAGGGCAGCAGGGGACACAACTGGCTGCGTGGATCAGGAGGAGTTTACTAAAAGCCAGGTGGCCAAATGGTCCATTTTTTCTGCTGTTTGGGGTCATTTGGCTACTGAGGCAGAGGTAGGATGGCCTGGTAGCTAAGGCACTACACCAGCAGCACAATATGGTGCTGGGTTAGTACATAGGCCTGTTCGTTAGCCCGAGGGAGAATTTTGGGTCTGACTCTTACATCCCTATTAACATGCGTGAACAAAGGACAAAGACACCGTGTGCTGCTTCTGCCCAGCCACATGGGTTTGTTAGTACAATGAGACGAGCTAAGGGATAGAGTTAAAAGTGTCCCAGGGCCTGGTGGGAGTGTAATATACGAGCGTACACTGGAAGGCTGCCTGGCTCCTTTCTCGAGCCAAGGTCAAGCAACCAGTCTGGAGGGTCAAGAGTGTGTGTGTGTGTGTGTGTGCATAAGAAACACTAAAAGCCAAAGAAAAGCCTGGCCTTGGCCAGTACATAGCCACACTCCTTACCCCTCCCATGGGATACAAAAGAGGTGGTGCCAAAGACCCCAGGCTCACGACTCTCCAAAACGGAACATGACCATAAGTTGCAAGTGGTTGGACCAGGGTGTGCATTGCAGGTATATTTGGGCCTGCTAAGGAGGAGGAGGAGGGCCAAGGGAATGGGGACATGGGTAAAGGTTCTCCAGTGTCAGAGCCATGGATATGCTTGCTTGACACTAACCCCCATAAACATCGCATTGCCGGCACTTCGGATTTCCAGTCTGCTTTCTGTCTGCGTGAAAAGAACTAGGGGAGGGGGTGAAGGGAAATCCCCTAATATGCTGCTGCCCCTTTAAGAGCAGAGCACCTGCAGCCGGTTGCTCCAGAGAGCTGGTTCCAGGCCGTCAGCTTTCCATCCGAGATGCCTGATTGCAACCACGTGGCTGCTCCAAAGTGGGGCATGGACCGTCTCCACCGCAGCCACCAAGATGGATACGTGCCTGTTTCTTGCATCTAAGCCGCATAGTGTGACCAGACAGCAAATGTGAAAAATCGGGACAAGGGGTGGAGGGTAATAGGAGCCTATATAAGAAAAAGACCCCAAAATCGGGACTGTCCCTATAAAATTGGGACATCTGGTCACCCTAAAGCCTCAGGCCAACATGGGGTTCTTGGGACCTGCTAAACTGCCCTGGCATGAGAATCAATGACTCATACCAGATACCTCCACACCGGTCACCAACCCTTTTACACATGGAGAGAGTCTCTCCTCCCCCAGCCACCTGGCAAACACAGTTCTCACGCTTTAAAATGCACTGCTTTCATCTAGCCACTGAACGCCACTAACTCCAGCGGCGCCCTCTGTCAGCCCGTGCTCGTAGGTCATACACACTCTCACACACAGGAACAGGTGTTCGGGGTAGGGGTAGATTATATTGAACGTGGGCATTGGGTAGCCGTGCTAACTTGTCATATGCTCACGCTTGCTCTCTTAGGCTCAGGTATAAAGCCCTTAATACCCAGGGTTGCACAACTCAGCATTTGGCACAGGCGATAGGAAACCTGTCAGAGGCAAGATACATGGATGTTCTGCCCTGGTACAAGCTAGGGAGGGACTTTCACAGGCAGCTGGTTTGGAATGTAGCGTGCAAATCCGAGATAAGGACTGGGATGCCGTGGGAACAGGAAAACAAGCTAAAAAGCTGATGGATACATGTCAGGCATAGGTGGTGTACAGAGAGCTTTCAGCTCATCAACAGTTGATATCAATCTAGGTAATTTGGGGGGTGTACTTTGAAGCTCACCTGGGTAAGGTGGACGGCACGCTGCAGACACAAGCTTCCCAGAAGGATTGGTGTGGCATTCACTCTTTCTTTTCTGCATTGTGCTGCTTTGTCTTTAGATAACCCATTCACTGAGCTTGGTTATTTGGTCTCTTGAACATTTATCATATCAAACCACAAGCGTAGGCAAAACCAACTGGTTATGCTTTTAGCAGTTCCTCCATTGCTGCTTCTGCACCTGACCATTGTGACCAAAGGGGGAAATCCCTAGCACATTTCCTCCTGGCCCCCTGGGGTTGGATCCCTGCTCGCTATTCCCTCCGGTCCCCCATGGTCTGGTGCATTTACTGGTTGTATTTCCTTTCTTAGCCGGAATGGGGCAGAGATTTTGTTTTCTTATATCTATAAGACACCCAGAGGGGAAGGATGATCTTTTGATTGCAGTTCTGGGCTGGGACGCAGGACCCCTGGGTTCAATTTCTGGCTCTGCCACAAACTCCCTGGCTGGCCTTGGGCAAGTCACTTAGGTCTAGATCAGTGGTCCCCAAATTTGTCAGGGTGGTGCCCCCCTTACCCTCATCTGGACTCCCCCTGGGGCCGGAGTGGGGCCGCGGCTCTGGGGAGGGGGGACATGGACAGAAGTAAGGGGGCCAAAGCTGGGGTCACAGCTGGGGGCAGGAGTTGGACCGGGAGTGGAGCCCTGACTGGGGGCCAAGGCCGACAGCCTGGGGGCCCCAGGAGTGGAGCCAGGGGTGCGGGGCCGGTAGCCGGGACTCTGGGAGCGTAGACCCCGGCGTGGGGCTGTCAGCCAGGTCTGGGAGCAGAGCCCCACGTGTGGGACCGGCAGCCGTGACCGGGGCCAGGAGCGAAGCTGGGTGGTGCTCCCACGCCACCCCCTGTGGGGGCTAGCCTGGGCCTTAGCTGTGCCCCCCGAACATTCCTTCATGCCCCCCTAGGGGGGAGCACCCCACAGTTTGGGGACTTCTGGTCTAGATCCTCAGAGATATTTAGGCACCTAAGTCCCATTAAAATCAATGGGGGTGAAATACCTAAATATCTTTGAGGGACTGGGCCTTAATTTCTCTGTGCCTCATTCCCCCGGCTATAAAATGAGGATTTCAATATACCCTCGGCCAGTTGTATTGATTTCGTTTGTCAGCTTTTCAGGGAAGGGACCTTGGCTCATGACAACGTATTTGTACAGTACTTAGCAGCACAATGATGTCTCGAGGCATTAGAGTAATATAAATGAGCGTTGCTTTGCACCCTCTGTGGTGCAATACGAAAGGACTTGTGTTAATGGAACGCTGATGTGGTAAGATCTAGGACATTCTGGTGGTTGAGGGGACTCCCTCAATATTGCCTCAGCCAGAGTGGGCGTATGGAATTGTTTCTGTTTTCGTTGCTATGGCTTCAGCCTGGAGGAATTCTCATTTGTTAGCTAACCCAAACACAACAATCCCAAGCAAGTAGGTTGTGCTCCCTTAACAACCTTGGGCCGGATCCTGGGCCCTGCTACAGTTGACTTGTGCTGCTTTGGGTGGTGCAAAGCAGCTGGAAAGCCAGTGGATCTGTCCCGTGGAGGATTCCTTCTGGGCATGGGGAGGGGGATCCCGGGTGACTCAGAGATGCCATAGTGACTTGTATGGCACGTCCCTCCTGGTTTCCAGGTGATCCCAGGGGGAGAGGAGTGTGGCTGGGGAGTGCCTACATGGCTATGTGGAACAGCCCCTTAAGGCCATTGACAGTCAGGCATAAGCTAGAGCAGCGCTGAGGCTCCTCTAACTCACACGGCAGATGGGCCCAGCCCCAGGGGAGCCGAGTGCGGTGGGTCGTGCACCCATGGTAGGTGTGGAAAATGGCTTATTTGCAGCACAAGGGGACGCGCAGAGGTCACTACGGGCAGCAGCGAGACGCAAAGCAATTGACACAATGCTGCTGAGCCGCCCCTGAGACTTACCCGCAGGCCCTAGGTGACCAGGCCAGAGCGATGCTGCTCCCCTCGCCCTGTGGTGATGATCTGTGTTCAGCCTCCTGGGTGGAGCAATCCTGTCATTAGCCCTCCCTCTGCCGGTAGACAGAACTTCCACTCGAGGTCCTTCCGCCTGCTCTTGGGCCCCTGAATATATGTGTGTGTGTGTATGGGGGGGTGGGCAGGTGTAATGAGTCTGGCTTAGGGCCCAATCCTGAGTGGTGCTGAGCACTTACTAAGAGGTTCTGAGTCTCCTCGACTGCCATAGAAATCACCGAAGGTCACAGGCCTCAAGCTCACTGCTGAAGCTAATGTCTTACAGGATACAGGCCTGTAGGTTCCTTGGATTACTGCTGAATATAATCTAAGGCAAGATAGTCCTATGGGCTACACAGAAGCACTCCCCAGGCTGTATAGAATTGGTCCCACTTTGGGAAAGGAGCTACCTGTGTAAATGAATCACAGCTCTGGATGGTAGCTATAGACACCAGGGGGCTTGAACCTGGGATCTTCTGCATTCAAAGTACAAACCCCTTCAACTGTGTTAGATAGCAGGTGGTTATTGTTACCAGGGAGCCAAACACCTGGTGTGCTGATCTACACCCTTTGCCCTTATCATAGACTATAGACAATGGCCTTCTCTCTATTTTTTGGCTGGCTAATTCCTCAGTCCCCCATAGCATCTCTATTGCTTTGGAACATATTCAGTTATCTATGATTTCCGTTCCTCTGGAAGCTCTTCAAGATACTGTTCTCTGCCCATTGTTTCCAAGAATCCTCTAAATCCATATTCCTTATGGTAATAAATTTTTGTCTGGACAGAATCAGCGTCGTTTGTCAGGACCCTTCCCTTCCTGCCCAAGTTTTCGCCAAAACCTGCCATGCTCTGCTCAAATCCCGGTAACAAAAGAGGTGTTCGCCTGTGGTAACTCACAGCGACATGGCATGACGGCTTTCTGTATTCAAAGGTTTCAGGCGCCAGGGAGGTTACAATGGGGAAACACTGAGATGGCCTACATTGTCCCTGAACTGCCAGATGTCACCCTTTGGAAAAGGCTTCCCAGCCAGATGGCAGCGTAATCACATATTGAAATACTCTGAAGGCACCTATCCACCCATCAGAATTAGCTACAGCTTGAAACTCAGGAACAGGCCGGTCTACAAATGAATCCATCGGGGCGTCAGTGAAATGGAACTACTCTGGAAAGGTTTTAAGTGGCTGGGGTAGCAGCGCAGGGTCATTACACTAGAGGGCCCTGCTGTTGCTCACAAAAAGGAGAAATGGAAAGGAGTGGCCGGTGCCATGTCCGTTGAAAGGTTGCTGCCTTTGGTTTCCTATGTGAAGAATCCTGCCCATGTGGAAACAGCAGCCATTTTGTCTGCAGAGTTGCTGCAGCTTGTTCCAGAAGTGACGCACGCCGTGCTCTCTCCCAGAGAAGCCCTTCCTGTTGTGATTTCCTTCCTCTTAAAACTCATCTCAGACTGAAGTCAGATGGATTTTACTCTGTGTGAAGAAACACAACAGCCAGCTCATACTTTGCTGAGTGGCTCGTTTACCACAATGGAAAAGAGAGATCATTTCTTTGGGCCTAGTTTAGACCTAGGAAAGTGGAGGAGAACTTTGTGGTCTGCTCTCTCCATCAGAGAGAGAAATTCCTCATCCGTCCCCCAATGCTCTGCCTCCCCGGTGACAATAGGAAACGTAAGAAACCCCTTCTAGAAATAAACTTGTAGGGCTCCATCTACATTATAAATACAAATGCAGTTGTCTCCAATGTGGCTTAATCATTTCAGTCCTGTAGCAGATCGGCCATGGTCAAACCATGGCCCTGCCGCTTGCTAACATCCTGCATGTATTTGAGGTCAGATCTAGGTGAACACTGGGTGAATTCTTCATTGGGCGAGTTCAGCGTTGTTTGCACACAGACTATGATTATTTTTTTTACTCATTCTTCTGCTGTTTGCAGTGGCTCAATGAATCTCTGTGGGGAATTTCAGCCCATGGGCCACTCCGTCCCACACTGTCCGCCTCTACTATTCAAACTCAGCACTTGTGTTGAGTGACTGGTCACCTAAAATCACATTGTATTATTTCTGGCCCCTGATTGGACAGCCTTCTAGCTCACAACTGACTCTCCAGATAACCACGTGCTATGTGGGTTCACCTGCACGAATATTCGCAACGACTTCACTTTCTGTGGACATTCTTGAGAAATAAATTGTATGAATAGTCACAGAAAGTGAATGAAAGGGCTGTAAATCCATCAGCGCACATCTGAGGGGGAATTTTCTACAGGATATTTGGGAAAATATGACTCAGGCCCTGCTGCTGTAAGGAGGGCTTTGGGATGTGCGACCGCTGGGATGCATTCATGGACAGAGGACTGTTCTCAGGGGATGGACCCCACCTGAGTAGGGAGCGAAATAGACTTCTTGGATACACGTTGGTGCGATCAATTAAAATAACTTTAAACTAGGAATTCAGGGGAGACGTCTGAGAGATGCTCATGCAATTTCCAGGCCCGATTCTAATATTGAGAGGGCGGAAAACCGAGGAAAAGAGGCCTCAGCAATGGAGAAGGGAACAACAGAGGGTAGAAGAATGGACAAGGAGAGGAAAGATAGCGCCAGTACCAATGACAGTAACCATCAGGTAGGTGATACAGGTGAGAAATTGGGGCAAGGCCAAGCAGAAACAACTAAAATGTCTGCACACCAATGCAAGGAGCCTGGGTAACAAAAATGGAGGAACCAGAAGCACTGGTGGAGGTGGTGAAACCAGATATGATTGGGATAATGAAAACATGGTGGAATAGGAGTCATGGCAGGAGTACGGGATTTGAAGGGTATGTGCTGTTCAGAAAAGACAGAAGTAAAGGTAAAAGGTGGTGAGGTAGCATGGTACATTAATGACGAGGTAAATTAAAGAAATTAGAAGTGATGGAATGGATAAAATGGAATCTGTCTGGGGCGAAATCACTTTGGGGAACAATGGTAACAGCAGCTGCACTGGGATAGTGCTTGGGATTTGCTACAGACCTCCAAGATCTGATCTGGATATAGACAGAGAGCTCTTTAATATTTCTAATGAAATAAATACTGCTGGGAATTGTGTGTTTATGGGAGACCTTAATTTCCTAGCTATAGACTGGAGGATAAGTTCTACTAATAATGGTAGGGCCCAGATATTCCTGGATGTGAGAGCGGACAGAGTTCTTCACTAAATAGTCACTAAATCAACAAGAGGTGATGCCATTTTAGATTTAGGATTGGTAAGTAGCGCGGACCTCATAAAAGAATTGGCTGTGGAGATCACCCTGGGTTCAAGTGATCATGAACTAATTCAGTTTAAACTAAATGGAAGGATAATCAAAAACAGGTCACAAACTAGGGTTCTTGATTTCAAAAGGGCATACTTAAAAAATGAAGGGAATTAGCTAGGGGAAATTGACTGGACTGAAGAAGTCAAATATCTGAAAGTGGAGGAGACTTGGAATTACTTTATGTCAAAATTGCAGAAATTACCTGGACCCCAGATCTCAAGCAAAGGGAAATACTCCCAGGAAAGGCGTCACAGACCAAATGGGATGAACAAGCAGCTCAAACAGGCTATTAAGAGAAAGCAAAAAGCCTACAAGGAATGGGAGGAGGGATGGATCCGCAGAAAAAGCTACCTCTTGGATGTCAGAAAGTGTAGGGAAAAAGTGAGAACTGCCAAAAGTCAAGCAAAGCTGAACCTTGCAAAGGAAATTAAAACCAACAGTAAAAGGTTCTTTGGCCATATAAATAAAAGAAAACAGGGAAAGAAGAAGTGGGACCGCTAAATACTGAGGACAAGGGTAGAGATTAAATATAATCTACGTATGGCCCAACACCTAAATGAAAATTTTGCCTCCGTTTTTAATAAGGCTAATGAGGAGATTGGGGCTGTGGCAGGGTGGCTAAAAAAGAGAGTAATTAAAGACATAGAGCTAAATGGTCATTGGGATGAAATACAATATGGTTTTACAAACAATAAATCGTGCCAGACCAACCTGATCTTTTCCTTTGAGAAAATAACTAATTTTCTAGACAAAGGAAATGCAGTAGATCTTGGGACCAATCTTAATTAACATTTTGATTGATGACCTTGGCACAAAAAGTGGGAATGTGCTAATAAAATTTGCAGATAACACAAAGTTGGCAATACAGAAGAGGTCTGGAATATCATACAAGAAGATTTGGACAACATTGAAAGATGGAGTAATATAAATGGGATGAAATGTAATAGTACAAAGTGAAAGATGGTGCACTTAGGGACTAACAACAAATGTTTTTGCTATAAACTGGGGAAGTATCAGTTGAAAGCGACAGAGGAGGAGAAAGACCCGGGCGTATTGGTCGATCACAGGATGACAAAGAACTGCCAATGTGATGCAGCCATAAAAAAAAGCTAATGTAATCCTGGGATGCATCAGGCAAAAAATTTCCAGTAGAGATAGGGAAGTGTTATTGCCATTATACAAGGCACTGGTGAGACCTCATCTGGAATACTTTGTGCAGTTCTGATCTCTCATGTTTAAGAAACATGAATTCAAACTGGAACTGGTGTAGAGAAGGGCTACTAGGATGATCAGAGGAATGGAGAATCTGCCTTATGAGGTGAGACTTAAGGAGCTTGGCTTGTTTAGCCTAACACAAGGAAAGCTGAGGAGAAATAAGATTGCTCTATATAAATACATCAGAGGGATATACCGGGGAGGGGCAGGAATTATTTAAGTTAAGGGCCAGTGTTGGTACAAGAACAAATGGATATAAACTGGCCATCAACAGGTTTAGGTTTAACATTAGATGAAGGTTTCTAACCATCAGAGGAGTAAAGTTCTGTAACAGCCTTCCAAGAGGAGCAGTGGGGGCAAAAAACCTAACTGTCTTCAAGACTGCGCTTGATAGGTTTAAGGAGGGAATAGTCTTCGGCTACCCCTAAATCCGAGGATGATGTCTGCCAAGCGGGTTCATTGGTAGGTTTTTAAGTGGCTGAGGAGCCCAATTCGTGCCCTGCAGATTTTCCCACAGAAGTGACAGGTGTAATCTTGGAGGAGACATAGTTGTTGGCTGGACTGTTGTGCCCTTTCTTTCCTCCTTTGTTGCTTCTCTGTCTCATGAGCACATCTGTTCTCCTCAAAGTGAGCTGTGGCTTGGTGTATGGTGTGGCGCCGCTGTGTTCTGTTCCGCGCTGAATCCTCCCAGTGTGTTGGGTCGATGCCTCCCTTTTTAAGATGTACTTTCAGTATGTCTTTGAAACACTTCCGCTGCCCTCCGCGAGCCCTTCTTCCCTGACTTAACTGAGAGACGAGTACTTGCTTCGGGAGCCAGTGGCCAGCCCAGTGGAGTTGGTGTTTCATGACCTGCGCTTCTTTATACTGCTGATGTTGGCTGCAGAGAGAACGCTGATGTTAGTGCGTTGGTCTTCCCAGCTGATCCTGAGAATCCTCCTGAGGCGGCACTGCTGGAACCACTCCTGCTGCTTGAGATGTTGTCAGTAGGTTACCCAGGTCTCACACCCACAGAGAAGGGTGGGGATGACAACCGCCTTGCAAACCAAGATCTTGGTACCTGTTTGCAGATCCCTATCATTGAAGACTCATGTGAGTGGTCTTCCAAAGAATGTGCTGGCACAGCAGATCCTGTATTCAATTTCTGTGTCAATGCTAGCTGTTTGGGCGAGGTGGCTGCCAAGGTATGGAAAATGGTCCAAATTTTCCAGGGGTTCTCCACTCATGGTGATTTGTGGAGTACAAAGAGTAGTTTGTGTAGGTGAGGGATGGTAGAGTACCTTGGTTTTCCCGATGTTGAGAGAGAGACCCAGGCTGGGATAGGCATCTGCAAAAAGATTTAGGGTACTTTGCAAGTCGGCCTGTGTGTGCGAGAATGACTCCATCATCAGCATGCTGAAGGTCAGTGATGCCAATTCTTGTGATCTTAGCTTTTGTTTGGAGACGTCAGAGATTGAGGAGTTCACCATCCGTATGATACTCAATCCTGATTTCATCAGGAAGGTGGTCACAGATGAGAATCAGAATCATGGAAAGGTAAATGGAGAAGAGTGTTGGGGCAATGACCAGAGGTGAAAGTAAGCCGGTCCGGTCTGGTACGGCGTACTGGCAAGAGCCAGTACGCCATGCCGTACGGTACCAGCTTCCCCAGCGGGGATTTAAAGGGCCCGGGGCTCCGGCTGCTGCGGGGAGCCCCAGGCCCTTTAAAGCGCCGCCGGAGTTCCAGCAGCAGGGCTCGGGTGGCACTTTAAAGGGCCCGGGGCTCCCCGCAGTGGCAGGAGCACCGGACCCTTTAAAGCACCGCTGGAGCCTGGTTGCCGGAGACCCGGGGCTCTGGCAGCTGGGCTCCAGCAGGGATTTAAAATGCCCAGAGCTCTGCGGTGGCTGGAGCCCCGGGCCCTTTAATTCGCCCCTGAGCCCCGGGGCTCCCAGCCGCCTCTGCAGCTGGTAGCTCCAGGGTGATTTAAAGGCCCCAGGGCTCCCAGCCAGAGCCCCGCGACCTTCAGATTGCCTCTTCCGGTTGAGGCCACGCCCCCATCCAGGACTCCAGTGTACTGGTAAGTCCTGTAAGTTACTTTCACCCCTGGCAATGACACAGCCCTGGTTGACACTGGTGTGAATGATGAGTGGTTTGGTCTCTGAGCCGTTCCTCAGAATGGTGGCAGTCATCCCCTCATGGAGCAGTCTGATGATGGAAATGATTTGCTGTGGCCAGCCAAACCCCACAGCACATTCCATAGAGCATCACGATTGATAGAGTCGAAGGCCTTGGTTAGATCGATGAATGCCATGAACAGTTCCTTCCTGGTGTTGCTCTCTGCACTTCTGAATCTGCTGTGCCACGAAGATCATGTCGGTTTTCCTCATGACGGCATGAATCCACACTATGATTCAGGGAGCAGGGCTGGCTCCAGGCACCAGCCGACCAAGCACGTGCTTGGGGCGGCACCTGGAGAGGGGCGGTGCTCAGGGTTTTTTTAATAAATTTTAAAAAAACCCACACTCTTCCCAGGGCCCCGGGGGAGGGAGCGGGGGACGGGCATGCCGTGCTCCCCGCCGGTGCCCCAGCTGGGGCAGCAGGGGGCGGGACAGTACTTGGTCCTGCTAGTGAAGGCACAGAACTGGACTTGATGACCTTTGAAGGTCCTTCCAGCTCTATGAGATGGGCATATCTCCATATATTAAAGATGGGGGATCAGCAAGGTGTTCCATTGCTGAGGGTTATGGAGTAGACTCGGTGTTCTCAGAGACTGTGGATTCACGGTTTAGTAGGCGTTGTTTAATGGATGCATTGTCCGTGAGGAGGGTGGAAGGAATAGTATGGTAAGGTTGTCTACAATGGCATATCCGCATCTGCTACTAGCAAATACCCCCAATGGCCAGTGACGGGACACTAGATGGGCAGGGCTCTGAATTACTACAGAGAATTCTTTCCCAGGTGTCTGGCTGGCAGGTCTCACCCACATGCTCAGAGTCTAACTGATTGCCATATTTGGGGTCGGGAAGGAATTTTCCTCTGGGTTAGATTGGCAGAGACCCGGCGAGGGAGGAGGGGGAGGGAGTGTTCACCTTCTTCTGCAGCATGAGGCACAGGTCACTTGCAGGTTTAAACTAGTGTAAATGGTGGATTCTCTGTAACTTGAAGTCTTCAAACCATGATGTGAGGACTTCAGTCACTCAGCTAGAGGTTAGGGGTCTATTACAGGAGTGGGTGGGTGGGAGTCTGTGACCTGCGATGTGCAGGAGGTCAGGCTAGATGATCATGATGGTCCCTTCTGGCCTTTGAGTCTATGAGTCTATGAGAGTATCTGAAATAGAACCTTACATTTCCTTCTGACTCTTCCAGGCCATATTCACTGTCTGCTCAGTGCCAAGTCCCATTGTGGTTTCTGAGATCCTCCTTCATTCATTAACTGTGCCAGCTTGCTGGAAATTCACTGCCTAGGAACACCTATCAGAAATTGTTCGGTGGGGCTGGGATGGTTTCAACCTAGCAGTTACTGGAGTGACCA
Organism: Macrochelys suwanniensis; assembly: GCA_033296515.1. Classification (NCBI taxonomy): domain Eukaryota; kingdom Metazoa; phylum Chordata; order Testudines; family Chelydridae; genus Macrochelys; species Macrochelys suwanniensis. Next base: position 256,519,910 of record CM065776.1, on the reverse strand, counting down.
CCTTTTCCACACCCTATGGGCTTGTGCATCAAAGAACAACAAAGTCCTACACAACCAGACCAAACTAACACCCATGTCTTGTGAGGATGTTTGTTCCACACCTCACAACTGAGATTTCATTACCCTTCCTCTCCTCCCGAGGGCTTTGTTCATGCTACTGCTCAGGTCTTGGGATGTCTATTGCTGTACGTGTGACAGGTTTCTGGATGCAAACAGGGCTGGTCCCAGGTTCCACCGGGACACATCTAGTCTCTCCCCATTTGCAACCAGGTTCTGACTTGTTATTCCAACGTGAGTCATGAGTGGGGTGGGGTGGGGTGGGGGAGGCTGGAATAGTCATAGAGGGCATATGGCCAGGTGTGAGTTTCACACACCCTCATCTAGGAACAAGGCCATAATTATTACAGCCCATGCTTATAAAAATCAGCCACAGAGACTGCAAAGATGGAAACTAAACAGCTTAGTTAGGTGAACTATCACAACTTCTCCACAGTAAAGATTGAAGCTAGCTTCTCATTATAAAGCCAACTGTCCCTCCTGAAAAGTCACCTACCATGTCTCATCCCATAGCACAGGTTTCAACAGTGCTGCCAACCCCAAGCATTCAAAAACAGCAGAAGTCAGGCACCCTAACAAATCTTGAGAATGGCTTAAAAATCACGAGATTGTACAAATCACTGGTCTACAATTTTTGAGAAGTCATCTGCTTCAGAGATAAAATGTGCTATTTAGTATGTATTTTGATGTGCTGAATTCAAATATGACAATTAAAACAACTGATTGGCTACTGTTTCTAAGATATTTAAGTTTTTACATTTTATGTCTATGTATATTGTGTAGATAGTAGAGTTTTAATCATAAATTGTAAACCTAGGTCTTTTCATGTGTTTATGGTTGCTTCACATGATACTATTTCACCTGTCCTGTTTATGTAACACTTTAAAAATCAGCAAAGGGGTTATATAAATAAAATGTATTATGAAACAAAAGGCAAAAAACTACTATGTACATAGTTTAGTCCTATTCAGTGTCTACTCGGCGCTTCTTGGCTCGTCTCTTGTATTCATTAAATGGAGCATCTCTTGTCACTGTCCAGCAATAGTCTGCAAGCATTGATGGGCTCCATTTGCCCTGATAGCGTTTCTCCATTGTTGCAATGTCCTGGTGAAATCGCTCGCCGTGCTCGTCGGTCACTGCTCCGCAGTTCGGTGGAAAAAAATCTAGATGAGAGTGCAAAAAATGTATCTTTAGTGACATGTTGCAACCAAGGCTTTTGTATGCCTTGAGGAGGTTTCCCACCAACAACCTGGAGTTGTCTGCCTTGTTGTTTCCGAGAAAATTTATTGCCACTAACTGGAAGGCTTTCCATGCCTTTTTTTCCTTGCCACGCAGTGCATGGTCAAATGCATCATCTCAAAGAAGTTCACGAATCTGAGGACCAACAAAGACACCTTCCTTTATCTTAGCTTCACTAACCTTGGAAATTTTCCACGGAGGTACTTGAAAGCTGCTTGTGTTTTGTCAATGGCCTTGACAAAGTTCTTCATCAGACCCAGCTTGATGTGTAAGGGTGGTAATAAAATCTTCCTTGATTCAACAAGTGGTGGATGCTGAACACTTTTCCTCCCAGGCTCCAATGACTGTCGGAGTGGCCAATCTTTCTTGATATAGTGGGAATCTCTTGCACGACTATCCCATTCGCAGAGAAAACAGCAGTACTTTGTGTATCCAGTCTGCAGACCAAGCAAGAGAGCAACAACCGTCAAATCACCACAAAGCTGCCACTGATGTTGGTCATAGTTTATGCACCTCAAAAGTGGTTTCATGTTGTCATAGGTTTCCTTCATATGGACTGCATGACCAACTGGAATTGATGGCAAAACATTGCCATTATGCAGTAAAACAGCTTTAAGACTCGTCTTCAATGAATCAATGAACAGTCTCCACTCATCTGGATCGTGAACGATGTTGAGGGCTGCCATCACACCATCGAAGTTGTTGCAGGCTACAATATCACCTTCCATGAAGACGAATGGGACAAGATCCTTTTGACGGTCACGGAACATGGAAACCCTAACATCAGCTGCCAGGAGATTCCACTGCTGTAGTCTGGAGCCCAAAAGCTCTGCCTTACTCTTGGGTAGTTCCAAATCCCTGACAAGGTCATTCAGTTCACCTTGTGTTATGAGGGGTTCAGAGGAGGAGGATGGGAGAAAATGTGGGTCCTGTGACATTGATGGTTCAGGACCAGAAGTTTCATCCTCTTCCTCTTCCTCGTCTGACTCAAGTGAGAATGATTCTGGTGCATCAGGAACCGGCAGTCCTTCTCCATGGGGTACTGGGCGTATAGCTGATGGAATGTTTGGATAATGCACAGTCCACTTTTTCTTCTTTGACATACCTTTCCCAACTGGAGGCACCATGCAGAAGTAACAATTGCTGGTATGATCTGTTGGCTTTCTCCAAATCATTGGCACTGCAAAAGGCATAGATTTCCTTTTCCTGTTCAACCACTGGCGAAGATTTGTTGCACAAGTGTTGCAGCATATGTGTGGGGCCCACCTCTTGTCCTGATCTCCAATTTTGCAGCCAAAAGAAAGGTGATAGGCTTTCTTAACCATAGTGGTTATACTGCGCTTTTGTGATGCAAAAGTCACTTCACCACAAACATAGCAGAAGTTATCTGCACTGTTCACACAAGTACGAGGCATCTCTGCTCACTTTGGCTAAACAGAAATGTGTCCCTTTGCAAAATCAAACACTGACAAATAAGAGAGCACGACACTGTATGATTTCTAGAGCTGATATATGGCAATTTGTTCAGCAGAGTGATGTAAGCTTCGTTATGATTGCATCATCCATGACTTCTAGGAATAACATGATGCAATTCATATCATGTATGACGCAATACCAGCTTCAGATTGCATCATTCATTGTTTTGCCTAAAAAGCAAGTACTGTCCAAACCCAGTCATAGATTTATTCATAGATCCAGTCAAAGATGTATTTTAGTCATTTCTGGTTTAAATTGAGATCCCTTCCCTTTATAACTCACTTATCCTCCGCCATTCCCAAGTCAAGGGTCGTATATACTGACCCAATAGCATGTCTTAAAAACTAGAGCCAATCAACAATTTTAAGCATCATTTTCGTTCTCAGTGACCCAGAATTAGTAAAGTTTGACTACATTTATTTCAGAAGCATTTTGGCTGTAGAGCAGTGTAATAAATGCTGGGATGTTTTCATTTGACCTCTGTTTTTTGAGACTTTAGAGATCACCTTTTCAAGCTTTTCTCCATAACCACGAGGGTGAGAAACTTACTTTTTTTCCAGACCAAAGTTGAGATTGTCTCACAATCGTATGTCTTCAGGAGCTGGGGCTTGAAGAAAAGTACCAAATACTGCAAGACTCATGATAAAATTGTGTTGGCTACACTGAATATTTCTGGGCAGGTGGGGCAGGACCTCTTTTGGCAAAGCTAAAATTTTTGATTTTAGCGAGCCTTTATGCTGGTATTATTCATATGTGGACAAACTGGAGAAATGGTCTGAAGAAAATAAGATGAAATTCAATAAGGACAAATGCAAAGTACTCCACTTGGGAAGGAACAATTAGTTGCACACATACAAAATGGGAAATGACTGCCTAGGAAGGAGTACCGCGGAAAGGGATCTGGCGGTCACAGTGGACCACAAGCTACATATGAGGCAACAGTGTAATACTGTTGCAAAAAAAAGCAAACATCATTCTGGGCTGTATTAGCAGGAGTATTGTAAGCAAGAAACGAGAAGTAATTCGTCCGCTCTACTCCGCGCTGATTAGGCCTCAAATGGAGTATTGTGTACAGTTCTGGGCACCACATTTTAGGAAAGATGTGGATGAATTGGAGAAAGTCCAGAGAAGAGCAACAAAAATGAGGAAAGGGCTTGGAAACCTGACCTATGAGGGAAGATTGAAAAAAACTAGGTTTGTTTCATGTGGAAAACATGATAACAGTTTTCAAGGACATAAAAGGTTGTTACAAGGAGGAGGGAGAAAAATTGTTCTTCTTAACCTCTGAGGATAGGACAAGAAGCAATGGGCTTAAATTGCAGCAAGGGAGGTTTAGGTTGGACATTAGGAAAAAATTCTTAACTATCAGGGTGGTTAAGCACAGGAATAAATTGCCTAGGGGAGTTGTGGAATCTCCATCATTGGACATTTTTAAGAGCAGGTTAGACAAACACCTGTCAGGGTCTAGATAATACTCAGTCCTGCCTTGAGTGCAGGGGACTGGACTAGATGACTTCTTGAGGTCCCTTCCAGTGCTACCATTCTCTGATCATTTGTATTATGGCAGCACCTGGAGCTTCTACACAGGGATCAGGCCCTCAATGTGCTTGGTGCTGCACAAACATGCAGCAAAAAGACAGACTCTGCCCTCATGCTTGAAAGGTGAATGGAAAGCGAACACCAGCAGGTCGCAAATCGGATCCAAGGGGAATTCATTGCCAGGTTAGAATGAAAAGGGCTGGACAATTTTTTGTGCTATCTGTTCACCTCTGCTAAAGACGAGGTGATCCCAATGCAGGGCTGGGCAAACTTTTTGGCCTGAGGGCCACATCTCATAAGAACATAAGAATGGCTGTATTGGGTCAATCCAAAGGTCCATCCAGCCCAGTATCCTGTCCACCAATAGTGGCCAATGCCAGGTGCCCCAGAGGGAGTGAACCTAACAGGTAATAATCAAGTGATCTCTCTCCTGACATCTATCTCCACCCTCTGGCAAACAGAGGCTAGGGACATCATTCCTTACCCATCCTGGCTCATAGCCATTAATGGACTTAACCTCCATGAATTTATCCAGTTCTCTTTTAAACCCTGTTATAGTCCTAGCCTTCACAACCTCCTCAGGCAAGGAGTTCCACAGGTTGACTGTGCACTGTGTGAAGAAGAACTTTGTTTTAAACCTGCTGCCCATTAATTTCATTGGGTGGCCCCTAGTTCTTCTATTATGGGAACAAGTAAATAACTTTTCCTTATTCACTTCCTCCACACCACTCATAATTTTATATACCTCTATTGTATCCACCCTTATTCTCCTCTTTTCCAAGATGAAAAGTCCTAGCCTCTTTAATCTCTCCTCATATGGGATCTGTTCCAAACCCCTAATCATTTTAGTTACTCTTCTCTGAACCTTTTCTAATGCCAGTATATCTCTTTTGAGATGAGGAGATCACATCTGTATGCAGTATTCAAGATGTGGGCATACCATGGATTTATATAAGGGCAATAAAATATTCTCCGTCTTATTCTCTATCCCTTTTTTAATGATTCTTAACATCCTGTTTGCTTTTTTGACTGCCACTGCACACTGCATGGACGTCTTCAGAGAACTATCCACGATGACTCCAAGATCTTTTTCCTGATTAGTTGTAGCTAAATTAGCCCCCATCATATTGTATGTATAGTTGGGATTATGTTTTCCAATGTGCATTACTTTACATTTATCCACATTACATTTCATTTGCCATTTTGTTGCCCAGTCACTTAGTTTTGTGAGATCTTTTTGAAGTTCTTCACTGTCTGCTTTGGTCTTAACTATCTTGAGCAGTTTAGTATCATCTGCAAACTTTGCCACCTCACTGTTTGCCCCTTTCTCCAGATCATTTATGAATAAGTTGAATAGGATTGCTCCTAGGACTGACCCTTGGGGAGCACCACTAGTTAGTAACTAGTAGTTACCCCTCTCCATTCTGAAAAATGGAAATTTCCTGTATGAAAATTGTATGGAGGGCTGTCTGGGGCAGGGGATTGGGGCGCACGGGTGGGATCAGGGCTCCAGCTGTGGGGTGCAGACTCTGGGGTGGGGCCAGGGCCCGTGCAAGGAAGTTTCGCGCCCTAGGCGAAACTTCCTTGCACCGGCCCTGCGCCCCCCCCCCCCCCGTGGCAGCCAGCTGCCCCACACCGTGGCAGCCAGCCCCCCACCCGCGGCAGCTCCCCACCCCCGCATGGCAGCCAGCCCCCCACCCATGGCAGCTCCCTACACCCTTCCACGGCGGCCAGCCCCCTGCCCGTGGCAGCTCCCCATCCCCTGTGGCGGCTCCCCACCCCCCCGTGGTGGCCAGCCCCCCGCCCGCATTGGCTAACGCCCCCTCACTCGTGGCAGCTCAGCCCCCCCACCTGGGGGGGCTGCGGCAGCCTCCCCCCTGCCCATGGTGCCTCCCCCCTGCCCGCGGCAGCTCCCTACCCCCCCACCCCCCGCAGCAGCTCCTCATCCCCCACGGCAGCTCCCCATGCCCCTGCAGCTGCAGCTCACCTCCGCTGGCACCAGCAGCTCCTCCGAAGCTGCGTTCTTGGCTGCGTTTCGGCGGCTGTTTTTATTGCTACCGAATCGCCTCCGGGAGTCACCGCTGCCAAAATGCGAGGGTGGCAAAATGCCGCCCCCCAAATCCTGGTGCCATAGGTGACCACCTAGGGTTGCCTAGTGGAAGCGCCGGCCCTGGGTGGGGCTGGGGATGAGGTGTTTGGGGTGCAGGAGGGTGATCAGGGCTGGGTCAGGGGGTTGGGGAATGGGGTGGGGGCTCAGTGGTGCAGGATCCAGGTGGTGCTTACCTGACAATGGGAGCTGCAGAGCCGGCACGTAGGGTGGGGGCAGTGTGTGGAACCCCCCGGCTGCCCCTGCTTCCGGGAGCCAGGCGGAGTTGCTGCACATGCAGAGCGGATCAAGGGAAGCCCCCAACCCCGCTCCCCGGCTGGAGCACCGCAGTGGGGAAAACTCCCAACCCTGCAGCTCAAGGGCCAGATTAAAATGCCCGCAGGCCGTAGTTTTCCCACCCCTGTCCCAATGGTACCTCCCAGCCGTGGGATCAATGGAATGATGAAAAAGAGCAATTTAAATAAAATTGTGCTCGCTAAAAAATTAATTCTGCAAAAATGGAAAAGTCGATTCCCCCCAAGTATTAATGCCTGGCTCAGCGATATGGCTGACCTCGGCGCTAACGAACAACTGCCGTTCTGCAGAAAGGGAATTCCTGAAAAATTCAATGCAATGTTTTAGAGCTCTCTGATTAACATAGGTCCTGAAGATAGATACGTCGCTTCCCTCCCCTCCCTTTGTCCTAACCCTGTTTATTTACTTTGTGTATGATGATGAATCTGGTATTTTGGTGTATTTGGAAAATTAATAAAAATTATAAATAAAAAAATTAATAAAACTGTATTGGTCCTTCAAATATAAATCTTATTAAATATAGTGCATGAATTCACAGGGAGAAAAGGAGTTTCAGGATATAATTAAGGGCACAAAATCTGAGCTTCCTTTAATATGCTGCATTCAAGGGGCTGGATTTTGTATCTGGACTGTTCGTTCCTACTCCGAAGGCAAGAGAGAATCATAGAATCTCAGGGTTGGAAGGGACCTCAGGAGGTCATCTAGTCCAACCCCCTGCTCAAAGCAGGACCAATCCTCAACTAAATCATCCCAGCCAGGGCTTTGTCAAGCCTGACCTTAAAAACCTCTAAGGAAGGAGATTCCACCACCTCCCAGGAGATTCCACCACCTCCTGGGAGCAATGCAATTACCAGCCAGGTTTCAACGGGTGCTGAGCTCTTTTGAAAAATCTGCCTGGTATTCATGAGCAGTAATCCAGCATCATTGCCTGAAGTTAGATGCCTGAAGATACAGGCATCACCCCAGTCACAGAAAATCGGTGGGCAGCCTGGCAGCCTTCCAATGTACGAGAAGACCCAATAACAATGGTTCGAGTATGTACACGGGGAGGAATGACAGTCTTCCAATATGTAAAAGGCTGTAAAAGAGACCCCGAAACCTTGCCTTGTGAGTGACATGAGTGCAAAACACCACTATATTCTACAGCCTCTTTCACTCCTGTTGCACAGGGAGAAGCAACAACACAAGGTGAAAAGCAGAGGGAAATCAGGCCTCTGGTCTGATTGTTCCACCCTTTTCATTTTTTGCACACTTTGCCTGTTGGGTTAGTTTGATTTATTTTTTCCTTTGCCTTGTTACTTCTCAACTCCTGCCCATTCTCTTTCTGACCACCATTGTTTAGCAACCGCGGCTGATTTTTAATCCTTTCCCTGATCTATTTTTAGAGATGTTCATCTTTTCTCGCCTTTCTATTACATTTGTGAGATCTGTTCTCATCATTCTATTTGCAGCATCCCATTTCCTGGTTTTAAAGCCTCTATTTAGTTAGGTTTTGTTTAATTCTTTGTTTCCCCTCCTCTTAGGGTGACCAGATGTCCTAATTTTATAGGGACAGTCCTGATTTTGGGGTCTTTTTCTTACATAGGCACCTATTGCCCCCCCACCTCCTGTCCCGGTTTTTGACACTTGCTATCTGGTCAGCCTACCTCCTCTGCACCCCCAGCTGTGTTTTATTTTCCTTTGGCTGTGCTCTGTGTTTTGTCAGGTGTATTTCATCGCTAAAAGTAAGTTTCATTTCTGAGATTAGCTGGCAGGAGAATCAGTTTCAATTCTGCACTGAAGTTAAAGTTTTGTTTCTTGGACTCCGATGCGCTGGGGAGTTTGTTTCACTTTTGCGGCTCTGTTACTGTGTGTCAGCAAAGTCTCTGGCACAGTGGGGCCTTGATCTGATTAGAGCATCTTTGCAATCCAAACAAATAATAGCCAAGGTCCACAGCTTTCTCACACATTCCTCAGGCAGCTCACACGCCCTGCCTGTGGTTGTTTGTGCACTGCAGTCAAGGACCTGCTAGCACGGCTAGTTCTCATTTGGACAGTGCCACCCTTCTGCAGAGTAATTTTTGAAGGATGATCACTGCATTCATTGCGGAGGGGAGCCTGTTTGTCCCTTCAAATCCTGAACGGGATTTTAGGTGGAATGGGAGCTCACACTCTCTTTGTTATGGATCAGGACAACTGAACTGATTAGACAGGGGATGTGAGTTATCCCCAGGGCTTTGATTCACCCAGAGGGCAAAGAGTGTCAGGGAGAAGAGGAGTCTCTGGTGTTGTGTGCAGACATACCCGTAGAGAAGGTAGATTAAAAACCACAAAATCCCCTTGCTGGCCTGTTTCAGTGCAACACTACTTTATTTCTTAGAATCCAGAGCCCTAACACACAAGAACCAAAGACATACAAACAGAGAGAGAGAGAGAGAGAGAAATGAAGCAGGCCGCTCCATAAGTCTCTAAGGTGCCACAAGTACTCCTGTTCTTTTTGCGGATACAGACTAACACGGCTGCTACTCTGAAGCCCATAAGGTAGAGCGGCACTCATCTGGCCCTTTGCAAGCTGGCTGTTAGATCCTATGCTTCCCTGTAGAGCCCCCTAGCCTACAAGCATGAGCAGGAAACCTCTTACTCTTAAAGTGGTGGCTTATCGCATTAACACCATTCTCAGTACACCACAGCTGGAAGCTTGGGGAGCTAGGAAAAGTGGGGGAGCTGGGCTCGGGAAGGAATGTGTGTGAGTGAGGGGGTCAGTGCTGGGAGCAGGCGCACGGTCTCTGGGGACAGAGTGATGGAAGGAAACAGGTGAGACTGAGGTCTCTGGGCATGGGCCAAGGGTGGAGGCAGACACTAGGAAGGACGGAGGCTGGGAGGAGAGTGGCAGGAAGGAAGCCAGGGGGATGGGCAGAGGGGGAGGGGAGAGAACTGCGGCAGGGCACAGTGATGCGGGTGAAATGGTGAGGCCCAAAGCCCTCCCTTGGCCCTTATTTCTAGAATGAGGAAGGGAAACGGAACAGGAGCAAGAGACGCTCCCTCACTGACCCCTACAAAAGCCATGGAGGGGAACAGCAGATCAACAGGGAGGGCACCTTTTTCCTCTAAAGCATGGCAGGGAGCCAAAGGGACTCGGGGGGCAGCCTGCAGGCCCTAGGAAGGGAAGTGGGGGGCAGCAGGGATGCTCACCCCTGAGCCCTCTATGGGGCAGGAAGAAGGAGGCGGGGGGAGGGGGTGTGTGTGCGCTGGCTTCCCTAGGGGTTGGTAGAAGCAGTGGCTGGGAGAGGGAGATCCTCTCATGGGCACAGCCCAGCTGCAATTCAGCTCCCTTCCTGCAGCAATTAGAGGCGAGGTTACTTGAAATCCACGTGCGTCCGTGGAGCTGCTGGGCTTCCACCCGCTCCTTAAATGCTGGGTGGTTCCTTTCCTCTCCTTGAATGGCGGGATTTGCTTCCATTGGTGCCGATTGTCCCCGTTGTCCCTCCACTCTGATCTCCCCAGGTCACGGTGCCATTTGGTTCCCTCCTCTGGTACGGTTCCTCCCCACGCCGGTCTGGGCGTCAGCGGCAAATCTGATCACGTTTGAATTCATGTCCGTGAAACACCTGACCAAGCCGGAGGTGAAGCAGCTATTCAGGGAGCCGAGGGCAGCTCGGATGGGCATGAAAGCCTGGAAAACCCTCCCAGAGTCCAGCGCTGGGCCACGGCCAACCACAAGTATCATTCTTTGGAGTGTGAGAGATGCTTCTCCCGTGAGACAGTCTGAGGAGCACAAGCGGCCTCGCTGCCCAGTCCCACAGGTTCACACTCACCAACCAAAAGTAGGATTACTATTTTTCAGTTCATGTTTAATTTAAACCACCTTCAATCAGGAACTACTTTTCTTGGCGTAATGATATGAAAATAAGAACAGCCACACTGGGTCAGACCAATGTTCCATCTAGCCCAGTGTCCTGTCTTCCGACAGTGGCCAATGCCAGGTGCCCCAGAGGGAATGAACAGAACAGGGAATCATCAAGTGATCCATCCCCTGTCACCCATTCCCAGTTTCTGGCAAACAGAGGCTAGGGACACCATCCCTGCCCATCCTGGTCAATAGCCATTGATGGACCTATCCTCCATGAATTTATCTAGTTCTTTTTTGAACTTTGTTATAGTCTTGGCCTTCACAACATCCTCTGGCAAAGAGTTCCACGGGTTGACTGTGCGTTGTGTGAAGAAATATTTCTTTTTGTTTTTTTAAACGTGCTGCCTATTAATTTCATTTGCTGACCCCTAGTGCTTGTGTTATGAGAAGGCGTAAATCACCTGGATCACTTGGATCGATCGGACTTCAGCTGTCGTTAAGACTGCGCCGATCACAACACGGCTGCCATTCTTCTCGCACTCTTGCCTTTCTTCTCCACGTTCGTCCGAAACGTTTAACGATGTCATCTTCCCATCTTCTTGGAGGCCGACCAGGGGGTCTTTTCTGTTCTCGTGGGTACCACTCAGCAATGATTGCGGTCCACCTGTTATCCGTGAGCCGTGCTGTGTGGCCCGCCCATCGCATCTTGTTATGTCTGCTTTCCACGACAATGTCTTTCACACCGCTGCGTTCTCTGATGATTTCATTTGGTATACGATCCAGAAGGGAGATTCCCAACATAGCTCGTTCCATTGCCCTTTCAGCTACCAACAGCCGTTGCTCTTCTCTCTTCATCAGTGCCCACATTTCACTGCCATACAGCATGGCTGGCAGCACTGCTGAATTGAAAATATTTTTACGTGTGGTCTTGTCAATTTTTCCTTTGCGGATGTCCTTGATGGAATTAAACGCACACCATCCTGCCCGAATCCTTCGCGAGAGTTCTCCGTTCAGGTCTTGGCGCATATTAACTTCTTGGCCCAAATAGATGTACTGTTCCACTTCTTTGATGAAGTAAATAACACTTCCTTATTTACTTTTTTCACACCAGTCATGATTTTATAGACCTCAAGCATATCCCCCCTTGGTCATCTCTTTTCCAACTGAAAAGTCCCAATTTTATTAATCTCTTCTCATATGGCAGCTGTTCCATACCCCTAATCATTTTTGTTGCCCTTTTCTGAACCTTTTCCACTTCCAATATAGCTTTTTTGAGATGGGGTGATCACATCTGCACGCAGTATTCAAGATGTACCATGGATTTATACAGTGGCATTATGATATTGTCTGTCTTATTATCTATCCCTTTCTTAATGATTCCCAACATTCTGTTTGCTTTTTTGACTGCCATTTTGACAGCACATTGAGCAGATGTTTCAGAGAACTATCCACAAGGATGCCAAGATCTCTCTCTGGAGTGGTAACACCTAATTTAGATCCCATCATTTTATACATACAGATCTCTCACGTCTTACGCGCATTTAACATGCGCGATTTCAGCTTTGCGCGGTCGGCAAAACTAGAAAAAAAAAAGAAAAATAACTATTTAAAAACGGAATTGGTACTGCGGGCGATTCCGTCTGCCATTCAACTCAATGGCGTTTCAGTATACGCAGTTTTCGCTTTACGCGCTCAGCGCAAAACGGAACCCCCGCGTAAGACGCGAGAGACCTGTATAGTTAGGATTATGTTTCCCAATGTGCATTACTTTGCATTTATCAGCATTAAATTTCATCTGTCATTTTGTTGCCCAGTCACCCAGTTTTGAGAGCTCCTTTTATAGCTCTTCGCAGTCTGTTTGGGACTTATCTATCTTGAGTAGTTTTGTATCATCTGCAAATTTTGCCACCTCCCTGTTTACCCCTTTTTCCAGATCATTTATGAGTATGTTGAACAGCACTGATATGATAGGTTCTGATCAGCATTAAGACACCCAAGAAAGAACACTTTTCTTTTGATTCTACCCACACCTCCAATAATATTGACATGGGGCTGTTTTGCAATCCCAGCAAGATGAGACAGGACATGGCATGCCATGTCAACTCACTCCTTTCTGCCTCGTGCTGGTTACCACGCTAAAGGCCTGGAAGGTTTTCAGACTGATACACCCTTGTGAGGTTTAATTGTTTAATTGTTGCCTCTATTTGCTTCAAGTTTCATTGCTTGACCTGATGGGAAAGCAGAGACGCCCATGCTTGAGTCACACGGGGCTGCAAATGAGCAAGATTTATGTGCCTAAGAAGAGTGGGTGCTGGGAAAATGACATTGCCTGTGAATGACATCTGATGGGACACCACAGAGCATGCAAAACCACACTCTTCTTGCTCATTTCATTGATTGCTTCAGGGGAAAAATTGATTGTGAAACCCTTAACAATCATCACATCCACCACAATCTCTCCACTGCCAAGAGGACAGCTGTACAGTCCCTGAAATCTAAGCACCAGATAATGATCAAATCAGCGGACAAAGGGGGCACCATCGTAATCCTCAATTGCGATGACTGCGTTAACGAGGCCAACTGACAACTCTGCAGCACCCCCTACTACAAAGAACTCAAAGACAACTCCACACCACAATTTACCCAGAAAAAGAAGTTGGTTCCATAAAAGATATTACCTCAGCCACCTTGTCTCTTTAATCGCCTATAAGTGACACACGTATTTCCCAAGTGAGCTAATGACTCTATGTGGAAAATCATCAGAAACATGGATATTCAGTGGGAGAGAGAAATAGATGATGATGGAGAACAGCACGTTAGATGATCATTTGCAAAGGAATAGGGCATGAAAATTTGCCAGAGCATTTTTGGGCTGTATGTGCATTGGCATCTGGTGAAACTACTGTTGGGACCATGATTCCATCTCAGGAAGATAGAGCAGAAACAGAAGGGTGAAGGGACAAATGAAAATTATTAGAGGCTTGTGATGACTGAGTAGCTGCTCCTCAGCTGGTGTAAACTGACATAGCTCCACTGACTTTACTAGAGTTATGACGATTTACACCTATTGAGGATCTGGCCCTTGGGCATTGCAGTTCATTGAGAAGAGGTGATACGATAGAGCGATACAAAAGAGGAAATAAGACATAGAAGGTGAGTCGAGAACTTCTATGTACCGTCTGGCATAATTGGAGCCGGTGAATATTTTGCCAATAAAAATGTGTTTTGTCTAAAATTGGTACTTTTTTTGCAAACACATTTCATTTTTTTGAAATTTGCAAACAAAAATGTATCCGTTCACTGTCCTCCAGAAGTGTTTTCTTTTGATTTCAAATCGTCGGCACTCCGTTTTGATTGGTCAGTTTAGTCCCATGGCAGGATTATTATTTTTTTTAACCAAAACAATTTAGTCTTCAAAAGTTGAAAGCGAAACACGTAGTGTTTGAAAAGGTCTGATTGTGAAAGCAAGGTTTGTCATTAAAAACAAAAGTCAGCTGAAACGTCAGAAAATGCAAAAATCAGATACCCAGCGGGAAAATGCATGCTTTCAAATCGTCCCCAGTTCTTTAAAAAACAAAAATCTGTATTTTCAACTGAATCCCTTCACTCCTTGCATTTCCCTCGAGGGCTGTGAGCATGCTGAGATAAGAATGTTTTGAAGAAAATGTAACCAAAGAAGGAAACCCTAAAACCCCCGCATAATTAAAAACAAATGATCATGGGCTTTCCCTAGTCTGAGATCCAAAGCATTCATGCTGTAGGACATAAGCCAAACACTAACTGAAGGGATCAGGCCGAAACTTGCCATGGGGGAGGTTATTTTTGTCTGCTATGGGTTTATTTGCACCTCCTCTGAAGCAGTTCGTAGTGGCCACTGTTGGACCCAGAGGATGTTGGATGCACCACTGGGTGGAGCCAGTCTGGCAGGTCTTATGCTCCTTTGTAAAACAGGAAAATCAGGGAGTGGAAATTCCAGCTGGATTCTTAACATGACCAAACTCTCTCCCACACACCCATACCCACCAGCCTGAGATTGTGCGCCATGTGACACCCCAAACCCTAAAATTACCGTCATCATGGTAACCTAAAACAAACACCGCAGAGTTATAAAAGCTGCCCCCAGTGCAGGTGGTGCAGCTGCCCTTGTGCGAAGACGTAGGGAAGATGAAGGCTTTTCTTTTCGCGCTGCTGGCTGCCGTCCTGTGCGTGGAGCGAGGTGAGATGCTCATAATTCTTCTATGCTAGAGAAAGAATGTGCACGTGAGAGAGAACCCAGTTTAGACATGGCAGACACAGGGAGATTTTATAGGTTTCAGTGTAGTAGCCGTGTTAGTCTGTGTCAGCAAAACGAAAATAAGAAAGAAAAACTTGTAGCACCTTAGAGACTAACAAATTTATTTCAGCATAAGCTTTCGTGGGTTAATACCCACTTCATCGGGTGCATGGAATGAAACATACAGTAGACAGATATTTATACAGTCAGAGAAACATGATAAGGTCGAGGTGCATAGACCAACCTTAAGAGGCGAATTAGTTGAGAGGAATCATAACAGCAGGGGAAGAAAAACCTTTGAAGTGATAAACAAGATGGTCACACAGGTGTGAATGAGGATCGTTAACTTAAGGGAAAAAGATTCAATTAACGTAATGGCCGAGCCATTCCAAATCTCTATTTAATCCGGACGTAATGCAACCTAGTTTGCATATCAATTCGAGTTCAATAGTTTCTCTTTGAAGTCTGCTTTTGGAGTTAATCTGTCGCAACACTGCTACCCTCAAGTCTGTCACTGAGTGATTAGGGAGGTTGAAGTGTTCTCCTACTGGTTTTTGAATGCTATGATTCCTGATGTCAGATTTATGTCCATTTATTCTTTTGCGTAGAGACTGTCCGGTTTGGCCAATGTACATGGCAGAGGGGCATTGCTGGCACATGATGGCATATATCACATTGGTAGATGTGCAGGTGAATGAGCCCCTGATGGCGTGGCTGATGTGATTAGGCCCTGTAATGGTATCACTTGAATCGATATGTTGACAGAGTTGGCATCGGGCTTTGTTGCAAGGATAGGTTCCTGGGTTGGTGTTTTTGTTGTATGGTGTGTGGTTGCTGGTGAGTATTTGCTTCAGGTTGGGGGGCTGTCTGTAAGGAAGGATTGGTCTGTCCTCCAAGATCTGTGAGAGTGAGGGATCATCTTTTAGGATAGGTTGTAGATCTTTGATGATGCGCTGGAGAGGTTTTAGTTGGGGGCTAAAGGTGACGGCTAGTGGTGTTCTGTTATTTTCTTTTTTGGGCCTGTCTTGTAGTAGGTGACTCCTGGGTACTCTTTTGGCCCTGTCAATCTGTTTTTTCACTTCAGCAGGTGGGTATTGTAGTTGTAAGAATGCTTGATAGAGATCTTGTAGGTGTTTGTCTCTGTCTGAGGGATTGGAGCAAATGCGGTTGTATCTTAGAGCTTGGCTGTAAACAATGGATCGTGTGGTGTGTCCAGGATGGAAGCTGGAAGCATGTAGGTAAGTATAGTGGTCAGTAGGTTTCCGGTATAGGGTGGTGTTTATGTGACCATCACTTATTAGCACAGTGGTGTCTAGGAAATGGACCGCTTGTGTGGACTGGTCTAGGCTGAGGTTGATGGTGGGGTGGAAATTGTTGAAATCATGGTGGAATTCCTCAAGGGCTTCTTTTCCATGGGTCCAAATGATGAAGATATCATCAATGTAGCGCAAGTAGAGTAGGGGTGTTAGGTGACGAGAGCTGAGGAAGCGTTGTTCTAAGTCAGCCATAAAAATGTTGGCATACTGTGGGGCCATACGGGTACCCATAGCAGTGCCACTGACTTGAAGGTAAATATTGTCCCCAAATGTGAAATAGTTGTGGGTGAGGACAAAATCACAAAGTTCAGCCACCAGGTTAGCCGTGGTAGTATCGGGGATACTGTTCCTGACAGCTTGTAGTCCATCGTTGTGTGGAATGTTAGTGTAGAGGGCTTCTACATCCATAGTGGCCAGGATGGTGTTGTCTGGAAGATCACCGATGGATTGTAGTTTCCTCAGGAAGTCAGTGGTGTCGCGAAGATAGCTGGGAGTGCTGGTAGCATAGGGCCTGAGGAGAGAGTCTACATAGCCAGACAATCCTGCTGTTAGGGTGCCAATGCCTGAGATGATGGGGCGTCCAGGATTTCCAGGTTTATGGATCTTGGGTAGCAGATAGAATGCCCCTGGTCGGGGTTCTAGGCACGTGTCTGTACAAATTTGTTCTTGTGCTTTTCCAGGGAGTTTCTGGAGCAGATGGTGCAGTTTCTGGAGCAGAGTTTCTGCACCATCTGCTCCATTCATAGCATTCAAAAACCAGTAGGAGAACACTTCAACCTCCCTAATCACTCAGTGACAGACTTGAGGGTAGCAGTGTTGCGACAGATTAACTCCAAAAGCAGACTTCAAAGAGAAACTATTGAACTCGAATTGATATGCAAACTAGGTTGCATTACGTCCGGATTAAATAGAGATTTGGAATGGCTCGGCCATTACGTTAATTGAATCTTTTTCCCTTAAGTTAACGATCCTCATTCACACCTGTGTGACCATCTTGTTTATCACTTCAAAGGTTTTTCTTCCCCTGCTGTTATGGTTCCTCTCAACTAATTCGCCTCTTAAGGTTGGTCTATGCACCTCGACCTTATCATGTTTCTCTGACTGTATAAATATCTGTCTACTGTATGTTTCATTCCATGCATCCGATGAAGTGGGTATTAACCCATGAAAGCTTATGCTGAAATAAATTTGGAGATTTTATAGTATCAGGGCAAAAGATCCCTCTTATATCCCAAGGTGCTCCGTCCATCCCCCCCTTGCAGGACTGACACAGTAACTTATAAAATGCAATAAACTACAAAATAAAAGCATGCAATGACAAAGCAGGTTTATTACAGCAGCTGAAGATGAGCAATTTACACAATCAGCGCTCCGTTCTAGCTGCATGCCTAAGGGTTGGATGCTTGCAAGGGGACCCTTGTTCTGCACCAGCTGTTCTGATCTCCTCTGCTTTTAAAAGCTAAAGCCCTGACCCTGCAAACAAGTGCACATGTGAGACGCTGTATGTGGGTGAGTCAACCCATTGCACTCATCAGGACTATTGACACACTAAGGTTACTCCACGTCGTATATTTACAGAATGAGAATCGAGGCAGGGCTGAGTCTGCTCAGTGCCTGGATAGGAGACCTCAGGGGGAAACGGGGCCTCTGAAACATGTTTATATGTTATAGCCCGTCTGGCGCAACCTGAGAAGAAGATGCTCTGGCGGCTGCTAACCCAAGAGTGTTGCAGTTTAAAGGGACGTCAGCAACGAAAATGGTCTGACCTGTTTCTACAGCTGTTATCGGTGACCCCGGGGTTACTGTAGCTGCAATTAGAGAAAAAAACAACCCCTTTGTCCCTATTTTTTCCAGTTGGTTTGCGTTGTACCTTTGACAGCACTTTATGTAGCGCCACAACTGGGGTCAGCCAGTTTGTTTGCCCTGTTCTATTGTGAGTCTTTCACATCTACGGGGAGAGAAAACACGTTAAAAGGTAGCAAAGTGTCATTATCAAGCCACAGATTTGGATCGACTGGATTCAGGTACAGGGATAGGACCAGAAATGAATTTTAAAAATGTGCTCTGGGCTTGTCGTCAGAGAAAGCTGCATTGGTTTAATTGGCGGCGTGAATTTCAACCAATTTATTTAAACGGCTGCAAACCCCTACGTGGCTGCTTTCATTTTGGTATAAGACGGGCTTATATGTCAATGCGGCTTAGGTTGATTAGGAACAGATTTAAACTAACCCGAAATAAGCCCCTCTGAAACCAGAATAAAAGCATCCATGCAGGGGTTTGCAACTGGCGTAAATGATTCCGTTTAAAACCAATTTAAGTTTGGTGCAGCTTTCTCATGTAGACAAGCCGCTAAGGTTCCGGTTAATGATGCCCCTTAAACTAGCATCCGAAGAAGTGGGTATTCACCCACGAAAGCTTATGCTCCAATACCTCTATTAGTCTATAAGGTGCCACAGGACCCTTTGTCGCTTCTACAATCCAGATTAACACGGCTACCCCTCTGATGCTTAAGAACATCATGTGACTTGCCGCAGGTACAGTAGATGATCCTCTATGGGTCACAGAGATGTGTCACGACAAATGCCTCTCCTCGCACATGGTAGCAAAGGTTTAGAAAACGTCTTGCCATTCTTGCCCCCAGCCCTTCACCTGATGAGATGAGACCGCAGAACAGGCTAAGACAAACGGTCCCTCAAGTTGCTCTCAGCCAGCTGAGGTTCTGGTTCCAGTCTCCTGGGATCCCCAGTGGGAGGCAGCCAGATGGTGTCTCTCGAGTGTGAATTCACTTGCAGGCAAACAGGTTGCTCTTAACCAAGCCCGAGTGTCTATTTCAGCAGACTCCTGGCCAGGCTGGGAGTTGAATGTCCTGTTACCAGGGCTTAAATTCAGCCGGAGCTGTCCGGAGCAGAACTCCAGAAAATATTTTCAAATATTGACTCCAGCCTGATGCTGTTGCGATTCTCAACCAGAGGTCCGCAGCCCTCTGGTGGTCCGTGAGGCAGTTTCAGGGGGGTTTACGGGACCCTGTGGCTGAAGCCCGGAGCTCCGAGTTCCAGCGCACCCACAGGCCAGAAGCCCCGAGCCCCGGCCTCGCGGAGAATGGGGTGGGGGCGTGGGTGGGGGCGTGGTAGGTTCTGGAAAATACTCTATGACAGCGTTTCTCACACTGGGGTCTGGGACCCCTGGGGGTCTGTGAGGTTATTCCAGGAGCCCCGTGGGCTCCACTGATCAACTCCTCCCCCTCCCTCCCAGTGCCTCCTACATGCCAGGAAACAGCTGTTCAGCGGCGTGCAGGGGGCACTGGGAGGGAGGGGGAGGAGCGGGGTGGGGGGTGCACTCGGGGAGGGGGCGGAAAGAGGTGGGGAAGAGGAGGGACAGGGGCAGAGTGGGGATGGGAAGAGATGGGGCGGGGTGAGGCCTTGGGGGAAGGGGTGGAGTGGGGGCGGGGTCTGGGGCTGAGCAGGGAGCTTGGGGGTCCCCCCCAAAATGTTAAATCAAAATGGGGGTCCTCGGGTTGCTACAGTTTGAGAACCACTGCTCTGTGAGAATTTAAGCCCTGGTTGTTACCCTTGCCTGGCCCCACACACACGGCAAATGCCCTTTGGCCTCACATTAAGTCTCCCTTAATCCTTTTAATGGGATTGTTGCAAGAGTGCCTTGTTCCAGACAGCACCAAGAATATTCCTTTTATCCTCTAGCACAGGGGTGGGCAAACCTTTTGGCCCGAGGGCCACATCTGGGTTGGGAAATTGTATGCAGGGCCATGAATGTAGGGCTGGGGCAGGGGGTTGGGGTGCAGGAGGGATGCGGGGTGTGGGAGGGGGTGCAGTGTCCAGGAAGGGGCTCAGGGCAGGGGGTTGGGGTGCAGGAGGGATGCGGGGTGTGGGAGGGGGTGCAGTGTCCAGGAAGGGGCTCAGGGCAGGGGGTTGGGGTGCGGGAGGGGTGTGGGGTGTAGGAGGGGGTGCAGTGTCCAGGAAGGGGCTCAGGGCAGGGGGTCGGGGTGCGGGAGGGGTGTGGGGTGTAGGAGGGGGTGCAGTGTCCAGGAAGGGGCTCAGGGCAGGGGGTTGGGGTGCAGGAGGGGTGTGGGGTGTGGGAGGGGGTGCAGTGTCCAGGAAGGGGCTCAGGGAAGTGGGTTGGGGTGCGGGAGGGGTGTGGGGTGTAGGAGGGGGTGCAGTGTCCAGGAAGGGGCTCAGGGCAGGGGGTTGGGGTGCCAGAGGGGTGCAGCAGGGAGCTCAGAGCAGTGGGTTAGGGGGCTAAAGGCAGGGGGTTGGGGTGCAGGAGGGGTGTGGAGTGTATGAGGGGGCTCAGGGCAGGGGGTTGGAGTGCCAGAGGGGTGCAGCAGGGAGCTCAGAGCAGTGGGTTAGGGGGCTGAAGGCAGGGGGTTGGGATGCATGAGGGGCCCTGGCCCCGCGCCGCTCCGCTCCCAGAAGCAGCCAGCACCACGTCCCTGCGGCCCCTGGGAGAGGGGGTGGCAGAGGGCTCCCCTGAAGCTCTCTTTGGCTGCGGCAAGGGCAACGTGCAAAGTCCTCTGCCCCCACCCCACTCCCAGGTACTGATTTTCCTGGAGGGTTCTCTTAAAACTAGTTCATCAGATAGTCAGAAGTAAAGAAAGGGAAACTCTTTGTCCAGCTATCTGGCAGGAAAGGGGTGTCGTCCCTTTAAGGGCTCTCTTCAATGGGGCCTGGGGAGTGGGGGCTGAAAGGAGAAAGGGATGGACAGGAAGACTTTGGAAACAAGATTTTTGTACTATAGGGATTAAACTTAAAATGTGTATTTTAGATAAGGGGGATCTTTTGAAGGGTTTATTTAAAAAACTGAATATCTGAAGATCCACGCATTTAAGGCTAAAGATGAGTACTCAGATAGTGCATCTAAAATTTTATGCAAGGCTTTTTTAGAGATGTGAGTTTATCATCTTCACCAACTCACTAATGAAATATTTTTAAAGCACATTTCAAACGAAGGTCCTGTAGACTAACATGTCCTGAGTAAATATTACAGGCGTGCACAACTGTTTTTGTCAGTAAATTCAGAAACGGACAGTATATACCTGGGGGTTGGCAAATGCCTGTTAAATGGCTTCATTATCCCTTGAATGGCTCTTGAACAGTATTATGTTGTGCTCATAGGTCTGGCAGGCGGGAGGCTTTTTCACTTTTAAGTTAATAGGTCCCCTCTGGAGTAAGTCACCAGACTGCAGGAGCCGGCTGTGGGAGCCAGCAGGAAGGGTCAGAACAGGGATAGGAAGAGGCGGGAGGTGGACACTAAAACCCAGTGGGGCCCCACATTTTCAGGTGCCCTATGCAGCCGCGTATGCCTAAGGTCGGCCCTGTCGACAAGGAGCTGGGAAATTCAGGCCTCAGCTCTGCTTTCTGCAGACTTGGGAGCTGCACTTGGGAGGTCAGCCATTCCTGGCAGAGAAAGAGAGATTGTTGTGGGATGGGGGCAGAGATGGGGCTGAAAAGAGGGTCGGCTGAGAGTCTGCTCAGTGTTGACACCAAGATGCAGAGTTAGATCATTGGCTTGTGTGAGTCAGGGGAGTAGATGGAGAAGGCAGGGCAGGTCCAAACATGGTAAGTAATTGCTGCATGTATTTGCCAATTTTCCTTCTGGTGGAAATTGTTCCTAGAATTCTCTGACCAGACAAATTAAAACTAAAATTTCTGGGGCATTTAATCTCAAGCGGAAAATGTTTGCTCTGTTTTGGTCCCTCCTTTTCTTTTTCCCTTTTCCAAAAAATGGAAACATTTTGGATCCTCTCCTCGGAAGAGGACGTTTCCACATGGGGCTAAGCTGGGTTGTCTGCTCCTTTTTCAGCGGCCTCCTTCTGGTGCTACACATGTACCGACGAGCCCTCCAACTGGAATTGTCTTAAATCGATTAAGTGTGCAGACACTGACAAATACTGCCTCACGACATATGCATCCGGAGGGATTGGTGAGTACCCGGAATTATCTCAATGAGGTGATTGTAAGTCTCTGCTTACCAGGGTGTCTGAGTGACAGGTATCCATTTATTTAGAATGCAGGAGGTCACTCTGTCTCAACCCCATGCCAGCGAGTTGGATTCTTTCCTCCTCCTTCTGCTGATCTCCATATTTAGGGCCAGGAAGGAATTTTCCTCCAGGCTAGATTGGCAGAGGCCCTGGAGGTTTTTCGCCTTCCTCTGCAGCATGGGGCACGGGTCACTTGCTGGAGGATTCTCTGCATCTTGAAGTCTTTAAACCATGATTTGAGGACTTCAATAGCTGAGACATAGGTGAGAGGATTATTCCAGGAGTGGGTGGGTGAGATTCTGTGGCCTGCATTGTGCAGGAGGTCAGACTAATGATCATAATGGTCCCTTCTGACCTTAAAGTCTATGAGTCTATGAGGAGTGATGAGCAGAGCACATGGAGGGCAAAGGGCTGGGCCTCAGGAAACGGCAAAGGATCCAAGAAGCTCATTCCTCACTTATGTGAACTCAGGGGAGGGACCCATTTGGGGAAGAGGATTTACAGGCACAAATCCCATCCCCAAATCTTGGTGCTCAAGAAAAAAAATGCGACCGTATGGTGCATCCACGAAAGCATTGAGGGGTTGTGTCCCTTTAATCCCACTGGGCCTTCGCCAATGAATCCTTGCTCTCTGTACTGCTACCTCAGGTGCTGTGCCTTTTAAAATAAAATAAATGGAGATATGCCTTATCTCCTAGAACTGGAAGGACCTTGAAAGGTCATTGAGTCCAGTCCCCTGCCTTCACTAGCAGGACCAAGTACTGTCCCCTGACAGATTTTTGCCCCAGCTCCCTAAATGGCCCCCTCAAGGATTGAACTCACAAGCTTGGGTTTAGTAGGCCAATGCTCAAACCACTGAGCTATCCATTCCCCCTCTGCCTTTGCTCAGCCACACTTCATACCTACCGTAGTGAGGCACATGACAGGTCAGCTCTACTGACCAGCTCTGCACTGCGCGGGTATCCACACAACAGGTCTCAAACCCCTGGTCCCCTGCATGCAAGGGGCTCCGTTTCAATGCCGGGAAGGAGTCTCTGCCTTGGGGAGGGTCTTTCTTTTGGCTGTTCCGCAGCCATAGTCGGGGCTCTGGAGAGGATGTCCCCAGGCAGGTCTGAAACTGCTAGTGGGAGACGGGTGATTGCTGGGCTGAGTGTCCCCAGAGGCACGGAATAGCAGATAAACACCGGCTGGGTTAAAAGCCTGAGGCAAAACTACCAGTCATGTCCTCTCCATTGCCCTTGTTGCTTAGCTATTGTAAGACCATTCTCTCCTCTCTTGGAACTCGGAGGGGCTCTTTGATAACAATTCTCGTCTCCGTTTTTCTTCCCCCATTCAGGCGATAAAAAGGGGCACCGCATCACCAAGAAATGCTCTCCGGTGTGTCCCCAAACAAACCTGAACCTCGGCGTAGCCGCCATTTCTACCTCCTGCTGTGAGCATTCCTTGTGCAACATCAGTGGGGCCAGCAGTGTGAAAACCAGCTACACGGTGATGGCCACGGGGATCTTGGCCAGTCTCATCTACGTCCTCAGAACGGGACTGTGATGGGGCCAGGGAAAGAGGACTTGCCATCCCAAAGAACCAACTTGGGCTTCCCCAGAGAGACACCAAAAGCCCTCTGTGCAAAGTTGCCATCCGGGTTAACACTGCCCTGTCTCTTCTGTGTCACCTCTGATCCCCTTAGCATAGGGTGACCATTTTTATAGGGACAGTCCCGTTTTTGGGGACTTTTTCTTATATAGGCGCCTATTACCCCTCCACCCCCGTCCCGTTTTTTCACCGTTGTTATCTGGTCACCCTACCTCAGCAAGTAGTTTCTCTCTGATTTTCTACGGTGTTGTTCTTTCTCTGAGGGACAGGAGCTGTACCCTGGGGATAACAGCGCAGCCCTCCCTCTCTGGGGGTGTGTGAGGATAAATGCATTAAAGATATTAGGCCTATGGAGGCTAGATACGCACCTAAGATTTTATCTATCTATATATAGCTAATAGCTCCGCCTCCACCTTTGTTTTAGCAGAGCCAGAGTTGCCTCCACATGGTTGGTGTCGGTGACCTGGAATGCACAGCAGAATGGTGCTGTCTGGGTGGATGTGCCGGCTCAGGGGAAAGGCACCATCTAGTGCAAAGTACTAACACTTGTTCCGCCCTCTGTCACAGACCCTGTGTCATTCCCCCTAGCACTCTCTTCTCTTCCTCTCCTCGCACTCGCACCACTGAGAGCACGAGAGCCTTCTCCTCCGCAGCTCGCTCACCAGAGCAGCCTCTCGGTGTCTCTGAACAGACCTTTACTCCCAGGTCTGTCCCCTTACTACCGCTCTAATATTAGCCCCGATGAATGAATGAATGAACGAATGCACGCTCGACTGTTTTTTTGAGCAGGGGATTGGACTAGATGACCTCCTGAGGTCTCTTAACCCTAATATTCTATGATTCTATGATCTACACTTTGTTCCCATTTCTTGTTCCTGTAATTTTTCCCGTATAAGCATTTACGGTTTTGTATTGCTTCACCCTGTGAAAGCCCAGTTCGATACATTTTGTAGGACAAATGCTGGATAAAATAAAGTGTTTTTTAATTCTATTGTGGAAGCGTCAGTTGTGTTAACTCTGGGATAGCTGGAGAAAACAGCCCTGCCAGGTTGAGAACAAAAAGATTGGTGGTCTAAGTCTGTGCGTTACATTTAGGCTTGGAAGGATTCAATTCAACAAGCACAAGTGCAGAGTCCTGCACTTAGGACGGAAGAATCCCATGCACTGCTATAAACTAGGGACCGAATGGCTAGGCAGCAGTTCTGCAGAAAAGGACCTAGGGGTTAAGGTGGATGAGAAGCTGGATATGAGTCAACACTGTGCCCTTGTTGCCAAGAAGGCTAACGGCATTTTGGGCTGTATAAGTAGTGTCATTGCCAGCAGATTGAGGGACGTGATTATTCCCCTCTATTTGGCATTGGTGAGGCTTCATCTGGAGTACTGTGTCCAGTTTTGGGCCCCACACTACAAGAAGAATGTGGATAAATTGGAAAGAGTCCAGCGGAGGGCAACAAAAATGATTAGGGGGCTGGAGCACATGACTTATGAGGAGAGGCTGAGGGAACTGGGATTGTTTAGTCTACAGAAGAGAAGAACGAGGTGGGATTTGATAGCTGCTTTCAACTGTCGAAAGAGGATGGCTCTAGACTGTTCTCAGTGGTAGAAGATGACAGAACAAGGAGTAATGGTCTCAAGTTGCAGAGGGGGAGGTTTAGGTTGGATATTAGGAAAAACGTTTTCACTAGGAGGGTGGTGAAGCACTGGAATGGGTTAGCTAGGGAGGTGGTGGAATCTCTTTCCTTAGAGGTTTTTAAGGTCAGGCTTGACAAAGCCCTGGCTGGGATGATTTAGTCGGGGACTGGTCCTGCTTTGAGCAGGGGGTTGGACTAGATGACCTCCTGAGGTCCCTTCCAGCCCTGAGATTCTATGATTCTATGATTTTTATTGAGCAATGTGGGTAAACATCTATTGCACCGTCCATGCACAAACCGACAAAAATGATTTCCATTGATAATATTAGACATTTACAGAGAGGCAAAGCAAGAAAAATACTGCTTGAGAACTTAGCTTTTGAATTAGGGCTATTTATGTTGTATATTTTGACAGGGGATGTTGACAATTTGTGTTCTATTGGTTATAAAGCTTTAATTTTTTTGAATCTCAGCATCTCCTGTCGTTAAATAATTGTTCTCTGTACCCGTCCCATACCTGACCCTCCCCCCATAATTCCCTGAAACTGTGAACATGTAAATAGATACAAATTGGGAAACAATGCTTAAAAATAAACATTGATATCATCCATCCCAATGATAAAAAACAAAAAGCCAGTGCCGCCCCGCCTAGTTATATTGAAACTCTTCTGAATTAGCTAATTGGCGACTTGTCTCAGACTCGGTGGGCCCCTGGGTGCCAGCTGAGGTGGTATCGCATAGCTCTATTTTAAAAAACTGTTTTTTCTGACCATTCAGAAGCAATGTCAGAAGGAAAGCAGTCTCCCAGGCTCTTCCCGAGCCATCCAAGAAGTAGGGTGGTGAGGCCCGAAGGAGTTCAGACTCCACAGGTTTTCTCCAGTGCATTGGGAGCTCTGATTGCAGCTTGGGTAGGCAGACCCGAGTCAGTTTGATTCCAGGTAGCCGGACTAAAAACAGCAGTGAAGATGCAGCGGCACGTGAGTTCTGGGCAGGTCCTGGGCAGGCTAGTACAATTTGTGCTGATGCCTGTGATATCGCAACTTCACTGCTATGTTTAGCTCTGCTAGCTAGAGTAAATCTAGTGCAGGTCTGCCTAGCTGAGTGGCAATCACACGTTCACTTGCAAGGAAGCCATGTCCTAAGAGTCACAGGTGGAAGTAGGAAGGATGGTTTTGTGACTGAAGCACAGGCCGGGGTGTCTGCAGATCTAGGCGCTAGTCCTGGCTCTGCCACAAACTCCCTCTGTGGCCTCAGGCAAATCATAGAATCTCAGGGCTGGAAGGGACCTCAGGAGGTCACCTAGTCCAACCCCCTGCTCAAAGCAGGACCAACCCCAACTAGATCATCCCAGCCAGGGCTTTGTCAAGCCTGACCTTAAAAACCTCTAAGGAAGGAGATTCCACCACCTCCCTAGGTAACCTGTTCCAGTGCTTCATCTCCTAGTGAAAAAGTTTTTCCTAGTATCCAACCTAAACCTCCCCCTCTGCAACTTGAGACCATTACTCCTTGTTCTGTCATCTGGTACCACTGAGAACAGTCTAGATCCATCCTCTTTAGAACCCCCTTTCAGATAGGTCTCAGTGGTAGAAGATGACAGAACAAGGAGTAATGGTCTCAAGTTGCAGAGGGGGAGGTTTAGGTTGGATATTAGGAAAAACTTTTTCACTAGTAGGGTGGTGAAGCACTGGAATGGGTTCCCTAGGGAGGTGGTGGAATCTCCTTCCTTAGAGGTTTTTAAGGTCAGGCTTGACAAAGCCCTGGCTGGGATGATTTAGTTGGGGTTGGTCCTGCTTTGAGCAGGGGGTTGGACTAGATGACCTCCTGAGGTCCCTTCCAACCCTGAGATTCTATGATTCTATGATAGTTGAAAGCAGCTATCAAATCCCCCCAGCTATCAAATCACGGAACCGAGCCGCCGTTTCTCCATCTTCAAAATGGGGATATTGATACTTCCCTACCTCACAAGGGGGCAGTGAGGCATAATTCATCACCGTGTGTAAAGGGAGTTCAGAGCCTCCAATGGAAGTTGCTGAATACGCAGAAAGGATCATTATAAGGAGGAAGAAGGGCCTTTCCTTGCATTTAAAGGACAAATGGTCAGGAATGTTTGAGTGCACCTTGTAGGCTGCCCTGTGTATTCATTGGCAATGGAATTACCCACAGGACCCATCCCTTGCAGCAGAAGTTTGCTCCAGAACTTTAAGCTTCCATTAAAAATAATTCAAATTTTAGGCTACATTGCGGTGGAGAAGGTCTTGAAAACATGAACTGAGTGAATGTGAATTGATACAGGGAGGTCTGCCTGAGTCTGCAGACAGCCTGAAAAAAACTGCTCGCAGAGAGTGTGAGCTCGGAAATTTAGGAATCACTGTGTAAATGTCAACACTGTTAACACTTTCACTGCTGATGACTTTACCAGAACCATCCAGCTAATGTGCTTATCCAAACACCTCTCTAAGTGCCAGGTTCCCTGACAACTGTCTCCTATCTAGCTTCTTGCTGAGAGCTGACTCACTCGCCTCTCACTGGGGGAACCTCCCAAGATGCTGCAGGGACATGGCCCAGCTCCTATTACAGGGCCGGGTAGGAGGTAACCGGCCCCCAGTTCTATACAGCAGTGGATGGTGAACTCTCTCCTACTGCAGATAGGGTGACCAGAGGGCAAGTGTGAAAAATTGGGACAGGGGGTGGGGGGTAATAGGTGCCTATATAAGAAAAAGCCCCCAAAATCGGGACTGTGCCTATAAAATAGGGACATCTGGTCACCCTAACTGCAGAGGATATATGCACACACATAGCTTTTGCTTCATAAAGAAGTAAACAGGGCACAGTGCTATTTTTCCTTTGTTAGTCTCTGTTCATTCCTCATGTTTCCCCAAATGCTTGTGCTCTCCTGGGGTGAGATCCTGTCTGAACTGGGGGTCTGGGAGGAGTTTGTGGCCAAATTCACCCCTAACGAAGAAAATCTCTTGTGTGGATCGGGACAGAGAGACGGGGGTTGCAGCAAGCGGGCGGGATATAGGGGATCTCTTGATTTCTTGAATGAGAAGTTTTCTTACTGGAAGCCTAGATTGGGTTTTTGGAGGCAGCGCACGGGAGATGGGCCTACAGATGTCTCTAGACCCTAATGAAGGAGGAGCGGTGACCCACAAACAGAAGAAGGGGTCAAGTGTTTCCCATCATGGGTTCTACTCTTGGCGCTGCCCTTGCTGATTCTTTGAGTTCACAAGCAGCAGCAGCAGCCTGGGGGATGGGAAGAAGAAACCATTACAAAAAACAAAACAAAACCCCAAAACCCAGGCCCGGAGACTTCCCCAAAAACAAGAGCAGTGTGAGCAGCATTGTCAACCCCAAGCGCTGGAAACTCATGAGTCAGTCCCATGAAATAATGAAAAGGGCTTAAAAATAATAATAAATGTTGGATTCTTTTTATTTATATTCTGGTTTTGGGTCTGTAGGGGTTCTGTTTTCAAGCTTTTCTCCACCGCCATGAGGGCTGGAAACTTCCCTGAACAACAAACAGACAAAGAAAACCTGCCCGAGCTCAGATTCTCTTGTAATCCCCTGACTCCAAGAGCTGGGGCTTTAAGCCACACATAAAATATAGCAACAAAAACATGGTAGCTGGTGTGCGAGTCACAGCTCAGAGGCAGGGAGAGCTTAGATGTGGCCCCCTAGTGGTGATGGGTGAAATGGGCTCTTTTTGGAGACACTGCTGCTTTCAGCGAGAGATGTCTCAGCCCCGATGCAGCGTCTAGAGCGGCAGCTCCCAAACTTTTAACCATCAAGCTTCCCCTTGCATCAAAGCCAGTGAGCGCCGCAGCCCCACCTGGCCTGTGCCCTAGAGACAACTCTCTCCTACTGATGAAATCTACAGGAGTTAGGCCCCAAAAGATCTTTGAGGATGAGGGCCAGGATTCCTACAGCGGAGTGCTTAATGAAACACTAGAGGACCATGGGATCTGCTGTTGTAAGAGCCCTTTCCTTGGCCTGTTTCAGGGGGATGGAGGAGCCAGGCCTTTATCCAGGTGTGGAAAGAGCGATCCAGGCTGAAGCCAGGGAGTGACCTGCCAGCCCCCCAACTCCCTGCCCCCCAGAACAGGGGCTCAAGAGGCCGGTAGGGACGCAATATGGCTCAAGGAGGAGGACAAAAGGGGTATGTTGTGGCAATTGGGCCTATGAATATTACCCTAATTGTAAGCTTAACCGTGAACAGTGAGTGTAAATGTGTAAAACAGCACAATAAGTTATGACAAATGTGGATGGGAACAGGGGCAAGAAAACCAGCCAGAGAAACTGGATTAGCCTAAACTGAAAAGGTCACATTGATCTAATCCAAGGAGTGTTGAAATTTTGTTTGTTCAAAACAGGAAGTAGAATGGGAAATTAATGAACCAAAAGAGGTGGGTCAAATACGAGGCCTAATTGGTGGATGAAAATAGCGAAGGGGTGGGTGGGCTCTGCCGCCCATCACTCCCTTTCTGGGTCCATAAAGAAAAAGACTTTGGCGGGGGCAAGCGGGGAGGAAATATGGAAGAGCAGATGGAAACTATTGAAGACAGCTTCATCATCATGGCTGTCACCCCCACCATCTCCTGGGCCTTCCTCCTCAGCCTGATCCTGAGAGGTGTCCTGACCAGAATGGGCAAGAGAGAGGGACCAGGTGTCAAGGAGCCCCTAGAGCAAGTGATGGGCACTTCTTTCTACTCACTGAGTGTCTACAATGAAACAGATACATAAATAGCTTCCCCCTTTCTCTAACCCTTTCCATTTTCCCTGTTTTTCTCCCTAATTAATCCCGCCCTCCTGGACGTACATATCTTCCAAATATTTGTAGACTGGCATCATTCCCACCCCTTCCGCTCATACATCCCCTAGTCTCTTTAACTAGCCTCGTTAGTCTTTTTGATCTTTCCTCCTTGATCAACCCCCCCACACCGATCATGTGTGTCCCTCTTTTCTGAATTCCTTCCAATGTATCTACATTGTTCTGGTGTTGAGGTGCTGAAAAGTGAAGATAACATTAAGATCACAGAAACATACAGGAATTGCCAGATAAGACCAGACCAATTTAGCGGTATCTATCCTGTGTCGGCCCGAAATCCAGCTAAGAATCATTTACACACAGCACAGTTGTCATCTCTAAACTCCCACAGCGTGCAGGGGAGAAGAGCTGTCTAACCCAGGCCTGCACAACATACGGCCACATGCGGACTGCGCACGCTTACTGTGCGGCCCACGGGGGGTTTGAGCGGATCGGCATGCCCCGATCTCCCCCGGCCGGAGGAGCGGGCGGGCAGTGGTGGAGGGGCCAAGGCGAGCGGGGATGGCCGAGTGGGCGGGCGGGCGGGCGGGGGGGGGGGGGGGCAAGCAGGGCAAGCAGTGAGCCATCAGGGGTTCTAGGGGCGGGCATGGGGGTTTCAGGTAGGGGAGGGAGGCGGTGAAAGGAGGCGAGTGGTGGGTGGGAGACTGACTAGGAGGGATGCAGCAAGCCAGTGGGAGGCTGGGAGGCTAGTGGGTGAAGAGGGGTGTGATGGTGGGGCCGAGCAGGGAGGGGGCAGGCAGGGGAGGGGCCAAGCGGGGAGGGGGCGGCGCTGGGGGTGTTTCCGCGGGGCCGGAGGGTTTTGGCCCTCAGCTGTTTTCTTTGGGGTAATATGGCCCTCGCCGCTTTATGAGTTGTGCAGGCCTGGTCTAACAGGTATTTTAAGTTTTAACTCCTACTTGAGTCAGGCAATAAGACGTTTTTGCTGAAATGGCACCTGCAATTTCTGTAACTGACAATGGATGATGCTAACTGAATGAAATGTGAAATGCTCCATCATCAGAGTGTTGGATGGTTTTGCAGGGCAACGTATGGCCTGCAGAATGGCAGTGGGTGGCGATTTGACCTTCTTATTTGATTTCTTGCTCTGAATAGCGAGCAATAAAAGTAGAATGTAATTTGTTGTCGGTGTGGAGGGCCAAGGGCTTTGTCTTTGGCGATCCCGAATATACCGTCGCTGGGTGGCGGAATCTGCATTCATTGACATTGACTGGTCCCTTGCTACCTTCAGCCCTCACCCCTCATCTCCCCAGGTCACTGTGCAGTTTGGTTCTTTTCGCTCATGTGTTTCCTCCCCATTCCAATCTTGCAGCGAATTTGAACACGTTTGTCCCCAAGAAATGCCTGACCAAACAAGAGGCGAAACAGCCAAGAAGGGAGCAGAAGGCGGTTTGGATTGTAATTAATTAGTAGGCAGCAGGTTTAAAACAAACAAAGGGAAGTATTTTTTCACACAATGCACAGTCAACCTGTGGAACTCCTTGCCAGAGGATGTTGTGAAGGTCAAGACTATAACAGGGTTTAAAAAAGAACTAGATAAGTTCATGGAGGATAGGTCCATCACTGGCTGTTAGCCAGGATGGGCAGGGATGGTGCCCCTAGCCGCTGTTTGCCAGAAACTGGGAATGGGCGACAGGGGATGGATCACTGGATGATTCCCTGTTCTGTTCATTCCCTCTGGGGCACCTGGCATTGGCCACTGTCGGAAGACGGGACACTGAGCTAGATGGACCTTTGGTCTGACCCAGTACGGCCATTCTTCTGTTCTAATGGATGGGCATGAAAGGCTGGAAACCCTCCCGCCCCACAACCCGAATCCAGCACTGGGCCGTGGCCAACCACAAGCATCATTCTTCGGAGCATGATAGATGCTTCTCCCTTGAGACAGCTGTGGGTCTGAGGAGCACAAGCAGCCTCGCTGCCCAGTTCCCAAAAGCCACGGGTTCACACTCAGCAACCCAAACTACAATTGTTATTTTTCAGCGACTAGTTTAATTTAAATAGCTTTCCATCAGGAGCTATTTTTCCAGGCGTAATGATATGTTTCCAATCAGCAGGAAAATACCCAGTAAATACTTTTTTTTTTATCCCCATCCCCAATAGTATTGACACGGGGCTGTTTTATAATCCCAACAAAACAAGACAGGACCATGGCATGCTGGGTCAGAGGACCTGCTACCTTCGGCCTCATGCCCGATACCACCCTGAAGGCCTGGAAAGTTTCCCAACGCACATACTCTTGTGAGGCTTGGTTGTTTAATTGGTGCCTATCCGTGCTCCCAGTTTCACAGTTGGAGCTGTTGGGAAACAAGAGATGTCCATGCCTGAGTCACACAGGGCCCAAACTTGGCATTATTAATTAATGTAAGAGGGTGTGCTGGAAAAATAGCCTCACTGCCAAATGACTCTGCTAAATGGTGTCACTGCTAAATGACTTTGATAGCAGCCTTCGACTACCTGAAGGGGGGTTCCAAAGAGGATGGATCTAGACTGTTCTCAGTGGTGGCAGATGACAGAACAAGGAGCAATGGTCTCAAGTCGCAGTGGGGGAGGTCTAGGTTGGATATTAGGAAACGCTATTTCACTAGGCGGGTGGTGAAGCACTGGAATGGGTTACCTAGGGAGGTGGTGAAATCTCCATCCTTAGAGGTTTTTAAGGCCCGGCTTCACAACGCCTTGGCTGGGATGATTTAGTTGGGGTTGGTCCTGCCTCGAGCAGGGGGTTGGACTAGATGACCTCCTGAGGTCTCTTCCACCCCTAATATTCTATGACTCACTCACATATTCTGTAAGTGAGCTCATGGCTGTAGGTGGAAAATATTCAGAAACATGAATATTCATTGGGAGACAGAAACCTGAGGTCAAGACTTAACAGAGACATTGGGAATGATGGAGAACAGCAAGTTAGATAGTCATTTGCAAAGGGATAGAGCATGAAAAATTGCCAGTGCAATTTTGGGTTGTATGTGCATTGGCATTTTGACCATGGGACCATGACTCCACCTCAAAGAAGAGGTAAGAGAATCAGAAGAGTGAAGGGGCAAGCAACAAAAATCATTAGAGGCCCAGAAAGATTCAGATTTTTTAGTTTAGAGAGAAGAGAGACAAGAGGGGCTATAACCGAGGTTAACACAATATTGAACTACTCATAAACGGTCAGTCGACTGCTTCCATTTACCCTGTCACAGATATTTTCCCTGTGTAATTGTTCTTCTAAACGTTGTTTTTATTTTCATGTTGATTGGTCAGCTTAATCACATGGCAGGATATTTTAAAAATCAAACCAATTGCATCTTCAGAATTATCAGTTTTGAAATTGAAAAATTTCATTGATGAAAATGAGACCATGGGACAATAAATGCTTTTAGATCAGACATTTCAGGAAAGTTTTCTTTCCCGGTGGTTTTAAGCCTAATTCTCTCATTCCTCTTTGCATTTCCTTCACTGGCTGTGTGGTGTGGATGCTATCAGCAGAAATGTTTGAAGAAAATGCAAAAAACAAAACCAGCCATTTCCCCCAAAGGCACCTTATTATACAAAGCATAAGAAAAAAAACATTCTCACAGGAATTCCCTACTCTGAAAACAAATCTTTCGTGTTCTGAGGCATAAGCCAAACACTAACTGAGAATCAGGCAGAAACTTTCCATAGGGAGGGTTATTTCCGTAGGGAGACGTCACACAGACACACACCCATCAATCTCGTGTCCTATGCTATGGCACGCCCCCCACCCCCTCAAATCACCATCATCCTAGTAATGAAAAGCAAACCCCACACAGCTATAAAACCTGCCCTGGGTGTAGCTGCCCTTATTGCAAAGGCTGCGAAGACGTAGAGAAGATGAAGGCTTTTCTTTTCGCCCTGCTGGCTGCAGTCCTGTGCGTGGAGCGAGGTGAGATGCTCATGATTCTTCTATGCTAGACAAAGAATGTGCAGATGAGAGGGAACCAGCTTAGAAAGGGCAGGGACACAGGGAGATTTTGCAGCATCAGTGGCAAAGATGCGACAGTCAACAGTGAATTGACACTGGTGCTGTCCCTTTTGCTGTCTTTGAGCCCCAGCTTGTGACTGGGCTATTTCTGAGTGCCTTCAGCTATTTCTCTTCAGAAGCCATGCCAGGTGCAAAGCTCTGAACTCTTGCATATTGGGCTATACAAAGGACCACAGTCCCATGCCCATAAACTAGGTGCCCAGTCTACCGGCTGCACATTATGAGGGCCTGAGGGGAGGACAATACAGGACGAGGCTAGTTCTGGGGACCTACCTAGACATTTGACACTCTGCAATCTTGAGCCTTTGCTCAGATAAGCAGTGCTTCCCACACCATTTTCTTACAGAAATAACCTTCCTCAACTATCCTTTTGCATGGGGTTTGATCCTGCCCAGGGCTGTTCATGCTGCTTCCTATCCAGCAAAGCACGTAATCAGAGTCTTAGTTGTAAGCATGTGAATACTCACATTGAAGTCAATAGGATTACTCCCATGTAGAAAGTTCAGCAGGCACTAAAGTGTTTTGCTGGCTGGGGACCGGCGTGCTCAGCACCGGGCAGGGTTCAGCCCTTGGGCAAGGAGTTTAACAAATGTGATCAAATGCAAAATAAATTCGTACAATGATCTAGCAGATATTTGCTAGAGGATCTAACGATACGCAATCACAGCAATACGTTTTAGCTGAAAGGCCAGCGGATGGATCCTTTCAAGTAGATAGTTGTTCTACTCCAAGGATTTCTGATCTCATCTCTGCTTTTCAAAACTACCTCCCTGACCTTGTAAACAATTGCATGGGTGAGTTATTGTCTGCGTATGAGTAATCCTGTTGAACTCACTGGGACTATTTACATGTGCAAGGTTAGACAAAGTATTTGCAACATTGGAGCCAAGGTAGGTCTGAGTTTGCTCACTGCATGGTGGGGAGACCTTCAGAGAGAAAAGCTGTGTATGCTATAAGTTTATCTTTTGTTCCCTGTCTGGAGCGGTCTATGAAGGAGAAGCTCTGGCTATTAACCAATGAGCATTACTGTTCAATAGTCATGTAAAGGGACTACATCAACAATCATTTTCTGAAATGTTTCTCCTGCTGTTAGACGTAACTCCTGTGGTCACTGTGCCTGAGATTAGAGAAAAAGCATGTCCCTATTTTTCCAGTTTGTTCAACTCCGTACATTTGATAGCACTTTATGTAGCGCCAGTTTCACTATTTCCCTAGTAGGATCAGCCGGTTTTCTCAACGCTGTTCCGAAGAGGAGTTTTCCACCAGGGTCTAAACCATGTTGCATCTTCCTTTTGCAGTTTACTCATTGA
Organism: Macrochelys suwanniensis; assembly: GCA_033296515.1. Classification (NCBI taxonomy): domain Eukaryota; kingdom Metazoa; phylum Chordata; order Testudines; family Chelydridae; genus Macrochelys; species Macrochelys suwanniensis. The sequence continues at coordinate 256,484,441 of CM065776.1, read as the reverse complement.
AGTGCTTCACTTGCAATGATGAGCCCTCCAACTGGAATTGTATTAAAATAACGGACTGTGCAGAGAACGACAAATACTGTCTAACAACCTACACGAAAACAGGGCTTGGTGAGTACCTGCAATATCTCAGTAAGGTTTATCTAAGGCTGTGATCACTATGATGTCTGGGTATCAGTTTACTGACGATGCAACAGGTCCTCTGTCTCACCCCTCTGCCAGGGAGCTGGATTCTTTCTTCCATCTCCTGGGATGATTAATAATTACTCAGGAGTAATGAGCATAGTATATGGAGAGCAAACAGCACAGCAGTAGGACACTTCAAATGACCTGCATAGCTTCTCACCGGGGATAGATCCTCACTCCTCACTAATCACACTCCGGGGAGGGACCTATTTGGAGAAATAGAATTTACATGCAAAATCCCATTACCTGATCTTGATGCTCAAAAATATATCTGTGCATGCACAAAAGGATGGAGAACCCTAGGGAACGTGGCCCTACAATAATCCTAATGGTACACTGGCAATGAATCCTTGCTCTCTCCTACTGCTGTAGGCGCTTGGCACCGACCCAGGTTACTAATGGGAGTGAGGCACATAGCTGTGAGTAGGGTGACCAGGCAGCAAGTGTGAAAAATCAGGATGGGGTGGGGGGTAATAGGAGCCTATATAAGAAAAAGACCCAAAAATCTGGACTATCCCTATAAAATTGGGATATCTGGTCACCCTAGCTGTGAGCCATATTGATAGTTTCCACATTGCACGGGTGTCCGCAAAAGCCTCAAACTCCCCAATCCCTCGTCCCCCCACATTAAGTGGGCTCCGTTTGAATCCTGCGAAGGATTCTCTAGGGTGCGGTCTCTCCTTTGGCTGCTCCAAAGCCATGGTCAGGAATCTGGAGAGGATGTTCATAGCTTCATAGACTCCAAGGCCAGAAGGGACCATCTAGTCTGACCTCCTGTGTAGCACAGGCCAGAGACTTGCCACGGAACAAATTCCTAGAGCAGATTTGTTTTAGAAAAAAACCATCCAATCTCGACTGAAAAATTGCCAGTGATGGAGAATCCATCGTGACCCTTGCTAAATTCTTCCAATGGTTAACCACCCTCTGTTAAAATGTACACCTTCTTTTCTGTCGGAATTTGTCTAGATTCAGCTTCCAGCCACCGGAAGATATTAGACCTTTCCCTGCTAGACTGAAGAGCCCATTATCAAATATTTGTTCCTCATGTAGGTTCTTATAGACTGTGATCAAAAGTCATCCCTTAACCGTCTCTTTGCTAAGCTACATAGATTGAGCTCCTTGAGTCTATCACTATAATGATGACAGGAATTCGAAAACCTCCCTAGACATTCCCATACTGCTGCATACTGGTCTGTAACTGCTACCAAGAGACTGGTGCTGTGACATGGTTGCTGTGCTGAGTGTCTCCAGAGTATGGAATAGCAACAGCCAGTGTTAGGTCGGCCACCGTCTAGCAGATAGACTGGTTGGGTTAAAAGCCTGAGGCAAATCAACCAGTCATAACTGCTGAGAAATACCCTTCATAGAATCATAGAATATCAGGGTTGGGAGGGACCTTAGGAAGTCATCTAGTCCAACCCCCTGCTCAAAGCAGGACCAAGCCCCAATTTTTGCCCCAGATCCCTAAATGGCCCCCTCAAGGATTGAACTCACAACCCTGGGTTTAGCAGGCCAATGCTCAAACCACTGAGCTATCCCTTCCCATTGGCTCTTGTTGCTTAGCTGCTTTAGTACCACTATCTCCTTGATAAACAGAGTTGCCGGAGCTCTGCGGGACTCCTGAATGATTCTTCACTCTGTTTTTCTTTCCCCGTTAAGGTGAGAAAGCTGACTACCGCATCACCAAGACATGTTCTGCCGACTGTCCTCAAACAAAGTGGAACCTCGGCATAGCCGCCATTTCTACCTCTTGCTGTCAGCATTCCTTGTGCAACATCAGCGGGGCCAGCAGCGTGAAAACCAGCTACACGGTGATGGCCATGGGGATCTTGGCCAGTCTCGTCTATGTCCTCAGAACCGGACTGTGATGGGGCCAGGAAAAGGAGGACGTGACGTCCCCAAGAACCAGCTCGAGCTTCCCCAGCGAGACACCAAACATTCTCTGTGCAAAGGTTTCACCCGGTTAACACTGCCCTATGCCCGGTCAGGCTACGTCTACCCTAAAGCTAGGGGTGTGATTTCCAGCTCACATAGATGTCCTCGCGCTCTAGCTCTCACTAAGCGAGCATGCTCAAAACACTCGTGTAGCCATGGTAACATGGAGCCGCAGCAAGCAGCAGCAGGGCCTAGTTTCCCCAAGGACGCGGCCGCTGCCCGTGCTGCTGTGACTACACTCCTATTGTTAGCATCCTGCTCAGTGAGAGCTGGTGCTAGTACATCTACATGGGCTGCGAGTCATACCACTAGCTAGACTTGGCCTTGGAGTCACTTCAGATTCCATCGGCAAGTCATTCCTCTCTCCGTTTTCTGCCTCTGACACAACCACACCTCCACGCTCGGCGTTGGGGACCTGGGAAGCTCAGCTGAACAGTGCTGCCTGCTCAGAAGGGCGCCATATCGCGCAAAATACTAACCCTGTTAGAGTTACTTGTTCCAACCTCCACCACGGACCCTGTGTAATTCCCCTGGCACCAGTCTCCTCTCTGCCTCTCCTCACCACTGACAGCACGAGAGCCTTCTCCTCCGCAGCTCACTCTCCAGCAGCCTCCCTGTGGTTATGAGCACGCCTTTACTCCCAGGTCTGTCCCCTGTCTGCCCCGTTAACATCAGCCCTGGTGAATGAATGAAGAGTTGAGTTGATTCACCTACATTTTGTTCCCACCACTGGTTTCTGTCTTTTCCCCCCATATACCAGGGGTGGCCAAACGACAGCTCATGAGCTGCATGAGGCTCTTTTCCAGTTAAAGTGTGGCTCACGGAGCCTCCCACCCCATTCTCCACCTACCAGCCTGGGGTGGCAAAAGCTCAGGGCTTCTGCCCTGCTGGGAGGGGGGGTCTTGGGCCTTCAGCCCCACGGGAGGTGCCTGCCGGGGCTTGGGGCTTCAGCAGGAGTGGGGCTCTCGAACTTCTGAAGATGATCACATGCGGCTCAGAGGGTCAGTAAGTTTGGCCACTCCTACCACATACCAATTGCTAGCTTGTATTGTTTCACTCTGTGAAAAGCCCTTTTCGAAACACTCTGTCGGACAGAGGCTGGACAAAATACAGTGTCATTTTATTGCATTGTGTACATGTCTGATGTGTCAGCCCTGGGCTAGCTGGGGGAAACAGCCCTTCCAGGTTGGGAACAAGAAGACAGGGGGCTTGAGTCTGCATGAAACTAGAGTTATCGGTGTCAGTATTTACTCCAGGTTGCTGTATTCCAGGGTACACCCTAGCTGTCTGGTGTGTTTATATACAAAAATCGGCCTCTGTGTGATCTCATGACGCAGAGGCAGTGCCATGAGGTGAAGTGGCCTTTTAAAGGGGTGGTCGGAAGCGGGTTGCGGCGCCCAGCAAGGTGCTACAAGTCCACCGGTGGCGGTGGGATGCCACACGGGATGTGCGCGCTCAGGAAAATCACGTGGCATTTCTGCACCTCCGTCTCCCCATCTGCAAGGAATGGGATAATGAGACTTCCCTGCCTCTTCAGGGGTAATGAGGCTTAATCCATCATCTGGGGTGTAAAGTGATTTAAGAGCCTCCAGTGGAAGGGGCTCTATAAGCAGCAAGGGCTACTATAAAGGGGAAGAAAGGCCTCGTCTTGTACTTAAAGGGAAAGTCATCGGGAATGTCTGAGGCCCTTGCGTATACTAGGGTCAGGCCATCAGCCAGAAACTAAGCTTCCATTCTAGACCTCCTGGTTGCCGTGACAGCCTTGAAAACATCAGCTGAGTGACTGTAAGGTAAGGCAGGGACGTCTTACTTATTAGTGAGGTTTATTGCAGTAGTGCCTAAAGGGTATGTCTATATTACAACGCGCCCTGGTCTGTTGGGCGGTAGGCGACAAGTAGGGGTATTCACCTTAACTCACTTAAAACCACCTTCCCCAAATAAAGGCGTCTCCACTAGAAGTAGATCACATCATGGAAATACCCTGAGGGAACCTGCTTCAACACAAAATAAACCCCGCTCTGACCGCACACTGCGAGTTGTCACATTACCACCCCACGCTGGAACCCAACTAGGGTGTCATCAAACAACTACAACCCATACTCAATGGGGACCACATCCTGAAAGAAATCTTTCCTGAACCCCCTCTTCTGGCCTTCAAACAACCCCTCAACCTCTACAAGCTCATCATCAGAAATGAGCTCCCCACAGACCAAGACCCACCAACTCAAAAGTGACACCAGGCCCTGCCAGAACAGCAGATGCAAAACCTGCAGACATACCTCCACTGCTACAATGATCAACACACCCTGACAACACCTTTCAGGATCCTGCACATGCCTATCATGACATGTGGTATAGCTCATCCAGTGCACTAAATGCCCCAATAATAACTATGCACTAAATAATAGTGCACTAAATGCAGTAAACAATAACTATGTAGGTGAAACCAATCACTACGCTCTTGAATGAACTCACACAGGAAAATGATGAATGACAAAAACACCATATGACATCACCTGTAGGTGAGCATTTTTCCCAAAGCGATCACTCTATATCTGACCTCTCAGTCCTCATCCTCAAAGGAAACCTGCACAACACTTTCAAAAGATGAGCCTGGGAGCTTGAATTCGTTACTCTGCTAGACACCAAAAATCTTGGACTGACCAGAGACACTGGATTTATGGCTTATTACATCCTATAACCTACTAACCCTCTCTTTTTGTCTCATGACTGCAAAGGTGTTAACGGGCCACTCTGCCGTGAATGGTCCCTTAGAATATGTGCTAAACAATCTGTTCCACCTGGCATTTTGCTCTGATGCTGGGAGCCCCTTTCCCAGACCCGAAGAAGAGCTCTGTGCGGCACAAAAAGCTTTTCTCTTTTTTCATCAGCAGAAGTTGGTCCAATAAAAGATGTTACCTCCCCCACCTTGCATCTCTGAGGCTATGTACACACTACGGCTTACGTCAGTATAAGTTATATCGCTCGCTCAGGGGTGTGAATAGGCCATTGCCCTGAGCAACGTACGTGATACTGACCTAAGCGCCAGGGTGGATGGTGCTATGTCAACGGGAGAGATTCTCCTGCAAACAGCTCCCGCCGCTCATGGAGGCTGGAGTCATTAAGTCGACGGGTGAGGGCTATCCCATCAGTTTAGAGAGTCTGCATTAGCGGTGCTGGCTGTAAGCTCCGGAGTGTAGCCATTGGCTATCTGGTAGCATCCTTTTATTAAAGGTGACCAACAAAGTTGTCCAGGGCTTTCTATATCACTCCCCACATCTGCTAACTAGCCACTTAGCTGTTACCACCCAACCTTCACCTGTTCCTTGTTCTTTTTCCTCTTTGATGACTGCCCAGTTGGCACATCGTATTCTACCCCTCTTGCTTCTGTAAGGAATTTGGGTAGCTGACAGCTTTTTATTTTATTTTACCTAGTCCCTTTGTCTTACGGCGTTCCCTACTTGTTCTTTGTTTTTACCTTCCCCTAACCAGTCTCCTCCAGGTAGTTTCTTAGCTCTTACTATATCTCCAGCACTTGTTCTGATCCACTCTGCCATCCTCAGGGGGTTGCTATCCCCTGTCTTTATGTCCTCATCTAAAGAATTTACAATTCTGTGACTTTTGCCATTTCCCTTCCATGCCCTCCTCCTTGCAGGTCCTTCTTCTGGTGCCAGAGAATCTGCCCTTTTCTTTTTCCTTCATGCTTTCCCTAGACTACCTGTCTATCCCGGTGTCAGTGTCGTTTGTTGCCTCTTCCATCTCTCTCGGCCAGCCACAGCTCAGCCGGCCAGCAGCCTCGTGAACCCTAGGTCAGTGGCCCCAGCCCTATCACAGCTCCTCCCAGCCATCCTCTCCCCTCCCAGCTCTCTCAAGCCAGCCCAGCCCCCGCCTGCTCCAGACCTCCTGCCTTTATCCCACCCAGCTCCTTCCCCATCTGGGCTTCATCTGTAATTAAATCTGGCGCACCCCACAGGTGCAGCCTGCGGGCTTAATTGGCCTCTCGGGCCCTCATTCCTTGACTGCGTGGGGTACACAACCCATCCCATGTGCCTTGTTGGTTTCTTGTGGTGCTATGGCTCTACTCTGTATTGCCTGACTTTTGTCAGTTTCAGTTGGGCATTATTTTCCCTTAGCAACCTTAACCTAAGGTTAACATGTTTTTTTCAGTTGGTCTGACATGTGGAGAACCAATTCCAGCTCCCCAGACTAGTTAATATCCTGTGTTGTTTCCCCAGATCACTAGCAGCCCTGTAGAGAAATGCACATCTGTACCACATGGGTTTCCACACTGAGCTCCCCAAACTGCCGCGGTCCCATCCCGCTGTGTGCGGGGCTAAGTGTAAAACCCAGAATGGATTCTCTAACATACCCGCTGGGCTGTTTGAAGATCCTAGTCAGGAATCTGGGTTCCGAGGTTCTCTGGACATTGCCTCCTGCCTGGTATCTGCCAGGGCTGTAAAGTGAATGCCATGCTCACCACTTGTTTTCAGGGGTTCCTAGTACCAATAATGACCTCTGGGTTGTGGTGTTCTGAGGACTGTGGTGGAATTCCACGCTATTGGCGGAGTGCACGGTAGGGGCTCCCCACCAACGCCTGAGATAACAGTTTGTTTGCAGACAGCCGGCTTACAGCAAAGTGTGGTGACTTGTGCAGCTCTGTTTTAGGGAGTTTTCGCTCTGTTTTGTGGGTTCTTGTGTTCCGAATTCTATGGAATAAAGTTACGTTTTTATCGACCGTCTCTGTATGTAAGCGGTGAACTCAGCATGGTTGGGGCATTTCCTGGCGGATAAGTAACCTGACCTAGAACTTCCTCCTCTTTTGTTATTAGTTGCTAAGAAATGCCCTCCCGGTCGGTCATTACTGCTTTGTTACTGCAATACACTTATCTCCTTTGGGTTATCGGAAAATAGGGAACTTTTGTCATAACGCTTCCCTTTGTTTTCCCGTCCTGGTTCAGGTGATGAGTGTCGGATGCTCATCACGAAAAAATGTTCCAGGAATTGTCCAGAGAATGTAGGTGGAGAATCCATTTCCATTTCCTGCTCTCAGTCTGCAATCTGGATGGACCAGCTACATGGTGGTAGCCCGGCGGATTTTTGCCAGTTTTCTGAGCTGGACTGTGTTGGCCTGAGAAAAGAGAACTTGACTCCTGCTCAGCCTCCCTGTTCGGGGAACAGGCCCCACTCTGCAAAGCCCCTTTTTCCAAGTGGCCTCTCAGATCCCTTAGCAAAGGGTTTATCTGTTACCTTTCCCTAGGTGCAACCCTCCAGCTCTCGGCTGATTTTCAGCATTGCCTCCTGTATCCTGCGGGGCTGAGGACTTGAGACGCTCAACCTCTAAGTGCTTGCCCCCTGGCCCGGGACGCGCCCAGTCAGATGAATTGCAAAGTGCTAACAAAGGGGCACTGACATCTGGAAATGCCTTTGGATACAATTTGTTTGACAGATGTTGAACAAATAAAGTTTGCCTGTATTCCATTGCGTAAGAGTGAACCGTGGCCCATTCCAGGACTAACCGTAGATGCCAGCCCTGCCAGGTGGGAAACAATAACGCCACTTTAAATCAATGCTCTGTGGAGACATTATTTTTTATTAGCTCCAGGAAAAGTTCCCTCCGGTTCCTTTGCTCCAGTCTCAGTACGTAACAATGAAAAATCTGGAGCCCATGCTTTCAAACCCCACTGTATTGTCTAAAATTTGCCCAGGCCACTTGGAATTGATGCCATAAGGAGCAGCATTCCTAGCAAAGGGTGTCTGCACTCAGCAGCGGTTCAGATCCTACACACCACAGGCGGAAACAGGAAGGATGATTTTAATTAAGAGGCAGAACTAGTTCTGTCCCCATCTCTATAAGGTGCCACAGGACTCTTTGTCGCTTCTACAGATCCAGACTAACAGGGCTACCCCTCTGATTCTTAACCTTGGTGTGCCTCCCATTACCCATCTGTATCTCACGGGGAAGGCTCAGTTCAGTAACGGTCCTATGATGGAAGTTGCTCTAGGTGACAAACAAGTTATTAGGGGCATGAAGACATGCCTCTTCGTACAGGGAAAGCAGCCAGGAGAGGTTGGGTGTGCTTTTTAGCTTGCACTGTATATTTTCTGGCCATGGAATTTGCCACAGAATCTATTCCTAGTATCCAAAGTATAATCTTTCATTTAGGTGCAATTTCAAAAGCACCTGAGTGAGGCACACATGGCCCCTGAGGGAGTGAGGCGCACACGTGTCTTTGATTTCCAATGGGAATTGTGCTCCTAATCCGCTTCGATGCTTTTTGATGGGCCTTGTGCTGTTGAAAATCCAAGCCTTACTGTCTTAGCTCCTTTGCTGCAGATAACCCTGAAAACCTGAACTGCCTGTAAAACGTTGTCTGTTCTTCCTGAGTCTGCAGGCAGCCGGAAACAATGTCTCTGAGAGTCTCGAACTGCCCCATTCATCTCTGTTGAGTGTGAACTCTTGCTGCTTAATGAGGGCAGTTTTAAAGGTAACATTATTAACTATTGCACTGCTGGTGATTTTAGAAGAAACAGCCAACTAATGTGCTTATCCCCCAACCCCTACCCACTGCCCAGGTCTCTTCTGGAGTCAGAAATCCTCATTGCATTTATACAGCTGCCAAACCTTCCCTTCATCCCTACAACACCTACACTGGCTGCAGTATGGTGTGCATTGCCACTGAAAGAATTTAAGACCCAGTGAAGATAGATAATTATGGGCCAGACTAAGCTAAAGAGAACTTATTACCAAAATAAACAAAATGAGGGGGACTTGAAGCGCACGAATCATTTTCGTATCAGATTCAGGAAAAGCCAAGCTCCATGTTTCAATTTCCTGGCTGCAGAATCTTCCCGGCGACCATACCAGTGTGGACAGAAACCAGAGATCCTTGCCATACAGTATATGGGCCCTTGTTTATAGGGTACAACTTCTAATGGCGTGGCTATCCCAGAGGAGGGGATGGGAACCCAAGGACTGGACCGAAGCGATGAGGGTGGGAAGATGGGAGTCAGAGATGGGCTTTTCGTAGAGTGACCTCTCCAAAGCAGGGACTGGAGGAGCCTGGGGCCAAACTCGGACCCCTGCAGGAGAAAACCTCCAGGATGGATCAGAGGGAGCAGAGATACAGCAAGTGGGAGCGATCCAGAGGTCTCTTGATCTCCTGGATGCTTTCTTAAAGGAAGCCTAGAGATCACAGTTCTTTCTAAGGGTGGAGGAGGAGGCAGTGGGCAGGAACAGGGCCTGCAGCCGCGTCTGGACCCTAATTTTCTTGCGTGCAGAAGTCAGAGCTCGACGTCCGGGTTCCGTAGTCAGTCTGTGCAGCAAGGGCGGCTAGGCCTTGTAACCTCCTCTGCACTCTTGCACATTCTTCCACCCCCGTGAGTCATTGTCTGCAATGCTGCCCCAAAGTCACAACATGGGGACGACGCCAGTCCAAGCTAGGGCATGGATGAGCCTGTTGAGCCTGGTCCGGGGTCTATGATCCAGTGGACAAGGAGGCAGGTGCAGCGATGGACTCCTGAATTTACTCCGTGTGTGAGACTTTCTTTCCCAGGATGCTTCCACGCTATAAGAACGTTATTTTCAGCTCCTTGGAGGTGCTGATCATCCGTGCACGGGAAAGGACCAGAAGGGCACTTGTCCGGGCGTACATGAGTTGCCGCAGCAAAATGGTGTCGAGAGCTCAGCTGTGGTATCCCACCCGGTCCACAGGAGTGGGACGCCTCCCCTGACTATGAGCAGACCTTCGAGTTGGAGCTGCCTGTTGTTGCCCGTCTGAGAATGGGACATCAGTCAATGGAAGATAGAATAGGTTGGGTCCATCTGTCCAGGCTGACTTAACATCTCATCACAGGTCTGACGGAGCTGTGCGCACTGGCATGTACAAACCGGAGGCTGGTGCAGAGTTCAAACAGCCGGGAGTGGTGACATCAGCCCCTTCCTGTGAGTCAATCTTCATCGATGATTTAGCTAATGGCACAGAGTACACTTATAAAGTTTGCGGACGATACCAAGCTGGGAAGGGTTGCACATGCTTTGGAGGACAGGATTAGAATTCAAAATGATCTGGATAAACTGGAGAAAGGGTCTGAAGGAAATAGGATGAAATTCAATAAGGACAAATGCAAAGTACTCCACTTAGGAAGGAACAATCAGTTGCACGCATACAAAATGGGAAATGACTGCCTAGGAAGAAGTACTGTAGAAAGGGATCTGGAGAGTCATAGTGGATCACAAGCTAAATATGAGTCAACAGTGTAACACTGTTGCAAAAAAAGCAAAGATCATTCTGGGATGTGTTAGCAGGAGTGCTGTAAGCAAGACACGAGAAGTAATTCTTCTGTTCTGCTTCACGCTGATTAGGCCTCAACTGTAGTATTGTGCCCAGTTCTGGCTGTCACATTTCAGGAAAGATGTGGACAAATTGGAGAACGTCCAGAGAAGAGCAACGAAAATGATGAAAGATCTAGAAAGCATGACCTGTGAGGGAAGATTGAAAAAATTGGATTTGTTTAGTGTGGAGAAGAGGACACTGAGGGGGGACATGATAACAGTTTTCAAGAACATAAAAGGTTGTTACAAGGAGGAGGGAGAAGAATTGTTGTTCTAACCTCTGAGGACAGGACAAGAAGCAATGGGTTTAAACAGCAGCAAGGGAAGTTTAGGTTGGACAGTAGGAAAAACTTCCTGTCAGGGTGGTTAAGCACTGGAATAAATTGCCTGGGGGGGTTGTGAAATTTCCATGGTTGGATATTTTTAAGAGCAGGTTAGACAAACACCTGTCAGGGATGGTCGACATAATACTTAGTCCAGCCATGAGCACAGGGGACTGGACTAGATGACCTCTCGAGGTCCCTTCCAGTTCTGTGATTCTTTGTTAAGGACAACACTGAGTTGTGGGCACTGTTAAAGGCAGAGTGTGTGTCACACTGTGACAGCCCTGACCTGGAGATGCTCCGCAGGCTGGAGGAGATGGTCTCTGTGCTCGGAGATTTAGGCAGGTGCATAGAACACCCCAGATTGAAACTGCAGAGCGACCTGTCAGGTCCCCCACCCCTTTCACAAGTACACAAGGAAACATGTGCGAAGGGGCAGAGGCTGAGGGCACACAATAACTCAAGGGGGTAGAAAGGGCAACAGATGCAGCATGGAGCCAGTCAGTTTCACCTCTGGCATCTGCCTGATGCTAAGAGAAGGATTCTGCTCCCAGAATCCTCTGTCTCAGTTCAGTCTTGTCAAGCCCTGTTCTCACCATTCATTCAGTATGGCCACACCAATTTGGCATCATCCCAACGGAAGGGGGGGCAGTATTATGAAGATCAAAGGAGATAAATGATTAATTATTGTTTGTATTGCAGTAATGCCAAGGAGCCCCATCAAGGACCAAGACACCACTGTACTGGGTGTAGCACAGAGAGACAGTCCCTGGCCTGCAGATCATAGTTTACAGTGATATCTAAACTGACATGCCTGAGCTAGACCTGCCCTGAGATATCCCGGCTGCTACCCACACTCATCTCCCTGCACTCATAAGAATGGCCATACTGGGTGAGACCAAAGGTCCATCTAGCCCAGTATCCTGTCTTCTGGCAGTGGCCAATGCCAGGTTCCCCAGAAGGAATGAACAGAACAGATAATCATCAAGTGATCCATCCCCTGTCGCCCATTCCCAGCTTCTGGCAAACAGAGGCTAGGGACACCATCCCTGCCCATCCTGTCTAATAGCCATTGATGGACCTATCCTCCATGAACTTATCTAGTTCTTTTTTGAACCCTGTTATAGTCTTGGCCTTCACAACATCCTCTGGCAAGGAGTTCCACAGGTTGACTGTGCGTTGTGTGAAGAAATACTTCCCTTTGTTTGTTTTAAACCCGCTGCCTATTCATTTCATTTGGAGACTCCTGGTTCTTGTGTTATGAGAAAGAGTAAATAATGCTTCCCTATTTACTTTCTCCACACCAGTCATGATTTTATAGACCTCTGTCATATCCTCCCTTAGTTGTCTCTTTCCCGAGCTGAATAATCCCAGTCTTATTAATCTCGCCTCATATGGAAGCTGTTCCATACTCCTAATAATTTTTGTTGCCCTTTTCTGTATCTTTTCCAATTGTTTATCTGTTGATATTGAAGGTCCCTTCACTGTCTGCTGTAGCCTATAGGGCTAGCCTGCTTGCTTGCATATATATATTTTCCTGTGCGTTTGATCGTTTGTTATATTATAGGTTTGTTATTTGTTAATATAATAGGTGTATAAATTTGTATCAGAGTATTTTAGCTGTAACACAAGGAACCTACAGGCCACATCTTGTATGTTAAGCTAAGGCAAGTTAGCATACACATGTTCGAGACCTTTACCCTAGATAGGTGATGATGTGCTAGAGCATACAGCATGTATGTTTGTGACCTTTAACATAGATGTGTGGGCAAGTTAAAGCAAGTTGGTAGGTAAGGCCACCCACGTTCATGTCCTTTTTCAGACTTAACAGGTACACCCCAAAGAACATGGAAACAACCGGTTAGGACAGACATAACAGAGGTGAGGATGAGCTAATGGTCGCTAGTCATTAGGAAAATGTCATTAATACGCACAAAGGTGTCAACCTATAGAGTAAGTGCACCCTGACATTTTTGTGGGAGAGGAAATTAAGGTTGGACATGGAAGGAGGGCTCATAGTGCTCAGATCCTACTTGTTCATTGTTAGTTTGCTGTCGTTAGTCCTTAATTGTTAGTTTTAGGTAAACTCTAAGTTAGCTTCTGTAGCCTTTCTATAGCTTTTAGCTCTAGCTTCTTCTAAGTTCTTCACCTCCCACACAAGGCTTGAGGAACCTGGACCATCAAACTCTCTTGGCATGCCAGAGACAAGGCTAGTCCTGTTACAATGTATCAATGTGGGGTTAAGGTTAGCAACATGACTGCCAAACAACGACTAGACACCATTCGAGACGGCGATTTTAACCAATTTTTGACAGTACCATTTCCCGGGTAAATCATAAAAGATACCACAGAGACATAAATCAGAGCATGTATAGTAAACCATAAATACATGAATAATGCTGTACAGTCCTTTGTCTCTTACCACCAGGTTATCAAGGAAAGCTGTGAGTATATTAACGGAAAACCCTTTATAGTATATAATACCACATGTACTGTGAGAACAATATTATTGCTTTTGCAATTGATTGATTATTTGATTATTATTCCATTACTATTCCGTTTCTCTCAATAAAAGCCTTGAAGGCTACATTTTGCTCTCAGTGTGAGTTACCTTGTCATACATCCCGAGGGTCCCTGCAAATTCTGTGTAGCCTGATTCCGGGACAAGAACCTTATTATCTTCTGATCAGATTAATTGGTGAGCCTATAACCCATATTATCTAAACAAAATTATTAATCTCCCTAAAGTCAGGCAACACTGCCCGTTCCCACTGCTGTTACCTCTCTGGGTCACTGGGAGGTTTTTCCCCCTTGTGACTTTGCTCCCCCTCCCTCTCAATTTACGTCATCTGCAAATTTGACCAAGGTCAAATCAACAGCCAAAGAACCGATGACAGAGCAGGAAACAATGCAGCTGTGTCAGGGTCCTACAGGGGTGTGAATGGTCCAAAATGCTCCTGGAAACACTGACACATCCTGGATGGGACTGAACCTAGCCATGAGCATCACGGCTCAAAACCAACTGATGTGACATCATTGTGTAACCTAGAATCATAGTCTCATAGGGTAGAAGGGACTGCATGGGTCAGCTAGTCTAACCCCTGCCAAGATGCAGGATTTGTTGTGTCTAAACCATCCAAGACAAGTGGCCATCCAGCCTCCTTTTGAAAACCTCCAGTGAAGGAGCTTCCAGGAGCAGTCTGTTCCATTCTCCTACTGTTCTTACCGTTAGGAAGTTTTTCCTGAGATTTCAACTAAATCTGCCATGCTGTAGTTGGAACCCAGGGCCTCCTGTCCTGCCTTCTGTGGCAAGAGAGAACAGCTTTCCTCCATCTTTTTTATGTATTTGAAGTATATATTATATAGTATATAATACCACACGTACTGCGGTATTTATAGAATTATAGAATCATAGAACTGGAAGGGACCTCGCGAGGACATCTAGTCCAGTCCCCTGCATTTGTGGCAGGACTAAGTATTATCTAGATCACCTCTGGCAGGTGTTTGTCCAATCTGCTCTTAAAAATATCCAATGATGGAGATTCCACAACCTCCCTAGGCAATTTATTCCAGTGCTTAACAACCCTGACAGTTAGGAAGTTTTTCCTAATGTCCCACCTAAACCGCTCTTGCTGCAGTTTAAGCCCATTGCTTCTTGTCCTATCCTCAGAGGTTAAGAAAAACAATTTTTCTTCCTCCTCCTTATAACAACCTTTTACATACTTGAAAACTGGTATCATGTCTCCTCTCAGTCTTCTCTTTTCCAGACTAAACAAACCCAATGTTTTCAATCTTTCTTCATAGATCATGTTTTCTAGACCTTTAATCATTTTTGTTGCTCTTCTCTGGACTCTCTCCAGTTTGTCCACAACTTTCCTGAAATGTGGCACCCAGAACTGGACACAATACTCCAGTTGAGGGCGAATCAGCGCAGAGTAGAGAGGAAGAATTACTTCTCATGTCTTGCTTACAACACTCCTGCTAATATATCCCAGAAGGATGTTCGGTTTTTTGCAACAGCTTGTGGTCCAACACGACCCCCGGATCCCTTTCTGCAGTACTCCTTCCTAGGCAGTCGTTTCCCATTTTGTATGTGTGCAACTGATTGTTCCTTTCTAAGTGGAGTACTTTGCATTTGTCCTTATTGAATTTCATCCTATTTATTCAGACCATTTCTTCAGTTTGTCCATATCATTTTGAATTCTAATCCTATCCACCAAAGCACTTGCAACCCCTCCCAGCTTGGTATCATCTGCAAACTTTATAAGTGTACTCTAAATCATCATCTAAATCAGGCTTGCACAACATACGGCCCAGGGGCCGAATGCGGCCCGTGTGGGCTCACTGTGCGGCCCGCGGGGGGTGGGGGAGTAGGCAAGAGTTGCAGCTGTCTGGAGGTGCCTGCCTTCCACGCCTTCCTCATTCACACTTCATTCATTCATCAGAGATTTATCTAAAACTGCATAGATTAACTGTTGTGTGCAGTAATATAATGACCCCTGGGGGGGTGAAGAGGGGTGTGATGGTGGGGCCGAACGGGGAGGGGGCAGGTCGTATTTTACTGCTGTGATCTGGTCACCCTACGTGCGCTGTTTCTTTCCCCCTCTACAGTTTTCCACACCCCAGCGCTGGGGAAGGAGGGGTTGTTTCCACGGGGTGGGCTGCGCTGGGGGGTGGTGTTTCCACGGGGCTGGAGGGTTTCGGCCCTCAGCTGTTTTCTTTGGAGTAATATGGCCCTCGCCGCTTTACGAGTTGTGTAGGCCTGATCTAAATTATCTACATTATTGATGAAGATATTGAACAGAACCGGACTCAGAACTGATCCCTGCAGGACCCCACTCGTTATGCCCTTCCAGCATGACTGTGAACCACTGGTAACTACTCTCAGGGAATGGTTTTCCAACCAGTTTTGAACCTACCTTATAGTGGCTCCATCTAAGTTGCATTTCCCTAGTTTGTTTATGAGAAGGTCATGCAACACAGTATCAAAAGTCTTTACTAAAGTCAAGATTTACCACGTTTACTGCTTCCTCCCTATCCACAAGGCTTGTTACTCTGTCAAAGAAAGCTATCAGGTTGGTTTGACACGATTTGTTGTTGACAAATCCATGCTGACTGTTACTCATCACCTTATTATCTTCTAGATGTTTGCAAATGATTGCTTAATTATTTGCTCCATTATCTTTCCTTACAGAAGTTAAGCCAACTGGTCTGTAATTCCCCAGGTTGTCCTTATTTCCCTTTTTATAGATTGGCATTATATTTGCCCTTTTCCAGTCTTCTGGAATCTCTCCCGTCTTCCATGATTTTTCAAAAATAATCAGTAAGGGCTCAGATATCTCTTCAGTCAGCTCCTTGAATATTCTAGGATGTATTTCATCAGGCCTTGGTGACTTGAAGACGTCTAATTTTGTCCCTACATACTTGTATTTGTTTATATTCACCCTTTGTAATTTGACTGAGTTTCCACTTTTTTTAGGACTCTTTTGAGTTTTAGATCATTGAAGATCTCCTGGTTAAGCCAGGGTGGTCTCTTGACATACTTCCTATCTTTTGTATGCAGAGTCCTACGGGGGCTTCCTCTTGTGCCTTTAATAATGTCTCTTTGAAAAACTGCCAGCTGTCTTCTATGGTTTTTCCCCTTAGACTTGCTTCCCATGGGATCTTACCTATCAACTCCCTGAATTTGCTAGTCTGCCTTCTTGAAATCCATTGTTTTTATTTTCCTGTTCTCCCTCCTACCATTCCTTAGAATCATGAATTTGATCATTTCATGATCACTTTCACCCAAGCTGTTTTCCACTTTCAAATTTTCAACCAGTTTCTTCCTATTTGTCAAAATCAAATTTAGAACAGCCTCTCCCCTAGTAGCTTTCTCCACCTTCTGAAATAAAAAATTGTCTCCAATACATTCCAAGAATTTATTGGATAATCTGTGCCCTGCTGTGTTATTTTCCCAGCAGATGTCTGGGTAGTTGAAGTCCTGGCTTTGGGTGATTTTGTTAGTTGTTTAAAAAAAGGCTCATCCACCTCTTCTTCCTGGGCAGGTGGTCTGTAGTAGACCCCGTACCACGACATCAGCCTTGGTTTTTTACCCCTTTTATCCTTAACCAAAGACTTTCAACAAGTCTGTCTCCTATTTCCATCTCAACCTCAGTCCAAGTGTCTACATTTTTAATATCTAAGGCAACACCTCCTCCCTTTTTTCCCTGCCTGTCCTTCCTAAGCAAGCTGTACCCTTCTATACCAATATACCAGTCATGTCTATTATCTCACCAATTCTCTGTGATGCCAACTCTCTCATAGTTGTGTTTATTTAATAGCATTTGAAGTATACCTTTCAAGTACTTGAAGAACTCCATCACAACAGTCCCCAAACTTCTGAGGGCCATGCCCCCCCCTTACTCCTGTCCATGCCCCCGCTTTCCCACCCCCCAGAGCCAGGAGCGGGGTGCGGCTGGAGTGGGAACGCACACAGCGGTAAGGGGGCCGAGTCTGGGGCCGCAGGGATGGGGTAGGAGCCGGAAGTGGGGCCAGGAACTGAGCCAGGGGCCAAGGCTGGGGGCAGGGCCGGAGCAGAGCTCGGGGCAGGGAGAGGCTGGCTGGCGCTCCCTCCCTGCCCCTCGTGGGGGCTGGCCTGGATTCGCCATGTGTGTCGTCCCCCCCTCGACAGTCCCGCCACCTCACACTTTGGAGACTCTGCTCTATCATGTCTCACCTTAATCTCCACTCTTCTAAACTAAACATCCCCCGTTCCTTCAGCCTTTGCTCATCTGGCTTGCATTCCAGCCCTTTGATCATCTTTGTCGCTCGCCTCTGGATCCTTTCCAGTTTCTCTACAACCTTCCTGGACATTGGTGTCCAAAATGTTACACAGTACTCCAGCTGTGGCATAACCAGCGCCGCGTTGAGCGGTAACCTAACCGAGAATACGGTCAATCCTCCTTTTTGTATTCCACTCATCCTACTGACGGGGACTATTTTAGAATCTCCATGAGAGATGGGGGGAGGCAGGAGGGATAGCTCAGTGGTTTGAGCATTGGCCTGCTAAACCAAGGGTTGTGAGTTCAATCCTTGAGGGGGGCCATTTAGGGATCTGGGGCAAAAAATGGGGATTGGTCCTGCTTTGAGCAGGGGGTTGGACTAGATGACCTCCTAAGGTCCCTTCTAACCCTGATATTCTATGATTCTATGACACGCTGCTGGTCACGATTCTGCCTCACGCCGCCCTCCGTGCCAAACGCCTTGAGACACATCACCATGACACAGCTCACGAGTGTTGCCTCTGTTTACAGTGTCCCAAATTGAACCTGTTGAGAAAGCCGAGTGTCCCGTGCCTGAGTCACGCTCTTTTACAAGACTAGAGATGTTTACAAGTCGAAGAGGAGTGCGCGCTGGAGAGTTACAACCCTGCCACGCGACGTGGAATGTCTGATGAGAACGAATTCCTCCCCGGCGAAAATAAACTGAAATCATTTGAAATCGGGAAAGCCGTTGGCCTGAAACAGACGCACAGCAAGTTAGACCACGATTTGTGATAGGCTACAGCATAAAGCAAGGGTGGGCAAACTACAACCCGCAGGCCACATCCGGCCCACAGGCCCATCCTGCCCAGCCCCTGAGCTCCCAGCTGGGGGCTCCCCCCTCCCCTCCCCCGCTGTCCCCCTGCCTCCGCAGCCGCTAGCGCTCTTGCCCGCCGCTCCTGGGCAGCACTGCAGTGCCGGGGCTGCGAGCTCCTGCCGCTCTGAGCGGCATGGTAAGGGGGTGGGGCTGCGCGCTCCTGAAGGGCCTCGTGTCTAGCTCTGGCAGGCTGCACGGCTGTGGTAAGGGGGCCAGGGCCGGGGGGTTGGATAAGGGGCAGGGAGTCCCGGGGGGGGGCAGTCAGGGGATGGGGAGCAGGGGGTGGTTGGATGGGGTGGAGGTTCTGGATGGGAGGTCATGGGTTGGGGAATGGGGGGTTTGGATAGGCATGGGAGTCCCAGGGGTCTGTCAGGGGGCAGGGGTGTGGATAGGGGTCAGGGCAGTCAGGGGACAGGGAGCAGGGGGGCTTAGATAGGGGGTGGGGTCCCGGGGGTGGTTAGGGGCAGGGGGCTCTCTGCAGTGGGTGGTCAGGGGACAAGTAGCGGGGGCAGGTTGGATGGGTCAGCGGTTCTGAGGGGGGCAGTCAGGGGGCGGGAAGTGAGTGGGGGTCGGCTAGGGGGCAGGGCCAGGCTGTTTGGGGAAGCACAGCCTTGCCTACCCAGCCCTCCATACAATTTTGCAACCCCGATGTGGCCCTCGGGCCAAAAAGTTTGCCCACGCCTGGCATAAAGGAAAAACGAGTGCAGTTTTGAGCTGCGGCATCTGATACCACCACTCCTGGGCCTGTCACCCCATCTCACCGAAGATGAAGCAGAAACAGAAAGGCTGCAGGCAAATGTATAACAAGATCCAATGGCTGGAAGTTTAAGCTGGACAATTCAGACTAGAAATCAGGTGAACGTTTTTAACCATGAGGTCCTTAGCCCTTGGAACAACTTACCCAAGGGTTGGGGTGGATTCTCCATCACTGGCAATTTTCAAAATAAAGATAAGCTCTAGTTCAAGCAGAGATTAATTCAGGGGTGTAGCAGAGGAGATCAGATAAGATGGATCTCTTCTGGCCTTAAGACTCTACAGGCAACAGAAATGACTGGAAACCTGGCAATGACTAGAGGACTGTTGAGTTCACAGAAGAGGGAAGTGAATGGGAACATGACAGAAGTACACAAAACAACGAATGGGGAAGAGAAGGTAAATCGGGAGTTCCCTTTTATCCCTAGCTCAAAATCCAGGCACAAGGAGACAACCATTGATATTGAAAGGGGACGCACTTGGGCCATTCTATGGCTTGTGTCAGACTAGAATGATCACAAGGGCCCCTTCTGGAATCTATTAACATAGGAAAACCAACACAAGGAAATGCCTTCTCATGAGATGCATGAATAACCTGGGGAACTCCCTGCCAGGTGCTATTACAGCAGCCAAGAGCTTAGCAAGATCTGAAAAGGATTAGGGAGTTTTGTGGCTAATGACAGCACCAAATAGATAAGATTTAAAACAGTATAAGGGATACAAAGCATCATGCTGCAGGGGATAAACAAACCACTAGCTGCTGGGGATCAAGAAGGAACTTCCTCTATTGTTACGTTATTCCCTAAATGCCCATCAAAGAGTTTATTTCACCTTCCTCTGACACAGGTGACACAGAGGGAGGATCCTGGCCTGATTTGGCATGGCAATTCCAACGTGTTCACGTGTTCCTGATATGAGGTTCATTTCCAGGCACTCAATACCAGAGAGATGCAGACAGACTGCAGTGGGTCCAGAGTAGAGCAACGCAGGTGAATAGGGGGCTTAAGGGACTGATTTACGGGCAGGGATTAAAAGAACTGAGTAGTGTGGGTCTGAGAGAACATGGCCAAGATTTTCAGATGGGACCAGTGATTTTGGGTGCCCAGTTTGGGACACCTTAAATAGGGCCTGAGTTTCAGAAAGTGGGGCGCTTCCACCCTCTGAAAAGTCACACCCCGTTCAGGTGTCTCCGGTTAGGCACCCAAAATCAGGGAGGAGAACACAGGGTTCAGTGAAGGGCAATGGGAAGAGGTAAAGGAAGGAAAGATTTAGGCCGAACCTTCCTCCCAGGTGGATCCTCAGCTGGTGTAAATCAATCAGTGTAGCTCTGACTTCAGTAGCGCTAGGCTGGTTGACACCAGCTGAGGACAGGGTCCCAGGACTCTAGGGAATGCTCTGCTAGAGGTACCTGCTCTCAGACTTCATTGCACTGCGACAGGAGCGGCGCCAGAGTTTTTGCCGCCCTAGGCGGCAGTGCTTCTCCTCAGTAATTGGCGGCGCTTCGGTGGCAGCTCCTCCTCTGAAGCTGCGTTTCGGCGGCTGCTTTTCTTGCCGCCCAGAGGAAAACCTGCCACTGAATCGCCGCTGAAATGAGTCGCCGCCGAAATTCCGCCGCGGCGGCGAAATGCCACCCCCCAAATCCTGCTGCCCTAGGCGACTGCCGAGGGTCGGCTAGTGGAAGTGCCGGCCCTGCACTGCGACCACTCTTCTGACAACAAAAATTACTACATGACCCCTGGAGGGGGGACCAAACCCTGAGCTCACCTGAACTCCACCCCACCACTCTGGGCGGGGAGGCCTGTAACCTTAGCCCCGCCGCCCAGGGCTGAAGCCCTCGGGCTCGGGCTTTGGCCCCGGGCCCCAGCAAGTCTAACGCCAGCCCTGGTGACCCCATTAAAACGGGGTCCTGACCCACTTTGGGGTCCCAACCCGCAGTTTGAGAACCCCCGTGCTAAAGGAAGGGCGGGAGACACAACACCTCAGACTTTGACAAGCAGGTGGGAGACGAGCCTGGACAACGGTGCTGTTGGGAACAACCCAGAACTGGGAGTGAGATTCCTTCAGTCCTTGGAATTCCATCAGTGGTGCTGCTCCCGCTGGCAGATGACACTTGAGAAGGATAGAGAGGGGAAAAGTAATTCCCAGAGGCCTTCACCCACCTGCAGTCAAAACCTAGCAAGAGGAAAGTCAGATACAGGGAAATTCCTCATGCATGCCAACATATGCCACATAGACTCCAACCAGGAAAACTCCCACACATGGGGTTACACACCCCTTGGCTGACTTGATGTCCTGCTCTATGAGACATCGCAAACCTGTAAAACTGCTGCCTGCGGAAGGTATATAACCTGCCCTTGGAGCATCTGCCCATCCTATGCAGGCGGAGAGGAGTCAACAAAGATGAAGGCTTTTCTTGTCGCCCTGCTGGCTGCAGCCCTGTGTGCAGAGCGAGGTGAGACCCAGTGATTCTCCTAGGTAAGACAGAGGTTACACCAAGGCTGGGAAGCAGCTCCAGACTGGTGGATTTCAGAGAGTTATTGCAGCCTTCATGGTATGGATGCCGCACTGCTGTTGCAAACTTCTGCCGGGGTACAGAAAAGGGCAACAAAAATAGTGAGGGATATGGAACAGGTTCCGTATGAGGAGAGATTAATAAGACTGGGACTTTTCAGCTTGGAAAAGAGACGACTAAGGGGAGGGTATGATTGAGGTCTATACAATCATGACTGGTGTGGAGAAAATAAATAAGGAAGTGTTATTTACTCCTTCTCACAACACAAGAACTAGGGGTCACCAAATGAAATTAATAGGCAGCAGGTTTAAAACAAAGGAAAAGAAGTACTTCTTCAGACAACGCACAGTCAACCTGTGGAACTCCTTGCAGAGGATGTTGTGAAGGCCAAGACACTAACAGGGTTCAGAATGGAACTAGATAAGTTCATGGAGGATAGGTCCATCAGTGGCTATTAGCCAGGATGGGCAGGGATGGTGTTCCTAGCCTCTGTTTGCCAGAAGCTGGGAATGGGCGACAGGGGATGGATCACTTGATGATTACCTGTTCTGTTCATTCCCTCTGGGGCACGTGACACTGTCGGAAGACAGGATATTAGGCTAGATGGACCTTTGGTCTGACCCAGAAGGGCCGTTCTTATGTTCTCATGTTATGTTCTTCTGTTTTCCGTGTGTTTCCTTTGGGCGTTTGACAGCACTTCGTACACTGTCGCTTTCCCTATTGCTCATGCCTCCTCTGTGCTTTTGCTCTGTGGTTTGTTTGTTGGGTGCGGATGTCACAAGACCATAGCCATGAAAGGAACATAACAGCACACCACAGCTTTGCATAGGTATCAGGGGCCTGAAAGGACATTTAACTCTTTGTTTGAACCTGATTAGGTTTCACGCATGTTACAATTTGAGGATGTCCCTTGTCTACATTGGCACTTTACAGCGCTGCAACTTTCTCACTCAGGGGTGTGAAAAAACGCCCCCCTGAGCGCTGCACATTTCAGCGCTGTAAAGCGCCCATATAGACAGTGCTCCAGCGCTGGGAGCTGCGCCCCTCATGGAGGTGGCTTTTCTAGAGTGCTGGGAGAGCTCTAGAAGCTCTCTCCCAGCTCTCTCCC
Organism: Macrochelys suwanniensis; assembly: GCA_033296515.1. NCBI lineage: Eukaryota > Metazoa > Chordata > Testudines > Chelydridae > Macrochelys > Macrochelys suwanniensis. The sequence goes on along the minus strand of CM065776.1, from coordinate 256,461,675 downwards.
AGAGCTCTCTCCCAGCGCTCTGCCGTGACCACACAAGCCACATTAAAGCGCTGCCGTGGCAGTACTTTAACGTTGCTAGTGAAGACGTGCCCTAAGCCATGAAAGAGTTCACAGACCTAGTCACAGGCAGGGCCGGATTAACCATTAGGCTAATAAGGCTACAGCCGGAGGCCCTCCTATTTTTAGGCCCTGTGGGTCAGGCAGGGGGTGCGGCCGGGGCCAGGTGAGGGGGAGCTAGCTCACTCCTGCCTGCAGGAAAGGCAAAGCAGCCCCCCTGGCTTGGAAGGAGCTCAGCCCGCAGCCAGCCGGCCGCCTGCTGCATCTCCCCGCACTGCGGTTATTAACACTGGTGTCCGGACACTACCAATCCGGTTACCACGGGAACCCATGTCCGCCGCGGGTGTAGTTTAAGCAGGCATTGTCCACCCCCCGTCCCGGATTTCTTCGGCGCTCTGCTTAGCTGCCAGGGAGGGAAGAGGCTCCCTCTGTCCCTCTCCTCCGCTGAGGCTGGCAGGCAGCTCCAGGATGCTGCCTCCTGGGTCCTAGTGCCTGTCTCTGTCATCTTCTGTGTGTGCTGGGTCCAGTTTCTGGACAACTGGTGAGTGCCTGTGGGGGGGCAAGGGAGTGGCGGGGGGAAGACGCAGTACCAGAGCGGTAGGGTGGGAAGCTTGCACAGAACCTGCACACGCTCTATCCAGCTCCATCCAGAACGATTGCCCCTCCCATGTATAAGGAACGAATTCCCACACATCTGTAGGAGAAACAAAACCAAACATCCCATTGTGCATACCCGTCCTTTAACTTTTACAGAACCTTCCATCGAGGGGCTTCAGATGTATGATGCAGGGTGTTCAATACTGTGATGAACTGTACTAAAAATCAAAGAAATCCCTTTTTTTTCTTTGATGTATTTTTCTGTATTGGGATGCACAGGCCACTAAGTTCTTTCCTTATGCTCAGCCTAGTTCCACAGGCCACCTCATTGTTGTACTTTTAAGGGGTTGCAAAAGCACTGGAGGAAGCTCAACACACAATGTTGTAGGTTTCTCCCTCTCCTCTCCCTCAAGGATTTTAAATCCACATCTTAGCAGGCTAGGATAGAAAGACTGGCTGAATAGGCTAAAGGCAGGTTCTGGCCATTTGCTGGTTCTCTAGCAGTTCAATCCATCATAAAAGTACCTCACATTTGTTTTCTTCTCAGTCTCATTCCAAAAACTTAAAGCTAAATAAACCTGAAGTCAGTCCTCATTTTTCTGCCCCAACTCAAACTATCTTCTCTCCCAAGTGGAAAATTAATAAGATTAATAAGATTGGGACTTTTCAGCTTGGAAAAGAGACGACTAAGGGGGGATATGATTGAGGTCTATAAAATCATGACTGCTGTGGAGAAAATAAATAAGGAAGTGTTATTTACTCCTTCTCACAATACAAGAACTAGGGGTCACCAAATGAAATTAATAGGCAGCAGGTTTAAAACAAAGGAAAAGAAGTACTTCTTCAGACAATGCACAGTCAACCTGTGGAACTCCTTGCCAGAGGATGTTGTGATGGCCAAGACACTAACAGGATTCAAAGAGGAACTAGGTAAGTGCATGGAGGATAGATCCATCAATGGCTATTAGCCAGGATGGGCAGGGATGGTGTTTCTAGACTCTGTTTGCCAGACACTGGGAATGGGCGACAGGGGATGGATCACTTGATGATTCCCTGTTCTGTTCATTCCCTCTGGGGCACCTGGCATTGGGCACTGTCGGAAGACAGGATACCAGGCTGGATGGACCTTTTGTCTGACCCAGTCTGGTCATTCTTATAGTATCGTGACTCATAAGCAAGCAAGGTAGGTGCTAGGCCTGGTGTGTTGCAATAACCACTCAGATACATGGCTAATGGGAAAGGAAAAGGTTGCAAACACCCTAGGTACAGCGACAGTTCAAAGTGAGAGAACAGCAGTGAATGTTTTGGTCCCTGGGGCAGTCCGGTCAAGAGTCAGGGCTCTGCAGGACTAGCGCCTGGGATGTCTTCTCCAGTCTACCCTCTATGCAAGCAAATAGGAGCTTGCAGATTTCCAGGCCAGGCTCAGTTAATGTCTCTCCTTGGGGCCCCTCTGCAATGGCTCCTTGCCCAGCCACTGCTGCTCCCTCCTATTCCCGACTGGCCTGGTGCTCAGAGCCTATTCCACACATGGGTCTGCATCCAGTTCTGGGGAATCCTATCTCCATCCAGCGTCTCTGCAGCACCTTGGAGCCATGCGGCCATTACTTCCAAACAGACCCCGGCTGCCTCTCGGTTGGGGATCCTTCCCCTTACCTGGCCAGGATGTGTGGAGGAGAGGGGGCTGATGGGCGTTGTAGTTTCCTGCTTAGCAGATCCATCACTCTGGCACCTTTGCTGTCTTGGACTTTTTGGCTGTGGCTGAAATCAGAACAGTCTACTGAGTGTGCTGAGTAAGGTAGCTGGTCTTTTCAGTAGGATGCACCAGAGCAGGATGCTTCGAATGTTTGCAGATTGGGACGGTGAGAGGGTTCGATGAGCTTCAGGTCACCAGGGCATAATAGAGAGATTAGAGAAAACTGTCATCTCCCTGTGTCATGGAGGATAGGTCTATCAATGGCTATTAGCCAGGATGGGCAGGGATGGTGTCCCTAGCCTCTGTTTGCCAGAAGCTGGGGACGAGCGACAGGGGATGGATCACTCGATGATTCCCTGTTCTGTTCATTCCCTCTGGGGCACCTGGCACTGGCCACTGTCGGAAGACAGGACACTGGGCTAGATGGACCTTCAGTCTGACCCAGTAGGGCCTTTCTTATGTTCTTATGTTTTTTGTATGTTTACTTTGGGCGTTTTACAGCAGTTCCTGTATGGTCACTTTCCCCATTTTTCATGCCTCGTCTTTGCTTTTGCTCTGTGGTTTGTTTGTTGGGTGTGGATTTCACAGAGCCATGAAAGGAACATAACAAGAAAACGTAACAGTAAACCACAGCTTTGCATAGGTATCAGGGGCCTGAAAGGACATTTAACACTTTGTTTGAACCCGATTAGGTTTTGTGCATGTTCCAAGTTGAGGATGTCCCTTTAACTAAGGGCTTGTCTACACTGGCACTTCACAGTACTGCAACTTTCTTGCTCAGGGGTGTGAAAAAACACCCCCTGCGCGCTGCAAGTTTCAGCGCTGTAAAGCGCCAGTGTAGACAGTGCTCCAGCGCTGGGAGCTATTCCCCTCGTAGAATTGTAGAGCTCTCTCCCAGTGCTGTGCCGCGACCACACAAGCCACGTTAAAGCGCTTCCATGGCGCTTAGGGTTATGCCACGAAAGAGTTCACAGATCTAGTCACAGGCAGGGCCAGATTAACCATTAAGCTAATAAGACTACAACCTAAAGCCTCCTATTTTTAGGCCCTACTGGTCAGGCAGGGGGGTGCAGCCGGGGATGGGTGAGGGGGAGCTCGCTCGCTCACGGGAGCGCTCCTGCCAGCCGGAAAGGCAAAGCAGACCCCTTATGCCGAAATAAATTTGTTAGTCTCTAACGTGCCACAAGTACTCCTGTTCTTTTTACAGGGACAGACTAACACGGCTGCTATTCTGAAACCTATTTCTCAGACAGGCTCTCTCACTTGGCACGGGCTTTGGCTTCCAAATGGATGTAAGGTGCCGTCTTACATAGAGCACATTGCACTAGTCCAGTCTGGAGCTGACCAAGGCACGAATCCCGGTAGCAAGGTCCCCGCATCTAAAGTAAAAAGGTCACAGCCTCCTGACACAGATGGAAAAGAGCAACCTCAAGCACGGATGCTATTTGATCTTCTAGAAGCGGCTGAGAGTCCAGCGAAAACCCCAAGCTGTGGCTTTGGTCACCACCCTTGGTCATCCACCCTCATCCACCCTGCAGCTCTTTCTCCAGAGCACCATCATTGCTCAGGATTGAGCTTCAGAGCCAGCTCGCTCTGTGCCCGCCCCTACTGCGCCCGGGCACCAAGCAGGCATTCGACTGTACTCTCCGGATCGGGGGAGAGAGAGAGAGATGAGACTGGGCATTATCCGCCTGCTGAAAACCCTGCAGCCCATCTCTCCTCACAATCTCATCCACTGGCGTGATCTACCCATTGAACGAAAGGGGTGGCAAAGCAGAGTCATGCCAGCTGTACCCCACCGGAGAGAGCCATCAGGGCAGAGGGGGAATTGCCCAACAATAACCTCTGTGCTCTCTCTCTGAAAGGACCAAAGCCCCTGATGTCCAGTCCCGCCCACTCCTGACAAGGACCATAACAATGCCATTAACCTCACAAAGCCAGCTATGGAAAGCAGCGGATGGTCCGACCAGTATCAGCATGGGCATCTATCCATCACCAGGAGAAAGTCCCAGGACAGTTCAGGGCAACTGCACCTATATTTTCCATCCATGGTCCAACAAGGGCACTCACTTTTAGGTTTCTGGTTTCCCAGCCTTCCCCTTTCCTGGGCAGAGACCTGCGTCTCTCTCCCTCCTGACTGGGGGTTTTCCAAACTACACAGTTCCCTGCCTACACAGTGAACTAGCCAGCAAGTCAGACTGCCTGAACAGGCCTGCTTAGCTTGTCTCCTCAGAGGCTATAAATAGCATAATTGTCTATAGGTGTAAGATACCACACAGGCTTTCTAAGCAAGCACATTTATTCTTAAGATGAGAGCACTTCAGAGAAAACACATTAAAACAATGAAGGAACCTACATGCATACTAATAACCTTACCAGAGATCTCCCCAGCTCCCACATGGTCTGTCTTTCAAAACCCACCAAGGGAGGAGGTTTCTGTGGTCACAAGTTCATAACAGCTGTTAGCTCTGAACAAGGACCCCCCCCCCCCCATCTAAGTTCTCTCTAAGCTGCATGGCCACCCTGCCGCACAGATGCGCAGCCACAGAGGCCTGGACTGGAGAGGAGAGAGGCACCTCTCCCCTGACCCCTCCCTGGAGCTGTCGTGGCCGGGGAGGGGAGGTGCCTCTCCCCCTGCCCCAGCCCTGGAGCCACCGCAGATGGGGAGGAGAGGTACCTCTCCCGCGGTCCCAGCCCTGGAGTAGCTGCGACCGGGGAGAGACTCCTCTACCCCGGCCCCAGGCTGCTGCAGTGAGAGAGGGGTGGGGGGAGTCCTCTCTCCCCGCCGCAGCCCCAGGGCAGCCTGCACCCAATCCCTCATCCCCATCCCCAACCAAGAGCCTGCACCCCTGGCCAGAGCCCTCGCCCCCCTCACTCCAACCCTCTGCCCTAGTTCTGAGCCCCCCATGGATCTGTAAGTCACTCATTTATACAGTTGGGGTCTTTGATCTGTGGAGATCATGATTGGGACATCAGCCAGACAACGGGCCACTTCTCAGGGCAAAGCTTCGAGAGGGCCGAGTCTTTGCATAACCGGACGGGGCAATTTGCGTTCACTTCCCCCTAGGCATTTCCTAGGAACCTAACTTAAATTTGTTTGGCATATTGTTTAAAATAGTCCTTTGAAGCTCATAACACTTCCCCAAGGTTCACATTGGCCCTAGAGAAGTTACAGACAACGGCACTATACTATATAAACTTTGCATTTTTAAGACACTCCAAAAAATACTTAAACTTAATTCAATAAGGTTTGTTCAGCATATAGAGGGAAATTGCCAAACCTGTCACAAGCCATACCCAGGCTGAAGGAAAACAGAGTCAGCTAGATTGATAGTTTTCAAGCTGCGGTTCGCAGACCCCTGAGGGTCCGCAGTCTATGTCTAAGGGGTCCGTGAAAGGTTGTCGTTACCATAGAACAGTGGTTTTCAACCTGTGGTCTGCAGACCCCTGGGAGTCTGCAGACTATGTCTAAGGGCTTGGCTACACTTGCCGATGTAGAGCACTGGGAGTTAAACCAGGTGGGGAGGGATAGCTCAGTGGTTTGAGCATTGGCCTGCTAAACCCAGGGTTGTGAGTTCAATCCTTGAGGGGGCCATTTAGGGATCTGGGGCAAAAATTGGAGATTGGTCCTGCTTTGAGCAGGGGGTTGGACTAGATGACCTCCTAAGGTCCCTTCCAACCCTGATATTCTATGATTCGGAGCCCGCAGCAAGGAAAATGCTGCCCTGTGTTTACACTGTCAGCTGCAAATGCACTGGCGTGGCCCCATTAGCAGCTCTTGCAACGCCGCAGAGAGCAGTGCATTGTGGTAGCTATATCCCAGAGTGCAGGTGGCTGCAATGTGCTTTTCAAACGAGGGGGGTGGGGTGGAGTGTGACAGGGAGTGTGTTGTGTGTATGTGGGGGGGGAGAGAGAGTGGGTTTTTTTGGGGGGCTGAGAGTGTGTCACCATGCTGTCTTGTAAGTTCAGACAGCAGCAGATCCCCCCCCCACCTCTCTCTCAGACACTCACATTCCTCAGTAATGATCGCTTTGCCCTGGAGCAGATAAGCATGCCGGCTGTCAGAAGTGGAGCTTTGAAAGGGGATATCCGCATTCCTGCAGCCGATTCCAAAACAATGACCAGAGGGGCCACTTGACTTCAGGGGATTATGGGACGTTTCTGGAGGCCAATCACAGCGCAGTAATGCAACAGCTCGTTCACACTGATGCCCGGGTGTTTCAGCCGGGGCGCAGTAAGCGTTATGCTTCTCGTGGAGGTGGATTACCAGGAGCGCTCCGGCTGCAGAGTCCAGGCGCTCTACGTGCCTTGCCAGTGTGGACGGGCAGTAGCGTAGCCAGAGAGGGAGCAGGGGGAGTGGCCGCTCCCCCACTGAGCAGAAATGGCGCCTTTTTTGTGCTCCGAAGCCTTTTGCTCCTACGCTGCAGCCAGCCAGAGCGGAGCATTTTTTTGTGCTCCCGGAGCCTTTTTTTGCTCCCGATGCTTTTTGCTCTTATGCTGCAGCCAGAGTGGAGCATTTTTTTTGCTCCCAGTGTCTTTTTTTTAGCTCTGCTCCCCCTGTGCTCTAAACCTGGCTACGCCACTGTGGACGGGTTGGGAGTTAGAGCGCCCGGGGCTGCTTTAATGAGCTCTAACTGGCAACTGTAGCCAAACCCTCCGTTTGAAATGTTTTAGGGATCCGCAATTGAAAAAGAGGTTGAAAACCACTGAGCTAGATCATCTGAGAATGAAGCATCTGCTACTACCACATTCTAAACCATGCCGTGTGCTCCTTTTGCAGGTCACTCCTTAATGTGCTACACATGCCAAGGAGAGACGTCTAACAAGTACTGTATGAAGATATCTATGTGCGCAAAAGAAGACAAATATTGTGTGACAATCAAGGATGTTGTAGGAGCTGGTACGTTTTGGAATCATCCATCGTTATGGTGTATTGTCGTGGTGTCTAGGGGCCCCAGTCAGGGGTTGGGGCTTTCTTGTGCTGGTTGCTGTACAGACATTCCATTAAAGGACTGGCCCAAAGAGGTCATGATCTAGGTAATGACTAAATTCAACCGGTATGTAGTGGGGCGGCTGCCCCCTCCAAAGAACAGGGGTTAAAAGCAGCCCTGGAGAGAGCTGAGGCTGTGGAAGGCTGATTGGGGGAAGCAGCTACAGCTGTGGCCAGCTCAATCAGGGCCCAGCTGGTCCTGATAAGTAGGGTGACCAGACAGCAAGTGTGAAAAATCGGGACGGGGGTGGGGGGTAATAGGAGCCTATATAAGAGAGAGCCCCAAATATCGGGACTGTCCCTATAAAATCAGGACATCTGGTCACCCTACTGATAAGAGGGCTGTGGGCCAGCAGCTGAGGAATCTCCCTCCAGCCCTGGAGGGAGAGGGCCTGGCTGCCTGGGAGAAAAGGGTACCTGGAGTGGAGCAGGGCTGGGGAAAGGCCAGGGAGCTGGGGAGCTCCAACCTGGCAACTCCCCAGGCTGCAGGCCTTGTTAAAGGCCTACAGAAGGTACTGGGGCTGCAGAGAGAGCCTGGGGTTAGGCAAAGGCAGCAGGTCCTAACCCCTTGCCAATGATGAGTGGCCATTACAGACTGCAGTCTGCCCCAGGGAGCGGGGGCTAGATGATGACTGGCAGCAGCCACTGAGGCAACAGTGACCTCTGGTTCCTGCATTTCCTGGCTTATAAAGACTGTCTGGGTTAAGGGCCTCGTTGGTCATTAATTGTAAAGAAATTCCACCCTGTTGGTCATTATTGCATAGCCGCTTTGATACTATTATCTCCGTGGTACTAAATGTAGTCAGAACTCAAGGGAACTTTTCAGCAGCGATTCCTCTCTTTGTTTTCTTTTCCCGGCTCAGGTTACAAACCCAAATACCGCATCTCCAAGATGTGCTCTCCGGAGTGTCCAAAAACCATCATGAAGCAAGGCAAAACGGCTGCTAAAGTGTTTTGCTGTGATAAACTATTGTGCAATGTGAATGGAGCCAGCAGCATGGAAACCAGCTACTCGATGATTTCCATGGGGATCCTGGCTAACTTCATCTACATCTTCAGATCTGGACTGTGATGGGCCAGGAAAAGAGGACTTTATGCCTTGAAGAACCTGCCCCATTGAGACACCAAAAGCCTACTCTGTGCAAAGCTTTCCTTTGGGCTAACACTTCCCCCTATACTCTAAGCATCACTTCAGACCCCCTTAGCAAATATCATCCCTATCACTTTTCACACCATGGCTCTTGTCTCTGCCACTGGGTCCAGAGCCACAGCTCTCAGATCCCAAGCGCCACCTTCCATATCTGTGGTTTTGAAGACCTGGAAATATCAACTGAACAGTGCTGTAACCTATGGATACATCCGACCAGATGATGTACAAAGTACTTATACAGGTCCTGATCTGGGAATGCACTTAAAGCATGTGCTTAAATTGTACTGAACTCCTTGCACATGTAAAGAAAGGAGCGGTGAGTAGGAGTGGAGAGGCGATTTTACCTCCGTAGACAGCACGGGAGAGACTGATCCTGGAATACTGTGTCCAGTTCTACTGTCCACATTTGTAAAAGGATGTTGAAAAATTGGAGAGTATGCAAAGACGAGCCATACAAATTATTTGAGGGCCAGAAAAAATGCTTGTCAGTGAGACACTTAAAGGACTCAATCCATTTAGTTTATCAAAAGGAAGACGAAGAGGTGACGCTTTTATTTACTGCAGGGAAAGTTCCCTCACGGTCGTTTATTCCATACAAACAAACTGTCCTGTATTTGGCTTTTCTGACCGCTTGGAAGCACTGCCATAAGAAAAAGGATCAGGGGGGCTCTTGAATGAGCAGCCTGGAAAAGGGCTGATGTGCTCAGTACGGCTTCAGCTTCTGTGTATCATAGGCGGGTGTCTGAAGCATGGATTTGTGACTAAGGCTACGGCTGCATTATGAGCTAGCGGTGTGATTTCCTTGGTTGGGTATACATAGTCACGCCATAGGTGCCGACTCCGGGGGTGCTGGAGCACCCCCGGGGGAAAATTGGTGGGTGCTCTGCACCCACCGGCAGCTCCCCGCCCTGCCCCAGCTCACCTCTGCCTCCGCTCTGCCTCCTCCCATGAGCGCGCCGCGGCTCCGCTTCTCCCCCTAGCTCCCAGCGCTTGCCGTCGCGAAACAGCTGTTTCGTGGCAGCAAGTGCTGGGAGCTAGAGGGGAGGAGGGGAAACACGGTGCGCCCAGGTAGGAGGTGGGGCCAGGGCGGGGATTTGGGGAAGGAGTCCAATAGGGGCAGGGAGGGGGCGCAGTTGGGGTGGGGACTTTGGGGAAGGGGCGGGGAAGGGGCGGGAGGTGAAGAGGTGGAGTCAGAGTAGGGGCAGGGGGAGTGAGCACCCACCAGTGCCGGGAAAAGTTGGTGCCTATGAGTCATGGTAGCTTGAGAGCTAGCATGAGTATAAATAGCAGCACAGCCATGGTAGCATGGGTAGAAGCTGGGAATGGGCGACAGGGGATGGAGCACTCGATGTTGGCCTGTTGTGTCCGTTCCCTCTGGGGCACCACCTGGCACTGGCCACCGTCGGCAGACAGGACACTGGGCCAGATGGACCATCGGGCTGACCCCTTAGGTCGTTCTTATGCAGTGACAGAGGAAGCATGGCTGCGCTGTGGCGCGTACAAACCGGCCTGAACCCTGTGGGTATGTACGTGGCATGGTTCAGCCGTGCCCCCGCTGCTGCCGCCCATGCTACTGCAGCTACCCGGTCGGCGATGTATACTTACGCTGGCTTGTTGAGAGCTAGCACGAGGATGTGTACACAAGCAGGGGGATCACACCCCTACATAGGCACGGGCTCTTAGTTTTCCCTGGGGGTGCGCCACCCCCAGTCCGCCCTGAGACCCCGCCCCCAACTCCGCCTCTTCCCGCCCCTGTTCCAACCCCTCCCTGAGGCCCCCGCCCACCCACCACTCGCTTGTTTCTGCCCTCCCCCAAGCCCCTCCCTGAGCCGCCAAACAGCTGTGGCAGGTGAGTGCTGAGCACCCCTTTTTTTTTTCTGTGGGTGCTCCGGCCCCCTATGCACCCACGGAGTTGGTGCCTATGCACCCCTAGCTGGTAGCTTAAGGCACAGTCTTGTGAGTCAGCAGGGCTCTATTTCTAGGCCTGTCACAGATTTGCTGTGTAATCCTGGATCAATCATGTCCCTGCTCCGTGCCTCAGTTTCCCCATCTGTAAATCTAGGACAATGAACCGGGGCTTCAATCCATTGGTATTTGCCATGTGATTGGAGATCCTCCACGGACGATACCACAGACCAGGACAAGGTTATTATAAGGAGTAAGATGGGCATCTTACTGTATTTATAAGGAAAGGTTGTGTGCCTTTTAGGCCACCATGTATATTCTGCAGCCAAGCAATTTACCACCGAATCCATCCTGCTCTCTGCAGAACTGTGCTCCAAAATCTGAGCTTCCTGCCTCTGTCTAAGAGTCCTGGACACCATTTGAAACCTCTCCCTGCTTCTACTGTTTAAAGGTGAGAGCTAGTTAAGCTGCATTGAGGGTCTTTATTTTGTCCAGTGATCCCTAGAGCTGAAATCACGGACACCCAGGTCCAGCTGCTGAGCATTAGACCTGCTGTGGGGTAGGGTTGCAATAAAAGTGACTGCCCGGCCTGTAGCAGCAAGAGGTTCCCCACTGAGCTGTCATGTCAAAATGTGTCATGGTCGAGAGGGGCAGGTGGCAGCGGAGAAGCAGCAGCAGGGGCAGGGTGATCGATGGTGGCTGCAGCGGCCAGAGTGAGCGACGGCAGAGTGAATGGCGGCAACTGTGTGAGGCAGCCGTGGCGGCATCGCTCAATGCTTCCCCACCCCTCCTTTCCGGGGGTGGGAGGGGAACCCGCATGAAGACACCTCTGAGCTCTGGGTCTTTGCTGACCAAGGACAGCAACTGGAAGTGGGGTGCAGGAGAGGGAGAGGGGAGTGATGTGCTACAAGGACATTCATTCATCGGACTTTCCCACTGCAAAGTGGGAAACTGAGGCAAAGGACACTGCCCAGCGCGCTCTAGGGTCATTTTGGCTTATGGTTGCGCGGTTTTGAATGTGGTTGTGGTATTTTCCCAAACGAATGCCTTTCTCTTATAATACAAGTTCTCTTTTATTATACAAAGACTCAGGGCTTGTGAGAGGGGAAATAGTGCCTCTTAGCGGGGTGCTGTTTAGTTTTTCCAGATTACTGGGCGGGGGCTCGAGCCGGTTCTGTGTTGTAGTGTTACGAGGAACCCCTAGGTATTGAACCCGGCCCTTGTTACTGCTGCCTTCACCCGGCAGAAGGGTTACACATGCCATAGTTGATAGGGACCCACCTAGCTCTCCCCGGTTTCTCAGGATCAAGTCCAAAAGTGCGGCCAACCCCGAACTAGCATGAGACGGACCGCAGAGCCCAGAGGCTGGCATAGTGACAACAACCAGCCACACTGTTGTTCATGTGGTTTTCGAGCTTTTCTGGGGACGACACTGACCCCAAGCACCCTCCCCCACACTCTCTTGACCCCCATCTACGCCTGGTAGTCCCTTGCCCCTGCTCATTCCCTCCCTTTCCCGGAGGCTCCTACCCCTCACTCCCCACTACACCCCATCAGCCTCCATCCTTCTGCCTACATTCCAATACATGCATTCCAATGCATGGGTGGAGGGATAGCTGAGTGGTTTGAGCATTGGTCTGCTAAACCCAGGGTTGTGAGGCCAGTCCTTGAGGGGACCATTTAGGGATCTGCAGCAAAAATTGGGAATTGGTCCTGCTTTGAGCAGGGGGTTGGACTAGATGACCTCCTAAGGTCTCTTCCAACCCTGATATTCTATGCCCCTATGTCTCCCTTAGCCCTACCATCCCCTGCCCCCTCATATGTTCCTAGCCACGGAGTCCATCTTCCCTGGGGGAAGCCTGGCTTTATTGCCGTTGGAAACCCTGGGAGATGGTGGCCATCTTCACTAGTGCAGCCTCACTGACACCAGCAGAGGCTATTGTGAGATCACAGCTATTTTGGCCTGTGGCTTCACTCCCATCACCCGTCGTGAGAAATGGCAGCCATTTTGAGAGGGCAAAAATGTGTGAGAAAGACGCAGGACATCAGGAGAAGCTTAAAAAACAGATATTGTGAGAATTGGCAATTCTGGGTAGCCCTGAATCACTGTGGAGCCCTACCTAGCCCCTAGGGATTTACCCCTAGGGCAACAGCTGCCAGTCATGTCCATAGAAATAGAGCTGCATTCCAGAGGGCTGTTTTTAAATCAACAGATCCAGATAACTTGCATCTGAGAGTTTTAAAAGAGCTGCCCGAGGAGCCCTCTGGACCATTCATGTTGATTTTCAGTGTCTTTGAACACTGGGGAAGCTCCAGAAGACTAGAAGAAAGCTAATCTTGTCAATATTTTCAAAGGGTAAAGGGGATGACCCACGTAATTATAGGCTTGTCAGTCTGACATCAATTCTGGGCAAAATAATGGGATGGATGGCTGATATGAGACTCAAATAATAAAGAATGGTAATGTAATTAATGACAATCAACGTGAGTTTGTGGAAAATAGATTTTGTCAAAGTACATTGATTTTTTTTGATGGAATGACAAGTTCAGTTGATAAAGGAAATAGATTTGATGTAATAAACTTTTCTAAGGCGTTTGACTTGGCACTGCCCAACATTTTGATTAAGAAATTAGAATGATCCATGGCACATATTAAATAGAATTAAAACTTCCTTTTGATAGGTCTCAAAAGGAAAACAGGGACTCATCACTGAAAAAAATCAGTGTCTTTCTAGTGGGATCCTGCAGGGATAAGTTCTTGGCCCTATGCTCATTAACATTTTTATCAATGACTTGACAGAAAACAAAATCCTCAATGATAAAGTTTGCCGATGACACAAAGTTTGTGGAAGTGGTAAATAATGAAGGGGACAAGTCACTGACACACAATGATCTGGCTCATTTGGCAAGCTGGGTGCAAGCAAACAATAAGCATTTCAATATGGCCAAATGTAAAGGTATACATCTAAGAACAAAGAATGGAGCCCATACTTACAAGGATGGGGGACTCTATCCTGGGAATCAGTGACCGAAAAAGACTTGGGGCTCAGAGTGGATAAGCAGATGAAGATGAGCTCCCAGGGGAACAGTGTGGTCCAAAGGGTTCATGAAATTATTGGATGTATAAACACGGGAATCTCAAGTAAGGAGGTTTTTTTATTACGTCTGTATTTGGCACTGATGCGACTGTGGTTGGAATCCTGCGTCCGGTTCTGGTGTCCACAATTCAAGGAGGATGTTGATGAATTGGAGAGTGTTCAGAGAAGAGCCGCAAGAATTAGTAAAGGTTTGGAAAACATGACTTAGGGTGTAAGACTCAAGCTCAATCTATTTAGCTTTAAAAGAGAATATTAAGGGGTGAATTGATCCCAATCTATAAAAACCTAGATGGTGAAAAGAAAGTTGATAACAGGGGGCTCTTCAGTCTAGCAGACAAAGGAACAACAAGACCCAATGCCTGGACGCTAAAGCCGGACAAATTCAGACTCAAAATAAGGCACCCATTTTTAACGGTGATTTCTACCACTGGAAACATTCAAATCAAGATTGGATGGTTTTTTCAAAAAGAGGAATTAGTTCAAAGCAGTCCAATGGCAGGAGGTCAGACCAGATGATCATGGTGGTCTTTTCTGGCCTTATACTCTATGAATAAGGGAGAGAGGGGCCATGTGGAATGTGAAAACACAATGCTCCCTACGTTGAGAGCGCTGGCCTCTGACACATCCCTGAGATCTGCATGGAAACTGGAGGACTCTCGTGGTTAGGGAAAAAGCCCTCACATGTTCTGCATCCTCACCCCTCACTATACAGAGGTGTGTCAAGGAGGGGACCTTGCAATCTTTGCAGCCCCTTACCTAGGGTGACCAGACAGCAAGTGTGAAAAATCGGGACAGGGGTGGGGGGTAATAGGTGCCTATAAAAGAAAAAGCCTCCAAAATTGGGACTGTCCCTATAAAATCGGGACATCTGTTCACCCTACCCATACCCATTTATTGCTGCAGTATGGATTGATCTGGGCTCGGTTATTTAGCCCCAGCTTGAACCCTTTCACACAGTAGAATACGTTGCTGAAAGGGAGACAAGGCCAATTCAGAGATCACTTTTCTGAAAGTGACAACCTGACTTTTTTCATGTAACCGCAGCTACAGCCAAAAGTAGTCACAGAGGGTGAGAAGGTTAAAAATGGAGGAAGTGAAAGAGATTTTTTTTTTAATTGCCCAAATGCTTCAGAGGATGGTTGGAGGGAACCCGAGTCTGGGGGCTGGACTCGATGACCTCTCGAGGTCCTTTCCAGCCCTAGAATCTATGAATCTATGAATCACATGAGGATTGTGGTGGTGGCTTTTTGTTAGCAGTTCAGATATTCTGATGATCCATGCTGCATAAATACTGATACTCGAGGAATCTTCTGAACATTATTATTTATTGACAGTTGTACCCACAAAATGGGGCACCCACAAAATGATGGTTGTACCCAGAAAACATTCAAGGCGGGCTGGTCTCCAGGCCGAGGAGCTCACTGCCTAAGAAGGCTATACTGGGTCAGAGCACGGCTCCATCTAGCCCAGGGTGCTGTCTTATGACTGTGACCAGAGCCAGGTGCCTCAGAGGGAATGAACAGAACAGAGCGATTATCAAGTGATACATCCCGTTGTTCTGTCGTAGCTTCTGGTAGTCAGAGCTTTAAGGAGCCTCAGAGCATGGGGTCGCATCCCTGACCATGTTGGCTAATAGCCACTGATGGACCTTTCCTGCATGAATTTAGCTAGCTCTTTTTTGAACCCGGTTACAGGTTTGGCCTTCACAACATCCTCTGGCAATGAGTTTCACAGCTTGACTGTGCGTTGTGTGAAGAAGGACAGACAAACAAGCAGATGGAGATTAGGGACAGGGGAACAATAAAAGGCCTGTGTTTTGCCTGTGCCCGGGTGGTTACTGCCAAGGGCGTAGGCTCCCATAGTGTTCCAGTGAGAGCCGCTTCCTTAGCCAAGGTATCTGCTAGTTCATTTCCCTGCTGTAAGGGACCCGATCCTTTATGGGCTTTAATTTTAACCATCTGGATCTTCTTACACTGTTTTGCCAATTTCTCTATTTGCTGCCATAAGGCTTTGTGTTTAATGTCAGATCCATCGGTTCCCGTGGAACCTATACTGTTCCACCATGGTAGATAAATAGCGATGCCTTTGTAAACGTAATCAGAATCAGTCCCTATTATTAGCTCCATTTGCTTGTCCTTCATCCTATCTAAAACGTCCAGGACCGCTGCCACTTCTGCAAACTGTGTTCCTCCTTTTGCCAATCTATATTGGAAGGAGTCACCTTCCTGCCGGTTTCCAGTCAAACAAATCCCTGCAAAGCCAGTTACTCGTGTCCTTTCAGTATAATATGAACTACTGTCCACAAACCAGATGGTCTTTCCAACTACCTGTTCAATTGGGATAGCTTTCAAAATAGGGTGTGATTTAGATTCCTGTTGTGGTTCACAAACATGCTCTCGACTGTGTAGGGTCAGTCCCCAAACAGACACGTCAGGTTCTTTTAATGGGATCAATTGAACATTCTCGGACATGAGAGCAAAGACCCACAGAATGGCCTTATCCGCTCTTACATGTCCTTTGGACAGATTTTCCTGACTCGGTAATTTTCCCAGTCCATGGTGACTCTTTACAATCACCTTGCTCGCGCCGATAATTGCCTGAGCCTTTTGCAGTGTCCAGTAAGCAGCCAGAGCAGTTTGCTCATAAGCTCCCAGTTTGCTTTCTGGACCTGTTAATGCCCTGCTGTAGTAGACCACGGGTCTCTCCCCAGCACCAGTATCCTGGGTCAGCATACTAACAATACAGAAAATTTTAACACTAGGATACAATACAAAGGGGAAGTCATTATTGGGGGCAGCTAAGGTATGTGCTTCCATTAACCCTTTTTTCAGACTTTCCCATGCCTTAGTTGCCTCCTCTGTCCAGGTCCACTGTGGTCTTTTAAGCACCTCATACAGGGGACCTGCCTTCTCTGCGTAACCAACCATAAATTCTCTGCAAAAGTTAGTGAGTCCCAAGAAAGACTGCAAAGATTTAGTATCCACCGGCATAGGGAGGTTAACGATACACTTCACTCTTTCCTTATCTACAGACCTTCCCCCTGTACTGAGCCGAATTCCCAGGAATTGCACTTCTCTCTGTTTAATCTGGGATTTGGAGGAGTTAAGTTTCAAGAACTGCCGCATTAATGCTTCATGTTCCTGCTCTGTTTCACTGACTATTAAGATGTCATCTACATACTGGACTATTCTTCCCGTTTGTAACAGTCCCTCCTTTTCTAACATATTTCGCACGACAGTATGAAATATTGTGGGTGCGTCACAGTACCCCATAGGCAAAACATTCCAGCAATACTGCATGCCCTGGAACACAAAAGATGTTCTGTCTTGGGACTCTGGGTTTAAAGGTAAACTCCCAAAGCCATTTGCCACACTTGAGTACTGAGAACCATTTCATATAATAGAATCATAGAATCTCAGGGTTGGAAGGGACCTCAGGAGGTCATCTAGTCCAACCCCCTGCTCAAAGCAGGACCAACCCCAACTAAATCATCCCAGCCAGGGCTTTGTCAAGCCTGACCTTAAAAACCTCTAAGGAAGGAGATTCCACCACCTCCCTAGGTAACCCATTCCAGTTCTTCACCACCCTACTAGTGAAAAAGTTTTTCCTAATATCCAACCTAAACCTCCCACTCTGCAACTTGAGACCATTACTCCTTGTTCTGTCATCTGTTATCACCTCTAGCAGTTCTGGGTAAGCAGCCACTACAGGTGCTCCCTGCTTGGCGGTTCTGTTTAACCCCCGATAATCAATAGTCAATCTCCATGTTCCATCATCGGGTTTTTTAACTGGCCAGATTGGTGCCGCATTAGGCGCTGAACACCTGCGAATTAATTTGTGTTTTTCCAATTCTTCCATAACCTGTCTTAAGGACTCTTTTGCTTCCTGAGGAATTGGGTATTGTTTTATGTATGGAGGTGTATCCCCCCTAAGGTAATGGAGGTCTGCATTTTTCCTGCATCTAGGGAGTCCACTGCCCAGACGGTCTGAATCTCAGCCCACCAACCTTCCCAGCCTTCCGGCGTAGGCGGTGGCCGTTTAGGTTTTATTGCTTTTACCGTCTGCGTAGCCAGACCCATGGGAATCATGTTAGCATTGTCTGCACCAGGCCTGCACAACTCGTAAAGCGGCGAGGGCCATATTACTCCAAAGAAAACAGCTGAGGGCCAAAAAACCCCATCCCCGCGGAAACACCCACCCCCACAGCGCCACCCGCCCCACGGAAACAACCCCTCCTTCCCCAGCGCTGGGGTGTGGAAGCCTGTAGAGGGGGAAAGAAACAGCACGCATAGGGTGACCAGATCACAGCAGTAAAATAGGACCCGCCCCCTCCCCACTCGGCCAAATCATAACACCCCTCTTCACCCCCCCCCAGGGGTCACTATATTACTGCACACAACAGTCAATCAATGCAGTTGTAGATAAATCTCTGCATTATGCATTTTTGCATAACTTTTATATGACTTTGTATTGAACCTTGGTAATATGTTATAGCGGGCCCCTAAGGTAGTATAATTATGGTAAAAGAAAAATGTCTTTTTGCTAGAAGTAGAATAAGATCTTCCCCCCACTTTGTATTCAATTGCCCTGTTGAATGAATGAGGTGTGAATGAGGAAGGCGTGGAAGGCAGGCACCTCCAGACAGCTGTAACCCTTGCCTACTCACCCCCCCCCACCCCCCGCGGGCCGCACAGTGAGCCCACACAAGCCGCATGCAGCCCCCAGGCTGCATGTTGTACAGGCCTGGGCTGCACAATGCTAACTTCGGGGTCACCAATGTTGTCAGAAGCTACCGGTGTGGTGCTCTGCTCTGTTCAATGTTGATCTCAGTCGGCTGCGTGGGTGTTCCCTCTGTGTGCTGCCCCAGCCCTGCGCAGATCGCTGACACAGCAGACCCTGAGAGAGCCCCCAATGACCACAGACTCTGATAAGGTACGAAGGCACCCGGCCAGGTTTATTGCTGAAGAGAAACACACTCTCTAGCTCCCTGGATTATATATCTACTGTTTGTTGCTAGTCCCTATGTGCTCCCTGGCGATGGACACAGCTCAGTCAGTGGCGGGACTTTCCACTGCCCCTTAGGCCGGACCAAGACACCGCCCCAGGGGTGAATTCTCATACACAGGTACAAACAAGTTACATAATGCTATTGACATATTGAGGTGCAACCCCTCTACGTAACAAGGTACAACCCCTCTACGTAGTAAGGTGCCGCCTCTTACTTTGTACATGTTGGTTCGAACAAAACACCTGTATCCATCATATTACCCTTTTGCCCCTGTCCTTGTTATCTGTGTGAATGGTATAAGAATGTTCTGGTGCCATCTGTTTATATCTCTGGTATGCAATACAGGTTTGTGCAACAGAATATGTTTATGCAACATCAGCCCTTTCCTTGCCAGCTTCTGCGAGCAGGGCCTGCCTCTGGCTCACAGCTCCTTTGCTTTTTGTTAGCTCAGTCTTGACCATTACTTTAGCTCAGGCCTTAAGCCTCATACCGGGCCTCTGATACCAAGGGTTCATGCTTCAGGGCCTCATCTTACTACAGCCCTTAAACAAAAGGTGTGAAATCTCAAAATAACCCAAGTTCTCTTAAAAAAGGTGAGTCCTGTGACAGAGGGCGTAACAAGCGCTTGTTATCTGATGCTCAGTTTTACTTCCTGTTCTCAGGCAGCTGGCGGGGACACCCGCCTACTCCCATATACCTCCGGGTGTTCATGTGTGCACCCTTCCCCATCTGCTCTAACCCTAACCCTAACCCTAAGCTATTTCCCATGTTCTCAATGGAAACCCTTCAAAAGATGAATTTCCTAAATGGCCTCCTTGCAATAGCTGCCGTAGAGCTCTGAAAAGATCTAGATCTCTGAGGGAAGATCTCGAAGCAGGGCCGTGAGGGAGGAAGTGGAGCAGGGGCAGAGCCTAGGGGGGAATAAGTGGAGCATGGGATGGGGTCGTGTAGAATGAGGCACTTGGCCTCTGGGAAAAAGCCCTGGGGTGCCAGTAGCAGGCCAGGTGTGTTGTGACTTGGAGGCAAGCCGTGTAGGTGCTGCAGCTGCTCGGCTGTATAGGGACTAGCCCTGGTGGGTCCCAATAACTGCTCAGAGGCATGGCTGAGGGAAAGGGCATTTTACTAGGCGTGGCAGGAAAGGGAAAGTTGCAAATACCCTTTGTGTAGTTACAGTTCACAGTGAGCAAGAACAGTTCTTGTTTGAGTCCCTGGGACAGTCCACTCGAGTCAGATCTCTTCAGACCGAGTGCATGGGGTGCCCTCTTCAGTCCCGTCCCTATACAAGCAAATAGGAGCTTCCAGGTTTCCAGACCAGGCTCTGTTACTGTCTCTCATTGGGGTCCCTCTGCACTGGCTCCTTCTCCATCTGCTGCTGGTCCCCTGTAAGCCCCACACAGACCAGCACCCATCTGCAATGCCCGGCACACACAGCCTGTTCCACACATGGCTCTGCAGACAGTTCTTTGCATCCCGCTTCTCTGCAGCTGCTGGTGAACCATGCGGCTGCTGCCTCCCACAAGTGCCCCTCACCTCAGGGTCCTTCCTCCTACCTGGCCCGGAGAAAGGGAAGTGCCGCAGGGAAGGAACTGATGGGATTTGTAGTCCCCTGGCTTAGCAGGTTCATCGCACGTAACTTTTGCATGCTTGACTTTGCAAACTAAAGAAAGGAAAGGTCCCAGGAACCCATTTTAATGCACAAGTCTTAGGCAACAGAAATACAGAGGCCAGTACCACCGCCCCTGCTAATTCAGCACTAAATAATAATACATGAGGAGAGAACTGTGGAAACTTCATATTCTGGGACATTTTAAACCAGACTGGAGAAAGCCAAAGAGAAGTCTGCCAGCTTCCTGGTCCGCCCAAGAACTCCCACCTGCCCTGCTCTTTGGAACGCCCTGCTGCCTGTCTTCCCATCCGCCTGTCTGGCAGGCTGCCCCACTCCATGAGCTCCCCATCTGTGGGGCTGCACAGCCAGCTGGGCCGATGGGGAGTCGGGCAGCTGGAGGCATCAAGGAGCCAGGGCAGCCCAGCAGCCTGCCAGGCCGGGAGGTAGGTGGCCTAGGGTGCTGGGAGATCAGGGGGCTGAAGAGCGGGCCAGCCAGGCATTCTGGGAACGGGTTTATCTTTTTAAAAACCGTTTTAAAAAGTCTGAAACACGTTCGACTTTTCAGTCCCCTCCCCCCCTGCCACCCTGATGAGTTTTTAACTTTTCATCCGGATTTGGGACAGAAAGATTTATTGCCCACTAGAACTTTTTAACAGGATGGAGCTTCTCTGTCCTGGCCAGCTCCCCTGGTGACCCCCCTCCCTCTCTATGCACCTAGAAGGCAGGGAGCAGGGTCCCCACCCTATTTGCTCTTGGAACCCGGTATGGAAAAGGGGAGGAATCACCGGATTAGACAATAAAATCGGGATTTTCCACTGCTGGTATCTGTGGCTTGTGCGGTGTATTAACCATCTCCTTGTGCAACAGCTTTTGGTGGGGAAAGGAAACCAAACAAAATGAAATTTGCTGGAGCACTGAATTCTCTTAAAACTCTGAACCTTGTTGCCTCTGGCTGCTCTTGAACTAAGGAAAAAACTCACATGAGTGAACTCCCCTGAAGATACCACACCCAGCCATCAATCTCGGGTCTCCTCCCACCTAATGCACAAACTTTGCATGTGCTGCTTTCACAGGCAACCACCAAGATCCTCATTTATAACTGTTAGGTAAAAATCAGCTTGTCCTTACTCACCGTCCCAACACTGGGTGATGCGGAGTTGGACTGTAGCTCACAAGCTGTCAGAAGCTATGTAAGAAACACACTGAGTCCTAGAAGCTTTGATCAAAGGGCACACAACCCCCTTCGCAGCTAGCCGCTGTGGAGAAGTGTGGCAACTTTATTAGTGATAGGCCTCAGCATTTATAGTGTTTAGGCAGACAAAGAAAGTACTACTACCACATGACCAGGCTAACCTGTTAAAACTGGTCTCCATAGTTACTCAATTTAAGCAGGGGGACAGAAAAGCCCATGCAAGAATATTTGTGCCAGATAAACAGATTTTGAGCAAGGCCAGAAGATTTTATTGCTAGGAGATTAGGAAAGAAGTTTTATGACAGAGGCCTCGCTTAATTTTATGACAGGGCCTTGCATAGCTAACATAACCAGCACCCCAAGAAGCAGCTGCTTGATCTGCCCAGGCTGTGACCACAAATGGAAGATGAAGGCTTTTCTTCTCACCCTGCTGGCTGGGGTTCTGTGTGTGGAGCAAGGTGAGATGCTGCTAATGATTCCTCTGTGCCAGACAAATAGCCAGGGAAGCAGCTAGAAATGGCAGGGGCAGGGGGGGATTTTTGCAGCACCGTTGGCCAAGATTCTACCTTGAAGTGGGAGCCGGCACTTCTGCCAACCTCCTTTTGCAGCCAGCCACTTGGCCGTGCGAAGCAATGGCTGGTGCGTTGGCTGTCTTTTGAGCACTAGCTTGTGTGGATGTTATAAAAATAGCTCAGTGCAGGTGTAACCCACACACCACCTGGGTGTGGTGTTCTGTCCCATCTAGTGGCACCGAGACCACTTAGAGAGAGAGAGAGAGAGAGAGAAAATGAGTTTGCTCTTATCCAGTTGGCTCTTAGCTCATGCTGGAGAGGCTCATGCACTAAGCTCCAGAGGGCCCTGGTTCAATCCTGCCAGCTGATAACCGGGGGCCTGTTGGCGTTACACAGGCACAGCAAGTTATCTCCTTTTCATGATGCTTAGGGGGGTGCAGTGCTCTGGATGCAGAGGGGGCACAGTTCTGTGGATCTGAACTCCTTCCAACAGTAGCATGTCTTGAGAGGCCTAGAGGGGGATGGGGGGAGTGGGCACGGACTAGCCCTAGAGACCTGTCTAGTCATCTCTTAAAGAAATCTTTTATACGGTTATCCTCTGAGCCAGGCTCTTTTACTCAGGCCGATCCGTGCTTCTCAGCATTGCTTTCTCCTTGCAACCATAACTTTTGCAAGTTCTTCTACTGTAATCAGCTAAAAACATAAGGGTCTGGTCATGATCCCAGATACAGTGGAGTTAGGGTGACCAGATGAGAAGACCCGAAAATTTGGGGCGGCCAAAAAGCTAGGGCCAGCCCTGGTATATACACACACATATACACAGGATAAGTTTTAAACAAATAGTTTAATACTGTACACAGCAATGATGATTGTGAAGTTTGGTCGAGGTGGTGAAGTCAGAGGATGGAAGAGGGTGGGGTATTTCCCAGGGAATGCCTTACTGCTAAATGATGAACTAGCACTCGACTGAGCCCTCAAGGGTTAACACATTGTTGTTAATGTAGCCTCACACTCTACAAGGCAGCACGAATGGAGGGAGGGGAGACAGCATGGCAGACAGAGACACACACCATGTGTGTGTGAGTGAGAGAGACGTGCATTTCCCCTTTCAGCACGCTGACCCCACTCTAAGTACATTGCCCTTTTAAGTAGAGCAGCAAGTTGAGACAGCAGCAGCTGCTTCCAGCAAACTCCCTCTGTCCTGAGCCCCAGTACTGGGTTTACCATGATGGCGCCAATGGCACCATGGCGCGGGGCCCAGAGTCAGAAGGGGCCCTGGCCAGCCCAATCCCCCAGACGGCTGAGCCAGCCAGTAAAGCTGCCCCCGCCCCTGCTCCACCCCGCCTCTTTCCACCCCTGCTCCACCCCCGCCCCGCCTCTTCCTACCCCTGCTCCCCCCCCACCCCGCCTCTTCCCACCCCTGCTCCCCCCCCGCCCTGCCTCTTCCCGCCCCTGCTCCACCCCCGCCCTGCCTCTTCCTACCCCTGCTCCCCCCGCGCCCTGCCTCTTCCTACCCCCGCTCCCCCCCCGCCCTGCCTCTTCCCACCCCTGCTCCCCCCGCGCCCTGCCTCTTCCTACCCCCGCTCCCACCCCGCCCTGCCTCTTCCCACCCCTGCTCCCCCCGCGCCCTGCCTTTTCCCACCCCTGCTCCCCCCGCGCCCTGCCTCTTCCCGCCCCTGCTCCACCCCCACCCTGCCTCTTCCCACCCCTGCTCCACCCCCGCCCTGCCTCTTCCCACCCCTGCTCCCCCCCCGCCCTGCCTCTTCCCGCCCCTGCTCCACCCCCGCCCTGCCTCTTCCTACCCCCGCTCCCCCCCGCCCTGCCTCTTCCCACCCCTGCTCCCCCCGCGCCCTGCCTCTTCCCACCCCTGCTCCCCCCCCGCCCTGCCTCTTCCCGCCCCTGCTCCACCCCCGCCCTGCCTCTTCCTACCCCCGCTCCCCCCCGCCCTGCCTCTTCCCGCCCCTGCTCCACCCCCGCCCTGCCTCTTCCTACCCCCGCTCCCCCCCGCCCTGCCTCTTCCCACCCCTGCTCCCCCCGCGCCCTGCCTCTTCCCACCCCTGCTCCCCCCGCGCCCTGCCTCTTCCTACCCCCGCTCCCCCCCCGCCCTGCCTCTTCCCACCCCCGCTCCCCCCCCGCCCCGCCTCTTCCCACCCCTGCTCTTCCCCAGCCCCGCCCCCACTCCACCCCTTCTCCAAAGCCCCCACCCCCGATCCGCCTCCACCCCGCCTCTTCCCACCCCTGCTCTTCCCCAGCCCCGCCCCCACTCCACCCCTTCTCCAAAGCCCCCACCCCCGATCCGCCTCCACCCCGCCTCTTTCCACCCCTGCTCTTCCCCAGCTCCACCCCCACTCCACCCCTTCTCCAAAGCCCCCACCCCCGATCCGCCTCCACCCCGCCTCTTTCCACCCCTGCTCTTCCCCAGCCCTGCCCCCACGCCACCCCTTCCCCAAAGCCCCCGCCCCCGATCCGCCTCTTTCCACCCCTGCTCTTCCCCAGCCCCGCCCCCACTCCACCCCTTCTCCAAAGCCCCACCCCCGATCCGCCTCCACCCCGCCTCTTTCCACCCCTGCTCTTCCCTAGCCCCGCCCCCACTCCACTCCTTCCCCAAAGTCCCTGCCCCGATCCGCCTCCACCCCGCCTCTTCCCACCCCTGCTCTTCCCCAGCCCCGCCCCCACTCCACCCCTTCTCCAAAGCCCCCACCCCCGATCCGCCTCCACCCCGCCTCTTCCCACCCCTGCTCTTCCCCAGCCCCGCCCCCACTCCACCCCTTCTCCAAAGCCCCCACCCCCGCTCCGCCTCCACCCCGCCTCTTTCCACCCCTGCTCTTCCCTAGCCCCGCCCCCACTCCACTCCTTCCCCAAAGTCCCCGCCCCGATCCGCCTCCACCCCGCCTCTTTCCACCCCTGCTCTTCCCCAGCCCTGCCCCCACGCCACCCCTTCCTGAAAGACCCCGCCCCCGATCCGCCTCCACCCTGCCTCTTTCCACCCCTGCTCTTCCCCAGCCCCGCCCCCACTCCACTCCTTCCCCAAAGTCCCCGCCCCGATCCGCCTCCACCCCACCTCTTTCCACCCCTGCTCTTCCCCAGCCCTGCCCCCACTCCACCCCTGCCCCTGAGCTATGTTCTGGGGAACTGCAACAGGGGTCGGGCGCCACCTGCACTCACCGGGTGGCGGGAAGTGGAGCGACCCGGCCCCAGCCTGCTCCGCTGGCTCCCAGCCACGCCGCCAGTGAGTGCTGGTGGGTGGTTCCCTCCTGCTCCCCCAGTCCCAAGGCTGGGAGCCAGGGGAGCAGAGCGGAGAGGGCTGGGGCCGGGTCGCTCCACTTCCCGCCGCCCCGTGAATGCGGGGTCGGGCCCAGCCTGCAATCACAGGGTGGCGGGAAGTGGAGCGATGTGGCCCCAGCTCACTCCGCCGGCTCGTGCTGGGGGGCGGTTTCTCTCCTGCCCCCCAAGCCTGGGGAGGAGAAGGAGCGGTGGGGAAGGGGCATGGGATGGAGAAGAGAAGGGAGCAGGGGAAGTGGAGGTGGGGCGGAAGTGGAGGCCCAGCATGCGGGGTTCCCGTTAAGCAGGCCCATCAAACCCTCACCCTGACAAGCCCCACCTCCCCTGCATCTGTACCACCCCAATGAGCCCCCCCCCCGCCAAATACCCTCCCCACTAAGCCCCAACCACCTACACTTGGACCCCCACCCAAATGAACCCACCTTCCCTGGACTCAGGCCCCCCCTCTCCCCCGCTGAGCTCCAACCACTTTCACTTGCATACTCCCATTGCCCCTGCATCTGGAACCTCCCTGTGCATCCAGATCCCGCACTGAGCTGCCTGCCCCCAGACTGCCCCCCACAGAACCCTCTTACCCCCATCTGGATCCCCCCACACTATGTCCCTCTGCACTTGGATCCTGCTGCCAGGCTGAGACTCCCTGCCCACATCTGGTGCGCCTGGTGCAAAAGGGGCAGAGCCTCAGGGTGTCTCTGTGGCAGGCCTGGCCCTTGTGCTGTGCCAGGGTCAGGTTCAGCCTCATTGCCAAGTCCCTGTCCCAGGGGGCCGGGGGAGGCTGCAGGGTGATCTCCTACCTCCATGCAGCCAGTGGCCTGTGCTCCCCACTGCCGTGGTGGAGCTTCCACATTTATTTATTGTTAAAAAAAAAAGGCAGAATTTCACAATATGATGCACAGAATGTCATGCAGATTCCCTCAGGAATATGGGGCACTGTACAGCTGTGATGGTGGGACTGTGAAGGGGGTGCTGGACAGTAGGGGATCTGTGGGTGGGGGAGCTGGGCAGGGGGTATGGTGTGCAGGGTGCTGTGCAGTTGTGGTGGGAGGTCACCAGGAGGCGTCTCTGGGCAGGGGGTGCTGGGCATGGCGGATCCAGGGGCGCCGGGCATAGGGATCTGTGGGGGAGGTCTCTGGGTGAGGGGGCACTGGGCGTAGGGATCTGTGGGGGAGGTCTCTGGGCGAGGGGGCGCCGGGCATAGGGATCTGTGGGGGAGGTCTCTGGGCGAGGGGGTGCTGGGCATAGGGATCTGTGGGGGAGGGATCTGGGCGAGGGGGCGCTGGGCATAGGGATCTGTGGGGGAGGTTTCTGGGTGAGGGGGCGCTGGGCATAGGGATCTCTGGGGGAGGTCTCTGGGCGAGGGGGCGCCGGGCATAGGGATCTGTGGGGGAGGTCTCTGGGCGAGGGGGTGCTGGGCGTAGGGATCTGTGGGGGAGGTCTCTGCGCAAGGGGGCGCTGGGCGTAGGAATCTGTGGGGGAGGTCTCTGGGCGAGGGGGCACCGGGCATAGGGATCTCGTGGAAGGTGGCCTTCCTGGTGGCGATCACATCAGCTAGACGGGTCTCGGAGCTCCAGGCCCTGACCTCTGAACCCCCGTACACGGTGTTCCATAAGGATAAGGTCCAGCTCCGACCATATCCTCCATTCCTCCCCAAGGTGGTCTCCGCCTACCACATGGGTCAGGATATTTTCCTGCCAGTGCTCTGTCCCAAGCCCCACGCATCTGGTGAGGAGCGCCGCCTCCAGATGCTGGATGTCAGAGGGGCTTGGAATCACCTATTGTGGGATACACGTGAGCAATCACTTGAAGAAGAAAAGACAGTTACCTTTTCCGTAACTGGTGTTCTTCGAGATGTGTTGCTCAGGTCTATTCCACATCCCACCCTCCTTCCCCTCTGTCGGAGCTGTCTGGCAAGAAGGGTGGCGGGGGAGCGCGTAGCGCCCCTTTTACCGTGGCTTAGCGGCGCCACTCCAGGGGTCGCTAGGGGCGCTCCCCTACAGTACTGCTAGGGGAAAAACTTCCGGCACTGGTGCACGTGGCGAGCATGCACAGCTATTGTGGAACGGACACGAGCAACACACCTCGAAGAACGCCAGTTATGGAAAAGGTAACTGTCTTTTCCACAATGGGGGCCCACAAATATGTTTGGTGCTGGGCCTACAAAAAGTTAATCCAGCCCTGCTGAGCCCTATTGTGTCCCCCCACTGCTCTGTGAAGATGGGGGTAAAGGAGAGAGGGGGAGGAGGAGGCGGATACCCTGACATTAGCACCCCTCTTCCCCGCCCCTCTGCACAGCAAGCAGGAGGCTCTCAGTAGCAGCTCCAAGGCAGAGGGCGGGAGTAGCACACAGCAGAGGGAGGAGGGACAGCTGAACTGCCGGCAATTGATAGCCTGCTGGGCGGCTGTCGCACAGGGAATTTAGGGGAGCGGGGAGCCGGGGGGGGGGGGGGGGGGGCTGCCGATACACCCTGGTTCCAAGCCCCCATCAGCTAGCTCCAACGGGTTGCTCTTCCTGCAAGCAGTGGATAAAGCAGGCGGCTGCAAAACAACGTTATAAGGGAGCACTGTGCAACTTTAAACGAGCATGTTCCCTACTGATCAGCGACGTAACAACGGAACAACGTTAACTGGGACGACTTTAAGTGAGGACTTACCGTACTTAATAATGGGCTCTTCAATACAGCAGAGAAAGTGATAACATGATCCAATGGCTGGAAGTCGAAGCTGGACAAATTCAGACTGTTAATAAGGCATAAATTTGTAACAGTGAGAGTAAGTAACCACTGGAACAATTTACCAAGGGTCATGGTGGAGTCTCCATCACTGGCAATTTTTAAATCAAAATTGGGTGTTTTTCTAAAAGCTCTGCTCTAGGAATGATTTTGGGGGAAGTTCTCTGGCCTGTGTTTTATAGCAGGTCAGCCTAGATGTTTACAATGATCTGATGAATCTGTGAATCTAGTACAGACATTGTTTATTGTATGTATTACAGGAGGCGGCAGAAGCCACAGTTATGTTTCATGGCCCATTTTGGCGGCTTACAAACACATTGAAAAGCAGCCCCAGCCCTGGAGAGTTCACAGTCTAAAGTAAGACACAGTGTAATAAATGGGTTGAACACATGATTGGATGGGGGCTGGGTTAGGCTTGCGGTGCTAGAAACACAGATTGGCCACAGAGCAATTGGACAGTTTCAAATCCAAGGACATTTTAAAAATGCACCTATAAATATATCAGCGGCCACGCTTCGCGGGCGGCTGCGCAAATGTAAACAAACCATCTGGTGGCTCGCTAGCGGATTACCCTGATGGGCTGCAGGTTGCCCACTACTGTCCTAGAGTGTTTATACTGCAAATTGGACAGGAAGTGATGCGTGAGGGTGACAAAGGGAAGGAGGGGATGGGTTAAGGTAGAACAAGAACTGTCTGCAGGCCGCCGGTTGCCCGCCACTGCTCTAGGAAATGCACCTTGCCTCTCTATTTGTTTCTATAAAGCATCTAACATGCTTCTGACACTGTAATAATAATAACCAAGCTTGTTTGGCAAGTCAAATGAATTCTCTGGTCTTCCATGTGATACCCACCTATAAATAACACATCATGTCATTCCCACTTTGTTTGTCAGAGCCAGTGTGAGCTCATATCTCCATTGCCACCCACCATCCATTGGCACCTGTCTCTTTGCAAATTAGTCCTTATAAAATATTGGACCAGCTCTAGCCAGGAAGGAGTTGTTTCCCCCATGCATATTAGCCCAGGTGCACTGTGGATTTTTGTGCCTTCCTATGAAGCAGCAGGCAATGATCACTGCAGAAGATAGGATGCTGAACAACTTGAATGTGTGGTCTGATCTGGGATGTCAGATCTTCTATATGTAACAGTGACTACGTAATACAATACACAAATTGCAAATTTGACACCATCATTTGCAAATTTGACACCATCAGCTCAGGACTAAACAAAGACTATGAATGGCTAGCCAACTACAAAAGCAGTTTCTCCTCCCTTGGTGTTCACACCTCAACTGCTAGAAGAGGGCCTCACCCTCCCTGATTAAGCTAACCTCATCATCTCTAGCCTGAATCTTCCCTGCACCTTTATATCTGCCCCTGGACATTTCCACTGCTTGCATCCGAAGAAGAGGGTATTCACCCACGAAAGCTTATGCTTCAATACCTCTGTTAGTCTATAAGGTGCCACAGGACCCTTTGTCGCTTCTACAGATCCAGACTAACACGGCTACCCCTCTGATACGTAATACAGACATGTTAATCAGAGGGGACTGAACCTAGGGTCTTGAGCCCCAAACTGTAGGCCTGTATCACTCAAAGGAGAACACCTGAGCTATAAGAAGGAGGTTCTTGAAATTGCTTGGACCAACCCGTAGAGGGAGGCGTGTTCACTCTCTTAGCCAGTGTCATAGAACCATAGAAATGTCGGGCTGGATGAGACCTCAAAAGGTCATCAAGTCCAGCCCCGTAAGCTGAGGCAGGACCAAGTAAACCTAGACCAGCCCTGACAGGTGCTTGTCCAACTTGTTTTTAAAAACCTCCAATGACTGGGATTCCACAACTTCCCTTGGAAGCCTCACAGGTCAGGTTTTCTAAACCTTTGATCATGTTGTTGCTCTCCTCTGGACGTGATTTGTTCGTATCTTTTCGTGCCCAGAATTGGGCACAGTACTCCAGCTGAGGCCGCACCAGTGCCAAATAGAACAGGACAATTACCTCCTCTGTCTTACATACAATACTCCTGTTACTACACTCGAGAATGATATCAGCCTTTTTAGAAACCTTAGCACATTGTTGACCCATATTCAATGTGTGATCCACTATAACCCTCAGTTCCTTTTCAGCAGTGCTTCCACCTAGGCAGCTGGTCCCTATTTTGTAGCTATGCATTTGAGTTTTCCTTCCTAACAGTAATACTTTGCACTTAACTTCCTTGAATTTCACTTTGTGGATTTTGGACCAATTTTCTAATTTCTAATCCTGCCCTCCAAAGTGCTTGCAATCCCTCCCAGCTTGGCATCATCTGCAAATGTAATGAACATACTCTCCACTCCATTACCTAAATCATTAATGACAATATTGGATAGTACCAGACCCAGTACTGGTCTCTGTGGGACCCCACAGGATTCGCCTTCCCCGTTTGACACTGATCCGTTGATAACAGTCTTTCAATCACTTGTGCACCCACCTTATAGTAATTTAACTTAGAACACCTTTCTTTACTTTGCTTGTGAGAATCACATACGGTGTCAAAATCAAGCTATATCACGCCTACTGCTTTCCGCCTATCCCCCAGGCTAGTTGTCAAAGAAGGAAATTAGGTTGGTTTGGCATGATGATTTCTTGAGAAGTACATACTTTTTTTTTATAACCCTATTACCCTGTCTGTAGCATTATGGCTTTGGAAAGGAACATGCTGAGAAATTATTTACAAATTGGTGTCATAGAGGGTGTTGGGGGAACTTTTCAGAGGCATAAATAGCAGTCGATACACAGGGAAAGCGATCACTGGCTTTAATGAGAGTTTGGCCTGAAATAGCAGCTGAGAACACCAGGATGTGGACCATTTTGATGCTCATTTGCAGCAGGTGACAGGGATGGGGACTGTAGACCAGGAACAAATAACATATTCCTGCGAGCCTCTAACATGGGGTGTGTTTTCCTTTTGCAGCTCACTCGCTGGTGTGCTTCACCTGTAGCGAAGCGTCCTCCACCTGGGGTTGTCTGGCACCAACTATATGTCGAAGTGGTGAAAACAACTGTGTGACAGAATATAGTGGTATAGAAACTGGTAAGTTTGGGCATGTTCTGCCTATTGTCTCTCCGTAGCGCTTTCCCAGACGACGTGCTGCTCCCGTTCCAGATCACAGGGTTTTCCTTCCTCCATCTGCTGGAAGAATGGGACATTGCTGATGTGTAATTGGGGAATCACTCCTTGCAGGGCCGGCTCCAGGCACCAGCCTACCAAGCATGTGCTTGGGGAGGCACCTGGAGGGGGGTGGCGCTCAGGGTTTTTTTTTTGTTTTTTTTGTTTTAAACATACTGCACCCAATGCCGCTCTAGGAGAGCGGGGCAGCGCCCGGGCTCGCCGCCCTCCCCCCGGCGCTCCGGCTAGCCGGGAGAGCTGGGCTGTGGCCGGGCTCGCCGCCCTCCCCCCAGCGCTCCGGCCGGCAGGGAGAGTAGGGCCGCGGCCGGGCTCGGAGCCCTCCCTGCGGCGCTCCCCGCCGGCATCCCGGCCGGGGCAGTGGTGCCTGCCATGGGGGCGCCGCGGTCCCCGGCCAGTGCAGCGGGGCCGCGGGTGCGCCGTCCTCCTCGCCGGCACTCCAGGTAGGAGCGGGAGGGGTTGTTTTGGTGGGCGTTGGGGGGGTTGTTTTGGTGGGCGTTGGGGGTGGGTTTTTTTGTTTGGGGGGGCGGCGTTTGGGGTTTGTTTGGTTTTTTTTGCTTGGGGCGGCAAAAACGTTAGAGCCGCCCCTGACTCCTTGAAACCGAATGGCAGGAGAACTTTGTTGGGACGTGCTAAGGGGGCAGGAGCCCCCGGGCTCATTAGTGAGGTTTGCAGCTGAGTGAGTGACAGAGAGGAGGGCAGTGGGGCAATGTCAGGCTTCCTGTACGCCAGTGGGGGGGCTCCATCTCAACCCCTCCAGCATTGGCTGAAGTCCTGAAATGAGGCTCTTTATAGCCCAGTGCTGCAGCCGCTCCCCAGCAGGGGGCGCTGCTACTGCTGCGGTGCACGAGGGCTGGGACTGAGTTCCCACCCGCTCCTCAGCGGCAGGGGCTGCCATGGACGTGAAAGGGAAGGAGGCTGCCTGCCTGAGTGGCTGCCAGCCGTGAACGGCGCGAGGGAGCAGTTAGAAAGGGCTCGGTGGATCCTCTGCTTCTCAGCAGTGGTCCTCAGGGGAGCAGCCTCCTCTGCTCTGCTGCATTCTTGTGGCATCGAGCCCACGCCCCTTTCCCTCCGGTTTGTTGGGGGGAAAAGATGGCTGCCTTTGTCCCTGGACCGCAGGGGAAAGGAAGTCTCCCAGCTGTGCCCCTCGTGCGCCCGATTGCACCCAGCAGCAATTATACACAAGTGTAAATGTCGTTGCCAACCTCTGCATTTTGAGTGGACTGGAAGTAGCCGGTTCACAGGGAGGCGCACTGATATCACTTGCAATGCAGTTCGGTTAACAAAAGTAGTGCCAGCCTATTGAGTTGTACAGGGATATCGCCCAGGGGATGAGACCAGTTGGATTGCAGGCCGTTGTAACTGCCCTGCATAATGAACAGTATGGGCCTTGCTTTCTCAGTCTGGTCTCCTTTTGTGCCTGGGGAAGCCGTGTGATGGTTTAAGCACCCAACATCTCACGTGCTGGTGCAAGGTTCCATTATTGGCATGTGCAAGTGAGAGAATTCGCCTGATCCAATCCTAGTGCCTGGCTGGTTGTGCATGCACAAAAGGAGGCCGGGTTGAAGTCTTTTGGGGTATATAACCCTCTCAGCTATGTAACACTATGAATGACTTCCAGCTTCCTTCTGCTGCTGGATCACTTGATAATTACCTGTTCTGTTCATTCCCTCTGGGGCACCTGGCGTTGGCCACCATTGGAAGACAGGACACTGGGCTGGATGGACCATTGGTCTGACCCAGCATGGCTGTTCTCATGTTCTTAATGAGCTCTGCTGTGTCCTAACTATTACCAGCTCTTTAAAGCTCTGAGATTCAACAGCAGGAGACAGGACTCAGTCACTTCTGTGCTGCATCCCCACAGCCCTCACTGAACTCCCAAAGCCCTGTCCCAGCATGCAGTGGGCAGAGTGACAATCCGGAATGGATTCTCAGGGTTCTTTGGCTGTTCCCACGTCCTGGCCAGGAATCAGAAGGGGATGTTCCCAGCTTGTTACATACGGGTCTGTAACTGCTAGGAAGAGACTAGTGCTGTTTTCATGGTATATAAAAGCAGTAGTGACTTCTAATGGCTGGGCATTCACTGGCAGAGATAAGGCTGTGAGGCTATTAACTGCTGAGAAAATGCCTCCTGGTCTCAGGATTGCTTAGCTACATCAGTACAATTATCTCCTTTGCAGAGCTCCGGAGCTCCGGTCCGAACTCTGGGAAACATTTTAATCTTGAGTTTCTTTCTCTTGTTTCTTTTCCCGGTGCAGACGGAGTTTCCGGGCAGAGCATCACCAAGCGGTGTTCTGTGGATTGCCCCGGTGGTGTCCTGCTGCAGTTCTTTCTTGTGCAACATCAGCGGGGCCAGCAGCGTGAAAGTCAGCTACTCGGTGCTGGCCATGGCGATCTTGGCCAGCTTCATCTATATCAGGGCCAGACTGTGATTGGGCCAGGAAAAAAGAACTTGATGCCCTGAAGAACCTGCTCGGGGTTCTCCAACAAGACACCAAACCCCTCTCTGTGCAAAGCTACACTGGGGTTACCGATGGTGCCCTTTCTTCCAAACTCTCTCTCAGATCTCCAGGTTGTGGAGATGCCCACTTGCACTCTTGACCCATGAGGAAATGGTGGATAATGTTGGCAGGGTTTCTGCTTTTATACCCGTAGTACCTGTTGATGGGGCTGATTTAAAAAAAAGTCAGGGCTCACCAGGAAATATTTATCCCAAACCACCTCTTAAACACCCCTGCCTCTTGCTACCGCAGAGACATTTCCCATACACGTCACGCTAGTGATCAGCATCAGACTGCCTGTTGAGAAGATATTGTCCAAAACAAAAACCTCAGATACATTCCCACACCCGAGGTTGGATTCTGTTTTTTTACATTATTTTCTTCATTGTTTTCTGCTCCTTGGCTGACTTTTCTTATGTAAAATGAATGCAGTGCCCCTTATTGTGAAGAATGTGAGCATCACACCTGAATAAACACGTTCCTGTTCTTGCCTGAACCCAGATGTATTGTGTGTCTCTTTGTTTGCTGGAAAAACAGGTTCTGTGAGGTGCCGTTAGCTGAAAGCATCAGTGCAGCACAACTCATGGGTGCAGCATCACTGCTCCTTGGGACAGCTGCTCTGTGGTTCTCATCAGCGCCCTCTCTTGTGTCCCTTTTCATCCTAACACGGAGCTTTCCCTCCCATGCCTGCCCCCATCTCCAGGGCCGGCTCCAGGCACCAGCCTACCAAGCACGTGCTTGGGGCGGCACCTAGAGGGGGGCGGCGCTCAGGGTGTTTGTTTGTTTTTGGTTTTTTTTAACATATTGGCCGGCTGTTCGGGCGCTCGCAGCGCTCCGGCCTGAGAGCAGGGCCCCGGCCGGGCTTGCCGCCCTCGTCCGGCCCTCCAGAAGCGGGGCCGTGGCTGGGCTTTGCGCCCTCCCTCCGGCCGCCGGGCAGAGCGGCGCTGCGGCCTGGCTTACCGCCCACCCAGAGAGCTGGGCCGCGGCCAGGCTCGGCGCCCTCCCCTGCCGCGCTTCGGCCGCTGGGGAGAGCGGCGCCGTGGCCGGGCTCGGCGCCCTCCCTCCGGCCGCCGGGGAGAGTGGCGCTGCGGCCTGGCTTACCGCCCGCCCGGAGAGCTGGGCCGCGGCCGGGCTCTGCGCCCTCCCCTGCCGTGCTTCGGCGGCCGGGGAGAGCGGCGCCGCGGCCGGACTCGGCGCCCTTCCCCCTGGCCGCCAAAGAGAGCGGCGCCGCGGCCTGGCTTACCGCCCTCCCCCGCCGCGCTCCGGCCGCCAGGGAGAGTGCGGCCGGGCTCGGCGCCCTCCCTTGCCGCGCTCTGCGCCCCGGCCGGGGCAGCGGGGCCTGCCGTGCTCCCCGCCTTGACGGGGGAGGGGGCTCCCCCCCGGCGGCGGGGGGGAGGGGGCGGCGGGTGGCTTTTTTGCCTGGGGCGGCAAAAAAGACAGAGCCGGCCCTGCCCATCTCCCCTCCAGTATGGGCCCTGAGGAACGAACACTTGAGTTGATTATTCACCAGTTCTTCCCAGCTGTGGTAGCTGTAACTTGTCCCACAGGCCAGATGCTGCCTTCTATCATTTCACTTCCTAAAAGCCCTTTCGGATTCAGTCCGTATGACTGAAGCTGGACAGGATGAAGCGTGAGTCTAGTCTACCCTAGACATGTCATATGGGACTGGAGCAAACACTATGGGAGCAAAATCGCTGCGGGGTCAGTCTGTACGTTAGATATTAGCGTCTCCGATTCCTGCCTTCCATCGTCAGTGAGTGGTGATGGAAAACCCTGCGGCTGTATTTAAAAACAGCCCTAATGAGCAAGCTCCTTTAACCCCTTATCATTCCAGAGCGCCTCCTTGAGGGCAGGTGTGGTGTTGCAGGCGAGCCCTTACTTTGTTTTCCCCTCACCCAGGGTAGTGGCAAGTCCAAACAGCCTGTGAAATGCTAAAGAGCACCCCCTAGCGGAGGGTGTAATTTATTACCAGAAAAGTCCATGCAGAAAATGAACAAACTTTCACCCCAACATCCCGGCTGGTGACTAGGTCATCTTAGTCCATGTCCCCCACCTGAGACCCATGTTCTCCTCTACCCAGACTCTTCCCCCAGGGTTCCCTTGGTGCCTGTCCCTGCCCTGGGGTTTTGCTTCTTGCCCCTGCTGGACTAACGTCCTTCTCTGGAGCCAGTGGGTCGGGGAAGTCCCTCGACTGTGACCCTTCTCCAGGGAAAGTGGGTGATGCATGTGAGGCTGGGCTTCCAGCCTGGGTCTGGGCGACCACTGGCTGAGACCAGCTTCTTTGGGGTGCTGAAGACTGCAGTCCTCCATCTAGGAGGTTCCCATCTCCACAGGGCCATCTCTAGGATTTTTGCCGCCCCAAGCAAAAAAAAATCCCCCCCCCGCCCCGTTTTTTTTCTTTCTCCCTCCACCCCCGGCCCCGCCTCAACTCCGCCCTTCCCAACCACTTCCCCAAATCCCCATCCCCGCCTCCTCCCCCGCACAATGGTCTCTCAAGTTCCAGACCAGCATGCTAGCCACTGGCTCACACCAAAGACTTTATTTGCCTAGCCGAAGAGGAAGGACTGAGGTGGTAGCATCTACAAAATAACGCATAATCCAAAGGGATAGCCCTAGGACTAGACATGAAGATCAGTTATCTCTATACTCTCTTTCCCGGTAGAGGACTTTGGCTCGTAGTCACATTGCTTATCACCTTTCTTATATACAGGACAGGGAGGCTACTTGCAACCTTTCCATTCTAACTGCTCTAGTAAATGACTGCTTGCCTATTAATAGTGTGTGCGCGCCCATATGGGTTGTTTTTTTCTCTTAAAGCCCCAGCTCCTGGAGTCATGAGATCATGTGAGCACTTCAGATTGCATTTATTTATTTTTTAAAATATTTTAATCCCTCCTGGTTGCAGAGAGAAGTTCATGAGTTTTAAGCCAGACTCATGATTTTGAGGGGCTTGACGCATGATTTTGGATGCGTGGGGTTGGCCATATGGACCATTTCGTCTCTGTGGAATTATAGGTCCAAATTCCAGCAGGGACAGCTCAAACCTTCACCTTTCCTAGACAGATAAATGGTATCCCATGCACTTTACTGAGTGGGAGTAGTTTGGATGAGACCTTAAAAAAGAGGTCAGATCTGCTCTGTATGAACATTAGAGATTTTAGCACACTTTTCATAAGAGAGGAAGGATAGCTTTAGCCAGTATTTCCCCACTTTGGCACATACTTTGAATTGGTAGGTTCCTGCCTTCCACCCCAGAAGTGGCTGCATTTCATTGGTGGCTACGTGGTTTGACAGTCAATGCTGGTACTTACACAAGATCACAAGAGTTTCTGTTCTAATACGCTGTTTGCACATGCCCATAATTAGCCAAAATTTTCATTTTGGGGACTCAAATTTTCCATGGTGGCTGCCTGCTAGAAGGTGGGTTTTGGGTTTTTTTTGCAAAGTTTGGACAAAATCCCATCAGCAGTTGTTGAATTATTTGGTGGGAAAAAACCCTTTTCTGCATGTAAAAAAAAAAAAGTCTAATACTGCCTTTATAGGACAGGATGACAGCCAAACTATTGTGGCTTGCTTGATACTTGCCATGGATGCTGTCAAGAAAGGACCAATGATTTTGCTCCGTTTTGATTTGCCGAAGTTATGGAAAGCCTGGAGATGTTTTCCATTTTCAAGGCTTTCTTTGCAACAAAACAAGGGGCTAGAACAGGGGTGGGCAAACTTTTTGGCCCGAGGGCCACATCAGGGTTGCAAAATTGTATGGAGGGCCGGGTAGGGAAGGCTGTGCCTCCCCAAACGGCCTGGCCCCGCCCCCTAGCCCACTACCTCCCACTTCCCGTCCCCTGACTGGCCGCCTCAGAATCCCACCCCCATCCAACCCCCCCTACTCCCAGTCCCCTGACTGCCCAAGCCCTATTCATACCCCCCACCCCCTGAAAGACCCCCGGGATTCCCATGCCTATCCCACCGCCCATGTTCCCCGTCCCCTGACCGCTCACCCATAACCTCTGCCCCATCCAACCACCCCCTGCTCCCTGTTCCCTGACTGCCCCCCTGCCCCTTATCCAACCCCCCGGCCCTGACCCTCTTGCCACAGCCGCTCAGAACAGCGTGTCTGGCAGTCGCACAGTCCGGCCGGAGCCAGACACGTTGCCGCACTGCCCCGCAGGAGGGACCGGGGGGAGCCTCCCTGGTAGAGGGCCTCAGGGGCTGGGCAGGATGGTCCCGCGGGCCAGATGTGGCCCACGGGCCGTAGTTTGCCCACTCCTGAGCTAGCAACATGCTAAATGAAACCTGACGTTACCCCTGGTATTTCTAGCCTCCCCCTCCCCGCAAATCAGTGGCTGGAGCACAGCTATGGGCTTCAGCACAGATGATGGGCTGTGAGCTTTAGCTATAAATATGGCCCTACCAAATTCACGGCCATGAAAAACGTGTCACGGACCGTGAAATCTGACCTCCCCCGCATGAAAACTGGTCTTTTGTGTGCTTTTACCCTATACTATACAGATTTCACAGGGGAGACCAGCATTTCTCAAATAGGGGATCCAGCCCCGAAAGAGAGCTGCAGGGGGGGGGCACAATATTATTTTAGGGCATTTGGGGTATTGCTGCCCTTGCTTCTGTGCTGCCTTCAGAGCTGGGAGGCTGGCCGGGCACCCAGCTCTGAAGGCAGCGTCGCCACCAGCAGCAGCACAGAAGTAAGGGTAGCAGAACCGCAACCCCCCCTACAATAACCTTGTAACACCCCCCCCCACACACACACACACACATACACATACACAACTCCTTTTGGGTCAGGACCCCCAGTTACAACACCATGAAATTTCGATTTAAATAGCTGAAATCATGAAATTTATTACTTTTAAAATCCTACGACTGTGAAATTGACCAAAATGGACCGTGAATTTGGTAGGGCCCTAGCTATAAACTCTCACCAGACATCAAGAAGCACAAAAGATCTCCTGTCCAAGCAGCCCCCACCCTACGCAGCTTCTGAAAGCAAGCACGTTCAAGGTGGCATGGCCACAGATAGAAAATAAGGTGAAAAATGACAAATTTTAATGTAGTTACAAGAATCCCTGAGAGGCCATCACGGGGGGCTTTATTCATCATTGCCCTGCACAGTGTGCAATCATTCCTCCCGGATCTGGGACCGCCCACTGGAACTTTTTCAGAGGAGGGAGCGTCTCTGTCCTGGCTAGCTCCCCTGGTGACCCCCCTCCCTCTCTCTGCGCCTAGAAGGCCGGGAGCAGTGTCCTAGGGTGATCAGATGTCCTGATTTTATAGGGATAGTCCCGATATTTGGGGCTTTTTCTTTCATAGGCTCTTATTACCCCCCACCCCCTGTCCTGATTTTTCACACTTGCTCTCTGGTCACCCTGCAGGGTTCCCACGCTCTTTGCTGTTGGAACCCGGTATGGAAAATGTGAAGAATCACCGGATTAGACAATAAAGTCGGGATTTTCCACCGTGGTGTCTGGCTTATGCAGTGTATTAACCATCTCCTTGTGCAACAGCTTTGGTCACAGGAATGCTTTAGTCCTGCATCTCCTCCTCCCTCCACCGGGGAAAGGAAACCAAACACAATGGCATTTCCTGGAGCACTGATTTCCGCTAAGCCGCTGAGCCTTGCTGCCTCTGGCTGCCAAAAAAACCCAACCACGTGAGCAAACGCCCCTGCACACTCCACACCCAGCCATCAATCTCGTGTCTCCTCCCCGCTAACCCTCTGTTCTTGCACGCGCTGCCTTCGCAGGCAAACACCAAGATCCTCATTTACAACCAGCCCCCCGAGAAGCAGCTGCCTTTGCTGCCCAGGCTGTGACGGCAGCCGGAAGATGAAGGTTTCTCTTCTCACCCTGCTGGTGGCGGTTCTGTGTGTGGAGCAAGGTGAGCTGCTGCTAATGATTCCTCTGTCTGAGACAGAGCCCGGGAAGCAGCTAGGAATGGCAGGGGCAGGGGGGGATTTTTGCAGCACCGTTGGCAATGATTCTGGCCGGCCCTTCTGCCAACCTCCCTTTGCAGCCAGCCGCTAGGCCGTGCGAAGCGATGGCTGGTGCGTTGGCTGTCTCTTGAGCACTAGCTTGTGTGGCTGTAATGCAAATAGCTCAGTGCAGGCGCAGCAAGTTATCTCCCTTTCATGATGCCTAGGGGGGTGCAGCGCTCTGAATTCTGGCTGCAAGAGGGGGCACAGTTCTGTGGATCTGGATTTGTGCTCGTTCCTTCAGCAGCAGCTTGTCTGGAGAGACCTAGAGGGGGGTGAGGGGGGGCTGACTAGCCTATGCATCCGACGAAGTGGGTATTTACCCACGAAAGCTTATGCTCCAATACGTCTGTTAGTCTATAAGGTGCCACAGGACTCTTTGTCGCTTCTAGCCCTAGAGACCTGTCTAGTCATCCCGTAAAGAAATCGTTTATACAGTTATCCTCTGAGCCAGGCTCTTTTACTCAGGGCTATCAGTGCTTCTCAGCGTTGCTTTCTTGCAACCATAATTTTGCAAATTCTTCTACTGTAATCAGCTAAAAACATAAGGGTCTGATCATGATCCCAGATACAGTGGAGTAAATCCGGAGTAACTGCACTGAATTCAATGAAGCAGGTGCAGTGGAACATCAGCACAAGTGAGATCAGACTCAGGCCTTGTATTCTTACAATGCTGTAGTGGAATCCCAGTAAGATTGGGGGGCGGGGGGGTCACAGCAGCAGTAGGTTCCGGTGGGAAGAGCTGCTGGCTGATTCTTAATGGAGGATCATTTTACTCCTCCAACTCTTCCTGAGCTCATCTGGTTTTAAAGATAAGTAGGTCTGGGGTGGTTTGATACTTGGATGGGAGACCTCCAGGGGTAAAAGGTGTTTGTGGAACGGGCTTTTATTTGTTTATTTTTTTTGCCACAAAACCTGGGAAGAGCAGGCTTAGTTATTAACCAATGAATGTTCACTTGTTCAAAGATTTCTCCATTGATATTCTCCCAGATGCTGTTGTCTTTTGATTGTCTATACAAATGTATTAACCCCCCCCCTTATTGTTTACTCACATTAACGTACATAAATAAGACACCCCAAGACCTGCACCAGGTGCCAGGATAAACTACAGCCTGAGCCCAAGGGAACTGATCATCTCCTGCCACCTGGGTTTCTGGTTCTGTGGGGTCCATAGTGAGAAACGATTAACTGGTTTCTCGCTGCTCTTAAGATGATCTTAGCTGCCCCTCTAGATACTCGCTCCAGATCCCCCGCCGCAGTATTTAAGCACATTGTGATGTCAACCGAGTGGACAGTCCCAGTCTGTATGTGAACAGATTAAGCCCAGAGCATGAGAGAAATCCGGCCCCTGTGCCTGGACAGTAGACACCCTTCACCAGGCAAACGGGGTTATTGCAGGTTGCTTTGTTCCCAGAGCTTTGTTCTCAATATTCCTTTTGCCATGTAAGGAGCCTCTCTGGAGGAACTCCCTTTGCTTTAGCTGGCCACTCACTAACCTGCTTTCAAGACATAACGTGGTGTTTAAGTGCCAAGCACTGGGCTGTTGAAGGAGAGCAGTGGCTGCGCGGAGAACACAGACAGAGCTGGGGTGGGCAGTAACGGCCTGATCCAAAGCCCAGTGACGTCAGCGGGAAGCTTTCCACTGACTACACTGGGCTTTGGGTCGGGGTTTGAAAGCCTGGGCCGAGCTCTGCTCTTTGCAAGGTCAGATTCCACAGGTCTTATCTAAGGCATCTCCTAAGCTGAGCACCAAAAGCTTCTTCCCCTGGCAAATTGGCCCATTATCTGTTTGGTAGCAACTGGTTTTTGCTCTTGCATTGCTTAGGTTCTTTGTTCTGTAGTTTCAGACACAGCCTCCTTAAATCATTCCTCCCTCTTCATTACGTTTTCTATTTGTAGACATTTTTCATGAGCCCGTTGTTTCTGTTTTTTCTCTGGAATGAACTTATCAGTGCTGGCATTTGACTTGGTGCCGTGAAAAATTTGGATGATAAAACTAGAATGATATAATTCTTCAATGGCACACATTGACCACTGTGCCGATGCAGCTGCGCCTCTGTAAGATCTCTCATGTAGCAGCTGTATGCCGACCGGATAAAGCTCCCCCATTGACAGAATTAAACCACCCCCAACGAGTGGTTGTTAGGTCGGTGTAACTGATGTCGCTCAGGGGGGTGTTTTTTCACACCCCCGAGCAGCGTAAATTTTGCCGACATAAGTGGTAGTGTAGACCTGGCCTAAAAGCTGGCTCACTGATAGGTGTCGCAATGTAATTATCAATGGGGAATCGTCAATGAGTGGGTGTGTCTCCAGTGGGGTCCTGCAGGGATCTGTTTCTGGCCCTACGCTATTTAACATTTTTATCAATGACCTGGAAGAAAACATCACATCATCTCTGATAAATGTACAGGTGACAGAAAAACTAGGGGAGTAGTAAATAATGAAGAGCTCAGGTCACTGATAGAGAGTGATCTGGATCGCTTGGTAAGCTGGTCGCAAGCAAACCACATGCGTTTTAATACGGCTAAATGTAAAGGTATAGAT
This sequence comes from Macrochelys suwanniensis, assembly GCA_033296515.1. Taxonomy (NCBI): domain Eukaryota; kingdom Metazoa; phylum Chordata; order Testudines; family Chelydridae; genus Macrochelys; species Macrochelys suwanniensis. The sequence goes on along the minus strand of CM065776.1, from coordinate 256,419,663 downwards.
CTAGGGACAAAGAATGTCGGCCATATTTACAGGAGCAGGGACTCTACCCTGGGAAGCAGTGACTGAAAAAACTTGGGGGGTCATGGTGGATAATCTGCTGAACATGAGCTCCCAGTGTGACACTGTGGCCAAAAGGGCTAATGAGATTCTTGGATGTATAATGCGAATTTTGAGTAGGAGGACAGAGGTTATTTTACCTCTGTGTTTGGCACTGGTGCGACTGCTGCTGCAATCCTGTGTCCAGGTCTGATGTCCACAATTCAAGAAGGATGTTGGTAAATTGCAGAGGGTTCAGAGAAGAGGCATGAGAATGATTAGAAAACCTGCCTTATAGCAGCAGACTCAAGCAGCTCAATCTATTTAGCATAACAAAGAGAAGGTTAAGGGGTGATTTGATCACAGTCTAAAAGTGCCTAAGTAACGCTGACAGACCCCGGTTGTTGGCGGGTGGGATCGAACCGGGGATTTCTGGAGCTTAGTGCATGAGCCTCCAAGAAATAAGCTAAAAGCCAGCTGGCTGTTAGCTAGGGCTGTAGAGTAGATCCGACAGAACACCACACCCAGGAGGTGTGTGAGTTACACCGACACAGAGAACAAATACTTAATAGTGGGCTCTTCAATGTAGCAGAGAAACCGATAAAAAGATCCATTGTCTGGAAGTTGAAGCTGGACATATTGAGACTGGAAATAAGGCATACATTGCTAACAGTATCAGAGGGGTAGCCGTGTTAGTCTGGATCTGTAGAAGCGACAAAGGGTCCTGTGGCACCTTATAGACTAACAGAGGTATTGGAGCATAAGCTTTCGTGGGTGAATACCCACTTCTTCGGATGCAAGCAGTGGAAAAGACTGACTACAAGACTCTTTGTCAGTCTAAAGTAAGCCACGGTGTAATAAGTGGGTTAAACACATGATTGGATGGGGGCTGGGTTAGGCTTGCGGTGCTAGGAACACAGATTGGCCACAGAGCAATTGGACAGTTTCAAATCAAAGGACTTTTTAAAAATGCACCTATAAATATATCAGAAATATTGAGATGAGTCATTGCTATGGGCAGAATAAATACAACAGTGTTGTAAATTGCACCTAGCTACGCAACATGAATGTTTGGAATTATGAAAAAATATTCATTTTCACTCCTCTTTAACCGTGTTTGCCAGCGTCGCGCTGGGAGAGGGAGTGAAGCTGAATTCTATTCTGGCTCACACATCCCAGACTTGTTTCAGTGTGATCATAAAATGGTTATTAGTGAGAGGAAGGATGGTCCGGTTGATCGGGCCCTAGAGTAGGACTTGGGAGACCTAGGTTTAAATTCCTGTTCTGCTACAAAGTTCCTGCATGTCCTTGCGCAAGTTACTTTGCCTCGCTGTGTCTCAGTTTCCCCATATGTAAAAACAGGGGTGTTGTGAGGGTAAATACATTAAAGATTCTGAGGTGCTCAGATGCTGTGGTAGTGGGGGGGGCTGTATAAGAATCTGAACTAGATTAGTGGTGATGAGTAAACAGGAATGATCGAGGTTATATTTGTGGCACTGACGGTTAAAAATGCAAACTGAACTAAGACCATCTACCTTAGAGTCACCGAGGGAAAATCAATGTGGAATCTCTGTGATGCCGTTTGTACTGACTCAGAATTGAACCATCAAATTAATTCACTGATTCATGGGCTCTTCAGAGGACCCTGCTTTCTGAGCCTGTGTCAATGGGAGGCTTTCCTCTGGCTTTCGTGGGATTGGAATCAGACCTGGGCTCTGTAATCCTGCCAGGTAGCTGCAGTTAAACTGCTCTGCAGACTTGCTAGGAAACCAGCCCCTTCCTGCAGGATCAGGCAGTGACATTTTGACCGGATGATGCCATGCGTGTAACTATATTTTCTTGCTATGAAGTGATGGGGGTGGAGCTGTTTGAAAACCGGTCTCAGCTTGTTCTAGCTGCATTCTCCAGACCTCCCACTCATGTAGTTCAATTAGTCTCTCTTAATAAAGCATCAGTTGTTTTTTCTGCTTCGAACCTGGACTCTTAGGAGCCCTAGACATGAACCAGGACTGCATTACGCTAGGTGCTGTATAAACACAGCACAGAGATCTTACTCTCTGGGTGCTCAGTAACAATAAACAGTGACCCCCAAAGTGCACGTAGCCATTCGCCAATACGCCAATAATCACAATGTCTCTATTAAAAAACATGACGGAACCGTCGAGAAGCACCCGCGCCCGTGTTCAGAGCCCAGCTCTTGCTGCCTTCGCTCTCTTTACTGAGGAGCATTTCAAAATCTTGCCCTTCTTTTCATCAGACAGACAAGAAAGAGAATAGAAGGTGCTGGCTTCACGGAGGGTCGTGCTGGTGGAGGGTGTGACCGGTTCCCACTGGGTCGCCTTCCCAGTTTGACACTGAACCATTCATAACTGTCTTTCAATCAGTTGTGCACCCACCTTATAGTAATTTAATTTAGAACATCTTTCTTTATTTTGCTTGTGAGAATGTCATATAGGACTGTGTCAAAATCAAGCTATATCCCGCCTACTGCTTTCCCACTCTCTAGTAGGCTAGTTGTCAAAGAAGGAAATTAGGTTGGTTTGGCATGATGTTTTCTTGAGAAGTCCATGCTTATTTTTTATTCACGGCCGGCTCCACGCACCAGCTTTCCAAGCTGGTGCTTGGGGTGGCAGGTGAGAATGGGGCGGCAGTCCGAGTCCGGCGGCAGCAATTCGGTAGCAGGTCCACTCTTCCAGCCGCCGAATTGCCGCCGTGGGACTCGGACTGCCGCCCCATTCTCGCCTGCCACGGCGGCAATGGGGCGGCAGGTCCGTCGCCCTCCCCTTGCCGCCACGGACTGGGACTGCCTGCATCGGGGGCAGGGCCCCGCCCCCGACGCAGGCAGACGTAGCGGGGCCCCACCCCCGACGCAGGCAGGCATTGGGGGAGGGGCCCCGCTACGTCTGCCTGCGTCGGGGGCGGGGCCGCCGCCCCTCCTTGGGGCAGGAAAATTGTTAGAGCCACCCCTGTTTTTATTATAACTCTATTATCCTGTCTGTAACATTATGGCTTTGGAAAGGAACATGCTAATAAATTATTTACAAATTGGTGTCACAGAGGGCGTTGGGGGAACTTTTCAGAGGCATGAATAGCCGTTGGATGCTCAGCTGCCATTTATGCCTTTGAAAATTTCCTCCTCTGTGGTTTGGGTCCAATCCTGAAGCCCTTACTCAGTCGATGCACAGGTAAACCGATCACTGGCTTCAAAGAGAGTTTGGCCTGAAATAGCAGCTGAGAACATCAGGATATGGTCCATTTTGATGCTTATTAGCAGCAGGTGACAGGGATGGGGACTGTAGACCAGGAACAAATAACATATTCCTGCGAGCCTCTAACATGGGGTGTGTTTTCCTTTTGCAGCTCACTCGCTGGTGTGCTTCACCTGTACAGATGCGTCCTCCAACTGGGGTTGTCTGTCATCAACTACATGTCAAAGCGACGAAAACTACTGTGTGACCACGTATCTGGGTGGAGGAATTGGTAAGTTGGAGCTTGCTCTGCCTATTGTCTCTCCATAGCCCTTTCCCTGATGAGGTCCTGCTCCTGCTCCGGATCACTGGGTTTTCCTTCCTCCATCTGCTGGAAGTATGAGACATTGCTGATGTGTAATTGGGGAATCATTCCTTAAAATCGAAAGGCAGGAGAACTTTGCTGGGACGCGCTAAGGGGGCGGGAGCCCTCGTGCTCATTAGTGAGGTTTGCATCCGAGTTAGTGACTGAGAGGAGGGCAGTGGGGCAATGTCAGGATTTCTGTACGCCAGTGGGGGGGCTCCATATCTAGCCCTCCAGCATTGGCTGAAGTTCTGAAATGAGGCTCTTTATAGCCCAGTCCTGCAGCCGCTCCCCAGCCATACCATGGTTAAAGCACCAAACATCTCACGTGCTGGTGCAAGGTTCCACTATTGGCATGTGCAAGTGAGAGAATTCGCACGCTCCAATCCCAGTGCCTGGCTGCTTGTGCATGCACAAAAGGAGGCCGGGTTGGAGCCTTTTTGGGTATATTGGTGTCTGCTACTTAATGAGCTGTGCTGTGACCTAGCTACTACCAGCTCTTTAAAGCTCTGAGGCTCAACAGCAGGAGACAGGACTCAGTCACTTCTGTGCTGCATCCCCACAGCCCTCACTGAACTCCCAAAGCCCTGTCCCAGCATGCAGTGGGCAGAGTGACAATCCGGAATGGATTCTCAGGGTTCTTTGGCTGTTCCCACGTCCTGGCCAGGAAACTGAAGTGGATGTTCCCAGATTGTTACATACGGGTCTGTAACGGCTAGGAAGAGACTAGTGCTGTTTTCATGGTATATAATAGCAGTAGTGACTTCCAGTGGCTGGGCATTCACTGGCAGAGATAAGGCTGTCAGGCCATTAACAGCCGAGAAAATGCCTCCTGGTCTCAGGATTGCTTAGCTACATCGGTACAATTATCTCCTTTGCAGAGCTAAGGAGCTCCTGTCCGAACTCTGGGAAACATTTTAATCTTGAGTCTCTTTCTCTTGTTTCTTTTTCTGGTTCAGGCGGACACTCCGGGCAGAGCATCTCCAAGGGGTGTGCTGCAGTTTGCCCCAGTGGTGGGATAAACATAGGGATAGCAGCCGCCTCTGTTTCCTGCTGCAGTTCTTTCTTGTGCAACGCCAGCGGGGCCAACAGCGTGAAAGTCAGCTACTCAGTGCTGGCCATGGCGATCTTGGCCAGCTTCGTCTATATCAGGGCCGAACTGTGATCGGGCCAGGAAACCAGAGCGTGATGCTCTGAAGAACCTGCTCAGGCTTCTCCAATGAGACACCAAACCCTCCTCTGTCCAAAGCTTTACTAGGGTTACCAAAGGTTCCCTTTCTTCCAAACTCTCTCACAGATCCCATTAGACAATACCTGCCCTCTTCCCGTTCACAAGGAAACCCCGCTGCTGTCACTAGGTGCCCCTCTGTGCCTCTCAGCAGATCTGGATTGCTGCCTCCCATGATTTTGAGTGCAAGAGGCCTGGGAAGCTCAACTGAACAGTTCTGCCCTATTGGGGAGATGCCCACTAGCACTCTTGACCCACCAGGAAATGGTGGATAATGGTGGCAGAGTTTCTGATTTTATACCCGTAGTCCCAGTCGATGGGGCTGATAAAAAAAAAGGTCGGGGCTCACCAGGAAATGGTCATCCCAAACCACCTCCAAAGTGGAATATTTAAACACCCCTGCCCCTTGCTAACGCAGAGACATTTCCCATACACGTCATGCTAGGGATCAGCGCCAGACTGACTGCTGGGAAGGCATGATCCAAAAACATACCCCAGATACATTCACCCCAGGTTGGATTCTGTTTTTTTACATTGTTTTCTTTATTCTGCTCCTTGGCTGACTTTTCTTATGTAAAATGAATGCAGTGCACGCATTGTGAGGAATGTGAGCATCACACCTAAATAAACACGTTCCTGTTCCTGCCTGAGCCCAGATGTATTGTGTGTCTCTTTGCTTGCTAGAAAAACAGGGTGTGTGAGGTGCCGTTAGCCGAAAGATCAACTCATGGGTGCAGCACCACTGCTCCTTGGGACAGCTGCTCTGTGGTTCTCATCAGCGCCCTCTCTCGTCCCTTTCCATCCTAACATGGACCTTTACCTCCCGTACCTGCCCGCATCTCCCCTCCAGTATGGGTTCCGATGAACGAAAACTTGAGTTGATTATTCACCCGTTCTTCCCAGCTGTGGTAGCCGTAACTTGTCCCACAGACCAGATGCTGCCTTCTATCATTTCACTTCCTAAAAGCCCTTTCGGATTCAGTCCGTATGACTGAGGCTGGACAGGATGAAGCGTGAGTCTAGTCTACCATAGACGTGTCATATGGGACTGGAGCAAACACTATGGGAGCAAAACCTCTGCGGGGTCAGTCTGTACGTTAGATATTAGCATCTCTCCGATTCCTGCCTTCCATCGTCAGTGAGTGGTGACGGAAAACCCCGCGGCTGTATTTAAAAACAACCCTAATGAGCAAGCTCCTTTAACCCCTTCCCGTCATTTCAGAGCGCCCCCTTGAGGGCAGGTGTGGTGTTGCAGGCGAGTCCTTCCTTTGTTTTCCCCTCACCCAGGGTAGTGGCAAGTCCAAACAGCCTGTGAAATGCTAAAGAGCACCCCCTAGCGGAGGGTGTCATTTATTACCAGAAAAGTCCATGCAGAAAATGAACAAACTTTCACCCCAGCATCCCGGCGGGTGACTAGGTCATCTTAGTCCAAGTCCCCCACCCTTCGCGCGCATGGTGCAAGCAAGATCATGTCACATGGGCATCGCCATTCTGCAGAGTGACACCGGTCTGACCTTGCCAACGCGGTGTCTCTGAGGTCAGAACAGGACACTTTGCAAACAGCCTCTTCTGTGCATCCAGGATGATACTGGACAGAAAGGACATGGGGTTTTATATCAGTACTACAGAGGGACAAACCTTACAGAAACAAGATTGTCCAGCTTCAATGGCTTGCCTTGGTTTCTGTTCAATTTAATATAAATGAATTTCCTGAGTTTCTAATATTTGGGGTTTTTTTATAACTACAAAATTGGAGCAATACTTTTTTAACCATTTCGTTACTGAGATGCACTTTCAACCTTCTCTGCAGCTTAATGAAGATAGCTGCATGGAAATTCTAACTCACCCCGGCTTTCCTGACTCCTTGGGAACAATGGCATAAGGCAGAAGATCTTCCAGGGTGGAGGCTCAGCTGGGAGGAGTAAGGATAATTTTGTGGTTCAATCGCTGTCATGGGATTCAGAAGATCTGGGTTCAGTTCCTGGCTTTGCCCCCGACTCCCAGTGTGACCTTGGACAAGTCATTTCACCGCTCTGTGCCTCAGTTTCCCCCTACAGATGGTGATACTGCTTGAGCAGAGGCCTGTTCTCTAAGTTCTTCAAGGTAACACAAGTCCAGCTCAACCGGTTACATAAACTTGTTTAGGAAACTCAGTAAATATTGGTACAAATTGGATTGTTTTGAGTTATAAATTGGGGGACGGAGTCACTACACGAGAGAAGTGCGATGGGTGGACTGGAAAGAATGAACGTCACCTTCAAGGCGGCCACCCCCACCACCTCGTGATGCTCCAGGACCCAACGAGACACCGTTGGACCTTCGTCATCCTGAGCCTGAACGGCTCTAGTTCTAACTGCTCTAGCAAATGACTGCTTGTCTATTAATAACTTTCTATGCAACGAACGGGGCTAGAAACATGCTAAATGAAACCTGAAGTTAGCCTTGGCATTTCTAGCCCACCCCTCCCCCCAAATCAGTGGCTGGAGCAGAGTCAGTTACAGAAAAGAGGGACTTGGGGATTTCAGGAGAGAGTCCCTGTCAGGAGGATCAGGTGGAGGGAGGTGTAGAGAAAGAGGACTAGTCCCTGCTTCTTCTGCCCCCAAATTCTATTAATGGCTCCCCCTGCTCCCATTGCACTTAATGCTGCTGCCCTCCACCCCCAAGTCAATTCAGTGGGATGAGGCAGACCTACCCAAGGGCTCTTCTATTGCTGTGGCTGCCCTTGCCCCCCTTAGCAGCTCCTCCAGCATCATCCCTGTGCCCTGATTAGGGTTCCTGGGTGCTACCGTAATTTAAATCTTAAATAGCACAGCCAAGAAGCTACATTGAAGTTGCAAAGTCAAGCACTCGCAAACTAGCAAATGCCAGGTAGGTTTTTAGTTGCCCTAGTAACCTAATTCTGCCCCCTGTGTCTCCATCCTTGGATGTACTGAATGAGGCACTTGGCTTGTGGGGAAAAGCCCTGGGGTGCCAGTAGCAGGCCAGGTGTGCTATGACTTGGAGGCAAGCCGTGTAGGTGCTGCAGCTGCTAGGCTGTATAGGGACTAGCCCTGGTGGGTCCCAATAACGGCTCAGAGGCATGGCTGAGGGAAAGGGCATTTTACTAGGCCTGGCAGGAAAGGGAAGGTTGCAAATACCCTTTGTGCAGTTACAGTTCACAGTGAGCAAGAGCAGCTCTTGTTTGAGTCCCTGGGACAGTCCACTCGAGTCAGGTCTCTTCAGACCTAGTGCATGGGGTGCCCTCTTCAGTCCAGTCCCTATTCAAGCAAATAGGAGCTCCCAGGTTTCCAGGCCAGGCTCTGTTACTGTCTCTCATTGGGGCCCTTCTGCACTGGCTCCTTGTCCAGCTGCTGCTGGTCCCCCGTAAACCCCACACAAACCAGCACCTGTCTGCAATGCTCTGCACGCACAGCCTGTTCCACAGGTGGCTCTATAGACAGGCTGTTGTCCCTAACGCTGAAGCATTTTGCAGACGGGTTTTCCTTAAATCTATACGTTTAACTGAGTGGTTGGTTAATCCATTAACTGACTGGCTAGCAGGGATTTCAGCAGAGGAAGAGTCTGCCTGGATTCCAACTGAAGATTCCTACAAGCAAGTGGAGGGAAGGCGTTTTAGACTCAGCAGACTGTCTAGATTTGGTGATCTAGGCATACCCACCCCGCCTGGTACGAACCATAGTGGCCCAAATGGGCACTTTGGGCTGCTGTAGGATCCCCAGTTTTCTGTATTGGGGCAGGAATTTCTGTTATTGGGGCAGGAAGAATAAACTTTTGTTATACTGCTTATGTAAATCATGGACAGTGGAACTGTACTTGGCCTTTTGTCATGATAAAGGGGAACTCGCCATTAGCTAAGCAGCACTCGCCAGCCAAGGGACATGGGTTCCAAAGCCCAGTGAATTGAGAGAGGCTGGGGACAGGTGTAAGGGGACTGTTATCCCCTTACTAACATTCAGTGGGGGTGTTTTGATTGCTAGCTCCCAGTACCAAGAGGGAAAGGGTCGATGGGACTGACAGTCCCCAGGGGCAATGGGGAGAGGCCAATGCTCCAGGTCAGCTCTGATTGACAGGGCGGGCAGGTGAATCAGGGAGTCAGGAGGTCAGGGTGGATCCCGTCCTCCGTGTGAGCTGAAGTTGCCTGAGTCAGAGTGAGTGGGGCTGAGCTGAGGAGAGGGCAGAGGCCAGAGCTGAGCCAGATCCGGAGGGGCCAGAAAAGCAGCCCAGAGACACAGACCTGCCCTGGGAGCAGAGGTGCAGCCCAGAGACAGACCTGCCCTGGGGCGAGAAGCAGCAGCAGCCAGAGCCAGAGGGGCCAGGGCAGCAGCCCAGGGAGCTGGAGGCAGAGCAGCAGCAGCCGTGCTGAGGCAGAGGCGCTGGAGCTGAGGCAGAGCGGTGGAGCTGGGGCTGGAGCAGTCCGGAGCCGGGTGCGGTGAGCAGCTGGGAAGAGCGAGGGGGACCCTGGGCAGTGGGCCCAGCGCAGGGAGATGCCTCAGCTAAGAGGCCCTGCAGGCCAGACTTGGAGGGGGATCGTAACCCCGACAGGGCGGGGCCGACGCTGGGAAGAAGGGTCCTGCCACCCAGAGCCTGCGAGCGTGTGGCCACCGCCGGAGCAAGTGTCCAAGCTACAGCGTCCCTGCAGCACAGCCAGGGCCTGAGAAGGAGCCTGGGACTTACACAGGAACAGACTGAACTGCCCTGACATTTCAGAGACACTGTTGTGATGTTCCCTGCCACAGAGCGGGGTGATGTGTTTTCATTAGCCTTTCCCATTTTTTCCCTATTCCTGTTAAAAGATTAATTGTTAATTAAATAATTTGCATTTGCTTTGAATTGTATGCAGTGATCAGTGGGTCAGGGAAGCATCCTGTTCAGAGAGAGTACCCTGGAGTGGGGACACCCTAGCCCCTGACCTAGCTGACCACAGCAAGGTTGGGGGTCAAGCCCCCCAGGAATCCTGGGCCCAGCCTTGTTGGGGTTACGAGGACTCTGCCAGACAGGAGAGTGCAAGGGGAGTCCTCGAGGGCAGGGAGGCCTCTGGGTAAAGGAGGTGGGAGCGAGGACTCAGATCCTTCCGCTAGCCCATTTCACCGGGGTAGTGCAGAGACGAGGAAAGTTCCCCACAATAGCGGGACTGTTCCCCCGCTAACACAGGCATTAGTACCTGGTGGTGTAGGCCCCTTGTGAGGGTCTGAGACACCAATTGCAGCGTCTCCTCCTCTCTCCACTGTGGAATATCAGAGCTAATGTTGAGTTCCTTGAGAGTCTGGTTTCAGGCTGCTGAATTGAAATCACTCTGGGCTAATAGTGCAAATGAGCACTAGGGCTCCCCTAACTACAAGCTGAAATCACTAAAGAGCTAAAAGTCTTATGAGCTGAAATCACTGAGCTGAAATTGCTGAGCGCTGTGTTAAGTAGTGGGGGAGCCTGAAGATAAATTGCTGAGTGGCTGGTGGAGCAGTTGGCAAGACAGCTGATGGTGTGGCGCTGCTGGCAAAGCGGAGCAGTTTGTGGGGGCAGTCGGAGTGGTGCTGCTGGTAGAGCGGAGCAGTTTGTGGGGGCAGTCGGAGTGGTGCTGCTGGCAAAGCGGAGCAGTTCGTGAGGACGGTCGGAGCGGCGCCGCTGGCGGAGCGGAGCAGTTCGTGGGGGCAGTTGGAGCAGCTTGCAGGACGGCTGGTGGAGCGGCGCTGTTGGTGGGGCGGAGCAGTTCGTGGGGACAGCGGTAGCGGCTTGCGGGACAGCTGGCGGAGCAGAGCGGCCGGTGAGATGGCTGGTGGAGCAGAGCGAAGCCCCACGGAGGGGTGAGGCAATCATCTTCACGCCACGTAAGGTGCCCCTTACCCCCCCCTTTCCCATTGCTGCCCAGGCGGGTGGCGTGTAGCACCCTGCAGATGAACTTTTGAACTCTGGGACTGGACTTTTGGGTTCTTGGACTTTTGGGGACTTTGGGTGACTTTTGGGTTGCTGGACTCAAGAACCCAAGGGACAGGGCATGGCCCAATTGGCTGGCGTGGGTCTTGCTCACAGTTTGGTTTATGGATCCTAGTTGCGGTATTTTCCCAATTTAAGGCTGGTTTCGTTTACCTGCTGCTATTAAAGATTTTCTGTTACACTGAGGCTCTGTGCTTGCGAGAGGGGAAGTATTGCCTCTTTGAGGCGCCCAGGGGTGTGTATAAGATTTCCCCAGGTTACTGGGTGGGGGCTCGAGCCGGTTTTGCATTGCGTAGTTGAGAAGGGAACCCCTATGTACTGAACCTGGCCCTTGCTGCTGTCAACTCATCCTGGCAGAAGGGTTACACTGAAAATCCTTAGAGACTGAACTCTGGGTCTCCAGCTACTCTTCTATGGGAGTTGCGGGGTTTAGGCGCTGGAGAAGGGTAATGAAGTGAACTCTAGCCCACCCAAAGGTTACATTTGCATCCCACTTCTCTGCAACTCCTGGTTTGGGGGGGAGGGATAGCTTAGTGGTTTGAGCATTGGCCTGCTAAACCCAGGGTTGTGAGTTCAATCCTTGAGGGGGCCATTTAGGGATCTGGGGCAAAAATCTGTCAGGGGACAGTACTTGGTCCTGCTAGTGAAGGCAGGGGACTGGACTTGATGACCTTTCAAGGTCGTTCCAGTTCTAGGAGATTAGCATATCTCCATTTATATTTGCCATGCGGCTGCTGCCTCCCAAACCTGCCCCATCATTTTCTAAGTGCCGTGGGGAAGGGACTGATGGGAGTTGTAGTCCCCTGGCTTAGCAGGTTATTCACACCTAACTTCTGCATGCTTGACTTTGCAAACTAAATAAAGGAAAGGTCCCAGGAACCCATTTGAATGCACAAGTCTTAGGCAACAGAAATACAGAGGCCAGTACCACTGCCCCCGATAATTCAGCACTAAATAATAATACATGAGGAGAGAACTGTGGAAACCTCATATTCTGGGACATTTTAAACCAGACTGGAGAAAGCCAAGAGACGTCTGCGGTGTCTTGGGAAGGAAATGGGTTTAAATGAGGGGTTCTCGCCCTGGCCGGGGTTTGACAAGATCAGAATGTTCTGTGGGAACCTGTCGACTTGTGAGACAAACCGGTCTGACTTCCTGCCGGCTCACCCCGCCGCTCCTCAGCAGCCGCCTGGAGGGAAGTGTGGGAGCTGGGATTCTTCAAATCCCCGGGCAGCCACCTTCCCCATCTCCCAGGCTGCTGGCTCCCCACTCACTGGACAGCTGGCTGGCTCCCTACCTGATGGGCTGCTCCGAGCCCTGGAGCCCCAAGCTAGCTGGCTCCCCGTGTGCTGCCTGAGAAACTGCCAGGCTGCCTGACTCTCCTCACGGATGACTCCCCAGACAGGCAGCTGGGCCAGTGGGGAGTCGGGCAGCTGGAGGCATCAAGGAGCCAGGGCAGCCCAGCAGCCTGCCAGGCTGGGAGGTAGGCGGCCTAGGGTGCTGGGAGATCAGGGGGCTGAAGAGCGGGCCAGCCAGGCCTTCTGGGAACAGGTTTTGTTTCTAAAAAAAAGTTTTCATTAAACTTTTCAGTCCCCTCCCCCCGCACGCCCATGAGCTTTTAACTTTTCACCCGGGTTTGGGACAGAAAGATTTATCGCCCACTGGAACTTTTTCACAGGCGAGAGCTTCACTGTCCTGGCCAGCTCCCCTGGTGACCCCCGTCCCTCTCTCTGCGCCTAGAAGGCCGGGAGCGGGGTTCTCACCCTATTTGCTGTTGGAACCCAGTGTGGAAAAGGTCAAGAATCGCCGGATTAGAAAATAAGGTCGGGATTTTCCACCGTGGTGTCTGGTTTATGCAGTATATTAACCATCTCCTTGTGCAACAGACTTTGGCACAGGAATGTTTTAGTCCTGCATCTCCTCCTCCCTCCACCCTGCAGAGGGGAAACGAAACCAAACACAATTAAATTTCCTGGAGCACTGGATTCCGTTAAGCCTCTGAGCCTTGTTGCCTCTGGCTGCTCTTGAACTCAGAAAAAAACCCATGTCAGCAAAGCAAACTCCCCTGCACTTTCCACACCCAGCCATCAATCTCGTGTCTCCTCCCCACTAACATGCAGTGTTTGCACGCGCTGCCTTCACGTGAAAACACCAAGATCCTCATTTATAACCAGCCCTCCGAGAAGCAGCTGCCTTTTCTGCCCAGGCTGTGACGGCAGACGGAAGATGAAGGTTTTTCTTCTCACCCTGGTGGTGGCGGTTCTGTGTGTGGAGCAAGGTGAGCTGCTGCTAATGATTCCTCTGTGCCTGAGAAAGAGCCAGGGAAGCAACTAGAAATGGCAGGGGCAGAGGGGGATTTTTGCAGCAACATTGGCAAAGATTCTACCTTTAAGTGGGAGCTGGCACTTCTGCCAACCTCCCTTTGCAGCCAGCCGCTTGGCCATGCGAAGCGATGGCTGGTGCTCTGGATGCAAGAGGGGGCACAGTTCTGTGGATCTGAGCTCCTTCCAACAGCAGCATGCCTTGAAAGGCATAGAGGGAGATAAGGGCGGCGCGGCGGGGCGGGGCGGGGCTGGGCGGGGGGCCTGACTAGTCCTAGAGGCCTGTCTAGTCATCTCTTAAAGAAATCTTTTATAGGGTTGTCCTCTGAGCCAGGCTCTTTTACTCAGGGCGATCAGTGCTTCTCAGCGTTGCTTTCTTGCCACCAAAGCTTTTGCAAGTTCTTCTACTGTAATCAGCTAAAAACATAAGGGTCTGGTCACGATCCCAGATACAGTGGAGTAAATCCGGAGTAACTGCACTGAATTCAATGAAGCAGGCGCAGTGGAACATCGGCACAAGTGAGATCAGACTCCGGCCCTGAGTTCTTACAATGCTGTAGTAGAATCCCAGTAATATTGGAGGGGGCGGGGGTCACAGCAGTAGGTTCCGGTGGGAAGAGCCACTGGTTGATTCTTAATGGAGGATCATTTTACTCCTCCAACTCTTCCTGTAGAAGAGACGGTGCTGGCTTCCTGGAGGGTCCTGGAGCCCCTTACGGGTAGGGCTAGATCAGTGGTTCCCAAAATGGGGTTCGTGAAGCCCTGGGGGTTCGCCAAATGTTATAGGGGGTTCTTGGGAAAAAATCCCCTAATGGCGGACAGAGCTGTCCCTAGGGACCCTGGGCAACCCCGGACCAGCAGCCCGGAGCCCCTGGACTTCCAAGAGCTAAGCAGATCAAAGCAAGGCTATCCATCACACTGAGGAGATTTAAACTTCAAGACTCCTAATAAGAAATGGAAAGGGAGGGGGATATTTTTTGCTATTTTTAAAATTAAATAGGCAGCTGGCATTGTTTTTAAAATGATTACGAAGAACATGTTTAAGCTTTGTTGTAATGTGTGTTGCTTGCCTGGACTGCTGAAGACCTGAATGCTTGTGTAGGAGGAATTCTTTGAGTTGGCAAAAAGAACAGGAGTACTTGTGGCACCTTAGAGACTAACAAATTTATTTCAGCATAAACGTCCGTGAGCTACAGCTCACTTCATCAGACGCATGGAATGGAACACACAGTGAGCAGATATTTATACATTCAGAGAAACATGAAAAGGTGGAAGTGCCTATACCAACTTTAAGAGGCTAATTAATAAAGAGGAACTATAGCAGCGGGGGAAAAGAACTTTTGAAGTGATGATCAAGATGGCCCATTTCGGACAGTTGACACAAAGGTTTGAGTGAGGATACTTAACTAAGGGAAATAGATTCAATTAACGTAATGACTGAGCCACTCCCAGTCTCTGTTCAAACCTGAGTTAATGGTATCTAGTTTGCATATTAATTCAAGTTCAACAGCTTCTCCTTGGAGTCTGTTTTTGAAGTTTTGGTGGCAATTTTGCCACAGAAAGAGCACTTGACTCCCTGCCTGGCCGTGTGAGTAAGGCACTCCCCAGTGTAAGTGGAGCATGTGCTTGCAAAATGCGTGTTGCATCCTCTTCTAGTGTCTGGGCCACAGAGGATAACAGCCCACTACTGCTTCTAGTTGGAGTTATTCCTTCCCTGCCAGTGGTCAAGGTCTGTGTTGTGCTGCTGAAAGGCCTGGTTCAAACTCTGCTGGTAACCCATGGAGGTGGAGGGATTGTTACATAAAGGTGGCGAAATGAAGCCCTGGGATGAACTTAATGCTTCAGATCTTGTTCTTACTTAACCCATCCCCTCCTTCTCTTTGTCACCCTGACTCATCACTTCCTGTTGAATTAGCACTATAAATTCTCTAGGAAATGCACCGTGCTTCTATAAAGCATCTAGCATGCTTCTGACACTGCAATAATAATAACCAAGCTTCTCTGGCAAGTCAGAATGAGTTCTCTGGTCTTCCATGTGATGCCCATCTATAAATAACACATCATGTCATTCCCACTTCGTTTGTCAGAGCCAGTGTGAGCTCATATCTCGATTGCCGCCCACCATCCACTGGTACTTTTCTCTTTGCAAATTAGTCCTTATAAAATATTGGACCAGCTCTAGCCAGGAAGGAGTTGTTTTCCCCATGCAATTAGCCCAGGTGCACTGTGGATTTTTGTACCTTCCTATGAAGTATCAGGCAATGATCACTGCAGAAGGTCGGATGCTGAACAACTTGAATGTGTGGTCTGATCTGGGATGGCAAATCGTCTGTGTGTAATGGTGATTAAGTAATACAGACATGGTAATCGGAGGAGACTGAACCTAGGGTCTTGAGTCCCAAACTGTAGGCCTGTATCACTCAAACTAAAGGAGAACACTTTTAGCTATAAGAAGTAAGTTGTTGAAATTGCTTGGACCAACCCGTAGAGGGAGGCGTGTTCACTCTCTTAGCCAGTGTCATAGAATCATAGAAATGTTGGGTTGGATGAGACCTCAGGTGGTCATCACGTCCAGCCCCCTACACGGAGGCAGGAACAAGTAAACATAGACCATCCCTGACAGGAATAATCTCTTCATAAAAACCTCCAATAACTGGGATTCCACAACCTCCCTTGGAAGCCTGTCCCAGAGCTTAACTACCCTTGTAGTTAGAAAGTTTTTCCTAATATCTAACTTAAATCTCCCTTGCTGCAGATTAAGCCCATTACTTCCTGTCCTACCTTCAGCGGATATGGAGAACAATTGATCACTGTCCTCTTTATAGCAGATCTTAACATGTTTGAAGCCTGGGATCCCTCACCCCTCAGTCTTCTTTTCTCAAGCCTAAACATGCCCAGTTTTGTAAAAGTTTCCTCACAGTTGAGGTTTTCTAAAACTTTTATCATTTTTGCTGCACTCCTCTGGACTTTTTCTAATTTGTCCATATCGTTTGGTGTGCAGAATTGAATACAGTACACCGTCTGAGGCCTCACCAGTGCCAAGTACAACAGGACAATTACCTCCTCTGTCTTATATACAACACTCCTGCTAATTCACCCCAGAAATGAGATCAGCCTTTTTTGGAACGGTATCACATTGTTGACTCATATTCAATTTTTGATCCACTATAACCCCCAGCTCCTTTTCAGCAGTGCTTCCACCTAGCCAGTTGTTCCCCATTGTGTTGCTGTGCATTTGATTTTTTCTTCCAAACTGTAGTACATTGCACTTAAGCTCATTGAATTTCACTTTGTGGATTTCAGACCTATTCTCGAATTTGTCAAGGTTGTTTTGAATTCTAATTCTGCCCTCCAAAGTGCTTGCAACTCCTCCAAACTTGGCATCATCTGCAAATGTAATAAGCATACTCTCCTCTTCATTATGCAAATTATTAATGAATATTGGACAATACCAGACCCAGTACTGCCCTCTGCGGTACCCACAAAATTTGCCTTCACAGTGAACCATTGATGACAGTTTTTCAACCAGTTGTGCACCCACCTTCTAGGAATTTCATCTAGAATACCTTTCTCTACTTTCATTATGAGAATGTCATATAGGACTGTGTCAAAATCAAGATATATCACGCCTACTGCTTTCCCCTTATCCACTCGGCTGGAAACCTTGTCAAAGAAGGAAATTAGGTTGGTATGGCATGATTTGCTCTTGGGAAGTCCATGCTGGTTTTTCCTTATTATCCTGTGTGTAATATTATGGTTTTGGAAACGAATGTGCTGAGATAATATTTACAAATCAGTATCACAGAGGGCATTAGGGGAACTTTTCAGAGGCATAAATAGCAGTTGGATGCTGAGCTGCCATTTATGCCTGTGAAAATTCCCCCCTCTGTGTTTGGGTCCAATCCTGAATCCTTAATCAATGCACAGGAAAAACTATCATTGGGTTCAATGAGAGTTTGGCCTGAAATAGTGACTGAGAACATCAGGATATGGTCCACTTTGATGCTCACTAGCAGCAGGTGACAGGGATGGGGATTGTAGACCAGGAACAATAACATATTCCTGCAAGCCTCTAACATGGGGTGTGTTTTCCTTTTGCAGCTCACTCGCTGGTGTGCTTCACCTGTAGCGAAGCGTCCTCCAACTGGGGTTGTCTGGCACCAGCTACATGTCCCAGTGATGCAAACTACTGTGTGACCACGTATCTTGGTGCAGGAATTGGTAAGTTTGGGCATGTTCTGCCTATTGTCTTTCCATAGCATTTTCCCAAACGACGTGCTGCTCCCGTTCCAGATCACTGGGTTTTCCTTCCTCCATCTGCTGGAAGGATGAGATATTACTGATGTGTAATTGGGGAATCACTCCTTGAAACCGAATGGCAGGAGCAGCCGAGTGAGTGACTGAGAGGAGGGCAGTGCAGGCAATGTCAGGCTTCCTGTACGCCAGTGGGGGGGCTCCATATCTACCCCTCCAGAATTGGCTGAAGTCCTAAAGGAGGCTCTTTATAGCCCAGTCCTGCAGCCGCTCCCCAGCCATATGATGGTTAAAGCACCAAACATCTCATGTGCTGGTGCAAAGTTCCACTATTGTGCAAGTGAGAGAATTTGCACGCTCTAATCCCAGTGCATGGCTGACTTTGCATGCACAAAAGGAGGCCGGGTTGAAGCTTTTTTGGTTATATATTCCTCTGAGGTATGCAACACTGTGAATGACTTCCAGCTTCTTTCTGCTGCTGGATCACTTGATGATTCCCTGTTCCGTTCATTCCCTCTGGTGCATCTGGCATTGGCCACCGTCGGAAGACAGGACACTGGGCTAGAGGGACTTTTGGTCTGACCCAGCATGGCTGTTCTCATGTTCTTAATGAGCTGTGCTGTGACCTAGCTACTACCAGCTCTTTAAAGCACTGAGACTCAACAGCAGGAGACAGGACTCAGTCACTTCTGTGCTGCATCCCCACAGCCCTCACTGAACTCCCAAAGCCCTGTCCCAGCAGGCAGTGGGCAGAGTGTGACAAGCTGGAATGGATTCTCAGGGTTCTTTGGCTGTTCCCACGTCCTGGCCAGGAATCTGAAGGGATGTTCCCAGATTCTTACATACGGGTCTGTAACGGCTAGGAAGAGACTAGTGCTGTTTTCATGGTATATAATAGCAGTAGTGACTTCTCATGGCTGGGCATTCACTGGCAGAGATAAGGCTGTGAGGCTATTAACTGCTGAGAAATGGCCTCCTGGTCTCAGGATTGCTTAGCTACATCGGTACAATTATCTCCTTTGCAGAGCTACGGAGCTCCTCTCCGAACTCTGGGAAACATTTTAATCTTGAGTCTCTTTCTCTTGTTTCTTTTTCTGGTTCAGGCGGACACTCCGGGCAGAGCATCTCCAAGGGGTGTGCTGCAGTTTGCCCCAGTGGTGGGATAAACATAGGGATACTAGCCGCCTCTGTTTCCTGCTGCAGTTCATTCTTGTGCAACATCAGCGGGGCCAGCAGCGTGAAAGTCAGCTATTCGGTGCTGGCCATGGCGATCTTGGCCAGCTTCGTCTATATCAGGGCCGGACTGTGATCGGGCCAGGAAACCAGAACTTGATGCCCTGAAAAACCTGCTTAGGCTTCTCCAATGAGACACCAAACCCCCTTCTGTGCAAAGCTTTACTGGGGTTACCAAAGGTTCCCTTTCTTCCAAACTCTCTCACAGATCCCATTAGACAATACCTGCCCTCTTCCCGTTCACAAGGAAACCCCGCTGCCGTCACTGGGTGCCCCTCTGTGCCTCTCAATAGATCTGGATTGCTGCCTCCCATGGTTTTGGGTACAGGAGGCCTGGGAAGCTCAACTGAACAGTGCCGTCCCACTGGGGAGATGCCCACTTGCACGCTTGACCCACCAGGAAATGGTGGATAATGTTGGCAGGGTTTCTGCTTTTATACCTGTAGTCCCAGTCGATGGGGCTGATAAAAAAAGAGTCAGGGCTCACCAGGAAATGTTTATCCCAAACAACCTGTTAAACACCCCTACCTCTTGCTACCGCAGAGACATTTCCATACACGTCATGCTAGGGATCAGCGCCAGACTGACTGCTGGGAAGGCATGATCCAAAAACATACCCCAGACACACTCACCCCAGGTTGGATTCTGTTTTTTTACATTGTTTTCTTTATTCTGCTCCTTGGCTGACTTTTCTTATGTAAAATGAATGCAGTGCCTGCATTGTGAGCAATGTGAGCATCACACCTAGATAAACACGTTCCTGTTCCTGCCTGAGCCCAGATGTATTGTGTGTCTCTTTGCTGTCTGGAAAAACAGGGTGTGTGAGGTACCGTTAGATCAACTCATGGGTGCAGCACCACTGCTCCTTGGGACAGCTGCTCTGTGGTTCTCATCAGCGCCCTCTCTCTTATCATAGAATATCAGGGTTAGAAGGGACCTTAGTAGGTCATCTAGTCCAACCCCCTGCTCAAAGCAGGACCAATCCCCAATTTTTGCCCCATATCCCCAAATGGCCCCCTCAAGGATTGAATTCACAACCCTGGGTTTAGCAGGCCAATGCTCAAACCACTGAGCTATGCCTCCCCCCTCTTGTTCCTTTTCAGCCTAACACAGACCTTTACCTCCCATACCTGCCCCCATCTCCCCTCCAGTATGGGCCCTGATGAACTAACACTTGAGTTGATTATTCACCAGTTCTTCCCAGCTGTGGTAGCTGTAACTTGTCCCACAGGCCAGATGCTGCCTTCTATCATTTCACTTCCTAAAAGCCCTTTCGGATTCAGTCCGTATGACTGAAGCTGGACAGGATGAAGCGTGAGTCTAGTCTACCCTAGACATGTCATATGGGATTGGAGCAAACACTATGGGAGCAAAACCGCTGCAGGGTCAGTCTGTACGTTAGATATTAGCGTCTCCGATTCCTGCCTTCCATCGTCAGTGAGTGGTGACGGAAAACCCCGCGGCTGTATTTAAAAACAGCCCTAATGAGCAAGCTCCTTTAACCCCTTCTTGTCATTCCAGAGCTCCCCCTTGAGGGCAGGTGTGGTGTTGCAGGTGAGTCCTTCCTTTGTTTTCCCCTCACCCAGGGTAGTGGCAAATCCAAACAGCCTGTGAAATGCTAAAGAGCACCCCCTAGCGGAGGGTGTCATTTATTACCAGAAAAGTCCATGCAGAAAATGAACAAACTTTCACTCCAGCATCCCGGCGGGTAACTAGGTCATCATAGTCCATGTTCGCCACCTGATTCCCATGTTCTCCTCTACCCAGGCTCTTCCCCCAGGGTTTCCTTGGTGCCAGTCCCTGCCCTGGGGTTGTGCCTCTTGCCCCTGCTGGAGTAACGTCCTTCTCTGGAGCCAGTGGGTCGGGGAAGTCCGCCCACTGTGACCCTTCTCCAGGGAAAGCAGGTGATGCATGCGAGGCCGGGCTTCCAGCCTGGGTCTGGGCGACCACTGGCTGAGACCAGGTCCTTTTGGGTGCCTGCAGACTGCAGTCCTCTATCTGGGAGGTGCCCGTCTCCATGAGCTCCTCTGGGAGGTTCGCTATCCCGATGGGTTCCCCACAGAGCCCTGCTCAGCCCTCTGGCTCAGGTTTCTCCTGTGAGCTGCCCTCCGCTCCACAGGGGCCTCCCATCTCACTTTGGAGCTGCCCTCTAACTGAGCATGGGTAACCTTGATTAATCAGCCACCTGGGGCAGCCAATCACCCCCTGGTGGGGCCTTCATCAGGCAGTCAGTGGCAGACTGGGCCCTGGTTCCCCATAAATAGCTGCTAACCCCGTGACACCCCTTGAGCCTATTCCCCTTGCAACTTACAATGTAGCGGGCCTGATCCTTCCTTGAATGAGTCAGGGTCTTCAGGATCGGACCCTGGGTAAGAAAGGAACAAAGACGGGATAAATGGAGGCTGTCAGGCAGTTTGTGCACTGCTGTCATTTAAGACTTTGGGGTTTCTGGAAGTTGGCCACTGAGGCACCCCCAGAATACAGGACATCCCCTTGGTTAGATGGGTCCACCCCCGCCGGTGTGACCCTGTCCCTGATGCTGTGACCTCACATGCACAGGGCATGCAAGGTCATGCTGAATGGAGGATGCCATTTTGCAGGGCGTGGCACCCCCGCCTCGATTGGTGTGACTTCGCGCACACGGTGCAGGCAAGGTCATGTCACATGGAAGACGCCATTTTGCAGAGTGACACTGGCGTGACCTTGCCAACACGGTGTCTCTGAGGTCATGCTGGTGGGGACAGAACAGCACACTCTGCAAACAGACTCTTCTGTGCATCCAGGATGATACTGGACAGAAAGGACATGGGGTTTTATATCAGTACTACAGAGGCACAAACCTTAGAGCAATAAGATTGTCCAGCTTCAAACTGGCTGAATGGCTTGCCTAGGTTTCTGTTAAATTTAATATAAATGAATTTCCCGAGTTTCTAATATTTGGGGGCGGGGGTTATAACTACAAAATTGTAGCAATAGTTTTTAACCCTTTCGTTACTGAGATGCACTTTCAACCTTCACTCCAGCTTAAGGAAGATAGCTGCCTGGAAATGCTAACTCACCCCGGCTTTCCTGACTGCTCAGAAACAGTGGCATAAGGCAGAGGATCTTCCAGGGTGCAGGCTCAGATGGGAGGAGTAAGGATAATTTTGTGGTTCAATCACTGGCATGGGGTTCAGAAGATCTGGGTTAAGTTCCTGGCTCTGCCCCAGACTCCCTGTGTGACCTTGGGCAAGTCATTTCACCTCTCCGTGCCTCAGTTTCCCCCTACAGATGGTGGTACTGGTTGAGCAGAGGCCTGTTCTCTAAGTTGTTCAAGGTAACAGAAGTCCAGCTCATCAGTTACGTAAACTTGTTTAGGAAACTCAGTAAATATTGGTACAAATTGGATTGTTTTGATTCATACGTTGGGGGGGGGGGGCGGAGTCACTACATGAGAGAAGTGGGAAGGGTGGACTGGAAAGAGTGAACGTCACCTGCAAGGTGGCCACCCCCACCACCTCGTGATGCTCCAGGACCCACCAAGACACCGTTGGACCTTCGTCATCCTGAGCCTGAACGGCTCTAGTTCTAACTGCTCTAGTAAATGACTGCTTGTCATCCGATGAAGTGGGCTGTAGCCCACGAAAGCTTATGCTGAAATAAATTTGTTAGTCTCTAAGGTGCCACAAGTACTCCTGTTCTTTTTGCTGACACAGACTAACACGGCTGCTACTCTGAAACCTGCTTGTCTATTAATAGCTTTCTTTGCAACGAACGGGGCTTGACACATGCTAAATGAGACCTGACGTTAGCCTTGGCATTTCTAGCCCACCCCTCCCCCCAAATCAGTGGCTGGAGCACAGCTATGGGCTTCAGCACAGATGATCAGCTGTGAGCTTTAGCTATAAATAGGGCCCTACCAAATTCATGGCCATCAAAAATGCATCACGGACCGTGAAATCTGGTCTCACCCGTATGAAATCTGGTCTTTTGTGTGCTTTTACCCTATACTATTCAGATTTCACAGGGGAGACCAGCTTTTCTCAAATAGGGGATCTTGACCCAAAAGGGAGTTGCAGGGGGGTCCCAAGATTATTTTAGGGGGGTTGCGGTATTGTCACCCTTGCTTCTGTGCTGCCTTCAGAGCTGGGTGGCTGTGTTATACCAATAAAATAAAAAACCAGCAGGATCTTATTAAAGGGAATAAGACAAAATGTCACATTTATTGTGAATACAAAAAGAATCATAGTAAGCAGTCAGTTATAGCTATAACACTTCATTCAGTTTCACATTCATGCACACACACACACAGGTTCCGCATAGATGTTATAGTTACCCGCCTAGAAGTTGCTCATGCCAAGTTACTGGCCAGGTAACTTGGGCATGAGGGTGGAGCTGAGTCCTTGTCAGGTGCACACCTGATGCTCGGAGGGTGGTGTGGAGGGTGGTAGCAGAACCAGACTCAAAGTTCTCAGTCTTTAGAGTCCATACTTATAGGAATGTATTCCTATGTCAGTCTATGGGAATTGTTTCATCCTGCTGTTGCTGAATCAATCAGCATATGGCACATTCCTGATGTTTGTTTTTCTCATCCTTCCAGGTGGTGGGGTGGATCCCAGTTTACTCGGGGGGGGGGGGGGGCGGGGGTGTCCACTTGACACCTTCTTGGGCCAATGGATACTGCATTCCTAGGCTGGCACCTCCCTAACCATTCATGTACACCAAGCATTCATCAGCAGACATTCTTTATCACAACTGTTAAAGTATTGCTTTGAGAACAGGCTCTTTGTCTTAGGATGTACTAACACAATCAACAGCTTGCAAGTTTCACATAGCAATAAAGTATCTTTCTGGGAACAGATACAATCAATGATTTACAAGCTTTACATAGACACAGACAGTAGCTTGTAAATTAACAAAAGAGACCCAAGAGATCTTTTACTTGGTGATGCTATGAGGTTTAAATTGTGGGGGACAAATTATGGGGAATCACTTTCACTACCTTCTTTAATATCCCTACAGCTGGAGAGTGGCGGCTGTTGACTGGGCACCCAGCTCTGAAGGCAGGACCCCGCCAGCAGCGGTGCAGAAGTAAGAGTGGAAATACCATACCATGCCACCCTTACTTCTACGCTGGTCCTGGCGGTGGCTCCGCCTTCAGAGCCTGGCTCCCGACCATAGCTGAAATCATTAAATTTATTACTTTTAAAATCCTATGACAATGAAATTGACAAAAATAGACGGTGAATTTGGTAGGGCCCTAGCTATAAACTCTCACCAGACATCAGTAAGCAAACAAGGGGTATGGAACGGCTTCCGTTGAGGAGAGATGAATAAGACAGGGACTTTTCAGCTTGGAAAAGAGACGACTAAGGGGGGATATGCTAGAGGTCTATAAAATCATGATTGGTGTGGAGAAAGTAAATAAGGAAGTGTTATTTACTCCGTCTCATAACACAAGAACTAGAGGTCACCAAATGAAATTAATAGGCAGCAGGTTTAAAACAAACAAAAGGAAGTATTTCTTCACACAACGCCCAGTCAGTCTGTGGAACTCTTTGCCAGTGGATGTTGTGAAGGCCAAGACTATAACAGGTTTCAAAAAAGAATTAGATAAGTTCATGGAGGATAGGTCCATCACTGGCTATTAGCCAGGATGGGCAGGGATGGTGTCCCTAGCCTCTGTTTGCCAGAAGCTGGGAATGGACGAGAGGGGATGGATCACATGATGATTCCCTGTTCTGTTCATTCCCTCTGGAGCACCTGGCATTGGCCACTGTCGGCAGACAGGATTCTGGGCTAGATGGACCTTTGGTCTGACCCAGTATTGTTGAGTCTGAACTTTTGATGAGCTTAAACTTAACCCAGACTTGATGTCTCTGTCTGAACTTTTAATCAAAGCTCTGACCTGCGAACTACTCATGACAACCCCCCTCCCCTTAAGTAGCCATCTCCCCTTTGTCTTTTAGAATTTACATTTTAACCTGTTTTATCCTGTAGAATCTTGATTGATTATGCATGACCATTATGATCTGTTAATCACTTTGTTTACTTCTGTGTATAAATATTGATGCTCACCCCTAATAAACTTGCCACACTTACTCTGAAGCTTTTTGAGCTAAGGATAGTGTGAGCCCGTTGATCAACGAATTGGTGTCTGGTCTCTGACAGATTGTGAGCCCCATACCAACTCCGCACGAACTCGGGTGCTGGAGAGGTGAGTAGGGACTTGCTTTTTACCTAACAATTTGGGGGCTCGTCCGGGATTTCCTTCTGGTGCGGTGCCTCTGTCCAGTGATCAGATCACTCATATACGAATTGGCAGGCGCCACGGGAGATTTCTCCCAGCCAATTCAATATTGAGGGGTCGTGTACTGGACAGCAGGATAAACGCCAGTTGGAGGGCTCCTGTCAGACACCATGGGTCAAGGGACTAGTGTGCCTCTTGAGAGTCCGTTGGGGATTGTAAATAAGTTATGGAACGAAGGGAAACTCCCAGTACAGACAGGAATGTCTAGGAGGAAGTTGTACACACTGTGTGTAAGGAATTGGACTGGGTATACCGTGGAATTGGCCGACCCGGAGATGAGGTGGCCTTCGTATGGCTCTTTCAAACAGGCTGCCTTAAGAGGAGTAAGGAGCCAGATCGAAAAAGACCATCCGGGACAGTTATGTTACTGGTTTTGTTGGGACACAGCAGCAGAGCTGTGGAAATCTTTAAAAATTATGGCAGTCAGGTATTCTCCCGAGAGTGAACCCCCTCCATGTTATTTCGATGAAGGGTGTAAACCACGGCGTGTTTTGACTCGTCAGTTGGTCCCCACTGCACCTGCCCCTATTCCTCCGCAGGGGGACTCTCTCCAGGGCGCAGAGGGGAATCTGCAGGACTCCAGATCGGAATCTCTGCAGAGGGATAAGGGGGAAATGGAAGGGCACACCTCGGGAGGAGTAATTACTAGGCAAAAGATCAAGCAGATGCAGCAGGTTGCATACCCCTCCCCTGAGGATAGCCCAGAGGCTGCCTCCGCCAAACCTTTTGTGAGTGATAAAGGTGTAAGTAGAGAAATGCCTTTACAGGTGCACGACCAACCTTTTGTGGGCAATAATGGCCAGTTGCAACATACTAATATTGTGGAATATAAAGGATGGCTAGAATGGGACTTGAAAGAGTGGGGACGGTTGTCAGGGTCCTTTGGGGAAAATCCCCGAAAAATCACAGAACTTTTAGAAAGATTGTTTTCAAGTCATAATCCTACTTATACGGATGTAGATCAGTTGTTAAGTAGAGTTTTGACCGGAGAGGAACGTAGTAGATTGTGGATGGCAGAAAGGACATGGGGGGATAGCGATGCGGCTAATACTACTTGGATGGATAGGCGGGATCAAGCTGCTGGCTGGAATCCCCTAGACTGGAGTCAGCCAAGGCTGACTCAGCTGCGAACAGATCGAGAGCGATTGTTAGAGAGACTCAAAGAAATGGCTCGCCGCTCGCCTAATCAGGCTAAGTTCATGCAGATTCAGCAGGAATCTGATGAGCCACCCAGAAAGTTCTGGTCGAGGCTATTGGAGGGGGCCCGAATGTTCACTCAGATGGATCCTGAGAGAGAAGCAGACCACCCTACTCTTATTTCGTTTTTTGTGAATCAGTCAGTGCCCCCTGTAAGGGATTATTTCTTAAAGTTTCGCCCTGGTTGGGGAGGTGAGTCAGTCACTTCAGTGTTGGACGTAGCTGATTTTGCATGGGAGAAAGAAAGGGAAAGTCGTAAAAAGAAAGAGAAAAAGGAAGAATATAAGTTGATGGCTTTAGCTTTTCGCGGCGGTGTTCGAGGCAGAGGCCGTGGCCGTGGCAGGGGATTTCAGGGTGCTCGGGGAAGAGGGTCCTGGCAACCCCAGCCACCAGGAAATTGTTTTCAGTGCGGACAGCCCGGTCACTTTAAACGTGAATGCCCCTGGGGACGCCCAGAGGGTCCGGTCGCATCCGCAGATACTTACACCAGGGACGAATACACCCCTGCACCACCAGCTCAGCCCGTTCCCCAGGCCTGGATCAACTACGGGCAACAGCAGCAGCTGCAGCAAACTCAGCCTCCTCAATGACGGTACCCCGGGGGCGAAGGCAAACAATGTGATGGTCTTATTTCCTTAATGTCTTTAGCCGGCTCCTTCCTCACTTTCTCCCCTCCCAGCAAAGAGCCTCGTCTAACCCTTTCAGTCCAAGGCCTGCCTGTCTCTTTCCTCATTGATACTGGAGATACTTTCTCTCTCTTAAATCATGCCCCCTCCCCCTGGCTATCCTCTGAGGTTAAAACTGCAACTGGGGTGGAGGGCAACCCACAGTCTCTGGGACTCACTTTACCTCTAAATGTTGTTTATGCTGATAAATGTTTTTCTCACCGTTTTCTTTTTTCCCCAGCTTGTCCGATCCCTTTGATGGGCCGGGATTTACTCTGTAAGCTTGAGGCTACTTTAACCTGCACTCCTGAAGGGGTAGGATTATTGATGACAGTGTTAGGAGATTCGGCCCCAACTCAGGGTAATTGGGAACCCCCCCCCCCCCTCTCTCCCCTGACCTCACTGACTTGCCTTTAACCCTCTGGGGAATTTCTGACACTGATGTTGGCCTGCTCCTTTCGGCAGAGCCAGTAAGGATTCAAGTGAAGCCCTCCTTAACCCCCCCGTCAGTCCCTCAATACCCCCTGTCGCTGGAAGCCCGGGAGGGCATCCGCCCCATTATCGAGGGATTCATTGCACAAAAGCTAGTCCGCCCTCAGCGCACTCCCTGTAACACCCCTATACTGCCTGTCAAAAAGCCTCCTAAAAAGGACGGAGACCCTATTCGTTGGCGCTTTGTACAGGATCTACGGGTTGTTAATCAGTATGTGGTCCCTCTTCATGCAGTAGTTCCTGATCCAGCTACTATCATCAGCCAAATCCCCTGGGATGCTGAGTGGTTCACTGTTATTGACTTAAAATCAGCCTTTTTCAGCATTCCTGTGCACCCAGACTCTCAGTATCTCTTTGGTTTCACCTGGGAGGGACAAAGTTATGTCTGGCAACGACTTCCTCAAGGCTACAGAGACAGCCCCACGATTTTCAGCCAATGCCTCCGCCACGACCTGGAAGGCTTCACCAGTCCGCAGGGATCCACGTTAGTCCTATACGTAGATGACATCCTATTAGGTAACCGCGAAGAAGCTGCCCTCCGCATCGATGGTAAGGCACTTTTATTATACCTACACACCAGAGGCCACAAGGTAGACCCTAACAAGATTCAGTGGGTCTCACAGAAGGTCCGATATCTGGGCTTCCTGTTGACCCCAGAGGGGCGACAAATGGACCCAGTCCGCATAAAGACTATCCAAAACTGCCCTCTGCCAAACACCAAGAAACAACTTTGAGGTTTCTTAGGATTAATTGGCTTCTGTCGCCCCTGGTTGCCGTCCTGCGGGGAGTTAAGCAAACCACTCCACCGACTCACTGCTAACCTTGCTCCTGACCCTTTGCAGTGGTCCCCGGACATGATCCAAGCCTTTCAGTTCCTCAAGGACAGTGTGGCCTCCTCCATGTCTCTCCGCCCCCCCAATTACAGCAAACCCTTTCACCTTTTTGTCCACGAGAGGGGCGGAATTGCTAGTGGCGTCCTTACCCAGCTGAGCGGGCCCCACCATTTCCCGCTTGCCTTTTACTCTCAGCAGATCGACCCTGTCGCTCAGGGAACCCCATCCTGCACCCGGACTCTGGCAGCAGCTGCCCTGCTGATCACAAAGGCAAAGAGCCTGACCCTGGGTCATTTTACCACGGTTTGGACCTCTCATGCCTTGTCAGCCCTTCTGCGTAGGGGCACAACCCAAGTCTTTTCGGCCCATCGTCAGCAACAGCTAGAGGCCGAACTCTTAGAAGACACTAACCTGATTTTTGAAAGGTGTGGGCCCCTTAATCCAGCTACCTTGCTTCCTGACCTGCCAGTCCTCCAGGATCAGCACGACTGTGTGGAAGTAGTTTATAGCATCTTACAGATAAGGGACAACCTGTTTGACGTGCCACTGGACAACCCTGATTGCATCCTCTTCTCGGACGGAAGCTCCTTCTATGTTGATGGCAAGCGTTTCACCGGTTATGCAGTCACCTCTGAATGGGACATTCAAGAGGCCGCCTCACTGCCAGGCAACTGGGGAGCCCAAGCCGCCGAACTCTATGCCCTGGCCCGAGCATGCCAGTTGGCCGCTGGTAAGACCGTTACCATTTTTACTGATAGTAAGTATGCTTTTGGAGTTGTGCATTGTCACATCCACCTCTGGAAGTTTCGAGGTTTCCAGACAGCTGCCGGTAAACCCATTCAGCACCTCCCCCTCGTCCACAAGCTTTTGGACGCCCTCCAAGAACCCTCGGTCCTGGCTGTAGTTCACTGCCGGGCCCATACTAAAGATGACAGCCCCGTCACCCGTGGGAATGCCCTGGCTGACGCCTCCGCCAAGACGGCTGCCGTCTTACCCTTAGCCATGCCCACGTTGGCTATTGCAGCCTCCTCCTTTACTCCACCGCACCCCGTACCAGTACCCGCTGCTGAACTACAGTCGTGGGAGAGCCTCGGAGCCACTCTGGTCAAAGGGACCTGGCTTATGCCGGATGGCCGAGCCTGCCTCCCTCGCTCCACATACCCCGTGGCAGTTCGCTGGCACCATGATAAGGGGGGTCACTACGGCACGCACGCCCTTGTGGACACCATCGCTTGCTTTTGGTATGCTCCAGGCATTCAACCCTACTGCCTGTCAATAGTGAAAGCATGCAGCACATGTCAGCGTAATGGACCTGCTCCGCCTCTTAACAAAATTAAGGGTGGAAGACCTCCGCCTGCTGCTCCATTTCAACATCTTCAAATTGACTTTGCAGATATGCCAAAGGCTTTTGGGAAAAAGCACCTCCTTGTTTTGGTTTGCCCTCTGACTTCCTGGGTCGAAGCTTTTCCTACTGCTAATTGTACTGTTGCCACAGTGGCGAAGATCCTCCTTAGAGACATTGTACCCCGTTTTGGCATCCCTCTCGTGCTTGACTCAGATCGTGGACCTCACTTTACTGGTCATGTCCTTGGCCGTTTAGAACAGGGACTGGGCATTTCACACTCCTTTCATACACCCTACCACCCCCAGTCTAGCGGGAAAGTTGAGCATATGAATAGGGAGCTTAAGTTTACATTGGCTAAATACTGTCAGGAAACAGGGTTAAAGTGGCCTCAGGTACTTCCCTTGGTCCTGTTTCACCTTCGTACTCGCCCAACCCGTGTATTGGGATTATCCCCCTTTGAACTGCTCTATGGACACCCCCCTTTCAAAGGCGGGGCGCTACCACGTGCTGATGTTTCACTATTGGGAGGGGATCATATGACCGCGTGCCAGTTTCTCTCCCTACAGGCTCGCCTCCGTACCCTTTGGAAAGCCTCGCAGTTTTCCCAGACCGTGCCGCTGGAAGAACAGATCCACCCGTTCCAACCAGGGGACTTCGTCTGGGCCAAAAAGTTCGTTCGTGGCGACACCCTCCAGCCGAGGTTTACTGGACCCCACCAGGTTCTTTTAACAACCCAGACTGCAGTGTTCCTGGAAGGACGCAAATCCTGGATCCACCACTCCCACGTCAAGCCAGCCGTAGTGGACCACAGTGACGGACCAGCAGCTCTTGCCACCACTGAGGACACTGCCTCTGACCAGTGGACCAGCTTACCTCTTTCAGACATCAGACTTAAATTGACTCGGCAAAAATGAGAGGACCTTTTATTCTGACAACTGTATGTTTTTTACTATGCCTTTTTAGTTTATTTTCTGCTTATGAAGATAATGCTTTTATTAGATATTCCCACGAGGTTAAAACTCGCATTTTAGGAAATAGAAGTAATTGCTGGGTATGTACTCAATTTCCAGTAAATGCAGAACAGGGACTCCCCTTCACACCCATTCCCCTGACCACTGCTAATATGACTTGGATGCCACCGTCTAGAGTAAAAGATCCAGTCCAACACAATCTTACATGGGACAAAACAGGAGTGCCAATTAACAGATATCTCAGGGTAACCCATCAGACAGGATCACTGTGTTTTGTTAAAGAAAAGGGGTCAACTTTTGTGGGAACAAGTAAATGCAACATGTATTTTAATGGTACCGCCTTTAGTAAAAATCTTGACTTCAAGCCTTGCGCATCCCACTTATCCCATATGTGGATCCCTCACCCCGATCCAACTTTTTCATGGGTGGGCAAGCCTTCAGAGTCAGCTTTTAAAAAGCCCTGCTCAGATCATGAGGGTGTCCAACTAATTGCTAAGGGATATACGATTGCCTTCTACAACTGCTCAAGCAGTACTACACTGCCCTTTGAAAACACCACTACCAAATTGTACCCGAAACGCATTGTATGGAACATACTGGGTGTGCGGGCCCAAAGCTTATTACTTTCTCTCCCCTGATTGGGCAGGGTCATGTTATTTAGCGTGGCTAACACCGCCTTCTCGCATCTCCCTCACTCCCCCTCATTTTCCCCACGTTCGTAACATCCGTGAAACCTTCAGAGATATTAATATCCGTGATGGTTTGTCGTGGCAGCGGTGGGCTGGTCTCATTAGCTTGAGGGGTGGTGTCATCCGTCTACAGGGACTACTAGAATCTTTAACCAATGAAACTGCGACCCTATTTGAGAATCAGGCCGGGGAAATGTCCCAGATGCGCCAGTTAGCTTTGCAAAACCGAATGGCTTTAGACATAATGTTAGCAGCCCAGGGAGGAACTTGCGCCCTCATAAATGAAGAATGCTGTGTTTTTGTAAATGACACCTACTCTGACACTTTTCAACGTACCAAACATCTAAGGGAAATGGCTAAGAACTACTCTTCTGGCCAGCCACCTTATGATTGGTGGGGAGCCTTATGGAATTGGCTGCCTGGATTTGGGTGGGTTAAAAAACTCTTGGTGGGTATTGTTGGGGCCATAGTAATCCTTATAATACCGTGTTGCTGTATTCAGTGTGTCCCCTCCCTCATAGACTCATGTGGGTCAGTTTGTTCTTTTCCTACTTCAGCCAAGGGCCTTACTCTCTTCAAGTTGGCCCAGGCTGAAATTGCCAAGCGGCCCTTGGCTCCTTAAAATGGGGTGTAGCTTTTGGTAAATAGTTATCCCAAAGCTACAAATGGAGGAATGTTGAGTCTGAACTTTTGATGAGCTTAAACTTAACCCAGACTTGATGTCTCTGTCTGAACTTTTAATCAAAGCTCTGACCTGCGAACTACTCATGACAACCCCCCCTCCCCTTAAGTAGCCATCTCCCCTTTGTCTTTTAGAATTTACATTTTAACCTGTTTTATCCTGTAGAATCTTGATTGATTATGCATGACCATTATGATCTGTTAATCACTTTGTTTACTTCTGTGTATAAATATTGATGCTCACCCCTAATAAACTTGCCACACTTACTCTGAAGCTTTTTGAGCTAAGGATAGTGTGAGCCCGTTGATCAACGAATTGGTGTCTGGTCTCTGACAGATTGTGAGCCCCATACCAACTCCGCACGAACTCGGGTGCTGGAGAGGTGAGTAGGGACTTGCTTTTTACCTAACAGTATGGCCATTCTTATGTTCTTATGAGGAAATTTTTCTCCCCTCCTTGCCCTGAATAAACATAAGTCATCATGCCAAGAGGAAAGAGAGAGAGAGAGAGAGAGAGAGAGAGGAACAAAACTTTTAAAAACACCTATACGTTTTAAATCCCTTATCTCGAAGAAATCTCCAAAACTTGGTGTGGTAGATCCAGCCTACAAAAACAGTGTTAACGTTATTATTTCTGTTTGTAAGTATCTACACAAATGTTTCTGCAGGCATGAAGTCAGTGTGTTGTACGTAGGCCAGCACCTGCAAGGCCTCATAGAAACAAGAGAGACTAGTCACGTGAAAACCTCAAAAATAATCGTCAATTATTTCAAAGAGAGTCAGAGTATTCAGTCAAATGTGAATGGATCTGATGACCTGTCCACTGAAGAAAGAGGGCGGCTATTGGAAGTGACAGATTTATCCAAATTCTTCTTCTTAGCGAGGCTCTGAGAATGGGTGACACTGCACCCCATATTCTTCACAGCGATATTATGGTATGATTATGACATAATTATGACGTATTTTATGCAAGATAAGTCATGTGAGGTGTCATTGGAAAAGTTATGATTTGCTGAATATGATTACCCTCTTTGTATGCCTGTATTATTTTTGTATCCGAACTCATGAATATTGACTATGTATCTGTATTTAAAATGTAGTTACATCTGGGTAACACCCACTAGACAAGATGCTTTCAGTCTAGATAGTGGGTGGGGAAGGGCCTATTCAGGGCAATGGGCCATTAGGAAAAAACAATAGGCCTTAGGAGATGCTCATCTCTCACCTGGTGAGCCTTCCTGAGAACACTCCAAACAGCCTGTCAGTAATGGCTGCTAGGACATGTGATCAGACTACATGTCTCTGGATTCCATCTTGGGATGTCAATATTTTTCCACAGACTGGTCTGGGAACGAAGCTTTGAAACAAAGGGTTCCCGCCATATGCAAAAGCTATACAGTAACTCCTCACTTAACGTTGTAGTTATGTTCCTGAAAAATGCAACTTTAAGTGAAACGATGTTAAACGAATCCACTTTTCCCATAAGATTTAATGTAAATGCAGGGGGTGAGGTTCCAAGGAAAATGTTTTGAGGGCAAACAAAAGGCATTCTATACTGTACTGTACTGTGGTGGGGAGGTGCCCCTGGCTTACCCCACACAGGCATAGCCCGCTGCAGAGAATGAGGCGCTTCCCTGCCACCAAACAGCTGTTTGGCAGCACTTAGGACTTTTTGGGAGCGAGGGGGGGTGCGCTCTTCCGCATCCCCCGTTTTTCATTCTTTTTTTCTCCATTCTCCTCCTGGGGCTCAGGGTGGGGGTGCGGGGTCTGGGAGAGAGTTAGGTGTGGGAGGAGGCTCAGGGCTCGATTCTAGGAACCGCGATTCTGGGAGCCCCCCCCCCCCAGCAGGCAGGGCCACACGGAACGCAGGGGCTTTAGGGGCTGCAGGGCCCTGGGCTAAGGGGGCCCCGGGGCCCTGGCCTGCAGCTCTAAGCCCCTTTCGGAATGCGGCCCGGCGAGCAAGGGCCGGAGGTCTCGGGTGGAGGAGGGGCAGCCGCTCAGCCAGCGGCCGGAGAGAAGCAGCGCTTTCCCCTTCAAAGGGCTCTTCTATTGCTGTGGCTGTCCCGCCCCCCTTAGCAGCTTCTCCAGCATCATCCCTGTGCCTTGATTGGGGTCCCTGGGTGCTACCGTAATTTAAATCTTAAATAGCACAACCAGGGCCGGCTCTAACTTTTTTGCCACCCCAAGCAAAAAAAAAACACAAAAAAACCCCCGAGCGCCGCCTGAAGATTGGCTGCCCCTTAGAAGGGGCCGCCCCAAGCACGTGCTTGGTCGGCCGGTGCCTGGAGCCGGCCCTGAGCACAACCAAGAAACTACATTGAAGTTACAAAGTCAAGTACTCAAAAACTAGCAAATGCCAGGTAGGTTTTTAGTTGCCCTAGTAACCTGATTCTGCCCCCTGTGTCTCCATCCTTGGATGAATGAGGCACTTGGCCTGAGGGAAAAAGCCCTGGGGTGCCAGTAGCAGGCCAGGTGTGCTGTGACTTGGAGGCAAGCCGTGTAGGTGCTGCAGCTGCTAGGCTGTACAGGGACTAGCCCTGGTGGGTCCCAATAACTGCTCAGAGGCATGGCTGAGGGAAAGGGCATTTTACTAGGCCTGGCAGGAAAGGGAAGGTTGCAAATACCCTTTGTGCAGTTACAGTTCACAGTGAGCAAGAACAGTTCTTGTTTGAGTCCCTGGGACAGTCCACTCGAGTCAGATCTCTTCAGACCGAGTGCATGGGGTGCCCTCTTCAGTCCCGTCCCTATACAAGCAAATAGGAGCTTCCAGGTTTCCAGACCAGGCTCTGTTACTGTCTCTCATTGGGGCCCCTCTGCACTGGCTCCTTGTCCAGCTGCTGCTGGTCCCCTGTAAGCCCCACACAGACCCGCACCCGTCTGCAATGCCCGGCACACGCAGCCTGTTCCACACATGGCTCTGCAGACAGTTCTTTGCATCCCGCTTCTCTGCAGCTGCTGGTGAACCATGCGGCTGCTGCCTCCCACAAGTGCCCCTCACCTCAGGGTCCTTCCTCCTACCTAGCCCGGAGAAAGGGAAGTGCCGCAGGGAAGGGACTGGTGGGATTTGTAGTCCCCTGGCTTAGCAGTTCATTGCACTTAACTTTCACTGCTTGACTTTGCAAACTGAAGAAAGGAAAGGTCCCAGGAACCCATTTGAATGCACAAGTCTTAGGCAACAGAAATACAGAGGCCAGTACCACTGCCCCCGATAATTCAGCACTAAATAATAATACATGAGGAGAGAACTGTGAAAACCTCATATTCTGGGACATTTTAAACCAGACTGGAGAAAGCCAAGAGACGTCTGCGGTGTCTTGGGAAGGAAATGGGTTTAAATGAGGGGTTCTCGCCCTGGCCGGGGTTCGACAATATCAGAATGTTCTGTGGGAACCTGTCGATTTAGCTGAAACTTCTGAGAGAAACCGGCCTGACTTCATGCCGGCTCGCCCCACAGCTCCTCAGCAGCCGCCTGGAGGGAAGTGTGGGAACTGGGATTCCCCAAATCTCCGGGCAGCCATCTCCCCAGCCTGCTCGCTCCCCCGTGCCTCAGGCAGCTGGCTGGCTCCTTGGTGCTCCGTCCCACATGCTAGCTGGCTCCCTGTGTGCTGCCTGGGGGGCTGCCAGGGTGCCTGACTCTCCTCACAGCTGACTCCCCACACAGCCAGCTTCCTGGTCGGCCCAACAATTCCCACCTGCCCTGCTCCTTGCAACTTCTTCCTGCCAGGGCCGGCGCTATCACTAGGCAACCCTAGGCGGTCGCCCAGGGTGCCAGGATTTGGAGGGCGGCGGGCGGCTGCCTCCCGGCACCACGCTCAGCTGCCATGGCCCACGGGCGGGGGGGTTGGTTGGGGGGCTGTGGCGTTAGCTGGATGGGGGGTGGGGCAGGGCTAGTGCAAGGAAGTTTCGCCTAGGGCACGAAACTTTCTTGCACCGGCCCTGCTTCCTGCCTGTCTTCCCATCCGCCTGCCCGGCAGGCTGTCCCACTCCTTGAGCTCCCCCTCTGTGGGGCTGCCCCGCTCCTTGGTGTCTTGGGCTGCACAGCCAGCTGGGCCGATGGGGAATCAGGCAGCTGGAGGCATCAAGGAGCCAGGGCAGCCCAGCAGCCTGCCAGGCCGGGAGGTAGGCGGCCGAGGGTGCTGGGAGATCAGGGGGCTGAAGAGCGGGCCAGCCAGGCCTTCTGGGAACGGGTTTGGCTTTTTAAAAACCGTTTGCAACACGTTCGACTTTTCGGCCCCCCCCCAACCCCCGGGGCACCCCGATGAGTTTTTAACTTTTCCCCGGGGTTTGGGACACACAGATTTATCGCCCACTGGAATATTTTCACAGGAGGGAGCTTCTCCCTCCTGGCCAGCTCCCCTCCTCCCTCCACCCTGCAGCGGGGAAAGGAAACCAAACACAATGGCATTTCCTGGAGCACTGATTTCCGCTAAGCCGCTGAGCCTTGTTGCCTCTGGCTGCCAAAAAAACCCAACCACGTGAGCAAACGCCCCTGCACACTCCACACCCAGCCATCAATCTCGTGTCTCCTCCCCGCTAACCCTCTGTTCTTGCACGCGCTGCCTTCGCAGGCAAACACCAAGATCCTCATTTACAACCAGCCCCCCGAGAAGCAGCTGCCTTTGCTGCCCAGGCTGTGACAGCAGCTGGAAGATGAAGGTTTCTCTTCTCACGCTGCTGGTGGCGGTTCTGTGTGTGGAGCAAGGTGAGCTGCTGCTAATGATTCCTCTGTCTGAGACAGAGCCCGGGAAGCAGCTAGGAATGGCAGGGGCAGGGGGGGATTTTTGCAGCACCGTTGGCAATGATTCTGGCCGGCCCTTCTGCCAACCTCCCTTTGCAGCCAGCCGCTAGGCCGTGCGAAGCGATGGCTGGTGCGTTGGCTGTCTCTTGAGCACTAGCTTGTGTGGCTGTAATGCAAATAGCTCAGTGCAGGCGCAGCAAGTTATCTCCCTTTCATGATGCCT
The DNA here is from genome assembly GCA_033296515.1 of Macrochelys suwanniensis. Classification (NCBI taxonomy): domain Eukaryota; kingdom Metazoa; phylum Chordata; order Testudines; family Chelydridae; genus Macrochelys; species Macrochelys suwanniensis. The sequence goes on along the minus strand of CM065776.1, from coordinate 256,382,988 downwards.
AGGGGGGTGCAGCGCTCTGAATTCTGGCTGCAAGAGGGGGCACAGTTCTGTGGATCTGGATTTGTGCTCGTTCCTTCAGCAGCAGCTTGTCTGGAGAGGCCTGGAGGGGGAGGGGGCTGCTGAGTAGCCCTAGAGGCGTGTCTAGTTATCTCTTAAAGAAACGTTTTTTATACGGTTATCCTCTGAGCCAGGCTCTTTTACTCAGGGCTATCAGTGCTTCTCAGCGTTGCTTTCTTGCAACCATAATTTTGCAAGTTCTTCTACTGTAACCAGCTAAAAACATAAGGGTCATAGAATATCAGGGTTGGAAGGGACCTTAGTAGGTCATCTAGTCCAACCCCCTGCTCAAAGTAGGACCAATCCCCAATTTTTGCCCCAGATTGCCCTCTCAAGGATTGAACTCACAACCCTGGGTTTAGCAGGCCAATGCTCAAACCACTGAGCTATCCCTCTCCTCACCTGTCTCATCATGATCCCAGACAGGGCCGGCGCAAGGAAGTTTCGCGTCCTAGGCGAAACTTCCTTGCACCGGCCCTGCGCCCCCCACTAGCTAACGCCGCCCACCCCAGCGGCAAACCACCGCCCGACAGGCTTGCCACCCGGCTGCGGCTGGGCTCGGATCCCTGCCCCCCCTCTGCAGCTGGGGGGCTGGGCTCGGCTCCCTGCCCCCCCTCGCAGCCCAGGCGCAGGGCTCGGCTCCTGGCCCCCCTCCGCAGCGTGGGTGGGAATGGGGTCTGGGTTCGGCTCCCCGCCCCCCTCGCGGCACGGGCGCAGGGCTCGTCTCCCGGTCCCCCTCCCACGGCGGGGGGGGCTGGGCTCAGCTCCCGCCCCCCCGCCTGCGGTAGTTTACCTCGGCTGGGGGCAGGGGCAGGGGCAGCAGCTCAGGGGAAGCTGCGTTCCCGGCGGCGTTTTGAATCGCCGCCGGGAATCTCCGCCCCCCAAATGCTGGCGCCCTAGGCGACCGCCTAGGGTCGCCTAGTGGGCGCTCCGGCCCTGATCCCAGATGCAGTGGAGTAAATCTGGAGTAACTGCACTGAATTCAATGTTGCTGGCGCAGTGAAACATCGGCACAAGTGAGATCAGACTCCGGCTCTCTTCTTGCAATGCTGTAGTGGAATCCCAGTAATACTGGGGGAGGGCGGTCACAGCAGTAGGTTCCGGTGGGAAGAGCCACTGGCTGATTCTTAATGGAGGATCATTTTACTCCTCCAACTCTTCCTGAACTCATCTGGTTTTAAAAGATAAGTAGGTCTGGGGCGGTTTGATACTTGGATGGGAGACCTCCAGGGGTAAAAGGTGTTTGTGGCACGGGCTTTTATTCTTTATTTTTTTGCCACTAAACCTGTCAAGAGCAGGCTCGGTTATTAACCAATGAATGTTCACTTGTTTGAAGATTTCCCCGTTTATATTCTCCCAGATGCTGTTTTTTTGGGATCATCTATACAAATGATGATTTTGGGGGGGATTGGTCCTGCTTTGAGCAGGGGGTTGGACTAGATGACTTCCTAAGGTCCCTTCCAACCCTGATATTCTACGATTCTATGAAATGTATTAACTCCCTCTCTTATTGTTTACTCAAATTAACATACATAAATAAGGGACAAAGTGTCCTGTGGCACCTTATAGACTAACAGAGGTATTGGAGTGTAAGCTTTCGTGGGTGAATACCCACTTCATCGGATGCAAGCAGTGGAATTGGGTATTCACCTACGAAAGCTTACGCTCCAATACCTCTGTTAGTCTATAAGGTGCCACAGGACCCTTTGTAGCTTCTACAGATCCAGACTAACACGGCTACCCCTCTGATACTTGATACATAAATAAGACACCCCAAGACCTGCTCTAGGTGCCAGGATAAACTACCGCCTGAGCCCAATGGAACTGATCAGCTCCAGCCACTTGGGTTTCTGGCTCAGAAATCAGCTGCTGAACTGGAATTAATTTGCAAATAAGATACCGTCAATTTAGGTTTGAACAGCCTGGGAGTGGCTGGGTCATTTCACAAATTGAATCTATTTCCCCATGTTAAGTATCCTCACACCTTCTTGTCAACTGTCTGATATGGGCCATCTTGATTATCACTACAAAAGTTTTTCTCCTGCTGCTAACAGCTCATCTTAATTAATTAGCCTCTTTTGAGTTGGTATGGCAACTTCCACCTTTTCACATTTTATCTGTATGTATGTATATATATATCTTCCTACTATATGTTTCATTCTCTGCATCCGATGAAGTGGGCTGTATGCAGTGTATGTAGCATAACCACGAAAGCTTATGTTTAAATAAATTCGTTAGTCTCTAAGGTGCCACAAGTACTCCTGTTCTTTTTTCAGAAATCAAGGACACTTCCAATTCCATGGGGTCCATAGTGAGAAACAACAAGTTGGTTTCTCGCTGCTCTTAAGATGATCCTAACTGCCCCCTCTACATCTCACTCTGGATCCCACGCCGCAGTGTCTAAGCAGATCCTGGTGTCAACCAAGTGGACACAGAGAGTATGTTCTTTTCCCAATCTGTATGTGATCAAATTAAGCCCAGAGCATGAGAGAAATCTGCTGGCCCCTGTGCCAGGATAGTAGACACTCTTCACCAGGCAAATGGGATTATTGCAGGTTGCTTTGTCCCCAGAGCTTTGTTCTCAATATTCCTTTTGTTATGCAAGGAGCCTCTCTGGAGGAACTCCCTTTGCTTTAGCTGGCTACTCACTAACCTGCCTTCAAGACATAATGTGGTGTTTAAGTGCCAAGCACTGGGCTGTTGAAGGAGAGCAGTGGCTGCGTGGAGAACACAGATAGAGCTGGCATGGGCAGTAACGTCTTGATTCAAAGCCGAGCAATGTCAGCGGGAGTCTTTCCACTGACTACACTGGGCTTTGGGTCGGGGTTTGAAAGCCTTGGCCGAGCTCTGCTCTTTGCAAGGTCAGATTCCACAGGTCTTATCTAAGGCATTTCCTAAGGGCTGTGTTGTTTCTCATGAGCTCTTCAGCATCTCCTAAGCTGAGCACCAAAAGCTTCTTCCCCTGGCAAATTGGCCCATTATCTGATTGGTGGCAATTGGTTTTTCCTCTTGCATTGCTTAGGTTCTTTGTACTGTAGTTTCAGTCACAGCCTCCTTAAATAATTCCTCCCTCTTCGTTACGTTTTCTATTTGTAGACATTTTTCATGAGCCCGTTGTTTCTGTTTTTTCTCTGGAATGTACTTATTAGTGCTGGCATTTGACTTGGTGCCGTGTGACATTTTGATGAAAAAACTAGAATGGTGTAAAATTAGCATGCTACACATTGACCACTGTACCGATGCAGCTGCGCCTCTGTAAGATCTCTCGTGTAGCGGCTGTATGCCGACCGGATAGAGCTCCCCCTTTGACAGAATTAAACCACCCCCAACGAGTGGTTGTTAGGTCGGTGTAACTGATGTCGCTCAGGGAGGTGTTTTTTCACACCCCCGAGCAGCGTAAATTTTGCCGACATAAGTGGTAGTGTAGACGTGGCCTAAAAGCTGGCTCACTGATAGGTGTCGCAATGTAATTATCAATGGGGAATCGTCAATGAGTGGGTGTGTCTCCAGTGGGGTCCTCCAGGGATCAGTTTTTGGCCCTACGCTATTTAACGTTTTTATCAATGACTTGGAAGAAAACATCACATCATCACTGATAATTTACAGGTGACAGAAAAACTAGGGGAGTGGTAAATAATGAAGAGCTCAGGTCACTGATAGACAGCAATCTGGATTGCTTGGTAAACTGGGCACAAGCAAACAATATGATTTTTAATACGGCTAAATGTAAAGGTATAGATCTAGGGACAAAGAATGTCGGCCATATTTACAGGAGGAGGGACTCTACCCTGGGAAGCAGTGACTCTGAAAAAACTTGGGGGTGGTGGTGGTGTAGTGGATAATTCGCTGAGCATGAGCTCCCAGTGCGACACTGTAGCCAAAAGGGCTAATGTAATTCTTGGATGTATAACGGGAATTTTGAATAGGAGGACAGAGGCTATTTTTTACCTCTATAGTTGGCACTGGTGCGACCTCTGCTGGAATACTGTGTCCAGTTCTGAAAATCCACAAGTCATGTTTGTATCCGAAGAAGTGGGTATTGACCCACGAAAGCTTATGCTTCAATACCTCTGTTAGTCTATAAGGTGCCACAGGACCCTTTGTCGCTTCAAGTCAAGAAGGATGTTGGTAAATTGGAAAGGGTTCAGAGAAGAGCCACGAGAATGTTTAGGATTAGAAAACATGGTTTATAGCAGTAGACTTAAGGAGCTTAATCTATTTAGCGTAACTAAGAGAAGGTTAAGGAGTGACTTGATCACGTCTGTAAGTGCCTACACAGAGAACAAAGACTTAATAATGGGCTCTTCAATTTAGCAGAGAAAGCGATAACAATATCCAATGGCTGGAAGTTGAAGCTGGACATATTCAGACTGGAAATAAGGCGTACATTTCTAACAGTGAGGGTCATTAACCATTGGAACAATTTACCAAGGGTCATGGTGGACTCTACATCACTGGCAAGTTTTAAATCAAAATTGGGTGTTTTTCTAAAAGCTCTGCTCTAGGAATGATTTTGGGGGCAGTTCTCTGGCCTGTGTTTTATAGGAGGTCAGCCTAGATGTTTACAATGAACTTATGAATCTGTGAATCTAGTACAGACATTGTTTATTGTACGTATTACAGGAGGAGGCAGAAGCCACAGTTATGATTCAGGGCCCATTTTGCCGAGGGTCGCCTAGTGGGCGCTCCGGCCCTGCCTAGAGTCACCGAGGGAAAATCAATGTGGAATCTCTGTGATGCCGTTTGTACTGACTCAGAATTGAACCGTCAAATTAATTCACTGATTCATGGGCTCTTCGGAGGACCGTGCCGTCTGAGGCTGTGTCAATGGGAGGCTTTCCTCTGGCTTCTGTGGGATTGGAATCAGACCTGGGCTCTGTAATCCTGCCAGGTAGCTGCAGTTAAACTGCTCTGCAGACTTGCTAGGAAACCAGCCCCTTCCTGCAGGATCAGGCAGTGACATTTTGACCGGATGATGCCACGTGTGTAACTATATTTTCTTGCTATGAAGTGATGGGGGTGGAGCTGTTTGAAAACTGGTCTCGGCTTGTTCTAGCTGCATTCTCCAGGCCTCCCACTCGTGTAGTTCAATTAGTCTCTCTTAATAAAGCATTTATCTGTTTTTTCTACTTTGACCCTGGACTCTTAGGAGCCCTAGTCATGAACCAGGACTGCATTACGCTAGGTGCTGTATAAACACAGCACAGAGATCTTACTCTCTGGGTGCTCAGTAACAATAAACAGTGACCCCCAAATTGCACCTAGCCGTTCGAGTAAAGCTGGGCCAATACGCCAGTAATCACAATGTCTGTATTAAAAAACATGACGGAACTGTCAAAACACCCGCGCCTGTGTTCAGCTGCTGATCAGAGCCCAGCTCTCTGGCCTTCGCTCCCTTTACTGAGGAGCATTTCAAAATCTTGCCCTTCTTTTCATTAGACGGAGAAGAAGCAGAAGAGACTGTGCTGGCTTCCTGGACCATCATGGAGCCACTTGGGGTAGGGCTAGCGATCAAGGTGACTGGTGGGGAAGAGCCCAGTGTACACAACCTATGACATGTATGCCGTGGGGCTTGTGGCCTAATTGTGCCCCCGCTCTCACTGGAACTGTGGGGTGATAGTGGTGTTGTAGCCAAAGCCAAGATTGGAGTGTGCCCTGCCCACTGCTAGGTGGGTGTGCTGGGAGAGCTGGAGAAGAGGTCTCTGCTCCCCACCTTTGCTAGGTTAGCTGTCAACTTTAAAAAACAATGAGCAGTTGCAAAGAGCACTTGACTCCCCGCCAGGCCCCACTGGAGTCGTGTGAGTAAGGCACTCCCCAGTGAAAGTGGAGCATGTGCTTGCAAAATGCGTGTTGCATCCTCTTTTAGTGTCCGGGCCGCAGAGGATAACAGCCCACCACTGCTTTAGTTCAAGTTATTCCTTCCCTACCAGTGGTCATGAATGAATTCCTGTCCAATTTGCACTATAAACTCTCTAGGAAATGCACTGTGCTTCTCTGTGTGTTTCTATAAAGCATCTAACATGCTTCTGGCATTGTAATAATAACCAAGCTTGTTTGGCAAGTCAGATGAATTCTCTGGTCTTCCATGTGATGCCCGTCTATAAATAACACATCATGTCATTCCCACTTTGTTTGTCAGAGCCAGTGTGAGCTCATATCTCGATTGCCACCCACCATCCATTGGCACCTGTCTCTTTGCAAATTAGTCCTTATAAAATATTGGACCAGCTCTAGCCAGGAAGGAGTTGTTTCCCCCATACAAATTAGCCCAGGTGCACTGTGGATTTTTGTTCCTGCCTGTGAAGCAGCAGGCAATGATCACTGCAGAAGGTAGGATGCTGAACAACTTGAATGTGTGGTCTGTTCTGGGATGTCAGATCTTCTGTGTGTAATGGTGATTAAGTAATTCAGACATGGTAATGAGAGGAGACTGAACCTAGGGTCTTAAGTCCCAAACTGTAGGCCTGTATTACTCAAAGGAGAACTCTTGTAGCTATAAGAAGGAGGTTGTTGAAATTGCTTGGACCAACCCGCAGAGGGAGGCATGCTCACTCTCTTAGCCAGTGTCATAGAATCATAGAAATGTCGGGCTGGATGAGACGTCAAGTGGTCATCAAGTCCAGCCCCCTGCATAGACCATCCCTGACAGGAATAATCTCTTCTTAAAAACCTCCAATAACTGGGATTCCACAGACTCCCTTGAAAGCCTGTCCCAGAGCTTAACTACCCTTGTAGTTAGAAAGTTTTTCCTAATATCTAACCTAAATCTCCCTTGCGGTAGATTAAGCCCATTACTTCCTGTGCTACCTTCAGCGGATATGGAGAACAATTCATCACTGTCCTCTTTACAGCAGATCTTAACATGTTTGCAGACTGTGATCCCTCCCCCCTCAGTCTTCTTTTCTCAAGCTTAAACATACCCAGTTTGGAAAAGTTTGTAAAAAGTTCAAGTTATCTAAAACATTTACAGAAAGTTCAGGTTTTGTAAACCTTTTATCATTTTTGCTGCACTCCTCTGGACTTTCTCTAATTTATCCACATCGTTTGGTGCCCAGAATTGAACACAGTACAGCATCTGAGGCTTCGCCGGTGCCAAGTACAACAGGACAATTACCTCCTCTGTCTTATATACAACACTCCTGCTAATCCACCCCAGAATGATATCAGCTGTATCACATTGTTGACTCGTATTCAATTTGTGATCCGCTATAACCCCCAGCTCCTTTTCAGCAGTGCTTCCACCTAGCCATTAGAAAAGGTTCAGAGAAGGGCAACTAAAATGATTAGAGGTTTGGAACGGATCCCATATGAGGAGAGATTAAAGAGGCTAGGACTTTTTAGCTTGGAAAAGAGGAGACTAAGGGTGGATATGATAGAGGTATATAAAATTATGAGTGGTGTGGAGGAAGTGAATACGGAAAAGTTATTTACTTGTTCCCATAATAGAAGAACTAGGGGCCAAACAATGAAATTAGTGGTCAGCAGGTTTAAAACAAATAAAAGGAAGTTCTTCTTCACACAGCGCAGTCAACCTGTGGAACTCCTTGCCTGAGGAGGCTGTGAAGGCTAGAACTATAACAGGGTTTAAAAGAGAACTGGATAAATTCATGGAGATGAAGTCTATTAATGGCTATTAACGAGGATGGGTAAGGAATGGTGTCCTTAGCCTCTGTTTGTCAGAGGAGGGGTGATGGATGGCAGGAGAGAGATCACTCGATCATTACCTGTTAAGTCCACTCACTCCGGGGCACCCGGCATTGGCCACTGTCAGTGGACAGGATACTGGGCTGGATGGACCTTTGGTCTGACCCAGTACGGCCATTCTTATGTTCTTAGCCAGTTATTCCCCATTTTGTTTCTGTGCATTTGGCTTTTCCTTCCGCACTGTACGCTGCATGCACTTAAGTTCATTAAATTTCACTTTGTGGATTTCAGACCAATTCTCAAATTTGTCAAGGTTGTTTTGAATTCTGATCCTGCCTTCCAAAGTGCTTGCAACCCCTCCCAGCTTGATGTCATCTGCAAATGTAATAAGCATACTCTCCTCTTCATTACCCAAATCATTAATGAATATTGGACAATACCGGACCCAGTACTGGCCTCTGTAGTACCCCAGAAAATTCGCCATCCCAGTTCGACAGTGAACTGTTGATAACAGTCTTTCAACCAGTTGTGCACCCACCTTATAGTAATTTAATCTAGAGCACTTTTCGCTACTTTCATTATGAGAATGTCATATAGGACTGTGTCAAAATCAAGCTATATCACGCCTACTGCTTTCCCCTTCTCCACTCGGCTGGTAACCTTGTCAAAGAAGGAAACTAGGTTGGTTTGTCATGATTTGTTCTTGAGAAGTCTATGCTGGTTTTTCCTTATTATCCTGTGTGTAACATTATGGTTTTGGAAAAGAACGTGCTGAGAAAGTATTTACAAATTGGTGTCACAGAGGGCGTTAGGGGAACTTTTCAGAGGCATAAATAGCAGTTGGATGCCCAGCTGCCATTTATGCCTTTGAAAATTCCCCCCTCTGTGTCTGGGTCTAATCCCAAAACCCTAATCGATGCACAGGAAAAACTATCACTGGGTTCAATGAGAGTTTGGTCTGTAATAGCGGCTGAGAACATCAGGATATGGTCCACTTTGATGCTCACTAGCAGCAGGTGACAGGGATGGGGATTGTAGACCAGGAACAAATAACATTCCTGCAACTCTCTAACATAGGGTGTGTTTCCCTTTTGCAGCTCACTCGCTGGTGTGCTTCACCTGTAGCGAAGCGTCCTCCAACTGGGGTTGTCTAGCACCAGCTACATGTCCCAGTGATGCAAACTACTGTGTGACTACGTATCTTGGTGCAGGAATTGGTAAGTTTGGGCGTAATCTGTCTATTGTCTCTCCATAGCGTTTTCCCAGATGACGTCCTGCTCCTGCTCCGGATCACTGGGTTTTCCTTCCTCCATCTGCTGGAAGGATGAGACGTTGCTGCTGTGTAATTGGGGAATCACTCCTTGAAACCGAACGGCAGGAGAACTTTGTTGGGACATGCTAAGGGGGCGGGAGCCCTCGTGCTCATTAGTGAGGTCTGCAGCTGAGTGAGTGACAGAGAGGAGGGCAGTGGGGCAATGTCAGGCTTCCTGTACGCCAGTGGGGGGGCTCCATATCTACCCCTCCAGCATTGGCTGAAGTCCTGAAATGAGACTCTTTATAGCCCAGTCCTGCAGCCGCTCCCCAGCAGGGGGTACTGCTACTGCTGAGGTGTGTGAGGGCTGGGACTGAGTTCCCACCCGCTCCTCAGCGGCAGGGGCTGCCATGGATGTGAAAGGGAAGGAGGCTGCCTGCCTGAGTGGCTGCCAGCCGTGACCGGCACGAGGGAGCCGTTAGAAAGGGCTCCGAGGATCCTCTGCTTCTCAGCAGTGGTCCTCAGGGGAGCAGCCTGCTCTGCTCTGCTGCATTCTTGTGGCATCGAGCCCACGCCCCTTTCCCTCCGGTTTGTTGGGGGGAAAGATGGCTGCCTTTGTCCCTGGACCGCAGGGGAAAGGACGTCTCCCAGCCCTGCTCCACATACGCCCGATTGCACCCAGCAGCAATTATACACAAGTGTCAATGTCATTGCCAACCTCTGCATTTTGAGCGGACTGTAAGTAGACAGTTCATGGGGAGGCGCACTGATATCACTTGCGATGTGGTTCAGTTAACAAAAGTAGGGCCAGCCTATTGAGTTGTGCAGGGATATCGCCCAGGGGATGAGAATGTTAGGCTCTGATAGAGGCCTCCCTACGGGATGGGGGAGCAGGCAGATACCGGACACAGTGTTGGTATATAATACTATACATATTTGTATTGATTACAATATAAACCCTACTCATTCCACATTCACACTCCTTTCATACTACACCAGAATCTGAAGATCCGAAGGAAATCCCGATGGCCAGTCGAAATTCAGTCCGATCACAAGGCATGTGGGGGCCCCACATTACACGCCTCTTCTTTTTCAGAGCTCTGGGTCGATGTCTGACTCCAAATTTCATCAACGTTGTTTTTGTTTACGAAGTCTTTCACCCATCACTCTAGGCAAAGGGTTCTGGGCAGGCCACCTTAATCCAAGACATTCCATTTCCCCCAATTCTTGCATAACTGCGGAGCTGGTGTTATTCCCTTCCTGCTAATTCTTCATATTCCCCATGGAAATAAGTTGTTTTTGCACAGATAATTCATAACCAGGAATCCTTGCTTCAGCGGCCAGCACACAACTCACGTACTCATATCAAACAAACAAAGCATTTATATTAGGTCCTATAGCATTGCTGGCCGTTGTAACTGCCCTGCATAATTGACATTATGGGCCTTACTTTCTCAGTCTGGCCTCCTTTCGCACCTGGGGAAGCCATGCAATGGTTTAAGCACCAAACATCTCACGTGCTGGTGCAAGGTTCCACTGTTGGCATGTGCAAGTGAGAGAATTCGCACACTCCAATCCCAGTGCCTGGCTGCTTGTGCATGCACAAAAGGAGGCCGGGTTGAAGCTTTTTTGGGTATATTGGTGTCTGCTGCTTAATGAGCTGTGCGGTGACCTAGCTATTACCAGCTCTTTAAAGCTCTGAGGCTCAACAGCAGGAGACAGGACTCAGTCACTTCTGTGCTGCATCCCCGCAGCCCTCACTGAACTCCCAAAGCCCTGTCCCAGCATGCAGTGGGCAGAGTGTGACAATCCGGAATGGATTCTCAGGGTTCTTTGGCTGTTCCCACGTCCTGGCCAGAAATCTGAAGGGAATGTTCCCGGATTCTTACATACGGGTCTGTAATGGCTAGGAAGAGACTAGTGCTGTTTTCATGTATATGTAACCCTTCTGCCAGGATGAGTTGACAGCAGCAAGGGCCAGGTTCAGTACATAGGGGTTCCCTTCGCAACAATGCAATGCAAAACCGGCTCAAGCCCCCACCCAGTAACCTGGGAAAATCTTATACACACCCCTGGGCGCCTCAAAGAGGCAATACTTCCCCTCTCGCAAGCACAGAGCCTCAGTGTAACAGAAATCTTTAATAGCAGCAGGTAAACGATACCAGCCTTAAATTGGGAAAACACCGCAACTAGGCTCTATAAGCCAAACTGTGAGCAAGACCCACCCCAGCCAATTGGGCCGTGCCCTGTCCCTTGGGTTCTTGAGTCCAGCAACCCAAACATCACCCAAAGTCCCCAAAAGTCCATGAACCCAAAAGTCCAGTCCCAGAGTTCAAAAGTTCATCTGCAGGGTGCTACACGCCACCCGCCTGGGCAGCAATGGGAAGGGGCGGGGGGTAAGGGACACCTTACGTGGCGTGAAGATGATTGCCTCACCCTTCCGTGGGGCTTCACTCTGCTCCGCCAGCCGTCTCACTGGCCGCTCTGCTCCGCCAGCTGTCCCGCAAGCCGCTACCGCTGTCCCCACGAACTGCTCTGTCCCACCAACAGCGCCGCTCCACCAGCCGTCCTGCAAGCTGCTCCAACTGCAACCACGAACTGCTCCGCTCTGCCAGCAGCACCACTCCGACTGTCCTCACAAACTGCTCTGCTTTGCCAGCAGCACCACACCATCAGCTGTCTTGCCAACTGCTCCACCAGCCACTTATCTTCAGGCTCCCCCACTACTTAACACAGTGCTCAGTGATTTCAGCTTAGTGATTTCAGCTCAGAAGGCTGTTAGCACTTTAGTGATTTCAGCTTGTAGTTTAGGGGAGCCCTAGTGCTCAGTTGCACTATTAGCCCAGAGTGATTTCAATTCAGCAGTCAGAAACCAGACTCTCAAGGAACTCAACATTAGCTCTGATATTCCACAGTGGAGAGAGGCAGAGATGCTGCAATTGGTGTCTCAGACCCTCACAAGGGTCCTACACCACCAGGAATTATGCTTGATCTTAGCCAAAAGGCCGAGAAGCAATCCCCCGTCCCCAGCCTCTCTCAATTCATTGGGCTTTGGAACCCATGTCCCTTGGCTGGCGAGTGTTGTTTAGTTCATGGCAAGTTCCCCTTTAACATGACAAAAGGCCAAGTACAGTTCCACTGGCCATGATTTACATAAGCAGTATAACAGTTTATTCTTCCTGCCCCAATAACAGAAATTCCTGCCCCAATACAGAAAACTGAGGATCCTACAGCAGCCCAAAATGCCCATCTGGGCCACTATGGCTCATACCAGGCAGGGTGGGTGTGCCTATGCAAATTGGATCAGCCCCTGGAGTGCTTTGCCATGACTCACCACCAGATGTCAGGGTGGAGCTCATCCTGACTCTGCTTACATCCTCCCCCCAGCCGAGAATTTGTCGTCCCGACAAATCACACTCCCCTTATACCAACTCATTGGTTTCCTCCAAAGGGCCTCAGAAAGCCCACTTTAGCTTCCACCAGCCTGTGTGCTAAATGTATTGGCTCCTCACTAGTCACCCCAGGTGCGTCATAAGTTAACCGTTTTACTGGTCTTATTACCCTGTCCCTTCTATTGAGAATCTCTGTTGCAGGGGTAGGAGGGACATCTTCTTGAGTGATGGATAGAGAGGTTTCCTGTGAGGGTCCCTCGGCTACTGGCATAGGCCCCTGCATCTCTGGTTCCGACAGTGGAAGGTCCACCGTGTCTAGGGCCCCCTCCACCTGGAATTCTCCACTGTCCGATAACCTGTGGGCGTCATCAACGGGGGGTCCCATCGGTGGCACAGGAGTGCCCGGAACAGGCCTAAATATCTCTGCCATGGGGTTGAGGGCTGGAGAGGGGGAGCTCTCTATTGGCTCAGCTGATCGAGACTGAAATCTTGTCTTCATTCCAGGATACACCAGGGTCATGTCTTCCTCCTCAGTCTCACTCTCTGACGTGCTGAATAGGGGTAGGTTAGCTTCGGAGGACCTGTTGTCCGTGTTGGATGGCGGCTGTGGCCTGGCACTTCTGTTCTGCCTGGCTGCCCTGTCATGGCCCATCTCATAAGGGGTGCCAACCAACTCCCCCACAGGGAGCAAAAGATTTCTATGCACCGTCTTTATTTGCCCTGGACCCTCTTCAGGTTTGATCTTGTAGACCGGCAGATCTCCTAGCTTTTCCATCACTAGGTAGGGTATTGCTTTCCATCTGTCAGCTATCTTATGTTTGCCAGCAATACCCAAATTCCGCAGCAGGACTCTGTCCCCTGGCTGGAGCTCCTGCAAACGTACCCTAGCATCATATCGATGTTTGTTGCGGTCTGCGTTCTTCCGAGCTGCAGATGTAGCCAAGTGATAAGCATCCCGCAGCTTCTCTCGTAGTTGGGATACATATTGCTGATGAGTTTCATAGCTATCACCATCCTCTGATACACCAAAGCACAAGTCTATGGGTAATCTTGGTTCTCGCCCAAACATCAAGAGATATGGGGTGACTCCTGTAGCATCGTTCTTTGTGGCGTTGTAGGCATGCACCAGAAATGCGACATGTTGGCTCCAGGTTGCCTTCTGTTCTGGTCGCAAAGTCCCCAACATATCTAATAGGGTTCGGTTGAACCTCTCTGGCTGAGGATCACCTTGGGGGTGATAAGGTGTTGTCCTAGACTTCTTAATTCCCGCTATCCTCAGCATCTCCTTCAGAAGGTGACTCTCAAAGTCCCGCCCCTGATCCGAATGTATCCGGGCTGGGAATCCATAAACTGAGAAATATTTCTCCCACAGTACTCGAGCGACAGTGGTGGCCCTCTGATCACGTGTGGGATATGCCTGTGCATACCGCGTGAAATGGTCGGTCACTACTAGAATGTTCCCAACATTCCTCTTGTCTACTTCTAAGGACAAGAAATCAATGCATACCAACTCCAAAGGTTTGGTGCTGGTGATGTTCTTGAGATATGCAGCCCTTGTGGGCAGAGTTTTCCTTTGAACACATCGAGCGCAAGTCTCACATTTCCTGCGAACATCTTCAGCCATCCGGGGCCAATAGAACCTACTACGAATAAGTTCTAGGGTCCTTTCCATCCCTAAATGTCCAAAGTCATCATGCAGGGCCCTCATGGCCAGGGCTCTGTACTCTTTTGGCAGCACTAGTTGTGCTCGTTGCTTTTGTAAAGGGTCAGTGGTCATTCGGTGTAGCACTCCCTGAATCAGTTTTAGTTTGGTCCATTCTCTTAATAGTAGTTTACCCTCGGGGCTAGGTGGGATAACCACAGCTGGGCTTCGCCCCTCCCTTTTGGCCAGTAGGGTATCACAAATGTCAACATCTTGCAGCTGGGCCTCTTGCCAGTCAGCCGCATTAAGCATGGGCAAAGGAGATTGGTCCAATGCAATATAGTTCACTGAAGCAGAAGGCACGCATTCAGGGGGCAGGCCCAGAGCTTCTGCAACACATCCATGAAGGCTCTCCTGGGCCTGTGGCTCTCGACGACTCACACTGCAAATAGCTCTCACTCCATCCGTGGGTATCACAGCAACTTCTGGAGCCTGCGGACGCCTGGACAATGCATCAGCATCTACATTGCTTCTCCCCGATCGGTATTGGATGCTGAACTCATAGCCAGCCAAGGCGGCCACCCATCTTTGTCCTGTAGCATCCAGCTTAGCACTTGTTAACACATATGTCAGTGGGTTGTTGTCTGTCCACACCTGGAACTGAGCACCATACAAGTAGTCTCGAAATTTCTCAGTGATGGCCCATTTCAAGGCCAAGAACTCCAGCTTGTGGATGGGATAGCGAGTTTCACTGTCAGACAGTCCTCGGCTGGCAAAGGCTACAGGTTTACGGTTGCCTTCCACTTCCTGGTACAGTACTGCCCCCAGACCCTCCAAACTGGCATCAGTATGTAAGAGAAAGGGTTTGCTTGGATCAGCAAAGACTAGGACTGGAGCCTGAGTTAGGCGAGTAATGATTTCCTGAAAAGCCCTTTCACATCTCTCACTCCACCGTGGCCCAAACGCTTCGAAGGGGCCATAGTGTCTCTGCACAGGAGGCTTTCGGGGGCCCCTCTTGTTCTTGGTCTTAGATTTGTTCTTGTTGGACTGATATCCCCTGGTAAGATCATTCAGAGGTTTTACAATCGTAGCATAGTTCTTCACAAATCTACGATAGTAGCCACTAAATCCAAGGAAGGTCTTGAGTTCTCTGTAGTTACTTGGGCATGGCCAGGTAGTGAGTGCTTCTATTTTATCGGGATCAGTACTCACACCCTCTTGGGACACAATGTGACCCACATACTTCACAGAGGTTCGGCAGAACTGGCATTTGTCAATTGAAAGCTTCAAACCATATGCCTCCAACCTATCAAGCACTTTAAGAAGTCTTTCTTCATGCTCCTCCAAGGTTCTTCCAAACACAATCAGGTCGTCCAAATAAACTAGCACTTGCAGTAAATTCATGTCTCCCACAACTTTCTCCATAAGACGTTGAAATGTAGCAGGTGCCCCAGAAATCCCTTGGGGCATGCGTTCAAACTGGTAGAACCCTAATGGGCAGATGAAGGCTGTCTTCTCCTTATCTTCTTCTCCCAGAGGGATCTGGTAGTATCCACTCCGAAGATCCAACACAGAGAACCACTGGCTACCCAGCAAACAGTCCAAGGCATCTTGTACTCGAGGCATGGTGTACTGATCCACTATAGTGCGCCTGTTTAGGGTGCGGTAGTCAATACACATCCGGATCTTCCCACTCTTCTTACGAACCACCACAATGGGAGAGGCATAGGGGCTACAGGACTCTGTAATGATACCGTTCGCGATCAGTTCTTGCAGGTGATGACGTACGTCTTCCATCTCAGAGAGAGCAATCCTCCTAGATCTCTCTCTGAAGGGTCGGGGATCTTGTAGCCTGATGTGGTGTTCCACTCCTTTGGCACATCCCACATCCCACTCATGCAGTGAGAATACCTTGGATCTCTCACAAAGCTTCTTCCTCAGGCGATCCTTCCACTCCTCAGTCAACGGTGAGTCACCGAAGTCTAACTTTGCAGGATCCATCGCCGGAACTTCAGCTTCACACTGGGGTCTCACAATGGTTTCAGGCTCAAAGATGTCTGCAATCTTCTGCCCTGGTTTTACGAGCACACTCTGGCTTGTTTCATTAGCAATAAGTATAGTCACCTCTTCCTGGGCTTCAGCAGGTAGGGTTATGACTCCACTGAGGACCAGCACTCCTTCAGGGAGCCCTCCCTGGGTCGGCTGCTCTACCACTGCTAATGTTCCCTTACTGCCTTTCAGGCAGGTACTCATGACAATCACCTCCTTTTCTGTCATTGCAGGCACCACTAAGGGGACCAGGCCCGCATACTTCAATGCTCCCACCGGCAAATCAGGCATCACTTTTCTTGTGTCCTCAATTTTCCTGTAGGCTGCGGCACAATGTGTGTGTATCACCAAGGTGTTCAGGTATTGTTCCCCTGCTCGCTGTCTGCAGTAATCTGCCAGTACCTTAAAGAGGCTGGAGTTGGTCCCTATGAGCACGGACACGTCAGAGACTCCTTTAGGGTCGGGGCAAATTAAAGCAGCAGTGTCCACCTCCTGTCTTACTCCAGCGATCTCTTCTGGGAATTCCAGGTGTACTATGACATACCCGATAGGGGTAGTCATCCATGCTGAGGCCACATAGGCCAAGCCCTGTCAGGGGCTGTATAGGCAGATGCCCAAGCATCTGCTGGTAGAAAGACTGGAATATGATAGTCACTTGGGATCCCGTGTCAAGCACTGCTCTACATTCTGTCCCTTCAATCCTTACAGTGACCTCCGCTCGAGGTCCTATCAATCCTGGTGGGATTCGGGCGGCAGGGTTCTCTCTGGGGGAGCCTCCAAATCCTGCAGGCCTAGGCGGCTCCCTTCCCAGGCCCTGGGGCCGTTTCCCGACTTCCCCCAGGTGGTCCTCAGCTTTTGATATACTAGCGTGGGATTCTCTGTATTCTGACACCTTGCAGCAATGTGCCCACCCTGGCCACACCGGTAGCAGAAGAAGGATTGTCCTTTCCCTTGTCGCCTGGGTGGGGCAGAGGTTCCAAATGTGGTCTTCAGGACTGAAGTAGTGGGGGGTTCCTTGTACCCTGAAGTCTTTGCTGAATTGATGGTATTCGCTAGTTCAGCCACTTTCTGTGTCAGGACCTGCACTTGTTGAGTAAGTTCCTCTTGAGGAGTCACCATCAGTGCCTTGGGCGTTCGTATGGATGTTGATCCAGTCGCCTGGTGTGGCTGAGCCTCCCAGACCTCGCTAGCTGCCTGCCTCTCCTCCTCCTCTCGGACCTCTTTTATCAGCTGAGAGTAACTCGGTGGATTGTCTTGCCTTTCCCTTAACCGAAGGTGGAGAAGAATTGGGTTCTGATATTGAATTCCTCTCACAATCTGGGCCAATCTAGTCCGGTCCATTTGCTCAACCACTACCGCTCCCCTCATGATGGCTCTCTGTAGTAATTTCTCCAACCTCTGGATATAGCCAGAAACCTTCTCTCCCTTTTGTTGCCTGGCATTGAGGAACTTGCAGTAAACATCCTCTGAGCCCTCGGTTCTCCCAAAGGCGTGATCAAGGGCCTCTAGGCAATCCTTCACCTTGACCCCAGGGTTACTGAGCTTCAGGGTGCGAATCACATCTAGGGCTGGCCCCCTGAGGCACTCTACTAGTCGCCGTCTCTTTTCAGCATCAGGCACTGCCCACTCCTGCAGCATTTCAGTGGTGTGTTCAAGCCAGGGTTCAAATGCTTCCTCCCCCGGTATTGGGGTGGGACCCCCAGAAAATAACCTCAGTTTACGATACGGGCTTGACTCAGGGTGGGGTGGCACCACTTTCTCTAATGCTTTCCCCAAAGCCTTCACCCACTCATCAGGTGAAGGAGCAGGCTCCAGGTGTGGGACTCCTGGGTCAAGGCCCAACAGACCCGGCATATCAGCCAAAGTCTTTCCCTCTTTCCCCAAAAAGGCTGACATTTTCTTTAAAAACTCTACATTGGAGGCAGGGGCTGGTGAGGGCTGACTCCCAGTGGCTATTACCCTCCACACACCATCTTCCACTGCTATCGTGCCTGGAACCTGTAGAGGGTCCACAGCCGATGGCAGCTCACACAGTACAGCAAAAGCCCCCTCCTCCCTCACAAACATGCGCCCACGCATTTTGCACTTACTCAGGTACTTAGTGGATGTCCTTAATATAGGTTCTATTGATCCCTCATTGAACGCCTCTGACACCCCCGTCACCAGAAGACAGTTCTTAGGGTCAATAGTCATCCCTTTGCACCAATCCTCTAGCAAGTGTAGGGCCATTATACAAACTGTAATTTTTTCCAAATATAACAGATCAAGACAACAACAAAATTTTGGGTTTTCCCAATTTAATGGCTCACCCAAGATGTGCTTACGAGGGGTACTGACCCAGATCCCGGACGAGCCCCCAAAAATGTAACCCTTCTGCCAGGATGAGTTGACAGCAGCAAGGGCCAGGTTCAGTACATAGGGGTTCCCTTCGCAACAATGCAATGCAAAACCGGCTCAAGCCCCCACCCAGTAACCTGGGAAAATCTTATACACACCCCTGGGCGCCTCAAAGAGGCAATACTTCCCCTCTCGCAAGCACAGAGCCTCAGTGTAACAGAAATCTTTAATAGCAGCAGGTAAACGATACCAGCCTTAAATTGGGAAAACACCGCAACTAGGCTCTATAAGCCAAACTGTGAGCAAGACCCACCCCAGCCAATTGGGCCGTGCCCTGTCCCTTGGGTTCTTGAGTCCAGCAACCCAAACATCACCCAAAGTCCCCAAAAGTCCATGAACCCAAAAGTCCAGTCCCAGAGTTCAAAAGTTCATCTGCAGGGTGCTACACGCCACCCGCCTGGGCAGCAATGGGAAGGGGCGGGGGGTAAGGGACACCTTACGTGGCGTGAAGATGATTGCCTCACCCTTCCGTGGGGCTTCACTCTGCTCCGCCAGCCGTCTCACTGGCCGCTCTGCTCCGCCAGCTGTCCCGCAAGCCGCTACCGCTGTCCCCACGAACTGCTCTGTCCCACCAACAGCGCCGCTCCACCAGCCGTCCTGCAAGCTGCTCCAACTGCAACCACGAACTGCTCCGCTCTGCCAGCAGCACCACTCCGACTGTCCTCACAAACTGCTCTGCTTTGCCAGCAGCACCACACCATCAGCTGTCTTGCCAACTGCTCCACCAGCCACTTATCTTCAGGCTCCCCCACTACTTAACACAGTGCTCAGTGATTTCAGCTTAGTGATTTCAGCTCAGAAGGCTGTTAGCACTTTAGTGATTTCAGCTTGTAGTTTAGGGGAGCCCTAGTGCTCAGTTGCACTATTAGCCCAGAGTGATTTCAATTCAGCAGTCAGAAACCAGACTCTCAAGGAACTCAACATTAGCTCTGATATTCCACAGTGGAGAGAGGCAGAGATGCTGCAATTGGTGTCTCAGACCCTCACAAGGGTCCTACACCACCAGGAATTATGCTTGATCTTAGCCAAAAGGCCGAGAAGCAATCCCCTGTCCCCAGCCTCTCTCAATTCATTGGGCTTTGGAACCCATGTCCCTTGGCTGGCGAGTGTTGTTTAGTTCATGGCAAGTTCCCCTTTAACATGACAAAAGGCCAAGTACAGTTCCACTGGCCATGATTTACATAAGCAGTATAACAGTTTATTCTTCCTGCCCCAATAACAGAAATTCCTGCCCCAATACAGAAAACTGAGGATCCTACAGCAGCCCAAAATGCCCATCTGGGCCACTATGGCTCATACCAGGCAGGGTGGGTGTGCCTATGCAAATTGGATCAGCCCCTGGAGTGCTTTGCCATGACTCACCACCAGATGTCAGGGTGGAGCTCATCCTGACTCTGCTTACATATATAATATCAATAATGACCTCTAACGCCTGGGCATTCACTGGCAGAGATAAGGCTGTGAGCAGGGCCGGTGCAAGGAAGTTTCGCACCCTAGGCCCTGCGCCCCCCGCCCAGCTAACACTGCCGGCCCTGCATCCTCTCCCCCCCCCCCCCCCGCAGCATCCAGTCCCCCACACACACCCCCGCGGCAGCTCCCCACCCCCCGCAGGCCGGCAGCTCAGCCCACCGCCCGCAGCAGCCTCCCGCCGCCTGCGGTGCCTCCCCAGCTCCCGGCTCAACTGTGGAGGCGGGAGGCAGCCGCGGCCAGCTGCCCCCCAAATCATGGCGCCCTAGGCAACTGCCTAGGGTCGCCTGGTGGGCACGCCGGCCCTGGCTGTGAGGCTATTAACTGCTGAGAAATGGCCTCCTCGTCTCAGGATTGCTTAGCTACATCGGTACAATTATCTCCTTTGCAGAGCTAAAGAGCTCCTGTCCGAACTCTGGGAAACATTTTAACCTTGAGTCTCTTTCTCTTGTTTCTTTTTCTGGTTCAGGCGGACACTCCGGGCAGAGCATCTCCAAGGGGTGTGCTGCAGTTTGCCCCAGCTTTGGGATAAACATAGGGATACTAGCCGCCTCTGTTTCCTGCTGCAGTTCATTCTTGTGCAACATCAGCGGGGCCAGCAGCGTGAAAGTCAGCTACTCGGTGCTGGCCATGGCGATCTTGGCCAGCTTCGTCTATATCAGGGCCGGACTGTGATCGGGCCAGGAAACCAGAACTTGATGCCCTGAAGAACCTGCTCAGGCTTCTCGAACGAGACACCAAACCCCCCTCTGTGCAAAGCTATACTGGGGTTACCGAAGGTTCCCTTTCTTCCAAACTCTCTCACAGATCCCATTAGACAATACCTGCCCTCTTCCCGTTCACAAGGAAATCCCGCTGCTGTCACTAGGTGCCCCTCTGTGCCTCTCATCAGATCTGGATTGCTGCCTCCCACAGTTTTGAGTGCAGGAGGCCTGGGAAGCTCAACTGAACAGTTCTGCCCTATTGGGGAGATGCCCACTATCACTCTTGACCCACTAGGAAATGGTGGATAATGGTGGCAGGGTTTCTGCTTTTATACCCGTAGTCCCAGTCGATGGGGCTGATTTAAAAAAAAAGGTCGGGGCTCACCACGAAATGGTAATCCCAAACCACCTCCAAAGTGGAATACTTAAACACCCCTGCCTCTTGCTACCCCAGAGACATTTCCCATACAAGTCACGCTAGTGATCAGCATCAGACTGCCTGCTGAGAAGATATGGTCCAAAAACAAACATCAGATACATTCCCACACCCGAGGTTGGATTCTGTTTTTTTACATTATTTTCTTCATTGTTTTCTGCTCCTTGGCTGACTTTTCTTATGTAAAATGAATGCAGTGCCCACACTGTGAGGAATGTGAGCATCACACCTGAATAAACACGTTCCTGTTCTTGCCTGAACCCAGATGTATTGTGTGTCTCTTTGCTTGCTGGAAAAACAGGGTGTGTGAGGTGCTGTTAGCTGAAAGCATCAGTGCAGCACAACTCATGGGTGCAGTACCACTGCTCCTTCGGACAGCTGCTGTGTGGTTCTCATCAGCGTCCTCTCTCGTGTCCCTTTTCATGCTAACACAGAGCTTTCCCTCCCATACCTGCCCCCATCTCCCCTCCAGTATGGGGCCCGATGAACGAACACTTGAGTTGATTATTCACCAGTTCTTCCCAGCTGTGGTAGCCGTAACTTGTCCCACAGACCAGATGCTGCCTTGTATCGCTTTAATCCCTAAAAGCCCTTTCGGATTCAGTCCGTATGACAGGCTGGACAGGATGAAGCATGAGTCTAGTCTACCATAGATGTGTCATATGGGACTGGAGCAAACACTATGGGAGCAAAACCGCTGCGGGGTCAGTCTGTACGTTAGATATTAGCATCTATTAGTGCCCCAAGGGTCGGTGCTGGGGCCGGTTTTGTTCAATATCTTCATCAACGATCTGGAGGATGGTGTGGACTGCACCCTTAGCAAGTTTGCAGATGACACTAAACTGGGAGGAGTGGTTGATACGCTGGAGGGTAGGGACAGGATACAGAGGGACCTAGACAAATTAGAGGATTGGGCCAAAAGAAATCTGATGAGGTTCAACAAGGACAAGTGCAGAGTCCTGCACTTAGGACGGAAGAATCCCATGCACTGCTACAGACTAGGGACCGAATGGCTGGGCAGCAGTTCTGCAGAAAAGGACCTAGGGGTTACGGTGGACGAAAAGCTGAATATGAGTCAACAGTGTGCCCTTCTTGCCAAGAAGGCTAACGGCATTTTGGGCTGTATAAGTAGGGGCATTTCCAGCAGATCGAGGGACGTGATTATTCCCCTCTATTCGGCACTGGTGAGGCCTCATTTGGAGTACTGTGTCCAGTTTTGGGCCCCACGCTACAAGAAGGATGTGGATAAATTGGAAAGAGTCCAACGGAGGGCAACAAAAATGATTAGGGGGCTGGAGCACATGACTTATGAGGAGAGGCTGAGGGAACTGGGATTGTTTAGCCTGCAGAAGAGAAGAATGAGGGGGGATTTGATAGCTGCTTTCAACTACCTAAAAGGGGGTTCCAAAGAGGATGGATCTAGACTGTTCTCAGTGGTAGAAGATGACAGAACAAGGAGTAATGGTCTCAAGTTGCAGAGGGGGAGGTTTAGGTTGGATATTAGGAAAAACTTTTTCACTAGTAGGGTGGTGAAGCACTGGAATGGGCTACCTAGGGAGGTGGTGGAATCTCCTTCCTTAGAGGTTTTTAAGGTCAGGCTTGACAAAGCCCTGGCTGGGATGATCTAATTGGGTTTGGTCCTGCTTTGAGCAGGGGGTTGGACTAGATGACCTCCTGAGGTCCCTTCCAACCCTGAGATTCTATGATTCTATGATCTCTCCGATTCCTGCCTGATTCCTGCCTTCCATCGTCAGTGAGTGGTGACGGAAAACCCTGTGGCTATATTTAAAAACAGCCCTAATGAGCAAGCTCCTTTAACCCCTTCCAGTCATTCCAAAGTGCCCCCATGCGGGCAGGTGTGGTGTTGCAGGCGAGCCCTTACTTTGTTTTCCCCTCACCCAGGGTAGTAGCAAGTCCAAACAGCCTATTAAATGCTAAAGAGCACCCCCTAGTGGAGGGTGTCATTTATTAACACAAAAGTCCATGCAGATAAAGAACAAACTTTCACCCCAGCATCCCGGCGGGTGACTAGGTCATCTTAGTCCAGGGATCTCAAACTCAAATCACCACGAGGGCCACATGAGAACTAGTAAATTGGCCCAAGGGCCGCATCACTGAAACCTTTTCATACAATGATACAAAAGTATAGTCTAAAATGAAGAGTAATATAGTATTCTATTAAAAGTCAATGTATTAACTTTTTAAAAACTGTAATGCAAAGAGGGGTTTTAATAAAATATAATCACTCAGTAATGTTTGGTGCTTGGCTGCCAGTGGAATCGGCGCCTATGGGGGGCCGCAGGAAATTACTCTGCCGTGTGTTTGAGACCCCTGTCTTAGTCTAGGTCCCCCACTTAATTCCCATGTTCTCCTCTACCTAGTCTCTTCCCCCGGGGTTCCCGTGGTGCCAGTCTCTGCCCTGGAGTTGTGCTTCTTGCCCCTGCTGGAGTCAGTGATTCAGGGAAGTTCATCCACTGTGACTCTTCTCCAGGGAAAGCAAGTGATGCATGCGAGGCCGGGCTTCCAGTCTGTGTCTGGGTGACCACTGGCTGTGACCAGGTCCTTTTGGGTGCCTGCAGACTGCAGTCCTCTATCTAGGAGGTGCCCGTCTCCATGACCTCCTCTGAGAGGCTTGGTGTCCCGATGGGTTCCCCAGAGAGCCCTGCTCAGCCCTCTGGCTCAGGTTTTTCCTGCGAGCTGCCCTCCATTCCACAGGGGCCTCCCATCTCACTTTGGAGCTGCCCTCTAACTGAGCATGGGTAACCTTGATTAATCAGGTACCCGGGGCAGCCAATCACCCACCCTGGGGCCTTCATCAGGCAGTCAGTGGCAGACTGGGCCCTGGTTCCCCATAAATAGCAGCTAACCCCGTGACACCCCTTGAGCCAATTCCCCTTGCAACTTACAATGTAGCAGGCCTGATCCCTCCTTGAATGAGTCAGGGTCTTCAGGATCAGGCCCTGGGTAAGAACGGAACAAAGACGGGATAAATGCAGGCTGGTGTCAGGCAGTTTGTGCACTGCTGTCATTTCAGACTTTGGGGTTTCTGGAAGTTGGCCACTGAGGCACCCCCAGAATACAGGTCATGCTGTATGGAGGATGCCATTTTGCACCACGCCACCCTGCCTTGATTGGCGTGTTTTCGTACACACGGCGCATGCAAGGTCATGTCACATGGAAGATGCCATTTTGCAGAGTGACACCGGCATGACCTTGCCAACACGGTGTCTCTGAGGTCATGCTGGTGGGGACAGAACAGCACACTCTGCAAACAGCCTTTTCTGTGCATCCATGATGATACTGGACAGAAAGGACGTGGGGTTTTATATCAGCACTAGAGAGGGACAAACTTTAGAGAAACAAGACTGTCCAGCTTCAGACTGGCTGAATGGCTTGCCTAGGTTTCTGTTAAATTTAATATGAATGAATTTCCTGAGTTTCTAATATTTGGGTTTTTTAAAATAACTACAAAATTGTAGCCATGTTTTTTAACCCTTAAGTTACTGAGATGCTCTTTCAACCTTAACTCCAGCTTAATGAAGATATTTGCCCAGAAATTCTAACTCACCCCTGGCTTTCCTGACTCCTTGGGAACCATGGTATAAGGCAGAGGATCTTCCAGGGCAGAAGCTCAGATTGGAGGAGTAAAGAGGTTTTGTGGTTCAATCACTGGCGTGAGACTCAGAAAATCTGGGTTCCGTTCCTGGCTCTGCCCCAGACTCCTTGTGTGACCTTCGGCAAGTCATTTCACCTCTCCGTGCCTCAGCTGATGATGATACTGGTAGAGCAGAGGCCTGTTCTCTAAGTTGTCCAATGTAACAAAAGTCCAACTCAACCGGTTACGTAAAATTGTTTAGAAAGGCAGTAAAGACCGGTACAAATTGGATTGTTTTGAGTTATAAGTAGGGGGGCGGAGTCACTACATGAGAGAAGTGGGAAGGGTGGACTGGAAAGAGTGAACGTCACCTGCAAGGCGGCCACCCCACCACCTCGTGGTGCTCCAGGACCCAACAAGACACCGTTGGACCTTTGTCGTCCTGATCCTGAACGGCCTCCTGATCAGACTGAGCCAGAGAGCCATCACCAGCTTCAGCTAATTCCTGAACAACACCAGGGACGTGAGACTCAAGCTCCTGCTGTCACCTTCCCCCGCCAGGGTTAGTTCCTGACCCTCTTTCTCTCTCCTGTTTTTTACATTGTACTTTTTGCCTGGTTGCTGAGCTGGCCACATCTACGCCACCTTTTGCAACACTGCTGCGAGCCTGTGACCATGAAGGCAAGCTGAAAGCAATGTAAACCTCCCCCCAACCCCAACCTAAATCAGACTCTGATAGCATCAGTAGCTCCAGACCATCTAAACTAACCTTTACTTTTTTCCCCAAGAACAGCCACCCCCACCCCCCCACCCTCTAAACGACTGCCAAGCAGAGGCCTCTCTCTGTATAAAAGGCTCCATATAGCTCAAGGAAAAGGGAATATGGGAGAAATGGTTGTTCCCAGGATTGCCAACCCCAAATGCTCAAAAATCATGAGTCGGCTCACCAAAGATCATGAGACTGGCTTTAAAACCATGAGATGACGTAAGAATAATGGATTTGGGGTTTCTTTTATTTGCCTTCCACTTTTGGAGCCTTTAGGGTGCACTGGGGTCACGTTTTGAAGCTTTCTCCGCAGCCATTAGGGCTAGAAACTTACTTTTTCTTTAAGGATGTAGGCTGAAATCATCACATATCCACCTGACCCCAGGAGCTGGGACTTAAAGGAAAACAATAATGATCATGAGACTCGTGAGAGTTGGAAACGCTGAGTTCCATAGAGTCCGAGGTCAGAAAGGGACCTTTGTGATCATCTAATCTAACAAAAGCCAGAGAAGTTCCTTGAAAAACTTCCTACAGATTATCCTGTAGAAAAACATCCAACCTTGATTTAAAAATGGCCAGTGATGGAGAATTCACTGCAACCCTTGGTACATTGTCCCAATGGTTAATTCCTTTCACTGTTAAATATTTACACCTTATCTCCAGTACAATGAAAGCCTATACATGTAACATTTTATATCTCAAATGCTTTAACTGTTTTTCCCCTGTCTTTTCTGTCTTTAATGAAAGATGTTGTTACAATCGAAGTCAGCAGTGGTAGCTTGATGTAGACATTCCAATGGTGCCTTGTGGAAGCACCTTAAAAAACTGGCTGTAAGTAATTTTCCAAGAGTCACCCAGGAAATATAAAACGATGGTCTCCCAAGTTCCAAATCAGCACTCTAGCCGCTGGTTCACACCAAAGACTTTATTTGCTTAGCCGAAAAGGAAGGACTGAGGTAGTAGCATCTACAAATAATGTATAATCTAAAGAAATAGCCCTAGAGACTAGACATGAAGATCAGTTATCTCTATACTCTCTTTCCCTGTAGAGGACTTTGGCTCATAGTCACATTGCTTATCACCTTTCTTATATACAGGACAGGGAGGCTACTTGCAACCTTTCCATTCTAACTGCTCTAGTAAATGACTGCTTGTCTATTAATAGTGTGCGTGCGCCCATATGGGTTGTTTTTTTCTCTTAAAGCCCCAGCTCCTGGAGTCAGGAGATCATGTGAGAACTTCAGATTTCATGTCTTTTATTTTTTTAAAACATTTTAATCCCTCCTGGTTGCAGAGACAAGCTCATGATTTTTAAGCCAGACTCATGATTTTGAGGGGCTTGACGCATGGTTTTTGGATGCGTGGGGTTGGCCATATGGACCATTTAGACTCTGTGAAATTATAGGTCCAAATTCCAGCAGGGAATGCCTTCCAGACCTTCACCGTTCCCAGACAGACAAATGGTGTCTGTAGTCCATTGGGGGGGAGTGGCTCCTCCCCCTGCGGGTCTGTGGGCGCCCCATCCACCTCACTCCGTCTCTTGGAGGTCGCCGGACGTGGGGAATCAGCGGGGCAACGGGAGACATGAGCTGGGGTCTGTGGTCAGGGCTGAAAAATAAACACAGTTACAGAGCCCCAGCCCCTGGTCGGAGCAGGGCAGCCAAGAGTCTCACGCTCAGGTCTGCACTCAGTTAGCCCAGACCCTGGGTCAGGACGGGGCAGTAGAGAGTCTGAGGGCTCCGGCCTGCCCTCAGGCTGAGCTGCAAACAGTCGGGCCTCCTATCCCTGGCGGAGGGCCGAAAAGCGCAGGTTTCTTGCCTAACAGGGGGAGGCTGCCCCCCATGGCTTGGAGTGGCAGGGGGGACACAGGCCCACCCACTCCACTGCGTCCCGGCCCAGGGCCCAGAGCGGTCTGCCACCGGGGTCCTGACTGCAACACGCTGACTCGCTCGCTGGTAGCGTTGCAGCCAGATGGGTCGGCTACCCCTGGGCCACTTCCCAACTCCCCCTCAGCGCGTATCTGGCTCTGGAGAGGGTCGTCCTGGTCGTCGGGGAAGAAGGCCTCTGTCAGGGCTTGCAGCTCCTCTGTGCTTGGGTCTGTAAATGGCCCTGACCAGTCCTCATCTCCCTCGGGGTCTGCAGCGGCCTCCCACCTCGGGAGCTCACAGGAGGCATCTAGCTCCTCCGGTGGCTGCCTCTCCCAACTGAGTTCTCTGGCACGCCTTTTATACTTCTCGTCCCGCCCACTGACTTCTGGTGGGAGGGCTTAGGGTGGCGTGGCTCCGCCCACCATGGTTCAATGAGGGGCCCCTCCCCCTCCGGGTCTGCGAGTGGCCAATCTGCCTCACTACACAGTCCCTTGCACTTTACTGAATGGGAGTAGTCTGGATGAGACCTAAAAAAGGAGATCAGGTCTGCTCTGTATGAACATTAGAGATTTTAGTACACTTTTTATAAGAGAGGAAGGATAGCTTTAGCCAGAATTTTCCCTCTTTGGAGAGTACTTTGAACTGGTTGGTTCCTGCTAGTGCCTTCCACCCCAGAAGTGGCTGCATTTCATTGGTGGCCACGTTGTTTAACAGTCGTTGCTGGTACTTACACAAGATCGCAAGAGTTTGTGTTCCAATACGTCGTTTGCACATGCTCATAATTTGCCAAAATTTTCATTTTTGGGACTCAAATTTTCCATGGTGTCTGCCTGCTGGAAAGTCACTTTTTTTGAAAAGTTTGGACAAAATCTCTGCAGCAGTTGTTGAATTATTTTGGGGGGGGGATACTTTTGTGCATATAAAAAAAAATTATACTATCTTTATAGGACAGGACGACAGCCAAAACAATTGTGGTTGATACTTGCCATGGATACGGTATTAAAAAAAAATAAAAAAATGGAGATATGCCTATCTCCTAGAACAACTTTGAAAGGTCATTGAGTCCAGTACCCCACCTTCACTAGCAGGACCAAGTACTGTCCCCTGACAGATTTTTTTTTTTTTTTTTGCATCCCAGATCCCTAAGTGGCCCCTTCAAGGATTGAACTCACAACCCAGGTTTAGTAGTCCAATGCTCAAACCACTGAGTTATCCCTCCCTCCTAGAAAGGACTACTACTTTTGCTCCGTTTTGATTTACCAATGTTATGGAGAGCTTGGAGATGTTTTCCATTTGCAAGGCTTTCTTTGCAATGAAACAAGGGGCTAGAAACATGCTAAATGAGACCTGAAGTTAACCTTGGTATTTCTAAGCTGTGATCAGCTGTGAGCTTTAGCTATAAACTCTCACCAGACATCAGTAAGCAAACTGGGGGGGAGGGATAGCTCAGTGGTTTGAGCATTGGCCTGCTAAACCCAGGGTTGTGAGTTCAATCCTTGAGAGGGCCATTTGGGGATCTGGGGCAAAAATTGGGGATTGGTCCTGCTTTGAGCAGGGGGTTGGACTAGATGACCTCCTAAGGTCCCTTCCAACCCTGATATTCTATGAAACAAGGTCTGCCATCCAAGCCCTAAGCAGCCCCCACCCTACTTAGCCTCTGAAAGCAGACACGTTCAAGGTGGCATGCCCAGAGATAGAAACTGAGGTGAAAAATTACAAATCTTAATGTAGTTACAAGAATCCGGGCATATCTACACTTGCCATTTAAAGCGGAAAAAGTCCCCTTTGTGCGCAAAAACCGTGGGCGCGTCTACACTTGCCAATGACTTTTTGCAGTGAAACTCAGAAGTTTCACCGCAAAAAAGAAACCCACCTCCACGAGAGGCGTACAGCTCTTACTGGTGATGCTTTTGCAGTGATGTGCAAGTGAAGACACGTTCTTCCTGTTTACACAGTTTTTAGCCTCTACATCCTGCAGTGCCTAGGTAACCCCTCTGGCCAGCAGTTCTGCTGCTCTGATGCCAACTAAACAGACATCCACCCCTCCCCCTGTAAAGCCCTGGGAACTTTGAAACTCCCCTTCCTGTTTTCTTGAGAAGTGCTGACTTATCATCTGGCCAGGTGACAATGCCTGCTTCACGGAGCAAAGGATCTCCTGCTTGGAGCAATGCTGAGCTACTGGAGCTGATCAGTTTTTGGGGAGAGGGAGCTATGTGGGGACCCAGGATGCCCCGCAAACACCCCCCCCCCCCTTCCCACAAGACCCATTGTCAAAATGGAGAGAGCTGCACTTTGGGATAGCTGCCCTAGAGCGCTGCTCTCATTGGCGATGGAAGTGCTGCAAATGTAAACACTCTCCGGTGCCTAAGGAATTGAGTACACAAACCAGCGCTTTATTTTCACTGGTTCCTTATCACCGGTGAAACTGACAGCACAAAAACTCTGCAAGTGTGGACATACCTGTTAGCATATAGATATTCAGGCCTGTCTGTAAAGGCCTATACTTTAAGAATGTAGGTGTATTCTTATCACTTAGCTAGTTATAGAGGTACAAAACAAGAACCAAACTGCCTGTTTATAGGCCTTGTCTCACTATGATAGTTTAAGGCCGCGTTCTTAGCCAAAGATCTTAGCCTAACAGCAGAGGCAGCCATAAGCTGGGAAGTGCATGGTCACATCCTTACATTCAAAACTAGTCACATTGAAATAAGGTTCTATTGGGCTGTTAGGAATACAATCCTGTCCTGATAATGCCTATCAGCTCCAGAGAAAGGGAAGAGCCTAGCCCTAGAAGATGTAAAAGGAAACTAAGTTTGATACCATCCTGTCTGTCAAGAACTCACTTATCAATAGCTGGGATGCAAAATCCTCATTTCTGTGTTGTTCTATCACTGCAGTCCCCATTTCCCTATTGTTTGTCTGGTTCTGTGATTGTTTCTGTCTGCTGTATCATTAATTTTTCTGGGTGTAAACTAATTAAGGTGGTGGGATATAATTGGTTAGATAATCATGTTACAATATGCTAGGATTGATTAGTTAAATTTCAGTAAAATGATTGGTTACGGTATAGCTAAGCAGAACTCAAGTTTTACTATATAGTCTGCAGTCAATCAGAAAGTAAGGGGGGATGGGAACAGGGAATGGGGGTGGGGAAATTGGAATAATGTTTTGCTAAGAGCGGGGCGGGGGGGAATGGGAACAGGGACACGGGCAAGCCTCTGTGGTGTCAGAGCTGGGAAGTTCACCCCAATAAACATCGAATTGTTTGCACCTTCGGACTTCGGGTATTGTTGCTCTCTGTTCATGCGAGAAGGACCAGGGAAGTAAGCGGGTGAAGGAATAAGCCCCCTAACAATACCCTCCCTGAGAGAAAACAAGAAAAATACCTGTGGCACCTTAAAGGCTAACAAATTCCCTGAGAGAGGCCATCATGAGGGGCTTTATCCACCATTTGCACTGCACAGTGTGCAATCATTCCTCCCTGTGCAAAGTGGGTGTCAAACGGTAGCAAATAACAACGGTAGCATTTTACACTCACTTTGCACTTTAGCCAATGAATTTATAAGGTGCAAAAGGCAACCCATGAATCAGGCCCTAGAATCTCCTGCCATCTAGTGGCCATTAGAGAGACAAGGTGGGTGAGGTAATATCTTTCATGGAACCAACTTCTGGTGTAAGCTTTGTTAGTCTCTAAGGTGCCACAAGTAATCCTGTTCTTTTTGCTGACACAGACTAACACGGCTGCTACTCTGAAACTTCTGGTGGTGAGCGAGACAAGCTTTGGAGTGACACAGAGCTCTTCTTTCTAGCAGAAACAGGATGATCTTTTTCAAGTTCTAACATTATAGAATGAGAAGTGTGTCAAACGACTGTAATTGCAAGGTTTCCATGCCTCTAAGTGTCAGGCATGCCAAGGAGCACAACTTTTATCCAAATAATTATGTGCAGGCTAAAGAATCATAAAAAATTAGAGGTGGAAAAGATGTATTAATTCATCCAAGCGTGTCCCTTTGCTGTTGACAAGAGGAATAAAATACAAGCACATACAATAGCTACACTTGATTGTAAATGTTTCACGGGATCAGTTTCCCTCAAAAAATGTAGTTTCATTTAAATGATTTGCAGGTATATGTCAACTCTGAAGAACTTTTTGAAAGGAAAGGAAAGGTTAAATGTTTCATTAGACAATGTTGAAACATTTAATTTCTTTTAAGCTTTTATATTATAGTAAAATATTACTTTTAATATCATACTTATATACTCTATTTATTACAATAGATACAGTATTTAATATTTAGTGCACTATACAAGTCTAAATGAAATGAATCAAAATGATAAAGTTGAAATGAAATGTTTTGATGGTCCTTGTCATAAATGAAGGGAAGGGGGAGAGGGTCTGATGCAGTGCTATAAAATCCTCTTACCAGTAAAGGGTTAAGAAATACAGGTAGCCAGACTGACACCTGACCTGGCTGGCATCTGACCAATAAGGGGACAAGATACTTTCAAATCTTGGGAGGGGGGAAGGCTTTGTGTGTGTGTCTTTGTCAGTCAGAGTGATCTTGGAAGACAGAAGGAACCTACAGAAAATCAAACCTCCCTTTTCTGAAGTAAGTTTAGATAGTATAGCGAATAGATTTCTGTTTAATTTTGCTTGGTGATACATTCCCTGTGGGAGAGGAAAGGGTTATTCCTGTTTTTCTGTAACTTTAAGGTTTTGTCCAGAGGGGGGGGGGAATCTCTCTGAGTTTGGAAATTGAGTGCCCTGTAATTAGTTACCATCCTGATTTTACAGAGATGATTTTACCTTCTTTGTTTTAATAAAATCCTTCTTTTAAGAAGCTGACTGTTTTCTATGGTGTTAAAACGCAGGGGGTGGGTTTTTAGATCACTGTGTAACTAATTGGTTGGGAGATTGTTCTCAAGCTTCCCAGGAAAGGGGGTGTACGGCTTGAGGGGGTATTTTGGTGGGGAGGGAAGTTCAGGTGATTCCTTTCCTGGATTCCTGTTAGACACTTGATGGTGGCAGCGAAAGAAGCATTTCTCAGGGTGCAGGGAATTTTGTACCTTGGGGGTTTTAACCTAAGCTGGTAAAAATAAGCTTAGGGGCTCTTAACGCGGGTCCCCACGTCTTTACCCTAGAGTTTAGAGTGGGGAGGGAACCCTGACAGTCCTGAATCTTTTTTTTGGTCAGAATTTTCATTTTGCAGGAAATTTCTAAATTTTAGCTTTTTGTTCTGCTTTAGAACAATTTTTTCCCAGAAATGTTGGAATTTCCAGTGAAATAGCAACTCCAGGTCCTGACCAGCTCCAAAATTAGGTTCAGTTTTAGTATGAAGAGAACCATAAACAACATTGCTTCAGGCACTCGAGGTCAAGGGCAGTACAGCAATTATTTCAAGTTTTGGCCACAAAGGAAACTGAAGAGAGGGGAGTAATTGAAAAGAAAAATGAATTTATATCCCCATATAGTTTTAATTTTTTTTTGTAAGCAGTTGACTTTGCATCCTGTCCTGCCAGCCTCTCCACTTCCTCCACGTATGGATTTCTAAGCCCAGGTCTACACTGCGGGGTGGGTCGACCTAAAATATGCACCTTTAGCTACGGGAATAGTGTAGCTGAAGTCGACGTATCTTAGGTCGACTTACCTCGGCATCCTCATGGCAGAGAGTCGACCGCTGCTGCTCCCCTGTCGATTCCGCTTCCGCCTCTCACGGTGGTGGAGTTCCGATGTTAATGGGAGAGCACTCGGGGATCGATTTATCGAGTCTACAGTAGACGCGATAAATCGACCCCTGAGAGATTGATCACTATCTGCCGATCTGGGTAGTGACCTGCCTTAAGACTCATTGGGTGAAATTCTGACTTCATTGAAGTCAATGGCAAAACAGACCTTGACGTCATTGGGCGCAGAATTTTACCCTTTGTGCCCGGCGTATATATTTGACTTCCAAAGGTCATCCTGAGCTGCAAAGGAAAAGGCAGGTCGCAGTCCTGGTAAGGGCCAGGTACGGTTATGAAGGTGACCTATCTGTAAGGACAGTAGGAAGTCTGCCATTTAAATCACAGGTCTGGAGTTCAAGAGACCAGCATTCAGTTCTCTGCACCCAATTCCCTAGGTAACCTTGGACAAGCCATTTAATCTCCTCCATTAAATGAGGATAATGGTCCTTAACTGCCTCAAGGGGAAGCCTGTGACTGAGGCAAAGTTCATTTGTGTCTGGACGCTGCTTTGACCTCAGGAGACGGGCAAATGACTATGAGGAGTCTGGAAAGGGAAGTGAAAGTCAGTTCGGTTTGGGGAAGGACTCCGCCATTAGAACCCTAGCGAGTGCCGCTGGCGACCACTTGGCCGGCTGCCCAGGGCTCCGGGTAGAGCCATAGGTGCCAACTTTCCCCAGTGCCGGTGGGTGCTCGTGCCCCCCCTGCCCCAACTCCACCCCTTCCCCGCCCCCTTTCTAACCCCTTCCCCAAATCCCCAGCCCCGCCTCCTCCCCTGAGCATGCCGTGGCCCGCTCAGGGGAGGAGGCAGAGTGGAGGTGAGCTGCGGGGGGGTTGGGAGGGAGAGCCTGGTGGCCAGGGGAGGAGGCAGAGGAACCGATCCCCGCCCCAGCTCACCTCCACTCCACCTCCTCCCACCAGCGTGCCGCTGCTCCGCTTCGCCTCCCTCCCTCCCAGGCTTGCTGCACCAAACAGCTGATTCGCGCGTCAAGCGCTGGGAGAGGGAAGAAGCAGAATGCGGCGGCGCACTCAGGGAAGGAGGCAGAGCGGAGGTGAGCAGGGGCGGGGCGGGGAGCTGCCGGTGGGTGCTCTGCACCCACCAATTTTTCCCTGTGGGTGCTCCAGCCCCGGAGCACCCACAGAGTCAGCGCCTATGGGTAGAGCAGGTCGGGTAGCCTGCTCCTGAAGGTTTATACTTATCATGTCTGCAAATTGACATGGGGTCAGTGGGGCTTGAGTTAGGATTGCCACCCGTCCGGGTTTTCCCAGGAGCGTCCCTTTTCTGAGGTAGCTGTCCTGGGATGTCTGTCAGGGTGCTCAGTTTACCGTTTTACGGGTTCAGGATCATCCCAGATATCTGGTATTTTTGTACCACAGAGGGGGGTCCCCCTCACACAAACTGGGGCACGGAAAGGGTTGTTTTCATCCCTTTGCCACCCCCAAGGGCCATGGTTGGGTTGGAAATTCTCCCCGGGCTGTATTGTCATATCGGCTGGGCTTCCCTACAGGGACCCCAGGGGCAGCCAAAGCCAGAGAGCAAAGGGCCCTGCTGGGGGCCAGAGATGTGCCACAAGATAGGGCTTCAGCAGGGCCAGCGCTACCACTAGGCGACCCTAGGCAGTCGCCTGGGGTGGCAGGATTTGGGGGGCGGCATTTCAGGTCCCTCAGCAGCGGTCCGGGTCCTCGGCGGCATTTCGGCGGCGGGATCTTCGGCCGCCCGGGTCCTCGGTGGCATTTCTGCGATAGGTTCTTCGGCTACCCGGGGCGTCTCCCGGAGGCACCGCCTAGGGTGGCAAAAAAGCTGGCGACGCTCCTGGCCTTTGGCATCAATAACCTTGGCCTTCCACAGATCCCTGGTCACCCACCAGCTTTGGGGCCCCGCTGGGCCCTGTATCCTTTTTTGTATGTGTATTTGGGAGGGGTAAATATCACCCCTCAATAGAGGGATCTCCATGAGGGAATCTTTGCAATAGCCCCCCCCCCCCCCCCCCCCCCCCGCATCCTATGGGGTTCACTTGGGAGGGGGGTGATCTGGGCCATTATGTAATATTTGCATGATGGTTACACTCAGATGCCCCCATCGGGATCAATGCCTCATTGTGCTGGGTGGTGTACAAACATTAGGGTGACCAGACAGCAAGTGTGAAAAATCGGGACGGGGTGGGGGGTAATAGGAGCCTGTATAAGAAAAAGACCCAAAAATTGGGACTGTCCCTATAAAATCGGGACATCTGGTCACCCTAACAAACATGCTCCCTGCCCCTTGTACAATCTAGGGCCTTGATCCTGCAAGGGCATGTCATCTTGGCAGATCCCTGAGTTCATTGCAGGACGACACTAAACAGACAGGATGGGGGAGAGGGAAGCAAAGTCAGTACAGTACAAGTTTTATCTCAGTGTGCCTAGCTGTTGTTTTTAATCAACAAATGCACAACAGTTACATCTGACAGCCTCTCCTGAATTGGCTGCCTAGTGACTTGTGAGCATAATAATAACACAACCCCTCTATTTCAGCGATTTGGAGCGTTGTGATAAACCTGAGGATAGCACCATGTCCCCCGCTCCACGCCTGACGGCAAGAAAAATAATGAACGTGTCACAATCCATCCTTCATGTGGTTGGCAACAAAACTCTAGTGACGATTTGCTAAGGATAATCAAGAGGCAGGCCTGCACAACATGCGGCCCGGGTGGGGTCACTGTGTGGCCCGCGGGGGGTGAGTAGGCAAGCGGCGGGGTGGGGCAAGCCAAAGGCAAGTGGGCGGGCTGGTGAAGAGGCCAGTGGCAGGCTGGGGAGTGAGGGTGATCTGGTCACCTTATTCGCGCTGTTTCTTCCCCCCTCTACAGGCTTCCACACCCCAGCGCTGGGGAAGGAGGAGTTGTTTCTGCGGGGCAGGCGGCACTAGGGGGGGGTTGTTTCCGCAGGGTGGGCGGCACTGGGGGGAGGGAGGGGGTGTTTCTGCGGGCCCGGGGGATTTCGGCTCTCAGCTGTTTTCTTTGGAGTAATATGGCCCTCGCCGCTTTACGAGTTGTGCAGGCCTGAACTAAAGGCAGGTGTCAGGCACGTAGAAAAAATACCTTGACGGCAAAGGAGCAAAAAAGATTGGGTGTGACTCATTTATGAGGCTCTGAGAGCTGCCGTATCTTTTTAAAGATAACTGAGTTTGCATAGTGGGCAGGGCCAGATTAACCTTTTGTGAGCCTGGCACCAAACATATTTGTGGGCCTCTATGGGAAACGATTGTAAAAGACAGGAGATGGACACAGGGGCGGCGAGTTATATTCTCTTGTGGTGCCCGGGCTCCAACAATATTGAGGCCCCAGGTGCCCGGCTCCACCAATGTTTGGGGCCGGGTCTCCCCCCGGCCCCACCTGCCGCCTCCCCCCTGCACTTCCCCCGGCCCCCCCTTGCCGCCTCCGCGCACCTCTCTGGGCCCCAGAGCAGAGCGTCCCTGCCTCTCCCCTGCAGCTCCATGCTGCCTTGCTGCATCAACTGTCCCCACATGGGTCCTAGTGCCCCCATCCAGACTGACCCTGCCCTTCCCCCTCAGACCCTTTCATTTTCTGGCGGGACCCTCCACCAGTACAGCGCCCTCCCCTTCCCCCCACCCCCACCCCCCGAAGTCACTGCTCCTGCACCACACTGGGAAAGGGGAAGCCCCATCCCCCACCCCCAGTGAGGCTACAGTGAGGGGCAGGAGCAGGGGAGGAGTCGCACGCAGCCCCCGCCCCCAGCACCCACCACAGGGCAGGCGAGGGAGATTCTTGGACCCGAGAGGGACCCTAGGAGCACGTGCAGTGACAGTGGTGGAGGTGAGCGTGCGGCGGTGGGGGGAAGAGCGGGGCCCCTCCCCCAGAGCTCGTTGCTGCCAGCGGGGAAAGGGCTGGGGGGAGTCCTCTCTGGCCCCAGTCCCGGGGCAGCCTGCCTGCACCCCAAACTCATCCCCAGCCCTACCCCATCCCAGAGCCGACACCCCCAGCCAGAGCTTTCACCCCCCCACTGCACCCTCAACCCTCTGCCTTAGCCCTGAGCCTCTCCAACACCCCAAACACCTTATCCCCAGTCCCAGCCAGAGCCCTCATCCCCCCACACCCTAACCCTCTGCCCCAAGCCTGAGCCCCCTCCCACGCCATAATCCCCTCATCTCCAGCCCCAGACAGAGCCCTCACCCTCCCACACACCCTAAGCCAACCCCCTTGTGCATCATGAACCCCTCATCCACAGCCCCACCCCACAGCCCTCATCCCACACCCCAACCCTCTGCCATAGCCCTGAGCCCCCTCCTACACCCCAAACCCCTCATCCCCAGCCACACCCCAAACCTATCCCCAGCCACACCCCTGCACCCCCTCACTCCCCCAAAGTCCCTCCCAGAGCCTGCACCCTGCACCTCTCCTGCACCCCAATCCCCAGCCCAGGGCCTGCACCCCAGACCTCCTCCCTAGGTTGACCAGATAGCAAATGTGAAAAATCGGGACAGAGGGTGGAGGGTAATAGGTGACTATATAAGAAAAAGCCCTAAGTGCAGGACTCTGCACTTGTCCTTGTTGAACCACATCAGATTTCTTTTGGCCTAGTCCTCCAATTTGTCTAGGTCACTCTGGAACCTATCCCTACCTTCCAGCATATCTACCTCTCCCCTAAACTTAGTGTCATCCGTGAATTTGCTGAGGGTGCAATTAATCGCATCATCCAGATCATTAATGAAGATGTTTAACAAAACCGCCCCAGGACAGACCCCTGGGACACTCTGCTTGATACTGGCTGCCAACTAGACATCGAGCCGTTGATCACTACCCGTTGAGCCCAACAATCTAGCCAGCTTTCTATCCACCTTGTAGTCCATTCATTCAGACCATACTTCTTTAACTTGCTGGCAAGAAAACTGTGGGAGAACGTGTCAAAAGCTTTGCTAAAGTCAAGATATATCACATCCACAGCTTTCCCCTCATCCACAGAGCCAGTTACCTCATCATAGAAGGCAATCAGGTTGGTCAGGCATGACTTGGCCTTAGTGAATCCATGTTGGCTGTTCCTGATCACCTTACTCTCCTCCGAGTGCTTCAAAATGGATTCTTGAGGACCTGCTCCATGATTTTTCCAGGGACTGAGGTGAGGCTGACCGGTCTGTAGTTCCGTGATCATTAAATGAATTGCTCCTCAAAACCTCATCAAAGACAAGATCAGGGACTTATTCCACATGGCAGATCTGTCCTAGAAGACTTACACTGGCAATACAAGGGAGGCTTGAGCACAAAGGTGGCCTATATAGCATGACAATCACCATGTAGTAATGATTCCTGCAGAGACTTGTCTATACTAGGGGCTCCCATTGAAGCAGCTGAACTGCAAGTAGCATCCTGGTGGGAGTTTTCCCCCCCAAATTCCCTAGTGCAGACGCAACCCTGATTTTCTCTCCTATGTTTCAAGCCTTCCACAGTTTCCTCCTTGCAGACATGCAGTAAGAAGGGAAGAGCTCTGGTGGAAATATGCCCAGAGTTTAGTGTGACTTCATCATCTGCTATGTGAAAGAGCAGGTTAATATTTACATTGGTGGGGATGCTCCCTGTGAGACGCCACTTATATGAGCTTTCGATAGAGGGAGTGACAGAGGCTCCCTGAGACTTTTAAATAGCAACTGGCAAGTATTTTTGCATATCCAATGTTTTTTTTAGTTGTACCAATAGAAATTAATCTGTTTGTCCCTGGGAACCTTTTGTTAGAGCTCATAAACCCCAGTGATGGGTACAGTAGATGAACTAAGATCGATCAATCTGATAGATCGATAGAAAGACAACGCCGGAGAGATACCCATCATTTGTTCCCCCTCTTGTCCTCCAAAGCCCTGGCGAGCCGCACCCTTCAGAGACTTTGTATCTAGGATGACCAAACAGCAAATATGAAAAATCGGGACAGGGAGTGGAGGGTAATAGAAAAAGACCCAAAAAGAAAAAGACCCAAAAATCAGGACTGTCCCTATAAAATCGGGACATCTGGTCACCCTATTTGTAACACAGCTCGATACCAACCTGGGCAGTAGCGCAGCCAGGTCCGGAGCGCAGGGGGAGTGGCGCTATAAAAAGGCACCTCCCCCTGTACTCACCCGGTGGTGCTCCGGGTCTTCGGCGGCACTTCGGCGGCTCACTCCGGGTCTTTGGTGGTACCCGCCGCTGAAATGCCGCCAAAGACCTGGAGCGCTGCCGGGTGAGTGCAAGAAGCGGCGCTTAAAAAGAAGTGGCGCCTTTTTTTAGTGCTGCTAAAAAAAGGCGCCGCTTCAGCCGCTTCTGCTCAAGGGGGAGCGGCCGCTCCCCCTGCTTCCCCCCTGGCTACACTACTGAACCTGGGAATGACTGAGCCTTTTCCCAAGGGGTTGACGATGGTGCTGCCCCATGACGCTGGTCTGGGGATTTCCGATCAAGGAAGCTGGGTCCTACGAATGACAGTGAGTCGCCATGCCTTGCTAGCCTAGCCCAGTATAGTCTATTCTGCAAGTAATTAGACAACATATCAAATGCATGTGTATTTGAAAAGAACAAGAAGCCACTTCAAATGTCTTGCATCATCAGCTTAGCTCCCATCCCGTCCCGTCCTGTCCTGGCGTCTAGAGAGTCCCACTCAGGTTTGCTGCAAAGGTAACCACTAAAATCACAAACAAGGTTCTCTGCAGGGAAAAGTGTCTCATGAATGCAGGAGGCTGGGCTCCTTTAGTGCTTCAGACTGAGCTATACACAACACCAAATCACCAAGTCCTACAGAGGCTGTCTTCTGGGACTCAGTGATCTGTATTGTTGTGCATGTGCAGTTGTGCCCCCCCTTTGAGCACACACATGCAGTGGGTTGCAGCTGCAGGGAGGCAAGCAAGCCTGCTTACTGAAAATCAGGGTCACAACGTATATGGCAAAGCAGTTGAGTCAAACAACTTCCCCATACGACCTGTGCAGTAGCCAACCCCTGTTTCCCCTGAAGGACTTCAAGATAAACACTATGATGCTTGCAGCAGCCACTCAGAACTTCAGGGCAACAACAGAGAGACACTCAGATCATCTTCCTCCAGAAACTCAGGTTCCTGCCACTTGAGACAAAGGAGAATCCCCATGAGCAGTATAGGGCCCGTGACACAAAGCTGAGCAGTTCTAATTCCAGCCAGTAGAGGACAGTGGTTTTAATAGTTTCTAAGGCCAGAAGGGATGATTGTGATCATCTAATCTGACCTCCTTAATAGCACAAGCCAAAGAACTTCCCCCAAGTCATTCCTAGTGCAGATCGTTTAGAAAGACATCCAAACTTGATTTAAAGATTGCCAGTGATGGAGAATCCACCACAACCTTTGGTAAATTGGTCCAATGGTTAATGACCCTCACTGTTAAAATGGTACACCTTATTTCCTGTCTGAATCTGTCTAGCTTCAACTTCCAACCATTGGATCGGGTTGTATCTTTTTCTGATAGATTGAAGAGCCCATTATTAAATATTTGTTCCCCACGTAGGTACTTATGGACTATAATCAAGTCACTCCTTGACCTTGTCTTTGTTAGACTCAAGGAGCTCAATCTATTTAGCTTATTGCTATAAAGCATGTTTTCTAATCATTCCCCCGGCTCTTCTCCCATTTATCAACAACCCTCTTGAATTCTGGACACGAGATGTTGTTTTTGCAGGGTCACTTTTTAGAGCCGAACTGCATTTCAGGGTATTTGCGCCCTGGATGTTGATGCATATTAGCAACCTTAACTCCAGCTTGTTCCATTTTTGCCTGACAATTGCTCAGCTCTCTGGCTCAGGGAGTGGATCTGTATATATTGTGGTAAACCCAGGACTAACAGCTACAAAAGGGGGGGGCAGTAAGCGGTCCCAGGGGGTTTAAAAGGCCTCTCCCTATCCACTAAGGAGAGAGGACTGTGGGGAAATAAGATTCAGCTGGGAAAGGGGTTACCAGGGAACTAATTAGGTCCAGCTGGCGGCAATTGCTGGAGACCTTTTTAAACCCTCCCTGGTGTGCATGGCAGGGAGGAGAGAGGTGAGAGAGAGTGTGAGAGACTGAGAGAGAGTGAGGGCAGGTCTTCACTACCCGCCGGATCGGCGGGTAGCAATCGATCTATCGGGGATCGATTTTTCGCGTCTCGTTAAGACGCGATTAATCGATCCCCGATCGCGCTCCCCGTCGGCTCCGGAAATCCACCTCATCAAAAGGCGGAAGCGGAGTCGACGTGGGAGCGGCAGCGATCGACTCGCCGCCGTCCTCATGGTCAGGTAAGTCGATTACGATACGCCGACTTCAGCTATGCTATTCACGTAGCTGAAGTTGCGTATCGTAGATCGACCCCCCTCCCTAGTGTAGCCCAGGGCTGAGAGAGAGTGTGAGAGAAGCAGAAGCAGAAGCAGAAGCAGAAGCAGGAAAGGTACCAGTGGGGCTGGGTGCCCCGAGACACTGAGCCCTTCCCAGAAGAAGGGCTATATTGCCTTCCCAAAAGGAAAGGCAAAAAATCAAGGGACTGACCGGGGGAAGGTAAAGCTGGACCCTGTGCTACTGGTAAGGGTTTACCTTGCCCAAGCCTGAGTCTCCCGGGCTTAAAAGGACAGAGACCGCTGAGGAGAAGGAGGTACTTTGCCACAATATTTATACAGCAACTAGCAAGGTGAGGCCCTGATCATAATTTGGAGCCTTGTGGCACTATAATAATCATCTTAAATAATAATAAAAGCTCATTATCATCTAGTATCACTGCAGATAAACCCAGGATTTGAACAAGTAACTTACTGTGTAAGTCTAGGGCAGGCATCGGCAACCTTTGGCACGCGGCTCGCCAGGGTAAGCCCCCTGGTAGGCTGGGCCGGTTTGTTTACTTGCCGTGTCCACTGGTTCGGCTGATCACGGCTCCCACTGGCCACGGTTTGCTGTCCCCGGCCAATGCGGGCTGCGGGAAGCGGCGGCCAGCACGTCCCCTGGCCCGTGCCACTTCCCACAGCCCCCATTGGCCCGGGACGGCGAACCGCAGCCAGTGGGAGCCGCGATCGGCCGAACCGGCGGACGCAGCAAGTAAACAAACCAGCCCGGCCCGCCAGGGGGCTTACCCTGGTGAGCCGTGTGCCGAAGCTTGCCGATGCCTGGTCTAGGGTTTCACATTCATTTGGTTGGCACCCATGGTTGAGCTTAGCTTACGGCCCAGGATATACATTCAGGACTTCCTGCTCCCCTCAGTCCACAGCATCCCCACTCCAATAGGGAGCAGGGCAGGTCACACCCCTTCACACTCCCCCGATGTCAGTAGAGAACTGCACAGAGATCAAGGGGACAATACAGCCTTCATGCAGTGATTGAACTTTAATATATTCAGTCTCTTATTGTCACATTCAGCATGAAAATCTACTCCCTGTAAAGTCACTGCTACTGCTGCCATCTCTCTCTTCCTTCCCTACCCTCCTTTCTCTCTTTCTCTCCCTCTCCTTCCTTCTTTGCAAGCCTCTTCTGTTCGTCCCTATGTTTTTTACTTCCCTGCAGCAACTCTCAGTTTCCCTCTCCCCCAAGTCTTCATTACCACCCCCCTTTCTGCTCCATCCTGTAGAAGAACCAGCAGGGGATCATTAACGTTGACACTGAAGTGGCTTTTAGGGATGGCATTCCATTGGGGAGCAGGGCAGGTCACACCCTTCAGAGCAATGGTATCAGGCTGTCTGCACACTCAGGCACTGTCGGTTACACTTGGTTCACATTTGGAAAGTTTGCTTCACAACCATAAGGGCAAGAAATTTTCAGTTTTAAAAACTAAGTAAGCTGAGATTCTGGAGAATGTGACTAGGCCATAATGTGACTAGTCCCAGCATTACCAGTGCTTAGGGCCATAAATATATCATGCAGGTTGGATCTTGAGCGTATCTGGTGCAGCCATATCTTGAGCATATGTGGTGTAGGTTAAAAAAGCAATAAACTGAAATATCCTGGCACCTTTCCAACTGTGTGCTGTTTTACTGCCCAGAAACTGCAGGAATTTCTATAAGAGATTCTAATCTCTAAGAGTTTAGATTAAACATCTGTGATGGGGGACTGTCCAAAGAGGAAACAAATTGTTTCTGGTTTCAGACAAGTTTTATTGTCAACTGGATTTGGATGCGTAATTTAAGATAAGAACATTTCCTTCTTCCTTCTTCCTTGCTCACAAATTGTGCATTAGAAGAAAATATTGATTTTCTCAAACGTATGGGTCATTCCCACATACTGACAGGGTGACATTCGCCCAAATGGCAAAAGGCATAGGTGCCACTAATGTCCCACTTAGGCCTGCCAAGTCCCACTTAGGTTCTCAATGACCCCAGATCAAGTTGACCTAGTTCACAAGGATTCCATGTTTTTTTCTAACCATGGGCCCTGAACACAGCCTGGAATTAAAGGCATTCAGATACTATGGAGATGAGGGCCATGTAAATATCTGGCTAGATACACAGAGGAGTCAAACCGAATTCCTTCCCTCGACACTTCATCACCAATAAGAAAAGTTTTGTTTAAAATGAAGGCTTTAGTGGGATGTACATGTTGCCTTGTCCGTATGCTGGTCCCTCACCAGAGGGGTGAATTCCATCCCCAAAAGATTTCTGCAAACAACACTGCAGCTGTAACTCAATTGCAAGTAGCTCATTGTGAGAATCTGACAGTCAGAATTCAAGCAGGTGTGACTGAGCACATAGGGTCACAGGGTATAATTCTGTTTTCTGATTGGATGGGTATAACTCTTAGAATCAGGGTTCTGATGCAAAAACTCAGGATTGAGTCAGCATAACTTCAGTACCCGGAAAGATAATGGAGCAAATAATCAAGCAATCAATTTGAAAACACCTAGAAGATAATAAGACGATAAGTAACAGTCAGCATGGATTTGT
This sequence comes from Macrochelys suwanniensis, assembly GCA_033296515.1. Lineage (NCBI taxonomy): Eukaryota > Metazoa > Chordata > Testudines > Chelydridae > Macrochelys > Macrochelys suwanniensis. The sequence continues at coordinate 256,339,126 of CM065776.1, read as the reverse complement.
CAAGAACAAATCATGTCAAACGGCTTCCGCAAATCCGCAGGGATCAATTCTGGTCCGTTTCTGTTCAATATCTTCATCAATGACTTAGATAATGGCATAGCGAACAGCAGAGAGGCAAACAGAAGGATTTTGCCTGGGATCTGTCTGAGCAGAGGTACGCTAAGTGCTGCATTAGGGGGACTGCGCTGGTGAGTATCTGAATGTCTGTCGAGGGGGCAGTTTGACAGTTTGACCGTGTGCTTGATTGTTTGTTTGCTCGTTTGAACAGTGTGAATTGGGAGTGCTTTGTTCCAGCTGGGCCTGACTGTTCTAAAAAGGCAGTCAGCTGCGAACCAGCTGAGCGGCGAACAGAAGGAGTTTGCCGGGGAGTTCGCCTGGAGAGAGCCTACTGAGGCTTCCCTCTTGCAGGTTTCTCTGAATACCTTCTGCCACAAGTAAGGAAGCTCTTAGAAGGAAAAGACTATGGATGCTGAGCGATCTGCTGTTGTGACCTGCACAGGATGTGCCATGTTTGTCTTTCTTCCGCAGGATAGAAGCGACTTTGTCTGTACAAAGTGCAAGCTGATCTCCATATTGGAAGAGAAGATTCAAGGTCTGGAGAAACAAGTATCAACCCTGCGTTCCATAAAAGAAAATGAGGATTTCCTGGATAGACGTCAGGATCAGCTTCAACGGGCACAATGTTCTGAAGATTCAGAGCAGGCTACGCAGCGGGGAGAGAAGGCCAGCGAGGATAATTGGTGGCATGTGACTTCCAGAAGAGGAAAGAGTACCAGGAAAGTCCATGTACCAGAAACACAGATTCAGGTGAGCAACCGTTTTCATGTTCTCTCCGCAGGTACTAGTGCAGAGAGTGGAATGAATGATACATCTGAGGGAACAGAGCAGAAGGAGACTCCACTGATTGGAAGGCATGAGATGCACCATCCTAGGGATGGGGGTTCCATGACCACCACTCCCAAGAGGAGGAGGAGGGTGGTGGTGGTCGGGGACTCTCTCCTCAGGGGGACTGAGTCATCTATCTGCTGCCCTGACCGGGAAAACTGAGAGGTGTGCTGCTTGCCAGGGGCTAGGATTCATGATGTGACGGAGAGACTGCCGAGACTCATCAAGCCCTCAGATCGCTACCCCTTCCTGCTTCTCCACGTGGGCACCAATGATACTGCCAAGAATGACCTTGAGCGTATCACTGCAGACTACGTGGCTCTGGGAAGAAGGATAAAGGAGTTTGAGGCGCAAGTGGTGTTCTCGTCTATCCTCCCTGTGGCAGGAAAAGGCCGGGGTAGAGACCGTTGAATCGTGGAAGTCAACGAATGGCTACGCAGATGGTGTCGGAGAGAAGGGTTTGGATTCTTTGACCATGGGATGGTGTTCCAAGAAGGAGTGCTAGGCAGAGACAGGCTCCACCTCACGAAGAGAGGGAAGAGCATCTTTGCAAGCAGGCTGGCTAACCTAGTGAGGAGGGCTTTAAACTAAGTTCACCGGGGGAAGGAGACCAAAGCCCCGAGGTAAGTGGGGAAGTGGGATATCGGGAGGAAGCACAAGTAGGTGAGTGCAAGAGGGGAGGGCTCCTGCCCCATACTGGGACAGCAGGATGATCGGTGAGTTACCTTAAATGCCTATACACAAATGCAAGAAGCATTTGGAGAGCAGGGAGAACTGGAAGTCCTGGCACAGTCAAGGAATTATGATGTAATTGGAATAACAGAGACTTGGTGGGATAACTCACATGATTGGAGTACTGTCATGGATGGATATAAACTATTCAGGAAGGATAGGCAGGGCAGAAAAGGTGGGGGAGTTGCGTTGTATGTAAGAGAGCAGTATGACTGCTCAGAGCTCCAGTATGAAACTGCAGAAAAACCTGAGAGTCTCTGGATTAAATTTAGAAGTGGGAGCAACAAGGGTAATGTCGCGGTGGGAGTCTGCTACAGACCACCAGACCAGGGGGATGAGGTGGACGAGGCTTTCTTCCAGCAACTAACAGAAGTTGCTAGATCACAGGCCCTGGTTCCCATGGGTGACTTTAATCACCCCGATATCGGCTGGGAGAGCAATACAGCAGTGCACAGACAATCCAGGAAGTTTCTGGAAAGTGTAGGGGACAATTTCCTGGTGCAAGTGCTGGAGGAACCAACTAGGGGAAAAGCTCTTCTTGACCTGCTGCTCACAAACAGGGAAGAAATAGTAGAGGAAGCAATAGTGGATGGGAACCTGGGAGGCAGTGACCATGAGATGGTCGAGTTCAGGATCCTGACACAAGGAAGAAAGAAGAGCAGTAGAACAGAGACCCTGGACTTCAGAAAAGCAGACTTTGACTCCCTCAGGGAACTGATGGGCAAGGTCCCCTGGGAGAATAACATGACGGGGAAAGGAGTCGAGGAAAGCTGGCTGTATTTTAAAGAATCCTTATTGAGGTTGCAGGAACAAACTATCCCGATGTGTAGAAAGAAAAGTAAATATGGCAGGCGACCAGCTTGGCTTAACAATGAAATCCTTGCTCGTCTTAAACACAAAAAAGCATCTTACAAGAAGTGGAAGATTGGACAAATAACCAGGGAGGAGTATAAAAGTATTGCTCAGGCATGCAGGAGTGAAATTAGGAAGGCCAAATCACACTTGGAGTTGCAGCTAGCCGGAGATGTTAGGAGTAACAAGAAGGGTTTCTTCAGGTATGTTAGCAACAAGAAGAAAGTCAAGGAAAGTGTGGGCCCCTTGCAGAATGAGGGAGGGAACCTAGTGACAGAGGATGTGGAGAAAGCTAGTGTACTCAATGCTTTTTTTGCCTCTGTCTTCACAGACAAGGTCAGCTCCCAGACAGCTGCACTCCGCAGCACGGTATGGGGAGGAGGTGACCAGCCCTCTGTGGAGAAAGAAGTAGTTCGGGACTATTTAGAAAAGCTGGACGAGCACAAGTCCATGGGGCCGGATGCACTGCATCCGAGTGTCGGAGAAAAACAGAGTTCTCACTCTTTCTTTGGGTGCAGCAAGGCAGATACATTTTATTAACTCAAGCAATTGCACAGAGGGAGAGAGTGCACTAGGACACAGGGTTTCCCCCTCCTAGGCAGGTCTCTCAAAAGATAAACAATTAAGGCAAGCATTTATACTTTTTGTTACATACAGTAATGATCAACAGTTTGTTTATATTATGTCTTGCCCATTCCTGTATTTTCTCACTTCTGTTCTCAAAACATAGCTATCTCAAGGTTGGCTCATGCTGACTCTACTCTGCTGCCTTTTCACCTGCTTCTGACGTGAGCCCTGTTTCTACAAATCTCGCATTATTACAGCTAGAGTTAGCCTGACTCTTGCTCATATAGAGGCCTGCATCCAAATTCCCTCTACCGACTTCCACACGAGGGTGCTAAAGGAGTTGGCCGATGAGATTGCAGAGCCATTGGCCATTATCTTTGAAAAATCATGGCAATTGGGGGAGGTCCCGGATGACTGGAAAAAAGCTAATGTAGTGCCCATCTTTAAAAAAGGGAAGAAGGAAGATCTGGGGAACTACAGGCCAGTCAGTCTCACCTCAGTCCCTGGAAAAATCATGGAACAGGTCCTCAAGGAATCAATTCTGAACCACTTAAAGGAGGGGAAAGTGATCAGGAACAGTCAGCATGGATTCACCAAGGGCAAGTCATGCCTGAGTAACCTAATTGCCTTCTATGATGAGATAACCGGCTCTGTGGATGAGGGGAAAGCAGTGGATGTGCTATTTCTTGACTTTAGCAAAGCTTTTGATACAGTCTCCCACAGTATTCTTGCCAGCAAGTTAAAGAAGTATGGGCTGGGTGAATGGACGGTAAGGTGGATAGAAAACTGGCTAGATGGTCGGGCTCAACTGGTAGTGATCAATGGTTCCATGTCTAGTTGGCAGCCGGTATCAAGTGGAGTGCCCCAAGGGTCGGTGCTGGGGCCGGTTTTGTTCAATATCTTCATTAACGATCTGGAGGATGGTGTGGACTGCACCCTTAGCAAATTTGCAGATGACACTAAACTGGGAGGAGTGGTTGATACGTTGGAGGGTAGGGATAGGATACAGAGGGACCTAGACAAATTAGAGGATTGGGCCAAAAGAAATATGATGAGGTTCAACAAGGACAAGTGCAGAGTCCTGCACTTAGGACAGAAGAATCCCATGCACTGCTACAGACTAGGGACCGAATGGCTGGACAGCAGTTCTGCAAAAAGGACCTAGGGGTTATGGTGGACGAAAAGCTGAATATGAGTCAACACAGTGTGCCCTTGTTGCCAAGAAGGCTAATGGCATTTTGGGTTGTATAAGTAGGGGCATTTCCAGCAGATCGAGGGACGTGATCATTCCCCTCTATTCGGCACTGGTGAGGCCTCATTTGGAGTACTGTGTCCAGTTTTGGGCCCCACACTACAAGAAGGATGTTGATCAATTGGAAAGAGTCCAGCGGAGGGCAACAAAAATGATTAGGGGGCTGGAGCACATGACTTATGAGGAGAGGCTGAGGGAATTGGGATTGTTTAGCCTGCAGAAGAGAAGAATGAGGGGGGATTTGATAGCTGCTTTCAACTACCTGAAAGGGGGTTCCAAAGAGGATGGATCTAGACTGTTCTCAGTGGTAGAAGATGACAGAACAAGGAATGACAGAATAATGGTCTCAAGTTGCAGAGGGGGAGGTTTAGGTTGGACATTAGGAAAAACTTTTTCACTAGTAGGGTGGTGAAGCACTGGAATGGGTTACCTAGGGAGGTGGTGGAATCTCCTTCCTTAGAGGTTTTTAAGGTCAGGCTTGAGAAAGCCCTGGCTGGGATGACTTAGTTGGGTTTGGTCCTGCTTTGGGCAGGGGGTTGGACTAGATGACCTCCTCAGGTCCCTTCCAACCCTGAGATTCTATGATTCTATAGAGAGTACACTTATAAAGTTTGCAGACGATACCAAGCTGTTGCAAGTGCTTTGGAGGATAGGATTAAAATTTAAAACAATCTGGAGAAATGGTCTGACGTAAATAGGATGAAATTCAATAGGGACAAATGCAAAGTACTCCACTTAGGAGGGAACAATCAGTTGCACACATACAAAATGGGAAATGACTGCCTAGGTAGGAGTACTGGGGAAACGATCTGGGGGTCATAGTGGATCATAAGCTAAATATGAGCCAGCAGTGTAACGCTGTTGCAAAAAAAAGCGAACATCATTCTGGGATGTATTAGCAGGAGTGTTGTAAGCAAGACACGAGAAGTAATTCTTCTGCTGTGCTCCGCGCTGATACAGCCTCAACTGGAGTATTGTGTCCAGTTCTGGGTGCCACATTTCAGGAAAGATGTGGACAAACTGCATAAAATCCAGAAAATAGCAAGAAAAATGATTAAAGGTCTAGAAAACATGATCTATAAATTGGATTTGTTTAGTCTGGAGAAGAGAAGACTGAGAGGGGACACAATAACAGTTTTCAAGTATGTAAAAGGTTGTTACAAGGAGGAGGGAGAAAAATTGTTCTTGTTAATCTCTGAGGACAGGACAAGAAGCACTGGGCTTAAATTGCAGCAAAGGCAGTTTAGGTTGGACATCAGGAAAAACTTCCTAACTGTCAGGGTGGTTAAGCACTGGAATAAATTGCCTAGGGAGATGGTGGAATCTCCGACATTGGAGGTTTTTAAGAGCAGGTTAAAGAAACACCTGCCATGGATGGTCTTGACAATGCTTGGTCCTGCCTTGAGGGACTGGACTAGATGACCTCTCGAGGTCCATTCCAGTCCTATGATTCTATGAGTCTATGATTGCAAATTCTAAATTCATAGTCAGCAAACATTCTTCAATATACCATTAAAACTGACTGTTTTCATGAACATTTTACTAATATATTGTTTTGCCTGAATATGTCTAGGGTATGAACACAGGTTGTGGTGCACGTAGCTACAGAAACTCAGGGGAGGTGTTGGGATTCTGTTTTGCATGTTGTCACAACTGAGAATACCAAATTCAGAACAAGCTGCTGAGAAATAGGGCAGACACACCCCAATACTGGTGGTTATTCTCCCATAAGATATATCAGACCAGCAATAAAAGTAAACTTCTGTCTCACCACACTGGCTAATAAGAAGTCAGAAATGCAGCCTCCTTAGGTTATTCCAGTCCTGGATTCAACACCCAGACACTAGACTTAATGATGAGTGATTATTTAAAACCCATTTCATCAACCAAAGGATTCTTCTGATCCCCAAGGACCAGCCACATACCCAGGTCAATATATAACTCAGATCTTACCCAATAATCACACTGTTGCCAATCCTTTAGTATCTAATATCTAAAGGTATATTTATAAAAGAAAGAAAGAAAGATGAGAGTTAAAAGGAATCAAGTACATACAATTATTGCAAAGTTCTTGGATTAGGCTTGTAGCAGTGATGGCATAAACTGCTGGCTTGTTAAGTCTCTGGTTGCTTCCAAATAATTTGGAAGGTCCTCAGTCCCTTGGTTAGAATGCTCCCATTAGTGTAAGTCCATAGTCCAGAGGTTAAAGCATGAAAGAGGCAAAATGGAGATGTTTCCAGCACCTTTTATAGCTTCTGCCCTGTGGAAGGAAACCCATTGTTCCAAAGAAAGCCCTCAGCCCAGTTTGTGGAAAACTACAGGTAACAAGATGGAGTTTAGGGTCACATGATTTTAGTCACATGCCCTTGCATGCTTTGCTGAGTCATAGCGGAGGGCATTACCCATACTCTAGTTAGAAAGTTCACAGGAAAGTCCATCAGGTGTGGATAGGCGTCTTCCATGGTCCATTTTGCTCACTGATGAGCCGTCAACTTGAATGCTTGATTCACAATGTACTGGCCAGACAGGATGCAAATGACCCTGTGGGTGCTACCACAGGAGCAAATACATTTGAAATACAGGTACATAGTCAATATTCATAACTTCAGATACAAAAAGGATACATGCATACAAATAAGATAATCATATTCAGCAAATCATAACCTTTCCATTGACACCTTACATGGCACACTATGTATAAGATTTGTTGCAATTATATAACAGTGGTAGCAACAATGATCTACATGGTCATATTTTAATCAGATAACCAGATAACGTCTGACATGTACAGCACCTTCAAACGGATGGAGTCTCCTTGCCTTCCCACTAGAGTCAGTTCAGGATGGCTGTTATAGAAGGAGTTGCATACACTGCGTGCTCTCTCTTTCTCTCATATGGAGATTTACTTTGTTTTTGCATTGTCTATTTTTGTAAATTGGAAACAAAAGTCAATCCAGACTATCAGAGCTGTGTTGGCTCTTGGACAGGAGCAGCTCTAACAATTTTGCCGCCCCAAGCAGTAGCCACCAAATTGCTGCCGCAGCGGGCGAGAATGGGGCGGCAGTCCGAGTCCTGCGGCGGCAATTCGGCCGCAGGTCCGCCACTCTTCCCACTGCCGAATTGCCACCACGGGACTTGGACTGCCGCCCCATTCTCGATACCGCCCCAATCACCAGCTTGGAAAGCTGGTGCCTGGAGCCGGCCCTACTCTTGGAAAAGGAAAACATAATAGAGTCAAAGCAAACTCATTTAAATATCCAAACTGATATTTGTGGGCAATGTTTCCCACCACATACCTGGCATGCAGAATGTGCAGTAAGATATGGGCTGCAAGTGAGCTGATTCAGGAAAACCTTGGAAAAGGTTAACAGACAAGAAGGATAGGTGGAAGGAGAGATGCTTTTTGCTCTTTGCAGATAGAGGAAGCTGCCCAATTGATAGCACTGAAGACTTCTATTTAGCCACAGAACAGGTATAGCACAATGCCAGCTTCTCCCACACTGTCCCAACCCTGACCTGGAGGGAGCAGCAGTGGCGTGGAGATGGTCTCCACAGACAATCCTTAGTCAATCTTTGACCTCCTGCTGACTCTTAACAAGGAGGCCAGCAAGCATCAAGGTTGGCAGTTGTTTATGTGCTGTGGACACCTGTGCTATAGGAACGGAACTGAGCCCTGCCGAACTCATTTCATGTAGGACAGAAATCAGAAATCAGATGGTGAAGACCCTTCGTCACTCCAGGCTTGGCCTGCATTAGAAGTGGTGACCCTGATGTGAACCTAACAAAGCCTGGAACTGTCCAAGTGCATCTGAAAATATTCAGGGGCCTGCCAATAACCACCTATCACACATCTCACACATCTCACAGACCTATGCTAATAGGAGCGGAGAAGATAGGATTCTCTTCTATGTCATACAGAGAGTAGGAGGGAACAAGAAGACAAACTGATCCAGATACTCAGCAGTGGCGCCAGCTTTTTTGCCGCCCCAGGCGGCACCAAGGACGGAAGAGGACAGGAGACAAAGACCGGGGTGGCCGAAGATCCAGCCGCCGAAATGCCTCAGAAGACCGTCGCCGCTGAAATGCTGCTGAGGGACCCGAAATGCTGCCCCCGAAATCCTGGCGCCCTAGGCGACCACTTAAGTTGCCTAGTAGTTGCGCCGGCCCTGCAGATACTGGATTAACAATGATAGCATTAGATAAAGAAGGGTTCACAGCAGTTGGGTTGGGGAGGGAAGAGAAGTTTGAATTGGGTGGGGTGGGGTGTTCACGGATTGATCCACAGCTGAAAGGGGTTTACAGATCAATATAGTGAATGGCAGACGTCTCAGAGTTATAATGGAGCCCTCGCTAAAAGGAAATGCAATGAAAAATGATGTAAAATCCCCTCTCCTGTTTTCTCTGCTTACGAACAAGAATACTGCAAGACAAATATTGTAAATGGAAAGGTAAATAAAAGACTCGCTTTATGAGGTAGGTACATATGGATGCTCCACACCCTATTGAGCCACCTATTGTCACACCTACCTGAGACCAAGCCTTTTAAACCGCTGTCCTCATTTGCCAAGGCATTCCATCGTCCCTACCGAAGAAGCTGTCCTTTTCTCTGCAAGCCGAGAGGATCCCAAGGAAATGAAGGCTTTTCTAATCATTTTGCTGGCCGCAGTCCTGTGGGCAGAGAGAGGTGAGACTTCCGTTGATAATAATGCTTTCCGTCGCTGATCTCCCATACACTTACAATTATGGGCCTGATCCAAAATCCATTGAAATCAGTGGAAAGACTTCCCATTGGCTTCAGTGGACTTCCTTCCCCAAAGGAATTGTTTACAGAAGCTAGGATGGGGAGAGAAAGGAACGTCGAACCTTGTGGGATAGTTTCTCATTATTTGCACATTCTGCCAGCTCCTCTTCTGTCCTGAGATAAATGATTTCTGCAGCTCTTGCTGTTCTTTGTGCAGTCTGTGTTCACTCCACCTTGTACAGGCTCATGCTTTATCCCAAGATATAAATGCTGATCTTTCATAGAATCATAGAATATCAGGGTTGGAAGGGACCTCAGGAGGTCATCTAGTCCAACTCCCTGCTCAAAGCAGGACCAATCCCCAACTAAATCATCCCAGACAGGGCTTTGTCAAGCCTAGCCTTAAAAACCTCTAAGGAAGGAGATTCCACCACCTCCCTAGGTAACCCATTCCAGTGCTTCACCACCCTCCTAGTGAAAAAGTTTTTCCTAATATCCAACCTAGACCTCCCCGACTGCAACTTGAGACCATTACTCCTTGTTCTGTCATCTTCTACCACTGAGAACAGTCTAGATCCATCCTCTTTGGAGCCCCCACTGGTTTCTTTTCTTTCTTGCCCATTAAAGTATCTGAAAAATCAATGGGAATGAAAGGTTTTTGTGGATTTTAAGGCCAAAAAGGACCATTATGATAATCTGATCTGACTTTTTGTATAATACAGCATGAAGAACTTGGACCCAGAAATAATAATTACACCACAGCCTGCCTCTTATATAGCACTGTTCATCAGTAGCGCACAAAGTGCTTTACAAAGGTGATTAGACTCATAAGGAGGCAGGGATAACTCAGTGGTTTGAGCATTGGTTTACTAAACCCAGTGTTGTGAGTTCAATCCTTGAGAGGGCCACTTAGGGATCTGGGGCAAAAATCTGTCAGGGGACAGTACTTGGTCCTGCTAGTTTGAGCTAGAGCAGATCTTTAGAATGACATCTAGCCTTGATTTAAAGACTGCAAGTGATGGAGAATCCACCACGTCCCTAGGAAATCTGTTCCAATGGTTGATTACCCTCCCTGCTAAAAAATAGTCTTATTTCTAGTCAATTTCTAGTCCTAGATTCAGTTTCCATCCATTGGCTCTCTTTATCCTTTTTCTGTCAGTTTAAAGAACTGTCTACTCTCAGAAATCTCTTTCCCGTGTAGGATCAGAGCCTCTGATCAAGTCCCTGTTAGCATTCTCTTGCATAAACTAAATAGACCATCCGTCGTCTTAAGTGTCTCACTATAAAGGCAGGGTTTTCAGACCTCTAATTCTTGTAGCTCTTTTCAGAACTCTCCCCAGTTTTCTGCCCTTTGCCAGTTATTATTCCTGTTTGCTTCTCTAATCAGTTTTGCTTTCCTTCTTTTCGGCACATCTCAGTAGCGTTACCAGTTTCCCTTCGTTTTCTGTGGGTGAAATTCACCCCTGTGCAGAGGGACCAGTACCACCTACGGCTCACTTAAGTTCTTGGGTTTAAATCGGCTTGGCTCCCTGGATGGAGATATACCGATTTACATCAGCTGAGGATCTGGCCCACAAACGTGTTGTGTCTGGATAGTAGTGTGGTTGATCCTCGGCTGTGACATTCCTGCTGCCTGTTGCACAATTCTGGTGGACACCGAGTATTCATGACATTTCACTGGGATGATAAGGCTGATTTTCCCAGCCAATCAAATAGAAGAAACTGTTTCAATAGCTGTCGGATATGCCGTGTTATCTTCTTTTCACAGCTTACTCACTGCACTGCCACATGTGCAACAGCACAACTGCGAACACCTGCACGAATCCCGTCAATTGCTCCACAGCTGATCGTTACTGCACGACATTTATTAGAAGTAAGTCCCAGCATTACCAGTGCGTAGGGCCATATTCTGGAGTAGATCAGCACAGGCAGATCCCTATGCCCATGAGCCAATTGCAAGATCAGAGCCCTGCTTAGTGAGTAGCTGATTAAGGGGAGGGAGACAAGTAAGTGGGCAGAAATGGTCCCATTGAGAATACCCCATGTGCTGGGTGCCCCAGCTGGTGTACAACTGGTATAAGGGCCCTATGCTGTCCTGCTTCTATTCCCCAGGGTAGGACATGAGAGGGGGGGTCATGCCCAGAGTGCCCTGCACTATGGCTATTTTCTGCTTTCCAGAAACAATGGAAAATAGAGTGTAAGTTAGACCAGCCACGAGGCTGCTCTCCTTTCCACTGGGGGCCAGGCATGCTGTTTGGAGGAAATTTTGTGGGTAAAACTGATCAGAATAGGGATGAACTGGTGGCAGAGCAAGATCATGGAGGAACAAGGACCTTATTGTCTCTGTTAGAGATCCATCTGATGATGTTCCCTGAGGTATTGGAGGCGTGAGAGAACTTTGTCCCACAACCTGTGCTCTGGATTCATGTCTTTCCTGGTTGGTGAAGGCCAGCAGAGAAGTACTGGGTCCTTGGCTGTAGACATTTTCAATGCCTCACTCAGTGAGGACAGACTTCCTAGTGCATCAAAGGAAGCATTAGTTCAGCCTTTGCTCAAGGAGCCATCACTTAACTTATCAACATCTTCCCTCCTTGGGTAAATCTGTGGAGAAGGTTGTGGTAAGACACCTCTCACAGTTTCCAGATGCCTTAGATCTCTTGGGCCCTTCTCACTTAGGGTGACCAGACAGCAAATGTGAAAAATCGGCACAGGGGGTGGGGAGTAATAGGAGCCTATATAAGAAAAAGACCCAAAAATCAGGACTGTCCCTATAAAATCGGGACATCTGGTCACCCTATTTTCACTCTGGATTTAGACCTAGTTATGGCACAGAGACTACATTGGTCAATGATGTTCTCCTGGTGATGGATGAAGATCAGGTATCAGCTGGTACCATTTATCGCAAAGTGTTGGGCTCACCGGCAGACCCTGACAAGAGTGGAAAGGCTTTATTCAGTGGCTTTATTCTTTTCCCTCTGAGAGATCTCGACAGATTATTGTGGGCAATTTATCCGCCTCCTCCTCAGGAGTTCTCAAACCTGAGGTGTCTCAGAGTGCTATTTAACTAGAAACAAATGGATAAATCCCCTGGGATAAATGGATGATTCCATGGCATTATGATCCCAATGGGATTTAGGATAAGGTCAACACTGACAGATACAGTCTTTGAGGAATCACTTGGGAGCTTTTAAATGCTGATTTCCTGCCCCCCCCTTTCCTTTTCTTGTTTAGACAGCTCCACTCCTGACTATCTCCTGGAGAAGGGATGTTCCCCATCGTGCCCACTCTTTACAATGATTAAAACTCTTGCCACGTCCCAATCTTCTTTTCTCTGCTGCCAGGAAGATTTGTGCAATGGGGTAGGCAACATGAGAATCGGCTACCCGGCATTGGCAATGAGCATCTTTGCCGGCTTTGTTGTCACCTTTGTCAAGTCTGGAGTGTGAAGTGGTGGGCAGAGAGGGGGTTTCCTCACTGAAGAACCCGCCCAGGGAGAGGCTACATCTCCTCTTTGCAATGCATCCCACCAGGGTTAACACTGGGCCCTTTCTACCAAGTGTCATCTTGGATCTCATCACCAAGTCGCTTCTATACCACCTTTCACACCTCGGTCACTGGGTGGAACTCCACATCACTCATCAGAACTAGAGGGTTTTCTCTCATGTCCTTGGGGTCGGAGACTTAGAAACTCAGCTGGACTGTGCACATTTTGAATCCACTATTGGCGGTTGGGGCACGTTGACCAATGCTGTATAGGGTCGGTTCCTTTATTTAACCCCATATGTCCCGGTGAACGTGCTGAAGAAATAAAGCTCAGGACTCACTGATGTTTATGCCCCTGAAAATGTCTGATTAAAAAAATGTCCATTCCTGGTGATGAGTTTCATTCTGCTATAGAGAAATGACTTATTCATATCCCAGCAGGATGTGGTGTGCGGTTGATCAACAGGCACGCATGATAGAAAACAAGCTACAATAATACTAGAGATTGGGCCCAAACCAGAATGACTCATCTCCAGCCACCCGCCTTCCCACATCCCTCCTCCAAAGTTTAGTGTTTTGGAGAGACTAGATGACCCAAATCCTAACCGTTACCACAGAAAAAAAGCAGCCCTAAACTTCAGAGGAAGGGATGGCCTTGTGGTTAGGGCACTGGATGGGGGATTTGGGAAATCAAATGCCAGCTCTGGCCAGGAGTGGTGGAGGTGCTCTAAAAGTGTGTGTGTGGGGGGCCACAGGCACCCAAACTGAGGCCTTGCCCCCCCATACCCGAGACCCTGCCTTTGTGCTGCCCCTTCTCCCTGGGCCCCCACCCTTGCACCGCCTCTTCCCCCCAAAGACCCCGCTCGCTCCTCTCTGTCGCCCCCCAGCCGTCGCTTGCCCTTACGGCTGGTAAAAGTGATGGGGCCATGCCCCCTACCACCACCACCCCCGCTCCCCTGGTTCCGGTACCACTGGCTCTGGCACAGGCTCCCTCTGTGACCTTGGGAAAGTTGCTTAGACCCAAATTTTCAGAGCCACTGACTATCGCAAACTATGAACGAGAACTCCAGGAGTTCATTGCCTCTGAAAACTGAGTGCTTTCAGTCTCGGTTCCCTCATCTGTAGCATAGCAATGGAAGTATTTACTCTCCCTTGTAAAGCAGTTGAAGAGCCGCACATGAAAAGTGCCCCCGGCCCCAATTCTGATTTTATTTATACCCTGGTAGCTCCACTGATTCTAGTGGAGTTACTCCTGATTTACACTGGTGTGGTGATCAGATTCAGGGTCTGACTATTATAGGAATAATAATAAAAATACTTCAAACAAATATGGACACTAAACACACAAGCAAATCTGAGATCTACAATCTCCCATGCTATAAGCTATTTTATCATTTCCATCAGATCTTTTGGGCCCCAGGACATCTGCCATTCACCCTGCATACAACAGGTTAGAGTTTAACTCTTGATCCAGTCATGAATCCCCAGAATGCCCATAGATCCCCAATGTTTTCCATATGATGGTGACTCTTTCCGAAGCTAACATGTCCTTCCAAAACACAGCGGGAGCAAGCCGTACAGGCACAAAATCCCTTATTTGGAAATCTCTGAAATGAACAAATAAAAGCAAGTGGTCAGAATAATAACAATTTGCTCTTGTTTTCCTTGGGATTTTGGATGGAGCGAAAAAAACATTTCAATTTTCTTCTTTTGCCAACAGGTGGCACTAGCAAACTGTATTTGCCTTTGCAGGTGGGTGAATAGGCTTATCTGAGGAGTATCAGGAAATGGTCAAAGGGAACAAAACTGAGACTGGAAATTTACACCAAGTTATCTTGGGGACAAGGTCTCCAAAGGTAGAAAACCCACCAGGAGATGGGTGTGTTAATATAACAAAACTGCAAGCTCCACTCTGCTAATGGAGAAGGGGACACGGTTAGTGCAGCTAGAAAGTGATTGTTTCTGCCTGGATAGAAGGCATGATTAGCAAAATGCATCATCCTTCACTACAGCCTTCACTCTGCCCCATGATGCCATGCAATTATAACCTGCAGATGAGCACATGTTACAGGTCCCCCGCTGTGTCTGATCTGCAGAGGACGAGAGTTTGTTACAGCTCCCGGCTACATAACCTTGGCTTTCGAGCGCCAGATGTAACAGCTCATGCTTTTAGCTCTGGAAGTCCCTGATTCAGTCCCCGGTGTTTGGTCAAGACAGTCACACAATCAACATACAATTCTGATTAAGGCATGTCTTTTCAGTGCCTAGCACAACGGGGGCCTGGTCCATGCCTGTGGCTCTGAGGTGCTAGGATAATACAAATAATAAGAATAATTAGTTAATAATAGTGTTTGTAGTCCCAGGTATATTAAACTGAATTTAAAGATACGTGCATTGTTTTCTCCTCATGGTCACTGTTCCCTCTAAGCTGTGCATGTGTGCGTGTGCACACAGATCCTAAACCCCGCGCACACGGCGAAACACCGCGCGCACAAAAATTTGCACAGAAGCACAACAATTTGCACAGAAGAAATTTTTTGCGCACACGGCCTGTCAAAAATTAGAGGGAACATTTCTCATGGTGCCCCTACAGGACTGAGTTAAGGTTGTTTGTTTCTTTCTGTGCAATCTCATGCCTTGATGCATGTGGATTTCTTTTAAGTGTAAGCTTAACTGTGAATTTCCTGGCTTTGCAAGGCTTGTTTTAGGGATAATGTAACTAAGTTACTGATCTGTGCCCTCAACATTAACTCCATCTTAATGTTTTCTATTTTGGATTTTCCTTGTTTTTTAAGAAATGATTTAAAATACCATATGTGAACACTAAAGAAGAAACCAAAAGAGAATGCTAGCAAAGGATCTCATGGAGGATGTTGGTAGCTACTCAGTAGTTAAGGTTGTGTTGAAAGAAAGAGCTAAAGCAGCAGGTTGCTCTGCTTTTTCCACTTTTAAAACTAATAAAGGTTTCTTAAACATTATCTTGTGCATTGAGGGAAATCACATCCTTTTAGAACACCCACTTTTTATTTTATTTTAACAAAACACTCATCAAATCTGCTGCTGGGGAGATTTTTGCCCTGGTGTGCCCATACTTTTTTCCCTTCTGTAACTCTGTGATGGACACGTATTAACCCTCCACATTACACATACATATTCTCTTGCCCTGCCGCCTGCTAGGAATGTTCCAGAATCTGGAGGCAGTTGGGCTGTACCACTCACCTAATCAGGTAGGAATGTTCCGGCAACTGGGGGCAGTTGGGTCATACCACTTGTTCAGTCAGCTAGGAACGTTCTAGCAACTGTACCACTCGCCTGGTCAGCTAGAAGACAGCTGTCCTAGAGCATTATAGCCAGACTCAGGCTGGGGGCCAGAGACCCAGACACATTCCCCATCCAGACAAGATTCCTTCCTTTAAATCAGGCTACATGATCATTTCATGTGTGCTAGCTGAGAAAGATGAGACAGACACAAAGGCATCTTTGGGCATCCCTTGACCCAGGATGCGAAGGAAGGCATGGATAATTAAACCAGATAATGAACCTGGATTCATTAAAAAAGTCTTAGCTCCCTTTAGCGACCATAGAGGAATTAGGGCTTTCTTCTGCTCTTTTTTAAGGACTTGGGAATAGAGTAGTGAGGGATCTGGATTTTTTTGTTTTGAGCAGAATTTTGCTATCTAGAAATTTCTTCCATTTCAGAATGGCACAAAACCAAAAACATTTGAAATTTTTCTTGAACTGAAATTTAAAAAAAAAATCATTTGAGATTGATCAAAACATTTTGTTTCAATGAAATTGAACTGTTTTGTTCTGATTTTGACCTATATTTCCCCTCCATTTTAGATTATATTTTATAACAAAATAAAAGAATTGAAAAGAAGGATTGTTTCAAAATAGAAAATAAAATAAAAATTCCATTCCCAAGAGGTCAACATGACATCTTTCAACCTTGTCAAAATGCTTTCTTTCAAGTTTGGTTCCAAAGCAAATTTTCATCCAAGGTGACACGTTTCTATGAAATATTTAGCTTCCCCATGAAGTGTCAACACACACATCACATGGCATGCTGCATCCTTGCCTCCCTTCTTCTGAAGGCTTGGCACAACAGTGTCCTTATTTTCCAGCTTTCCTTGCCTTTGGCTTTCCCACCCCGTACTCAGCACCAGAGAGAATCAGTAATCGAAGACTGACCCTTCCCCACTGAAACTTTCATGGTCATGGCCAGCACTGGGAGACCAGCTGAGACAAGAAACCATCAGAACCTCAGCTCTGTCCCCATGCCAAATAGTGCTTGAAAGGTTTGGGAAGTGGGCTCCTTCCAGCTGGCCATCCACACCTGAGCACCAAGGTCATTTCTCTGGGAAGCAGGGCTTGGGGGGTAAATAATGGGGTGGAAGGAGGAGAAGTGAGAAGGGAGATAGGGAACGTGTGTGCAATTGAATGGTATTTAGCAATATGTATTTGCAAAGCACTGTGCAAACATTAAATAACCCTCATACTCCCCTGTGAGGTAGGTATCATTACCTTCGTTTTAGAGGTGAGGGAACACAGAGGGCCTGATTCTCACTCCCTTGCGCCTAGTGTCATTCTTTACACTGGTGCAATGGGAATGTAAAACATTGCCAAATCAGAACCACTGAGATCAAGTGATTTGCTCAGAGTCCCACAGGGATCAGCAATAAATTCTGGATTAGGAGCTCCCAGCCCCATGCTCATTTCACTAGACCCAGGCCTTCAGACACAGAAAATATTCCCAGCTAAGCAGCCGAGGTTTTTGTTAAGATACATCGAACCTAACCACTCAAAATGCTGAGATTCGTCCATCATCACTTGTAGCCATTTCTACCTTGAGAAGCGTGAAAAGAAAATGTCTGGGTGAAGACTCCTGCAGCGTGTCCAGAAAGTGATCTGCAGCAAGGAAAATGAAAGAGGTACTTGCTGCTACCTAAGTAGCCCCAGGGGCTTTAAAAAGGCTGCTAGCATTGTAGCCTCTACGACTTCAACCATGCTAGCGGACATTGCCAGAAATCTCAGCCCATGCTGCAGGCTGTTCCAGGACCCCCCTTGTGCTAGGTGCTGTACAAACAGAACAAAAAGGCCAGCCCTGTCCAAAAGACCTCACAGTCTAAATAAACAGTGACGTTCAAATTAGCATAGTCTCAAGTTTAAAGCTGTGCAGTAGAAATCGAGATTCCTGGTTCCTTGGGCAAGTCATTCAGCTTCTCTGAGCTTCAGTTTATTCACCTCTGAAATGAGCATAGGCCTTACTGGGGTGCGGAGAGTCTTAATTTGCTGCCTATAAAGTAACAGACTGATTTTAAATTGGCACTGTGTCTAAGGGTACGTCTATACTTACCCGCTGCTTCGGCGGCGAGCAATGGATCTGGGATCGATTTATCGCATCTTGTCTAGACGCGATAAATTGAACCCGGAAGTACTCGCCATCGACGCCGGTAATCCTACTCCACGAACAGAGTAGGCGGAGTGGACAGGGGAGCCTGCGCGCCGACCCACGGTAAGTACCTTTTCATTCGACCTAAGATACTTCGACTTCAGCTACATTATTCACGTAGCTGAAGTTGCGTATCTTAGTTCGAATTGGGGGGTTAGTGTAGACCAGCCCTAAGATTGAAGTCCCTGGGCAACAGCTCCATTCCTATCTCATAGAACGGGAAGGACCTTGAATCCAGTCCCCTGCCTTCACTAGCAGGACCAAGTACCGTCCCTGACAGATTTTTTGCCCCAGATCCCTAAGTGGCCCCCTCAAGGATTGAACTCAGAACCCTGGGTTTAGCAGGCCAATGCTCAAACCACTGAGCTATCCCTCCCCTCCACAGGTACAAAGGGTAGGATTCGTCAGTGCATGAGGCGAAGCTTTCTCGGAGGCCATTGCAAGACTTCGGCATGAACTCCCACAGTAACTAGGAACCATCA
This sequence comes from Macrochelys suwanniensis, assembly GCA_033296515.1. NCBI lineage: Eukaryota > Metazoa > Chordata > Testudines > Chelydridae > Macrochelys > Macrochelys suwanniensis. The sequence continues at coordinate 256,320,680 of CM065776.1, read as the reverse complement.
CAAGCCACATCCCCTTGCTCTCCAAGTGCAAGGCTCGCTTCTTTTATGGATAGCTATGAAGGCCCATCCCAATGGCTCTGGGTGCTCTTGCAATAATTAAAGCCCCACTATGAAACAGCCCAAAGGTAGCAAACTGCCCAAGCCCTGCCAGCCAAAAATAACATCCATCAACCATGGCAGCATCTGCAGCCCTTGAAGAGACCGACGCACATTTGCTACTTGCTGTAGAGACACGTAGTGAGAAGCAGTCCTTGCCCTGAGGAGCTTACAAACTAAATAGACAAGGCACACTGAAGGGGCACCCATCTCTTGAGTGCCTCCTTGTGGCCGGGTGTGGTATTTCAGTCCTTCTCTTACCCCTGGTACCTCCACCAGGCTGCAGGCCGACCTTGGCCTTCTGGTCAAGTCACAAAGTCCGAATGAACTCCTGGCGTATTAAAGAGTCCAATAAATAAACAGTCTATTTGCCATCACTAGGGTCTTCAGCCCCATCTCTGGGCCCTTTAAATTCAGCCCTGTGTTCAGGTTCTCAAATAAACTCCATCCTTTTTGGGGGTCTATGCCACTCTACGTGTGGGGGAACCTGGGCCCACCCATTAATCTGGGATCCAGCCGAGGGACCCAGCCGCTCCCCAGTCCTCTGCCTGAGCCCCTCCCACACCCCAATCACACCCCATACCCCTTCAATCACACCCCAAACCCCTTCAATCACACCTCCCCACAAAGGGTATGGCCGTTCTTAGGCTCTTGTCCATTTGAACCATTTGCTATCCCCAGTGGTCACAACGCCTACAGCTACAGACATATTAAACCCTGTATGCACTTCTGATCCCACTCGGTATCCCCTGGTTACATAAGCCCCATGTAATAGCTGAGGCTGCAGTATAAGTGAAATTGGCAAAGGGAGAGTGACGTGGGACTGTGATGTCTTTGTCAACATAAAAGAGGAACCGAAGCCACCTGATCAAGTAAATAGAGGCAGAAGTGAAGGAGGTCCATCATGGTCCCTGAGAAGCTTGTGGCTAAGGAGGTGGGTATGAGAAAAAATGCAAGAAGAGGGAGGATTTAATAATTGGAGATATGCCAATCTCCTAGAACTGGAACAACCTTGAAAGGTCATCAAGTCCAGTCCCCTGCCTTCACTAGCAGGACCAAGTACTGTCCCCTGATAAATTTTTGCCCCAGATGCCTAAATGGCCCCCCTCAAGGATTGAACTCTCAACCCTGGGTTTAGTAGGCCAATGCTCAAACCACTGAGCTATCCCTCTCCCCCATCCTAGAACACTGCCTAGCCTTGCTGTACTTTCACGGGACAGAGATTTGTGGGGGGTTTCTTTCTTTTGCAACAGATGCCGCGATCAATATCCCCTCTCTGCTGCTCTTCAAGCTTCCCACCTACTTTTACAGGCCGTTTCAGGGGGAGTTACTGGCAGCTAACTAGATGTGGATTTGCAATGTGATACAGCAATTAAAGGCCAATACAGTTTTGAGCAGTAGACACATCACAGTGCTGGGACAGGAGATGATCATCCCTCTCGGTATGGAATTGGAACTTGTGCAGCTGTAGCTGGAATGCTGCATTCGTTTCTGAGTGCTGCATTACCCGAAAGATACCGACAATGAGGATTTAAACTTGATCTGAGCCATAGCTGGTCTTGAGCTAGCTGTGGCTGCAAGAGGCTTGTAAGGTCCCTGGGACTAAAGTTAGGCATGTGCTAAACTGGGGTTTCACTTTGGATCTGGATAAGAATCCCAATTTCCCCAAAGACAAGGGACGGTGGGATTTGGCTCCGGTGTTCTGGCTTAGCCCCAGCATTCATTTCAGCCTCTCTGTTACAAGAAAAATGCAATATTTAAATAATAAGCCTTTTTTCCCCTTTCTCCTAGACAAGGTGAAGCCAGTAAAACAACAAAGAACCGTGGGCTGGAACTCAATGCCTGGAGCTATGTGGAACCCGAACTCCAAAATTCTGGGGCCAGATCCTGGCCACATGAAATGCCCTTTGCACCACTCCAGTGACACAAATGAACTTCAAGACATCCTAACTGAACAACGGAGCATCCCAGCCCGGGGTGGGATCCTTGCATGTCTGTGGAGCACAGGAGGCATATTGGACATTCTGCTCTCCAGAAATTCCTAGGTAGTATAAGATCCTCTAAGGCAGTGGTTCTCAAACTTTTGTACTGGTGACCCCTTTCACACAGCAAGCCTCTGAGTGCGACACCTCTCCCCTTATAAATTAAAAACACTATTTAATATATTTAACACCATTATAAATGCTGGAAGCAAAGCAGGGTTTGTGGTGGAGGCTGACAGCTCGCAACCCCCCCCATGTAATAACTTTGTGACCCCCTGAGGGGTCCTGACCCCCAGTTTGAGAACCCCTGCTCTAGGGGGCTGTTACAAGATAGGTAATGTCCACACTGCACAGTTAACCCAGGTGATTGGCACGCAGGGTTGAGCTGGTACCTGGATTCGCCTAGCCCAGGTGTAAGCATCCCCACTAAAAGGCCCTACCTGAGTTACTGTGTCTGCATTGGCGCAGGTGTGTCTGGGGGCATAACGCCTGGTTCTCTGTGCTGAGATTTTTTCCCACTCAGTTGTGTCAATTGGGGGAGAACTTGTCTGTCCCTCAGGGGGAATTGTGGGAAGGCCTTGGAGGACTATCAGGAGTTCGGTGATTTTTGCTTGCATCCTCACGCAAATAATAATAATAAAAAAATAATTCACTGCAAAGTGGGTGGGTTCCAGCTCAAGGGAGAGCAGACCCCAGCCTCTAACCTATACCCCAGCTGGGTCAGCTAGCCCATCCTTAAAGCACCTCCAAATTCAAGTCAGAGGGTTTTTCTGTAGGGGGATGAAGGCTAACCCTCGGGAAAAGCCTGGGTTCTGTGCCATGTGGACATATCCTTGGAGTAGTTAAAAGCCATTCTAAGGCTGCTCTAAACTACACTGAACAATGGAGACCAATGGCCCCAGGAGCTGGAAGCTGAAAAGGGCTCCCTGTTGGTTCCTTCTAACCCTCGCAGCTGTGCCAAGCACTTCCCGAGTGCAGCTGGGGACTCATACCCAAACCCTGCACCCTCTACTTTCCAGAGAGCACTCAGTGTGGCCAAAGGACTCCACCCATCCCATGGGGAGAAGCCAGAGCCAGCCCTACAATGATCAGGAGGGTGGAAGGTTCAAGTTGAGAAGTGCTAAATGCATGTAGCCTAGTTAAGTGAAAGCTAAGAAATGGAGGTGGGGATGGGAGTGCAACATAACCCTCCACCAGTGTTTGGAGGCTGCAGCTAGGGCAAATGGGGTGGAAAATGGATAAAGGGACAGGTAGGCTGAGTATTGGGAGAAGTCTCCTGATGGTGAGAAGAACACAACTGTGGGATATTCTCCCCATGGGAAGCCGCAGAAGCCACGTCACTAAAGGTAAAAGAGGAAGGGACAAAAAAGGAGAGAATACACGACAGGGAACAACCTTGCGGTGGCTCCAGGAAAGATGGGCTGGGTGACTCAAGAGGTCTCTTCCCCCTTTACCGTCTGTGACTCGACCAGCCACACAATCTTCCATGGCGTCAGCTGGAGAGCGAATTGCATACTGCTTCGCAGCCGTGTTGTATATCTCCATCTGCTGGAAGTAACGGGCTCATGCAAGACAGCGATAGCAATACTGATTCCTATCCAGCAGAAAGACATGCTAAATGCCAATGCTAAATGGCACCCAGACACAGAAGCCAAAAACTAGACTGTCCGGGTAAAACACAGACAGGTGGCAAGCCTAGCTTTGCAGATCTCCTCTAGCAGGATGCCATATCGTTATAAACAGTGCTTAGCCCTTGTCCTCGCTGTGTACACAGGATTGAATTTCGGCTGAAATGCATTGTGCCCCCAGTTAATTCATGCTCTTTCCTGCAAGAAACACAACTTTGGAGCCGATACCAAGGGCCTGATCTAGAGCCCACTGACTGGGAGATTAGGCTCAATGGAAAGACTCATTCATTTCCATGGGTTTTATGTCAGATCCTAACGTCCCCAAAGACTTCAGGCCCAGAGCCACAAAAGGCTGCTAGCTTCCATTGTGGCTCAGGGCCCGAGTGACTATCAGTGGCTAGTCGGTGCTGCAGCTAGCTTTAAATCAAAGGCTTTGAGATGTCAGACTGACTAACGGTTGTATCTGTTCTTCTCTTGAGACAACCCCATCACTGGCAGGCAAATCCCTGAATGGTTGTGTGCAGGGCTGGCACGCACCCTAGGCGGTCGCCTAGGGTGCCGGGAGCCGGGGGGCGTCTGGCCACGACTGCCTCCCACCCTCCTGGCTCCGCGGCTGAGCCGGGCGCCAGGGGGCGGCTGACCGCGGCTGCTGCCTGCCCTCCCAGCTCGCCGCGGATGCCGCCTGCCCTCCCAGCTCCGCGGCTGAACCGGGAGCGGGGGGCGGGGCAGGCAGCTGGCCACAGCTGCCGCCCGCCCTCGCAGCTCCACAGCTGAACTGGGAGATGGGGGGGGCGGCTCGCCACAGCTGCCACCCGCCCTCCCAGCTCCGCGGCTGAACCGGGAGCCGGGGGGCAGTGGGGTGGCTCGCCGGCTGCCACCTGCCCTCCCGGCTGAGCTGGGAGCTGGGGGGGGGCACCGCGTGCGGGGGGAGACTGCCGTGGGCGGGGGAGGGGGGGCTGAGCTGCCGGCGGTGGGGGGAGGAGCCACCGGGGGGGGGGGAACGGGCTGGGCGGTGGGGGCGGGTTAGCTGGGGGGTGGTACAGGGCCGGTGCAAGGAAGTTTCACCTAGGGCGCGAAACTTCCTTGCACCGGCCCTGGTCGTGTGGGAGACGGGGTCCTTGGAAAGCAGAAGAAACAGCTAATCAAAGCCTATCTGTTCTGTGCTGTCAGTAGTGACTACTACGGTGGTAACCGTGGAGACGGCCCAAGAATCAGCTTCACGGTGATGGCTGTGGGGGTGGTGGCCAGCTTAATCTTTGCCTTCCTGTGGACTGGAATGTGATATGCCAGGAAATGGGTCACCCCCATTTTCCCCCCCACCCCCCACCCCAGCACATACACAGAGCAAAGGCCTCCTAGGGCTGCAGCAAACCCTCTGTGCAAAGCTTTGCTGCTAAAGACTGGGGAGAGCAAGGATTAATAAGAGAAGGGCGTCATGTGCAACGTTTGGAAGTGCACCTGGGGCCAGAGGACCGTAGCGTCCAAGGGGATGTTAATCTGATGATCCAGTTCCAAGCCGGGGATAAATCTAATCTTATTACATTAATGATAGCCTAGAAACCCCTGTACCATGGACGTTCCTTTGGATGTCTTATTCACATCTCTGTGCTATTGGGAAAAGGGACAGTGTCTTCCTTTGAGTTCCAAACTGCTAGTGCTACTGGAGTCTCTGTAATAAATGTTAAAGATAAAGAGCCGTGGTGGCTGTTTCTCTTACTTAGGGGAAGAATCCACCGTGAATAGCTCAAAGGCCATTAAAAAAGGGTGACTGGGAGATTAGGCTCCCATTTTTTAAAATGGCCACAAACTTTAGGTGCCTAATCCAAGGCCCCCAGAGGCCTGATTTGCAGAAAATTGCTGATCTGAAGGATTCATGAATAATGAAATTGGCTTAAAAATCATGAGATTTTTTAAAAAACGCATTTGGGGATATTTGCTTCCTGGAGCTTGAGCCTTTAGGAGCACCTGAGTCACCGTGTCAAACTTTTCTTTGTGGTGACACGACGGCTAGAAACTTTATTTAAAAAAAAAAAGAGAGCGAAAGCAAGCTGAGATTCTCATGTAATAACATGACTCCAGCAGCTGGGACTTTAAGAAACACACCAAATATCACGGGACTCGGGATGAAAACTCTGCAATTGGCAACATTGTTTTCAGAGGTGCTGAGAACCCACAATTCCAGCTGACGTTGATCGGAGCAGCTGGTTCCCGGCACCTCTGAATATCACGTCATATTCTATTGTGTTCAGGGAGCCTGTGAGCGTGGTCTCTGAGTGCCTTTGGCTGACGGAAGTTGGACATAAGCAGCGCGCCAGTGAGATGTTGCTGAGAAGAGATGGCAGGACTGAGACAGTACAACTCCCCCAGTATCTCCTGTTACAAAATATGAACACTTGCCTTTGGAAAAAGCAGTGACATTTTAGTAACATGAGGCCTCAGTTATCACTGTGCCATGGACACCGGAGCCAGGGGATCAAGAGCGATTTATGCACCTGCCTCAATACGCATGCACTTGCCTGGGTAACAGTGAATAAGGACAGGGCTTTGTTCCTGGAGTTTGGTTGCACAGTGCCTCCTGCATCGTCAGTGTTATGGAAATGTAGCACTAATATGGGGCTAAATTGTCTACAAGATCCGCTCAGTGCAGGAGATGGGGTGTCAGAGAGTCTGTTACAGCACCCTGCTTCTGGGGGCTGCTCTGTGCCAGAACAAGGCGTGAGCTAGAGGACCCTAGGAGCTGGATCTCAACGTTGGGGTTCAGCTGCCACAGAAGTTGGCTACCCCAGCTGAGAACTCCTTTCACTAGCAGGAATTCGCAGCTGGCCAGTTATGGCCAGAAGCTGGGTCTTCCCATGGGCCCGATTGAGAATCTGACCCATCATCTTTTTATGGCATGAAATTCCTCCAAAATCCAGTTTTGGTCGCACTAATTTGCATTACGTTTTTTACCTTAACAAATGTCTTTTCCCAAACCCGTGTTGGCAGCTGGCCTTTTACTCTGCCAGACGTCGGCTTGATTTGTGGATTTTTTTCCGCTGTCTTATCAGTCAATGAAAGCAGAACACAACTAGGTTGTGATCTCTACATAAGAGGTGTGTGTTCAGAATAACGTCAGAGCAGTATCTTTCCACGACAGAACGTTTATTTGTGGTTTGTCAATATTGCATAACCATGGCATAGGTTGTGTAGAAGAGGGGAGACCGTTTCAGTTGCCATAGAGTGTGACTTATCTTTTTGCAGAGTTGAAAAAGGTCGGTGTGACTGATTCTCTTAACATTCCTGTGTTTCAAAACCCCCTTCCTATTAGACACAGATGAGAGGCGATGAAACCACAAAACAAATAGGATGTGATCTCAACAAAAAGGGGAGGCGTATTCAGCGAAGTGTCAGAGTCATTAAACTTTTTCCATCCAAAAACCTGCTTAAATGAGATCAAATGTCAGGCATACAAATGAATCCACCCGTATAGCACATATTGTTCTGGGCAATTTAATACCAGAAACCCAGTCAAACAATGCTCCCAATTCATTCTTTTGTGAATAACAAAACAGACACAGTCAGTACATTTCCACTTTGCTATAAAGTTTGTAAAGTTCTCTGCTTGGCAAATGGGAAATCTGAGACATCCTGGAGCAGGGATATTGTACATAGGGAGGGGACACTGCAGTCTTCTTCACTAGATAGTCTAGAGATGGAGACAATTACTGGACATTCATAACCAACATAATCAATGCAATGTGTGACGGGGCAAGGCCAGATGGCTATAGGAAAGTGGTGAGGAACCAGTATGTTAGCCCCAGGCGAAACAAATCCCTGATACCTTGTTAACCAAATGGCAGTTGCTCCAGGTTAATCAAGACACCTGGGGCCAATTAAGATCCTTCTAGAAAAAGCAGTGGAGATGGCTAGATTGATTGTAGTTGTAGCTGTCGTGTAGTTGTTCCAGGAGGTACTCTAAACAGCTGCAGTCCACAGGGCCCTGGGCTGGAACCCGGAGTAGAGGGCGGGCCCGGGTTCCCCCCAAACCTCCCAACTCCTGTCACAGGAGGAGTTGATCTGGACTGTGGGTTCTACTAGAGGGGAAGATCTCGGAGGCAAACAAAAATCCGCCAATAAGCGCAGGACCTACCAAGGTAGAGGAGGAACTTTGTCACAAATGTTATCAAAATATTACAGTCCACTGAACTGACGGGAGAACAGTAGCTAAGAATTTACTGTAGATCATTTCGAAATGTCTTTCATAAGCATGGTGGGAGTTGTAGTTCACACAACCTCAGTTAAAGTTAAGGAGCCTGAGTGGAGATATGTCAGTTTACACTAGCGGAGGATCTGGTAGCTATTCTGAGAATAATTGAAATCCTGACCCTTTTACTATTCTAGTAATTAACACGATCCTAACCCAGGTTTCTAGCATAGTGGTTACTCTGATGAATGTTTTATTGTGTTAAACACTGGGTCCATATAATTTTAAACAATAAATGGGCAGCAGTGAATCCCCGAGAATTATTTCCATGGCAGGGTACTGGTGACGACCTAAGGAATGAGAATTTAATAACCTTTGGGTGGGGATTGCCTCCCTTCAGCTCAGCTATTATTTTGTATTTTTAAAATGCACCCCATGTGAATCGGAATCGGACTGGCTAACAAAGGTTCCAGCTGCGAAGTTATCTGGCAGAGCTACACAACAGGAACTGTTAGCCAATGGTTGCAAACCTGCAAGATGAACACATTGAAAACAGGAGCACCCCGCCTTCCAGACAGAATGTATTAAGCGCCAACATTGTGCTCAGCATAATACAGGACATACAATGAAGGCACAAGATAGACACAGAAAAGGCAGAACTAGCTGAGAAGACAGGGGAGAGTGGTAGTCTCTCAATTAGGTTTGATAAATCCAACTCAACACTTTAAACTGCCCCTGGAAACCCAAAGGCAGCCAGTGCAGATCATGGGGCACTGGTTGAATACGCTCAGGGGAAGATACTCCCTTTACCTGTAGGCCTCTGCATTCTGCACTAGCATGAGATACCAGATGGTTTTATGTTAGTGATATGAGTATTATTTGTACCAGATACTAAAGGCATTTCACAGCCTCGTCTTTCGTATCAGACCTAGCGTGAGCTGACAGTTGGGTTCTCAAAGTTTCTGTTGAAGGATGAGGTGTCAAAGACATTGGCATCAGCTGTGGTTTACAAAAAAATCTAAGTTCATTCCTCCTCATTTCATAGAATCATCAAATATTAGGGTTGGAAGAGACCTCAGGAGGTCATCTAGTCCAACCCCCTGCTCAAAGCAGGACCAACACAAACTAAATCATCCCAGCCAGGGCTTTGTCAAGCCAGGCCTTAGAAACCTCTAAGGATGGAGATTCCACCACTTCCCTAGAGAACCCATTCCAGTGCTTCACCACCCTCCTAGTGAAATAGTGTTTCTTAATATCCAACCTAGACCTCCCCCACTGCAACTTGAGACCATTGCTTCTTGTTCTGTCATCTGCCACCACTGAGAACAGTCTAGCTCCATCCTCTTTGGAACCCCCCTTTAGGTAGTTGAAGGCTGCTGTCAAATCCGCCCTCACTCTTCTGTTCTGCAGACTAAATAAGCCCATTTCCCTCCGCCTCTCCTCGTAAGTCATGTGCCCCAGCTCCCTAATTATTTTCGTTGCCCTCCGCTGGACTCTCTCCAATTTGTCCACATCCTTTCTGTAGTGGGGGGCCCAAAACTGGACACAATACTCCAGGTGTGGCCTCACCAGTGCCGAATAGAGGGGAATAATCACTTCCCTTGATCTGCTGGAAATGCTCCTACTAATACAGCCCAATATACCATTGGCCTTCTTGGCAACAAGGGCACACTGCTGATTCATATCCAGCTTCTCGTCAACTGTAATCCCCAGGTCCTTTTTTGCAGAACAGCTGCTTAGCCAGTTGGTTCCCAGCCTGTAGTGGTGCATGGGATTCTTCCTTCCTAAGTGAAGGACTCTGCTCTTGTCCTTGTTGAACCTCATCAGATTTCTTTTGGCCCAATCCTCCAATTTGTCTAGGTCACCTTCCAGAGTATCTACCTCTCTCCCCAGCTTAGTGTCATATGCGAACTTGCTGAGGGTGCAATTAATCCCATCATCCAGATCATTAATAAAAATGTTGAACTAAACTGGCCCCAGGACTGACCCCTGGGACACTCCGCTTGATAGGGCCTGCCATCTAGACATCGAGCCGTTGATCACTACCCCTTGAGCCCGACAATCTAGCCAGCTTTCTATCCACTTTATAGTTCATTCATCCAGCCCATACTTCTTTAATTTGCTGGCAAGAATACTGTGGGAGACCGTATCAAAAGCTTTGCTAAAGTCAAGCTATATCACATCCACTGCTTTCCCTATATCCACAGAGCCAGTTACCTCATCGTAGAAGGCAATCAGGTTGGTCAGGCATGACTTGCCCTTGGTGAATCCATGTTGGCCGTTCCTGATCACCTTCCTCTCCTCCGAGTGCTTCAAAATGGATTCCTTGAGGACCTGCTCCAAGATTTTGCCAGGGACTGACATGAGGCTGACTGGTCTGTAGTTCCCCGGGTTCTCTTTCTTCCCTTTTTTAAATCCAGCCTCTCTCCACATCCAGCCTCTCTGAGGCTTAAGGCATCTAGTTTCTGAATTCAAGTTCTGTTTTGAGAATCATTAGCAATCTGTGGCTCTGGGCAACTATACATTCATCAGCGAATCAAGTTACAACCTTTATGTTGGATGGACGCCCATTCTCTCCCCCCACCCCTCCATGCCAAAGGAGATTTTGGGTCCTCATTTTTAAACGAGTCGCTCACTCCAGTCTCCAGTTCCATGGATGCAATGTTTGCCCTCACACACCAGCCAGATGCCCAAGAGCTGAGATTTGCAGCTGTAATTAATTGCAGAATTCTAGGTACAGATTTTTGTGAGCACAAATTAGCATCTGCACAGAGGCCCTTTGTATTTTGGAAGCTCAACATGGAAAAGGGTTCAAATGTAACCAGCTTTTACCATGGCCCCCGTACCCCTTGCTGGTCTCACATGGCCTGCCACTTCTCAAGGGCAAAAAGTGGGGAGGGAAATCTCTTGAGATTTAACCCCTTGCGACCCACAGCTGCTGTCACTGGCTCTTAAAAGTCCCATCTATCTTTATAGACACTGCTCAGGTGCCACTAATTGCTGAAGAAAAGATGAAATGTCTACAAGGCCCATAGGAAGTTGGAGATGCCTAGGATTAGATAACACTCGCTTTGTGTGAAGAACCAGGGGATGAATGGGGATCACACCTTGTTGCAAAGAAGGTGGCCGTAATTAGCTTAGCTATTGTCTGCCATTCAAACCCTTATTGTCTTTCCCAAGCAGCATGAAAAATCTAAAAAAAATGTACAACAAAGCAGGAGGCGGGGCTCTGTAATTAGAGATTTAATCCCTTGATGACTCAGACTTGCTTTTCCAGTACAGCTGGATCTCTGGGGCAAAAAAAAGAAAGGTCAGAATCAGTAAAAGGAAAAACCCACCCAAGGGGGCGCATTGATAAAGCTACCTGCAAGGAGGTCCAGGCTGCGAGGAGCTGCTCAAGATGAAGGGGCTTCTGTCTGTTCTGCTGGCTGCTATTGTGTGCGTGGAGCTAGGTAAGATTCTGCTTTAACCAGGCCTTGACTTTGTGGCGGGGAAGGAAGGGTGACTGAAGGGACATCTGTGACAAAATGCCTTTGACTTTAACTGCAGAAAGATCTGCCCCTGTGGGAACCTAGCAGTGAAGTCATGGGTGGGTGGCCTGATGTGACAGAGGTGTTCTTTGCAGCTTGCCCAGATGTTTCAGAGCGTTGTTTACAAAAATAGTAAGTTTCAGGCTGGGATCCCTAACCCAGGATTTATTCTCTTAGCAGCTATTAATGGATGTCTCTCCACTGATTGATATTACTTGGCTTTATGTGTGATTTCTTTAATCCTCTCTCGGCTGTGCCTTTGCCATGCGGCCTGATGCTTTAGAGCAGGGGGCTCCAAACTTTAGGAGATGAGGGCCACGTTAGATTTTCCTTTAGGAGACAAGGGCCCCGCCGCTGAAATGCCGCCAAGGCGGCGGCGGCGTTTGAGCTGCCGCCGATGCGGCAGCAGCAATTGGCTGGGGGGGCCGGACAAATTGCAGCTGCGGGCTGGATCCGGCCCGTGGGCCATAGTTTGAAGACCCTGCTTTAGAGGGTTTGTTGCTTAAACCCAGGAGTCTCTACGCTCCTTTACACACTCTGCTTCAGCTGTCTTCTCCAGCGGCTTCTTTCATGCACCGCATGTGATTCATAGACCCCTGGGCACTTAGAGGCGGAAAGGATGGGCTCAGCCACTCAGTCAAGATCCCCCTGCAGGACTGATTCGCACAACTACGGTCTGGAGGCTGTTCCCCAGAACAAGAGACCTCAGCATAGGTGTAGTTTGACTTTTATATTTGGGGAGGGGGCAGATTCAGTCAGGCCAATGGTGCCATGCACAGGGATGGGGGGGGGCGGGAAATTCCGCACCTGCCCGAGGCTTGCAGTTTGGGGGGGGGCAACTCCCCCTTGTCCCCCTAACTGCACCCAGGCCTTACGGTGGTTTACAAGCTGGCTTGCTGGCATTTCTCTTGGATTCACATCATTCCATTGCACATCACTGGATGAACTGGTGCTCAGGCAGCCTGTTCTTCTTGCTGCCTCCCTATCAGGGACGCCAGTGCCACCAGGGGTGGGTTATGAGAGCACAGTCTCCGTCAGTCAGGGTGGGTGGGCCAAGCAGGAACTGCTATTGTGTCTGGAGATGGCAGCATAGCAAGGCAGCCCTTAGAAGAACACGCTTGACCTGAACGGGAGTTGAATTGTGTATGTCAAAGAAAAGCACCTCCTATGATTATGAGGCTGGAGGAACTGCCTTGTCAGGAAGGATACCCTATTAGTTTTTAGGCCCAGATCCTCATAGGTATTTAGGTCCTGAACTCCGACTGATATCAGTGAAAAGAACAGGAGTACTTGAGACACCTGAGAGACTAACAAATTTATTTCAGCGTAAGCTTTCGTAGGCTATAGCCCACTTCATCAGATGCATATAATTCTATGCATCTGATGAAGTGGGCTATAGCCTACGAAAGCTTATGCTGAAATACAGGGCCGGCTTTTGGCTGATTCCGAATAGGGCCCCGCACTGGCAGGTAAGAGGGCCCCGCGCCAGCGCCTTTTTAATTTTTACTCACCCTGCAGCGCTCTGGGTCTTTGGCGGCACTTCGGTGGCAAGTCCTTCACTTGCTCCGGGTCTTTGGCGGCACTTTGGCGGCGAGTCCTTCACTCGCTCCAGGTCATCAGCGGCATTTCGGCAGCAGGTCCTTCAGTGCCGCCGAAGACCCGGAGCGAGTGAAGGACCCACCACTGAAGTGCCGCCGAAGACCCGGAGCACCGCAGGGTGAGTACAAGCGGGTCCTGAATCGGGCCCCGCACTTTCTAAAGCCAGCCCTGCTGAAATAAATTTGTTAGTCTCTAAGGTGCCACAAGTACTCCTGTTCTTTTTACGGATACAGACTAACACTGCTGCTACTCTGAAATCAGTGACAACTCTTTGCTCGGCACTTTATAAGACAAGCCTCAGGCATCTGCTTTGGAGAATTTATGGTGTAGAAGACAGACAATAGGTAACAACGTAAGTATAATACCAGCATAGGATAGTAATGGTTATATTCTTATCTCCTCCTGTCCTAAGAACACCGCACTGATATGCCCACAAACTAGATTTGCCACGATGCCCACAGAGAATTTGACCGCAGTTGGGCAGCTGGTGTGCTGACCTGTCATGCTGACCAATACTGTCTCACTGTTTCCTGGTGCTCCCGCTGACTGAATCCACTTGTTGCCTCTTGTCTTTTACTTAGATTGTAAGGTCCTTGGGGCAGGGACCATCTTTATGTTCTGCCTTTGTAGAGCACCTAGACAATGGGGTCCTGGTCTGTAATGGGAGCCTCTTGGTGCTACCACAATAGAAATAACAAATAAAACTAATGGCTGCCTCAGCTTCTGCCTTTCACTTTAGTTACATAGATATTTGATCATGTTCCAGCAACATTCACACAAGGCCAATAAATACTTTGGCCACTGGCCAGTAGGTTTTTTTAGGCCATGATATATTTATTAATAGTGCCGAGCCAATTATTCAAAGTGAATAATTTATTTGCACATTACCGGGCTTCAATTGAATTGTTTTAGTCAAAATTAATATTATTTACATGACAGTGGCACCCAATCAGAATCCAGGTCCCATTGTGCTCGGCTCTGTATAAACATAAAGGCAATGTCCTACAGAACTTACTCCAGAAATGTTTTCTGTAACATATTGCAGCCTTTTTGATCACTCTGGGACTCTTCCCTTGGACTGTTGTTTCAAGTAGTCACCACTATTGACACTGGGTTTCTGGTATGGTCTCAGCTCCCTGAACTTCTATAAACAGAAGGAAGGGATGCAAAGACATTTCAAGTTTGTTTTCTTGAGGTCAAATCCCTTCATATGCAGTTATTGATCCACTTCAATAATAATTTTGCTTTCCAGAAACAAGCACTTCAGCAAAATAGAACACAATATTTGAACAGAAAAAGGGTTGCGAATTCTGAATTTGTGCATTTTATTCCAATGAATGTTCATGAATATTTTTGGCAGTATTTTCCCAGTTCTAGTTATCATAGAAATCATCCTCAGATTATCATCTATCAAGCCACACTTCTTTAAAAAAAAACAGCAACAGTGTCATTTTCTGCCTGTGGATGTGAGCAGATGTCTCCCATTGAAGTCAGTGTGAGCTCTGGGCTTACATGTGATGACAGTATTTTGGCCAATCATTTACAGAAATGGCATGACAATGGGATATCACTGTGGGGACCAGCTGCTATTGTTACCTAAGGGTGTTGGGTGTGGTTGGAGCATTCAAATGGCCTTCATATAACACCCTTCATATAACAATACAGCCGGATCTGAATGCTGATTCGGCAGAGAGCTGCCTGAGATCTGAATGCCGAGCAGAGTGGAGAGCATCATATTGTAGCTAGGAGTAGACTTTGCGTTGTTAGGTGAATACTATGTTAAGAAGAAAGGCATTGATTTGTTTAACACAAGCTCGCCTTGTGTTAATGTGGAGAACATCGCAATAACTAGTTGTATTGGCCTTTGTCTACTTGACGTGAGTAAAATCTACATGTTGCGGGTATTTTCTAAGATGCCAACCGTCTTGCTGCCCAAGCACCCAATACAGAGACAAGAGGTGGATGATCCATCACTGTCTAAGCTAAACTGAGTACAGCCTGTCAGAGCTCATGCCAGTTTGATGCTGTGTGGTCAATAATGAATTTTTTTGCCTCTCCCCCTTACTATTATGTGTTTTGTAATAAACGATGAACAGTTAGGGGTTAAGCATTATTTGGCTGTCTCTATTTTCATAGGATGATTTCATTACATTTCCAACCATGCTGTAAACTGCACAACACCCTGAGTTTCTGTCCAGGCCGGGCCCCTTTACAAATAAAACAATAATACTAAACTAGTAGTTAGCTTATCCACCAATATTTGATGACATCTTGCGAACCCAAGGGATATTAATTTAAACATACGGTGCATACTCTCAGGGCCTAAGTCTTATTGCTATTAAGATCCCTTTATAATTCCCCATTACTGACTCAGAGAAACTAAAATCCTGTCACTTTTACTCTGCTGGTAGCTAATAGGGGAGAAATCAAGGCCACTGGCAGAGGTACTACTCTAATGCTAAGTTCAGTGCTTTGTTAAATACAGGAACTGTATAATTAAATTTTCAAAGAGAACAGCCAGACCACAGTAAGCACCATAGAGTGACCAACTCTACATTAGAAAGCCTGAGGGATCAGCTGGGTCCAGTTTTCTAAGGGGTCTTTTGGGTCTAACTGGGGTGGAATTAGCTCACCTGCAGCTTGTTTGGGCTCTGCCCACATTTATAAAAGCCTCAGGTTAGAAGCTGGGGGTTTGGTTGGTTGGTTGGTTTTCAGAGGGCCTTTCTCCTTAGAGGAAGTTTATCTAGAGAAACGAAAATAAGAAAGACTAACACGGCTACTACACTGAAATTTATCTAGAGAATGATTTCCAGAGTTGTTTCCTCCTGGTAGAAGGACTTGCTTAGGGTATAATATTTGTCCGGTGTTTAAACGTTTAATTTTTTAAAATAATGTGAGACCCACTTTTTGATGTGGAACAAACATCTCAGCACAGAATAGTCCTAGCCTGGGGCCTGCTTGACTTCCTTCATGCCTAATTCTATCTCTCTACAATGAGATCTTACCTAGCTGCCCCAAGGACTCTTCTGCGATAAGTGCTGATCACGTGCTTAGCACTGGAGAAAGTGCAAAAAAAAATAATCAGCCCCTGACCCAAAGAGCTCATAGGTTGTGGGTCTGATTCTCATTACAAGAAGGCTTATTGATGCTATTTATAAGGTACCTTTACACCACTCTGGTGCAGACATGCCAAACCTGTGAAAAAAGTGCAGAAATCGGGCTTGTTTTTGCTTAATTGGTTTGTGAGTTGCTTGTTGGCTAGTTTTTGGCTTGTTGCTTGTTTGGCTTGTAGCTTGTTGCTTCTTTTTTTTTTTGATCCGCTCCTGGCAAACAGGAGCAAGGGAGGGGTGCAAGGTGGGGGAGAGTCAGGGGTGCACAGCAGTCCCACCACAGTCCCAGACTGCACACTGGGGGGATCTAGTCACATAAGAGTGTTGGGGTTCTTAGGGATTGGCTTGTTTTGGCCTGGTTTTGAAATGGGATTAGCTTGATTTTTGGCTTATTGTGAAAGTCGGTTGCTTATTTACCGTGTGAAAGTTGGCAACTGTGCTCTGGCGATGTAAAGGGGATGAGCACAGGGATTCTAGTGAAAATCAGAATCGGGCCTCGGGGTGACCGGCCCACCAATGGAATGATCTCTGTGTAAATCAGTTCAGCCCATCTATTATTTTGGATCTGGTTAGCTGGCTGAGGTTTCTGCCACTCCGATAACTGTGTGAGACGGGTCATATTAACTAATTGTTACAAAGCCGAAAGACAAACCCCTTTGAAATGATGCTCTCCAAGGAGGGGATTAACCTCTGATACCCGCACGCCTGGAGGCAATTTAACACTAGCCTGGCGTTAGACTGAAGGCATGGCCTGTGGATTTAGCAGCATGTCCCTCCATGCATCAGCCAAGATATATAAGGAACTGCCGTGTGTTGCGGCACCACATTCTGATAACTTAGGGGAGTGGCGCTGTGGCGCTTTCCCTAACAGGGGTGATATGGAGGGGCAGATGGCACCTCTTGATCTCCGTGAAGGCAACTCCGTTTTGTTCCTCTTTGCAGCCCACGCTTTGCAATGTTACACATGCCAGGAGCCGATGAGCGCCCCACTGTGCATGACCATCAGCAACTGCTCCACGGGTGACATCATGTGCAAGACAGTAATGTACTCCCGAGAGGAAGGTAAGGAAGAGACTCCCAGGGGGAGAAGCCTGTGCTCAAATTTAGGGAAGGGAAAAGCGTCCACCCAGCCCCAACCCCAGGGATAGAACTGCAGGGGATCAGAGTTCCCCTGTGATTGCTAGAGATGGACCCAGGCTGCAACACGGTAGGGTGACCAGATGTCCCGATTTTATAGGGACAGTCCCGATTTTGGGGTCTTTTTCTTATATAGGCTCCTATTGCCCCCCACCCCCTGTCCCGATTTTTCACATTTGCTGTCTGGTCACCCTGCAACATGGGTACTTGGGAGCAGCGGATCCTAGTCTTGGCTCTGCCATTGACTCAGTTGGACTCACGTTGGGCAAGTCACTTAGGTCCAGATCCACACAGGGACTTTGGTGTCGCTACGCTCAGCATCATGGCGCGTGACTTTTAGGGCCCTGGCAAATCACAGGAACAGCTCTGGGATCCACGAAGCCTGAGTTAGGGACCTAGGCTCCTGTACAATGAAGGGGGAGAGACAGGCGCCTTAGACTGCAATTGACAAAAGCCGGCACTCTAGGTGGGGACACACCTCTAGCCAATGGGAGAGGCTGATGAGATGGGGGTTTGCTAAGTCCTGCCTCTCTCCGCAATACGTGGAGGGAGGCACCTCTCTCTGCTAGTGATTTGCAAATGGGAACTAACCGCAGCTTAGGCACGTAGGGTGTTTCTGGCAGGAATGGGTTAGGTGACTGCTATGTGCCACATAGAGCAGCAGAAGGTTAGAGCACTTGCCTGGCATGTGGGAGACACCGGTTCAATTCCCCTCCCTGCCAATAGGGGAGAAAGGTCTCCCACTTCTCAGAGGATGCTCTAACCCCTGAGCTCTGGGGCATCCCTATGAGGGCAGCGTCAGTCTCCTCCTGTTGTGGATAAAGAGTGATGGGAGCTGGCAGACTGGAGCCTGTGTCTCCCACATCCCCGGTGGGTGCCTGAATCACTGGGCTCTTAGGAGCCTAACCTGGATCCCTTGACTTCAGAGCATTCTCTGCACCTCTCTGGATGAGGCCTGCATTGGCCAATAGATGAGCTTTGCCAAGTAAAGAGATGCTTTTCCAGAGAGAGGAGAATGGGGCACCGTCTCTTCATAGTGACTCCTTTAGACGGGGGATATTGGCTGCGCCTAAGACGAGCAGCAATTAGAGATGGGATGTCATGTCTGCAGGGAGACAGACGACACACAATGCACCCAGGCTTCGGTAAAGCCAGAGGCATGTGCCTGCCCGGCGTAGCTTGTGGCTGCCCCAGTGGAACTGCCTGGATGTTCACTGAGCCAGAGGGAGACACGCAGGAAGGACACCAGAGAGAGATCCCCAAGGAACGTATGTAGGGCATTCTCTACATAGGAGACCAGCAAAGGGTTTGGTGGTTCAGTTCCCAGATGGTCCAACCCCTGAAGCTTTTTAGAATTGGAGCTGGAATCCAGTGGGATAGATGTTCAGTGCTTCCCGCAAGGCTAGAACTCACCCCCCCGCCCCAATCCTCCCTTTAATACCCTTCTCTTCTCTCTTGCTTTGAAATGTTGTAGTTTTCCCCTTCGTGGGCGACTCAACCGTCATCAAGTCGTGCGCGCCGAAATGCATCCCGTCCGACGTGGATGAAATCGGGAGCTCTCGCCCCACCCTCTGCTGCAACTCTGACTTGTGCAACCATGACGGGGCAGTCAGCCTACAAATCAGCTATGTGATGATAGGCATTTCAGCCAGTTTCCTCTGCGTCCTCCTCAGGACAGGGCTGTGAGGAGCCGGGCAGGTGAAGCCTTTACTCCCGAAGAACCACCCAACAAGAGCCAAGACCCTCTTGGCTGCGCTTGCCACCTGCATTCCCAATGGGTGGTCTTGGACACTTGTAGGAAGATGCTTCTTTGCTTTCTTAGACACGGTGGCCTCTTGGAAAGATGTTATCTCTGCATTCCTGTCCCTGCCGATAAAGGGGATGCCCAGTCGGACAATCTCTCTCCCAGCTCCTTGCTAAATTAAATTAAATGCTAATCTGCACTGGAATGTCTTTGTTGTGTCAATTAGCTACGGAAAATTCCACGGCACACCCAGTTGCTCAAGACCCAACTATTTGAATTAAGTGCATGACCGTTGTGACCAACACCCCTAGCAAATCGCTATTTCACATGCCCGTATTCTACGTACATCATTGCTAAACGACCAGTTCGGGTGAAATTCACCTGTATGCAGTGAGCCAGTGCAACCCCTAGGCACCGTAGCTTTTGTGCTGGCCCTTTACACAGAGTAAATTCCATTCTCAGTGCATGATGAGTAAGGGGTCTTTGACCGAGCTCTGAAGCACAAGGCAGGAGTCTGGACTTGATGTGCCAATGATCTGATCTAAGTGTGCGAAATTCTTCTGTTCTTTTGTGTCCCTGTTAAGAGGAATAATGATGAGCAGGAATTAATGGCTTAATCAACAGTCATAATTAAAGTTATTTATAGTTCAACTTTTCTCTGCTGAAATCTACCAGAGGATTCTTTTTTTGAACTTCAATTCTGGCTTGAAATGCTATTTCATAGAATCATAGAATATCAGGATTGGAAGGGACCTCAGGAGGTCATCTAGTCCAACCCCCTGCACAAAGCAGGACCAATCCCAACTAAATCATCCCAGCCAGGGCTTTGTCAAGCCTGACCATAAAAACCTCTAAGGAAGGAGATTCCACCACCTCCCTAGGGAACCCATTTGGGCAACAAGTGAAGTAAGTTCAGTCTCAGTTCTAAGCTGCGCACTCTGCAGCATGTGCATAAGACTTTGTGGGACCGAGCAATGCGGTTACGTGCTTTGCTGAATCGGGGCTTTATTTCAGAATCCGGTTTGGGAATCCCTGCCTTGTTTTACAGTTTTCTAGAACATTGTCTGTCTTTCTCCATCTCCCTTTCTGCTCCCTCCCACTTCCTTAGCTCTGACCTCTTCTGTCCTTTCACATCATGTCAACAGAGCTGGTGGGATGAGAGCCTTTTCCCCTGCAGCGGATGCCTTCTCTAATAGCTTCCGACCATCTCTCCACCTCCTCCACTCTCCATGTTAATGTCAAGTATCCATTGAAAAAGGTCCCTTTCCCTGGCATCTCCTCCCCTCCCCTGTTTATTGGGAACAGTTATTTAATTCCTTAGTACATGGCGAGGAAAGAGCAGGCATGAATGATGGGCTTCAAAATAAAGCTGCCTGGCAGTGGATTGCATTAACTCATGAGACAGAGGCAGTGCCCTGAAGAGATGCTCATGGGTTGGTTGGTGCACTCCCCTTTCATTCCAGAGATATTCCCTCCAGTTAAGGGAATTGTTTTCTTCTTCCCAGTGTAGTGAGCGTGCCCAAGGGCTAGGCTCCACTTGAGTCCTATCGAAGTCTATGGGGGACTCGGTTTGGGCCTCTCTGCATGGGGTGAATTTCCCCCCTGGTGAATGCTGCCCTGGGAAGGATGGCACTTATAAATTGTACAGCGCCTAGCACAGTGGGGGTCCAGATCTATATCTAGAGCCCCTAGTGGAATGACAATAATAAATTAATATTATCCCGGGGGGGAGGCTGCCCTCCAGAGAAGATTCAGTAAATAATGGGACAGTTGGGCGGAAGGGATGGAAACAGGCCAGACTGACTGTGAGAATGGACAGATGCAGCCAGGAAATGAGAGGAAGCACCAGAGATTGAGGAACACCAC
The DNA here is from genome assembly GCA_033296515.1 of Macrochelys suwanniensis. Lineage (NCBI taxonomy): Eukaryota > Metazoa > Chordata > Testudines > Chelydridae > Macrochelys > Macrochelys suwanniensis. The sequence continues at coordinate 256,299,805 of CM065776.1, read as the reverse complement.
GCAGAGGAAGCACTCATTGCTCAGTCGTCATGTATCTCCCCAGTAAGTCTCAGTGTAAGGTATAAGGAGCTCCCAGTAAACAGGGGCATGCTTCCAGTTTGTCTAACTTCAATGTTGCCGACCTTTCAGCTTTCCAGTGCAGGAGAACTTCCATGTGGGGATCATGGTGCTTGTAAGACACGGGTAGGGGAGAGACAGCAGTATCAAGAGACAGCCTTGGTAGGGTAACATGAGAAGCACAAGTCTAGGACTCTTCAGCTTGGAAAAGAGACAATGAAGAGGGGATATAAGAGGTCTATAAAACCTTGACTGGTGTGGAGAAAGTGACTAAGGAAGTGTTATTTACTCTTTCACATAACACAAGAACCAGGGGTCACCCAATTAAATTAATAGTCAGCAGGTTTAAAACAAAGCAAAGGAAGTACTTCACCCAACACACAGTCAACCTGTGGAACTCATTGCCAGGGGATGTTGTGAAGGCCAAAAGTATAAGTGGGTTCAAAAAAGAACTAGATAAATTCATGGAGAATAAGGTCCAGCAATGGCTATTAGCCAGGATGGTCAGGGATGCAGCACCATGCTCTGAGTGTCCCTAGCCTCTGTTTGCCAGAAGCTGGCAGTAGATGACAGGGGATGGATCACTCGATGATTTCCTGTTCTGTTCATTCCTCTGACGCCCCTGGCATTGGCCACTGTCAGAAGACAGGATACTGGGCTAGACGGACCTTTGGTCTGACCCAGTATGGCCGTTCTTATGTTCACAAGAGTCTGAGACAGCAGCAGGATTTATGTCCTCTGGGTCAGGTGTTGCTGTTGAAAAGATCACTTGTGAGAAGAGCTGGTTGGGAATTTTTCGACAAACTGTTTTTTCACCCCCACAATCCCGATTTGTTGAAAACGAAACTGTTCACAAAATGGGATCGGTTTTCGCAAATCTCCTGCCTCCAACAATTTTGGAAAAAAAGTTTTGAAATTGTAAAAACATCCTGTTTTGACATTATTGAACTAGTAATTCTGGGTTCTGTGACAAAGTTCCTCCTCTGGTAGAACCCACAGTCAAATTCCTCCTGTGTCTGATCAGGAGTTGGGAGGTTTGGGGGGAACCCGGGCCCGCCCTCTACTCCGGGTTCCAGCCCAGGGCCCTGTGGATTGCAGTTGTCTATAGGGTTTCCTGTAACAGCTGCGTGACAGCTACAACTCCCTGGGCTACAGCTACAACTCCCTTCCCCACGGCCTCCTCCCAACACCTTCTTTACGCTTACTGCAGGACCTTCCTCCTGATGGTCTGCTGATGCTTGTACTCCTCAGTCCTTCAACTCTTCTCCCTCTCAACTCCTTGTGTGCCTCTTGCTCCCAGCTCCTCGCACGCCACACCACAAACTAAAGTGAGCTCCTTTTTAAACCCAGGTGCCCTGATTAGCCTGCCTGTCTTAATTGATTCTAGCAGGTTCTTCTTAATTGGCTCCAGGTGTCCTAATTAGCCTGCCTGCCTTAAATTGGTTCCAGAAAGTTCCTGCTTGTTCTAGTGCAGCCCCTGCTCTGGTCACTCAGGGAACAGAAAACTATTCATCCAATGGCCAGTGTATTTGCCTTCTATCAGACTTCTGTACCCCACTTGTCTGGGTCTGTCACAGTTCGTTGAGTCAAAACTAATTTTTGTTTAGCTATTTTAATAAGTTTAGACTCAAAGAAAAAAATGGTTGCAATCAAAATGAAATGTTTTGAAATTATCGACACAAAACATTTTGATTGACCCAAAACAAAAACATTTTCAGATTTTTGGTACATGAAATTTTTTGAGATTTTGACACTCCTTCCTGATGCAGGACAGGAAGTTTTTTTGATACCTTGAAAAATTTCACATGATGGGCTACTTATAAGCTTATGAAACATGATAATTTAAGGCAGCATTTCTGAAACTATTAAAAGCTGAGCCCCCTTCAGGAAAATAAAACCAAATTTGTCCCTCTGCAAAAGGGTCAACATTTCTTGATTTACGTACATCTTCTGTGCTCCTTCACACCCTTGTCTGGGAAATATTGGTGTAGATCTTCATAATCTCATCCTTCCTCTCCTTTCTTACCTGCTTTGATGAGCAGTGAAATAATTAATAAAATTGGGAGTTAAAATATCATCTCTGGCATCTAATAGCACCCATTGGAAGCAATGGGTAGTTCACACCTCGGAGCTCTTGTTTCAGGCACTATGCAAACTCAGGCAGATGTTGCTGCATCAGTTAAACTTGTGTCACATTTTGAAGGTTCTTTTCACAGCCATAAGAGCTAGACACTAATTATGTTTTTACTAAAATGAAAACTGACGCTGGAAAACAAGAGAGGTCTCTCCATACTGCACCCTGGCAAGAGCTTCAGTTTGTTCCCTACACTGTGGGAAATACCGATTTAAAATGAGACATACCAAACGGACCTCCTTTTCTGAGGTGTGCAGGTGAAATGCTCAGTTAAGGGGTCAGGTCTGCAAAATTGCACAGAAAAAAAAAGAATTATGTTCAGAAATGCACCTGCAGCACCCAGTGCAAGTGGCCATTTTCTGCATGTGCTCTTTTGCACACTTAAATTCCCACTTGCACAGAACAGCTCATGCAACACGTTTACATGCAAATCTCATCATATTACAGCAACTTGCCCAAGGCCACTAATGGTCAGGAATAGAACCCAGGCCTTTTGAAGCCGAACCCCACCCCAGCTCTAACCACTATACCCTGCTGCCTCTCACTAATAGATGTAGGTTCATAATGGAGCAATTCTATACAGCAGCGGTGTATTCTGCCTAGTGCTTGCTGTTTCTGTACTTTGACATGTCTCCAGAACACCCACCGTGTGTCTTCTCTGAAGCTGTTTGACTGCTGCCCTTCACTGGAGTATATGAATGCCTTCTGGGTAAAATCAGTAGCAACTGGGACGTTCTTAATGGACTTCTTGGCGCCTCTGCAGTCTGGTGCTTGGTTTAGATTTTATTATTTCCCCCCCCTTTTATAAAACCCCAAACCTGTTGGACACGTGTAATCACCCACAGGCCCAGACATGGCTCAGACATCACGGCAGAGGATGCTCTGAGAGTCTGCATGGGTGTGTCCTTATTGCACTCTGCCTGAGCATATTCTGCATGCCAGCATGCCCCTCCTCTTGCAAATCGAGCCCTTGAAATGACAGAGGTGATGCTGTTACTGCCGCAGGGGCTTTATTAGCCCCCTAACCCAATCCCCGTCGCCAGAGCACAGGGAGATTACAGCCCCGGAGAGAATGGAGCAAGGGGCAGCAAAGATTGTATCAAGCCGGAAGATCACAGCGAGTTGCGCAACTGGAGACTGGGAAGGGATCTCATGGAAATTTTCAAAGCTAAAACTGGAACCCATAGTGCAGGCAGGGTCGTAATACAAACACAAGTGATCCAGGAGCCTAGGGGGAATTTGGGCAAAGGGGAGCAGAAATGATGCAGGAAGGTGATTGATAGAGCTTGGCTTTTGCAGTCTGCGAAGCAAATTCAGGGCTGACTACTTTGTGGACTTGGCAGGGTCAGGGCTAAACTTGGCTTTCATTAAAGCAAAAGTTCTTAGCTCTTTTCCTTGCAAAATATGGGTAGGTGCTCAGATACCAAGGGGATGGATGCAGTGGAAGAACCCGAAGAGAATAGATGGCCAAGGGTGAAAGTTAGCCAGTGAGTTTGCCTCTAGATCCCAGGTTATTCACAAGAGCCAGCGTTAACAAGACTCACTGAGAGCTCGAGGTGTTAGGCTCAGGCTACAATGGCTCACGGTTGTGATTATTCACCCTGAGATTTTGTCACGGTTATTTTTAGTAAAAGTCACTGACAGGTCACGGGCAATAAACAAAAATTCACAGGAGCCCGTGACCTGTCTACGACTTTACTAAAAACAACCATGGGGACAGGGCTAGGTGAGGGGGGAGGAATGACAGCTGAAGTCCCATGGTGGGGGGGACTGATAGGTTGAGCCCCCGCACCATGGGGGGCACACAGCCCCCACTCTGGAGTTGGCTGTGGGGCAGGGGCACACAGGCCCGCCTCCAGCCCCGGCTTCAGCCACTGACAGCTGAAACCGAAGAAGTCACAGAGGTCCGGTAAAGTCACGGAAGCCCTGACTGCCGTGACCAAATCGTAGCCTTAATGATTATTCACACTGAGTCAAGGGAAAGGCATCAGGCCTGCTCACAATCACTGCCCCATTAATGGCCCTCCATAGGGTGGCCAATTTTGGTCGGACGTATTCCTGGAGGTTTCATCACCTGACATAATCTTTAATTCAAGATTAATCTTTCATTCCTGGAGACTTCCAGACAGTCCTGGAGGGTTGGCAACCCTACCCCCCAGCTCTATTTTCCCCAACATATTAATACTTGGCTCTTTTCAGCCACAGATCTCAAGGCCCTTCCTAAGGCAGAGTAATTGCTGATCTCCCCATGACATAGTTGGAGAATCTGAGGTACACACACTAGCCGAAGGTCACGCAGCTGGTTAGTAGCAGAGGCAGAACCCAAGTCTCCTCAGGCCTTCAGCCATGTTGTCTTCTTTCTTAGCTGCTTGCAAACAGGTTAAATGCTACACCACAAGGCTCACAAGAACAAGGTGAAGGGGTGTGTGTGTGTGGGTGTGTGTGTGCGTGTGCCCGGGGGTATTTCAGTACTTTCTCTTATGACACCTTAGCTAAATACATGTTCACGTTACTTAAATACAGCTTCTCCACACCTGCCCACACTATTTTTCAAAGCACAGCGGCATCTCTTCCTGGGATGGATGATTAGCATCATGTTAATTTGTCTTTACCCTGCGGCGGTTGTTACACAAGACAGACACACCCTGGAACACTGTAAATTGATCGTGTCGTATAGAATTTTAAAAACAAATACCTCAAGAGCTGGATTATCATTTTATAAGGTCATTTCACTGAGTTCATTTAAGAACATCACCACAGTCATAGGGTGAGTTCCTGAGGCTATGGTGGTGCTGGGTTTTGTAAGACAGGATAAGAACCCAAAGCTTTAAATCTAGGAGATGAAGTTATAATGATGCCATCAAAAAAGGCCACAGGGAAATCCATTATCTCAGAATCAAAGGAGCTAGAGGTAGACAGATACGGTATATCTAGTTTCTTATATCACAACCATCACTATAGTATCTGAGAATATAACGGGGTGTCTCCATCTTGGGGAACAGCGATTGTGAAAACGACTTGGGGGCTCCTGGTGGATAATCAATGGAACACGAGCTCGGAGTGCAACATTGTGGCCAGAAGGGCTAATGCAATCCTTGGGAAATATTGACTAGGAGTAAGAGGTTATTTTACCTCTGTGTTTTGCACTGGTGAGACCACTGCTGGAATCCTGTGTCCAGTTTTGGGGTCTACAGTTCAAGAAGGATGTTGATAAACTGGAGATGGTTTACAGCAGTGGTTCTCAACCAGGGGTTCGTGTACCCCTGGGGGTACTCAGAGGCCTTCCATGGGGTGCATTAACTCATCTAGATATTTGCCTAGTTTTACTACAGGTGAAGTCAGTACAAACTAATATTTCATACAGCCAATGACTTGTTTATACTGCTCTATGTACATACACTGAAATATTTACATTCTAATTGATTTATTGTATAATTATATGGTTAAAAAGGAGAAAGGGAGCAATTTTTCAGTACTAGTGGGCTGTGACACTTTTGTATTTTTATGTCCGGTTTTGTAAGCAAGTAGCTTTTAAGTGAGATGAAACTTGGGGGTACGCAAGACAAGTCAGACTCCTGAAAGGGGGACAGTAGTTGGGGAAAGGTTGAGAGCCACTGGTTTAGAGGGAAGAGCCATGAGAATGATTAAAGAGTTCCTTACTGCACCCATCACTGAGGTATCTGAAAGGCTACCTAGGGTTATCCTATCTAGCGCTCATCACCTAGGTTAGATCTGTCTCTCCCACCCCCTCTGCCAGCGCAGCACTGTTCATTACAATCCATTTCCGGGGATTTACTCAGTCTACAGTCGTTTTTAAAGCTCCAAGGGGCTTTTCCCCTCTCCCTTACGGCTGGATCTAAAAACCTTTGAAGTCCATAGAAATGTCCCAATGACTTCAATGGGCGTTGGATCAGGACTATCAGAGACAGACTTCTCCAGCACAGTTCTTTACATTCTCAAACACCATGGTGAAGGGCAAACTTATACAAAAAACGCTGGACTGATTTAATTCCAGTGTTTCTGTCGATATTCCCTTTACTACACTAAAATAAGCATGAGATAAGTTCATGGAGGAGAGGTACATCAATGGCTACTAGCTAAATGGTCGGGGATGCAACCCCATGCTCTGAATCTCCCTAAACCTCCAACTGCCAGAACCTGGGACTGGATGTCAGGGAATAGATCGCTTGAAATTGCCCTGTTCTGTTCATTCCCTCTGAAGCACCTGGCACCAGACACCATCAGAAGACAGGATGCTGGGCTAGATAAACCATTGGTCTGACCCAGTCTGGCCATTCTTTCGTTCTTATATTCACTAAATAATTCCAATCCCTCCTTGGTGTTTGCACCCTCAAAGACCAGAGGCAATTATAGAGTAGCCACGTAGCTGTCACTACTTTGACAAGCTAGATATAACTAGCTCTTATCTTTCTAATAATTCCGTCATAAATGCTTTACTTGTGGGAACTCCCTCCAGTTTGTCAATATCTTTTTGTTATTATTGGTGTTATGGTAGCACCCAGAGAGCCTGTGACAGGCTGACAGTATCCTGTAATATCCTGAACAAACCTTATGGAATTACGATAAACTTTATTGAATTTAGTTAAACCTTAGTGAATTATGGTTTCCCTCCTTTGGAGTTCACTGTATAACAAATGCAAATATTGGTGTATTGAGATTGCATGGAATTTCTTGAGCAGAATGACAAGATTTATGCAATCTCCGGAGGTATGAGGCAGTTCAAAGGTCTTTTTGGAACGATACCTGTGAAGTGGATTTCCTTAGGAAATACCTTGAGGTGAGGGGAATGCGAATTCTTCCCCTCCAAAGCCAACTCTTTGAAGCTATGCCTGGGGGAAAGAGGCCCATTGTGGTCTAATTACCTGCTTCTGGGAACTCCAGATCAAAGACCCCTGATCTGTATAGAAAGGAAACTGAACATAGTATCAGGTTTCAGAGTAGTAGCCGTGTTAGTCTGTGTCAGCAAAAAGAAAAGGAATACTTGTGGCACCTTAGAGACTAACAAATTTATTTCAGCATAAGCTTTCGTGGGCAACAGCTCACTTCATCAGATGCATGAAATGGAACACAGTAAGCAATGCCCCTCTGCCATGTACATTGGCCAAACTGGACAGTCTCTACGCAAAAGAATAAATGGACACAAATCTGACATCAGGAATCATAACATTCAAAAGCCAGTAGGAGAGCATTTCAACCTCTCTAATCACTCAGTGACAGACTTAAAGGTGGCAATTTTGCAACAGAGGAGCTTCAAAATCAGACTCCAATGAGAAGCTGCCGAACTTGAATTAATATGCAAACTAGATACCATTACCTTAAGTTTGAACAGAGACTGGGAATGGCTCGGTCATTACATTAATTGAATCCGTTTCCCCTATTTAGTATTTCCCCTGGTGTAAGTACCCTTACACCTTTGTGTCAACTGTCCGTAATGGGCCATCTTGATTATCACTTCAAAAGTTTCTTTCCCCTGCTGATAATAGTTCCTTTCAATTAATTAGCCTTTTACAGTTGGTATGGTTACTTCCACCTTTTCGTGTTTCTCTGTATGTATAAATATTTGCTTACTGTATGTTCCATTCCATGCATCTGATGAAGTGAGCTGTTGCCCACGAAAGCTTATGCTGAAATAAATGTGTTAGTCTCTAAGGTGCCACAAGTATTCCTTTTCTTTTTGCTGAACATACTATGAGCATGCTTGTTCTGAGCTGAAGCTCTGATGAACTTGTATCCACAAGGATGCTCCTTGGGTGGACATTAACACACTGCACTGACCACCACCAGAAGATAGGACATTGGGCTAGATGGACCATTGGTCTGACCCAGTATGGCCATTCTTATGTTCTGTTATGCTGGCAGGGCTGGCTCCAGGCACCAGATGGCAAAGCGCGTGCCTGGGGCGGCGCCCTGTGAGGGGCAGCAGTCCGGGGATTCTGGGGCGGCCGTTTTTTTTTTTGTTTTGCTTCGGCACTTCGGCTGGGTTTTTTTTTTTGCTTGGGGCGGCCGAAAAGCTGGAGCCGGCCCTGTATGCTGGAACCCATATGAGAGGTGGGATGAGATCTGGAAGCTTACTAGTGTTAGGTAAAAAGCAAGTCCCTACTCACCTCTCCAGCACCCGAGTTCGTGCGGAGTTGGTATGGGGCTCACAATCTGTCAGAGACCAGACACCAATTCGTTGATCAACGGGCTCACACTATCCTTAGCTCAAAAAGCTTCAGAGTAAGTGTGGCAAGTTTATTAGGGGTGAGCATCAATATTTATACACAGAAGTAAACAAAGTGATTAACAGATCATAATGGTCATGCATAATCAATCAAGATTCTACAGGATAAAACAGGTTAAAATGTAAATTCTAAAAGACAAAGGGGAGATGGCTACTTAAGGGGAGGGGGGGTTGTCATGAGTAGTTCGCAGGTCAGAGCTTTGATTAAAAGTTCAGACAGAGACATCAAGTCTGGGTTAAGTTTAAGCTCATCAAAAGTTCAGACTCAACATTCCTCCATTTGTAGCTTTGGGATAACTATTTACCAAAAGCTACACCCCATTTTAAGGAGCCAAGGGCCGCTTGGCAATTTCAGCCTGGGCCAACTCGAAGAGAGTAAGGCCCTTGGCTGAAGTAGGAAAAGAACAAACTGACCCACATGAGTCTATGAGGGAGGGGACACACTGAATACAGCAACACAGTATTATAAGGATTACTATGGCCCCAACAATACCCACCAAGAGTTTTTTAACCCACCCAAATCCAGGCAGCCAATTCCATAAGGCTCCCCACCAATCATAAGGTGGCTGGCCAGAGGAGTAGTTCTTAGCCATTTCCCTTAGATGTTTGGTACGTTGAAAAGTGTCAGAGTAGGTGTCATTTACAAAAACACAGCATTCTTCATTTATGAGGGCGCAAGTTCCTCCCTGGGCTGCTAACATTATGTCTAAAGCCATTCGGTTTTGCAAAGCTAACTGGCGCAGCTGGGACATTTCCCCGGCCTGATTCTCAAATAGGGTCGCAGTTTCATTGGTTAAAGATTCTAGTAGTCCCTGTAGACGGATGACACCACCCCTCAATGAGACCAGCCCACCGCTGCCACAACAAACCATCACGGATATTAATATCTCTGAAGGTTTCACGGATGTTACGAACGTGGGGAAAATAAGGGGGAGTGAGGGAGATGCGAGAAGGCGGTGTTAGCCACGCTAAATAACATGACCCTGCCCAATCAGGGGAGAGAAAGTAATAAGCTTTGGGCCCGCACACCCAGTATGTTCCATACAATGCGTTTCGGGTATTCCATTTCTCAAAGTAGGAGGTAACCCACCACCCGTTGGACCACTGTTCCCCTGGTAACGCAGAGGGGTCGTTGTGCGAACTGCAGAGGCACAGTTTGGTAGTGGTGTTTTCAAAGGGCAGTGTAGTACTGCTTGAGCAGTTGTAGAAGGCAATCGTATATCTCTTAGCAATTAGTTGGACACCCTCATGATCTGAGCAGGGCTTTTTAAAAGCTGACTCTGAAGGCTTGCCCACCCATGAAAAAGTTGGATCGGGGTGAGGGATCCACATATGGGATAAGTGGGATGCGCAAGGCTTGAAGTCAAGATTTTTACTAAAGGCGGTACCATTAAAATACATGTTGCATTTACTTGTTCCCACAAAAGTTGACCCCTTTTCTTTAACAAAACACAGTGATCCTGTCTGATTGGTTACCCTGAGATATCTGTTAATTGGCACTCCTGTTTTGTCCCATGTAAGATTGTGTTGGACTGGATCTTTTACTCTAGCCGGTGGCATCCAAGTCATATTAGCAGTGGTCAGGGGAATGGGTGTGAAGGGGAGTCCCTGTTCTGCATTTACTGGAAATTGAGTACATACCCAGCAATTACTTCTATTTCCTAAAATGCGAGTTTTAACCTCGTGGGAATATCTAATAAAAGCATTATCTTCATAAGCAGAAAATAAACTAAAAAGGCATAGTAAAAAACATACAGTTGTCAGAATAAAAGGTCCTCTCATTTTTGCCGAGTCAATTTAAGTCTGATGTCTGAAAGAGGTAAGCTGGTCCACTGGTCAGAGGCAGTGTCCTCAGTGGTGGCAAGAGCTGCTGGTCCGTCACTGTGGTCCACTACGGCTGGCTTGACGTGGGAGTGGTGGATGCAGGATTTGCGTCCTTCCAGGAACACTGCAGTCTGGGTTGTTAAAAGAACCTGGTGGGGTCCAGTAAACCTCGGCTGGAGGGTGTCGCTACGAACGAACTTTTTGGCCCAGACGAAGTCCCCTGGTTGGAACGGGTGGATCTGTTCTTCCAGCGGCACGGTCTGGGAAAACTGCGAGGCTTTCCAAAGGGTACGGAGGCGAGCCTGTAGGGAGAGAAACTGGCACGCGGTCATATGATCCCCTCCCAATAGTGAAACATCAGTACGTGGTAGCGCCCCGCCTTTGAAAGGGGGGTGTCCATAGAGCAGTTCAAAGGGGGATAATCCCAATATACGGGTTGGGCGAGTATGAAGGTGAAACAGGACCAAGGGAAGTACCTGAGGCCACTTTAACCCTGTTTCCTGACAGTATTTAGCCAATGTAAACTTAAGCTCCCTATTCATACGCTCAACTTTCCCGCTAGACTGGGGGTGGTAGGGTGTATGAAAGGAGTGTGAAATGCCCAGTCCCTGTTCTAAACGGCCAAGGACATGACCAGTAAAGTGAGGTCCACGATCTGAGTCAAGCACGAGAGGGATGCCAAAACGGGGTACAATGTCTCTAAGGAGGATCTTCGCCACTGTGGCAGCAGTACAATTAGCAGTAGGAAAAGCTTCGACCCAGGAAGTCAGAGGGCAAACCAAAACAAGGAGGTGCTTTTTCCCAAAAGCCTTTGGCATATCTGCAAAGTCAATTTGAAGATGTTGAAATGGAGCAGCAGGCGGAGGTCTTCCACCCTTAATTTTGTTAAGAGGCGGAGCAGGTCCATTACGCTGACATGTGCTGCATGTTTTCACTATTGACAGGCAGTAGGGTTGAATGCCTGGAGCATACCAAAAGCGAGCGATGGTGTCCACAAGGGCATGCGTGCCGTAGTGACCCCCCTTATCATGGTGCCAGCAAACTGCCACGGGGTATGTGGAGCGAGGAAGGCAGGCTCGGCCATCCGGCATAAGCCAGGTCCCTTTGACCAGAGTGGCTCCGAGGCTCTCCCACGACTGTAGTTCAGCAGCGGGTACTGGTACGGGGTGCGGTGGAGTAAAGGAGGAGGCTGCAATAGCCAACGTGGGCATGGCTAAGGGTAAGACAGCAGCCGTCTTGGCGGAGGCGTCAGCCAGGGCATTCCCACGGGTGACGGGGCTATCATCTTTAGTATGGGCCCGGCAGTGAACTACAGCCAGGACCGAGGGTTCTTGGAGGGCGTCCAAAAGCTTGTGGACGAGGGGGAGGTGCTGAATGGGTTTTCCGGCAGCTGTCTGGAAACCTCGAAACTTCCAGAGGTGGATGTGACAATGCACAACTCCAAAAGCATACTTGCTATCAGTAAAAATGGTAACGGTCTTACCAGCGGCCAACTGGCATGCTCGGGCCAGGGCATAGAGTTCGGCGGCTTGGGCTCCCCAGTTGCCTGGCAGTGAGGCGGCCTCTTGAATGTCCCATTCAGAGGTGACTGCATAACCGGTGAAACGCTTGCCATCAACATAGAAGGAGCTTCCGTCCGAGAAGAGGATGCAATCAGGGTTGTCCAGTGGCACGTCAAACAGGTTGTCCCTTATCTGTAAGATGCTATAAACTACTTCCACACAGTCGTGCTGATCCTGGAGGACTGGCAGGTCAGGAAGCAAGGTAGCTGGATTAAGGGGCCCACACCTTTCAAAAATCAGGCTAGTGTCTTCTAAGAGTTCGGCCTCTAGCTGTTGCTGACGATGGGCCGAAAAGACTTGGGTTGTGCCCCTACGCAGAAGGGCTGACAAGGCATGAGAGGTCCAAACCGTGGTAAAATGACCCAGGGTCAGGCTCTTTGCCTTTGTGATCAGCAGGGCAGCTGCTGCCAGAGTCCGGGTGCAGGATGGGGTTCCCTGAGCGACAGGGTCGATCTGCTGAGAGTAAAAAGCAAGCGGGAAATGGTGGGGCCCGCTCAGCTGGGTAAGGACGCCACTAGCAATTCCGCCCCTCTCATGGACAAAAAGGTGAAAGGGTTTGCTGTAATTGGGGGGGCGGAGAGACATGGAGGAGGCCACACTGTCCTTGAGTAACTGAAAGGCTTGGATCGTGTCCGGGGACCACTGCAAAGGGTCAGGAGCAAGGTTAGCAGTGAGTCGGTGGAGCGGTTTGCTTAACTCCCCGCAGGACGGCAACCAGGGGCGACAGAAGCCAATTAATCCTAAGAAACCTCGAAGTTGTTTCTTGGTGTTTGGCAGAGGGCAGTTTTGGATAGTCTTTATGCGGACTGGGTCCATTTGTCGCCCCTCTGGGGTTAACAGGAAGCCCAGATATCGGACCTTCTGTGAGACCCACTGAATCTTGTTAGGGTCTACCTTGTGGCCTCTGGTGTGTAGGTATAATAAAAGTGCCTTACCATCGATGCGGAGGGCAGCTTCTTCACGGTTACCTAATAGGATGTCATCTACGTATAGGACTAACGTGGATCCCTGCGGACTGGTGAAGCCTTCCAGGTCGTGGCGGAGGCATTGGCTGAAAATCGTGGGGCTGTCTCTGTAGCCTTGAGGAAGTCGTTGCCAGACATAACTTTGTCCCTCCCAGGTGAAACCAAAGAGATACTGAGAGTCTGGGTGCACAGGAATGCTGAAAAAGGCTGACTTTAAGTCAATAACAGTGAACCACTCAGCATCCCAGGGGATTTGGCTGATGATAGTAGCTGGATCAGGAACTACTGCATGAAGAGGGACCACATACTGATTAACAACCCGTAGATCCTGTACAAAGCGCCAACGAATAGGGTCTCCGTCCTTTTTAGGAGGCTTTTTGACAGGCAGTATAGGGGTGTTACAGGGAGTGCGCTGAGGGCGGACTAGCTTTTGTGCAATGAATCCCTCGATAATGGGGTGGATGCCCTCCCGGGCTTCCAGCGACAGGGGGTATTGAGGGACTGACGGGGGGGTTAAGGAGGGCTTCACTTGAATCCTTACTGGCTCTGCCGAAAGGAGCAGGCCAACATCAGTGTCAGAAATTCCCCAGAGGCTTAAAGGCAAGTCAGTGAGGTCAGGGGGGGGGGGGGGGGGGGTGTTTCCCAATTACCCTGAGTTGGGGCCGAATCTCCTAACACTGTCATCAATAATCCTACCCCTTCAGGAGTGCAGGTTAAAGTAGCCTCAAGCTTACAGAGTAAATCCCGGCCCATCAAAGGGATCGGACAAGCTGGGGAAAAAAGAAAACGGTGAGAAAAACATTTATCAGCATAAACAACATTTAGAGGTAAAGTGAGTCCCAGAGACTGTGGGTTGCCCTCCACCCCAGTTGCAGTTTTAACCTCAGAGGATAGCCAGGGGGAGGGGGCATGATTTAAGAGAGAGAAAGTAGCTCCAGTATCAATGAGGAAAGAGACAGGCAGGCCTTGGACTGAAAGGGTTAGACGAGGCTCTTTGCTGGGAGGGGAGAAAGTGAGGAAGGAGCCGGCTAAAGACATTAAGGAAATAAGACCATCACATTGTTTGCCTTCGCCCCCGGGGTACCGTCATTGAGGAGGCTGAGTTTGCTGCAGCTGCTGCTGTTGCCCGTAGTTGATCCAGGCCTGGGGAATGGGCTGAGCTGGTGGTGCAGGGGTGTATTCGTCCCTGGTGTAAGTATCTGCAGATGCGACCGGACCCTCTGGGCGTCCCCAGGGGCATTCACGTTTAAAGTGACCGGGCTGTCCGCACTGAAAACAATTTCCTGGTGGCTGGGGTTGCCAGGACCCTCTTCCCCGAGCACCCTGAAATCCCCTGCCACGGCCACGGCCTCTGCCTCGAACACCGCCGTGAAAAGCTAAAGCCATCAACTTATATTCTTCCTTTTTCTCTTTCTTTTTACTACTTTCCCTTTCTTTCTCCCATGCAAAATCAGCTACGTCCAACACTGAAGTGACTGACTCACCTCCCCAACCAGGGCGAAACTTTAAGAAATAATCCCTTACAGGGGGCACTGACTGATTCACAAAAAACGAAATAAGAGTAGGGTGGTCTGCTTCTCTCTCAGGATCCATCTGAGTGAACATTCGGGCCCCCTCCAATAGCCTCGACCAGAACTTTCTGGGTGGCTCATCAGATTCCTGCCGAATCTGCATGAACTTAGCTTGATTAGGCGAGCGGTGAGCCATTTCTTTGAGTCTCTCTAACAATCGCTCTCGATCTGTTCGCAGCTGAGTCAGCCTTGGCTGACTCCAGTCTAGGGGATTCCAGCCAGCGGCTTGATCCCGCCTATCCATCCAAGTAGTATTAGCCGCATCGCTATCCCCCCATGTCCTTTCTGCCATCCACAATCTACTACGTTCCTCTCCGGTCAAAACTCTACTTAACAACTGATCTACATCTGTATAAGTAGGATTATGACTTGAAAACAATCTTTCTAAACGTTCTGTGATCTTTCGGGGATTTTCCCCAAAGGACCCTGACAACCGTCCCCACTCTTTCAAGTCCCATTCTAGCCATCCTTTATATTCCACAATATTAGTATGTTGTAACTGGCCATTATTGCCCACAAAAGGTTGGTCGTGCACCTGTAAAGGCATTTCTCTACTTACACCTTTATCACTCACAAAAGGTTTGGCGGAGGCAGCCTCTGGGCTATCCTCAGGGGAGGGGTATGCAACCTGCTGCATCTGCTTGATCTTTTGCCTAGTAATTACTCCTCCCGAGGTGTGCCCTTCCATTTCCCCCTTATCCCTCTGCAGAGATTCCGATCTGGAGTCCTGCAGATTCCCCTCTGCGCCCTGGAGAGAGTCCCCCTGCGGAGGAATAGGGGCAGGTGCAGTGGGGACCAACTGACGAGTCAAAACACGCCGTGGTTTACACCCTTCATCGAAATAACATGGAGGGGGTTCACTCTCGGGAGAATACCTGACTGCCATAATTTTTAAAGATTTCCACAGCTCTGCTGCTGTGTCCCAACAAAACCAGTAACATAACTGTCCCAGATGGTCTTTTTCGATCTGGCTCCTTACTCCTCTTAAGGCAGCCTGTTCGAAAGAGCCATACGAAGGCCACCTCATCTCCGGGTCGGCCAATACCGCGGTATACCCAGTCCAATTCCTTACACACAGTGTGTACAACTTCCTCCTAGACATTCCTGTCTGTACTGGGAGTTTCCCTTCGTTCCATAACTTATTTACAATCCCCAACGGACTCTCAAGAGGCACACTAGTCCCTTGACCCATGGTGTCTGACAGGAGCCCTCCAACTGGCGTTTATCCTGCTGTCCAGTACACGACCCCTCAATATTGAATTGGCTGGGAGAAATCTCCCGTGGCGCCTGCCAATTCGTATATGAGTGATCTGACCACTGGACAGAGGCACCGCACCAGAAGTAAATCCCGGACAAGCCCCCAAATTGTTAGGTAAAAAGCAAGTCCCTACTCACCTCTCCAGCACCCGAGTTCGTGCGGAGTTGGTATGGGGCTCACAATCTGTCAGAGACCAGACACCAATTCGTTGATCAACGGGCTCACACTATCCTTAGCTCAAAAAGCTTCAGAGTAAGTGTGGCAAGTTTATTAGGGGTGAGCATCAATATTTATACACAGAAGTAAACAAAGTGATTAACAGATCATAATGGTCATGCATAATCAATCAAGATTCTACAGGATAAAACAGGTTAAAATGTAAATTCTAAAAGACAAAGGGGAGATGGCTACTTAAGGGGAGGGGGGGTTGTCATGAGTAGTTCGCAGGTCAGAGCTTTGATTAAAAGTTCAGACAGAGACATCAAGTCTGGGTTAAGTTTAAGCTCATCAAAAGTTCAGACTCAACACTAGCATGCCTGTAGGTTCTTCCATTGTTTTTAACATATTTTCTCTGTAACGCTCTGTACCCTCAGAATAAAGTCGGCTTACTTAAAAAGAGCTGTGTGGTAATTTATATCTGTAGCATTTACACTGCTCTCCGGGTATGTCTACACTGGCAGAGTTACATCGCTGGCAGTTACAGCGCCGCTCAGACAGCGCTGATGGGAAACCGCTGTTGTGTGTTCACACTGTCAGCTGCCTGCGCAACAGCGTGTTCACACTTGCGGCACTTGCAGCAGTATTCAGAGCGGTGCACTCTGGGCAGCTATCCCACAGAGCACCTCTTCCTCATAGACTCATAGACTTTAAGGTCAGAAGGGACCATTATGATCATCTAGTCTGACCTCCTGCACAATGCAGGCCACAGAATCTCACCCACCCACTCCTGGAATAATCCTCTCACCTATGTCTCAGCTATTGAAGTCCTCAAATCATGGTTTAAAGACTTCAAGATGCAGAGATCCTCCGGTAAGTGACCCGTGCCCCATGCTGTAGAGGAAGGCAAAAAACCTCCAGGGCCTCTGCCAATCTACCCTGGAGGAAAATTCCTTCCCGACCCCAAATATGGCGATCAGCTGAACCCCGAGCATGTGGGCAAGACTCACCAGCCAGACACCCAGGAAAACGTTCTCTGTAGTAACTTCTAACATCCCATCATTGACCATTGGTCCTATTTACCACTGATGGCAATTCCTCTTCTGCCGCTAAGAGTTGTGGGAAGGCGGAGGGGGTCGCGGGGCATCCTGGGTCCTGTCCCAATGCACCGTGATGCATTGCTTCGCATCCCAGCAATCCCTGTGCTTCCGTCCGCATTTGGCGCCATCTTTCAACGGTTTGTGTATTGCGCGCTCTGCTCTGCCTCTTTGATCTGCAGGAACGGATCCCGCACCGTTGACCAATATGCTGCTCGCTCTCACTAACACGTCACGAGTGGCAGTGGAGTTATTCCTTAAACAACAAAGGCAAGAGGAGTTCGACATTGATCTCGCCACATGTAGTGGATACGACACGAGATTGCTTGTGGCATTCACGGAGATGCTGACCACAATGGAACACCACTTTTGGCCTCAGGAAACAAGAACTGAGCGTTGGGCAGGGCGTCGGGGGGAAGAGGCTGAGCAGGGGCGGGGCCTCGAGGTGGAGTGCGGGTGGGGCAGGGGACAGGGTCACGGTTTGGGTTCCTGCACCCAGAAAAGATTAATCCAGCCCTCCGGGTGCTGAGCATCCCCTATTATTTTTCGGGGGGTGCTTGACCCCAGAGTACCACGCAATTGGCATTTATGCAACAGGCCCTGGCAGCTGAAAACTCAGTCTTGCAACCCAGCACAGCCCAGAAAGGGTTGGGAACAGAGCACCGTCACATGCCAGGCCATTGCCATGTGATTTGTAAATGCCACTAAAGCCTCTTGAATGGAATCATGCTATGGCTGAATTCTCTGCTTGCACAACTTACCTGGAGTCAGCAGAGTAACACCAGGAGAGAATTTAGCCTCCTTTTTTTGCATCCTTCTTATTCTTGTTGTTTATTATTTGCTGTACTTTCTCTGCAGGTCTTTCTGGGTATGCCTACGCTGCAATAAAACACCCACGGCTGGCCTGTGTCAGCTGACACGGGTTTGGAGCTTAGGCTACAAGGCAATACAATTGCTGTGTAGACAACCAGGCTTGGGCTGGAACTTGGGACTTCCCCTTCTCTGGGATGTCTACACTTCAATTTTATAGCCCTGCAGCCTGAGACCTGCGAGCCTGCATCTGCCAACATGGGTCAGCCATGGGCGTTTTATTGCAGTATAGACATACCCTCTGATTAAACAAAAAGGGCCAGACCCTCAATAAAGCTCCACCAATTTGCATCAGTGGAAGATCTGTCCCCCTCTGTTTAGGAATGGTCCGGTGAAGGTGTAAATCCAATGAGAAATTTTTATTTAAAAAACAAATCTAGGTGATAATGTCAATCAATGCAGAGCGTGGTGGGGTTGTACAATAGGGAGCTCACAGTCAGCGAGCTGACTCATGCCTTCGGGGATAAAATTATATCATCGCAAGTGAAGGGTTATTCACCTGTAAATTGCAGCTCCCTTGGACGGCCTGACACCTCCCAGGTGCACTGCAAAGAACTTGGCTGCTCCATAAATACCGGTTTGTGATTCCCCAATGATGAAAAACGAGAATGAATTGCATTGTGTGTACGCAAGCGGCTTGAAACTGGTTTAACTCAACTTACCACCCCTCACCCCATAGACCAACCCCAGACCAGGATAGCTTTAACATTTAAATAGCAACTTGGCTACACTTGAAGATGGTTGGCTCACAAATGAAAGGCACCGTGGTTATGGTGGGTAAGGCAGAAGAATGGGAGTTACTTCATGGATAGAATCTAGATATTTTCCTGCTGCCATCACTGTAGCATTTGAGTGCATCACAACTGCCTGTAAGGAAGCATTATTATTATTATTGCCATTTAGAAGTGAGGAGCTAAGGCACGGAGAGATTCAGGCCGAGCCAAAGCCCGCAGAAGATTTTAAGAGTCTACTCAGCAGCTTCCCCAAGGCTCTAGAGGGAGCTGGGAACTGCACTGTTCTTCCTCCCCAAAAGTCACAAGCAATTGGCAATTATGAGTTACAGTAGCCACTGGTTGTGAATTTAACCTGTTGCTGTTCAGGAATTGTTTGCAAACCAGTTCCACTTTTGTCTTTGAACTGATTTGTTATTTACCAGAATTGACCCAATAGTTTGGATGAACAATTGTCAGGCTATGAGTTCTTCAGCAACTGTTTTGTTTAGACTATTTACCCAAATACCCGCAGAGAACCTGCTTCAATGTGGAAAACTGCAGTGACTGCACACCCCTGGTTGTCACCCACCACCCCTCGCTGGAACCCATATAGGGAGTCATCATTTACAACCCATATTTGATTAGGACCACATCCTGAAAGAAATCTGTCCTGAACCCCCTCTTCTGGCCTTTAAACAACTCCCCAACCTCATCATCAGAAGTAAGGTCTCCACAGACCAGGACCCACCAACTCAAAGCGGTACCAGACCCAGCCAGAACAACAGATGCAAAACCTGTAGACATATCTCCACTGCTATGGTCTTCAATACCCCCTACAACGCACCTTTGAAGGTTCATGGGTCTTACTCATGCTTCTCACAATACGTGGTGTGTCACACTGTTTGGAGTGGTTTACAACCGTGAGCGCCTGCCTCAAGGCAGACTGTCAGTAGCAGAGCAGAACCCTCAAATTGGTTCTAGGTTCTATAATTAGATTTCACCAACCTACAAATGTGAACTTTGGGATCATTATAACAGTCTTACCATAGAGTCACAGACAGTCCCCTTAGAAGCTCCAGTCTATCTTGCCACCCCGGCAAACTGAACTTGGTGATAGATGATCACTTACACCAAAAATCATAAAGTATTCGGGTTGCTCCCAGTCCCAAGAGACCAGTCACTTACCCCACATCAATTTGTACCTTAGATATCAGATCAAAGACAACGTTGGTAGCCAATCCTACAGTAACCTAATTAAGGGTTTATTAAGTAGGAAAAAGAAATGAGAGAGTTCGTTATAAGTTAACGCAGGCAACATATATGCACAAATAGGTTTAGTCTATGGTTGCAATAGACAACAGAGATGTAGTAATCTGTCAGCATTGAATGTCTTTTCAGGGCTAATCCAGGTCAACCCTGGATATGTCAGCTTTTGTATCTTAGCTCCAGTCCTTGTAAGAGTCTAAACAGCGGAGATGAAAAATCTGCATGTCAAATCTCTTTATTTCCTTCATCCGGCATTCAAACCGATGGGACGAGGCCTTCCGCATCTACGTCTCCCTGGGAAGAGGCTCTCGCCCACACTCTAAAAATAGCTGGATAGACAGTGCTCTGGAGTTGCGTCTCGGGCTGGAAAGTTTATGCTCTGAAGCCGAGGGAGGGGGTGGGTTTCAGAATCTGAGCTGCACTGTCTATGCAGCTATTGTTACGCCATTGGCGAGAGCCCCGCTACCCCAAGTCTGCCGACATGAGCTGGCGGCTCGCTCCTGCTAGAACCAAAAAGCTGGGTAGACGTGCCCGAAAAGATTAGAAAAATACAAACACCTAGAAATTAACATTGCCAAAGTCAGGAGCTGATCATCTCCCAGGGGCCTAAATCACCCAACCAGCTGGCTTTTTAAAAAGCCATTATTCAGTTATACTCAATTACCATTACCATGGTAACTGAGTATAATCTCACCTTTCAGGTTGCTTACTAGAGTCAGGCTCCACCACAGCTGTGGCATGCAGCAGGCCATGAATTGCGATGAAGGAGGTTCCCTCTGGTTCTAACACAGCCCTTTATAGGCAGCGGGGAGGAGCTTACACATGTCCCTTCGCCTAAGAGGTTGGAAAAAACAAGTCCATCTCTGCGCTAAAGCTACCCCTATTGGTATGGGGAGATGCAGACAGAGCTCAGCATCTTGTCATGCAGTTCTAATATAAGCAAATCCCCACACAATTACAATCTGCAGTTCAGCCAGTTATAGACAGACAACTGTGTGCACGCAGTTACTGGACTATATTTCCCAGGATTCTTTTCACTTAAGGTGAAGTGAGTCATTTCCCCTCCCCAGATATAAAAGCCAAGTCTGGGGCTGTGTCAATACAGGGAGCTGCAAACTTCTGGGTTTGAAGATCATAGGGGAAGAAGCTCTTTGCCGCCATCCACTGGTGAAATGCAGGAAGAGACAGAATGAGGCAGCCTTTATTTGCATGGCTAACATCCACTATGCCTGGTGAACATTTTGGTTAAAATTCATTTAAGTTTAGGATGTAGGAGTAATGATAATGCTATAAATAAAATAATACCGTTATTATCCTTATTATGTGACTAACAGGCAACAGAACTGTATTTAATATGCCCTGAGTGAGGGTTCACCATAAACAAAACCTCAGTCGTGTACTGCTGGGGAGTGGGACTTGGCCATGAGCCAAACAGAGAAGGGGTAGAAATTCTTATAGGGAGGATGAATCTCTGCTAGCAAGGACTGTGCTCAAGGGACCTACTGCACACCGATCCTAGGTGCCCTGACTTCATCCAATATTCTACTGGCTCACCATACACCCCACACAACTGGCCCCTTCCCTATCTGCTTGGGGGTGTGAGGGATAGGTTCCTGCCTCCCCCAAACCTGGCTCACTGCTCAGGGCACCCTGACTGAGAGATCAGAGACTCGCTCTCCCTAGTGAAAAATATTACACATGTTGGTGCATGTAGGGGTTTTGGCCCACCCTGCGGGGCAGCTGGGGACCAGACCACCCTGCTAGTTCAGTCAGGTGTCGGGGAATTAGCTCGGTTGTGCAGAAGTCAGCAGCACAGGACCTCCTAGAGAGGGGCCGAGGAAGCAGCCCATTGTCAGCAAGCCCAGACCCTGGGTCGGGGTGGGCGACAACACTCAATGGCTCAGACAGGGGCTGAGCCGCAGTTCAATAGTACAAAACCCAGGCCCTGGGTCAGGGCGGGCACCAACCAGTCAGGGCTCAGGCCCTCAGGCAGGGCTGAGTAATAGTTCAAGCAGTAAGCCCAGGCCCTAGGTCAGGGCGAGGCAACAGGGGCCGGTTTTGTTCAATATCTTCATCAATGATCTGGAGGATGGTGTGGACTGCACCCTTAGCAAGTTTGCAGATGACACTAAACTGGGAGGAGTGGTTGATACGCTGGAGGGTAGGGACAGGATACAGAGGGACCTAGACAAATTAGAGGATTGGGCCAAAAGAAATCTGATGAGGTTCAACAAGGACAAGTGCAGAGTCCTGCACTTAGGACGGAAGAATCCCATGCACTGCTACAGACTAGGGACCGAATGGCTGGGCAGCAGTTCTGCAGAAAAGGACCTAGGGGTTACAGTGGACGAAAAGCTGAATATGAGTCAACAGTGTGCCCTTGTTGCCAAGAAGGCTAACGGCATTTTGGGCTGTATAAGTAGGGGCATTTCCAGCAGATCGAGGGACGTGATTATTCCCCTCTATTCGGCACTGGTGAGGCCTCATTTGGAGTACTGTGTCCAGTTTTGGGCCCCACGCTACAAGAAGGATGTGGATAAATTGGAAAGAGTCCAGCGGAGGGCAACAAAAATGATTAGGGGGCTGGAGCACATGACTTATGAGGAGAGGCTGAGGGAACTGGGATTGTTTAGCCTGCAGAAGAGAAGAATGCGGGGGGTTTTGATAGCTGCTTTCAACTACCTAAAAGGGGGTTCCAAAGAGGATGGATCTAGACTGTTCTCAGTGGTAGAAGATGACAGAACAAGGAGTAATGGTCTCAAGTTGCAGAGGGGGAGGTTTAGGTTGGATATTAGGAAAAACTTTTTCACTAGTAGGGTGGTGAAGCACTGGAATGGGCTACCTAGGGAGGTGGTGGAATCTCCTTCCTTAGAGGTTTTTAAGGTCAGGCTTGACAAAGCCCTGGCTGGGATGATCTAATTGGGTTTGGTCCTGCTTTGAGCAGGGGGTTGGACTAGATGACCTCCTGAGGTCCCTTCCAACCCTGAGATTCTATGAACAGTCGGGGCTCAGGCCCTCAGGCAGGGGCTGAGCAAACAGTAGTGTTTGTGGCAAGCCCAGGTCCTGGCTCTGGAGGACCTGGGAGAAGGGGAGACTGCCACCCGCACGTGGGGTGGCAGGGGGGGACGCAGGCCCACCCACTCCATTGCATCCCAGCCCGGGGCCCTAGCAGCGGCAAAGGACCCGCCGCTGTGTCAGTGGGGATCCTGGCCGCAACACACTGACATCGGCTCTAGAAGTATTGCAGCCAGACTAGGGTCGGCTACTTCCTGGCTACTTCCAACCCTCCCCCTCTATGGATACCTGGATCAGGGTGGCATCCTCCAAGGGGTCACACACCATAGGCTCCTCGGGGTAGCCAGCGAGCGGCAGGCTTGGCTGCTCAGGCCAGTCCTCGGGTCGGCCTCCAGTTGCCGTGGCCTCCCAGCAGGGAGCCACACCACAGGCATCCGGCCTCTCCGATGGCTGGGGCTCAACTGAGTTCTGAGGACCGGCTTTTGTAGTTCCTGTCCTGCGCCTTGACCATTGAGGGGTGGGGCCAGGATTCTCCGGCTCCACCCACTTTGGTGTTCAGGGAGGCTCATCCCTCTCTGGGGTGGCTGGGGACCAGACCGCCTCGCTACAGTGCGCAAAACTTGAAGGCTCTAGGGCCTGGTGTGGGAGAGGGGAAGAATGTCCTAAGCCATTTTAGCAGCATGTAAAGCAGCAGTGGACACAATGGGTGGTGTAGAATAGCCCCCATATACTTGAGAGATGCATGATATTCTAGTGCTTCTGAGAATAGTGGAGAGAGATAAATATTGTGTCTAGAACGCAGGAAGTCTTTAGTTTTTTGCTTGCATAAACTAAGCAACAATAATTTCCATAATATTTGTCATGTTATGCTGAAGCCTAGAATGTCTGTTGAGTCAGTGTGAAGTGGTGAGAACAGCTACAAGCATGTGAGACAGAGTCGGACCTGACAGGATAAGAGTGGAGGAAGACAGGTAGATCATCAGTGCTAGTATGGCGAAGGCCCTTTTTACTATGAACTGAACAGAGGTTACCTCACATTAATTAGAGACACCCGCCTCCAATTAAGGGGTTGTCAGTGACCTTTCAAAACCCCTCTTCTGCTGAGAGAGCAAGCAGCGGTAGAAGAAATAAGTTGCAGCAGTGAGAAAAGGTTTCTCCTAGGTAGTGGAACGTTCCTATCCCTCTCGGGGAAACACTGAGTTTATTTCTGTTTGGGGAACAGCTGGCGACCAGAACCCAGCACCAACGTTCTGGTGGGCACAAGGAAATATCTCTTAATAATTAGGCAGGGGTGGCCAACCTGAGCCTGAGAAGGAGACAGGATTTACCAATGTACATTGCCAAAGAGCCACAGTAATGGGTCAGCAGCCCCCCATTAGCTCCTCCCACCCACCGGCAGGCCCGCCAATCAGCATCTCCCCCTCCCTCTCCAATCAGCTGTTTCGTGGCATGCAGGAGGCTGGGGGAGGAGTGAGGGTATGGCAGGCTCAGGGGAGGGGGCAGGAGGGGGTGGAGTGGGGGCAGGGCCTGTGGCAGAGCCAGGGGTTGAGCAGTGAGCACCCCCCGGGCACATTGGAAAGTTGGCGCCTGTAGCTCCAGCCACGGAGTCGGTGCCAATACAAGGAGCCGCCTATTAACTTCCGAAGAGCCGCATGTGGCTCCGGAGCGACAGGTTGGCTACCCCTGTAAGGGATGGGTGGTAATTCCCTCTGTATATGACAACAGGTCACAGAGTGAGGCTGGGTGGATTAAAAGGACAGTTGGTTAAACACGCAGCATTGCCAAGTCTTGATACTTTATCGAAAGCCTTGCAGCATCGGGTCTCATGCCGAAAGGCCCAGCTCTTTGGGTCAGCTCAGTGCACGTGAATCTCAGATTTCATTAAAAAAAAATTTCTCGTCCTTGATTGTAAAGGAAAGCCCGAAAATGTGAACCCAGGGAATCCTTAAAATTCAGAAACCCCACGGCCATTTTAAAGAATCTAAAAAGTATTTTGTTCTAAGTTTCATGATTTTTATGCATCCTCGTCACTCTTTGGGGCCTGACTCATGCTCCTGAATACTTCATCGATCCCTGACACCTCTGCCAACCTGAAGTTGTTAGCTGTGCTGCTAGCAGGTCCTCTTGCAGTGCTTGGTTTCAGGGACAGGCTCACAGCAGAGTGGGGAAAGGCAGAGATACATTCTCAAGTTGGGCCCCATCTGTGCTTTGTCCCTCTCACACAATTCAATGTGCCTCGAGCTAAGCATGTGCTTAAGTGCTTTGCAGAATCGGGGCCAGAGTTCCCAACAACTTGCAGGATCAAGCCCACCGGTAAGCTCTCGCCTACCCATGTACGTTCTGAGGTTGGCATCTGCCACCACAGTGTAACACCTCCATAGAGTCACAACAGCAGCAACTCCCCTTCTCTCACTTCCCTGCTGTCAGGGGACTGGCTATGGGTTTTAGTTTTTGGTATTTAAAATGTGACACCGTCAGGTGCAACTGCAGGACAGACTAGGTGAGATTCTGTCTGCTGTGGCCACCTGTTGTCGTTGCTCGATGGGTTGTTTCACTGCCTGGCGGAGTTCCTCCAACTCTAGGGAGGGGGTGGGATCTCCATCCCGGGAGGTTTCTAAGAGCAGCTCAGACAAACACCTGTCAGGGAGGGGCTAGTTATTACTGAGTCCTGCTTTGTGTGCAGGGCACTGGACTAGATGACCTCCTGAGGTTCCTTCCAACCCTGAGATTCTATGACTCGATGACTTAGAGGTCCCTTCCAGTCCTACACCTCTATGATTCTCTCTCTTTCTTTCTTTCCACCATCTGACAGTGTTTGGTTAATGTTTATACCCCAAAGCCTTGTTCTAGCCAAGTACTTAAGCATATGCTTAATTTTAAGGACCCTGAGTAGCCTCCACCTACTTAAAAGTTAAGCATATGCCTGACAGCTTTGCTAGACTGCAGTGCAAATGGAACCATTTATTCCTTTAAAAAAAACAAGGTTTCTCTCAGAATTTCATCTCATTTAGAATCCTTTAATGTCTTCAAGTAAATGTAAGATACTGTGGCTAAGCAGTTCCAGTACGAAGCAGTTGCAAGTCAAGAACCATTACAAGAGGCAATAAATAGACATCCAGAGGCAATTCACAGCTATCTCACTGTCTGGGTTCAGAGCACATGCACAAATTCACAGGTTAGCCACGCTTCAAAACATGGTCCCTCAATACAGTTCTGGTGTAAAGTGCTCATTAGAGGAAAATGTGAGCGTCATAGACAGCAATCTTCCATTTACAACGCAGAGAACATAACGAGAACTGTACCAAATATAAATACAATCAAGTATCCAACAACCAGAAAGGAAATTGCCGTTTGGTTACATGGTCAAAGGGGACCCGAATTCCCTGAGTCCTGCTCTAAAGCAGGTTGCAACACCTGGGTCATGTCTACGCTGGGGCCATTTGTGTTTTTCCTGCTGCTCCAATGGTGTGTACCAGTGAAGGGATATTGGAGCCCGTTCAGTGCTACAAATGTTTTTACCCCAGCGTCCTCTAACCCTGCTCTGAATCCTGTTTACAACTACACTACCAGTGGAGTGTTACAGTCCTGATTTTCCCAAGTGCAGATACTCAAAGGCTTTGTCTCGACTAGGATTTCAAGGTGTGTTGTTAGCTAAGACATTACGACACGTTCTAGTAGTCTAGTGTAGATATCACCATGCTTTGTCTACACTACTACCTTTTAGAAGGCATTAGGAAAGCTCTTAGCGAACACCTAGAACCAGCGCTTCTAGGACTTTGTGTAGGTCAGGATTTCAAGAAGACGCACAACCCATTTGCAGCTACAGCAATAAGAAAAGCAGGGGCAGGGGATACTTTAGCACATGCACTGTGCTTTTCCTCTTCAACACACTTTAGAAACATCAGTGAATTAGTTCTCACACCCACCCCTGGGAGGTAGGTAAGTAGCATCTCCATTTCACAGATGAGTAATCCAGGACACAGAGAGATTGAATTACTGTGTGACCTAGGTTAAACAGTGGTACAGTCTTGATGGGAATGCTCCTGGTCCTAACCCACTTCTCCCAAATATTCTCAGAATAACCCTGGTGATCACATTCATTCTGTCTAAAGATGGAGACAACATATGTATGTGGTGAAGCCTTATTTACTAGCAAACACCATGTTAGCCTCCCCGCCACGGCACTGATGTATTTCCCTCCAGACAAATCCTAGGATAGGATTGTTAATAAATGAATGCGGCTGGGGTCAGGGTTGTTTTTTTTTTTTTTAAATAGTGCTAGTGTTTGTGACTAGGCAGCGTTAGTGACTGAAGGCATGTGGAGGCAGGGCTACTGCAAAGGACTGTGGGTACAATGGAGGCATCAGCACATCAGCCAGTGGGGGTGGATGTTTCAAATTCCTTGGGGGGAGGATGTTAGATGTGCTGATGCCCCAGATCCCCTGAAGGTTGGGCCACACCAAAGTTTTGTTTTCCTGGCATTAGCAGTCTCTGGAAATAAATTTTTTTAGTGAAAGCAAACTCCCTTCTAAAGAACAAAAAGGTGTCACTTCTCACTATGCGGGGGCTCTCGGTGCTACCCAGCCACCACAGAGCTCTGAGACCAGAGAGGGCTTTAACCAACTTCATGGGGTTTCTGGGGGTCCTTTCCTAGCCAGCCATTTGGCTTTTTTATCTAGCAAGCTGCTGGCAATCTGGACCAGTCTCTTATCCGCAGCAGCACGAGCAGGAAAGCTGATGAGAAAGAGCGCCTGCAGCGAGTACAGCACTTGGGTCTGTTTGGAGCACAGGTCCATTGCAGTCTGGAGAAAGACAGGTGGGGGGGAAAAACAACATCTGGTTACTCATCCTTGGTACTGATTCCCAGGCCGCTTTCAGCTCTTAGCTTCTGGCTGCTGGCTTCGTTGTAGCTGATCCAATGCTGCACCTCCTCTGGAAGTTCTGGGGAGTCCACCTGGAGGAAACCGAGGCAGGATAGATTGGTTCAGGGTCCAGGTTTTACAGCTAACCTGTCAGCGTCACATACAAGATAACTCAATTGATCCCAAAAGTCAGCCTCAGCTCAGCAACATGCACCACTTCCCTTCATGTCCATTATGTTGTTTCCCCCAAGATTTTGGATATCATAGGACTGATCTACACTAGGGGGAGGGGGATCGATCTAAGTTATGCAACTTCAGCTACATGAATAACATAGCTGAAGTCGACGTACTTAGATCTACTCACCACGGTGTCTTCACTGCGGTGAGTAGACTGCTGACGTTCCCGTCGACTCCATCTGCACCTCTTGCTCCGGTGGAGTACCGGAGTCGACGGGAGAGCGCTCGGGGGTCAATTTATCACGTCTAGACTAGACACGATAAATCGACCCCCGCTGGATCAATCGCTGTCCGCTGATCCGGTGGGCAGTGTAGACATACCCATAGAATTGTAGGACTGGAAGGAACTGTGAGAGGTCATCTAGTCCAGTCCCCTGCACTCATGGCAGGACTAAGTATATCAAGACCACTCTGATTAAATCATGGTGCGCACCGTAAGACTGAAGTAAGTTCTTTAAAAAAAAAGAACTCTCCAGGTCTAAAAATCTTACCGTTTTCTACTTGCTGCTTGTGTTTCTTAACTTTTCCAAATCCCAAGCTAGGTCTGCTTTCCTCTCCTTAGCCGTGATTGCAGCTCTAGTTACAACATACAGATGTGCTTTCTGTGTTATACAGCTCCACCTGGTGTGAGCGTCTCCGGAATCCCAGCCCTGCTTAGCCTACATCTACTGTTTGGCCTCAAGAAACAACAGGCAGCGGTTTCACAGCCTTTCTTTGACAGGGTACAGGCTGCTGCACATGGTAGGAGCTGCAGCTACCACATGGCCTTCTGCCACATCTATTGCAATAGTCCACTCTGGGTACAGTGCCATGGACAGGAGTGAGTTCAGTAGCCTCTGGTGCCATCGGCCAGAATTTTCCAAAATTCAGGTGCTTAAGGTAGGCACCTAAATAGAAGGGGTTTGGTTTTCAGAGGTGCTGAGCTCAGACAGCTCCCACTGCTGTCAGGGGGAGCTGCAAAAACCCAGCACCGCGGAGAGTCGGCTCACTTCTGTTCAAGGGGCTGAATTCAGATTCTAGGGTCTGACTTGGGGCACCCACGCATGGCAGTTTTGGCCTGTCGTTTCTGTCGGCGCCACACAGAGCTATCAACATCACCTTCAGCTGGTGGATACTGATGTAGCTCCCCTGCCTTCAATGCAGCTAAGCTCATTTACACCAGCTGAAGATCTGGCCCATCGTTATTAAGCAATTTTTCCTCTCACTAGCAGAGTGATACTAAGCTTATGTCATTTTTCTATTAACCCATTACTAATAAAACCCATTAATCTACCTTTAAAAGCACAAAAAGGCAATAACAAACATTTATCTTATAGAAAAGTCCTTTGCAACTGAATAGGGATTAAACCAATACGATTCTACAGAAACTGAATAAGCTTATACATGAATTCACATTAAAAACAACAGGATTTTATGGACAACCTTAGCCTATTAACATTGTGAAACTGGCTTACAGATAATAGGGATCCATATCCCTGCTATAGAATTCTACAGACTGATTTAAAATTTTAAGGAAAGATTAGTATTCTCTAAACCCTCTAGAATTTTCTGTAAGGGTGAAATTTAATTTTTCTTTATCAGGCACATTGTCAGATAGAAGAAAATAAAAAATCCAGAACAGAAATCGCACTCGTCTGTAAATGTGTCCCTGCTGTTTTTGCAAAGCAACATCCAAGATTCTTATGTTCTTATTCCTGGAACCGAGACACCTGTGAGAAATTCTTCTCTCTCTCTGTTATTCACTTTGTGCATTTGGGCAGCACTTTGCATAGAAGGATTGACTCCTTCCCCTATATAGTCAGTCAGTCAGTCCCTCCCCTCGGTTGTTTGCACAGGTCTTTCACACAGCAGCACTGGAGAAACTCCTGGACTGATATACCATTAAAAAAATCCACGAGAATACAGAACACATGGGTCCCAGCTGATCACTGCATTCCTCCACTTTTCCATCACTGACTGAAGGCAAAAGAGAGCAGCTAGTCAGACCCACTGTATGCATTTACAGACAGCCCAATACTCAACTAACTGTCTATACATCTACCTTAGGTATTTATCTGGCCCTGCAATGGGGTTTATAAACCCCCTACTGAGCATAGGCAGAAGTGCAAGGGGAGTTTTCCTTGCTCCCAGGCAATGAGACTGAACACATCCTGGCCCAGCTGCTGGAACAGCCAGTGTTGGAGACAGGCACCCACAGCTGTGATCACTAAAGAAAACAAGCCCAGCTATAAAGGAGGGAGAACAGAGAGGAAAAGACCTGTGATAGCAAAGGGGCAAGAGCCCCAATTCACGCTGCCTCTTAGGCCTGGTCCACACTAACCCCCCAAGTTCGAACTAAGATACGCAACTTCAGCTACGTGAATAACGTAGCTGAAGTCGAAGTATCTTAGTTCGAACTTAAAAGTACTCACCGCTGGTCCACACGGCGGCGCGCAGGCTCCCCCGTCGACTCCGCCTGCTCCGTTCGCGGAGCAGGATTACCGGCGTCGACGGCGAGTACTTCCGGGTTCGATTTATCGCGTCTAGACAAGACGCGATAAATTGATCCCAGAAGATCGATTGCTCGCCTCCGAAGCAGGTAAGTGTAGACATACCCTAAGAAACTGACAAGGAGACAGAAGAAGCCGGCAAATGCTAGCGTTTAAGGGCTGATGAACTCTTAACCTAAATTGAGTCTAGGGATTGTAAGGGATCAATTCAGACCCCCAGAAAGAATGCCCCAAGAGCAGTTGACAGCCCCCTGTTAACATGGTATCTGAGCTTCTCACAATTTTTACTATATTTCTCTCCCCCCACACACCTGTGAACT
This sequence comes from Macrochelys suwanniensis, assembly GCA_033296515.1. Lineage (NCBI taxonomy): Eukaryota > Metazoa > Chordata > Testudines > Chelydridae > Macrochelys > Macrochelys suwanniensis. Next base: position 256,269,165 of record CM065776.1, on the reverse strand, counting down.
GGGGCAGCGCTATTATCCCCATTGTACAGATGGGGAACTGAGTCACAGAGAGACTAAGTGACACAAGGAGTTCATGCCAGAGCAGGGACTTGAACCCAGGTTTCCTTAGTCCCAGGTAAGCATGCTACCCACTGTGCTAGCTTCCCTCCATGCTTGCATCTGTAGTTGATTGGCTATCCTGGCAGCTGTGCTATTACTCATACCATGCTTTGGTGCCCAGATATTTCCTATCTTCTTTTGACGGGTTAGCCCTATGACCACACTGCACATTGGTGGCTTTCAAGACCCCTTGGACGTACCGCACTAGGTGCTGGCAGGCAACGTCCTGCAGAAGCAAAACGCACCAGGGCTACAAACCATGGACGTTATTTCTACAGGGGAGGATTACTTTTAACAGGTTTTGCTGAATGAACGGGCCATGAGTGGATTGCAGACTCGCTGAAGCTGGGGCCGCCCTTTTGTTTTGTTTGTGCAGCGCCTAGCGCAAGGGGTCCTGGTACACAATGAGGAGTCCTAGGTGCCACTGCACTACAAATAATAAATAATGTAATCCCCTTGGGGTTTGGAGAGCATGGCCCCTTTAAAACCTTGTCCTGAGGCAGAGGAAGGGCTGGCTCTTCCCGGGGTCCGGAGAGGGAGAGGCCAGGGTGTGTGTGATTGTAGCTCCAAACATGAGGGCTACAGCAAGCAGTCCCTCACACAGTGAAGCAGTCAAAAACAAGCTTGGGAGGGACAGAGCAGCCGGAGCCAGGAGGAGCACCGTGCCAGGGAGGAATCACCTGAGAAGAACAAACTGGAGCCGGAACCACCATCACTGCTGCCCAGAGCTGTCTGGGGCCATGAGCACTAGGGCTTGTGATCTTGCATTGGGAATAAGGAGGGAGGCTGTGGCTAGCTAAGTCAGGCGGTGGGGGCTCTGTGTGGGTTCACAGAGAGCAGCAAAAGGGGGCACCAGAGGGGTTTGTTGGGGGAAGTCCACTGGCACCAAAAAGGGCCAGGAGCACCAAGACTCAGCGCCGATGTGGAAGCCCGCCCAGGACTCCAGAACTCTACGTGTAGATGCATTGCTCGGCGTCTGCCCTGTCAGACGGTGGTACCGCTGCACCTGGGGGGCCTCGCGCTGGCTGCACCCCGGCTGTTTCTCTCCAGCCATCCCTCTGCAACTAAATATTTCCCTTTCCATAGTCTGTACTATTCCGGGGTGTGTGTCGTTCCGTGTGCGTGCGTGCGTGCGTTGAACAAGTGCCCCTGGGGCAGAAGGGGCTTGTCCCTGTGCCTGCCTTTTCTTAGAATAGAACAGGGGTAGGCAATCTATGGCATGCGTGCCAAAGGCGGCACGCAAGCTGATTTTCAGTGGCACTCACACTGCCCAGATCCTGGCCACCGGTCCGAGGGCTCTGCATTTTAATTTAATTTTAAATGAAGCTTCTTAAACATGTACTTTATATACAACAATAGTTTAGTTATATATTATAGACTTATAGAAAGAGACCTTCTAAAAATGTTAACAAGTATTACTGGCACGCAAAACCTTAAATTAGAGTGAATAAATGAAGACTCAGTACACCACTTCTGAAAGGTTGCCGACACCTGGAATAGACTCATAGAAGATTAGGATTGGAAGAGACCTCAGGAGGTCATCTAGTCCAACCCCCTGCTCAAAACAGGACCAACCACAGCTAAATCATCCCAGCCAGGGCTTTGTCAAGCCGGGCCTCAAAAAGCGCTAAGGATGGAGGTTCCACCACCTCCCTAGGTAACCCATTCCAGTGCTTCACCACCCTCCTAGTGAAATAGTTTTTCCTAATATCCAACCTAAACCTCCCCCACTGCAACTTGAGACCATTGCTCCTTGTTCTGTCATCTGCCACCACTGAGCACAGCTGAGCTCCATCCTCTTTGGAACCTCCCTTCAGGTAGTTGAAGGCTGCTATCAAATCCCCCCTCACTCTTCTCTTCTGCAGACTAAACAAGCCCAGTTCCTTCAGCCTTTCCTCTTAAATAGGGTGACCAGACAGGAAATGTGAAAAATCGGGACAGTGGGTGGGTGGGGGGGGGGGTAATAGAAGCCCATATAAGAAAAACACCCCAAAATCGGGACTGTCCCTATACAATCGGGACATCTGGTCACCCTACTCGTAAGTCATGTGCTCCAGCCCCCTAATCATTTCCGTTGCCCTCTGCTGGACTCTCTCCAATGTGGCCACATCCCTTCTGTAGTGGGGGGCCCAACCCTGGACGCAATACTCCAGATGCGGCCTCCCCCGGGCGGAACAGAGGGGGGATAATCGCTTGCCTCCATCTGTGGGCCGTGCTCCTACTAACGCGACTTCTTGCCCGGAGCGGCTCTCTTGCCATCATTGCCCGGTGGGTTGTGCCGCCCACGGTGCCCGTTTCCCCAGGGCGCTCCCTGGCCCGCACAGAGGATGCCCCTGCGTTCACACACACACACACACACACCCCGGTTTGTCCTGCCATGGGCGGGCCAGGCGCGGCTCCCAGTCCCTGCCCGGCCTTACCTGTCTCTGGCACAGGTGCTGCACCAGGCGCCCGGGGCTGCTGCCCACCACGTGCAGGCGGCAGAGCAGCAGGGCGCAGACGAAGCCGTGGCGGGGGCTGAGGAAGCGCTGCTCCAGGTAGAAGGCGCGGGCGTCCCAGCCCAGCAGGCGGGTGCGCACGGCGAAGCGCTCGAAGAGGCGCAGCGGGCGGCGGTGGCGGGCGCAGGAGGCGGCCAGCACCAGGCTGCCGCCCAGGGCGCGCAGCGCGTCGAAGATCCCGCAGCGCGCCAGGTGGGCGCAGCGCGCCAGGTCGGCCTCGCGCAGGTAGCGGGCGTTGTTCATGTGCAGCAGCCAGTCCAGGTCCGAGGGCAGCACCAGGCCCGGCCAGCTCTGCTCCTGCAGCACGTCCCGCAGCCGGGGCTGCAGCCACCGGGCGCGCAGCAGGGCCAGGGGCAGGCGCAGCAGGTACCAGGCGTCCAGCAGGCCGAAGAGCGCGGCCCCCGCGCCCAGCAGCAGCAGCAGCATCGCCGCGGGGAAGGACGCGGGGGATGCCCGGGCGCCGCCGCCTACCGCCGCCCGGCGGCGTCCACGGAGCCGGGAAGGGGCGGGACCGAGAAGCTGCCCGCCCCCGCCCTTTGTTCCGGCTCCCAGCCGCGGCTGCGTCCTCCCCTTCCCGCTCCGCCCGGCCCCGCTCGGTCCGCCCCCCAGCACCGCCCCTTGGCCCGGGACCCGGGTGCACAGCGCCCGCTAGCCATACGGGCCTGCGCGGGAGCCGGCGTCTCTCCCCCCGGGGACTGCTGCAGGCCGCCCGAGCTCCTCCGCCCAGGAGGAACCTCGCAAGCCCGGCTACCCGCTCCCTGGCGATCGGGCTTATTGCAACGCTGGTGACCCCCCTGCCCCGGTGTGCGCAGCCTTGGCAGCCCCCGCTTCTCGCTGGTTATTGCAACTCCGGCTCCCTCCCCAGGCCTCTCCCAGCCCGGGAGTTCTGCAGGAGCCGCTCCCCGCGCCTTCCTTCCAGCCCAGACAGGGCTGAGGATCTCCAGAGGCAGCTTGCGGGCTACAGCTGACCCCTCTGGGCAGTGTTCCCTCTAATTTTTGACAGGCCCTGTGCGCCAAAAAATTTCTTCTGTGCAAATTGCTGTGCTTCTGTGCAAATTTTTGCGCACGCGGTGTTTAGGATCTGTGTGCGTGCGCACACAGGCACAGCTTAGAGGAAACAGTGCCTCTGGGTACGTGATTCAACCAGGGTCCTTAGATGAAGTCACCTTTCCAGGGCTTGCCGCAGTGGCTTCAGTTTCCTGAGCAAGGCTCCCTCTGCAGATGGGCTGGCTGAGAGTATAAAGCCAGAAGGGAGCCCTGGGATGGAGGCTGATCTGCAGTATTCATTTTAGATGGAATATTTGGGCCAAGGGTCTTAACATAACCCAACAGTGTTCAACAAGGTTTGGGGTTTGGTACACAGAGACCTCAGCCTGCTTAGTACCATGGCAAACCCACCACTGCATTTTTGTTTAACCGTTTTATTAAAGATACAGAAAAGAAGGGAAAAGTTCAAGCATTTGACATGGAAAGCGTTAAGTCAGGCTTTTAACTACATCCCTTTTTCCTTTAGCGGGAGGGAGTTTTTAGAAGGAAAATCCCTCTTGTCTGACAGTCTTTTAGATGCTATCCAAGATGTGATTTGCGGGGGAAAGAGATGAGCTGGGAGCTGTTGTTAAAATCCAATCCCATTTCCTAGAAGACAAAACAAGACACACACAAAAGGGGAGAGAAAAGAACAGCAAGAAGAGACAATGTAGCTTCTGTCTCTGGTGGTAACTCTCACATGCAACTTCAGTGCTGACAAACGGGCCCAGCACAGGGGCTGATCAGCCACTCTGAGACCTGGCAAACTCATGCCAGCATTGGGCTGTTCAGGGCCGTGCTTTTAGCCGTTTCCGGTCACAGGCTTACAGAAGTGCTGCAAAATATGCCGTCTCAGCTGGCTAAGCCAGATGTTTATTATACAGAAGGAAAAAAGAGAAGGATAGAAACGAGACTAAACAAGGCGGGGATGGAAAGCACACACAAGGTGCGGGAGGGCAGAGACAAAGTCTCACATCCCAGGTACTGTTCGGGATTTAGTGGAAGCCGGTAATGTCATCTGGCACTCTCTCTGGCCCAGTCTGGCCAGGACATCTTTCAGGAGATGCTGGGGGTGGCAAAGTTCACTCCAATAGCCAGTTTTTCTCCCCTAAGTCTCTGTCTTAAGGACCCCAAAAGACAGTGATGGGTGGAATAGCCCATCTCTTTGTTATTTTGTCCACCAATTAGGCCTAATATTTGACATACCAATTTTGATGTATTAATTTTTGCTCAATTCCTCTAGTTTACCAGGCATAATCTTAACACAGCCCCTGAGTTATATTGCTCGGCCTTTTTGTTTGGACTAATTCAGCCTTTTTGTGCCTTTTCTCAGCAACATTTGCTGTTGTTGTTGTGACATCTTAGAAACGCTCGCTTACTTTTTACAGCTGAGCTCACAATTAGGGTGAATTTGTAGGCCCATTGATTACAACAGGCTTCCTGCCTAAGACAGGCCATAGGACTTCCCTGAATTTTTGAACTAGAGCAGGATTTTTCAGGAAAAAAAACCTAATCTTGATTGAAAAATTGCTGGAGATTCAGAATCAAGCACGACTCTTGGTAAATTATTCCATTTACCCTCTGTAATTACCCTCCCTGTTAAATATTTGCACTTTATTGCCAAGTCTGAATTTGTCTAACTTCAACTCCTAGCCATTGGATCTTGTACGATCTTTGTCTGCTAGATTGAAATGCCCATGATCAAATGTTTGTTCCCTATGGTCAGATTGTTGTTCCCCATTGGAAGGGAGCAGTCGGTCCCTGGGCAGTGTGTTCGTACTGTACAGGAAGAGGTAGTAGAGCTGGTGAATGTGACTTTGCTTGTTGGAGCCTTCCACAGACCTACCAGCCTGAACAATAGCCCCATTGGGAGTTCAGGGCCCCTGCCAGCTTCCTCCTTGTACAGACCATGGCAAATAACTTTCCACATTCAGACAATACAACGTGGAGAATTCAGCCCGGCTCATGTTGCCACTTCTCTGGCATGGGATCTGCATCAAAAGACCAAAGAGATAATTCTGAACTCCAGTCTTTACAGTGTAGGATGGGAAAGGGGAATCGGGGCCTTCTTTTAAAAAGGCTAATGGTGAGGTTGGTCTGCTCTGGCGTTTAAAGTTCAGCCTCTCTGAGGTATGGGGAAGAAGAGGACTTGCCAGTCTGAAATGGAGGGGCATCAGTAACACGAGGACAAGACCTTGCTCTGTCTGCGGCGGTTTGCCCCCCTCTAGTGGTAATAATCAGCGTTTTCCATCCCTAGATTTCAAAGCACTTTACAAAGCTGTGTCAGCAAAGCTGTCTCTGTTACAGCTGGGGAAACTGAGGCACAGAGCAATGAACCCATGACTTGAACAGGGTCGCACACTGGGTCAGTGGCGGAGCCATGATGAGAGGGCAGGTCCTCTGCCCTCGCCACAAGCTTGAGCTGTGCCCCCTTGTGGGACTCCAGACATACGGGCCCAAGACAGGCCCAGTGCAAGGACCGGCTAGCGGCAGCGTGCAGCAGAGGACAGAGCAGACATCTCGCCCATCAGGTTTCTGGTCAGTTTCCATGTGCCAGAGTTCGTGGGAGTGAAGCTGGATCTTACCCCACACGGGAAGGTGACACAGAGGAAAGGCTGGTCAAAGTGAAACATTTATAACCGGAATTCAGGGACTGCTGCCCAGAGCTCCTCCCCTCATTTACGTGAGTCATCCTGTTGATTTCAGCGGGGCGGCTCACACGCCTAAGTCTTTGTCATGGGAACGAGAGGGGTGCAAAGTTCACAGTCTCCCCCTAGTCGGGACAGAGCTAGGAGTCCCTGGCAAGCCGTTTCCGAACTGGATCTGGTTACGCTGGCTTTACTGCAGAGGTGGGGCAAATGTGCCTTAGAAACACCTCTCAAGAGTTGGGGGGCCAGATCCTCAGCTGAGGACATGCTTCAGTGGACTATGAAGATTGGATCTGGCCCAGTAATACTTTCCCCTTTTATTTATTTAATTTTTTTTTTGGGGGGGGGAAGGGGAAGGTGGAGGCAGGTGTTTGAATCCAATTGGGAACTTGTCTGGTTTTCAGTGCAATTGACAGTAAAGGACTGAGACCACTAATTCACATCAGGCAAAGGGCAGGCAGGTTCCATACTCCATACAGTAGCTTTGCCGCTGCCCCTCATTTCCAATCCGCACAACCCCCCTGCCCCTCTTGAGCTGTGCGGCGGGATTTGTAACCTGGAGGAACTCTCAGCTGAGCCCTCAAACTCGTTTCGCTCATTGTCCTGAGCAGGATTTGAAAACCGACCTCCTGGGGTTCAGAATAAAAGCGTGCCGAGAAAACGGGAAGTGGAAATTGACATCCCCAGAGAACAGGGAATCCCTAAGTTAAGCTATTTATGGCACAGAAAGATGGGTGACTGCAGTGCTTGGGAGCTGCTAAGAAGAAATCAAATGGGGTTAAATGCTGGATCCCCTGCACAAAAAAACAGGCTTTAGGCAAGAGTTGGGGGGCCCCCCGAATTTTCCCCTGCTGAAATGACACCAGCCCTGCATAGCCCTACATGGATGGATTGGCTGGTGAGTTTGTGTAGTTCTTTGACCTGCCTGCCATGGCCCTGTCCTGCTCCTCCCCCTCCCCCCCCCAGCACAGAACAGTGCCCACCCCCACACAGTCCATCTGTCGCGTGACTCTTCCTGCTATGCAGAACGGCCATGTCTCTTCCACGTCCCCATCCCTGGAGGGGTGGAGTGGCAGGATGTAGTCAGTGCTGAAGAAACATTTCCCCTTGGTTAGCAGGTGGGAGCAGAGCACTGCCCAGGGTTTCAAAGCTGGGTGGGTTTGATCTCCAATGGTCCATTAAATTCCTGGCATCGATGGAAGAAGCAACAGTTAACCGAAGGAATATCTTCCTCGAGTGTCTAAAAGTTCCACGCGTTGGGCAGCTTGGCCAGGAGGACTTCTGTCTGAGACCCCGCTGCGCTACAGCGTGACCCTCAGGAGGGTCCAGAGAGTGGCCGCGGTGATCGCCAGGGCGCTGGCTCTCAGCCCTGCCGCTCCGCCGGTATTGCACAGGTCGGTGTAACAGCACGAGTCGGGGTGGGACTCCCCAATTCCATCTGGGTCGGAGGGCACGCACGTTTCAGCACAGGATTTGGAGACGGTGATGTTCCCGAAAAAGGGGTAACCTATAATGGATGGATTAGGAAAAAAAAGTGGGGAGAGAGAAATGGTGAAGGGAGGTTTATAGATTTATGGCCTGGTTCTCCCTTATCCCAAGGCCACTTTATACTGTCTTCGGAGTAGAAAGGGGCCTTAAAAGGGGAAGCAAACTCTATTCAAAGGAGCCTGAGTTCAGGTGAGAAACAGGCTCATTGGCTTTAGTTAGTAGCTGTAATCTAGTGGTATCCACAATGAGCTAGGTGGTGTGTATGTGCATGTGAAGACACAGTCACTGTGCCAAAGTTGCATGGATTTTAGACCCATGCACCAGCTGGTATTTCCATCCTCTCCAGGGTCCTCATTCTCAACTGATGCCAGTGTAAATTAAGGGTAAAGTCACTGCATAGTGTGATGGGGCACAGCCATATGAGCAGTACAGTAGCTTCTCCGATAATGGCATAGTGCAGCGCATGCAGGAGATGCTACTGTAAAATTAGCACAGGCATGTTGCTATTCTCGTTTGTAAATGACCAGTGCCGGCCAAAGCTTCTGTGAAGCAAAGTGAACAAAGGGAGTCCAGATCCCCACAAGTTAGAGCGGTAAGATCGCCTGATACATAGATGAAGCAAAGTCAACAGAGAGAGCCCAGATCCTGGTGATTTACCACTAGGGTAGAGTTAAATAGACTATTCTCCTTCTGTAAATTTGGATTTGGACTTCTCCATCTGGGTTCCTCAAAGACAGTGTAAGGGGCAATGCCACACTGGCTGGGGAAGCGGGAAGGAGGAAAGGAGGGAAGAGGGTGCATGAGACGTTATAATCGAGTTCATCAGGGATGCATTTCCTTTGCCGTGTTTATTTGCAGGGATTGAATGAGGCTTACCAGAGTCTACAGAATACACCGTTGTCTTGCACGCAGTGTCTTTTTCAGAGCAGTTGCTGACCGTGGTGCATGCAGCGAGATCCGTCGGTTCTTCGCAGGTGTAGCATTGCAAGGACTGGGCTGTCAAGAGGAACAAAATAGCATGCCTCTGAATAGATCGTAGCTGTTGTTGAGTGTGGCTCTGCTTTTTTTGTCAGCTTTGGAAAAGAACCTGCAATTGTGCTAAATGGCTGTTTAGAACACCAGATTCCTCCCTCCCCACAGCCTGTCCCCCACCAGGGTATGTTGGGATTGTAAGTCAGAGGTTCAAGTACCTTGATAACCAGCCATGTGCAGTGGCATTTGAACCCAGATCTTCAGCGCTAAAACCATGAACCTCTACCACTTGAGCTAAAAGACCAAGCTGTAGCTGACTCATGAATTATTGTTATTATTTTAGTATGGAAGGACCTAAGATCCATAGTCTCCTAGTTTGGGTTCCGCAACTTGAAAAGTGCAGGGATCTAGTCTGAATCACCTGCCTGGCAATCCTCATTACTTCCTTGTAGGATTGCCACCGCTGAGGTTATATCAGATGCCTGCGTGGTCAGCATTTTTGCCAAGCAGTATAGACACTTGTTCCTGTCACGCCTGTTTATATACATGAGAACCGGTGCTGGGAGCTGCTGTGCATCCGCGCACAAAGAGCAAGCGTGTTCCAGCCACCTGAAATGACTTTGGTTTTAGAGTAAGAAAAGCAACGAAGAACAAAAGAGATGTTTCCTCGTGAGCGTGTGTGCACACGTGTGTGTATTCTGGAACAAATTGCAGCAGCACCAAGGGCAAAGTGGTTGCTGTCATTTCGAGGTGCCGTTCACAAGAAATGAAGCGGGTCTCAGTTATACCCCTACCATAGCAACCACTATCACTGAGCTCCAGCTTCCACTCCAGGGCCCCCTTGCACGTGCTCAGAGGGTTCTTAAAACAAATTCCTTCCGGGATGAATTTTTCTATGCACGTTCTCTCAGCTCAGAAGAGAATTTGATGTAGTTAGTTATTTTGTAGACTAACTTGTTTCAGCCACCATCTGAGTTGTGTGTGTGTGTGTCAGTTGCACTGACGTAACTGAGATCAGAATATGGGCAGTGAATTTCAGATTTACACCAGAGTTACTGAGGACAGAGTGTGACCCGAAAACGCTACATGCACTCCTTCAGATATGCTATTGCTGTATAAAACCGCTGATGATGTTACAATTGTTTTGTAATATGCTAAGAGCAGCTGCTTGAACAGTCAAGACCTTTGACATATTTCTTCTTTCCTATGTGTCCTTTTTATAAACATCAGTTTAGCACAGTGGTTCCCAAACTTTAACAACCTGTGAACCCCTTGCACTAAAATGTCAAGTCTCTCGAACCTCCTCTTAAAATGAATATTTCCAGGGATTTTCTCCTTTACCTGTGTATACATTATAAAAGCAGTGATCTTGGAAATGTAACATTTGTTTTTATGACATGCTTATTACACACTATTATTATTAATTATTATTTATCATGACAGTATTTTTATTACATTATGAAAAGGGCAACACTCTTCCAAGATCTCACTTTCGTAGCTTGTATCACTTTGAATAAGCCTGTTATAAGACAAGGCTCCTATGTTTCATCAAGGAGTATCGGATGTGAAACAGCATGAACGCATTTAAGAAGCCAACTCAAAGAGTTCCTCCTACGCAAGCATTCAGGTCTTGAGCAGTCCAGGCAAACAACGCACGTTACAACAGAGCTTAAACTTGTTCTTCATAATAATTTTAAAAACAATACTAGCTGTCTGTTTAATTTTAAAAACAGCAAAAAATATCCCCCTCCCTTTCCATTTCTTATACGGAGTCTTGAAGTTGAAATCTCCTGTGTGATAGATATGCTTGCTCTGATCTGCTTGGCTCTTGGAAGTCCAGGGGCTCTGGGCTGCTGGTCCCGTGCTGCCCGGGGTCCCTAAGGACAGCTCTGTCCACCATTAGGGAATTTTTTCCCGAGAACCCCCTGTAACATGTCACGAACCCCCAAGGGTTCACGAACTCCAGTTTGGGAACCACTGGTCTAGCAGTAGTTAAAAAATGCAATAAATGTTTCTACTGCCACCTCCTGGTGAAAATGTAGAAAGATGATTTTTGTTTCTAATAATATATTACTTGGATCCAGGTGCTCTGTATTGACAACTCATAGCCTCATACTTAGGGTAGTCATTTTGGCTGGAATTTTCAAAGGGCCCTAAGGCAATTAGCTATCCAGTGCCTATTAAATTTCAAGGGGAGTCGAGCATGTAGTTCCTTTGAAAATGCCAGCGTCAAACTGCAGAGGGAGGGCAGAGTATGAAATGCTCCCATTTTGATTGGCAGATGCTCTCCACCGACTTTGCACAGGTCGGAGTGACAATATAAGGTGGAAGGCAGTGGTAAATTAGGCTCAGTGGGTCAGATCCCACCTTGCAGGGTCCTAGAGCCAGGGCTCTGCTCCGAGCCGGAATGTCTACACCTCAATTAAACAGCCCCATAGCTCGTGCCCTGTGAGCCCAAGTCAGCTGGCATGGGCCAGCCGTGGATTTGTAATTGCAGTGTAGACATATCCTTGCGGTACGGGGCTAAAAACAGCAGTGTAGATGTTCTCCCTTGGGCTGGATCTCGGGCCCTGAGACCCACCCCCTTCTCTGGGTTTTGCAGCCCGAGCTCCAACCCGAGCGGGAACTTCTACACTGATAATTTTAGCCCCGGGTGCGAGTCCTGTGAGCCTGAGTCAGTTGGCCCAGGCTCTGAGACTCACTGATACATCTTTTTTTTTTTTTTCCCCAGCATAGACGTGTCCCAGGTGACCTGCAAAGATATATTTGCATAATAACAAGCGAAGGGTGGTGCAGGAAGCTAAAGAATTCTCCATCTTAATTTTTTTTTTTTTTTTTTTTTTTTGCATAAAGATGGTTGTTCGCATGTGGGGTCAGACCTTCAGCGAGTATAAATCAGCGTAGCTGGTGTGGTCTGGCCCGTGATTTTTGGTTGGGCCTGATTCTGATCTATACCAGTTTTCCACTAGGATAACTCCATTGACTTCAATGGAGTTACTTCTGATTTACACCCGCTTAAAGGAGAAGAGAATGAGGCCCCCACGTTCCTTGGCAAATGAATCCTTCCCAGAGGAGCAAAAGGCCATTATTGCCATGGAGAGGGGGCAGGGGAAGGAACCAAAGAAGCACGGGGGAGAGGTTACAAAACTAAGGAACAATCCAACGGTGAGGAAAGAGCACATGGAGAAGCAGAACAAAGGACTGTGCAATGCTCTGGCCTGCACGCCCGAGAGTGATTCAAGGGATCACAGTTCTGTGCCCAGCCATGCCCTGTCTCACTGCAGGATCTAGAGCAAGTCACTTTCCCCTCTCTGTGCCTCAGTCTTTCCATCTGTAAAATAGGGCAGCACCATGTCCCCCATCTATGGTATTTGAATATTAAGCAATATTATGACACCCCAGAGGGAAATAACTATGTATGTGGAATGGGTTACCTGGAAGGGGGCTGAAACAAGAACATGGGACAGAGCATCAGCTGGGGTAAATCGGTGTAGCTCTGTTGAAGTAAGCGGAGCTCTGCTCATTTTACCCAGCCAAGGAGCTGGCCCGCAGTATATAAATAAGTTCAGCAGATGGCTGGGTTAGCTTCAGCAGATGGAGAGGATCGAGGGGTAGGGAGGAAAGGCAGGACAGCGCGAATCAGGAAAACCCCCGAGCGGTTAACTCCTGAAAGACTCCCAGGGTACTATTAAAGTCACAGCAGAGATGTCAAGAGCCGCCCTATCCCCACCCCGCAGCAGGCTGTTAAATCTCAGCACTGCCAGGGATGCACACTGCGCGGATACGGAACAGGAACACAAGGATCACAACAAGACTGCATCACACCCAAGGTTCATCTGGGCCAGTACCTGTCCCTGACTGTAGACAGAACCAGATGCTTCAGGGGAAGGTGCAGGAAACACTATAGGAGGCATGTGTAGGATCATCTCCCCCATGAAGGTCTCATTCTAACCCCACTAGCTAGAGATTGGCTTGCACGCTGTGTTAGCATTAACGATCCGAATTCTGGACACATCCCTCCCCATCGTCTGGCCAACCCTGATTTATGGACTGCCACCACAGTCACATAGCAGGTGGAGCGCAACCCATCCTGCACCCAAGGACCAAGCTGGAAGGCTAGACGGAGCACATGTGTTAGGTCAGATCCCTGCCTGCAATTCCACGGCCTCCTTCCCAGCATGTCCCAGTCCTTTCACCCTCCCTGTCCTGCTGTGGGTCATGGATCTGGAGCCGAGAGGAGAACCCCTTGGTTCCCATTCTCCCTTGCCCTGTTCCCTTGCTAGTTCTTTACACCAGCGTAGCGGGGATGCAAGATGTGAGCACCCTGAGGCGGTCGCATTACACGGGTGTGAATGCCTGCACCAAGTGCAATGCAGGACAGAAGGACAGCCTCCCTCCCTACTGTCAGGAACTGCCCAGCCGGGAACATGCCCCCCCCCACCCCATTTCTCTTCCCCAAAACCTTCCTCTCATTTTGCCTGATTATTTGTCAGATACATAACAACACTCATTCCATCTCTCTGGGCTCTCCAGTGCAGCCGCACACTGGGAATGTCACCGATAAATCGGATAATCCAGGTGAAGCCCCTGAAATCTTACCTAGCTCCACGCACACAAGGCCAGCCAGCAGAACAGCCAGATGTGCCTTCATCCTGAGCAGATCCCTCAGCCTGGTCGCACTTCGACTCTTCCCCTCTGCAGGTGATTTCCCGTCCTCAGCTGCTTCTGATTAGAGCCTTTCCCAGACCTGTAGTGGAACAAGTTCCTTGAGTGATCTCACTGCAGTCGGGCCCCGCCCGCTTCCTTCCCCACCCCTGCACATCCTGAAGCTCTCCAGGGCTGAAAATAGTTAGCAGTACAGAGGGGTTATGGTCAGGGATCCTTGCATTGGCTGGGGGGGGGGGGTGTTGTACCCTCCCCCTCAGACAAGAGCAGGGGGGTTCATACAGCTCATCCCCCTGCACCGGAGTGACTCTCTGTGCCAGCTCCTGGTGCCACACCGATGCCCCTCACTGACCCTCTTTGCGTTCGCAGGCAGCTGGGAGCCCCCGAGGGATAATGGTCCTGGACGAAACTCTGGGCGGCAGGGAGTGAAGTGGCACCGGGGAAGTGAAGCAAGTCCGACAGCATGGACGGTCCCACGGTCAGCTGCTCGGCTGGGACTCGGGCAACCTGCACTCTGCCACAGACTTCCTGTGTGACCTTGGGTGGGTCGCTTAGCCTCTCTGTGTCTCAGTGGGTGGGGGTGCTGCTGCTCCGTGCCCCCTCCCCTGTCTTGTTTATTCAGACTGGGTGCTCTTTCAGGCCGGGCTGCCGGCTACTCTGTGTTTGGACCGCCCTGAGCAATGGCAGGTGCTCCTGGAATGCAAGTTACGATGTTCTTTGCTCTCTCTTTCCCTGCTGGCTTTACATTGGCCTCCATTACTCCAATCCTATCAGCGACAAGGGGGGAGGGATAGCTCAGTGGTTTGAGCATTGGCCTGCTAAACCCAGGGTTGAGAGTTCAGTCCTTGAGGGGGCCATTTAGGGATCTGGGGCAAAAATTGGGGATTGGTCTTGCTTTGAGCAGGGGGTTGGACTAGATGACCTCCAAAATTCCCTTCCAACCCTGATAGTCTATGATTCTAACTCCTCTTCCCCTCAGCAGCCTCCAGGCCTAGAAGAGTTTCTTTGCCTGTTCTGCCCTTCTCCAGGCCCCACTGCTCTCGGACGAGGCCAGCCTTCTACTCCAGGGCTGTCTAGGTCCTGATATGGCCCCTCCTCACTACACAGCAGGAACTGAGGTATGGTCAACAAAAGGACTCGCCTCAGCATTAAGCTCATGTCACTTGAGTCCCAGTCCTGGGCCTTGACCACTGGCCCGTCCTTCCTCCCTTGAGGAAGCATTGTCAGGAAACCTGGTGCAAGCCCTCATGTGGTAGCGTACAGCTGGCTCACCCTGCTCTGAGCAAACCTAGATAATAATCACAGAGGTCACGGTGGTGAGGAAAAGCCAGGGACAGTCCACACTAGTTCTCCGACCACTGCTACCCACTGGTGGAGCTGCATCAATGCAACAGCCGGGGCGGGCGGGGAATCTGCTTGGGATCCATCTGGGGAGGGTCTCCTGGGACTTGCTAAGCTGCAGGGGATGTGCTGGGGTTCTGGCCTCTTTACCCAGAAGGGGTACGGTGGTGGAGGAGCTGCACCGTGGCCCAAAATCTTCCTGGCTATTCGAAGTCCGAGGGAGCACGAGAGTTTTTAAAGACGACGCTGTTGACAGTGATTGTGGTGATAGAAAGCGGTTGTGGGAATGGCTCAATGGGGTCTCAGCAGCCAACAGTTTAGGTGCTACCAGCCTCGGGCTCCAGCCTCGTCCGTAATTAGCCTGTCGCATTCACAATCTGCTTTCCTGGGCTTGGTTGTAGCGGCCGGGAGCAAAGCTGCAGGTGCCGTGGGGGGCAGAGCTTCAGAACATCTTGGCAGGTTGTGTTGGGACGTGGTGTTCTCCACCCTCCCTTCCTGCTCAGCGAAGCCGTTTTCACATGAGCGAGCAAAAGCCGGGCGTGTGGGGCACACGGCGTAGCTGGGTGGGAGGCCTTCGTCATCACAATGTGCTGTGCTGTCCCTGCCTGCTGGTTAATGGACTGGATAGCAGGGCGTGCCAGCTTTAATTAGAACTGGGGGTGGCGTCCTGGGACATGGCTGCTTTGTCTTGTGCCTGGGCTCTCCGCTCACCCCCCTGTCGCTGATCGGGACCCGAGACGAACCAGCACCAAAGGAGCTTGACCTACAATCCTTCTGAGCCACCCTCAGTGGGTTTCCACTTGGGGCTACCCAATTCCACCTCCTCCGGCTGCCAGAGGTGGGCTGCCTCCCCGCAGCTTGTTCTGCTACCATCCAGATTCCTCCTGCCACCCTATTCTGGCCCTTCATCCCATGCCCTGACAGCTTGCTAGGCGCCCACACCAAGCATGAGTCACTGGCTCTCCCACTCTTAACGGTGCCTATTGGGGTGCATTTGATGCTTTGCTGGGCCCAGGTGCCTGCACTTTTAGGGCCGGATTCTCAGCTGGAGTAAATCAATGCCGCTCCCTTTACTTTAGCAGACCCATGGGGATTCAGGCCCTTACTTTCTGTGTGCTCAACGGAGCTGCCCCGAGCCAGAAAGGTATGGCTTTAGGTGAGATGAGTTTGGTGGGTCTCTCCCCTTGGTTCCTGTTGGACGTTTCTCTGTATTAGTTTCTTCAGCCCAATAGCTTCATCCGGGGAGATGCCTGAAGCTACAGCAGCAGGTGGGAGTGGAGATGGGAAGGATGGTGACTGGCAAAGGGAAAGAGAGGATCAGTAGTTAGAGATCAAGTCCCTGGTCTAACACTATGATTCTATGACTATGACCTCCAGTATAATATGGGCCATAGAACTTCCCCAGAAGAATTCCTAGCCCAGATCTTTAAAAACACCATCCTATCTTGATTGTAAAATTGCCAGTGACGGAGAATCCATCATGATCTTTAACAAATTGTTCCAATGGTTAATTACTCTCACTATCAATAATGTACGCCTTATTTCCAGTCTGAATTTGTCTCGCTTCAGCTTCCAGTCATTGGATAATGTCACTCCTTTCTCTGCTATATCAAAGAGCGCATTGTTAAATATTTGTTCCCCATATAGACACTTACGAACCTTTTCTTTGTTAAGCTAAGTAGATTGAACCCTTTGGGTCTATCACTATAAAGCACTTGTTCTAATCCTTGAATCATTCTCATGGCTTTTCTCTGAACCCTCTGCAATTTATCAGCCTCCTTCTTAATTGTGGGCACCAGAACTGGACACAGGATTTCAGCGGTCACACCAGTGCCAAATACAGAATTAAAATAGCTTCTCTACTCGTTCTTGAAATCCCCCTGTTTCTGCATCCAAGGATTGCATTAGTTCCTTTGGCCACAACTGATTATCCGTCACAACCCCCAAATCTTTGCTTCCCAGGGTAGAGTCCCCCATCCTGTAAGTATGACCAATATTCTTTCTTCCTCAACATATGCCATTACAGTTCGCCATATTAAAACTCACAGTAAACAAGATTTCTGCAAGCCACTCTCAGCCCGTTGCAGCTCCATGAAACTCACCGAACAGGCTTGGTGGGCAGTTTTAGAAGAACTACTAGTATAACCAAAGTGATAATTCCCTTGGGGCTAACATACCACTTAAGCCATGTTTAAAGCCATGGTAGGTTGTGCACAGGACTTTATTCAAGCCTGCACAAAGGTAACTTACCCTCAGGGCCCCCTTCACACACAGCTTGTGGTTAGAGGTGTTCGTATCCGAAAATGCGGCTAGGACAACCCAGGTACAGAACCATGTTAGGGAATCCTGTTGCCTGTGCAGAATGCACTGCACCATTAGTTATAGCAAGGACGGTCCCGATAGCTAGGGGCTTGCTCTTTGTTTCTGATACTGTCTAGGACAGTGGTTTTCAACCTGGGGTCTGCAGAGCCCTTGGGGTCTGCAGAATATGTCTAAGATTTCCAAAGGGATCCGCACTTCCATTCCAAATTTTTTAGGGGTCCGCAAATGAAAAAAGGTTGAAAACCCCTGGGCTAGGACATCAGAGGTGGCAGAGCTCTCTGTACTGGGTAGTGCACTGTTTCAGCAATTCATTTAACTGGACTGCTGCTGACTGCCATTTTTTCAAAGGGACTGTTATGGTCATCTAGGCCTAGTCTGCCCTCCAGTATAACACAGGCCAGACAGGTTCCCCCAGTGATTCCTGCCAGGGAGGAGATTACTCCTTCCTAAGTGACACTGTCAGGGGTGACGGATTCTTCCTAAAAATGGGAGGCCACGAGGCCCAGCCCCCTCTGTGGCCCCACTCCTGTCATTCCTCTTTCCCCCGAGGCCCTGCCAACTGGCCAAGCCATAAGCTGGAGCTGGTCCAGGGAGCTGAGGCCCCTCCACCTGCCTGGGATGGGGGGGCCCCAAAAGCAGCCCCCAGCCCATGTGTCCTCCCCGCCCCGGCCCCGCTGCCTAGGGCAGGTGGAGGGTCCGCGGCTCCCCACAGCTGCCCACTTGGCTCTTACCCCGACCCATCTCCTGCTTTTGGCCTGGCCTGGGGGGCCGAAGGGCCCCGCCAGGCCATGGTAAGAACTGCCCAGGCAGCTCTGTAGGGTTGCCAGGTCTCTGGTTTTTGACCAGAACGCCTAGTCAAAAAGGGATGCTGGCGGATCTGGTTGGCACTGCCAACCGGACCGTTAAAAATCTGGTTGCCGGCGCAGCAGAGGCCCGGGGCTAAGGAAGGCTCCCTGCCTGCCCTAGCTCCACATGGCTCATGGAAGTGGCCGCCAGGTCCCTGCAGCCCCTAGGCACGTGGGTGGCCAGGGAGGCTCCGCGTGCTGCCCCTGCCTCTAGTGCTGGCTCCGCAGGTCCCATTGGCCGGGAACTGTGACCAATGGGAGCTGCAGGGGTGGTGCCTGCAGGTGTGAGGGCAGCTCATGGAGCCTCCCTGGCCACCCACGTGCCTAGGGGCTGCAGGGACCTGGCAGCTGCTTTCGGGAGCCACGGTAAGCGCCACCGGGACCCCGGACCCCTCCTGCACCCCAACCCCCTCCCCCAGCCTGGAGTCCCCTCCAACATCCAAACTCCCTCCCGGAGCCCGCTCCCCAACACCCCAACCCTCTGCCCCAGCCCTGAGCCCCCTCCTACACCCCAAACCCCTCATCCCCGGCCCCACCCCAGCCGGAGCCCTTATATCCCTCCCACACCCCAATCCCCTGCCCCAGCCTGGGGAAAGTGAGTGAGGGTGGGGAAGAGTGAGTGATGGAGGGAGGGGCGAAGGAGTGAGAGGGGCGGGGCCTCAGAGAAGGGGTGGGGGCTTGGAGAAGGGGCGGGGCAGGGGTGGTCAGTTTTGTGGCATTAGAAAGTTGGCAACCCTACAGCCGTGGGGAGCTGCGGACCCTACACCTGCCCTGGGCAGAGGGGCCAGGGGGTGGGGACATGGGTTGGGGGCTGCTCTCGGGCTTCCCCCACCCTGGGCCCGTGGCAGATCCGTGGCTCCCCACAGCTGCCCGGGCTCCCCAGGCCGCTCTTACCTGGGCCGGGCTCCAGCTTCCAGCCTGGCCAGGGGACAGGGCGTCAGGGGGAAAAGGAGGGGCAGGGGGCCAGGCCCCATGGCGAAAAAAGGACGGGCCAGGCCCACCCAGTTTAACAAGTGGGAGGGCCGCGGCCCCGCTGTTCCGGCGCCCCCAGACGCTGTGGCTCCCAGGTGCTGGTTGTTGAACTGGAGGGTGTGTTGGAGAAGGACCCCCCAACCTCAGCCACCAGCCCTGGCTCAGCTAGCAGTGCCTAACCCCCGGCGACAGCACCGCGGTGTTTGAAACACTGGCCGATGCTCATGGCTTGCGTGCGTTGCCGTTCCCGCCCGAGCTACCCCGGGGGCGGCTGAGCTGGGGGGGTGACAACGATAAGGAAAATGAACCCACCAGGCCGTAGCTGGCTGAACCTCAATGCAGTGAACGGAGCCTGAGAGCCTAGCAACCCCCTTGAAATCTGGGGGGGTCACCCGGCACTTGCTGCCTTTGGGGGGGCGTCGGGAGGTAGAACTGGTCAGGGCGCTCCCTCGGGCAGTCCCTCCCTGCCCGCCTTTTCTTTCCTAACTGGCTGGGATTTCACAACCCGAGCCCCAGGCTGCCCGGGTGACACAGGGGTTTCAGGGCCTGGGCCTGTGTGAGGGTCGCCCGGTTGGGATGTTTATGGCTCTTTCCGGGAGAGCGTTGAGATCATCTCAGGTGTCTTGGCTGAGTTCCAGCTAGACCTTTGCGTTCCATTCCAGCTCGACGCACAGGGACAGCCTGAGGGAGAATGAGGCCCTGGGCCGATTTGTTTTGTGGTGCCCGGGTGTCCTCCCCGCCCCCCATCGCCCCTGGCCCCCGCTGCCTCCCTGGCCCCACACTCATTCTCCCATCACCCCTGGCCCCCACCACCTCCCTATCCATCCCCCCATCGCGCCTCCCCACTGCCTCCTCTGGCCTCCCACCCATTCCCCCATTACCCCTGACCCCCACCACATCCCTAGCCATCCCCCCATCACCCCTGGCCCCCCGCTGCCTCCCTGGCCCCACACTCATTCTCCCATCACCCCTGCCCCCCGCCTCCCTATCCATTCCCACATCGCGCCTCCCCACTGCCTCCCTGGCCCCATACCAATTCTCCCATCACCCCTGCCCCCCACCTCCCTATCCATCCCCCCATCACTCCTGGCCCCCGTTGTCTCCCTGGCCCCACACCCATTTCCCCATCACCGTTAGTCCCTCCCCACCTCCCTATACATCCCCCCATCATGCCTCCCTGCTGCCTCCTCTGGCCCCCCACCCATTCCCCCATCACCCTGGGCACCCGCTGCCTCCCCATCCATTCCCCCCATCACCCTGGTCCCCACTGCCTCCCCTGGCCCTCCAACCATCCCCCCATCACTCCTGGCCCCTGATGCCACCCCCAGGCCCTCAACCATCCCGCCAAGCCCCCGCTGCTATCCATCCCCTATCCATCCCCCATCAGCCCTGGATCACGCTGCTTCCCCCGGCCCCTCACTCATTTCCCCATGTCCCCGCTGCCTCCCCGGGCTGCCCATCTCCTCCACCGCCGCTGAGCCCCACTGCCTTCCCCCCATTTCTCCAAGCTCCCTTCCATGGCCTCACACCCGACCCTGCTCCTTGACTCTTGACCACAGTGCCCCCCTGACCACAGCACCCACCTTTGAGGCCAGCCCTGTCAATACAGAGCACACGGCCTGCTGTTTCTCCATGCTGGGTGTGGTGACTGGCAGAATGCGATGGCCCGGGTGGGCGATTCAGCCTGAGACCAGGCGAAACTCAGGTTCATACTGTGATTCACGGGCCAGATGGGACCATTGTGATCATTCAGCCTGATCCCCTGCATAGCACAGGCCAGAGAAATTCTCCCAGCCGTCCTTGCATTGAGTCCAACAGCATGTGGCGGGAATAGACAAGTAAAGCTTCACTCTGTCTCAGGAAAGAGGCTCCCACAAAGCCTGTAGATGATTCAGGCTGGCCCCTAACAAGGCCTGGTTTGAACTGAGCTCAGCATGAGATGGTTAGTTTTCAGAGAGGAAAGAGGTAAATATCGGGGTCCCCCAGGAGTCTGTACTGGGACCAGAGATCTGCAACATATTCATAAATGATCTGGAAAAAGGGGTAAACAGTGAGAGGGCAAAGTTTGCAAATGATACAAAATTACTCAGGATAGTCAAGGCAGATTGTTAAGAGTTACAAAGAGATCTCACAAAACTGGGTGACTGGGCAAGAAAATGGCAGATGAAATTCAGTGCAGGTAAAGGCAAAATAATGCACATTGGAAAATATAATCCCAACAAGGATTGACATACAAAATGATGGGGTCTAAATTAGCTGTTGCCCCTCAAGAAAGAGATCTTGGAGTCATTGTGGATAGTTCTCTGAAAACATCCACTCAACATGCAGTAGCAGTCAAAAAAGCAAACAGAATATAAGGACCCAGTAGGAAAGGGATAGATAATAAGACAGAAAATATCATAATATCATAATATAATAATATCAAAATATCGTATGCCACCATGTAAATCCACGGTACTCCCTCATTTTGAATACTGCATGCAGTTTTCATTGCCCATTTCAAAAAAGAGATATTAGAAATGGAAAAAGTACAAAGCAGGGCAACAAAAATGATTAAGGGTATGGAACAGCTTCCGTATGAGGAGAGATTAAAAAGACTCAGACTGTTCTGCTTGGAAAAGAGACGACTGAGGGGGGATATGACAGAGGACAATAAAATCGTGAATGGTTTGGAGAGAGTGAATAAGGGAATGTTATTTAGCCGTTCACATAACACAAGAAGTAGGGGTCATCCAATGAAATTAATAGGCAGTAGGTTTAAAACAAACAAAAGGAAATATTTCTTCATACAATGCACAGTTAAGCTGTGGAACTCGTTGCCAGGGGATTTAGTGAAGGCCAAAAGTATAACTGGGTTCAAAAAAGAATTAGATAGGTTCACAGAAGATAGATCCATTCATGGCTATTAGCCAAGATGGTCAGGGACACAACCCCATGCTCTGGATGTCCCTAAGACTCTGACTGGCAGAAGCTGGGAGTGGATGACGGGATGGATCACTCGATGATTGCTCTGTTCTGTTCATTCTCTTTGAAGCATCTGCCTTTGGCCACTGTGGGAAGACAGGATACTGGGCTGGATGGACCATTGGGCTGACCCAGTATGGCCATTCTTATGAGGTGGTTTCTGGGGATCCCAGTAGCCCACATGCTTACTCCCCCATAATGCGTAGGGGCAGAATCCTTCCTATCTTTTTGGGGCAGGCAGCAAGCTTGCTCCCCACACTGGCCATTTCTAGGGGGTACCTGCAAAGGCCCTCTGCCCGCTACATCCTTAAATAGCTTCGGGGCGTGGGTGACCCGTTTCCTTCCCACCCCCCTTCAACAGCAGCGGAGCAACACTGGGTATATACACAGTGCCTGGCGGCCCGCAGAAGCAAGTCTCGGGCTCGTGGTACAGGGCTAAGGAGAGCTGTGTGGACACTGGGGCTCAGGCCAGAACTCGGGCTCTGAAGTCTAGGGAGGTGGGTGGAGCCCGAGCTCCACCCGAATGTCCACACAGCCACTTTTCGCACCATAGTGCGAGCCCCGCAAGCCTGTTCACTGGGCTCCGTGACTGGCTGCTGTGGGCGATATAGATGTATCCACAGAGGTCTACCTTTACCCGGGCTCTAGAGTGCAGCTGTGAGGGAAGCACAAGGGTAGCGTCTCTCTCGTCTGAAGCATGCGGAAGCAGATGCCAGATAAAGTGAGCGTGGGCATTCTCCCAGATTTGGGGGTGAGGGAGCTGGAGTTTTGATGCAGCTGATTGCAGAGGTGCGGGCCCACCGTGTGAGGTCCTTCTGGCGTTCAGGGAGACTAGGCTATGGCGTTGGGTTTGGGCGTTGTCCCTCATTGGAGTACACCAAGCAGAGGGGAATGTGAAAGATGTGGCTTCCCCAGAGGCTGAACTTCCGTGACTCATAAGCTGATTACAGTCACCTTAATTAAAAACACCCAGTTTGAGAAATGTCACCAACCCACCTCTATTGTAAACCACTAAGTTCAACAAGGGAGAGCCATCCATTGCCCACGGCTTAGAAAGGGCAGGGGAACAGCAGCTCTCCTTGAACGTCCCCGAGTCTGTGAATTTCCATGGGCGGCTAGGCCATTTCACCACCGATGTTGAGGCAAATCGTCTCAGTCCAAAGACAGCAAAGAGTGCACGTGCTGTAAAGGTTTGGCACAGGATGTCTTTTTAACTAGGGACTGCTTTTTTCCTCTCTTCTTTCCGATCTATGAAGAAGGCCCGAGAGGGGGGATGGTTTGTTTGTATTTAAACATTTGTTGTCACTGCTTGCATTTACATTTAGGCATGTCACACCTTCCCCTCCCTGTTTTTGCTAGAAGCCCCCTTGCAGGTGTAGAGGGACAGAAAAGATCAGTGGTCCTTGAGTTCTCACAACTTAACTGAAGGATTGAATCTTTAACCAAGCTTTCCTTTCTCCAAAATGTTCATTAGGCATCGGAGTTAAATGCAAGCCAACACAAGCAAACAGAGTCAAACAAAAGGGCCTTGTCTTCACTACAAAGTTACCATATATTATCGCTCAGGCTCATGTCTGCCCAGGGTGCCTGGAAAGAACCGACAAATTCTCTCACAATACACTGCAAAAGCATACATCGAGTGGGGAAGCTTATTGTGCAGCTACAAACCATGTCACGTGTCCTCAGAAGTCTGCACAACACACCAGGTGGTAAAATGCCAGTGTGGACCCATTGTGACAACGGGTCTGTTATTCTGTAGCGTGGCCAGGACCCCTCGCGACAGGCTAAATATGACTGAAGTAACTCCAGGGTAGTTAACAAATTAATGCTGTAGTGAAATTGTACTAAAAACCCTGTTCCTCTCTTGGTTGTTCCATCTTCATTCTCTTGACTTTTGTGACCACAAGTTCTCTGTAGACTCTTCCAAGGCAGACAAGATTTTAACTTCTAATAAAAAGAATAAGCATAGGGGGAAAATGAAACACTTTTGGGGGGCATAATCTATTCCAGGCTTCTTTATGGAGCCAAAAAAATGGCAGAAGCCCATTTTTTAAAGCAAATTCTATTGCAGGTGACCTTTAAATCAACTGCTGATTTCATAACCTTGAAAAAAAACCGCACCAAAAGGCAGGTATTTGGTGATCATAGAGGCCTGAAATAAGCTACTCTTATTCTGTAATAAGAGTGTCCACATGGGGGGGCTATACCAGTATAATTATAGTTAGGCTTGACAGAATTCCTTTTTAAAAAAAATTTTGATGAATAATTTCCATGTTAATTTTTAAGCATACCCCCCTGCCTGATTTTTATCCATTTAAATTTTCACAGTTGCAGGAAATCAGGCAGGAGGTCAGATAATAATTATTTAATGACAATAAACATTGAGAGTCAAAAAGTTAAAGCTTTAAGACACAAGTTGTCAACATCCCAGGTCAAAATAGACACAGTAAACATCCTGAAAATCAAAAACTCTAATAAGTTCTCAAGCAGCGTTTTTCTTACTTTGCCCATCTGTAAGTTCCAATTATTATCAATGGAAATATGTTGTCGGTTTGTGTGTGTTGGGTGTGTGTGTGTGAAATCAACATTTACTGATAATCTAATCCTTCCATCCCTAATTATAGTGGTTTAATGAGCCACTATAGTTATACTGGTATAACTCCACCATGTGGACACACTTATTCCAGAATAAGTGTAGCTTTTTTTCAGCAGCTTAACTCCCTTCTAAAGTGAAATAAATTGAAGGCTCACGCACACATACAAAGCCCGCATACTGGAATAAGAGTGTCTACACAGGGTCTTATACTGGTATAACAATATGGGTTTAAATTCACACCTTAGGGCACGGCTACACTTGTAGAGCGCTGTGAGTTAAACCAGCCTTTGGAGAGCGCAGTAGGGAAAGCGCTGCAGTCTGTCCACACTGACAGCTGCCAGCGCACCGGCGTGGCCACATTTGCGGCACTTGCAGCGGCATTGAGAGCGGTGCATTATGGGCAGCTATCCCAGCGTTCAAGTGGTTGCAACGTGCTTTTCAAATGCGGGGGGTGGGGTGGGGTGGAGTGTGACAGGGAGTGTGTTGTGTGTATGTGGGGGGAGAGAGAGTGGGTTTTTGGGGTGTTGAGAGTGTGTCAGCACGCTGTCTTGCAAGTTCAGACCCCTTCTTCGCCCCTCCCCTCTCATACACTCACATTCCTCAGTAATGGTCGCTTTGCCCTGGAGCAGATAAGCATGCCGGCTGTCAGAAACAGAGCTTTGAAAAGGCATATCCGCATTCCTACAGCCGAGTTCAAAACAATGACAAGAGTGGCCACTTGACTTAGGGGGATTATGGGATGTTCACACTGACACTGGGGCGTCTCAGCCAAGACGCATCAGATGTCTTGTTGTGGAATCTCCATCTCTGGAGATATTTAAGAGTAGGTTAGATAAATGTCTATCAGGGATGGTCTAGACAGTATTTGGTCCTGCCATGAGGGCAGGGGGCTGGACTCGATGAGCTCTTGAGGTCCCTTCCAGCCCTAGAATCTATGAATCTATGTTATTCCTCTCGCTGGGATGGATTACCAGGAGCGCTCTAGCCATGGAGTCAGAGCGCTCTACGTGCCTTACCAATGTGGACGGGGAGTGAGTTAGAGCGCACTGGGCGGCTTTAGTGTGCTCTAACTTGCAAGTGTAGCCAAGCCCTTAGCTTATACTGGTTTAACTTTCCCATGAAGACAAACCCTGCAATACTCCTCCATGCTTCAGTGCAAACCAAACTCTTTAAAGTGGCTGAGGGTTGCTCTGTAGCTTATGCACATGGGTTAGAAGTGGAGGAATGTCCTCATTCCATCTAGTTCGCTAAGCGGCAGCCCCAGCTGGGATACCTATGAATGAATAACCACAGGAGCTGAATTACCTTCATTTTTGTGCCTGTGCCATGACTTTAGCTTACAGCAAAAAGAGGGACCTTCCCCAGCTTGTTCAGATGACAAAGGGATGGATACCTCTGTAGAGCTCAAGGGCTAAGAAGCAGCATAAGCGTTCCCTTGCAAGCCCTGCTGGGCTGGGTGCACGGAGTGGGGATTTTGCTTCAGAATATCCCACAGAGGGAGGGAAATTCCACTATTTTACCAAGGGGAAACTGAGGCACAGAGCAGCTAAGAATAGGTCTACACTACAATCCTGGGATGTGTAAACATACCCTTAGTGACTTGGTCAAGGTGACACAGGAAGGTGGTGGAGCAAGGAATTGAATCTGGGTCTTGCTAGTCATAGGCTAGTCTCTAACTCGTGAACCAGCCTTTCTCTCGGTGCCGGCTCTTTCCCCCTTATGGTAAAATGTTTTTACATGCCAACTGAAAATGTCATGGCATTCAAGGTTCCTTGGAGAGATTCTTAGGGAGGATCCAGAAATTAGGTGGAATTCCATTTTCATGCAACCTGTGGGTTTATTGATATGGGGACACGCACACACACACAGACACCTTTTAGCATCTGGCTGTTGCAAGGTGTGTAGGAAATGCAGTTCGGAAACTGGGAAGCTGCGAAGGGAGGTTGTGGATCCACCGTCAATGGAACTAACGGAGACTAGTCTAGTGCTACTGATGAGCAAGTGCTCCCTGGCGATTATAACACAAGTCAGAAGAAGGACTAATGGTCTCAAGTTGCAGAGGGGGAGGTTTAGGTTGGATATTAGGAAAAACTTTTTCACTAGTAGGGTGGTGAAGCACTGGAATGGGTTACCTAGGGAGGTGGTGGAATCTCCGTCCTTAGAGGTTTTTAAGGTCAGGTTTGACAAAGCCCTGGCTGGGATGATTTAGTTGGGGTTGGTCCTGCTTTGAGCAGGGGGTTGGACTAGATGACCTCCTGAGGTCCCTTCCAACCCTGAGATTCTATGATTCTAAGTCCAGTGCAGACTGCGACTAACATTTTTCCTTAAAGGTTTTTCACCATTACTCAGCACAGCTGGGGAGTCAGATTCCGGGATGCTAGTGCTCAGTTGCTGAGACACTTTGGGTCATTTGTTCCGTGCCTCAGTTTCCCCACCTGTAAAATGGTGACCTACCTATCTCAGCGGGGGTGTGTGTGTGTGTGTGTGTGGGCGGGTGGGGGGGGGGCGAGGAGGGGAGAGTGGGTCTCAGTCCAGCAGGTTTTGTAACATATCTTCAGCTCCTCCGAGGAAAGAGGCGACATGAGTTATGCATCTATTTATGATGTAAATCAGTCGCAGTTAGATCTTAGGGGATGGGTGCTTGAGACAAACTGGTTTCTTTAAAGCACCTATCCCTGAATTGTGGCACTTTGACCCACCTGGAAAATATGCAAGAAGAAATTATCCAACATAAAATGCCAAAAAACCTCTGCAGCCAGCTGCCCCTACAAGCAACCCAGTGCTGGCTTAAAATAATAATATTAATAATTAATCATAATAATGATTAATTAATAATAATGCATTCCCCACTAAATAAATCATATCCCTCACATCGGATCAAGACTACATTCCTCAACCCACCCCCTCAGCAACAGCCTAAGAAGAGAGATGGCCCTTGCTGCTGCAGTATCTCGTGCAGGTCGACAGAGCCAGGCTGTTTTGGACCTTTAGCTTGAGTGGCGTTGCTGATTCTGACCATGTAAGGAGAGAGCCCGAGGGTGGGCGCTCAGGTAGGCAGGACCCGGCCCATTGAAGGGCAAAGTATTCCATTTCACAGATTGTTTTCAGCACTGATGCAGCCGTGTTGGTCCCAGGATATGAGAGAGACAAGGCAGGTGACCTGAAGAAGAGTTCTGTGTAGCTCCAAAGCTTATCTCACCGACAGAAGTTGGTCCAATAAAAGGTATCACCTCACCTGCCTTGTCTTTCTAATATTTCACAGAGGCGTTGCCATAAAGCACTGAAGAGCCCGAAGACCCACTTCCACCCCATCCCCCATGGGGTTGGGAGCGGTCTGGGACCCCAGTCTCTTCACACACCTCTCCCAACCCCATGGGGGATGGGGAGGAAGTGGGTCTTCAGGCTCCTCAGTGCTTTATGGAGATGCCTCTGTAAAATATTAGAAAGATATTCTTTGATAAGCTAGACGGACTGAGCTCCTTAAGTCTCTCACACATTGTAAAGGCCCCAGAAGAGGCCACCAGCTTCCTGCAAGAAAATCCCACCTTCTCCCGAGGCCCTGTGTAGGTGCGGTGGAGAAGAACTGGCTGCTGGCCAGCCCGGGGGCTGGACTGGTGGGTTATCAGAGTCATGATGACGACATCACAGCCTCTGTAGCACCCCTGAGGGCTGTGATGTCACATGGCCTGTGAATCCCTAACCTGTCCTGCCTCTAAAGACTCACTTTCACCATGCGGCTCTCAGAGCCCTCAGGGGGCTTGTGATGGTGCCACTCCTAGGGAGGTGCCACCTCAGCCACTGACTTTGATTAGCCACTCCGCAGGGCGCGGTCCTGACACAATAACATCTGCCCAGGAGGGGCTCGTGGCCCAAACGCGGCTTTCTCGAAGAGGAAGGTTGCCCCCCACCCACTAAAAGGCGACTCTCTGGAAATACTTAAAGTGCAAACAAACCACCATCAGCTTCAGAGCTCTGTGCTGAATGCCCAACGGGAAGGCAGACTGGGAGAGGGTGGTTCATACTCTCTCATAATTCTCTCCCCAGTCCTACAACCTAAGCCGTGGCTGGCTAGTACTGGGACAGCAGAACATCTAGGAACTACAGGAGGCAGTAGGGTCCCATTGGGCTCAGAGAGCAGCCGGGAGCCCACTGGGCTCAGCCCCAGGGCCCAGAGACCAGCCGGGGGCCCATTGGGCTCAGCCCCAGGGCTCAGAGACCAGCCGGGGGCCCATTGGGCTCAGCCCCAGGGCTCAGAGACCAGCCGGGGGCTCATTGGGCTCAGCCCCAGAGCTCAGACACCAGCCGGGGGCCCACTGGGCTCAGCCCCAGGGCTCAGAGACCAGCCGGGAGCTCATTGGGCTCAGCCCCAGGGCTCAGACACCAGCCGGGGGCCCATTGGGCTCAGCCCCAGGGCCCAGAGACCAGCCGGGGGCCCATTGGGCTCAGCCCCAGGGCTCAGAGACCAGCCGGGGGCCCATTGGGCTCAGCCCCATGGCCCAGAGACCAGCCGGGGGCCCATTGGGCTCAGCCTCAGGGCTCAGAGACCAGCCGGGGACCCACTGGGCTCAGCCCCAGGGCTCAGAGACCAGCCGGGGGCCCATTGGGCTCAGCCCCAGGGCTCAGAGACCAGCCGGGGGCTCATTGGGCTCAGCCCCAGAGCTCAGACACCAGCCGGGGGCCCACTGGGCTCAGCCCCAGGGCTCAGAGACCAGCCGGGAGCTCATTGGGCTCAGCCCCAGAGCTCAGACACCAGCCAGGGGCCCATTGGGCTTAGCCCCAGGGCCCAGAGACCAGCCGGGGGCCCATTGGGCTCAGCCCCAGGGCTCAGAGACCAGCCGGGGGCCCACTGGGATCAGCGACCAGCCGGGGGCCCACTGGGCTCAGCCCCAGGGCTCAGAGACCAGCCAGGGGCCCATTGGTCTCACCCCAGGGCTCAGAGACCAGCCGGGGGCTCATTGGGCTCACCCCAGGGCTCAGAGACCAGCCAGGTGTCCATTGTGCTCAGTCTAACTAAAACATCTGCTGACCAACCACCTATGTATCCTGTATGTCCTCTTCGCTCTCTGTCTCCTGCTGCATTTTGCCTCCTATTTACCATTGCCTAGGACCTTGGACCATCTCCCTAAGCACAATACAGCCATAAGCAAAGAGAGTAGCTTGTGTGAATGGGGAGCAGATTTTGAAGGGTAAGGAAGGTGAATTGGCCTCTTGGATCTTGCTCTGGGGCATTGAACAGCAGAGTTTCCTCTTTCACTGTAAGCCGCTAAATGGGGCCACGTCCCATGTCCTGCCTTGCTTACAGGAGGGTGTGGTGGCTACAGATGAGCTGCCTGGTAAATAGGCTTTTGTGTCCTTACATCACTATCGTGGGCGATGGCAGAGGCCCCGGGGCAGTGAAGAGTAAATGCCCCTCCCCAGCCTTGGTTTTCAGGCTCCTGAGAAGCCAGATGTGAATCAGCCCTTTTATTTTAGCAGCCAGTAGAAAGGAGCAGTAGGGTCTGACAGAGACAGTCCTGTCTATGCATGCCATGGGGTCGCAGCAGAGGGGATGGATCGTGGTCTTGTGGTTGAAGCACCAGGGCCGGCTCTAGGCACCAGCAAAACAAGCAGGTGCTTGGGGTGGCACATTTCTAGGGGCGGCATTCTGGCGCCGGCTATGCCACCCTAGAAATGTGCCCCCGCCGCCCCAGCTCACCTCCACTCTGCGCGGGGGAGAAGCCAAGCCTGGGAGGGAGGGAGAGAAGCCGAGCGGCAGAGGCGAGCTGGAGTGGGGGAAATGCAGCACATGCGGGGGAGGAGGCGGGGCTGGTGATTTGTGGAAGGGGTTGGGAAAGGGCGGAGTTGAGGCAGGGTTGGGGGTGAGGGGGCAAGAAAAAAATGGGGGGGAGGGGGCGGCCAGCATTTTTTTTTGCTTGGGGGCAGCAAAAATCCTAGAGCTGGCCCTGTGAAGCACAGGCCAGGCATGGAGGAGACCAGGGTTCTAGGCCCAGCTCTGGCATTGATCGTTCCTAATGGTGTGAGCATCCATAGCTTGAACCCTATGCTGAGCAGGACTTTACATTGGGTCAGCCTGGGTGTCCATCCAGTGCCATGTCCTGCCTCCCACAGTGGCTGGTGCCAGCCGATTCAGAGGCAAGTTCAAAAGGCCCCTAAGGGATAATGACAGGAGACCGTGCTCCACAGGGGAAGTTTCTTCCTAACAAGTCAGTGAGTGTCTGGATTGTGCCTTGAAGCGGGTGGGTTTACATCCCTTCTAATTGATTTAATCCTGACTGATATAACTGGGAGTTCTCATGTGGATCAGTGTTCATGTTGCATTCCCCATCAGTACCCGGCCCTGGCTGGGGAAGCTAATTACCCAACCAGCGGACCAAATTCGGTGATGAATCCTGGTCATGTGCCACCCGAGGCACGTCGCGCATACGCTAAGAAGACCATCCATGTATATGTCTAATTCTTTGACTCTTCCTGAACTCTTGGCCTCAGGGATCCTCTAACAGTGGCAGTGAGTTCCGCAAGTTAATTGTGCATCAGTGTCCCATTGTCCTTGTCTTATAGAATCATAGAAATGTGGGTCTGGAAGGGACCTCGGGACGTCATCAAGTCCAGCCCATTGCGCTGAGGCAGGACCAAGTAAACCTAGAGCAGGCCTGACAGGTGTTGGTCCAACTTGCTCTTAAAAACCTCCAGTGATGGGGATTCCCTCCCTTGGAAGCTGATTCCAGAGCGGAACTCCTCTTATGGTTAGAAAGTTTATATGAGAAAGGATAAATAGGAGCACCCGATCTGCCTTTTCTAGCCCATTCACTAGTTTATACACCTCTCTCATGGCTTCTTTTATTAGCTTCCTCTCCATGCTAAATGGTTCTAATCTTCCCAGTGTCTCCACACAGAAATCTCTCCGAGCTTTTAATCATGGTCAGAACCTGTCTTGGAATCTCCTCTGTATCTGCTGCGACTTTTTTGGTGACATTCTGATCAGTATTGCAGCTGGAGGTAGGTGCACCACGACATGGCCTGGCATTGTAATAGTTTCCATGACATCCGTCATCCCCCCAACATAGTAGGTTTGGGTTTTGACCGTGGCTGGCGAGAGGCTTTCATTGAGTTGTTCGCGGGGGGGGAAAGCCTGACCCCAGGGAAGTGAGTGGGAGTTTTGCCATTGAGTTCAGCAGGGGACATGACATCCAGTCTATTGTCTGAGTGCTTAGTTAGGTTTTTAGAACTCAGCAGTGTCTGCTTCCAATGAGACATAGGGACATAAGAATGGATGTCATCCAGCTAGCCCAGTATCTTGTCTTCTGACGGTGGCCGGTGCCAGATGCGTCAGAGGAAATGAATAAAACAGGGCAATTTATTGAATGATCCGTCCTCTGTTGTCCAGTCCCAGCTCCTGGCAGTCAGAGGCAGAACCCAGAGCATGGGGTTGAATTCCTGACCCTCTTGGGTATTAGCCACTGATGGCCCTATCCTCCACAAACTTATCTAGATCTTTTTTGAACTCAGTTATACTTTTGGCCTTCACAACATCCCCTGGCAACGAGTCCCACACAGGTTGACTGTGCATTGTATGAAGAAATACTTCCTTTTGTTTGTTTTAAACCTGCTGCCTATTCTTTTCTTTGGGTGACCCCTGTTTCTTGTGTTATGTGAAGGGGTAAAAAACACTTCCTTAGTCACTTTCTCCACACAACTCATGATTTTATAGACCTCTGTCATATCCCCTCTTAGTCACTTCTTTTCTAAACTGAACCATCCCAGTCTTTTTAATCTCTCCTAGTACGGAAGCTGTTCTATACCCTAATAATTTTTCTTGCCCTTCTCTGAGTCTTTTCCATGTCTTTTCTGAGAGGGGGGTTGACCAGATCTGCATGCAGTATTCCAGATGTGGGCAGACCATGGATTTATATAGTGGCATTATGATATTTTCTGTCTTATTATCTATCCCTTTCCTAATGGTTCCTAACATTCTGTTACCTTTTTTGACTGCTGCTGCATATTGAGTGGATGTTTTCAGAGAACTATCCACCATGACTCCAAGATCTTTTTCTTGAGTGGTAACAACTAATTTAGCCACTATCATATTGTATGTATAGTGGAGATTATGTTTTCCAATGTGCATTACTTTGTGTTTATCAACACTCAATTTCATCTGCCATTTTCTTGCCTAGTCACCCAGCTTTGTGAGATCCCTTTGTAACTCTTCTGAATCAGCTTTGCACTTAAGTGTCTTGAGTAATTGTATATAGTCTATTAATTGTATATAGCTATAGCTCACGAAAGTTTATGCCCAAATAAATTTGTTAGTCTCTAAGGTGCCACAAGGACTCGGCGTTGTTTTTGCTGATACAGACGAACACAGCTACCCCCCTAAAACCTGTATATAGAATATCAGGGTTGGAAGGGACCTTAGGAGGTCATCTAGTCCAACCCCCTGCTCAAAGCAGGACCAATCCCCAATTTTTGCCCCAGATCCCCAAATGGCCCCCTCAAGGATCAAACTCACAACCCTGGGTTTAGCAGGCCAATGCTCAAACCACTGAGCTATCCCTCCCGCCTATATAGTCTGCAAACTTTGCCACCTCACTGTTTACCCCTTTTTCCAGATCATTTATGAATATGGTCTGAACCGCACAGGTACCAGAACAGAACCCAAAGTTCACCCTCTTGCATACATCAACTTGCTACTCAATCGCCTGCCTTAACCAGGGTCTTCTAATACAAGTGGATGAGTAGCTGGGACCCCCTCATCACACCTATGTAATGAGGTTAGCCTTGCTCCTAAATGCATCCTACGCAAACCCGCCACAATCCTCTGAGCTGGCTGCCTGTGTACTCTGGTAGGTGTGGGCAGGCAAACAGGTTGTGTCAGTGAGGATGGACTCCTATGACAGAGATTGCCCTGAGACGCTTCCTGTGGAGGAAGATGCCACTTAAACTCGGAGGGACCGTAGATAGTAGAGAGCAGTAAACATGCGAGGGAAGGAGAGAGCCACCAGGGTCTGAATGGGGGCTCCCAGGCAGCAAGGAGATGGCATGGATGTGCTGAGGAGGAAGGGGAAATTCCCACAGAAAGGAGGGAGGAATCTAGCTGGGTTCCCCTATGGGCTATTTTGAAGAAGCCCCCCAGAAATCCCAGGGCCAGTCCCGAGAGGGGGAAATATTGTGATGATCCTAGAGGGGAGCCCCTTCTCTAGGGAGGGACGGGTAGCTTGGTGGTTTGAACATTGACCTGCTAAACCCAAGGTTGTGCGTTCAATCCTTGAGGGGGGCCATTTAGGAATTGGGGGCAAAAATTAGGGATTGGTCCTGCTTTGAGCAGGGGGTTGGACTAAATGACCTCCTGAGGTCCCTTCCAACCCTGATATTCTATGATTCTCTGCTCCTGAGTGGTATTGAGAACATCTCACTGAGACAGTCAGTCCAGACAAGTCTCTTTATCTTCTCTGCTCTGGGTTCTGTTAGTGATTTTCTACCACTGGCTTCTTCCCCTGGAGCTCGCCAGTGGTACTGGGCGTGTGCATGCATGTCTCAGAAATCAAGCAACTGAGATGGGAAATATGCACTTGTTTGTTTATTCTCGCCACTCCTCCTTGTACAGTGCATAACCCCGGAGCTGCTCCAAGGGAAACACCTCACCAGCCATGGAGCAAAACTTGTTCCGGCCTCCGCCCTCAGACATGTACCAGGGAGTAGCCTGGAGGATACACAGCAAGAGAGAACCGAAGACCAGAAGGGAGGGCGGCTTCAGAGGGTGCTACTACCACGCAGAACAGCAGACGAGGGGAACAACTTCAGATGATCCTAGCGCCGGGTTTACAATGACTCCAGTGGGTTCATGGAGCCGGGCCCGCTCCGCTTGCACTGCGCCCCGAGACCCCGCTAGCTCCCCGCCGCCCATCGCTTGCTCCTCAGGCCGAGGGATCCTCTCCGCCCCCTGGCCCCACCGCCCTGCTCCTCTCTGCCCCCTGGCTGAACCCCAGTGCACCTCCGGCTCCGGGCTCTCTCTGCTTCCCACCACCTGTGGGGCCCCGCCTGTCTCCCCGGAGCTGAGCTGCCTGGGACTGGTGCAGAAGGCTGGCCAGTCTCAGCCAGTTGGGGTGGGGGTGGGGGGGCCCAGGCAAGTGCGTCTTGAGAAAGCCCGGCCGGGGCAGGCCCTGGCCTGGCTGATTGTGCCACTCCCGAGGGGCCGGAGCGATTCCCGGCCCCGGGACCAGCTCTGGTTGCGCTGCGGGCTCAGCCCAGCAGACACAGTCACCTCCCGGCAGGGCCGGTGAGTGTGGCCGGGAGGCAGGGCGTGGGGGGTGCTGGGCTGTGAGGGGGCAGGGAAGATCTGTGTGTGTTGGGGCACTAGGGAGTGGGGGTGCTGGGCAG